>CM071595.1:154783079-156033079 GCA_036435485.1 Saposhnikovia divaricata
TAACCATCCTGGAAAGATTATTCCTAAGTTTTGGATCATAGTCGATTATATGCCACTACTGCCCAACTAACTACTTAATCATATCTTTAGCAAAAAAAAAAAAAAAACAACTTAATCATATTTTTAGCAAAAAAAAACCTACTTAATCATATTAGGGATGAGTATTAAATAGATAATACTAAAAACTACTTAAGGGTTATTTTGTGGAGGTCAGGGAATCATTATTAATGCCTGTCCACCAGGAAAAAAGAAAACAGACAACTTGTTTAATAGTAGCACGAATAGAAGCAGTTTAATATATAAATCTACATGGCAATCAAAATGTTGCCATGATATCATAAATATATATCTGTAAAGGAAGTCTTATACTAATTTTAAGCTATGCATTCAATACTATTTTCATTCATAACTTATGAATGTAGCAGATGGAACCTGCAAATGGTAAATTAATACATATTTCATCATCTATTTAACACTAGTTGAAAAATACATATGTCATCATCCCCTCTTATCAAACTAGACAAGGTTAAAAACGTTAAACCTATGTACATGATCTCAATCAACAAACCAGAAAGAACTAAATTAATATAACAAATTCTCCAGACCCCACTACTATCTTTACCCTTTTCATTTGTATACTATCTAGTGCAACAGCGAATTCAGAAAAAATAAGCCATATTTTGTCTTATAAGTTTCAATTCTTCAACAATTCCTATATTCTTAGCCAAGTGATCAAACTTGGTCAAATCATGCATCAAACTGCTGAATGTGTCAACTTTGTATGAACCATGAAATCACCATAGTTTCATCTTATAACAACTGCAGTTTTAGACCTACTATCAGATATATATGTTTCAAGAAAGGGGAATTCTTGTATTTACTCACCATCTCCCTTTAGAGTGGGAGGAGGACTATCGCCCTTTGTAGCAGGAGGAGCAGTGGCAAAAAGCCGAACTGGAGCTGCATGCTCTGATTGAAGGATGGCGGGACCACTGTATACCTGAAAAAAAAATAATTTTGTATGAAAGATCACTCTCTAGTATCTACTAATAAATAAAGTACTACACACACAAACATGCTAGAGATGCATATGTATTAAAAAGTAAAAGGCAATATGGTAATAAGCTAGCTGCCTATGTTTGTTAAATCCATAAGAAACATCGGACAAATTAACATCACATTCAAACCACTTAAAAAATATTTGTTTTAACCTGTACCAAAACTTTACCCAAACACAATTCAGTAATAACAAATATGGAGCGTTGCATACCTTTACAATTAGTAATTTCTTGTATGACTCTACAACCATAAATCTAGAACAATTTATAGACCAAACTTGACCACATCCACACGCAATAAAGCTACATCACAAATCACAAACAATGTCATCTCTATAATATAATGTAAATAAATACCTTGTATGAGGTAAATATCGGGTATTTAACCTATTAGCTCTCTCTTATAAAACACTTTGCACTATAGCCACTACAATGTTAGCTAACCATTTTCTCTAATGCCTTCAAGTCAGTAACATGTTCAACATCTTCATTTCTAGATTATCTAATCTCGTAAGCCGAGCTGAGTTGTCAATTCACTAATCAAAAAATCATATCTCGTAAATATAATCAAATCTTATTCAGAAACATACACACATCTCCCACATAGCTAAGATCTACAATGTGTTTTCCTCTTTAATTACAACTTCTTTTTTTTTGCCAAGAAAAAATTAAACATTGACCATTTAACACAACTATTCGAAATAAAGGAAATAAAAAAATCTAAATCTACGGAAATCAACTAATTTTAGTAATTCAAAAGTTGAATTCTATCACAAAACAAAATCAGCTCCATCTAAAAACACAATAATTCCAAAAACAAACAAGTGTAAACCAAAAATCTCTATCATTGAATTTACCACTAGAATCAAATACTCAAAATCTATATCTAACATAGTCGATCCTTTTAAATCAAATGCACCACTACAATAGCGACTACAGGTTAATCCAATAATGGCAATAGAAATCTATTAGAACAAAAGCATATATAACATACAGAGTGGTCTATTTAACAGCATAAAAGTAATACAAGCATATCTCTATTAACAAAAACAAATCTACACAATAAAATTGTGAAAAGGCAAAATCATTAAGCCATCAGAAAAGAAGTCTCACTCATCTGAATAAAATAAACATAAAGAGTACTATATTAAAGCGTAAATCATACTTATAAATTCGAAATCACTCAATATTCAACGACACACATAAGCGACTAAATACCAGTAAACAAAAATCAATTTAGATGATTCATTAATAGCCTTAGTGGCAAGCATCCTCCCCCTTCCCATCACCAGCCACATCATCGTACATACATTACTTTTACAAATATAACACGTACAGACATATATAACATAACCCAAAAAGGCAAGATCAAATACTGCGACACAATCCCATCTAATAAAATCATCATAAACCCTAAACCCATAATTTAAACCACCCAAATCACAACATATACATACATAAACAACCCCATCAGGCCATCATCAATCATCACCAAACCCCATAAACCCACAACATACAAATACAATACAAGTGACATGTATAAATGAGAGAGAAGGAGGGGGGAGAGACAAACTTTTTGAATCTTCTAACAGTAGGTACATTTCAAAAGAAATATATTTGTGAATCTTCAACGAATATTTTTTAATTTCAAGTTTAGAACTTTACAAGTAATTTTTGAGTGTGAAGGTTTCCGTATTAAATCACAAACACTTAAGTAAATACAAAAATCAGTATTTCATAAAATAAAAACACTTAACAAATTAACAATTGAATTAGATATAAACCGAACATACTATTATATACACAGATTACATAGCTTAACAATTAAAAAATTTGACAGATATAAACATATAAGTTGAAGCTTTCTAAATAAGTAATCAACGGAGAGAGAGTGTGAGAGAGGGAGAGAGAGATTAACAGAAATGAACAAGAACAGAGCGAGAGAGAGGGAGAGAGATTAACAGAAATGAACAATAACAGAGCCAGAGAGACAGAGAGATTAACATAAATGAACAAGAACAGAGAGAGAGAGAGAGATTAACAGAAATGAACAAGAACAGACGGAGAGAGAGAGAGAGAGAGAGAGAGAGAGAGAGAGAGAGAGAGAGAGAGAGAGAGAGAGTTTATACCTGTCGAGCAGATCTGGAGAGGAGACGAGAAGCGAAAGCCATTTCTAATTGATTGGAGACTTTGAGACTATCTGAAAATAAGGGCTTGCTAGAGGATGCTTTGATTTATGTACAGGGAAATCGGAGTGGCGGACGACACCGTTTTTCTGTTGGGTAAACCTGGGTATGGGCTTTGGGGTTTGGGTTGGGTAATTGGGCTAATTTTTATTTGGTTTGTGAGCCCCTTTTGTAGCTCTTCTCTCTTCTTGTAAACCCAGTTAGAGAGACTTAGAGGTCGTAAGCCCATTATACTTCAATTAGATTGTGGGGTCAGTTAATGTTTTTGCTCCTTCTCTATCAAGCTTAAAGAAATTTTTGAAGAGCTTGATCAGAAAATATTTTAGAAGAATTGAGTATTTCTTGTAGTTGACAGTTCGGGATTTGTCCGATTCCAATATTTGAATATTAATAAAAAAATTCTTGTTCGTCAAAAAAAAGTTGTGTACCTTTTTTTTATACATATACATATATCATAGTACATTGGTTAATTAATTAATTTACATTCATGATTTTTATCTTATTAAAAATGCTATTTTAGTACAAATTTAGAAGTAGTACAAAATTATTAAAAAATATTATACTTTATGTATGCATAGTCGAGAATTTAAATTATTGGAACGGGTTGGAAATTAAGTAAAAATAAACACATGCATTTAAATAATCAAGAGTCATCTTTCTCTCATTTTTTAACTCCTGATTCTAAAGTCTATTCTCCTTCTAAGAGGGTGTTTGGTTGGGCTTAAAGCCAAGCCCATTTGATTTTAAGTTAAAAATGACCTGTTTGGCTATTACAGTTTTAAACTGACTTTAAGTTAAAAAATTGTTTTAAGTCATAAGTTTCATTTAGGTACTTTTGGCTTATGACTTATCGATTTTTTATTTTTTTTTTCACGATTCTTCTAAAGTTTAAATATTATGAATTTAAAATTTTTTTAAGTCAAATTTCACTTTAAGTCAAAATTATTAAACCCCCATTTAACTTTAAGTAAAATTACCCAAACACATTCATTTAACTTAAAGTAAATAACTTTACTTTCTCCTTTAAGTTAAAAATACTTTCATTAAGTCAAAAGTAACTTATTTTAAACAACCCCAAACACCCTCAACATTTCTTTACACTACTTTTTTTTTGTTCAAAGCTAATAAGTTTTTGGTTTGCTTTTATAGTTACTCAATGTGAGAAGCATGGACTTGAGATTTATGTTAATTAATTACTAATTTTTTATTTAATTAAATATTTATAAAATCCTTTATATATATTATATGCCAACATGGTTTTCCATCCCACTTAGTAATTTACTAAAATACCCTCAAATTTTTTAAATATATTAAAAATATTGTTGTTGCCATGGATTCAACCCATGACCTCTTGCTAGGATTCTACTTTATGGTCACACCATGACCATCATGCTACAAGTCCCCATGATGAAAATTTTGGAACTCATCCACTAGATTCTTAAATAGCCTTAATTCTACATTTTATTTAACATTTATTTTACAAATAATTTCAAAGAAAAAAAAAGGAAGTAATGTCTCTTTTCACTTAATATTATATATATTATAGACGAAAATGCTCTTTCAAGCCAATGTAGTAATTTATCAACATATCCCTCTTTATGTTAATGTTAAAAAATATTTTTATTAGGAATAGATTTTATAATCTCCCCTATCATACAAACAATTTAAATTTATGCACACATGACACAACCACTACACCATAACAATTTCTGATACCTACATTTTTTTTAAAATTTATGCATGATAAAACTATCAAAAAAATATTTTCAACTCATATTATTATTATTATTATTATTATTATTATTATTATTATTATTATTATATTTTCATGAAATTTTAAAACTGTAAAGTATTCTTTTTGTATTATGTATGTGATACGAAAATACGACACAAATTCACATTGTACACGAAATGATATATAAAGTATTCTTTATATATATTATATGCCAACATGGTTTTCCATCCCACTTAGTAATTTACTAAAATACCCTCAAATTTTTTAAATATATTAAAAATATTGTTGTTGCCATGGATTGAACCCATGACCTCTTGCTAGGATTCTACTTTATGGTCACACCATGACCATCATGCTACAAGTCCCCATGATGAAAATTTTGGAACTCATCCACTAGATTCTTAAATAGCCTTAATTCTACATTTTATTTAACATTTATTTTACAAATAATTTCAAAGAAAAAAAAAGGAAGTAATGTCTCTTTTCACTTAATATTATATATATTATAGACGAAAATGCTCTTTCAAGCCAATGTAGTAATTTATCAACATATCCCTCTTTATGTTAATGTTAAAAAATATTTTTATTAGGAATAGATTTTATAATCTCCCCTATCATACAAACAATTTAAATTTATGCACACATGACACAACCACTACACCATAACAATTTCTGATACCTACATTTTTTTTAAAATTTATGCATGATAAAACTATCAAAAAAATATTTTCAACTCATATTATTATTATTATTATTATTATTATTATTATTATTATTATTATTATTATTATTATTATTATTATTATTATTATTATTATTATTATATTTTCATGAAATTTTAAAACTGTAAAGTATTCTTTTTGTATTATGTATGTGATACGAAAATACGACACAAATTCACATTGTACACGAAATGATATAAATTCAAATTTTGATTTCTAATACATGTATAATAGTATTTTTTGTGAAATCGTAAATTATAATATTTATTCATGTTTGTTATGCTCATGACAAACGCAAAACAAATTCACTTGGTACACGTATGGATGAGAATTTTACCCATCCCGTCTGATCGCAATCCGATCCCCTTCCCATTTAGGTTGGGGATTCGGGAAATTATTCGGTTTCAGTATGGGAAATAGGGAATATTATAAAATAGAAATTCAGGGGATGAGAATGAGAATGCAAAATAATCTTCGTTCAGGAATCGGGACAGGTTCAATGATTATATTCGAATTCAGGGATCGCCATGGGTATAGCACTCTTCGATCCTAAATTGTCATGATACCACTCCCAAGTACACAAGATGACTTGAATTCATTTACTATCAAATTTGGACATCTATATATGAAAAACGCTTATTGACTTATGTCTCAATTAAATACTAACAAAAGAATAGGTGCATCAATTTTTTTCCCAACTTAAAAATAGGTTATAGAAATAATTAGTTAATAATAATATGTTAATCTAACCTGTTGAAAAATATTAGATGAATTTAATTAAAAATTAAAAATTATAATAATAAAAAAAAACATTCGAAAGAAGTATACATGTTTAATGTGCGAGAGGTATAACAATTAACTATTTTATTATCATAATACTTATTCAGTTCGTATCTACAACAATAATAATTATATATATATATATATAGAGTTGGGTTCAGTGGAGACCATGTTTTTTGTGGAGTCCTGGAGTCCACTTTTGTTATGCATACATTCATTAGCATTTTACATTGTATTTAACAATTTTCTACGGTTATCACCAAGATTAGTTAGGGTTTTTTCAACAATATCGTCGAAATCCATCACAAATATACATTATATTGCCTGCAGCGACAAAATATTGAATTTGCAGAACAATTTTTATTCTGCAGAACCAAGTGTTAAAGAACAAAGCAATTTAAATATTTTACATCAATTCAAGAGATGTTTAGGCGTGTTTCGGAGCAGTTTACGGTCATGTTCAGGAGGAAAGCGTTTTTGCATTGGTAAAACATTGTTAAATGCGGATGAATGTTTGCAGAACAAAGGTGGACTCCAGGACTCCACAAAAAACATGGTCTCCACTGAACTTTGTTTTATATATATATATATATATATATATATATATATATATGAAAAGACATGTCGATGACAGGTTGTCAATGATTAATGAAAGATGATCGAAAAAGGGAAGAATGAATAAATTTGAGATTGTTAAAAATGAAAAAGAGGTGGTGGGGGTAAGAAGAATATACATATATGATGTGGTTGGAGGAAGGAGTGGATCTGAGAGATAGTGAGGTATCTGGATAGTGGTCGGAAAAAGATCGAAGTGAGAATGCAGTAATTAATTTGAGGAGATATGATGTAGGCATATGAGTAGAAGAGAAAATAGATATTTAAAATATGTTGTGGCTAAGTTTGAAAATAATTAAAAAAAACTATTATCGTTGTGATTCTTTTAGGTTTTCTACTAAAAAAACAAACTAAATTATACATTATTATCGTGGTAATACTTGATAGGTGACGATTAATTCTTATTACCATTTTTGTCGGTTATCCTTCTCACATTAAAGAAGCACCACTATAAAAACGATCCTCGAAGTTTAAAATACGCTAATAATTTGAATTTATAACAGTTATTAATTGTTGGCTTTCAATTGACCGTTGCACATGAAAGGTAAAGCAGATTGATAAAAGAATTGAAAAGACTCTATCGCAAAATTCGAAAGATATTATATGAATTAGAATGTGGTATGTGCCTTGCACGGGTTATAAGCTATAATTAAAATTTAAAAAAATATATATAGTGTTGATACAATGACTTTCAAAATATATGTATAAGATTATTGTACGTGAGATATGGCAATTAAATATTTTTTATACCTAATCAGCTCATAATCATAATAGTGATAATTTCATAAGAATATGTGTGTGTAAAATTATCATAGTTAAAATGCAGGTTGTGCATTACACGACTATCACAATAATTTCAATTTTAAACTTTTAAGATAGAAGTGTTACAATAACTATAAAAGAAAATTATTATCGAAAAAAAAATTTGTTCTGAAATTAGAATGATAAGTTTTATGAAATTATAATACAATAATATTTATATCTATATTATGAATATGTAATGAAAACATGATATGCATTCACGAAATACACAAGACAACGTGAGTTTATCTACCATCGGATTAGGACATATGATACAGAATATACGGAAATACGACATGATTTTTTAGTCTTATCAAGGGAATTAAATTTATGACCTCTAAATACAAATGTAGTTAAATTCATAACTACTGAATAAATTATGTCTTTTTTAGTTTTTATTTATATCCTATTTTATATTAACTTTTATTAAATTTATTTAATACGTGATTGTTGGGATTTGATGTCTTTACCTAAAATTGTTGTCTACAAAATTTGCTATTGTGAAAAAAAATGTTTTTCCTAAACCAATTTTTTTTTATAAAAATGTTGTTGAAAAATTACTTTTAGATTTAATAAGCTGTTTTGAACCAATTGTTCTACAAAAAAACTATTGTTGCGGTTTGCAACATCAATACCAAACAGATCTTTAATATGATTTGTACTAGGTACAATATATATCTATATAAAAAAGCATAATTAGCTGATATGTTAGATATTGACTCTATATGAGTTATCGATTAAATAAATGAATAAAATGCATAGTTAAATTATAATGTAGTATTATAAACAAGATTATATACTAAACAAATTAAGATGTTAAATTATATATGACTACCTATAATATAATGATCGATTAGTGCTATTTTAAGATTGTATAAAAAATAATTTTTTTTTTCATTGTAGCGCATATTAGTTTGTATGGATACATCATACATTTTAGTTGATTTTTCCTAATATTAAAATAGTTTGTGTTGTTGTTATCATAATATATCTCCTACCACATATGTAATGATCCACCTGTCTCCCCTTGCTGGTTTACTATTGCTAATGAAAGCAAACTAAATAGAATATAATTATCGTGATAATCTTTTAAAAATTAGTGCTAGAAAATGGACTAAACAACACATTATTGTTGCAATAGTACTTGTCCACTAATGAGTAACTTTTATTTATAATTATAATCGGTCATTCATCTTACATCATTCAACGAGTACTGCTACAAATATGATACATAGGTCGACCCTGTGAAATTGAAAGTTCCAAGTAAATTTGAATTTTGTACTCAACTATAAATCAAAATCACATACATGCAATTTGTTTTTCGAAACTCCTTATATCTTAAACTATTTTTGGTGCTATCTTGAACAAAATGTGGCCCAAATATCATTTTTTTTGTCTCTACGTACTTTTAATTTTTTTTTTTTGCTTATTAGAAAAGATGTGCCCCTAAATGATATCATATTCTCGATGCCCCATTACATGAGCGGCTTAATCTTAGAATTGACTCTATACAGTATGATACTCAAAATTTAGAATTCATTATTATTTCAATTTGAACAGTTACCAACTATTGGCCTTAAATAAATCGAAGCACGTGGAATAGATTGAAAATAAAATAAAACCGAATCAAACACGATTTACGAAAGAAATTGTGCGAATTAAAATGTGGCCCGTGCCTTGCACGGGCTTTCATGCTAGTTATATTATAAAATTACAAAAAGAACTATGTTATTTGCATAAAAGATTTATGCAATTAACAAACTATAAACTTAGATTATTTAATAGAAGTTCATGGAAACACGTTTCGGTTGTTTTCATTGAAAAATATTTAAAATAATTGATCGTAATCTTTTTCTATTCTAAATTATAATAAAAAAAAATTAATAATACAATATAAGAATAATAATAATAATAATAATAATAATAATAATAATAATAATAATAATAATAATAATAAGATTTCAATTTTATTATGTTTTTTGAAAAAAATAACATATAATCGCAGGGAAGATTGTTCTATAGTAGTATATAGAAACATGTTCTAGTTGTTCTCCTTGAAAAATCTTTTGGAATATTTATCGTATTATTTTTTGATTCTAAATTATGATAAAAAATTGTATTATAATTATAATAGGATTTCAATTTAATTTTTTTCTTTAAAAAATAACAGACAATTATAAGGGAAAAATGATTCTTGTGGTGAAACTATTTTTTTTAATTTAAAGTTGTAATAAAAGAATTATAATTATAATAGGATTTCTATTCTATTAAAAAACAACATAGAATTATAGAATTATAGTAGAAATAGGATTGTAGGGGTGAAACAAAAATACAGTGCGAACTAAAAGTGATACCAGTGTTTCGCTTACTAGCTTATAACCCGTGCAACGCACGGTTCCTTTAATATCTATATTATTTTAATTTTTTTAATTTTATATGTTATTAATTTACATATCAAAATGTTGTTAAAAAATTGATAAATATAAGATTTTACACATTTGATTTGATATTTGTACTCTATATTGAATTCTTAAAATTTGATTTTGACAACTTTACACCCCACGTGAAGTAACCAAATAATCTTTAATTTAGTGATGATTTAACAATTGTTTTGCAATTAAACCTACGCAGAAACAAAAAAGAGAAGAAATTGACGATTTTTTACGTTGAAAAATCTATTCGATTTATGAATTCTACTTATAATTTGTTTTGATTATCAAAATACTCTTTTTATTATTTGAAGATAGTTCTGCTAACAACCAAATACAATTTTATAAATAATTGTATGAGGGATTTTGTTCAAAACTTTGATAATCGGTAGTTTGGACCTCCGTACGATAAAATAAATAAGAACTGTCAGATCTTAAAATAAATAGATGAAAACCGTTGGATCTTGAATAAAAAATTATTTTATATTTTAAGATGTTATAAACTAAAACGTGTATTATAATGAAATATGAAAATGTGTATGTCAATAATTTAAATAAGATATAATTAGGTTTTGGAAAATGCTAGAGTCCTTGAAAATTTTCCCAAAATTTTTCCCAAAAACTGCTGTGTCACCCATATAATTAGTAACTTTCCTAATATTAATATGGGATCCCGCGTGCATACATATGCGCCCACATATTATAATTTGACACTTAGCGTGCCACATCATTTGGGATAAAATTCAGGAACCGTTTTAGGTTTTTTATATTGAATTGCATTATCAATGTAGATCTTCTACATTGAATCAGATTAATGCAGAAAATTGTAATTTTTTTCTCTTGAGATTCTGAGTGTTTTCAGCTGAATAATAATTATTAAGTCATCACTAAATTAAAGATAATTTTATGAGTTTCGCATGGACTATAAAATCATTCAAATTTGATTTCTAGATCTCAAGATAGAACCCAAATAGTAAATATGATTTTTTTAATACTAATAAATAAATCTATAAAATTCAGTTCTATTACAACCTTTTTTAATTATATCCTTTCCGAATTATGATTTTTTTTTAAATTCAATTCCAGTATAACCTTTTTTTAATAATATACTTTTCAGATCATAATTTTCTTTCTAAAATTCAATTTTAATGCAACCTTTTCTAATTATATCCTTTTTAGATTATAATTTTTTCTTTTAATATGATATAATCTTAATCGTTTATTTTCAAAAATATTAGATTCGGCGGTTGAGATTATATTGGTAGTACAATGAACAAAATTATGGATAAGATTGTAATGCCCCGACTTCCCAATACTAAAAATATACTATTTATAACAAAATAGAATTTGATACAGGGGAATTTTAGAAAATTTCGGAATGAAGTATTTGTAAATCGGACTATCCACCTGTAATTCAACCCAACCAAATTCAAATTTAACAAATACAATTAAAACTTAATACACCAACGATTCCTCACCGAGGATCGATTCCAGGTTATAATATGAAACAATAATCTACACTATACAAATTATTACAACTTCTATCTCTCCTATAAATACAAATCACTATACCGTCTAATCTGTAGCTTAATCCAAAACCGTGCTCGCCCATGTTAGCTCTGAAATCTATTCCGAATAGGATCGTCCTCACTCTCATTCGCATTTGAAAATATAAGTAGATCATCCTTAAACCTAACTGCAAAGGGTTAGGTAAAACAAAGCAAGAGTGAGCCAAAGAACGCTCAGCAAGTTAATAATACAATGAAACAACGATATTACGATAATTCATTGATGAACAATATCAATGAATACTTTATCTCAAAAGATCATTCAATTTCAATCATAGAGTAAAACTTTTCCATTTTCTTCAACTATACGGTCTCAGATAAAACTTTGAGAAAAAGAATGTCAAGAAATTCCCCAATCATTCTTACTCCACTTTCAACGTACAATGTTACTCGCGAAGGGAATAACTGGGAAACTTCTATCCATCATTAATCCCATTATTTTTACCGAGTTCCAAATTTTATCATGTAGAAAACGACTAACTTTGATATCCACAATTTCGAAACTAGAAACCATTTACCTTGATATATATATATATATATATATATATATATATATATATATATATATTCTATAAAAACGTTCCTTTCCTTAAAACCCTTTCATCTTAGAAGCATACCTTTCATAAAACTTTTTAAAAACATTTAAGTTGATTTTTATTATTCTCCTGATTACGGACAATACGGGTGATCAGCCACGTAAAGTCCCCATTCCTTTGAAATTGGGTTCCCAATTAGGCAACACATTGGCCTTTAATGCTGGACTAGGACCACCCTAGCCTCTTACGCTATATAAAAGTGTTGGACTAGGACCACCCTAGCCTCTTACGCTTTTCCAATTTATAAAACCTTTAAAAACTTTAAAACATTTCACTTTTCAGTCCTTTATACTCACTCATAACAGATCAGCCCAGTATAAGGAATTTTTTTAAAATATTTTTAATTAATTAATCCATTTTAATGAATAACATTATAAGATTAAGAGTCAGGGAAGCAATTGATACAAGGAACTATAAACAGGGAAAGCAACAAGATTGAACTAAACATGGCATAGTTCAATAAGATTGAATCACAATCAACAACGCATCATGTATCAATAATAGAACATTAATAAATCAAGGAACGAAACAACTATTAAGATTATAGAAACTGAACAACAATTTATAAGATAATCCTGGAATAAAAGAATCTGAAGTTCAAGGGAAGATTTGAGTAATACATTGGTTATAAACAAATGAAAAGTCATTAATTAATAAAGAATAAAACAAGGGTTAGGGTTCTAGAATTTTAATTCACGGGTTAGGAAATCTGATTTTGCTGGTATGATTTAAAGGAATAAACATAAGGCAAAAAGGTTAAGATAAAGCAAGGCATAAATTATAAGTCAGGGTTTATGGTTCAACAGGAAACAAGATAAATAATAGGGTACATAAGTTTAAATAATGATTTATAAGGATAAGCAAGGTACATGTGTTTCAACAAAAATTTATAAGGAATAAACAATAAGGTATAAGGGTTTCAACAATAATGAAAAATAATGACAATAAGGTATAAGAATTTAAACAACAATTCGTAAGCAGTTCAAGAAATCTAATTTTCAATACAAGGTTCGAGTTAATAGAAAAAAATGAAAGGGGTGTAGGCCCTAGCAACACGAATTGGAAGAACACCTTACAAATAATAGAAACAGGTTCACATCATTCAAAATGAAAATGAATGGTACAAACGCTTGCAAGAAGGGATTTGAAAGAATATATAAATAAAACAGGATAGTTCACATCACTTAAACGATAAGTGAGGGAAAGTATACTTGCCTCAATACACAGGATTTCCATTTCCAATACTTTAACTCCTTTTCACTTTACATCCACCTCTACTTGACTTTTCTTCGATCACACATCCATTTTCCTTTATCACTTTGTCAATCCCGATAATTCTCTCATTCCTCTACATTCCATCTACACATGCGCTAACTTTTAGCTGGCCTCCCATGCGTTCCTATATACAGGTAAAGTACCACTTTAGTATGCGTATAATCTTAACGTCTAATCTTGTTCTACCCAACGCGTCCTATAGCGCTTTACAACTTGTCACATATAGCTTATACAGATCATATTCTCGAAATAGTAACATACAATCACAAAATCATAAAAGCACTTAGCACGTATTACCAATTAATAATTATGATCTACAATCCACATATAACATAAATATACAGATAATTCTTATTGAAATACTATAAGAATCGTTTAATAATTCTAATAAAATTCGACATCACTTCCTTTATAAAATGACCTAACCTGTCGGGATACAACCGACCCAAATAATCAGGCGATCCCTTACCTTAACGTCAACTCAATACAACCTTGCAATGGTTACACATTATTTTAACACGCACTATTTGTCCCATTCTAACAGCACATATATCCGATGTTAAATATACGTCTTTATCCCATTCACAAGCTATCATATACTACATTTCTTAACCACTAACAACTGTCAAAGTAGACTAGTGAATACTTAACAATCACCAAACATGTTAGTTAACACTAATAATTCATATGATTTCGAATAATCATAACTTTATAAACTAACAAAGCTAAATCACTAAATTTACACATATGACACATATATTCTTTTAAAATTCAAACTACACCATCATGTTACAACCTGAGAATTCGATTGTTTTACTATTTACACACATACAGCCATATATGACCTGTAGTTAACCATTACGTACACAAAACCCACTTTTAATACTCTGAAACTCATGAAACCACATATCAATTCAACAAGAACACCACCAGACTCCATTTAATTCCGGCAACATATCAAAACTCCGACCGGTCCTTAATTTCCACACAACATTTATACTAACAACATGTGTTAAGTGTATTTCGAGACAAGCAACACAGCTTTATTATTTATTCATACAGCCCATCATCCTGATAACACAATCGTAGAATTCAAACCTTCGACTTTACCAAAAATAAATAAATAAAAAATAAAAATAAACAAAATTTAACTAGTTGTCAAATTAACGACCTACAAACACAGATTCATACCCAATTGACTATAACCAGCATAATGGAACATAAAGAGAACCAAACGGGGGTCACCGGCTCACTTTCGAGCTCATTGCCGGCGACTGCACTCGATGGTGGTGGCCACAGGCGGCTCAACCGCCTCCAAAGCACACTACTAGCCACCGAATTCGCAAACACATCCTCCCCGAACCTTGCCTGCGACAGAACGCATATAAACACACATAGATTATACACACACACACCCACTTTGCACACCACAGTCCACGCACAGCTAAACACAGCGGGAAGGCGAAGGAAGGAGGGGAAAAAAGGGCTGGGCGAGATAGAATAGATTGATATTGAGAGGGATTGTGAGAGAGATTGAGAGAGAGTGATTGAGAGAGATTAGTGATAAGAGAGTGAGCTTCAAGACTCTACAGAAGAATCGAGAAAATGGGGGAAAGAGCTGAGGTTTTTACTGAACAAAGACAGGGGCACAATCGACATTTCACCTTTCTGAAAATCAACTAAAAACAAAAATTCAATTAAATCCCATATAAAACTGTAATTAAATGGAAAATAATTGAAAAATTAAATTCTAAAATTCTAAAATCAAGAATATGAATTTAAAAACACTCACATATTTTTAAAATATTTTTAGGATCAAAAATGAATTAAATATGAATTTTACAAATTTTGATCCTCTAAATGAAATAAAACGCTTAAAATCATTTTAAAATGCTCAAACGCTCAAAATAATTCATCCAATACTTTTAAAAACTAATTAAATATACAAAGATGATATTACAAAAGATTTCGTGATTTTTAATAACTCCGATGATTTTATAAAAATTTTCAAAGATCAATAATGCATGATTTAAATCGTCAAAAGTTCAAATAAAATTACACGGACCCACATTTCACATATACATCATCATATAAGCACATAAACATGATGTCGCACATATTTAATCCTAAAAAAAAAAATTCACCTCATATAATCCACATTTAATATTAAATAATAATAATTATTATCATAAATACGAAATTTCTAAGGCGTTATATCATTCCCCCCTTAAAAGGATTCTGTCCTCAGAATCAATCGTAAGAAAACATATGCCATCATTCTCAAACATTTCTCTTTCGACTTCCAAATCATTTCTTTCATTCTAGAATTCCTTTATATCATTTCATATCTCGCTAGGCTCGTCTTGTAAGCCCGCAAATTCAACATAAACTTAAACCTTTGGTTTACATGTCTCGTTAGCTCTAAATACTTATCATTCGTACGCGACGATTCTTTTCTACCAAAAATCGGACATGACCTATTCGCATAATAAACTATGTCCTGAATGAAAGTACTTCAATTACTAGTTCATTCATCCAGAAACGATTCATCCATATACAATACTAAAACAAAACCTGCCTTGACTTGCAGCAAACATATAAGCGAAGAAATCCGCCTTGACTTGCCGTAAATAGGTAAATAATTAAATTCTTAAAACAAAATCCACGCGGCTAACCATTGATACCACTTCCACGCTCCTACTCATAATTCAGATTGCCCCAGATAAAACTCTGAGAGAAAGAATATCAAGAAATCCCCTAATCATTCTTACTCCCCTTTCAACGTACAATGTTACTCGAGGAGGGAATAATTATGAAACTTCTAGCTATTCTTAATCCCATTATTTTACAGAGGCACCATTTATTTTAAAACATATATATCTTATTTGGAACACAATTTATCCCGAGGTCACAACCCTCCAATACCATTCACAAATTAAACTTTCAATCCAATAAAATTCTAACAATTCTTGCATCTGATAAATCAACATTTAACTTGACATACGTACGTAAACCCAAGTATACTTCATCAATAATTAACTTAAAACCTTCAAAACTTATTTAAACTCTGCACCTCATAGTTCCAACATTTATCAACAACTGAATAAACGAATTATAATACGCGTCCACCACTCATCTCCTTTAACAATTCCCTTCTTCTACGGTCACTCCTTCACATTCTGCTTCATCCACTCATCTTGGTACTTCCCAATTTCCTCTAATAATTCAATTGTAACAATCTAGACCTTTGGATCTTCCATCTATAGCTTCCTAAATTTTTTGAACATTTCCTCGAACATTGTATCTCTTCTTTGACTCCTAAAAGTTCTCTTCACCTTTATCCATTCGTTTCTTGACTTATGGTCTTGTCCACTGCTGTAGCTATCTTGTTAATACCTTTGACAACCTTCAATAATTCCTTGCCGGTCCTTCAAAGTTTTCGTTCTCCACTAGCGTCTTAGGCCTTTCCCGATTCATTATTGCTTCGTCGTCATGGCATTAATTTTGATCCTTTTGTTATATCCTGAAAATTATAGTTCTTCCAATTGCAAAGCTCTTACTTAGTAATCATATGAATGTCCTTTTTATATCCTCAAATATCTCGTGATGTCTTCTGATCTTAAATCTTTGCTCAATATAACTATCACATACCAACTATATCCATCATTATTATTCGATTTTCGACCTTAACAAAATTAATAATGTCGTGTCCTTGTCATCCGCTCCTTGTCCATACTTGCTTTAACCTCAATTCTCAAACCTGCGCATCCAAATTTTAATTCGACGTAAATGTAGCTTACACCACAATCATTGATAACTTTTAAAAATCACAAGGTTTTATAACAGGGATCAATAGAATAGACATGCGTTAACATGTATGAGTACAAGATGAGTTTTGTTTGATAATAATTTTATAAGAGAATTTAACTGAGAGATTAATATGATCGTTGAATTAGTTTCAGGTTGCATTTGTCACTCAGGTCAACCGCCATAGCACAAGAAGGGGCCCAGCCTTCTGTACTTTCATGACAAACACAATTAGTGGCATCCCACCAGACTTCTATCACATAGATAAGATGTTCCTGAATCCCCTATATACATAGGGTTGTTCATCCCAGTAAGAATAAATAAGGTCAGGTATTCAGAGAGAAACAAAAAGAATTCAAAAGTTTATATATATACAATGTCGAATAAGGAATAACAAATATTCGGGGAAAATAGAAAGAATTCAAGGATCTCAATAATTTACATGCATCTTGTTGAATCAAATGATCCCCTGGACAATAGAGGTATCATGAAAAAATAGAAATGTGTTTAAATGAATCTGAAAAATTCGTCATCAATTGAAATATAGTTGATTATCAAAGGTAATGGGGTATTATAAAAATAAGAAGAAATAGAAAGAAAGGTTAAATCTCCTTAATCAGTAAATTAAATGAAATCAACGGCTAGAAATGAATAACCACGCCATTCCTCCAACCCATGCTAGTAATCGCATTTCACATCTTGTTTATAATCCTTTCCCACATTTTATATCGCTCGCAGGGTAACTAAAGTCGCAAAAAAAACTCTAGAAGGTATACGAAGGTCTGCACATATCGTCTTCCAAGCTGATAGCTCCGATCATCTATTTAGAGTATGTTGTTCCGAATTATCGGCCTCGTCCTAAAATGAGTCTCCGGATGAATCAAATTTCTGCTCGCGCGATATGTCGAAATACCAAATAACGTCGCAACAGTCATCCTAATATCCTAATGCGAATCTTATCCTAAATCGTCCTATCTAACGTCCCACTTATATACGTATACCTAATCATCCTAACTTGTTTCAGTGACCATAACCTGTCGCTCTGATACCAACCTGTAACGCCCCGACTTCCCAATACTAAAAATATATTGTTTATAACAAAATAGAATTTGATACAGGAGAATTTTAGAAAATTTCGGCATGAAATATTTGTAAATCGGACTATCCACCTGTAATTCAACCCAACCAAATTTCAATTTAACAAATACAATTAAAACTTAATACACCAACGATTCCTCACCGAGGATCGATTCCAGGTTATGGTATGAAACAAGAATCTACACTATACAAATTATTACAACTTCTATCTCTCCTATAAATAAAAATACTATACTGTCTAATCTGTAGCTTAATCAAAAACCGTGCTGGCCCACGGTAGCTCTGAAATCTATTCCGAATAGGATCGTCCTCACTCTCATTTGCATTTGAAAATATAAGTAGATCATCCTTAAACCTAACTGCAAAGGGTTAGGTAAAACAAAGCAAGAGTGAACCAAAGAACGCTCAGCAAGTTAATAATACAGTGAAACAACGATATTACGATAATTCATTGATGAACAATATCAATGAATACTTTATCTCAAGAGATCATTCAATTTCAATCATAAAGTAAAACTTTTCCATTTTCTTCAACTATACGGTCTCAGATAAAACTTTGAGAAAAAGAATGTCAAGAAATTCCCCAATCATTCTTACTCCACTTTCAACGTACAATGTTACTCGCGAAAGGAATAACTGGGAAACTTCTATCCATCCTTAATCCCATTATTTTTACTGAGTTCCAAATTTTATCATGTAGAAAATGACAAACTTTGATATCCACAATTTCGAAACTAGAAACCATTTACCTTGAAATATATATATATATATATATATATATATATATATATATAGTAGAGATCTAGAGAAAACCCCTTAAAAAGAGAACTAAGAAAACTCAATTAAAATATAGCACATATGGTATGCAAACTGATCGTTGGGAGATGGAGAAAAATGTGGTGAAATTAGATTTTAAAAAAATATCACCGATTGACGGGAAAAATCAAATTTAAAACGGAGGAAATTAGGTGGGATTGTGTGTGAGGGTGTATTTAATTAATGTGTGGGTGCCCCTGGCGGGGCCGTTGATTATTATACATCCAATGGTTAGGATTAGTACCATAGTTTTCTTCAAATAATGAGTTCCCTTTTGAGCCACACCCTATATATATATATATATATATATATATATATATATATATATATATATATATATATATATATATATATATATATATATATTCTATCAAAACGTTCCTTTCCTTAAAACCCTTTCATCTTAGAAACATACTTTTCATAACACTTTTTAAAAACATTTAAGTTGATTTTTATTATTCTCCTGATTACGGATAATACGGGTGATCAGCCACGTAAAGTCCCCATTCCTTTGAAATTGGGTTCCCAATTAGGCAACACATTGGCCTTTAATGCTGGACTAGGACCACCCTAGCCTCTTACGCTATATAAAAGAGCTGGACTAGGACCACCCTAGCCTCTTATGCTTTTCCAATTTATAAAACCTTTAAAAACTTTAAAACATTTCACTTTTCAGTCCTTTATACTCACTGATAACAGATCAGCTCAGTATAAGGAATTTTTTTAAAACATTTTTAATTAATTAATCAATTTTAATGAATAACATTATAAGATTAAGAGTCAGGGAAGCAATTGATACAAGGAACTATAAACAGGGAAAGCAACAAGATTGAACTAAACATGGCATAGTTCAATAAGATTGAATCACAATCAACAACGCATCATGTATCAATAATAGAACATTAATAAATCAAGGAACGAAACAACTATTAAGATTATAGAAACTGAACAACAATTTATAAGATAATCCTGGAATAAAAGAATCTGAAGTTCAAGGG
Organism: Saposhnikovia divaricata; assembly: GCA_036435485.1. Lineage (NCBI taxonomy): Eukaryota > Viridiplantae > Streptophyta > Magnoliopsida > Apiales > Apiaceae > Saposhnikovia > Saposhnikovia divaricata. The sequence goes on from CM071595.1 coordinate 154,803,564, forward strand.
AAGATTTGAGTAATACATTGGTTATAAACAAATGAAAAGTCATTAATTAATAAAGAATAAAACAAAGGTTAGGGTTCTAGAATTTTAATTCACGGGTTAGGAAATCTGATTTTGCTGGTATGATTTAAAGGAATAAACATAAGGCAAAAAGGCTAAGATAAAGCAAGGCATAAATTATAAGTCAGGGTTTATGGTTCAACAGGAAACAGGATAAATAATAGGGTACATAAGTTTAAATAATGATTTATAAGGATAAGCAAGGTACATGTGTTTGAACAAAAATTTATAAGGAATAAACAATAAGGTATAAAGGATTCAACAATATTGAAAAATAATGACAATAAGGTATAAGAATTTAAACAACAATTCGTAAGCAGTTCAAGAAATCTGATTTTCAATACAAGGTTCGAGTTAATAGAAAAAAATGAAAGGGGTGTAGGCCCTAGCAACACGAATTGGAAGAACACCTTAAAAATAATAGAAACAGGTTCACATCATTCAAAATGAAAATGAATGGTACAAACGCTTGCAAGAAGGGATTTGAAAGAATATATATAAATAAAACAGGATAGTTCACATCACTTAAACGATAAGTGAGGGAGAGTATACTTGCCTCAATACACAGGATTTCCATTTCCAATACTTTAACTCCTTTTCACTTTACATCCGTCTCTACTTGACCTTTCTTCGATCACACATCCATTTTCCTTTATCACTTTGTCAATCCCGATAATTCTCTCATTCCTCTACATTCCATCTACACATGCGCTGGCTTTTAGCTAGCCTCCTATGCGTACCTATATACAGGTAAAGTACCACTTCAGTATGCGTATAATCTTAACCGTCTAATCTTGTTCTACCCAACGCGTCCTATAGCGCTTTACAACTTGTCACATATAGCTTATACAGATCATATTCTCGAAATAGTAACATACAATCACAAAATCATATAAGCACTTAGCACGTATTACCAATTAATAATTTTGATCTACAATCCACATATAACATAAATATACAGATAATTCTTATTGAAATACTATAAGAATCGTTTAATAATTCTAATAAAATTCGACATCACTTCCTTTATAAAATGACCTAACCTGTCGGGATACAACCGACCCAAATAATCAGGCGATCCCTTACCTTAACGTCAACTCATTACAACCTTGCAATGGTTACACATTATTTTAACACGCACTATTTGTCCCATTCTAACAGAACATATATCCGATGTTAAATATACGTCTTTATCCCATTCACAAGCTATCATATACTACATTTCTTAACCACTAACAACTGTCAAAGTAGACTAGTGAATACTTAACAATCACCAAACATGTTAGTTAACACTAATAATTCATATGATTTCGAATAATCATAACTTTATAAACTAACAAAGCTAAATCACTAAATTTACACATATGACACATATATTCTTTTAAAATTCAAACTACACCATCATGTTACAACCTGAGAATTCGATTTTTTTACTATTTACACACATACAGCCATATATGACCTGTAGTTAACCATTACGTACACAAAACCCACTTTTAATACTCTGAAACTCATGAAACCACATATCAATTCAACAAGAACACCACCAGACTCCATTTAATTCCGGCAACATATCAAAACTCCGACCGGTCCTTAATTTCCACACAACATTTATACTAACAACATGTGTTAAGTGTATTTCGAGACAAGCAACACAGCTTTATTATTTATTCATACAGCCCATCATCCTGATAACACAGTCGTAGAATTCAAACCTTCGACTTTACCAAAAATAAATAAATAAAAATAAAAATAAACAAAATTTAACTAGTTGTCTAATTAACGACCTACAAACACAGATTCATACCCAATTGACTATAACCAGCATAATGGAACATAAAGAGAACCAAACGGGGGTCACCGGCTCACTTTCGAGCTCATCGCCGGCGACTGCACTCGATGGTGGTGGCCACAGGCGGCTCAACCGCCTCCAAAGCACACTACTAGCCACCGAATTCGCAAACACATCCTCCCCGAACCTTGCCTGCGACAGAACGCACATAAACACACACAGATTATACACACACACCCACTTTGCACACCATAGTCCACGCACAGCTAAACACAGCGAGAAGGCGAAGGAAGGAGTGGAAAAAGAGACTGGGCGAGAGAGAATAGATTGATATTGAGAGGGATTGTGAGAGAGTGATTGAGAGAGATTAGTGATAAGAGAGTGAGCTTCAAGACTCTGCAGAAGAATCGAGAAAATGGGGGGAAAGAGCTGAGGTTTTTACTGAATAAAGACAGGGGCACAATCGACATTTCACCTTTCTGAAAATCAACTAAAAACAAAAATTCAATTAAATCCCTTATAAAACTGTAATTAAATGGAAAATAAATGAAAAATTAAATTCTAAAATTCTAAAATCAAGAATATGAATTTAAAAACACTCACATATTTTGAAAATATTTTTAGGATAAAAAATGAATTAAATATGAATTTTACAAATGTTGATCCTCTAAATGCAATAAAACACTTAAAATCATTTTAAAATGCTCAAATGCTCAAAATAATTCATCCAATACTTTTAAAAACTAATTAAATATACAAAGATGATATTACAAAAGATTTCGTGATTTTTAATAACTCCGATGATTTTATAAAAAAAATCAAAGATCAATAATGCATGATTTAAATAGATTTAAATCGTCAAAAGTTCAAATAAAATTACACGGACCCACATTTCACATATACATCATCATATAAGCACATAAACATGATGTCACACATATTTAATCTTAAAAAAAATTTCACCTCATATAATCCACATTTAATATTAAATAATAATAATTATTATCATAAATACGAAATTTTTAAGGCATTATAAAGATCCCTTTTACGCTTAAAGAAGTTTGTCTAATGATATTTTAATATCTCAATATTTTGATAGATGGGATGAAGGTTAGAGGCAATGAAGAAGAATTATTTTGAAGTAACTAATGGTCTGTCTTGTATGTATAGATTTTTTCTTGATAGAGTAACGTAATTATAATTCTATATATTATTATATTATGATTTCTTTTCCAATTCATTGTAAACATCTTTTTAATTTTTTTATTTGTAATTGATTTTAGTTTTTTGTTTTTTAAGATATTAATAATTAATGGAAGCATCAGTTACATGTGGTACAGCCCGAGGGAATCTTTCGACAATATTTGATTCATAATTAGTAACCTGAACATTGTTGAAAGTGGATAGTGTGGCATGAGAAAATCCTAGAGACCCTCATTTGATTAAAAATCAATTTGAATACCACCGTAGTTCTTTCTCTGTTTCCTCTAAATCCTAGAGACCTTATCGATATTATATTATACTGCCTCATTTGATACAGAGTAGCTAATTAAAAGGTGACAACTCATAATTAAAAGCTAATTATAATTTGTATACAACAAATTCATAAGAATACATCGTAGTTCTTTCTCTGTTTCCTCTAATTTACTAACATTCTAAATAATTTTAATTTATAATTCTTTTCATATTATAATTTTTTTTAAAAAAAAATCAATTTGAATACCACCGTAGTTCTTTCTCTGTTTCCTCTAATTTACTAACATTCTAAATATTTTTAATTTATAATCCTTTTCATATTATAATTTTTTAAAAAAAAATTCAATTCCTATACTACCTTTTTTAATGATATCCTTTTTAGATTATAATTTCCTTTTTAATATGATATAATCTTGATCGCCTATTTTTAAAAATATTAGGTTCGACGGTTGAGATTATTTTGGTAGTACAGTGATATCCTTTTTAGATTATAATTTCTTTTTTAATATGATATAATCTTGATCGTCTATTTTTAAAAATATTAGATTTAACGGTTAAGATTATTTTGACGCTACCTAAAATTATGCATAAGATCCCCTTACGCTTATTATATATAAGGATATAATTAATAAAGGTTACAGATTATGTAAAGTTATAGTCATGTGATTGCAAATGTGAATCTTTAATTACCTTCATGTTTTTTTTTTCAATTTTTGCTAGTTTAACACAGACACCCTCCTTAACTTGTCACCTTTGACAAGTTTTAAACCTTCCACATCCAGTAAAGGGAGCGAGGTGTTGGATTCGACGGGATCCAATCCATTATTTATGGCCCATCGGGTTTTATTATTAATCATCTAAATAAGACTTGAGCCTAATTAATAATTAAATATATAAATAGCACTTAATATATATTTAATTATTACATCCAAAATATATATTTGGATATATATATTAATAATGGCTTAAGTACCCAAGCCCATAACTTTGATGGACGGTTATGGGTTTAGCCCATTAGGGTTGGTCCCACTATTCCCTCTATATAAAGAATATTATGTGAGAACAAAAGGTACGCGTCTCATACTATTCAAAAAATACACACACCCCATCCTTACGTATAGAGGAGAATAGTGAAGATCAAAGCCCTCAAGTACTTGCGCTCTTCGGACTCTCTCAAGATCATTAATGGCCTCTTTCGATTCAGGCACGCTTCCGCTATTTATCTATACTCATAGTTTTGATCAGGAGATTCATATATATATATATATATATATATATATATATATATTATGTTGTATTTATATACATGATTTATTCTAACAATTGGTATCAAAGCAACTCCTTGATTGATTCCTTGAGTTACAAAATTTCGATTTGTGAATTACGATAATTATCATGATCGATTTACTTATATTCATATTAATCTGAAAACACGTATGTACCTGTTATACAAATATTAATGCTAATTACTCGTTTTATGATTGTTAATATTTTGACATAATTTCGAGTACTATACGACCAGTCGATCAATCATGTTTATGAATTGCCATGGCCTTTATCATTATTGCAAGTCAATTTGCGCATGAATACTGTTGTTGTCGTTTTGTGAATATATGTCATGTGACAGTTCAATAGTAGTTAACATGGTATACCTCTTGTTTAAGATTTATTATTTTATTATTAAAGTATTCGAAGTTCACGTACACCATGTTACATGGATTCAGAATCTTGTGTTACTTTGGTTAAATTTGTAACCATTCTTTTAGTATATATTAGTTTATGTCTAATATTTATTTAAAGGGATACTTATGTATAAATATATAATTAGTCCCTCATGAAAATTATTAATTAAATATTCGGACTAATGTAGTAATTTCTTAATTATTAAAGTATTGGATGGACCAACGAAAATCTTTTACTTTATTTATTTAAGATAATGATAAATCACCTAATGTACGTGTACAAGTTGATGTACGAATCGGCCCAACGGAAGATTTATATATTAATTTTGTAAACGGAATTTTTAAAGTTCAAATTGTAGAATTTAAATTATTTTCTGCCCAACGGTGATATAATTTAATATTTTATTTTTTGTAATCTAATGTTTAATGATAAAATTAATTTAGTATTGATAATCGGCCCAACGGAAGATATTAATATTAAATTTAATTGTAGGAAAAATTTTGTGTATTTTATTTTTCCTATTTAGATAAACTGCTTATCCCTCAGTTTATTTAACTTATGTGTTATTTGGTGAACTAACTGTTTTTCATTATGTGGATTATATTTATTGTACTTGTTGTACTTATGTGCATGATTTTGATTAACCTTGATTCAGCATTTGGTCCTGTTTCACTTACCAACTACTTTTCACACATTGAACCATTGAGTGGCTCTAATTTTAAGAAGTGGAAAGAGCAAATTGATCTTACGTTGGGAGTTACTGCCCTTGATTATGCCATAAGGGTTGCAAAACCTGCTGCCATTATGGCCGAAAGCTCTGCTGAGCTAAAGGCTGATTATGCAAAATGGGAGCATAGCAACCGTGTTTCCTTAATGATTCTTAAGGGCTCCATTACTAGTGCAATTCGTGGAGCAATTCCCGAATCTGATAATGCAAAGGAGTACCTAGCGAACATTGAGGAACAATTCAAGGCTTCCACTAAGGCTCAAGCCACTACACTGATCTCGAAAATGGTCACTCTCAAGTATAATGGTTCAAGTGGTGTTCGTGATCACATTATGAGAATGAATGATATGGCTTCTCAGTTAAAGGATATGAACATGGAAATCTCTGAAGGTTTTCTCGTCCACTTCATAATGACTTCTCTTCCTGCACAATTTGGTCCTTTTAAGATCAACTACAATACGCAGAAAGAAAAGTGGAAGATGAGCGAGTTGATTTCTATGTGCATTCAAGAAGAAGAACGCCTTAGGTCTGAGAAGGTTGAAAGTGCTCATGTTGTGACCACGACACCTGCTAAAGGAAAAGGAAAGAAATATGGCAATAGTCAAAAGAAAAAAGGAATTGATGCAGCTGTCACGAAAGACAAGGGACAGACTTCTGGCTCAAAGAACTTTGGAGGTCCTAAATGTAACTTCTGCAGAGCTAAAGGACACATAAGGAAAGAGTGTTCCAAATTTCGCGAGTGGTTAGATAAGAAAGGTAATGCATCTATTTATGTTTGTTATGAAGCTTTTACATCTGAAGCTCCTTTAAATACATGGTGGATAGACACTGGTGCAACTGTGCATATAACTAATTCATTGCAGGGATTCCTTTCCGTGAAGAAGCTAAATAAAGGAGATCGATATTTACTCGTTGGAAATGGAGAGAAAGTACAAATTGAAGCTGTAGGAACTTTCCGACTTATGTTGGAAAATGGTTTTAATTTGGATTTAATGGATACTGTTTATGTTCCCAGTATTACTAGAAACCTTATTTCTGTTTCAAAGTTAGACGCTTATGGATATTCGTTTAAATTTGAAAATAAAGGTTTTTCTCTATTTCTTTATTCTGAGTATATTGGCTCTGGGCTGTTAGAGGGAAACCTTTACAGATTATGTTTGAATGCTTGTTTTAGTGAATCCTTAATTTCTATGAATGTGCAAGATGAAGTTGAAACTGGTTCTAAAAAGAGAAAAAGAAATTATGAGAATTCCTCAAAATTGTGGCATGAACGACTGGGTCACATATCCAAAAGTCGAATGGAAAGACTTGTTAAAGAAGGACTTCTTCATCCATTAGATTTCTCAGATTTTGACACATGTATTAAATGTATTAAAGGAAAATTTGTAAAAACAAACAAAAAGGGTGCAACTCGTAGCACTAAGTGTTTGGAGATAATCCACACTGACATTAGTGGACCATACACTCCAGGCATAGGTGGTCATAAGTATTTTATTACTTTTATTGATGACTACTCACGTTATGGCTACATTTATCTTTTGCATGAAAAATCTGAAGCACTCGATATGTTTAAAATTTATAAAGCAGAAGTTGAAAAACAACTTAAATTAGATATTAAGGTTGTTAGATCTGATAGAGGAGGAGAGTATTATGGAAAATTCTCTGAATCTGGACAGAATCCAGGACCTTTTGCCTTATTTTTGCAAGAATGTGGCATCGTTCCTCAGTACACAATGCCGGGTACACCCCAACAGAATGGTGTTGCTGAGAGACGAAATCGAACTCTTATGGATATGGTTCGAAGCATGATATGTCACAGTACATTGCCAGAATTTTTGTGGGTTGAAGCCCTTAAAACAGCTATGCATATCCTTAATCGGGTCCCAAGTAAGTCTGTGCCTAAAACACCTTATGAAATATGGACTGAAAGGGAACTTAGTTTTGGATATATGCATGTACGGGGTTGTTTGGCTGAAGCGAAAATATATAACCCACACATCAAGAAATTGGACCCTAAGACTATTACTTGTCATTTTATTGGTTACCCCGAAAGATCTAAAGGTTTTAGGTTTTATTGTCCATCACACACCACTCGAATAGTTGAGACTAGAAATGCAGTATTTTTTGAGGATGCTGAAGTCAGTGGGAGTACATCTCGAAAGATAAATCTGGAAGAGATTCAGGAGAATGTCTCTATTCCTATCATTCCAGATATTAGTGCACCAGAAAATGATGATAAAAATATTGGTGCAAATGAGAATGTACATCAAGAACCACCTCAAGATGACAATAATACTACTGAACCTCTTAGGAGGTCAGAAAGAGTAAGACGATCAGCAATCTCGGATGATTATATTGTGTATTTAGATGAAATTGAGTCTAATCTTGGCATGGGACCTGATCCTATTTCTTATAAAGAAGCTATTGCTAGTAACCATTCAACTCAATGGCTTGCAGCCATGGAGGATGAGTTGAAATCCATGAAGGATAATGATGTATGGGATCTAGTTGAGTTGCCACAGGGGGTCAAAGCTGTAGACTGCAAATGGGTCTACAAAACTAAGCTTGATTCTAGTGGGAACATCGAAAGATATAAAGCTAGATTGGTTGCAAAGGGCTTCACACAAAGAAAAGGAATTGATTATAATGATACATTTTCCCCTGTTTCGAGTAAGGACTCATTTCGTATCATCATGGCATTAGTAGCTCATTATGATTTAGAGTTACACCAAATGGATGTTAAAACCGCTTTTCTTAATGGTGACTTGCATGAGGATGTCTACATGTCACAACCGGAAGGTTTTGTAGTCAAAGGCAAGGAACACATGAAATGTCGGTTAAAGAAGTCCATATATGGATTAAGGCAAGCTTCTAGAGAGTGGTATATTAAATTCGATGATGTGATTGGAAAATTTGGGTTTAAAGAAAATTTTGTTGACCAATGCATATATCTAAAAGTGAGTGGGAGCAAGTACATTATTTTAGTACTATATGTGGATGATATTCTACTCGCTAGTAGTGATATGAATTTAATGCATGAGACAAAGAGATTCCTTCATAAGAATTTTGATATGAAGGATCTGGGGGAAGCATCTTATGTCTTGGGCATTGAAATTTATAGAAATAGATTTCATGGAATTTTGGGTTTATCACAAAGAGCTTATATTGATAAAGTTCTCAAACGTTTTAACATGCAAAATTGTTCTCCAAGCGTTGCTCCTGTTGTCAAGGGTGACAAATTTAGCTTGAAACAATGTCCTCAAAATCAGCTGGAATTGGATCAAATGGAGAATATTCCTTATGCTTCGGCAGTTGGGAGTCTTATGTATGCTCAGGTTTGTACTCGTCCAGACATAGCATATATTGTTGGAATGCTAGGGCGATACCAAATAAATCCAGGTCCGGATCATTGGAAAGCTGTTAAAAAGGTCATGCGGTATTTGCAAGGTACAAAAGATTTTATGCTCACATATCGAAAGACGGATAACCTTGAAGTTATTGGTTATTCGGATTCTGATTATGCTGGGTGTAAAGATGAGTTGAAATCCACTTCAGGTTACATTTTTATGCTTTCTGGAGGAGCTATATCATGGAAAAGTTCTAAGCAGTCGTTGCATACCTCTTCTACAATGGAAGCTGAATTTGTGGCTTGCTATAAGGCAACGAAGCAAGCTCTATGGTTGAGGAATTTTGTCACGTATCTCAAAATAGTTGACACTATTTCTAAACCACTGAAAATTTATTGCGACAATAAAGCTGCTGTTTCTTTCTCTAAAGACTACAAGATAAGTGATGCGACAAAACACATAGATATAAAGTATCTTGTAGTACGAGAAAGAGTTCAAAAACAACAAGTGTCTATTGAGCAAATTAGTACAGTTGCTATGTTCGCGGATCCATTGACAAAAGGTTTACCGCCCAATCTCTTTCGAGAACATGTTGCTAGCATGGGTTTGGTTGATAATCTTTCTTATTGATTCATGGATTTTATTGTAAGACACTAGTATTGTGATCACCTTATGTTATGGTTTTTGGACAAAGTATTTAGTTTGTTACTTCTATTATTGTGCACATTCGAAGTTTATGGAACAAACAATTATGTAAGGACCTCATGAACATATTGATTTGCTATTGCTTATGATATATTATGTTGTTCATGACTTTAAGCTATATCTTTTGCTAAGTTTTTCAATTATACTTGGATTGTAACTGGAGGACGGTTTCATATCTCTATACGAGTATGATACTACCTTTAATTCTATTTTAGTATGATGTAAAATTTAGCCTGTCTTAAGGGATGCAGAGCTCAATAATGAAGTCTTGTTATATGTATGTCGATGATATACTGACCCTCGGCCAAGTGGGAGAATGTTGGATTCGACGGGATCCAATCCATTATTTATGGCCCATCGGGTTTTATTATTAATCATCTAAATAAGACTTGAGCCTAATTAATAATTAAATATATAAATAGCACTTAATATATATTTAATTATTACATCCAAAATATATATTTGGATATATATATTAATAATGGCTTAAGTACCCAAGCCCATAACTTTGATGGACGGTTATGGGTTTAGCCCATTAGGGTTGGTCCCACTATTCCCTCTATATAAAGAATATTATGTGAGAACAAAAGGTACGCGTCTCATACTATTCAGAAAATACACACACCCCATCCTTACGTATAGAGGAGAATAGTGAAGATCAAAGCCCTCAAGTACTTGCGCTCTTCGGACTCTCTCAAGATCATTAATGGCCTCTTTCGATTCAGGTACGCTTCCGCTATTTATCTATACTCATAGTTTTGATCAGGAGATTCATGTATATATATTATGTTGTATTTATATACATGATTTATTCTAACACGAGGAAGATATCGTATTGCAATTTTTTCAAGTTGTCTTATTATATGTTGTGGTTTTTCCTGGAAATTTCGGTTTTGTTTTCCTTCTTTGGTTAATCTCGTATCTTGGTTACACTGTTTCATGTAAGGTCTAAAGTTTTGATCTGTAATGTACTAATGTACTAATGATCATTGCCAATATAAAGTCTTGGAAAGACTCGACATGTGAATTTTATAAGGCAAGTTTACCATCCTATCCGCGTCTTCTTCGATATTTGTATGCTTGGCTTGAATTTTTTTGTTTTGTTCTTATATACTCAATAGACACTAATTGATATTGCATTCTCTCTATAATGACTTGATATTTAATGTCTATCTGTTTAGACATAAAAAAAACTTAACCAGAAGTAGATTTTCTTGTATCTACACAACCAACAAAATCAGAATTGGAATACATAATGATCTCCAAATTTTCCAAATTCTAATAAACGAGCATGTAATATTTTGTTCCTTGCAAGTACCTTATAACCCATTTAATTACAATCCAATGATCCATTCCGGGTTTACTTGAATATCTGCTTAACATACCCATAATGAATGCCAAAACCGACAGGGTACTAAACTTGACCATACATAAAACTCCCACTGAACTTATGACATAGCCACAAGTGCCATTATTGTCTTTACTGGATCTACTAAGTGGCACTTTCTCTTGAGTTTGTTGAGTTTGCTCTTCTTGAGCATCATCTTGATTTTGAGTAGGAAACTTTATAGGTATATCCACATTGTTATCTTGAACTACACGAGGCAAAGAAACTAATTCTTCCTCAAAGACAACATTCCTGACTTTATATCTTCCCCCTCAAACTCAACATCCTCAAGAAATCTAGAGCAATAAGCGATTAGAACGCTCCCACTTCTCAAAATTCAATTTCTCAGTTAGAAATTTCATCCGTAAGAGAAGGAGGTTGTTCTTTCCTTATAGCATAGTCTAAATCCATGCAGCCGAGAACTAACAGAACGTTCTCTTTCCAGCTCTTAAAGTTTGTGCCGTTAAGCACATGAATGGAGTTCATGTTGGAAGTTATATTAGCAGCAGATGTATTAACTAATAATTTAGAAAAAAAAATATAAGCTCGAATAATAGAAAAATTCATGTCATATGCATACATAATAGCACAAAAAAAACATGAATTTAATTACTATAGTGTGTGTGGGCCCATTCAAACAAGATACCTAGCACAACATTAATATTTAGTCTTTGGACAGAAATATTAACTTGCAAGTGGTACTCTCCACGCAGAAATCAAATATTAATAATAAATTCGGTCAAGCAATAACCTTCCTTTGGGCCGGTTTATTACTCACATGAAAAATTTATAATTATTACATATTTATTCCCGCACGTATATTCATTATTTGGCCATTAAATAATCTTCCTTTGGGCCGATTATTATAACGCATAAATAATAAACATACACATCCTATTATTTCAAAAAATAAATAAATCTACACATAAATATCACTTTGGCAATATTTTGCTTCAACTCACTTATTCACGAAATAAAAGGACGAAAAATAAATTAACATTATTTTTAAAAAAAAATGTGCCCAAATCCATATAATTGTAAAACATCACATCATATTAATTAAAACATGAACTTATTCAAATCATCGGACACTCATGAATACAAAAGACTTATTTTGCATCGAAAATAAAACTAGAAGTCAAACAGCGGTGCAAACAAAAAATTCTCCTCATCACATCTATCCCGATTTGATTTATCAATATCACATCTATCCCGATTTGATTTATCAATATTCAATGCTATGCAATTATGTACATAATCAATTATTTAATAATAACTGAATAACAATATAGTACTGGATCAATACATGATCGAAAGATGCATAGCATAATGCATGGAATGTAAGTAATTGGCAAAAAAAAAAAAAAATTGTATACGAAATTGACATTAATCTAATCCATCAATATGTACATGTATGTATGTCAATTATTGCGTAATAGTCCAGGGCACCATAAAGTGATTCCATTAGCCATATAAACAAATAACCCAGTTGAATTTACGTACAAATAAATTGATTCACACAGAAGCATAATCAGATTATAGTAACTGATATATGTCAAAAAAATTGACTAATTTACTTACAATGCGTACCAAAAAAAAATATCAATCGCATGATATTAACTCAACCAAGACCGGACAATTACATGTTTTTGTAATCGTAATCGACAACAAAACAACCAAATTTAAATATAATATGATCGACCCTAATAACTCGACATAAGATAGGCTCTGATACCAATTGTTAGATCTAAATAAATAATCACGGATCATCTTATGCGATAATATCAAGGTTACACGATATAACTGTAGTACGAAAGCGTACCTGATTCCATGACTGTAGATATGAATACGGATTATGGGACTTGATCTTCCACAGACCTCTAGCCGTATCTCTCTCTAACTGATGGGAATAGAGGAGTAGAGGTTGTGAATTAGCCTTGGGGACCATGACCCTATTATGTTCTTTATATAGTACTCTAATTAGACCCCATTAACCCTAATCAGATTACTATTGGGTATTACACATTACAAAGCCCATACCGAACAAGATGTTATTGGACCCTTTATTTAAGACCATTAAATTAGTCCAAATATAGAATAAACATTAAATATAATTGTCTTTAATTTGTAAGCCCATAATTATTATTAGATTATAAAATATAATCTAACATAATTCACCAAGTACGTACAAGGATCAAATATGTTTGTTGATTCCATGATTACAGGTTACTTTGTCGCTTTGTTTTCGTTTTATTTTGCTTCATGCAACGTGGAGCGCTACAAGGTTGATCACCTCGTAGTGAAATATGGAGATCTATAGTTCTGAAAGATCAGGGGATTGTTGCTCAGTTCAATTTTAACTGAAAACAAAAAAGACGTTATAGTTTACACCGGTGCGTAGCACGGACAAGAATCTTGTCACAAGATTGTTAAAAGCCTGAATTTTTGGATTTTACATTAAACTTATCTATACAGAGCATGGATTTGCATTTAGTTTTCGAGAAAATATTCGAACATAAGTCTAAATAATTTCCTGGTGAAAGTGAAACAACAAAAAGTTCAGGTATCCGGTGGCTGTTCCTTGTTCACTCACTTTCATACAAACTCTGCCTCTCTTTCTGAAAAGTGTATTAATATTCTTTCCGAAACACATAAAAACAAGGTTTGCATACAGGAAGAGTATGTATCATGAGATTATTATGTTTCATCTGTTGCTGCAATTGTGGAAATGGAATCTTGCTAGCTAGTGCTCCATCCATTTTCCATGCAAGCGCGCACGCTCACACGCAGTTTTGCACCTTTTCTTGCCTGCTGGTAAGTTAAAGTTTGTGGTTTCATATCATAGACTAATACAAATAACATGCTCATTAATCACTACTAATTTTGAATCTATAACGTCATTGCTATTACACAAGGCACTACAAGAAAAACGGCTTTTTACAGTAGCATACCACTGTAATTAGACCTACATTCGACTGTGAAAGGTCGTATCGAACTTAAAATTCGAGTACTGTATCTTTATTTTTCGGTGTACATATCTGTTGGTACTTGGATGAAGGGTCAATTTTATGTTGGTAAGATGCATACTGTGGATTGAAAACAAATGGAGAGGCTCAGATTCTGAAAAGGAAGTTTCTATATATCTAGTCACAATCCCTGCGTTACTTTTTTTTCTTTTTACCTGTTAAAATCGTTAGTTCTTTCGCATTTCAATAAAACAAACAAAAAATTGGTATACCAGTATCTATAAAACAAACAAAAAATCGAATTTCTTGATTTTTATAATAACGTGGTTCTCCTTGGAATCCAACTCTATATATTATTCCGTACTACTGAATATTACATAAATGTCGAATTATTGAATATTAAAAATTTAAAATACCCTACCGATACACAGCAAGAGCAATTATTTGTATACAGATTGATGGATGAAAGATTCAAAGCAGAGTTATCGTTAAACTCATGAATCATGATATCCTTTGTGAGACTGGAAGTATTGGGCCCCACATGTCAAAATGTTAGCTCATAGGTAGCACAAGTAGGCCCAATTTGTACTGGACCATGCTTTGGGTCGCCTTCTACTGTTCTTCAGCTCTTTGCTTTAGACCCAGTCTTATACACAAATAGCACAATAATATGTCTGATTAACTATATTTTAATAAATTAATTCGATTTTAATATTTCGAGCATCTTAATGCGTGTTTAGCAGTACTTATTAGCACTTGATGTGTGGTTTTTAATGATTTAACTAGAACTTTTAAGTGTGCTCGTTCTTATAACGTATTAGCTGATCTGTTGTTCTTAATAACAAAAGGTCGAGAGTTCAAGTTTCAGTGGAGACCAATGTATGCATGAGCATGAGTATTTAAATTTCCGATTTTAGTAAAGTAAAGTTGCTTTGTAGGTATAATCTGTAGCATAACATCGACATAATCCTAACCTATTTGACATTGTAAATTTTAAATAAATATCAAATTTAATCCACTGGTTGATCTATGTTCTGCAAAGAGAAACCTTCAAGAGCCTTTGACATTTTAACAATTATTGGTGTGTGAAGAAACAACATCAATCAACAAGAAAATTTCAAAGTGATTAGATATGTTTGGGATGATTGGTCAACATATTTACCTACTTTGTTATCCCAATTAAGCTTGTGCCTGTGGTTTTAGACCATAAACAACACTCATATGAGCAATGCATATAAAAGAAATAAAGAATCCAATGTACCAAACCAGTCTTCAACTGACAACTTAATGCTTTTGAATATAACAGATACTAACTAGAAACTGCAATATCAGAGTCACGCAGTTCTTAATTTCATACTACTGATTGTATCAACCATGCATTAATTAGCTTCATCCCTCAACAATATGTTGATGGTTCAGGTCTGGAACCTCGTGTGACAAGATGTCGAGTGTTTGAATCTCAGATCGACCTTTCCCTAAAGAAACTAGACTTGAATGTTCAGATGTAACAAAACTCGGTAGGGCTAGCCTGCAATTTTCAAAACAGATTAATTAGTTTTTTCTCACATTACGATATAAATTAACATCTGATTCATTTGGTTTTGACACTAGAAGAAAAAATCTACGAATGTGAGAACTCTATCTAGAGACTAGACAGATTGTCAGTTTTTATTAGTCATACTTCTCAATTTTTACTAAAAGACACAGATTTAGCATCGAAAAACCATCTAAATCTGTCGTAAATAGCCCTGTTTCTTGTGTTTAACAGCATGCAAGGGTACTTTACTAAAGTCCATTACTTACCGCTTGAGGACAAAACTATTTTTGTATCTCAAAACTATTCTCATCATGAACTTGAATGAGGTGAGGTCCTGAAATAAGAGAATATAAATATCCATTTATTTGTTAAAGAAACACCACTAGAGTTGCCATATGTATCCTTATTCCTTCTATACCTTTTCGGCTTTTCCCTCCATCTGCATACTACTTTTTCTAAATTCTTATAACCAAATCATGATACCGCAATAATTTATCTTTACTTTTTCGTATAAAATTTATTAATGTTCATAACATTCCCCTCCGATCAAATGATTTGATTGTAGTATAAACTATAGTATATTTGTACATGTTTTAAAAAATTTAAAGAGCGGCGTACGATGTTCAGAATTATTTAAAATTAGTTGTTGGTTGACTACAATGCTCTGTAAGGTAGGAGTAATGGTCTGGCAATGATGAGACACAAGGGTACAAGTGGGCGATCATAAAAGACATTGGCATGGAAGTTAAAGCTAACACAAGTTCATTACATGCTTAGAGAAGAAGCTTTCTTGAAATAACAAGCCAAAATAATTTGCAGATCTTTCTGGTTTACTACAGAATATTTAAATTCGAGGTTAGCTTTTATATGCTTTTACCTTTTTAATTTATGTCAATTTTCATTCGGTTTAGAGTTAAATCTTGTTTAGTTTTTATTGGCCATGCATATGGTGAAGTTCTGTTGGGATTGATATGTATGATACCTGTGATTTTGATTGCTGCATGTCTATGGCAAATGGAGTATGGAATTAGACTAAATTTCCAGATTTTGCAGTGTTTGATCATCTTGGGTTTCTATCAGTCTGCCCATTTTTGATATAAATTACCTCATGAGGTTTTCGAAATGACCCATATCAAGATTTCTCAGGATTTTCTTTCCTACTGGTTGGGGCCTGAATCTTGTTTCTGTAGGTTACAGGATTTCGAAAATAAATACAGAAGAAATTGGCAGCTCGAATAAGTGGTCAAGATTGGGCATTATCTGTTTCTTTTTCTTGGAAAGAACCCTTTGTGGTCACTACTGTATTAAAGCTGAAGCATTCATTAGTCAGAAATTTGGGCCATGTTATTTAAGATGGTATAATGACCCGATTATTGTAAAAGGAAGTCAAAAATCGTGAAGCAAGGAAGTTTTAGACATGAAGTTTATGAAACTTGGATCTCGTCCGGATACTTTTCATACTACTGAGGGTGTAAGGTAAGATTAATATGAGATACTTTTTTTGTTTCGTATATTTTGTGTTTGTAGTTAGTTAAGTGAGGCCTGTTTCTTGCTTATGCAGGTTGGTATCCTCGGAGATCATTACTGATCTTATAGTGCAAGTTGAAGGAAGTAGATATTTGCTACACAAGGTGTGGTTTAATTTCATTTGAAACGTTCGAAAAGGATTTTAGTTTGGTAAACTGTATATTTCTTAGTTTTGTATGATTCAATAATTATAGTTTCTTTTCTTTTATAGTTTCCTCTGCTGTCAAAGTGTTTGCGCCTTCAGCAGCAATGCTCCGAATCACCTGAATCTTCATCACAACAAGTAGTCCTACTCCCAGAATTCCCTGGTGGAATTGAGGCATTTGAATTGTGTGCAAAGTTTTGCTATGGTATCACTATCACTATCAGTGCCTACAATATTGTTTCAGCTCGGTGCGCTGCTGAATATTTACAGATGACCGAGGATGTTGAGAAGGGAAACTTGATTTATAAGCTTGAAGCTTTTCTCAGTTCTTGTGTACTTCATGGCTGGAAGGACTCTATCGTGACCTTACAAAGTACCAAAACATTCCATGCATGGGCAGAAGACCTTGGCATCACTAGCAGATGCATTGAAGCTATTGTTTCTAAAGTTATTTGCAACCCCTCAAAGGTGAATTTATCACACAGTCATTCCAGAAGAGGTAAGGATGACACCCTGTCTTGTAATGGATCAGAGAGCAGGTCTAAAAATATATCCAAGGGCTGGTGGGCTGAAGATGTTGCAGAGTTAGGCATTGAAATTTATTGGAGAACAATGATGGCCATAAAATCAAGTGGGAGAATTCCTGCTAGTATCATTGGGGATGCATTGCGGATATATGCTTCTCGATGGCTACCAAAAATATCAAGAGCCTTTAACATAGAGAAGCAAGTTGATGAGTTGGATTCAGTTGCAGAAGTAGCTTCAATGCCTAGGCTTTTCCTGAAATCAATAATAAATTTGCTTCCAGCGGATAGAACTGCTGTTTCTTGCAGCTTCTTGCTTAAACTTTTGAAGGCAGCCAATATACTTCAGGTATCTTCTTCTTCGAAGATGGAATTGGCTAGAAGAATTGGTACTCAGTTAGAGGAAGCAACAGTTGGTGATCTTCTGATTCCTAATATGTCGATTACATGCAAAGGGCAATATGATGTTGATATAGTCATAACCATTTTAGAGCAGTACATGTTACAAGGACAGAGTCCCCCAACTAGTCCTCCAAGATCCAAGGAAGATCTTCATAGAAGGTCTCGTTCAGCCGAAAACATTTCAGAGCTTCATGAAAGTAGGAGGTCATCTTCAGCCTCTCATAGCTCTAAACTGAGGGTTGCAAGGCTTATGGATGGCTATCTTCAGGTGGTTGCTCGTGATGCCAATCTGCCACTTCAAAAGTTCATTGCAATTGCTGAGGCTATTCCTGAGTTTGCCAGGCTCAATCATGATGATCTATACAGAGCCATTGACATCTATCTCAAGGTATAATTTTGGATGCTGTATTACACTTGTATTCATCTTCAGAGTTTTTTCTGAGCTAATGTTGTTAAGTGATCTCTTGAAAGAGCGAACTAAGGAAAAAACATGTTTTTTTTGCTTTAGAAAGACAGATCTTTTAGACAAAAACAAGCAGCCTTAAGTTATTTTTTAATTTAATTTATCGTAAGTAGGAAGTTACTTATCAGCAAAGACATACTTGGCAGATTAGCCTATAGGAACCATCAACTCTGTTTGCATATGATATTCAGGATTAGGTTCAAGTATGTCTATGTTAGACCTATCTGAAGGGTTAGCTAGAAATACAGTTTAAGTTTCGTATCCATCAAATAAATTGTGCTAGGTTGTTATCATGTTATTCCATATGATGGGTTGCACTTATTGTTAGGATTGTTGAAGATATCTACCCTAAATTCAGCACTTACACTGAGAAAGCTGATTTTTATCTAGAATTTGATTGATGTTATATTGATAACGACTTTTGTATAGAAGACAATTAGTTTTGCACTTGAGGACAATATTAGTATTGCTCCTTGTCTTATTAATGAATGTGAGCTCTATTGTAATAGACAGTTTTTATGAACTATGAATCCTGGAATAATGTCCTGATTCCTGATTTATCATTCTTAAACTTTCAGGGACATCCAGAGCTTAATAAGAGTGAAAGGAAGCGTCTATGCCGAGTTCTTGACTGCAAGAAGTTGTCTTCAGAAGCCTGCACACACGCAGCACAAAACGAATTGCTCCCCCTACGGGTAGTGATTCAAGTCCTTTTCTTTGAGCAAACTCGAGCAGCTGTAGCTACAGGACAAGTGACCAATCTTCCTAGCAATATTAAGGCACTTTTAGCTGCACATGACGATCCAATGAGGCCTCTTGAGTCATCACTCAGTAGCAAAACTTTGCCAACAGATGACCAGTGGAGCGTTTCAGGCCTTAAGACGCCAAATTCTAACATTTCAACTCTAAGAATGAGGCTGGCCGAAGATGATGACTTGGATGAAACCTACGTGAATGGATTTGGAAAATCATCTCAAGACAAGGCAAATCGCTCACATCCAAATCGGCCTAGAAGAATGTTCAGTAAGCTGTGGTCCATCAACAGGCAGGGAAGTGAAAAAAGATGACTCCTATTTAATTTCTAGCTGATGAGGTGGTGGGTCACTTGTAGGTGAACTTATTGTCTTACCCTGTTCATCAACTTCTTTTCCCTTCTCCTTGTTCTTTTAATGCTTAGAGAAAACAGTCAATTTACTGTGCATTATTGATGTAATCCGTGTCAATAAATCGAATAGCAATACAAGATAAGATGAGATAAATCTCGAAGGTACTTCTGTTTTGTATAATTTAGAAGGCGATCAAGCTTGATGTTGGTTGTCATTATATTATTGCACTTGTCTTAGTCTAATGGTTACAGCTAATGAATTTTTTAACTGCCTTTGTGCAAGTAAATGTTGAATATAAGATTTTACAAATCTACTTAATTATAATTTAATTCAAATCCTGTTGTCTAAATCAATTTTAATAAAGCACTGGGGTCTGCAGAACCAAGAACATTGTTGGTGGCTGTACTATCACCCTAGTTAGTATCCTGTGTTGGTCTGATTGCAGTGTTTAGAATTTTAATCAGTACGAAGACAGTTGGCTAAATTCGAATGGTTGGGGTCGTTTTGTATGTTCTGAACATTGATAACTAATTTTGAACATATATGAAAGATAACGGAAGTAAAAGAGTTTCATCTGAACTAACATAGGCACCAAATGAAATGAAATTCAGAGCTATAAGATTTTATGGCACTTGAAGCAAAAAAGTAACAGCAATAAGTTAATAACAAATGCATGCAGTAAGTAGCAGCATCCATCTATATATAGAACAATTAACTGAACAAACTGTTCAATTATTATGACAATATAATATATATATAGTAGATCTCTTTGTCTATATATGTAAACATAAATACTCTTAATTTCTACTAGTAGGGTTGCTTTAGTGGCTTATAGTTGCAGAGCCCTGTGTAGTACTTGCAGGATCAGGCTTGGAGTGGTGATGCTGCTGGTGTGCATCCTGATCCATGCTCTTGGTTCTTTGGAGGCTCGGAATCCGATGCAGACGACATCGGAAGGACCCTGCATGTGTTGTTGGAGAACAGAGACAACTACTGTTGTTGTTCTTTGTAATACTCCCTTGCCTTGTCAACCCACCTGATGATCCTGTTGGTGATGTTACTGTTACTGAGAATGGATATGGATTCTCAACCTTCTTGTTCACACCTCTACTCTCTTCATCATTTTCCATCTTGTCTTCAAAAAATCTCCTGCAAACAAAATTTTCAAAGCCTCGATTTTTAATCATCAGAAAGAAACACACATTCTTTTTTTTTTTTTTTTGCTAATTTAGAAAGAAACACACATTCAATCACACATATGCAGCAAACCATTTACCAAAAATTAGCATAACATATAAATAGATTTATCATATATGTGCATGCAAAAATTAAAAATGAGATCAGAACCATATGAGCTAGAAGAGATGTTATTACCTTGAGCTTGGGACAGTAGTGGATGGCTACCAAATGTTATCTATCAATACCTTGGCAAAGAAAGTTTCAGTTCTTCTTTAAATAAGCATTGAGCATGCTAGTATTTACATATAAATATACTAGAGTATTTATAAAAGTTGCATTATACAACTAACTAATAAAAGTGAATAATTAATAACCTCCAGAAAAGTTAGACTATAATTATTTTCAAGCATAAACCAAACCAAACCAAACATACCCGGTATATCCCGCTCAGAGCAGGGTCTGGGGAGGGTAGGATGTACACAGACCATACCCCCACTTTTAGAGCGGGGAGGCTGTTTCCGTGAAGACCCTCGGCTGCGTGCACAACATACATAGAGTGTGGTAAATACAGCGAAAATGATACGGAAATGGACAATGACATACCTGAGGCCCATGGCGTTCTCCACATGGGGCATACCTACCTGCGAGGATTTATGATACTCCTAGCTAGATGCGCTCCAACCACACGTAAAGACCCGCACCGAGCAAAGCTCCCTGCAACTGCAAAACCAGAAAATAGAAGACACTAAAAACGAAAAGTGAGAACGCTAAAGCCGAACTTCTAAAAAATCGCTAACCGAGACAAGGCAACTCTGAGGCTCTCGACAACAGAGCCACAACCTAAAAGGGAATCCACCACTCTGATGCGCCGCCTCCAAGAAGACCTATCCGCGAGCATGGTCTCATTTAAGTCTAAGGCCTTCAAATCCATCCTGAGTTGCTCTTCCCACGACCTCCTCGGCCTGCCTCTCCTCCTCGCCCCAACAACCGCCGGACTCTCGACCCTCCTAACTGGGGCTTCCGCCAGCCTCCTTCGAACGTGGCCGAACCATCTCAACCTTCCTTCCCTAACTTTCGCAGATAAAGGCGCCACTTCAAGCTCGCTCCTAAACACCGAGTTCGGGATTCTGTCCAACAACGTGCGCCCACAAGACCACCGCAACATCCTCATTTCAGCCCCTTCCAACTTGCTTACGAGAGCCTTCTTCTCCGCCCAACACTCAGAACCATATAACAACGCAGGACGGATAGCCGCTCTATAGAATTTCCCTTTCAACTTTAAAGGGACTTTCTTATCGCACATTACCCCTGACGCTGCCCTCCACCTTAGCCACCCAGCCTTGATACGATGCGTAACATCTGCTTCAATCTCACCTTCCTTCTGGATGATCGAACCCAAATACTTGAATTTATCCGTTTGCGGGACGATCTGGTCTTCAATCCTAACCTCCACTCCTTCTACGTTGGCCTCACCACTGAAGTTACACCAGAGATACTCGGTTTTAGAACGGCTCATACGTAACCCTTGGGATTCCAAAGTAGATCTCCAAAGCTCCAATTTGTCGTTCACCTCCCTCCTCGATTCCGCCACTAGCACGATATCATCTGCGAAGAGCATGCACCAAGGGACAGCATCTTGAATCCCCCGCGACATGACATCAAGGATAAGGGCGAATAGAAAAGGACTCAAGGCCGACCCCTGATGCAGCCCCATCTCAACAGGGAAGAAACGGGAGTCCCCTACTGGGGTCCGAACGCAAGAACTAGCTTGGGAGTACATGTCTTGAATCACCCTAACGAACGCCGACGACACTCCCCTCTCCTCAAGGCTCTTCCAAATAATTATTTTCAAGCATGATAACTTAAAAAAATTAGGTTTGGATAAAGATTGATAGACTAAAGATATGAAAGGTGATGGATGGATACTTAATCAACTACTAACATTAACATAGAAAACAGTTATTAAATCTTTTCTGTATATTTTTAACCTTGTTGTGTCACGGATATGATAATCAACTCAATCAACATCCCCACCAGCATTCATCACTTTATATAATGCTTCAACCACTCTATATCCAATACTAACAATGGTTCCATTATTCTTAGTACTATTATCTTTTTTCCTTTCAGTTTTTTTTATTTGTTA
This sequence comes from Saposhnikovia divaricata, assembly GCA_036435485.1. Taxonomy (NCBI): domain Eukaryota; kingdom Viridiplantae; phylum Streptophyta; class Magnoliopsida; order Apiales; family Apiaceae; genus Saposhnikovia; species Saposhnikovia divaricata. Next base: position 154,826,733 of record CM071595.1, read on the forward strand.
TAGGTCGTATTCAGTGCACAAATCTCCCGCATAAACAAGTCTAAAAAAGATCCGATAATGCACAAGTTTCCCACATCAACGAATTTGAAAAGGTCCGATGTCCTTATCCTTACCCTTCTTTTCCATTAATGCTTTTATTGGATCATGGGAAAGACATGGCAATATATCTTCTTTCTTGTGACAAGAGGAGAAGGGGTCCCAATTTGCTATCATGCCAATTCTTGTGGTTGTCAATTTTTACACAACTTTTCTATTATCTTCTGAAAAAACTTTGATGTAGAAAATGGTGTCTGAAAGAAATTTTATTGTGCAAAGATTTGTGATTTTGTAAAAATTGACAATTTACAATCTTGATCTTCTTCCCAAACTATCAAAAATAGAAATGTTTCTCATCCTTCTACTTTTATTAATTGAAGGCCTACAAGGCAGTTTCTAAGATGATCCAATATGCTACATTGTATGTTTTCTTGTTACCTTAATTGTCTTAGAACACAGTGAGGGGAAGACTATGGTTTGGCCTTGGTCAGATTGAGAATTAGGTTAAAACGCAACTGAATTCTAACAACTTAATGAAAACAAAAGTTGACGAAGATTTTGTAGTATTTTTATCTTCATACTTTTGTAGGGTAAATTTTTCTTATCAATTATAACGAAATTCGGAATATTAGTTGAAGAAAACTGTATCAATGTTTGCTGTGTGTTCTGTTAGAAACCGTTTCACCCAAAACCTTAAGGTGTTGGGGAAGACCCTTCCAAGGATCTCATACTCATATATATTTAACACTCCCCTCACTCGCAAGCCCATTACGGGGTAAGAGTGGTCACTAGGAACCCATTTTTGGAGCAATTCCTTAGTGCCAAATTAAATTGAGAATATAGGGGGCGGTGGGGTTCGAACTCGAGACCTCCACAAACACCAGAGCTCTGATACCATGTTAGAAACCGTTTCACCCAAAACTTTAAGGTGTTGGGGAAGGCCCTTCCAAGGATCTTATACTCATATATATTTAATGTTCGACCTTGTTAGCCGTTGGTCGTAGAGTCAAATGTGTCTTGTTTCTGCATAAGTTGTTGGTTTTCGTTCTGTTAACCAAACTGAAGTCCTTGAAATAGTAAAAAAAGAAGAAGGGCTACTAATTTTAATACACTGTACTAATAGACCATACATGCATATGAAGGAATCAATACAATCAGAGTTCTGCAGAATTTAACTGAACAGTTTACAATAATGGCCTAGTTGCAATTACTCACCAGTGGAGTAACACATCATACTACATTATTTGTTTCCTCACCATTTACACATATTAAATTGCATATGCCCTGTGCGCACTGTGTTACTTATAACAATGAACAACATGCACTGTTTTACAAATATTTAAGCAAACCTCGTTAAATTGGATTGATAGTCTGGTTCTGGTAGATGAAGAAGTGAACTAAAGCCATTGAAGAAGCATTTGAGGATCCAAGTTCCCGCTACAGTAACTTGAAGAGACGGTAGAAAGCACTTGACACCCTTTCCATTCTTCTGTGGGTTTTAGGATGATTGGCTTTTCAATTGCACCTGAACTCACGCACACCATTTGTGTGTAGTCATTGTCTCCAAAATCCGAGAGTCTCTTGGCCCCCGGATTCCACACAACTGCATGCCCCATGATAATCATAACAGAAACTTGTGTTAATCCTTTATATTTTAATGAAAGAGAGATGATGTTAATCCGTATAGTTGTGCAAGTTCTTAAAAATTAAACAGACCAGCATCTGGTAAGCCATCCTTCCGAAGTACAAAGGTTCTCTTCTTCTCATGGTCTATAATGGCAATGTTTGTTTGTGTTTCCAGGTAAATCCGATCAACCTAAACATAAGCATGCTTAGTCTCAATGTTAATAATTTCAATAGAATCAAGTCATAGTCAGTAGCATGTGATCGAGCCTGAACCACATGAAATTCACACACCACTGTTTAGCCAAAATAAGAAAGAAACCTCTTCATCAAATGTTAAAGCATCTGCCTGTTCCGTAAACCTCTCCCTGTCAAGTAAATTATTGAAGTAATCAAGTGTCTCCAAGCCTTCCACACGCACTTCACTGCATTTTAGACCACATCATATATTACAAAGGTATAGTACAGAAATAAGTTTCAAGCAAGAACCCAAATAGCCTTGAAACTTATAATGATCATTTAATCAGACTAAACTTTTATTGGTCTCTGCAAACATTCAACAAGTTAACATTAGAAGTAGATTAAATTTAATTAGCATAAAAACGTAGATTAGAGTGCTCGACCACACGCCACCTAAATTACCTGATGTCCGAGACTGACAAGTAATTGTGTACAGCAATTGTGAATGACAAGGACTTGCTATCAGTATTCTTCACCTGGGGCACAAAAGTAAGCTTGCCTGGACCAAGAGAAACATGAATCCGTAGTTCAAAGCTGCAATGTACTATTTACTGTCAATAAATGCTCAGACACTCATGTTAAATGCTCAGACACTAATGTACCCTCTTATGCACTGTACATGGTCATGTTGCCTGACTGGCCAAACAGATTGCCGAGCGTACCTACGTGGCCATATTCTTATATCATTTTCTGTCGGCTTTAAAATGAGATCCACTGATGATGGGCTTCCGGTGGGAACCGGATGCAATGGGCAGTTATCCAATGACCATAATTTGCTATTTGATGATCCTTGATGCCCTGATGATCCTGAATTCCCAAACTGCAACAAGTAGTGACAACAAAGATCCAAGGCCTATTAAAGAAAGTAAAAAAAAAAAAAATGAGACTTTTACCGGGTTTTAGGAGATCCGACCTGTGGAAAGCAAACTGAAATCCCTCCCTTAAATGATTTAGAAGATTTCCCCATTGCCTGTGAGCAGAAAAGGCAGATATCAGAATTACCACGAAAGAGAGAAACTAGATATGCCCATCGATTTTTCATATATATTTTTTTTTAATTACAGCATTAATATTTACTCAGCAGTTTGTTTTAGCTAGAAATTTAACTACTATGCATTAATCTCACGAACTACATAAGCTACATAAGAAATGCTCACCTTGCTGCTCTTGAAAAGAAGTTCATCTCCTTGTTCATTCTTCCATGATACTACTTGCCCACCAGAAAGGAGTACCTGCACCTTGATCTCTTACTCATATAATGGATATCTAACCGTTACAAAGCATATAAATTGCATTACATTCTGTCGGTATTAAAATTTTAGCTAGAACGGGTAATTTCAAGCAACAAAGAAACCTGAGCAGAAGAGCCACCAGGCTCGGACAAGAAAACACAGGGGAAGCTGGAGGGGCCGTTGATGAAACGGAAAGGCATCTCCATCTGCTTCAACAAGGATAAAAAAAGCCTCCACCTTATTCTGTCCACAACCAGGTTTCTCTTAAAACCTTCTTTCCTCCCGTTCTCCAGCTATACACAGATAAATAAATCAAGTAAAGAACAACTTAACACAACACATCATTTATCAAACAGTTTCTATCTACATCTTTATTAGGTGGCACGCCAAATTATCCAAAACTCCCAAGTCCTATCCACAGAAATAAGTCTCATTCGCTTCGTTTGTTCGTACCATATTGATATTCTGCCATCCAAATCTGATACGTCTGGCCTAACTTTTAGAAAAATGAAAAAGTTTTCACCTTTTAGAAATTTAGTGGTAATTTTCCTTATCTTCCACCTGTATCAAACGTAGACATATGTATGATCCGGTTCAAATGAACCGCGAGAACCATTATTCTGCACTTTTTTTACGAACCATTCTGCAATTTTTTGAAAATGCAAACTGATTCTTATGGTTTTCGGATTCTGTATAGAGCCTGGAACTTTATATATGCAAACTAAAAATGAATCAAAACTGTCCTCTTTTCCAAAAATGGTTCAAGATACATAAGGAAATTAGCATCAAAAACAAGAGCAACCCAATATCATGAACTATTGACAACAGTTTAGTATTTATGAACTAAACATGTTGTACTTGAACACAAATCCTAGGCATTGGATATTAAAAATTATTTTCAATTTTGGAACATCAGAGTTATAAAAGTAGAACTATAAAAGAAAAGTTAATAAAAGTACCCAAAAGTTCACCAAAAATGTTGTAAAAACAAAAAATGAAGAAATCATAAAGATATAAAGAAAAAGTAAGTACCTTTATTTCTATTTTCTCTATGGTAATCAACAAGGGGTTTGAAAAGTAGCTTAAAGCCAACTAAATTTTAAAAGTTTCTTCAAAATTATATAGCCATAGCCCAAAATACTAAAATACGCAGGCGCAAGCAGGTAACAGCATTGAGGAGGAAAGAGTTACCTACAAATCTCTGTTTTCTTATATTCTCAATCGCCTTGCGTTTCTTTCAGATAAAACCAATCATTAAGAATCTTTTGTATCTTTCGCGTATGGTAATGGATAGAGAATGGGATTATCATTATTGTTATGTTTTCGATTCTTTTTACCAGAGAGTAGAACTACTCCACAGTACGCAAGTCACAGACTTGATATATTTGGCTGAGCTGAGAGCCTGAGAGTATAATATTGTGAAATCATGGCCATATGACCACAAAAAATTGGCAAGTCATGTAGCACAACCCCAGATGGTTTATGTAACTGGTGTTCATAACATGCAGCATTAAATTTATAGTATTTTATTTATTTTTCATCCTTTCTTCCATATCCTTGGTCATGAAATCAATTTGTTATTAATTCAGGTGAAATTCTACAATTCAAGAATAAAAAACATTTCAAACTTAGTGAGGGAAGTATAAACGAGTGAATAAGGTAAAATTCAACATGGTATGATTTGAGGTCAAGCAGTGCCGAATAACATTATTACATATCTGGTCATAGTTTAAATCTCTCCATCCCAAAGTTCATCAGCAGACTTAAAGGGTCCATTTTCAGAGATAAATGCATTTTTAGGCATTCCCCTAGACTGCTGAATCCCGTTAATCTTTTTAAGGTCATCCTCTGAAAGAGCCCAGTCGAATATCTCCAGATTTTCCTTCATTCTTTTAGTATTGAAGCTCTTCACCAATAAAGTCACCCCTTGTTCATACACCCATCGTAAGATAACCTGTTCATATTATGAACAAATGAATGTTAAGTTTATCCCTACCATTCAGTTTTCATGTCATGTTCTAACAATGCAGATTAAAGGAAAATTTAAGCAGGACCCGAGCAACTGTTTTTCCTCTGTCTTTGGCAATCTCGTGCAGGACTTGACAATTCATAACTTGATTTGTTCCATAGGGAGTCCCTATTGCTCCCAAAGGTGAATAAGCTGTCACAGTAATGTTATGAGCTGAGCACAAGTCCCTCAGCTTCTTCTGTTGCCAAACCGGGCTCATTTCGACCTTTAACATTAAAATCAGTTTTCAGATACATATATTGCTTGTAAATTGTTTATTAATCTCAAGAGTCGTCACTAACTTGATTAACAGCGGGAGGAATTGTTGCGTGAGACAGTAAGTTCTCGAGCTTCTTACAAGAGAAGTTGCAAACTCCAATGGACTTCGTGAGGCCAAGCCTTTGACATTCTTCCATGTCAGCCCACACAGATCTGAAGTCCATAGGAAGAAGATCATCTTTGTTCACCGGGAATACATATTCCCCTGGCTTAAGACTAATGGGCCAGTGAATCATATACAGGTCAACATAATCCATTTTCAAATTCCTACACATATCATTAATTTCAGAAAGCAAAACAATTTGAACAAGATGGTCATACTCAATACTTCTCGATCAGACTACCTCAACAAGGCTTAGCCAAGAAGATGCATTCATTTGTAATTACATCACATATCTCTAACATTCCCTTATTCGAGAAGTCCAATTATTTGGGATTAATGTATGGATCACTAGGAACTCATTGTATTAAGCTTTGGTAAACTAGGTGGGTTCGTACTCGAGACCTCAAGGGTATTATCTGAGATCTGATTAACTTATCCTACACCAAGGTGTTATTATATGGATGCAATGCTTCTTAAAACTTTGACAATGAGCAAAATCATGAGTATAACTTAGATGGGTACATTGCTAATTACATCAAATATCACTAACATTCCCTCATTCGAGAAGCCCATTTTGAGGATTAGTATTGAGCAGTTGTGTCGAAATTGAAATTAATTATGGTAAACTAGCTAGGTGGGTTCTAACTGACCTCAAGAATATTATCTTATCGAATACTAAGGTCTTATTAGATGGATGTAATTGGTTCTTATATCAATGACAATGGACCATCCAAGATCATAACTATAACTAAGTAGGTTTCTTTCAATAGAATAAAACTCAAAAACTTTTCAATTTCCATAAATAAAAGAAAAAGAATTAAAAGACAAGTAAGATACAGAAAGTGTACTGAAGAGAATTCTTGAGAGCAGGGATGACAAGACCAGGATGAGCACTTGCAACCCAAAGCTTAGTAGTAACGAAAAGCTCATCGCGAGAGACGAGACCGAGTTTAAGGGCCTCAGCTAAGGCTTCTCCAAGATAAGGTTCAGACTTGTACAAACCAGCAGTATCAAAATGTCTATAACCAGCCTTAACAGCCTCAACAATGGCTTCCTTTATTGCAGCTGGATCGTAGTTGCGACGATCAACTGCAGTCCCCATGCCGATGACTGGCATGCTCAGGTGACTTGAGGTAGAGTGAAGTGTCACTGTTGGGATCTCCATAATTGCTGATGCTTTTTGCCTCCCAAGTCAACGCTCCAAATATTTTGTCAGAATTCATAAATTCTAAAATTCATTTAAACACAAATCAAGTAAATACACAATTTAAGTATTTAACACAACACATCATTTTTTTTAATTTTGTTTATATTAACATCACTAATAGGTGGCAGTTAGCACACCAAATGTGATCCAAAACTCCCAAGCCATTTAAAAGTTTCCGCCGGGTAAAAATTTGATACCCCGTTCTTCCAAATTACTTATTCAGTTTGACTTTTGCACGTATTTTTAGGTACATTGAGTACATTGTTCTATAAATTATTTTTAACTTTTTTTTTGTAAATAAAAGTTTAAATTTTAAACATTCATAATTAAATTAACATTTAATGCTTAGCAAAAAAAATTTAAAATTTAAAATAATTAAGCTAAAGTTTATTTTTCAGTGACAAATAAATGTTACACACAAAATATATATCGAGGAAGCAAGCAATCTTAAACCTTTGAAAGAAATCATAAAGATACAGCTTCTCAGAACTATGACAAAAAATGGGCCAACATTCACTTTCAAGTAGCCAACATTCACTTTCTAGAAAAATTAATCCGAATTCGCGACAAAAACATATTCTGCCAGTAGTTTGTCCTTGACTGGATTCCGATGAGATCTTACATGATGGCCTTTAGTCTTTCATCAGTAAGTTCATGCTCAACCTACACATTAAAAGGATAACATAGATTTTAACTTGGTCAGTAGTTGCAGTAACAAAAATAAGCAAGCATTTCTTATCGAGACAAGAAAGAGATGAGCAACGATCATTGCTATTTCTGCAACATTATAAGAATTCAAGCACTTTCCTACACAAACATGGTTGGACTACACAGCAATATTTAGTAACTACTGAATTGTTAAAGACAGCAGAAGAGAAATGAACTAATTGTCAGAAAACAAGCTCGTCGGACATTGGCACGCACAGTTTTTACAAATGTGAACTCGATGCAATATTGAGTGTTTGTCCAAAATGAGATGACATGTAACAAGTGTTTACCTCCACAAGTACTCTTGATTTCTTCTTTGATTTGACATTAAGTCCATCTTTATCAAGCCCTTTTGGACCAAATGCTGAGCCTTTTCTCTCTCTTTTCCGATTGATTGCAACTGTCAATTCATCATCTTCGTCTGATCCATCTGTGACATTAACTGCTTACTTAGAAACAAAATAAGAAGACATGGTGATAAAGAAATAATACTTCTCGAAAACAGATGAGGAAGTACTATACCATAATCATCATCTGCACCACCCTGTTCTATTGCAAGTCCGCCATAATCTTCAATATCGTCCTCCTCTTCAAGTTCTTCATAGCCTTCAACATATTCTATCTCAGGATCCTATTTTTATAGATAATAGAAAATGTAAGAAGCAACTCATATTCAGTTTGTTCAGTTTCAACCAATTCACAATGCAGGTGCTAATAGAAACCGTTTAGTTTTTCGCTGATTAGGGTACCAAACAATTAGATACAAACACCACAAAATGGGAAAACATAAAAAATAAAAATAATAATAGGAGTAACAGAAATACAAACATCTTCTTCTTCATGTTCATTCATAGGATCCTTCACTTCTATGGCATCGTTAAGCTTATTGTATTCTTTAACAGGATCGTATAGATCCCCGTATACACCTTCTTTCAGACGATTAAGCAATTCATTTTCAATGCTCTGCAAAACAAATAACAGGTGCTTTTAGTAAGGCATAACAGTAATGTGTTGTAAGATTGTTCAAGGCAATGAGCGACTATGAATATAACCTTGTCCAGCATTGCTGCCTTCTCAGCCTTTTCCTCTCTCCTAGGCTCTCTCTTTATCAATTTCCTGGGAAGAGTCTCTATCTTCTCCCTGTGAAAGCAAACAAACAGACAAATAGAATTGTTAAAGATAATAGGGATATGAGCTCTGTATGGGATCACATCTATGTAAAGAGGAGAGGGTGAAGAAAAGATTATCCGGAGAGTGCTGAACAAACACGTAAAGAAAATATACATTTTTTTTCAAGCACGCGACTTTATTAGCAGGTTCTGAAGATTGAAATTATCAAGTAGGAGCCCATTGTTTATTGGAATGTGCCTCCATTTAAATAGTAATTACACTAAATGCAAAATTGCATTTTTCCCCTCTCCTGGAGATCAAATATTTTATACTTATGTTATAAAGGAGATTGATTCAGTTTTACAAAGATTATGTATTACATCCCATATCTAAACTCAGAATAAAGTCTAACATCCCGATATCTAACTGAGAAACTTCAAGATATAACCATGTAGACTTTCAAATGCTACTAGACATTCTTCGACATTGATACCCACCCACCCAAAAAAACATCACACGTCTAATCTAACATTTTAGATTACGCCTGAATAATTGTACCAACAAAACCAAACATGAGTCCTGTTCTGCATAACTAAACTATAAATACTGTATATACCATGCCAAAAGTTTTGATTATAAAACTGATAGGAAAATAATTCAATGTCTTGGCAACAAACATGATAATAATGAGAAGAAAAAATTATGATAATTACGTATTTTTATACACTGCCCAATAGAACATGACAATACTGTATGTTAGGGGCCCAACTTCTTATCGGGCTGGACCGAAAGCCCAATGAGGATAATTGGCTTGGAGGCTCCAGACTGGCGAAGGTCCGTGTCATTCGGCCCAGTTATATACAACGGTCTATTCAGTTGTGTTCCCTGGGAACGTGGGAACGTGGGACACGTTCTCCATTCGTCCCACTCCCCGATAACTGCCAGAAAAGAGAATAAGAAGGTGGACGGAGGTTTGATATTATTCATTCAAGCACTTACACACAAACACTCTGCGTTTACCTTTATTCATAAAAACCAGTTTAATTTATTCTCACACCGGAGGTGAATCGGGGGGCCACACCCTCGCATTCTTCTTCAATTGCAGGTCCGACCGAACGGATACACCGACGGAAATTGGTTGTAACATTTGGCGCCGTCTGTGGGAACGCAGAGTTACGTTTGTGTTGGATTATATTGTTAGTAATGGCGAACGAAACCGAGATACCAACGGCTGACGATGGCACTATGGCTGTAAACACTCGCACCACCCCTCCCATCACCCCAAGACACTTGATTTTCGACGAAGAGGGGGACATACCGTCTCCCGAAGAGCAACGGGAAATTTTGATGAAGTGGCGAGAAGAACAAAAAGCCAAAGGGAAACGGAAAGAGATAGAGAAAGAGAAAAGCAGCAGGGAGGCCGAACGTCTGGCAAAAAAAAGGGAGGCCGACCGTTTGAGGCTGGAAGCCCTGAAGATCCAAAGGGAGGAGATCGAGTTACAAGAAAAGGTACTCCGCGAGGCTCTAGAAGCCGAAGACCCGGAGTTAGACGACCGAAGAGACAAAAGACCAAGAACCAGAATTGATGAAGATGAGTCAGAGGACTCTGAATCAAACTCGAGGAGAACTCGGTCAAAGGTGGTTTACTCCTCCGATTCGGAAGAGGAGGGTCCACATACGGACGACCGCATCCGGAGAATTGAGAAGGCCATGTTTGGAGAGAGAAAGGTTAGCCACGAGCCAGTGGTGACCGAAGACGTCGAACACTTTCGACCGCCTCCCGGAAGGCAGTTCCCGAAGATGAATGAATTTAACGGAAAGGGTGACCCCGAAGATCATTGTGAGAAATATGAATCGCTCATGACTGGGATGGGGCACTGCGATGTGATGCTATGTAAGATGTTCAAGACCTATCTGAAGGGGAATGCATCCATGTGGTACAGGTCGCTGAGACCTAGGTCGATAGGCTCGTATGAGCAAGTGAAGAAAAAATTCTTAAGGCACTACTCACATTTGTGCCGAAGAGAGAAGGACACTGAAGCACTGATCCACTGCAGGCAAGGGCCGAACGAAGATTTGGGTGATTACTTAGCAAGGTTCAAAGAGGAGGCTGGCATGGTCACCAACTTGGATAAAGTCAAGGCGGCTGGATTCCTCGCAGCAGGCCTCGACCCTGTCAAAGGTAAGAAGCTTCGGTCCTCTCTTTATGATATGCCTCCCAAATCTTTAAATGATATATATGTGAGAGGAGAGGCCATTAGAAGAAAATTAGAATCAATTGGGGGATACAAGGAGAAGAAAAATGATAGGTATGATAGGAGAGACGACCGAAGGGATGACAGAAGAGACGACCGAAGGGGTCGGGGAGATATCAAGAGCAGGTTGAATGATACAAGGCCCGACAAAGGGGCCGAACGAAGAAGAGATAGAGATAGCACAGTGTTCACACCGTTAAACACACCTATCTCGAAGATTCTCCATGAGATAAAGGGTAAACCTGGGTTTGTCAGACCACCCAAGTTGAAGACCCCTGAGAACAGAAGAAGCGACAGCAAGTATTGTGACTACCATCGGGACAAAGGTCACAACACCGAGGAGTGCTATCATTTGAAGAAGTTAATTGAAAAAATGATCAAAGATGGGGAACTGACCCAATTTGTGGGCGACTTGAGGGACAAACTCGAGTCCAAGGAGAAAAGGAAGGAAGCTGAGAGTCCGGAGAAGTACAGAGGAGAGGTCAGGACAATTTCCGGAGGAACAGTGCTTGATCGGGATAGTAAGACAGCAAGGAAAAAGTACGCCAGACAGATCTACAACCTGTACCAATCAAGTTCGGCTAAGCAACCATTGCCTATCTCCTTCACAGAAGATGACTACGAAGACGTGATATGGCCGCACGAAGACCCACTTGTTATAAACCCAGTAATCGGGGAAAACAAGATATGGAGAGTGCTGGTGGACGAAGGGAGCTCAGTCAACATTCTATATCACCGGACATATTGCAAGATGAATTTAGGAGGTGAACAGTTGGAGCCATGCCACGAGGCGCCCTTGTATGGTTTCGGTAATCAGCCTGTACCGATAGAAGGGACCATCACTTTGTCTGTCATGATGGGAAAAGCGCCGTACACTGTGGTGAAGGAAGCAAAGTTCTATGTCGTCCGGGTCGATAGTCCGTACAACGGAATTTTGGGAAGGCCGGCCTTATCTTTGTTCCAGGCCGTGTCCTCTGTCCCTCATCTAAAGTTGAAGTTCCCAACAGAACATGGAGTTGGAGAAATGAGAGGCGATCAGAAAGCCGCCAGAATAATCATGTTGGAGGATTTGGAAAGAGACAAAGACATAGAGATGACTGAAGCCGGAAAAAGGAAAAGAAGTGAGACCGAAGCTGGGGGTAGCCACCAACTGCTGAACATTGAGTTGGAAAAGTTTGGGGCCGACCTGTCAAGCCCGATTGCTGAGCCGGCTGCAGAGACCGAAGAGGTAGAACTGTACGTGGGTCAGTCGGGAAAGATGATCCAAATTGGAAAGAACATGGAGCCGAAATTGAAAGAGAAAGTCATCAAGGTCATTAGGGAATTCCACGACGTATTCGCATGGAATCCCGAAGATATGCCAGGCTTGGACCCTGCAGTTGCCAAACACTGTTTAAATGTAGATCCCGAAGCCAAGCCCGTGAAACAAAAGAGGAGGAATTTCGCCATGGAAAGGCAGAAAGTAATCCAAGTTGAAGTCGAAAAATTGCTGGAAGCAAAGTTCATTGAAGAGATAGACTATCCCGATTGGTTGGCAAACGTAGTGGTGGTGAAGAAATCTAATGGCAAGTGGAGGATGTGTGTCGACTACACTGACCTGAATAAGCATTGCCCGAAAGACCATTATCCCTTGCCAAACATTGACCAACTAATAGATGCTACTTCGGGGCATCAAATACTCAGTTTCCTAGATGCGTTCTCCGGATACCATCAAATTGCCATGAATGCCGAGGACGTTCCCAAGACAGCATTCATCACACCGAATGGTACTTATGCCTACATCAAGATGCCCTTCGGCTTGAAGAATGCCGGGGCAACATTCCAAAAGATGATCAACAAACTGTTCAAAGCCCAGATCGGCCGGAACATGGAATGCTACGTGGACGATATGATTGTTAAGTCCCTTTTCAGGGATCATGCCGAAGATCTGAGGGAATGTTTTGAAACGCTTAGAAGAAACAACATGAGGATCAATCCGAACAAATGTACGTTTGGAGTGAATAGTGGGAAATTTCTGGGATACATGGTTAGCGCCAGAGGAATTGAAGCCAATCCGGAGAAAATTAAAGCAGTAATTGATATGGAGGCACCGAAGACAATCAGGGACATTCAAAAGCTGACCGGACGGCTAGCAGCCCTGAGGAGGTTCATCTCCCGATCGGCCGAAAAGGCCTTACCATTCTTTGAAGTGCTTCGGGGGTCCAAGAATTTCGAATGGGGGCCAAATTGCCAGAAAGCATTCGAGGATGTTAAAGAGTACTTAGTGAAAGCCCCCCTCTTAATGAGACCCGACCCGAAAGAGACATTGCAGCTGTACTTGGCTGTGAACGATCGAACACTTGGAGCCGTGTTGGTCAAAGAACATGAAGGAAACCAGCATCCGGTATTCTATGTCTCTCATATTCTCAAGGACGCAGAAACAAGATATCCGAATGCAGAGAAGTTTGCCTATGGATTGGTAGTGGCCGCAAGAAAGCTAAGGCACTATTTCCAGGGAAGGACGATCAAAGTTGTAACCGATCAGCCGTTAAAGAAAATATTGCAAAGGCCAGAGGCATCGGGCAGAGTGGTTGCTTGGGCGATCGAATTGGGGGAGCATGATTTAGAGTATACACCGAGGACTTCGATCAAAGCTCAAGCATTGGCGGATTTCATAGTAGAATGCTCTTTTACGGGGCCGAATGACTTAGCTCCCGAAGAACAAATGATTCAGACACCGGGAAAATGGAAGTTGTTTGTCGATGGTTCGGTCGCCAAGGAAAAGTGCGGGGCAGGGCTAATTCTTACAAGCCCAGAAGGATTCGAGATATGTCAAGCTATCAGATTCACTTTCCCGTTGACGAACAACGAAGCCGAATATGAAGCACTCTTGGCCGGGCTAGATTTGGCAAAAAATTTGGAAGTTAAGCACATAAGGGCATTCAGTGACTCAATGTTGGTGGTAAAACAGTTCTCGGGAGAGTATGGGCAAAAAGATCCCCGAACCAAGGCATACGCCCTTAAGGTACGTGAACAATCTTTGCTATTTCAAACTTTCGAGTTAACTCAAGTAGCTAGAGAAAACAACAGTCGGGCAGACGCCCTCTCGAGGTTAGCTTCGGCAGAAACCCAAAACCTAAGTGGGTCCATCTATCTGACCGAAGTAAAGACACCTTCGATAGACAAGAAGCAGTGCATGGAAATTCATCAAGGGGTCAATTGGATGACCCCTATCAGGGCCTTCTTGGAAAAAGGCATCCTACCACTCGACCGAAGAGAAGCACAGAAGGTTAAATATCGGTCGGGGAATTACACTCTGGTCGGGGGCCGTTTGTTCAGACGATCGGTAAGCCAGCCGCTACTCAGATGTTTGGACAAAGATGAACAACAGCTTGCTTTGGAGACGGTTCATGAAGGGATTTGTGGAGAACATTTGGCAGGACGATCCTTAGCTTTCAAGATCCTTAGGCAGGGATTCTTCTGGCCAAAAATGAAAGAAGACGCCACAGAGTATGCGAAGAAATGCAGGCAATGCCAGATATTCAGCACAATCCCAAAGCAACCCCCCGAAGAGATGTCTTCAGTCCTTAGCCCGATCCCATTTGCTATGTGGGCGGTCGATATTGTGGGGATCCTACCCACCAGCACTAAGCAAGCGAAATACTGTATTGTGGCAATCGACTACATGACAAAGTGGATAGAAGCAAAACCCCTTTCGGCCATCACCGAAGAGGCCGCGAAAAAATTCATGCTGGAACAGATCATCTTGAGGTTCGGCATACCTATGGTTTGTGTGTCCGATAACGGTACTCAATTTATTGGGAGCAAGTTTAGAAAATTCCTGGCTCAATTCGGGATAAAACAGAAGCTCAGTTCGGTAGGGCATCCCCAGGGAAATGGGGCGATCGAGGCGGCCAACAAAATCATTTTTGACGGAATCAAGAAAAGGCTGGGGGAAGCTAAGGGACTTTGGGCTGAAGAACTACCATGGGTCCTATGGGCTTACCGAACCACTACAAGATCTTCAACCGGGGAAACACCTTTCAAACTGGCCTTCGGAACTGATGCCCTTCTACCTGTCGAAGTTGGTCTAGAGTCGTACCGAACAGAAACGTTTAACGTGGAGAGAAATGAGTTCGGACTTCGAGCAAATGTGGACTTGCTAGAAGAAGAAAGAGAGGCTGCCCACCAAAGAAACTTAAGGTACCAACTGCAGGCAGCCCAGTACTATGATTCGGGGGTAAAGAAGAGATCTTTTCGAGCCGGAGACTTAGTGCTTCGGGAGTTAGCCACCTCCATGCCAGCAAAAAAAGGCAAGCTTATGCCCAACTGGGAAGGTCCATATGTGGTGATTGAAGTGGTCCGACCAGGCACCTACAAATTGGCTCATCCGGACGGCAGCCCAGTCAAAAACACCTGGCACGCCGCTCGCCTTCGCCGTTTCTACCAGTAAGCATACTGGTCCAACTTTTATTGCTTTTTTACTTCCGTATTTGGTCTTATGCAACGTTATTCTGAATTCCATAAGCTAGCATCAATCTGTAATTAAATCTATGTAAGAGTTGCATGATTAATGAAAAGATTGTTTTGCTCCATTTTTTATCCGTTATTGTTAAGCTAAGTACGTTTATAGCCAAAAAGCTAAGTACGCAATATTAAGCTTAATAGACCCATGTTTGGGGCCGACCGTATAAAACATGCGCCCTTTAACTTACCGGTAGTGTTCAAGTACATTGCGTTTTAAGCTACAAATACTTGACGAATCCAAATTTGGGGCCGACCGAATAAAATTTGGCCTCTTACAAAATTGTCTTAGTATTCAAGCTGCTTTGACATTAATTAAGGCCGGGAGAAAATATTTTTCAGCCGACCGAATGAGACCTTAATCATTTACAAAACCCCTTGAATACTTGGGGGCAGCTAGGTTACGACCAAAGATGCACAGAAAGGCAAGAATGGCCGAAGAAGCATAAAAATATAAGTAATTATGCCAAGGCAATATAATGCCGAAGACGCATAAAAATAAAAATAAAGTAATCATGCTAAGGCAAAACATAGCCAAAGACGCATGAACAGAAACAGAAGCCAAATTAAGGCCGAAGCCGAAGACGCATAAAAGAAGAATATTATGCTAAGGCAAACTTAAATGAAATAAGCCCGAAGGCAAAGTAAAGCATTACAAGCCCGAAGGCACGAATAAAGAGCCCGAAGGCAAAGTTAATCACTACAAGTTCGGAAATATTAAATCTACAAAGTTACAAGGCTTCATCAGCTGGAGGCTCGTCGGAGAGAGACTCATCTTCGCCCGAAGAAACCTCTAAGGGTTGATCAGACTCCCCCCGACCAACCGGATCTGTCATCCCGAGCGAAGGATCTACCAGCTGGGTATGATCGAAGCCCAAAGAATGTGCTTTCAGTACAGCGCCATCATACCCCAGTTGGTAGCATCTTTCTTCGGTCAGCTCCAGGGTCTTCTGCAGCTTCCGAACCTTTTTCCTTGAGAGCTTGAGCTGCTTGTTCCTCCACTCGACCCTAGCCCTCAAGGTGTCCACCTCCTGCAACCTTGCCTTCAAGGCATCATTTTCGGTCTTCAAAGAGTTGGATTGGCCGGTGACTCTCTCCAACTCAGAAGTTGCATTCCGGAGGCCCTCTTCGGCCTTGATTGCCCGAACTTCAGTCTGGTTGGCTGCCTCCAGTTTTTTCTGGATACCCTCCATCCGTTCGGTCACCACGGCAGACCAAGAGACCCCCTGGAAACAAACAAGGGAAAAGAATTAAACACTGAATATAAGTGGAAGAAACAACGCCGAGAAAAAGCAAAGCTTACCATGGAGAGCAGAGCCAGCATTTCAGTACAAGCCTCAAGGTCGTTTGCCTTAGCAAACGTGGGCCTATCGGCTGGCAGAATGAGACCCCGGCAAAGATCGGGACCTACTATGGTGGACAGCTGGGGGGCAGGGACAATGATTTGATCTGTCTCAAGGACTCCCCAGGGAGGTTGGTACACTTTCAGTCCGACATCTCCCGACCGACCCCTCTTTCGGGAATCGGTCGAGAGGGCCTGGACGATATCATCCCCCTGATCACGCGGAGGAGAAGCCACTGGAGTTTCGCTTCCCCCACCGGTGCCAGGAACAGCTTCCAGCTCCTTGCCGGCCGATTGATCGGCAGCATCGGCTTCGGCCGTGGCAGCTATTGAGAGTTGAGCTGCCTTCTTGCGCTTGCGCTCAATAATGTGACTAAGAGAAGACACTGCACAAAAACAAAGAGTGTTAGACATTAGCAACAAGAAATAAAAATGCAGTAAAGGAAACACTCGGATGGAAAAAGTAAAGATATATGTTACCACTACCCCAGAGGGAGACCAACCAAGCGTTATCCCGGCTGTCCGATAGGGGAACCCTACCCATATCGAGTTCACAAAGAAGACGATAATCGTGTTTTTCCGCCTCCAACAGTTCGGGATACCGCAACCTCGACGGATCCAGATCCTGCCAGCGGCCATACTTCTCCATTTTCGGGCCCGAGATGAAAACCCACTTCTCGTGGGCCCCCCTATTGTTGGAGTTTGTCTGAGCCCAATCGGCCCTGCCGGTCCGACGAGCGATAGTGTAGAAACCGTTGCTTTTAGAGTTCCTCCGAAGCTCATAATGATGCCAGAACAGGGTTGTCCTCGGAGTCATCTTTTTGGCTAAGCATCGGGCTTGGAAAGCATTTATAT
This sequence comes from Saposhnikovia divaricata, assembly GCA_036435485.1. Classification (NCBI taxonomy): domain Eukaryota; kingdom Viridiplantae; phylum Streptophyta; class Magnoliopsida; order Apiales; family Apiaceae; genus Saposhnikovia; species Saposhnikovia divaricata. The sequence goes on from CM071595.1 coordinate 154,844,234, forward strand.
GAAAAAAGCTGTTTGGATCCAGCTGCCCGATGGCGATCCCAACTTGCCTCAGCAATTTTTTCAGTATGGGTAGCATCGGCAGCCGAAAGCCACACTTGAAGGCCATTTCGGATATGCCGGTGGCCACACTTCCGCCGAAGAGAGGTGGAACCTCCGGGTTGTGCCAAATGCGGTCTTTCTTCCTGGGAGTGAAGAAGTACCAGACATTCCTCTCTACCAGGTATTTGGAATGGAACTCTTCTATTTTCTCCTCAGTCAAGTGCGACCGAAAGTTCGCCGCAGGATACTCCCCGACGTCACTAAACGGAGATACCTCCGAAGGACCGGCACCTTCGGTTGACCGATCCATGTCCCTGCATTCGGAAATGAAGAGACATTAGCTTTGTACTCGGACAAAGAAGACGAAAACAAAAAAGGGAGAGGCCGAGTACAGTAAGCCAGGATCGGTCGGAGAATCCTAAAATCTAAGGTTTGGCAAATTACGGGTCATCTAAAGGTTATAAAGATCGGGACAGACCGAAGGGAGTTCTCAGGGTTTGGAAATCCCGAAGGACATCTCAACCCCAACGACTTCCAAGCAAAACTCAAGGTTCAAGTAAGGGTTTGTATCAGAGCAAAACAACGGAAGCTAAAAGGAAAAGACATGCGCATGTTCTACTTAAAACGGCAAGAATAAATTGCACGGGTAACTTTACATATGTGTACATATAGATACATGTGTATGAGTACGGAAAATAGGTAAGAACACAAAAGCAGGAAAGAAAGTAATTCAAGTACGACGAATCGGAAAAAGAAGGGAAGTAATGAGAACTTACTGACTTGTTTGAGATCTCTGATAAGATCGAGTTCGTGGGGGTAGGCCTCTTGAACGTGAATGTCGACTGGAGTCGGCGATTTGGGGGCCTCCGGTGATGAAACGACGTTCCCAATTGCTATTTGGAGATCTCTCTGGAGGGAGTTTTTCTTTTGAATGTTGAAGAAATGGTATGTGCGTAAAAGAAAGAAAGAAATGAACTGTGGAATTTAAATAGAAAAGATGTGACGTTTGGACAGAGTCGGTTCACATTCAACGGCGGGGATTGAAGCGCAAATCCCAAGGACAGACAGTTGTCATCCATAAAGGGACACGACTTCCCAGGAGACGTCTCGGCCTTGTCCATTGCCATCCTTATCCGAAGGACACGTACGAAGATGGATTTCCGAAGATGGGTTTGGGCTTTAGCCTTCGTCCTGAGGATAATTCCGAACGAAGCCTAGGGACATGTTAGGGGCCCAACTTCTTATCGGGCTGGACCGAAAGCCCAATGAGGATAATTGGCTTGGAGGCTCCAGACTGGCGAAGGTCCGTGTCATTCGGCCCGGTTATATACAACGGTCTATTCAGTTGTGTTCCCTGGGAACGTGGGAACGTGGGACACGTTCTCCATTCGTCCCACTCCCCGATAACTGCCAGAAAAGAGAATAAGAAGGTGGACGGAGGTTTGATATTATTCATTCAATCACTTACACACAAACACTCTGCGTTTACCTTTATTCATAAAAACCAGTTTAATTTATTCTCACACCGGAGGTGAATCGGGGGGCCACACCCTCGCATTCTTCTTCAATTGCAGGTCCGACCGAACGGATACACCGACGGAAATTGGTTGTAACACTGTATAACAAAGAAGATAGCACTAGACCTTGTTTTCAATGCAAGCTTCCTCATGCGTATCCGCATTTGGGTCAATTTAGTCAGCCGTTGCTTTGTTTGTGTACAAGAAACTTGGGCCAATACATCTGAAAGAAAATGTGTTTTCACAAAACATCAGACACTTCAATCCCTTCAGAAGTAAAAAGGAAAAGCCAAGTTATATGAATCATACGATAAGCTAGAAACTTTACCAGATGTTTGTCAATAATCTCAAGGGCTCTTTCATAATTTTTAGGCAATTTAATTCTCTCCCATAACTTATTGGGCATATGAGCTCTTTCTGCTGTCTTCATGTACAGATAGAAGACTCCTGCACAACCAAGAACTTTAATAAAAAAACGATAATCAGCCTATCACCATTGTTAGGTTAAGTTCCCATGTGTATTTAGGGTTCCTAACTTCCTATTATAGCAATTCTTGTCAGTTGTGTCCCCTTGACTCCTCTCAAAGGTCTGTTGATTTTTACACAGTACACAATAAAACCATGCATGTTCCCCTCCAAATCATTTTATCCGACGAACTTTACAAACCAACTAAAAATTACAAGCTCACACCACTACAAATCACAGGCCTCGGTAATACAAATCACTGGTTTCTAATTTATAGTCCGAATTAGTTTGCATTTAAACGAACACCTATACATACTTTTTTCCCCCCTCCAATACATTACTACTAACAAAATATCAACTTTCCTACGCAAGCATGCTACTACATTATACAAGCATCCTAACTACATCAACAAGAACTCAATCAAAACACGAAAAACACATTGAAGAATGCAAAACAAGGAATGAAACAGAGTTAATAAATTCAAAAGTGTAGGTACCATCATGATCACGAACGGTGGCGTATCGACTATTGGCAAGAGGGCAGGAGCTTCTATTACAAATCCCAGAGACATTATATGGATTTCGACAAAATATCCCAGTTTCAATCCTACATAATTCATCTCAAACAATCAACACAGAGCTAGAAAAATACTTGGACACAACAAAATAGACATTACAAATTTATGTATAATCAATAACCATGCATTAAATTAGTTAAAAACGACATTATAACTTATAAAAAAGCTACATGCATACTTGGACATAAAACTGCAGTGGTTGTGTCTGATAACTTGCCATACAACCTGGTCGCTCTGCATCTTTAAATTATGTGTATGCACGTATGTATGTATTGGAGGTTTAAGATTTAAGGATTTGGTCGGAGATGAATATTGCAGGGATTTGGCTAGGGTTTAAATTTGGTAAAAAGACATTTTTTGTGTCTAAACTTGTCAAGTTTTGACAATATGGTGTCTGTACTTTTAAAACTTCAATTTGGTGTCTGAACCCGGTGGTTTAACATTATTTTACACGTGTATTAAATTATTTTTAACATTATTTTACCTGTGTATTAAATTATTTTTATTTTATTCGAAATCGATCCTTTTATCGATATTGTTAAATTGAGTTCGTTCTGAAATTTTATGGATCGAGTTGGTATTTTATTGGTTCAAAAATTATACCCTGTATTCTATCAATGTACAACAGTTTTATTTGTGTAAATTATCAAAATATTCAAAAATATAGTATTTTTCCATTTTTGGTAAGTTGAGGTCATTTTAGAATTTTAAGGATCAAAACTTTATTTTTTTCTGTGCAAAAGTTTACCCGGTATCTTATCCGTGCCCCATTGGTATTTGAGTGAGTTGTGAAAATATCCTAAAATTATGTATTTTTATATTTCTGAGCAATCCGGATTTTATAAAAATTTTGTGCATATTTATTGTAATTTTTGGAAAGAATAAATATTTCAAATTTTATCTGATGTATCATTTCAGGTCAAAAATGATTTAATACACGTGTAAAATAATGTTAAAACAATAAAATAAGAGTAAAGTGCACTTTGTGTACTCGCACTTTAGGTGTCAGACCACTTGGGATACTAAATTTCAAAAAATACCACGGACTATACTGAACTATCAACTTTTTTACAATGTGTGTACTACCGTCAAATCTGGTTAGCTCCGTTAGTTTTTTCAAGGGCATTTTAGTCTTTTCATCATCATCTTCTTCCTCAAACCCATTTTCCCCATTGTTGAAGCTTTTAAGAAATTAAAATTCGAATCTCTCATTCATTTCTTAACAAAATCAAGTCATTCAAGTTGTAACAAAATCATCTTTTTCTCCTCTACAAATTGATATAGATTTTCAATATCAATATTTCATGGCAATATTACCTGATGGTACCCCAAGCTATGGCAATGACTGCCCAGAATGTGAAATACCCCTTGCTGAATTCCCCTGCATAAATTTCATTTAGTTTATGAAGAAATATTTCATGGCTTTATGCAATTTTCCCCTTATTTCCTCTTATTCGGCTTCTCAAAAATAGTTAATATGAATAAATTTGACTGACTGATTTGTGTAGAACATGGATTATTACCTGCAGGTAGTGAAAGCAAAGGCCACAATACAACGATCACGATGGTAAAACCAATACCCCATTTCACTATTCATGTCTTGGCTCTTATCAGCTTTTCCTCCATAAATTCATCCGATGGCAATTCAGTCTTGTCCTTTTCGACCATTGTTATTTTCTTAGTGGTATCCCAGTCATAGTTTTGAGGCCACATGAAACTACATATAGCATGAACAACGCCACTAGTAAGTATCGAAACAAGGTTTCCAGCAAGCATTGGTGCATTTCTACCAGTAGTATCAAGATTTATTCTTCCATACTCTATGCTTGCAACCAACAACCAGACAATAATATCGAGGACACATCTTATTATCACCCCTAGAATGGCGCCTATCGCATTTGCTTTTCGCCACAAAAGCATAAAAACAATGGGAATAACGGCTGATCGAGCCAATGAAGACTTCCATTGCCAGGTACATCCATGAGAGAGACGCTCTGACCTTGTTTAATATTACAGCAAGAATCCCCATGAGACAATCGAAGCCTAGAACAACTGCTCTAGACACTTTGAGGGTCTGTTTTCCAGTGGCATTAGGATTTATATAAGTGCGGTATATGTCATATGTGCATAAAGATGAGACTGCTATTAGCTCCGATGATCCAGCAGATGTAACAGCCCTGTTATCGTATGCAGAATGTTATAACACAACGAAATAGACTCTCTACAAGCTAAAATACTACCTGCAAAGAGTAGTGATACAAACTTACATGAAAAGCATGGTAAGAAGAAGAACTGCTCCTCCTTTTCCCATCAAGGCAATAGCTGTGGCAGGAGGAACAAGGCCACGACCTGCCTCACTTGCAATTAAAGGTAGATCAAGAGCTAGTGCCCCTAGACCAAGCGCTGTTGCCAAAGAAAATGGCAAATTAAAATATTGATATTGATATTGAAAATCTATATCAATTTGTAGAGGAGAAAAAGATGATTTTGTTACAACTTGAATGACTTGATTTTGTTAAGAAATGAATGAGAGATTCAAGTTTTAATTTCTTAAAAGCTTCAACAATGGGGAAAATGGGTTTGAGGAAGAAGATGATGATGAAAAGACTAAAATGCCCTTGAAAAAACTAACGGAGCTAACCAGATTTGACGGTAGTACACACATTGTAAAAAAGTTGATAGTTTAGTATAGCCCGTGATATTTTTTGAAGTTCAGTATCCCAAGTGGTCTGACACCTAAAGTGCGAGTACACAAAATGCACTTTACTCATAAAATAATGTTAAAAGTGCACCAGATATATGGGTTACCGGTTAAAAAACCGGCATATAAACTTGTTTGAAACAATTTACTGGGTTCAGACACCAAATTAAAAGTTTTAGAAGTACAGACACCATATCGTCAAAACATGACTGAAAGAATATATTCCTTGACTTACAAGATGAGATGTACAATGTATTTATAGCTAGATTATACAACATATGAACAGCCTAGATTACACACATATGGACATGATGAGAATACGTGGAGAACATGGAGACCATGATGAGAATAACATGCAGACCATGGAGACAGATGTCTTGCAGCTTGCATAGCACTTTAACACATGGACAACCTATAATATTCTAACATCTAATAGACCCCCTCAGTCAAAGCAGGAGGTTCTCGTATGCTTAGACTGTTCCTGAAATCATTGAATAAAACACGCGGAAGCCCTTTTGTAAAAATATCAGCAATTTGGTAACGGGACGGTACATGAAGCACACGTACTTCACCACGAGCTACTTTCTCACGAACGAAGTGAATGTCCATTTCAATGTGTTTGGTGCGTTGATGTTGAACGGGATTTCCAGATCAGTAAATCGCACTCACATTGTCACAATAAACTAGAGTAGCCTTTCGAATGGGACAATGCAACTCCAGAAGCAGATTTCTGAGCCATCAGGAATCAGAAACAACATTAGCTACACCCCTGTATTCCGCTTCAGCACTGCTGCGGGATAGAGTAGGTTGTCGTTTGGAAGACCAAGAAACCAGATTATCCCCGAGGAATACACAATAACCAGAAGTGGAACGTCGGGTGTCGGGACACCCACCCCAATCAGCATCAGTATAAGAGATTAGTTTATCAACATTGGATTTGTAAAAATGCAAACCATGGGACAAAGTACCCTGAAGGTAGCGTATGATATGCTTGAGAGCATTCATATGCTCATTTGTCGGAGCATGCATATGAAGACAAACTTGCTGCACGGCATAAGATAAGTCAGGCCGAGTGAAAGTTAAATACTGAAGAGCACCTGCAAGACTACGATATTTAGTCGGGTTATCAAAAAGAGCATCGCTGGTGGCACTAAGCTTGGACTTAGTGTCAACTGGAGTAGCACATGAACTGCAATTTGACATGCCAGCACGTTCAATAATATTTGCAGCATATTGTTTCTGAGATAAAAATAGACCATGGGCATGACGAGTAACAGCAATACCCAAAAAGAAACTCAGAGGACCTAAGTCCTTCACAGCAAACTCAGAACCTAAGAGAGTCATGAAATACTTACGAAGACGATCAGAGGAGGCCGTAAGTATAATTTCATCCACATACAACAGAATATAGGCAATGTCAGAACCATTCTTGTAAATAAATAAAGAGTGATCTGACTTACTGTGAGAAAACCCAATGGTAGCAACAAAAACAGCAAACCTTTGATACCAAGCACGAGGAGCCTGTTTCAAACCATATAAGGACTTCAATAAGAGGCAAACATGATTTGGATAAAATTTGTCTCGAAAACCCACGGGCTGATGCATATAAACTGTTTCATTAAGATGGCCATGTAAAAAAGCATTTTTGACATCCATTTGATGGATAGGCCAAGATTTGGAGACAGCAATGCTGAGAACTGTTCTTATGGTAGCAGGTTTAACCACTGGGCTAAACGTTTCATCACAATCAACACCCTGCTCCTGTGTTTTTCCATCACCTACAAGACGAGCCTTATAACGCTCAAAAGAACCATCAGAGTTATATTTATGGCGAAAAATCTACATAGAACGAATAAAATTCACATCTGGTGGCCTAGGCACTAATTTCCAAGTCTTATTATCAATTAAAGCATTAAATTCATCCAACATTGCATATTGCCAATTTGGATCACGGAGCGCACTAACAGGATTTTTTGGAATGGGAGAAATATCGTTAGTGGTAGTTACGTGACAATTGGTAGAGTACTTGGGATTAGGTTTAAAAATGCCATTGATAGCACGAGTGGTCATGCGGTGGAGCATGGGATTATTAGGCCGATGAGAGGATGGTGGTGTTGACAGTGTTGTTGACAACTGAGCAGGAGAATAAGCGGGGCTAGTTAGGCTCGTGTGAGACCGTGGTCCAGTGTGAGGAGTAGGTGGAGAGTTGGGCTGGTGGGTTTGGACAAGCTGTGGATTTGGTGCATCTAAATTTCGAGGGATAATGTGCATGATTGATGGATCAATATTATCAGTCAGAAAATCATAATTTGTAGGATTGGTTTTGTGGAGTTTCGAAAAAGGAAATTCGGTTTCAACAAAACGCACATGACGGCAAATTATGATCTTTCCACTAGACATATCATAGCATTTTGAGCCACGATGGTTGGGAGCCGGGCCAAGATAGGCACATGGGGAAGATCTTTCCTGTAATTTGTTTATAGTAGTTGAGGGAAACAATGGAAAACATAAACAACCAAAAACACGCAAATCCGAGTAAGAAGGGTTACTTTGATAAAGGATTTGTGTGGGTGACAAATAATCTAAGACCTTAGAAGGAAGGATATTTAGAAGATATGTCGCCATAGATAGCGCATGAGGCCAGAAGGATGGTGGCATAGAAGCATGAGCTAGAATAGTCCGAATGATATTATTGATGGATTTTATGTGTCTTTCATCTTTACCATTTTGGGACGATGTGTGAGGACAAGATAGACGAAAGACTAGACCATGACGATCAAAGAACTGCTCGAGAGTGCCATTAACATATTCTGTGCCATTGTCACACTGGAAAGACTTGATATTACGTTCAAATTGAGTTTTGACTAAAGCATGAAAAGACATGAATAACTGTTTGACCTGTGATTTCTTTGCAATTGGAAAAGTCCAAAGAAATTTGCTATAGTCATCAAGAAATAGAACATAATACCGGTGCCCGGAAGAGCTAGCAACAGGAGAAGTCCAAAGATCACTATGAATAATATCAAACGGTAAAAAAGTGTATGACAAAGAATCATAAAAAGGAAGTTTAACATGTTTTCCAAGAGGACAAGATGAACAAAAAGACTTGCAAGCCTTATTGAATTCAATAAAATTATTACTACGAAGAGAATTAATAACAGTATCGCCAGGATGACCTAAACGATTATGCCAAATATCCTGAGACATAGTAGTAAAAACTGAATGTTTGGTTGATGTGGCTTGAGAATTTGAGAAGAGTGGATATAGGTCCCCAACACTGTCACACCTCATGAGTCTGGTCCCTGTCTGTAAGTCATTAACCGAAAAACCAAAAGGGTCAAAAGAAATAGAAACCATATTGCCAGTGGTAAATTTACGAACAGAGATCAGATTTTTAATAAGTTGTGGAGCATGTAACACGTTTTGAAGGACAAAAGGAGGATAAGGTGGAGGTAAATTAGTGCTACCGTGACCGTCAACCGGAATTAGGTGACCACTGCCAAAATGTTATGATTTTTAGTGCTTGAATTGGAATAAGACGAGAGAATACCTGCATTAGCTGTCATGTGAGATGTCGCGCCAGTATCCATGTAATAATTTCCATCAGGTTGAGCGAAAGATAAAGCATGCATAGCAGCCTCAATATCAGTAGGTGTGTAACAAGCATCAGAGGGAGCCGAAGATGGAGTCATAGCAGTGTAGGCTTGAGCTTGAGGTCTGGGTCCAAGCATACCAGGTCCAGCAGATGGCCTTTGAGCTGTGTAATTAGGTCGTGGCTGCCAAGAATATGCAGGAAAGGACATGGTGGAATTGTCCACCCTCCCCAACTTGGCTGCCACTGTGGCCATTGTGACTGAGCTTGAGGAGAATGAGGACGTGGTTGCTGACTAGACTGACCACCAATCCCCTTCCCTTTCCCTTTATTTTTAATGTTGTTGCGCCCTTTGTTGCTATTGTTGCTGCGTTTAGGAGCAGAGGAGGAGTCATTGTGGTCATTTCTAGCTGCTGCAACCATTGTTGTGCTACCACGGGTTCCAGATTCACGTGCTACATGTGCTTTGATGGTACGTTCAGCCATTTTGAGCCTTGATCGACAGCTGTCGAATGAGGGGAGGGGCTCTTGATTTTGGATGAAATCAATGGTACCACTGTACGCCTCTGGAAAAGACCCTGTGAGACGTAACACGAGCCTCCCATTTGACACCGGGGCATCAACATCTGCAAGCCTGTCTGCAAGAGATTGAAGATAAGTGCAATAGTTGTCGATGGTATGGTGCTCCTTGAAAACGGCATTTGCAAAGTCTTCTTCGAGGTGGGTTGCTCGCGAAGATTTATTGTCCTGAAACAAAGCTTCGAGCCGTTTCCATGCTCCCTCGGCAGTGTCATCACGTCGTAGGATAGCAAAGAGAAGGTCAGAGGAAATGGTGCCATATATCCACTGGAGAATCGCAGCATCGAGCCGTTTCCACATTGCAAGATCGGCTGATTTTGCAGCAAGATATGATGCCTTGGCAGGTTCCTCTGTAGGTGGGACAATATGATCGTAGAGATCGTGAACCCGAGTAAGATTGGTAAACAAAGCCGCCCAGGGGTGATACAGAGCCTGCTCATTATCTAATGTGACAGGAACAATAGATTTCACATTTGTGATAGTGAGTGCAAGGTGAAATCTGGTGCTTTCGACCATGCTTTCGACCTGGTTTGGGGCCATGTTTGGGAAGAAGAACAGGGGAAGAAAGGGGTAGAAGAAGAAGAAAGACTAGGGTTCAAGAGATGGGATCGAAATCTGATACCATGAAAGAATATATTCCTTGACTTACAAGATGAGATGTACAATGTATTTATAGCTAGATTATACAACATATGAACAGCCTAGATTACACACATATGGACATGATGAGAATAACGTGGAGAACATGGAGACCATGATGAGAATAACATGCAGACCATGGAGACAGATGTCTTGCAGCTTGCATAGCACTTTAACACATGGACAACCTATAATATTCTAACATCTAACAATGACAAGTTTAGATACCAAAAATGCCTTTTTACCGTTTAAATTTATATATAGGTGTACGAATTTTTATTTTTTTTAAATTGAGTAACTTATTATTTTTTTACAATGAACAAAAAAGCCAATGTGACGATCAAAACATCTAAAAAAAATTTTCTTCAAAAAAAGAAAAAAAAACATCTAAAATTTATAAAAAAAGTCAAACGGGTTACGGGTATTACTTTTGCACAAAAAATTCCTTTTTCTAACCGACAGTCTTGATCTGGCCTTGATTCGGGCTCGCCAAGAAGCCCAACAAATATGCCGGGCCAGCCTCTTCTAGAAGGATTTTTTAGAGGACATCCCAACAGGCTTATGTGTGACTTCCTGACAAGATTTTAGGAATGACCCGATTTGCAATTCGATTTTCTATGTATAATATAAATCCTGAATCCTTTTTGCCTTAATCTTCCTGTTTTGTCCTTACTTTTTGTCACATCCTTCTTATTTTATCCTTATTCCCACATTACAAGATAAATCTACCATGGATATACATGTAAATTCACTTGCAAATAAAAAAAGCCACGTCAGAAATCAATCAAAACAGACTGTCCTTGATACATGCTAACCCTATTCTCTCTCATTTGTTAAAAACAAACCACGATCCTAATTATCTGTCATCATCATTATTTCAAAAATCAAAACTTTAACAACTTCTCTATCTTCATTGTTGAAGATCGACAATTGCACAATACATCAAAACTGGAAACATGTTATGAATTTGATACCTATTATGGATGAACAATCGAAAAAATCAACATCTTATGCTGATGATGAGTTTCGTGTTTCGTCGAATTTTGATTTCATTCCGAGGAAAAGAGGGAGACCTAAAAAGCTTGAATCATCACCGGATGTTACTTTACTAGGCAATAACGTTTCTCATCAAACCATTCCATGTTGTTCTTCTGGTGATTCGAATAAGAGCAATCGAAATAAATCAATGAGTTTCTTTTGTATGAATACAATTACTGGTATGTTGTCAAGTTGTTTGTTATACATATATGAATACTCTATGTATCGGATAAAACTTATTCTATGAGAATTCTTTACTATGCAAATAATGCATTCTCTCCTCAACAAACGAATAATATGCATCTACAGGAACAAGGTTCTCATTCGTTTCTGGGTAGCAAATACTCTCAAGTCACCGGAAACAAAGAGAATGTTCATCCCATGTCTACAACTGAAATTCCAAGTTAAGTTACGTTATAATCTCCGTTATGTTTCCTAAGACGAATTATTAATTTCCTCTTAACATGATTACTGCAGACGTACCGATTACCAAAAAGCGAGAAAGGCCAAGGAAGGTGGATTTATCATTGTTCTCCAACAATGTTAATGTCTTTCCAAATAATACTACTGAAAAAATTCCAAGAAACAAAGAGAATGTTCAGCCCAGCTCTACAACTGAAATTTCAAGTTAAGTTACGTTATAATCTCATTTACCTTGCTTAAACGATTTATTTATTGTCTCCTAATATGGTTACTACAGATGTACCGATTACCAAAAAGCGAGGAAGACCAAGGAAGGTGAATATATCATTGAATCCCAGCAATGTTAATGTTTTACCAAATAATTCTACGGAATCTATTACAGGTTTTTGTTTGCTTTTTATTTGTTACCTATTGTACCATTATTACACGTAGATGTTATGTCCAGTTACATTTCAATTATTATGATGTTCAAGTACTTCTGTAAATAAGAAGCGTACCATTGGTTATGTTCCTTTGTTGTTGGATTCTTATTCTAATATTTGGTTATGATCAATGTTTATATAAATCTTGAACATCAGCATAATGTTAAACTAAATATAAACCATAAAAATTTTATCATTAACTCATTGTGCCTATCATGAATATTACAGATGTACCGATTGCAAAAAAGAGAGATAGGCCAAGAAAGCTGGATTTATTACCAAGTCAGACATCTTCGCGTCCTTTTTCTGATATAACGAACAACGATTGTAAGATACATTTTTTTGAATTATTATAAATGCTTATAATGTTGTCTTGGCCTAAACATTGTTTCTGAGTCATATGTTTTTGTATATCATGAACCAGATATATCCAAAAAACAAGGACATAGAACAAAAGCTCAAATATCTGGTGAATTTAACCCTATAACAAAGTCAGCAGATCCTCATTTTAACAACAGACATGGGAAGGAATTTAAGGACGAGAGAAACATAAATCAATACTATATGAATATGAATATACGTGGTATGGAGTATCTATCCTAAATTATGAGTTCATTTATCCCTCATATTTCTATACTGAATTAAAACGTTATTTTTATATGTATACTTGCAGGTACAAAGCAAATACATTCAGATGGAACTTATAACGTATCCAATAGTATAGTAGAGTTAACTTCGTAGGATGCTATTGAATCATATTATTCGAGAGAATACGATTTCGAAAATTATGGTATAAGAATATATCAGATCTCAAAATCTTTTTATAACTTGGAATTAATATATTCTGTCCTTAAACATTATTAAATCTGAAATTTTTTTCTAATGCAGATGGAATTCCTCTTACGAATCCAACTGTTGATAGCGATTTTGATGATGATTTCCATTATTTGTTCCGCCCGGAGTCTGACTTTGGATCTGATTCGGAGTCAGAATTTATAAATGAGATAAATAAGAATAAAGAAACTGCTTCAACATCCAAACAATTTTCTGAGTTTATACCTAAGCCACCAGTTTCATCTTTTTTTGGTAAGGCATTTCATAATCATGTTAGTTCTTTCAGTTTCACATGTTTTTCATTTCAATAATTTTTTTTATTCCAGAAAATTACCTTTGTGATAGACCAAATTCTGAGTCTGAAGGTGATGATTTCAGTAGTGAAGGTCATTCTGATGGTATGTTTTCTGGAGATTCTGAAAATGAAAGTCATACTGATAATGATTATGAAGATGAGGAATACAGTAATGCACATCAAAATGAGCACCGTTCTTCCATATTTACGACACTCTCATCTGAAAATGTGTTGCAAAAAAATAAAAATCCATATATTATGATGAACATTGGAAAAAGACATTTACCTATTTGTTCAGAGTATCGAAGCCTTGGAGGTCCAACCTCAAAATGTAGACATTGCAATGCTCAAATGTGGGAAATGGAGCGTGTAAATAAGAGAAATAGGAATAAAGCACCTGTGTTCTCTTTGTGATGTAGTAAAGGTCAAATTAAGCTTCCTAAGGTAAGGCCTACTCTTAAATACTTGCATGATTTGTACATGGACAAGGAGAAAGGTGAAAATTTCAGAAACAATATTAGGACGTACAACGCCATGTTTAATTTTTCTTCCATTGGTGGAAAAATAGATCATGGAATAAATAAAGGTAGAGGACCTAAGGTTTTCAGAATGACTGGAATTAATCACCATAAATGGGAAGCCTGTTACCAAATGATGGAGAGTTGCCTAGGTTTTGTAAATTATATATTTATGATACAGAGAATGAGGTTGAGAATAGAATGAAGTCTATAAATGTACAACATTCTTCCAAAATAGATCCAGAAATTGTGGAAGGATTGATCAAGATGCTTGAGCAAAATAATCACTTGGTTCAAAAATTTAGAATGGCCAGAGATCGTTTTAAGAATGATAATGTTATGGATTTGAAGATAGTTATGAAAATCTCAAGGTCTACCAGTGGCCGTGAAAATCATATTCTGCCTTCTGATGAAATTGCTGTAATAATGGTTGGTGATGATGATCCAAAATGTGAAGACCGAGATATTGTTGTTTCGAGTAAGACTGATGGTTTACAACGCATTACTACTTTGCATCCATTGATGATGGCACTCCAGTATCCGATACTATTTCTGCATGGTGAAGACGGTTTTAGAAAGGGTTTGAAGTATTGTGCCAGTTCAGATGATCGCAAAAAGAAAAGAGAGAATGTTACCATGAAAGAGTATTATTCTCACACTTTTATGGTTAGATTGGACCAAGGTATTTGCTCCTACCTTAAAATAGTATGTAGATACATTGATTTCAAGATATTTTCTCATCATGAATATGTTTGCTCCTAACAGGTCATACTCTTAGACTTGGTGGTAGACTATATCATCAGTTTATAGTGGATGCATTCTCTGCTGTTGAACAATCCAGGTTATGGTATATTCGGAAAAATCAGAAGAAACTGAGAGCAGAATTGTACCGAAACCTGTGTGACATAGTTTATAGCAGTGATAATGTTGAAGCAGCAAATGTAGGACAAGGATACATATTACCATCTAGCTTTGTTGGTTCTGCTCGATATATGCAGCAAAACTTCCAAGATTCTTTTACCGTCTGTCGGAAAATTGGATATCCAGACCTTTTCTTAACCATGACATGCAATCCCTACTGGGATGAGATTCTCCAGATGATGTCACTGCTTCCTCATTGCAAACCAGAGGATTGTCCAGATATAATTGGTCGCGTGTTCAAGCTAAAATTGGACCAGCTGTATGATGATATAAAGAATAAAAATAGGTTTGGAAAGTGCATTTCAGGTATTATTCAATTTAAAAATATTAATGTCATGTACATGTATTAGAATGAAAAATGATTTAGTCTGCTTTCTAATCATTTACAACCTATTCACTGTAGTTATGTATGTTGTGGAATACCAGAAGAGAGGTTTGCCTCATGCTCATATGTTAATTTGGTTAGACCCTGCTGCAAAATATAAATTGAATAAAGATATTGACAGCTTTGTATCTGCTAAAATACCTGATGAAGTAGCTGATCCTAATGGATATGCTGCTGTGAAACAATATATGATACATGGTCCTTGCGGTGTTCAACACAATTATTCACCATGTATGAAAGATAATAAATGTACAAGAGGTTTTCCGAAACAGTAAGCTTTAATAATGCTCAACTCTTACTTTAAATATGCCTGCTAATTTTCTTGGTGATCAATATACATGTTAATACATGTTGCTTTATAAGTATTGTGCAACTACAACGTTTGATCAATATGGATTTCCTGCTTATAGAAGGAGAAAAACAAACAACACTGTAAATGTCAGAAATGCTGTTTTGGATAACCAATGGGTAGTTCCTTACAACAGGGATTTGATAGTTCAGTATCAATGTCACATAAATCTTGAAGTTTGCAATCATGGCAGCTGTATCAAATACCTGTTCAAGTATTGTTTGAAAGGTCCCGACCGTGCTACTGTTATGGTCCAGGGTTCGAGCAATTCTACTACAGAAAATAACAAGGCTAGGAATGAAATTAAAATGTATTTGGATGGCAGGTTAGGATCATTTGTAATCGTGATATTTTCATCTTATATTTATGCAATTTATTTGATAAATCTTAATATATTTTTCAACTTTGCAGATATGTTTGTGGGGTTGAAGCTGCTCATAGGATGTTTGGTTTTGATATACACCATCGTAGTATATCTGTTGAAAGGTTATCTTTTCGTTTGCCAAATGAAAAGTACGTTACTTTTAACAACAATGAAGATCTGGCAAAGGTTTGTAGAAGAGCATCTTTTAAACAGAGCAAGCTAGAAGCTTTTTTTCAGCTTTGCAGAGAAAATCCTCCAGCAAGACAATACACCTATCAGGAAATTCCGGAACATTTTGTTTGGGATGCAGGGCAATCTGCATGGATGTATAGAAAAAAAGGTCAGAAGGTTGGTAGGTTGAATTCTTCCCATTATTCTTCTGGAGAGTTGTGGTACTTGCGTATGCTATTATGTCGAGTTAAAGGACCTAGATGCTTTAGAGACTTGCGGTATTTTGAAGGTAATACGTACAATACATTCCAGGAGACCTGTGCAGCAATGGGATTACTTAATGATGATAATGAATGGCATGATGCAATACAAGAAAATGTTGATACTGATATGCCTTGCCAGCTACGCTCCCTCTTTGTTCATATAATTGTCAACTATCAGGTCAGCGACATACTCAGACTGTGGACATCTCACTGGAGGCCAATGTCTGATGATATATTAATGAAACGACGGAAATTGACAGGGAAAGATAAGCTATGCTTAAGCGATCAAGAATTAGAATATTACACCCTTGGAGGTAAAAATTCATCCATCTTTATATCATTTTTTATCAATATGAATATGAATATTATAACATTAAGTATATGTATTCAATTATCTTCGTACATTTTGCAGAAATTGAGCATTTATTAAATTCTATTGGTAGATCTCTAAGGAATTATCCAACTTTGCCAATGCCTCCAGCTAAATTCCTAGACAACTGCAAGAATAAACTGGTATTGGAAGAGACAAGTTATGATAAAAAAGAAATGGCAGAACATCACCAACGCTTGGTTCAAAATTTAAATCTTGAACAGAAAAAGGTGTATGACGCTGTTATCGGAAAAGTTGAGAAGAATGATGGAGGATTCTATTTTGTCTACGGTAGTGGAGGTTGTGGAAAGACCTATCTTTGGAACACTATTATTACTAAGCTCAAATCTGAAAATAAAATTGTTCTCCCAGTTGCATCTTCTAGAATTGCAGCTACTCTCTTACCTGGAGGTCGAACAACACATTCAAGATTTAAAATACCTTTGAAATTGGATGACGAATCATCATGTTCCATTCCCCATAATTCAGATATAGCAGAGCTTATTAAGAAAACAAGTCTTATTATCTGGGACGAGGCGCCAATGCAGAACAAACTTGCGTTTGAATGTTTGGATCGTACTCTTCGTGATATCATGAAATCTGTGAGTGCCGAACGATATGACAAACTTTTTGGTGGAATTACCGTATTACTTGGTGGGGATTTTAGACAAATTTTGCCAGTTATCAGTAAAGGTTCTCGAGCGGATATAGTATCTGCCTCCATTTCAAGGTCTCATTTATGGTCTCAATGTCATCTATTTGTTCTTAAAGATAACATGAGATTACGTCGAGGTAATTCAGAAGATGATATACGACGGATTAAAGATTTTAGTAAGTGGGTTCTTGATGTTGGTGATGGAAAAATATGACATTTGGATAGTAGTTGTGTGGATGAATTTTCCAAAACTATCAGTATACCCAACCAATATTGCATACAATCTGATACTGACCTAAACCAGCTCATTGATGCTATCTTTCCTCAATTGCAACATCGATTCAATGAAGTCAGCTATTTACATGAGCGAACTATTTTGACACCAACAAATAAAATTGTTGATCATGTTAACGATCTTATTCTTCAAAGAATAGATGGTGAGTCATTCACATATAATTCTGCTGATTCAGTTCAATGCCCTGTTGGTTGTCATGAGAACTTAACTTCTGCATTCCCTGTTGAGTATCTTAATTCTATCAAGGTTCCTGGAATGCCTCCTTATAAATTAATTTTGAAAGAGGGTGTTGTTGTAATGCTGTTGAGGAATCTTAATCAGATTTGTAATGGAACCCGGATGATTGTCAGAAAGTGTATGAAAGAGGGTGTATATATATATATATATATATATATATTAATTTTATTTACAGCATTTTTTAAGAAATTTAAACTTCTTGCTTTGGTGATGTTCAGTATTTGAATCAATCAATAATAAATGTTATTGCTTTAGACATGATCATTATTAGTGTCGCAGATCATAATTAAATTAGTTATGTTTTCCAGTAATACATATGCTCAAAATGCAGAGTAGCTCATATATTGCAACTGAAGAATTACTTGGGATATTGTGTATCATACCATAATGTCATATGCTTTTCAATTGTGAGGCAACATGTCTACTTATGTACTTCTTTAACCACATCTACGTTTATGTCATATAACATTGTCATGTTTACACCCATTGGTCCATTTGAGAAAAGCATTCAATACTGACATTACAAAATAGTTATGTTGTCCAACAACATTGCAAATGGACTAACATTTGCTATGTTGTTATTGGTGCTCAAAGTAATTGCAAATGTTGAGTTTCATAAACAACATCTTCCATTTAGTTGATTGTGCAGATATGACTGTGAGTACATAAGTACAAAAGTAATGTAAAACAACATAACTATACCTTGATTATACCAAAGATTTAGTGGTACAGTGGTATGTTGGTGTGCAAATGCATGCTAAGCCCCGGGTTCAACTCCTTTCAACAACAATTTATTTACAAAAAAAAATACCTCGATTATACCAATGCAATTATGTCAAATAATTATATTACTACCAATAATCATGAGTTGCTATGTTTATAGGAAAAACAATTAATACAATTTTTTTGAAAAACAATTGTGTGGTCGAACTGACATGTTGATTATGCTTTCTAATCAAGTACAAATTATGCTACAAGACATTAATGGAAACTTTATATATAGCAAAAAAATCATCCAAAAAGATGATTATTTTTTATGGACTAAGCCATTACTTAGTAAACAATCCTTATTTAGTGTTGTTATGTCTTAACACACTTTTCTACTATATCAATCCTAAATCCTTAAATTATGCTCTCTCTTCCCTAATCCTGTCCAACTAAATTTTATTTTTACAATACAACTTTGATAAATGAATATTCAAAAAACAAATTACCTAATTAAATGAGTAATTATTTTTTGTTTCCGACATAATAGAAATAGTCTATTTTTAATCTCAATAAATGAATACTTTTTGATTAATGAATAAATTTTTCCAGTCCCGACCAAATTAATTTATTGAGGTATAACTGTATTTTTTCATAATACAGTTATACCTCAATAATACATGTGCTTAGTATGGAGAGTTTCTCATATATTGCAACTGATGAATTATGTTTTCATATCTTGCAACTGAAGAATTACGTTTTGTGAGGGAATATGTACACTTCTGCACTTCTTTTACCACATCTACATTTATTTCATATAATTTGGTCATGTTTACACTCATTTGTCCATCTGAATACACATTTAATAATGATTAATAAGCCATTACTTATTAATTAAACCTTATTTAGTGTTGTTAAATACGTTTCGTGACTTATTTAGTCCTAAATCCCTTATTCTGCTTTGTCTTTCCTAATGCTGGCCAAGTGAATTTTATTGTTAAAGTAGAACCTTGATAAATGAATATTCAATAAACAAATGACCTCATTAAATGAATATTTTTTTCCGATTTCAACATAATAGAGACAGTCTATTTTTTATCTCAATTAATGCATACAATTTTCCAGTCCCGAGCATATTCATTTATTAA
Organism: Saposhnikovia divaricata; assembly: GCA_036435485.1. Classification (NCBI taxonomy): domain Eukaryota; kingdom Viridiplantae; phylum Streptophyta; class Magnoliopsida; order Apiales; family Apiaceae; genus Saposhnikovia; species Saposhnikovia divaricata. The sequence goes on from CM071595.1 coordinate 154,863,738, forward strand.
GGTTTAACTATATTTTTTAGTTCAACAATGGATGTAAATCATTTGGAATTATCAATATTGTAAAGCTAATTATTTACAATATTAATGATATTATTTTATAAATTCTTATATAGTAAAGTTAATGCTATTATTTGTAATATATGTACACGTGCTAAGACCATCAATACGTTTATAATATATGTACAAGTTAAATATTGATTTTCGGCCACAACATCATTAATTATAAATTATGATTTTATAAATTTCAACATTTGGTAAGAAAGCCAAAAAAAAGGCCTATTATTTTAAAACATATCTTTTTTTATTATTGACTGCGAAATAAAAATTTATCTAAAAGTAGGGTGTGAACTTTAAAACTACTTTTTTAATAAAAAAAGATATATATTTCAAAACATTTTAGTAAAGAATGCAAAATAAATATTTAATAATTATATATATCAATTGATAAATATTTTTTGCTTTTATAATTTTTATAATTTGTACATAATTAGGATTAGTGTTTTTTATAATTTTATAATTTGTACATAATTAGGATTTGTAGTTCCTTACAACAGGGATTAGTGTGTAAATTATATTTAAAGAGCTTTATTTTATTACTTACAAAATATTCAATATTACAATTGATTGTATACATACATCCCAAAGTACCAAACTCTCTCTTGCATGCAACTGTGTTCCACTTCGCACGATTCACCATCGATCAAGCTTGGAGGGTGTAAAAGACTTCAATCTCGGATCAATATCTCTTTCAGAAATGGAGGTTTGTTCTAACACTGATCCACGGAAGACTTTTGATTCATCTAATATACTGTTCTGCATCTAACTTTCATGGTCTGTAATTGATTTATAAACTGTATTATAGATATGTATATGTTTATGATTGAATCCATGTTTAAATATGATGCACGTTTAATCAAAAATTTAGTTTATATCATCGATGTTGAAGATTAAACTACTTAATTGATGATTAAGGTTAATTATATTTATAATCGAAAATTGAAGTTTGTGAATATGCTTTCTGAATTATGATTTAGGATTCTAAGTAAACTATTGAGATAGTTCTAATCATCAAGAATTAGAAACATACAATTCTAATATCTGATTAAGTACTTCTTTATCCATGACGAATACGATATAGGCTTTTGCTTCATATTGTAAATGTTAGTCAAGAATAATATTAATTTAGTGTCGTTAATCGACCCTTATTTAGTGTTGTTAATCGACCCTTATGTTTCCCAATTTTTTAGTGTTTGATTGTCCTCGGTTTTGGAGTGTTAGTATGTCTTTGTATGTTTTGTTTTATAGTTTTGTTTCGTCGAAGAGTATTAAATTGTATCCGTAATATGAATGGCAGTGCTGATGGCAAATATCATTCATGAGATGAATTTTAGTACCAGTTATTATTATTTTAAGAAAATTACCAATTATACAAAGATTTGGGAACAATTTTGGGACATATTTTAGGGACTATAAGTTCCTATATAGTAAAGTTAATATCGTTCTTTGTACACTTATACATGCCTCATTTCATACCCGTGTTTATACATGAGTACTGTTTAAAATCCCTAATTACTGTTCTGTCTTCACTAATCGTCTTCTTCATTCCTTGCTGAATCACGATTATTCTTATTTCTCTGTTCAACGATGGAGGTAAATCATATGGAACTATCAATATTGCTCTACTACATTGTTATTGTATATGATTGTTATGCAAATGGTTGATATAGAAGTTAATTTTGGTACTATATTCTTTTGTGGTTTATTGTTTTGTGTTTAGGAATGTAAGAATGTTTTGGCATGCATACGTTTTATTGTTTTGTTTCGTTGAGAAGTATTAAGTTGTATCAGTAATATGATTTGCAATGTTGATAACAAAATCATATTAATAGCTTAGTTTAATGCCTTGGTGATCATTATACTTTCAAGCTTTTCAAAAATCTCATTTGTATAAGTATTATTCGGAACATAAACTGACACAACTCATTATCAGGAACACAAACACCCAGCATTCATGGTTAGACTGTTTCCCAGAGATTTCGCAAAGACGTCGATGGTAATAACATAAATGTTGTTCATGATTCGTATACAAAACAAATCTCCCAGAAGAATTTAATATCGCACAATTATTGTACATACCTTCTAATTCATATAACCCTATTTGGTTTATGTAGAAATTTCCTTCAGGCTTTGTTAGAGAATGTGCACAACATGTACCACAGCAAGTCACTCTGATCATTCATAGAAATGGATACCAATACAATGTTATTTTCCATAAGGATAGAAATGAGTTTACCAACTTGGCTCTGTTTTTTAATGATTTTCGAAATGAAAAAGGTTTCTATGCATTGTTCTACTACAATGGTTCTGGGATATTTACTGTATTCATACTTGATGACACTGGTATGGAAATAGATTATCCAGCATCGAACAGGTTTCAACTAGCTCCTGTTTATGCGGAAGGTATGTAACACGCTATATCAAATTGTTCATATTACATTAACTTATATCTCTGAAAATAGTAAAATGTCTAACTAATGTTAGCATATATTTTTGTTATGACAGACAATATTGATGGAATTGGGAAGAAATTTATTGTTCATATTCACGAAAAGCATATTGAATCAGCTGAGATCGTAAGTCCTTAACTTGCCACTGTATAAGATTTTTCAACAAGTACATTACCTAGACTAATGTATCTTATAAATTGTAACTTTGTAATGAATTGATTAGGATATTCCTCCTGTGTTTGTTGATCGGTTTCGACACATGCTGAAGAGGAAAAATTATCTAAATTTGAAGAATGGAGATAAATTTCAGTTCACTTTTTCAGCTAAAATGAAAAAGTTTGTTGGTATGGAAGTGATGCTGAAGGGCAAATACTGGAAAATCGGAGATACTCTTCTTTTCGAGCTCTTGGATAAGACTGAATTCTCTGCTACTATATTCTCCAGGAAAGGAGTTGAAAAGAATCTTCCTGCTATGACATCAACTACAAGTATGTTATCAACTGCTATATTTGTGTAAGAAATATACAAGATGCTTTTCTTACTAAGTTTACTCAGTAGTATGATAAGGTGAAATCCCTCTATAGCTTCCTGTTTAAAAGGTGTGGAAAATGAGTCTATTAGTATTTGATGAAGTTTAAAGGTTAAACAAAAAGATTAAATACTACAAAACAGTTAGAGGATGGATACTAAATACAACTGCACATGTAATTCAATATAGTTACTTTAGAAGAACAGACAGGTTGAATTTCGGCTGAGTAGACCATGATTGTAGATTTGGTGCAGATTAATTTTATAACATAAGAATTGATATAGACGAAATTAATAGATAGGCTGATACGAATTCTTTGAAACAAACAACACTACAAGAAAATCTTATTTTGCTAACAGAAATATCCCTTGGCATGTGAAGGAAATCTGTTAGTAAAACAGCATGCTACTTAGTAGTATGATAAGTTTACTATGTTTGACTGCTATGTTAAACTGCTATATTCAAGAAAGTTTGTTACCAACTGCTATATAAAACACATCATGATGCTATGTTTGTGTAAGTATATCTGTTTATAGCATGTCATATATTCCAAGTTAACTAAGTAGTACTTCATGTAAGTGTGATTCTGGTGCAGCCAATGTAATAGCAACAGAAGAAATGGATGACTTCCGGACAACTTTTGAAGCTAATTTGATCAGCTCAAATTTTGATATGAATACTCATGGACTGGTATTTACAATGTCATACACCTTTTAATATATATATGCATCAATGTCACATGTTTATCAATATAAGTAACTTTGTTATTTAATTATTTCGCAGTACATTCCACCTTGGATAACTCTTGAAAACCATGCTTGGAAATCAGTCAAGCATGTGTACCTGAGAATTAAACGAAGAAAGTGGAAGGTTGGAATCGTTTTGTCAGGTGGTAGACCAAGATTCTCCAAAGGCTGGGATAAGTTTGTAAAGGAGAACAAGTTTGTTTTCAATGACAAACTACACTTTGTAATGAAGGAGGAGGACAATGTACTTTCATTTGTTGTCCGTCGTTTATAAATTGAGCGATGTGTTGTATTTTTAAACAAAGTTTCCTTCATATTTTGGAGATATATGTAATGAGGGAGTAGAACGTGTATTTTTATTAGTAGAACGTGGATTTTTATGTTGTTACAGTTTTATTATGTTTTCCTATATTATTCATAATTTTATTTAGCGTTATTAAACATTCCCTGTTTTCAAACTAATTTATTTGGTTTGCTAATTACAAATTAAATATTTATATTAATATATCTTTAAAATTTTATAATAAACAAGAGCAATCGACGTCCGCTCGCAGAGCGCGGGCAAAAAAGACTAGTTTAAAATAAAAGATGAAAGTGATTCGAACATAATGTAATAAATCCGAAAATGATTCGAATCAATTGTTCGAAATTTTAACACATTCGTAACATTACCCAAAATTCGAAACTGACATTCAACATTATATACCACAAGGCAGAGCTCAAAATTTTTGATGGCTTTGTTCTTCGCTTGAATGAACCATTTCCAGGTCGAGGTTTCAGGTCACACATTTCGTTCATTTTACAGCATCAGAATATCGTGTATATATATATATATATATATATATATATATTTTGCCGAGTTATACAAATTTGACGTGCACATAATGTTTCTGATCGTAACCCTGGTAAATAAATTTTATTTTGTAGTGTATAAATACTAAGTCGGTACTTGTGGAATATGGTTTTATTATGATGATATTGATTTATACTTGTCTAAAAATTTATATTACATGGATAAATTGTATAATAGATTCTTTTTGATATTTGGATATATGAACTTTAGCTTAAAGTTGTGGTATATGGATGAAGTAGCTTAGTAACAAGACATGCACCACTCATTTACATCAATACAGAGCATGCATCCAAATGCGAACAAAAATCCAGACCTACATTCTTCCTTTGACATCCATGGCCAAGAATCTATCAGAATAATCCTATATTCCATTTTTTTCGAAACTCGAATTATCAGTTTATCTTGTTGTTTATAGTCATGACTTCTGATTACTGCCTTTCTTCCACAAGAAACACCATCAAGCCAAGAGCTTTCTTGATTCGCAATTCGAGTTTTCATCACTCCAAGCACAAACTGCCCTTATTTTCTCTGTGTCCGAAAAAAGATTCTTCGATTTTAAAGGAAAAATTGTTACCTTCGAGACTATGTTTTCCTACTTTAAGACTAGAGAATTGTAATCTTACGCGCCCTTTTGCTTCTTTATCGTCTTTTGCTGAAGCTGATGGTGATGAAAGCAGTGGCAAAATCCATGCTTTAAATGAACATCAAGAAAGTGAGAAACCACAAGAAGACTTGCATGGGATGGCACAAGCCTTTAACATATCTTCTAGTACAGCTACTGCTATATCTATATGCATAGCACTGGCTGCTCTTTGTTTTCCATATTTTATGAACTCTTTAGGTCAAGGGATGAATTTAAAGACTAAACTTTTGTCGTATGGAACTCTGTTATTTGGATTTTACATGGCTTGGAATATTGGAGCCAATGATGTGGCTAATGCCATGGGGACTTCTGTGGGTTCAGGGGCTTTGACTCTGCGACAAGCAGTGTTAACTGCAGCAGTTTTGGAGTTTTCGGGGGCACTTTTGATGGGAAAACATGTCACTAGTACAATGCAGAAGGGAATTCTTGTTGCTGATGTTTTTCAAGGAAAAAATACTTTGCTTTTGGCTGGTTTACTTTCTTCTTTGGCTGCTGCTGGTACTTGGCTACAGGTGCATTGTCGATTCAGTTATCTATGTATGTTTAGTTGTAGTAAGATATTAACTTGCTTATTAGAGTTTTGTTGCTTGGAAAAATTGACAATATGACTCGTTTCAGTTAGCAATCAAACTAATCCAGCACTCCTGCAAGTTAGTGATTCTGTAAAATAGCTACGGAGCCTAATGTCATAGGATTGGTGAGATCATTTTCACTTGTGTCATTAGTCATTACAATAATATGAAGAGCTGAAATACCATAAATAAATTTCAAATATCCTGCCCGGAATCCATATTTTTAACTGTTTTCCCCAGGCATTGCTTGTAAAGCTCTCACATGTATAGGGCCCTAATCTTGTTTTATAATCTCTTTGAAGGATCAACTATGACTATCAATGTAGTTGCTGATACAAGAAACTCCACTTTACCTACGCACACATGTTGTTGACTAATGCTTCATTACTTTGGAGAAATAGTCCAGCATAAAAAGTTGCCAGTGACTATCTATCTTCGGGGATTTTTCAGCGTGTTTATTTTCATATCATTATATACTAATGGAATTTCAATTTTGCTACCCTAGGTTGCATCATATTATGGTTTGCCTGTCTCAACCACTCACTGCATAATAGGATCCATGGTCGGCTTTGGTCTTATTTATGGGGGACGTGATGCTGTATTTTGGGGTTCATTGGCAAGGGTGACTTCGTCGTGGGTCATCTCACCTGTGATCGGAGCAGCAGTGTCGTTTCTTGTCTACAAATGCATTCGAAGGGTATGTTCTTGCTAAAAAAGTCTATTTCATAAGCAAAATACTTGTACTCTGGTCTGCTGATACTTCCCACTTACTGGAATTGTGAGTTAGTATCTGTTTTTCTGCTATGTTCTCCTCAAGGATAAATATTCTTAGTAAGGACTGATGACATGACAATGCATTTGTGATTAGTAATGAAAACAGTGTTACCTTGTACTGCACCAAATGGTATCAACTATTAAAAAATGTTTCATAGTATATAACAATTAGTTGCCTGCTAATGGCTTCTGAAAAACAATCATCCGCCTACTTGTGATGTAGATTGTAGGTGGAACTGCACAATAGTATCTCAAAAATCTAAAGCCCTAAAGCATTATAAAGGAGCTAGCAACTACAAGGCAATGAAACCCCTGAATTTTATTAATCCTTTGTAGCCTTAATACTTGATTGCTTTGAATAGGATATCTCTACTAACCATTTTAGCTATGTCTAGTTTGTTTACAGTGCTCCAAATCCAGGACAAGCAGCTGCTGCAGCAGCACCAATTGGTGTCTTTATTGGTGTTACTGGAATTTCGTTTGTAGCCTTTCCTCTGAGCAAGATACTCTCGGTAGCTATTGTCCAAGCTTTAGCACTTGGCACAGTTGGAGCTTTCCTGTTTGACAGAACTATCCGCAAACAGCTTGGTCACCTCCTTGTAAAGTCCAGTTCAACACAATCAGATCCAAAGGAGGACAGCATCCACCAGAAAAACGTTGGCTTTCTTGCTGAAGTTGCAGGTCCTAAAGGCACTCAGCTAGAAATAGTTTATAAAGTATTTGGATACATGCAAGTCCTATCAGCATGTTTCATGTCATTTGCTCATGGTGGAAACGATGTGGCTAATGCGATAGGTCCATTAGCTGGGGCATTGTCTATACTACAAGGTGGTACAGGTGGAGGTGAAATTATTATTCCACTAGATGTTATTGCATGGGGAGGATTTGGAATTGTGGCCGGGCTTATGATGTGGGGATATAGAGTGATTGCTACAATTGGGAACAAAATAACAGAGCTAACTCCAACTAGAGGATTTGCTGCTGAATTTGCAGCCGCCTCCGTGGTTATGTTTGCATCAAATCTTGGACTACCTATCTCGGCAACTCATACTCTGGTTGGTGCAGTCATGGGGGTGGGGTTTGCTAGGGGACTTAACAGCGTAAGAGCAGAAACAGTGAGAGAGATTGTGACTTCTTGGGCAGTGACAATTCCAGTTGGTGCTGTGCTAGCAATCATGTACACATGGATCTTGGAAAGGCTTTTATCATATGTTTTGTGACTGTGAGTGTACATATCAAACTCTATAAATGCTTTATGATATAAATAGCTGATCATTTTTTATTGACGTGATTATTTGTGTTAATTTATTACTCTTAATTTGAGCTAATTTTAAAAGCATTTCGATTAGTGTACTGCACCTTCTGTCCTATGTACTCTGCAATCAGAATTAGAGGTTGTGCTCAATGAAATGTGAGCAGTTACCTCATGCCTAACCTGTCCAGAGTTGAGAGAAGATGTTGATCCTACAAAACAGTAAAAATAGTTAAAGCCTTCAATTCAAACGCATTAGAATCCTAGAGATAGAGTATCCAGAATCTTTGCAGGAATTTGTATTCAAAGGTAGTTAATGTGGTGGATTATAAGAGTTTGAGCCTTGACGATAGTAATGGAAATGAGGAGGATGATGTAGATGAAGAGGGTTATTTAGGGAGTGAAAAAAATTGAAGATGTGAAAGAGTTGGAGAAAAAAGCTCAGAAATTGAGGGTTATAACTGACATGAACATTGCATCACTCTTTACCCGCATTTAGAACAAAATCATCCAAGTCTTTACTAATTGGCACCAAGGTGCTGAACATCTGTATATTTTGCGAGCACCTAAGCTAACAATATCTCAAGAAAAGATGCTCACCATCCCACTTATAGGTGGAGCTACGATAAGTGACTTTTTCCTTGACATAGTATTTACTGCATACAATCATTTAGTTTTTAAAAAATTCTACCTGTCTCGTATAAAATAATATAATTATCATACAAATAATCATTATATGTGATCAAGAACTTGAGTGATCTGGTAAACTGAATGTGCTGGTAAACTTAAAATTTCAGATAACAGATCGTTTATAGTTGTTTTTCGAAGTGCAAAGCCTTATTTAAAGCACATGATTTCTTCTTTGGTTACATATACCAGTGGTGCCCCATATCAGTCCCTTTAAGGCACTTCAGTCATTTTTCTCCATTAATGATTGAATTCACAATCACAAGTGCTCCTGCCATTTACAGCTATGCAGGGACCTGGAATGATAATTGCATGGATAGTGATGGAAGATTGAAATGTTCAACAACAAATCAACTCCGTTCAACCAAATATCATTTTGATAAGGCAAGTGCCATTTGATTTAGAACGGGAAACCTTATGGATGGGTTTCGTTCGAGCTGCTCCATCTTTTGAAAAATGCAAGCTGACATTACTTTCATGTATGTTTTGTTCATTTCAAAGTTAATTATATGTTGTACACAGAGAATAAAACTTCATTACCAACGGCATCAAGATTAAAAAAAGATATAAACTTCAACTTCCAGCCCCAGTTTACCAGTTACATAAACACTAAATGAAGAATTACAAAGAAAGGTCATTTATTTGTACTATTTTTCAAGCACAATTATAACACATGCTTTCTGAAAATCGCAATGAGGGTATCTCAAGCTTCTTGGTAATATAACTGACACTCTTATCGGGGCAAGAAAATTTATTTACTTGTTAAAGGAAAAAATGAGAAAACTATATGAACTTAGAGCAATGCTAGGGATCCCAAATTTTTTCCCAAAAATATCCCAAATGATGTGTCATGACAAATGACACGTTTTGATTTGGTGCGCATATGTACATGCGGGGCCTCATATTTTTATTAGGGAAGTTACTAATTAAACGGATGACACATAAGCATTTGGGACAAAATTTGGGGAAAATTTTGGGTTCTCTAGCATTTTTCATGAACTTAATTGCCAAATCATCGATATCTATCAGTTCTCAAGATCCTTGATTTTTTCATCTTTAGTTTCCCCTCCCCATTCTTTGATTCTTTCTCCAGCTATAGATGACTGCAATTTTCACCAAATTCAAGCGTTACAGACACTTAATATCTAGCTAGTTATACGTGTGTGTCCGTGTGTTGTTTACCAAGGAAAAAACAGTACATGATTTGTGCCATATGAGGGGATAGAATAAACCTTAATACTAACCTCTTTATTCCAGTTGGTTCTATATACTATGAGAAACAGAACAAGGGTTTGTACCACAGTCCCAGTGAGCATTCCTATCCAAATACCCTACAATATTATTATATAATCATCATCAGCTTCTGATTCCAAATTCCATGAAAAGCAAAAAATAGTAGTGGCTAGAGTAGAGAAATATTACAGTAACACCCTTGTCGAGGATATAACCCAAAGTCAGTCCCAGCGGAATTCCAAATATGTAATAGCACCCAATATTCACATATGCAACTATTGCTTGCCATCCTGCTCCAATAGCCACACCTGCAATCGATAATGCACAAAAAACTCAGTCCAGAGTTGCCACGTTATGTTCTCAGTTAAAAAAAGCAGAGATGCATTTATAATTACCGGAGAGAGCTGGTTGAATGTTGTTGATGACAATGCAAGCTGCTAGCAATGGCGTTAAGGTGTAAACAACTTTCTGGACTTCCTCACTACTGGAAAATACAGCAGGATATTGCTGCCTGAATATGACCAAAATGATGGAGATGAAAAGTCCTATAAGGAATGAAGATATCACCACCACCACAACTGAAAATTTTGCAGTCCTTGGATGCCTTGCTCCTAGCTCATTTGACACCCTTACACTGCACATTTGTACATATGTATATGAGTAAACCGGTCTTTCTGACTAGAAACACAACAATATCATGTCATTAGATTCAGCTAGGGGCTTAAATAGCCTTGCTGCTTAGTAGGCTGAATTGGATCCAATAGCTGCATTCCTAAGATAACAATCCTTGTGCAACTTCATTACCTTATAGCTGAATTGAATCCGATAGCTGCCATGATTGTCCATCCCACCAAATTCATGCTGCAATTTATCAAACTATCTATTAGGATATAACTCAGAACAAACTATCTATCCAGCTCTGTTTCTTCTTCTATTGTATTACTAATTTCCCAGAAACAACATATGATAATATGTAGTTTGTTTCACTTAACATACATGCATATATATATTTATTCAAGGAAAAATATCAACTGAGAGATTCGTACCAAACAGAGAGTGCATCAACGGCAATTTCTGCGTTCTTCAAATATCCAGCAAACAGTATCAATGCCATAAAATACCATGTTTCTAAGCTGCATTTGTACAACGAAACATGATATCTTATCAATGTACAAGAAAATATTTGAATCTAAGACACATGTATATACAGATTGCAGATGCACATTGTCGCTAGATTTTCCAACATACTCAACAAATTGTTGAATACTCAAATTGTAATTTACCTATGTATGAAATTGTAAATATGATTTAGATTTTTATTCCTTGAACTAATCATCATGACTCCAGTATATGCAGAAGTAATTATATAATACTTGCTCGATTCATAAATTTCCACCAAGTAAAGTTAGTGCTAGCCTGCTAGGAAAATATATAGCGAATGAATTTTCAATTTTTATTTCCTAGATTTACTAAATCGGTTCTAGTCATTCTTCGGGACAGAGTGGAATGAAAGGAAGATTCTTGAAGACTAGCTGTGTGAAGTACAAAGTCTTTCAATCTTTCACTTTTATCTCTTACATTGTTATCTTCTTCAGTATGTCATTATAAATGAATATAGAACGCCAGCTCTCGCTTAGAAAGAACCATTGTACGAAACTAAATTTAGCACAGAAAAACCAAGGAAACTATATTTCTGTATAGCCAAGTTATGAACAAAAAAACATAAAAATTAATGCTACTATCTACTACTAGTCCTGCTGTGCATTTAGTTGGCTGTTGTTTCGGTAGGTGTAGTATTTATTTGGGAAATTCTATACTGCATATATGCTCCAGAGTACTACTGAGACGATAAGGTGACGACTTGATGAAACGGCCCATCTAATCACATGCTAAAATTAACAAATGCAGATGTCAGGTAATACATAATAAATTTAGAACAGATCGGAGATGAACTTGTGTCATATGTCAGGTGATTACTCTAGCATTATCTTTGTCTGTTAATTATACATGTCCCGCAGAAATAACCAATTAAAAGGAAAACAATAATTATCGACGAAATTGAACGTGAGTAGTATATCGAAAACATTGAGAGTGTGCAAATTTATTTTTTGATAGAGATGTTTGTGAAAGAATGAACAGAAACAGAAATAAAACCTGTGGAGTTGATTGATTAAATTTGTAAGTGTGTTGAATACTTACCAGAGCATCACAGCTGAAGCCACTGACAACTTAACAAATCCCCACAAATTCTCAAATGCCCTCCATGAAAATCCACTCCAAGCTTCTCCACAATACCCCATAAAAATGTACGCCATCTGTGCCACCACTATGAACCACCACGAAAAGTCAAGCACCGCTGTGCCAGCTGCAAGTCCCCACCCTAGCTTCATCATAAACAACCAGCTCAAAATAGAATGCAACACCAATGCTACACCGGCTATATAAGCCATGACCATAATTTTGCTCTGTGATTGCAAAAACTTCGAGATTGGAAAATAAATTGCATAGGCATAGAGCTGAGGGATCATCCAAATTGCCACTTTTCCGGCTTCTCGAGATATGTCCTCTGTTTGTCCAATAAGTCGTAAAAGTTGTGCAGCAAAAATATAAAGAAACATGAGGAGAAACGCAGTAGCATTGAGGATAACCCATGATCTTTGCATGTATACACCGAGCATGTTAATTTGTCCAGCTCCATAGGCTTGTCCACATAATGTCTCTAATGCACTTCCCATTCCCAGCTGTATTTCATTTCCGCAACTTAATTTAGTACGACACCACTACGACTTTTTAAAACTAACTTGTCTACACATACGTCGGATATGAAAACGAGAACTCGAAAACCAAATTTTCTGCACTATGCACTATTTATATTGCTCGGAAACTTTTTATTCAAGAATATTTGGTTCTGCTTTAGTAAAAAAAGTATGCTAATAAATCGAGCAAGTTTGCAGAGTTTGTAGTCTAAAACGGTTTGTGTTAAAACTGCACTATGATCATTAGCATGTGTATAGTAAAGAGCCTATACCAGAGTGCCGAAAGAGAAGCCAGCGATGACAGAGTTTTCGACCGAAAACGCAGCAAGGTCGAGAGTTCCAACCTGTCCAGCAAACGTTTGCGTGATGGCACCAAGTGAATATTGACAAAGGCTAGTAAAGATGGCCGGACCAGCAAGGTACCAGAGTTTTTTAGATTCAATAATAAATTGTGTGTAAAATTCTCCGATCCCGCTGATTTTCGGGATATCGGCAGCATCAGCAATGAAGCTTGATGACTCAATGGAATGGTTTGATTGCCGGAGAAAATTACCAGCTGGGATTTGGTGGTTCTCATTGCAGAGAAGTGGCTGTGTATTTTCCATCTTACTACAATGACACTGATGAGTGACTTGGTCAAGGATGTGAACTAAAATATACTACTGTACCACATAACGAATAAACTAAAATATATAATTGGCGTAAGAGCATCTCGAATGGTCATAATTGTTAGCTAAAATTATAAAAATAGATGATTATGTAAAATTTGCTGAACCTGTAAAACTGTGTGCTCCAGTGGTATTATCTATAACGGTTAGTTATATTTAAAAATATGTTATTTTACTATTTTTCAAATTCTAACGATTATATTTTTAGATATTATTTATTTATTGTGGATAAAACTCATAACTAAACATTTTCTAAATTCAATAAAATAAAATTTTTGTATAAATATGTATATTATGACGTGGAAAATTATAGATGACCATGAATGGATCGATAAATATAGAAAACATGTAGCCTGTTATCTAAAATTATTCCTAACAGCCGGGTGCGTTGGAGAAGCCCATTTTTTACATATTAGGTATAAATGTCAGCCACGTAAGATTTTTTGCTAACTGATGGTGAGGGTTGGAGATGCTCTAAGGGAGTTATGATAGTCCTGCTCGTCAGGGCTAAAAAAGTAAATTCATTAAAAATTAAAAATGGGCCAAGAACGAGTTGGGCCTGGTTTTAAAAACCAGCTGCTACAAAATAACTCAGAAACCATGCACTAAAATAACACATGATAAAATGAAAAAAAATTAAAGTTGAGAAAATTATTGTTAACTAAAATTAATACAAAGATATTATAGACTAAAGTTTAAAATATAATTAAAAAAACTTTATCACAAAATAGTGTTTCAAGGAAACCTAATTATTAAAAAAAGCCATAAAAAATTTTATTTTAAAATTTTACAACAAACATGTTTTTAAAATTTATACTAACAAAGTCAACACAAATAAGTAAATTGACATTTTATTATTTTGCAAAGATTCTAGATTCGGTACTAAAGTTGTAAATAAATTAAAAATAATTTGAAAATCCAAAAAAACATTAATTTATAGAAAATCTAAATATAATAAAATGCACTAAAATAACACATGATAAAATGGTAAAAAATTAAAGTTGAAAAAATTATTGTTAACTAAAATTAATACAAATATATTTTAGACTATGAAACATTAAAATATATGTTAGCCTAAACCTTAATATATAATTTAGAAAAAAATCGTTTATCAATTAAAAGTACATTTAATTATAAAACAAAAAAAGTTCTTTAAAAAATATAGTAAAATAAGATATTAAAAAAGTAATAAAAAAAACATGTCATAATTGGAAATTACACCAAAATTCAACCAAATATAATCTACAAAACAAACGCCAATTTAAAAAAAATCTAAATTTAGAAAACTAAAAACAACAATAAACTTTAATGTAATGCTCTTAAATCAAATATAAACCAGCAAAATATAATTTACAAAAAAATATCGTTTACCAAATAAAAGTTGTTTAAAAAAAATTATTTTAATAAAAATCATTAAAGATTCTATTTTTAGGTTTGACAACAAATATATTTCTAAAATTTAAATTAAAAAAATGTGTGCATAAATCAACAAATAAACAAATTCTTACTTTGAAAAGGAAAAATTGAAATTAAAATAAATGAACACAAATCAATAAATGAACATATTTTAAATTAGAAAGCAGTCCAAACGCCCACAAAATAAATTTATATTAATATCTAAATATACTACAACATAAAAACCCCTAAGATTACTCTAAATAAAACACATAATAAACACCACGCACGACAAAAATATAAAATTAAAATGAAAAAATAACGATATTTAAACAAATAAAAAAAATTAATATCCCACATATTTCCAAAAAAGTTAAAAAAATGTCTTTAAAAACTATAAAAACACTATAAAAAAAGATCTAATAATTTTAAGATAACCATTAAATTACATAATCAAAAAGATTAAAAAAAAGATCAAAATTAATAAAAATAAAATAAAAATAAAATAAAAAGATCAAAATAATTATGAAATACTAAAAAATATATTAGCCTAAATTTTGAAATATAAATTATAGAAAAACCATTTACAAGAAAACAAAATATATGTATACCACAAACTACGTAACAAATGTATTATTATCCTTAAAAGTAAAAACAAATTATTCAAAATGCTATAAAACTAATTCTACAAAATATAATCATAAAATATTAATAAAGTTACCCGTGCATCGCACGGGTATAAAGCTAGTAAACTAAAAAACAAATAAATACATACATAAGGTGCTGTCACAATTTTGTCTAAATTGCATTTTCTACTTTAGTTTTTTCCAATGATTGCATCTATGTCAAAATTTATTTACTATTCATTTTTAATTTTATTTTTCTTATTTTAATTAAAAATAAATAGTAAATTAATTTTATTCTAAAAATATTATCAGAAATACTAAAATTTAACAAATTTTCATTTGGTTGCGATAACATTCAAGAAAAATATACAGAATCGACAATAGATTACTTTTATTTTTCGAACACATATATAGAGTTATCTATTTGATATTTATTATGATTTTAGTGATTCCAATGATATATCGAGATCGTTAAGTAAAATGATATAAGGATTTCATTTGAGTGATGGATATTTAGAAGGAGTGTATTCAATTGAGATTTTAAAGATTTTTTTTGGATTTCTAAAATCTGAGGGCATTCAATATGGATTGGGTGAAAAACCAAAATACCCACCATTTTATTCTAGCTGCCCAAAATACCTACGCGCGCTGAGCTCCGCCCTTTTTACCCACGGGCCACGCATTTGTGGCATGCGTATAGGGAATACGCATCCTACAAATGCGTGGTCAATCTAAACGCACTATGTACATGCGTACACTTTGTTAAATTCAAATGTGAGCTATGTGAACAGTACCTCGGATACGCATGTTGAGCATGCGTGTCTGAAGATACGCATGTCCAACATGCGTATGCCAAGGCACTGTTCATCGTCTTCCCACCGTTGTCGGTGGCGTTTTTTGGTAAAAACTTCGATCGATTCTTTCACCCCTTTCCAGCAATCTTTGACTAGCATATTATACACCAAAACGATCGTTTTCTTCTCCTCTACAAGCCTATATCCATCATTTTTTGTTTGTTTCGCCGGATTAGAAAGGCCCAAATCGAACTACTTTTTTCGATTTTATTTTCCGTAAGCTTACACACACCCCTGCGGGGCCGAAATTCAACAAATGAACGGGGGACAAGGAAGATCAAAGTCTGGGCTTTGTTTTGATGCCATCAGGAGGGGTGGAGGTAGCCGGATGGGGGAGAACGGAGGGAAGCGATCGATGTGGCAATTTTGAGGGAGAGAGACGGCCGGAACTGTTATGGAAAAAATGACGTCACATGACGTCATCACGCATCCTGAAGATGCGTGACCTGAGATACGCATATCAGGAATGCGCATCCTAGGCCACGGGCATGCCCAAGATGCGTACCTCGTGGGTAAAAAAGGTGAACGTTACCGCATAAATACATTTTGGGCAGTTGGATTACAAAAGTAGTGTATTTTAGTCATTCTTTCAATCTTAATTGAATACACCCCTTTTAATTCTTTTTTTATATATATTAAATTTGAGAAATGCTAGAATTTCCGAAAGTTCCCGAAAGAGTTCCCGAATGCTGAGTTGTCATCCTCTGATTGGTTATCTTTTTATTAATGAGATGGACTCCTCGTGTGTTAATATGAATCGCACGAATAAAATCATACCACATATTATTTGAGAATTTTTTTGGAATACTTTTCGGGATACGTAGCACTGCTTATTAAATTTAATGTAACAATTATAAATAAAATATTATAAATATTTAAAAATTTCGAAAGTGACTACTATAGACGGAATTATCTTCTTGGTAAGATCTGCAACCAGAACAGATGCAAATTTTGCAATCATGACGAGCGCTTTGCTTGTAGGTTGGTCAGACGGAGAAAGAACCTAAATGATTTGTTTTGAGACCTTAACGCAACTGGGCTTTGGGAATCTCTGTCTGATCTCTTTTGTTGATTGTAGCTTCCAAACAAGCTTAGTCAAAAAATAATTAAAATAACAGTGACACTGATGACTGATGTGAACTAAAATAACACACGATGCAGTCTCACCAGTACAAAATCATGTTTTTATTATAATTTTTAATAAACAAATTTATATATTTTACAAATGAATATCTATTTTCATAAATTTTGAGAGCAACAAGGATCAAATCCTGATAAGAGATAAACTCTTTATCATTTGAGGTTTTATTATACTTACTTATACAAAAAAGACAATTTCGAAGGCATAAAAAACAGGTTTTACTAAGGTTTTCTTTTTTAATGCAAGTCCATGAACAAGCAAATGAGACATAAAATTATAATAATATCATAAAGCTAGAATCGAACAAAAGACCAAACTAAAAGTCAATCCCTACACCAGCGAGATGCACATTGTCCTGTTGCGTTAAAGTAGGTGCTTTCTCAGTCTCGCCACCTTGAAGCAAAAAGTTTCTTTTTCAAAAATGAAAATAAAATAAACAAGGTGCAAAGCGTCATATTTAACAAATTCAAGATATTTCTTCTTTTTTAATAATTCGGGCACTGCTAACAAAGATTAGTGTTGTAATTTTTGATGTTGCATTGCAAAATTTTCAACCTTTTTAACGTTAAATACAGTATTAATAAATTTCAAATATTTATTATGTAGTTTTTTTGGTACAATCACCAAACAATAAAAATATTAATATGTTCATTTTCGTTAATATTCGAATCCTCAACGTTTCTTATCAAGATGCATTATTATTTTAAAAATTCCAAAATTTTGCTTTATTTAATAAAACAAGACCTTTATGATTTTAGTAATATTAATGTAATTTTGCTATTTCGGTGCATTTGAAGTTTATTATTCTAATGACATATTTTCTCAATGTTTTCACCCGTGGTTAAGAGTTCAAAATTTGTTTCAAATAGCTCAAGATGTGTGTTTTTTTTTAATGTAACTTATAAGATAATAAGTAGTATTCATTTTTAGATCAATCTCTAATAAGCCAGAATCGAGATAATAAAGGATAAGCTCTTATTGTCGGGGTTGGAACTTGTGGGTTGAGTAAGTTTAATTCTGTTTAAAATAATTCAATGCTGGAGTTGGCAATAGGTGCCGTATAAATCTTGCCACGCTATTGGCAGGATTAAAGAGGTTTTTGATTGATTTGATTAAAAGATTGATAGTGATCGATTCCAAACCACCCAAATTTACAGTAGCATCTTACTAAAGCATGATTGCAGGCAATTAATCTTGTCGTAATCAAATTAGATGTAAATATAATACAAGACATGTTTGTGATTTGTATGTCTACGGACACATGATTTGAAGATTTGGCAGCACAAGGACAAGTTTTGTTGGCGTTTTATACTTTCGTAAACTAAACAAATGGTATATACTCCGTATTCTTTTTATCCAACTAAGTTTATAAATCGTGCAAGGCACGGTTTTTTTCTAATATTTATTATATTATTATTTATTTATTTATTATTAATTTACAAATCAAATTGTTGTTATGAAAATGATATATATATGGGGGCTATTCAAATGAGACCCCCCTTGTAATGAGAACTGCACATTGGGCCACAAACTAGGCCCAATAAACCAAACACGTGCCAGTTGAACAATCAGCTTTTCTTTTTTAAAATCGAAAGAAAGATATTTAAGTCAAAACAAACATGATCACTAGATCAACCACTGATACATCCTAACTTCCAAAACATCTTATCGAATGATTCACTATAATATATTCTAGAAAAATCACCAATATCAAGCACAATTTACAGACACAAATTACCGAATTTCAACTCAAATCACTAACAATTTAAAAGTACAATACCAAACTTTTAAACATAAATTACCAAAAAATTCAAATCATAAAAAATCTGAACGTAAATTCAAAGCAAATCACCAAAAAATTCAATACAAATCACCAAAAATTCTTATATAAATCACCAAATAACACCATCATCTCTGCCCCACCAAAACCAATATCACTGTCACAAATCACGCCACCATCCTAAACTCACCACCATCACAATCACTGTCATTAAACCACCCTTATCACAAATCTGTCACCTACAGAAATCACCATCAGATTGCTACTATTATCACAACATACAGAATCAACAAAATTCTGTCCAAATTACTAAAATTTCAACCCAAATCACCAAATTTCGATACAAATCACCAAATTCTTTTAAACAAATCACGTAAAGCGTTGTCTTCACCATACCTACCACCACCATCTCCACCTTACATCATTCATCTTGCCCATTACAGACGTCGCAACCACCATAACCACCACTAGATGAAAGAAATTGGATTTGAAAATTTTAAATCTAAAGCAAATCTACCTGATATGTTTGTTTTCCCGACCAAATTGATTAAAAACATTTGTGTTTAGCAACCATCAGAAGAGTAGCCATGTGAGTAATGACGACCGAGCAATGGTGGTAGCGATAACAGATCGGGGGGATACCAAGGTGGTAGGTGCCGATGTTAATTTATTCGTCGAAAATGACATGGCAGCAATGTGGAAGGAAATGAAGTGTGATTGTTGGGAGTGAAGGAAAGGGGAAGATAGAAATGGATGAGGAGGGAGAGGCAGGAGGCAGGGAATAATTTAGATCTATAATTATGTGGCTGGAATTTAATATACATATGAAATTTATGTGGCTGACATTAAGTCTCAGTTCTCATTATATGAGAGGGTATCATTTGAGCACTTGCCTATATATATATATATATATATATATATATATATATATATATATATATATATATAGGCTTTTACTCAAATACAAACCACTCTTAAAATGAGAACTACAAACCAACACAAAATATATTATATTTCATTTATTCTAAGGGCACCGCCAGGGGCACCTTCACAAAAAAGTCTTATAATTCTACCCTCTATCCATTCATCAAAAAAAAAAAAAAAACTGCTGCCACGTCATCATTTTTTATAAAAAAAATATTTTTTTTATTTTAATTTTTTCGATGAATAGATAGAGGATAGAGTTATAAGACTTTTTCGTATTGGGGTACCCCTAGTTTGGTCATTAGATTATCTTAAATGTTGAATTAGAATTTGATTTTTAGGTTTGTATTCTAAGGAGGTTTGTATTGGAGTAGCCCTATATATATATATATATATATATATATATATATATATATATATATATATATATATATATAGGAAACTAGTCACCAACCACAGTTGGATATATATGTATATCCAACCAACCCATCTTTCACCATTAAAATCAATAATCAGCGGTCAGGATAAATTTTTTTTGGCCGGCTTACTCTCTATTATGTAGCATATACCGCTATATAATATAGCGTATGTCTAATTTTTTGTAATTCCCATTTTACCCTTTATTACTTACAATGTATTATAGCTTGTAATCGAGCACTACACCCATTTTGGCTCAAACAGTCATTGTTGTTTTGAAATATCATTTTGTGAGTTTTGTGGGTTTATTCCCGCATATACAATAATTTATAGCTTATTTTTTCTTGATAAATCTTAAGATCTAATTTATAAACATACTCGAATATAAATCTTGATAAAATCTACAACCAAATTTCAAGATTTTGTTATAGTTTTTGGGCTTAGTATAGTTTTGGGGCCCCAGTACTTACACTATATTATATAGCGGTATATGCTATATAATATAACGTAACGGACTGTTCAGCACCTTACTGGAATTAGGCAAATATGAACAATCTCATAACCTTTACAGCATCCATACCGGGGGATATAAGTCTAATCATCATTCCCCAACCCCTCTTTCCGCAAAAATCAATGAACAATAGGGTAACCATCATTAAGTAATGACCAATAAACATCACCTTCATCTACTGGAAGTGCCAAGCTCCATATCTGTAAAAAGCAAATATAAAGTCACCGCTAATGTTTAGGGAAACAATGACGATGACTAATCAGTAATGTCTAAAGTATTTACAGTAAATTTTAGCTAACCTTCGTGGAATAATAATTTTCGACTTGCTTTTTCTCTGCATTGAACCTTACACCCTTGGCAGTCATAGAATTGCATCCACCACACCAGATATTGTAAGGCATCTCGAACCCAGATATTGGTGAAAGCATTGAAGACAGTCAAGATTGGTTGCTGTTGGTCTGTGTGGTTTACGGCTTACGCCATATAATATAGCGTACTCCGCTATATTATAGAGCGTAAGTAGCTCAGGGGCTAAACTGGAATTAAAAAAATTAAGCTTCCGCTCTATTATATAGCGTAATCCGCTATATAATAGAGCGTAAGCTTTTTTTTTTTTATCTCAGCCGTCCATTTGTTTGGTGGATGGTATAAGATGGGTTGGTTGCATATTAAAAAATATCCAAATGTGGCTGTAGAATGGGTCCCATATATATATATATATATATATAAGATTTTACACGTTCAATTTATTATGTGTTTTAACTTGAATTTTTAAAACTTGATTTGGATGATTTTACAACCTACATGAATTAACAAAATAATCTTTAATTTAGTGATTATTTAACAATTTTCTCCAATTAAAACTACCAAAAAACAAAATAGAGATGAAATTGACGATTTTTTATATTGAAAATTCTATTCTATTTAGGAATCTACTTATATTTTGTTTTGATTATCAAAATAACCTTCTTATTATTTGAAGATAGTTGTACTAACAACCAAATAGAGTTTTAATAATAAGTGTAGGATGGATTTTCTCCAAAACTTTGGTAGTTGGTACGATAAAATAAATAAGAACTGTTATATCTTAAAATAAATAGATAAAAAATGTTGGATCTAGCACAAAAAATATATAATATTTTAACATGTAAACTAAAAAATGTATTAATATTGGAATACGAAAAAGTGTAAATTAATGATTTAAATCATATATAATTAGGTTTTCTATGTTGAATAGGATTATTAATGTAGGTATTTTACACTAAATAGGATTAATGAAAATATTCGTAATTTTATTTTCTCTTGAGATTCTGAGTGTTTTCATTTGGATAATAATTGTTAAATCATCACTAAATTAAAGATAAATTTATGAGTTTCGCGTGGACTGTAAAATCATCAAAATCTGATTTCTATCTCGATATAGAGCCTAAATAGTAAATATGAACTTTTTTTAATATTAATAAATAAATAAAAAAAATTCAATTCTAGTACAATCTTGGAAATTTACCAAGAATACTAGATTTAAAGTTTCTATTTGCAAAAATACCATCTCCTTGAATTAATTGCAATTTTACCAACCTAAGTTTCAAAATTACAAAAATACCAACCCTAACCCTAACCCTCCCCCTCCCCCCTTTCCCTTTTCCCCTTTATCCCTTCAGGCGGCTGTTGTTTTTTTTGTTTTTTTTAAGGTGGGGTGCTATTTTGGTGGATTTGGGTTGCAAGGGCCCGCAGGGGCATATTCAACTGAATGCAACCACATTCAACCAAATGCAACCACATCCAACTTTTTTTTTTTTTTTAAGGTGGGGTGCTATTTTGGTGGATTTGGGTTGCAAGGCCCCGCAGGGGCATATTCAACTGAATGCAACCACATTCAACCAAATGCAACCACATTCAACCAAATGCAACCACATTCAACTTTCTTTTTTTTAAGGCGGGGGTGATTTTGGCGGATTTGGGTTGCAAGACCCCGCCAGGGGCAATATACAACCAAATGCAACCACATTCAACTTTTTTTTTTAAGGTGGGGTGATTTTGGTGGATTTGGGTTGCAAGGCCCCGCCAGGGGCAATATACAACCAAATGCAACCACATTCAACTTTTTTTTTAAGGTGGGGTGATTTTGGTGGATTTGGGTTACAAGGCCCCGCCAGGGGCAATATTCAACTGAATGCAACTGAAATCAGAAATTTAGTTGCATATGGTTGCATTCAATTGCTGATTTCATGTTCCATTTTTCAGTTGTCATTTTCGACCTCATTTTTAGACTCTATATATCCATATATATGTATATAGAGTCCAAAAATGAGGTCGAAAATGACAACTGAAAAATGGAACATGAAATCAGAAATTTAGTTGCATATGGTTGCATTCAGTTGCAAATTTAGTTGAATATGCCCCTGCGGGGCCATGCAACCTAAATCCACCAAAATATCGCCCACCTTATATATATATATATATATATATATATATATATATATATGGTTGCATTTAGTTGAATATGCCCCTGCGGGGCCTTGCAACCCAAATGAACCAAAATAGCACCCCACCTTAAAAAAAAAAAATATTTGCAATTTTTGAAAATTGTTAGTAAAATTGCAAATAAGTATTCTTTACAAAAGTAAATGTGCAAAAATTTACTTTTTCATATTTATTTATCAAAAAACCTCTACAATCTTTTATATCCTTTTCAGATTATAACTTCTTTTTAAAATTAAATTCTAATACAGCCTTTTTAATTGTATCCTTTTTAGATTATAATTTTCTTTTTAATATAATATAATCTTGATCGTCTATTTTCAAAAATATTATATTCGACGGTTGAGATTATTTTGACGATACAGTGACCAAACCAAAATGACCAAACCAAAATTATGGATAAGATCCCTCTTACGCTTATTATATATAAGGATATAATTTATATAAAAAAGACAATTTCGAAGGCATAAAAAACAGGATTTTACTAAGGTTTTCTTTTTTAATGCGAGTCCATGAACAAACAAAATGAGACATAAAATTATATCCTTATACATAATAAGTATAATAGGGATCTTATTCATAATTTTGGTTTGGTCACAGTATCGTTAAAATAATCTCAACCATCGAATGTAATATTTTTAAAAATAGACGATCAAGATTATATCATATTAAAAAGAAAATTATAATCTAAAAAGGATATAATTAAAAAGATTGTATTAGAATTGAATTTTAAAAAGAAGTTATAATCTGAAAAGGATATAAAAGATTATATTAGAACTGAATTTTAATTTTTTATTCATTAATATAAAAAAGGTTCATATTTATTATTTAGGCTCTATCTCGAGATATAGAAATCAGATTTAGATGATTTTACAGTCCACGCGAAACTCATAAAAATTATCTTTAATTTAGTGATGATTTAACAGTTGTTATCCAGATGAAAATACCCACAATCTCAAGAAAAAATATAATTACGAATTTTTACTTTAATCCTATTTAGAGTAGAATACGTACATTAATAATCCTATTCAATATAGAAAACATAATTATATATGACTTAATTCATTGACAAGCATTTTTTCGTATTTCGATATAAATACATTTTTAGTTTACATGTTAAAATATTAAATATTTTTATGCTAGATCCAACGTTTTTATCTATTTATTTTAAGATCTAACAGTTTTATTTATTTTATGGTGCTGAGGACCAGACTACCAACTACCAAAATTTTGGACAAAATCCCTCCTACATTTATTATTAAATGTACTAGCCTAAAACCCGTGCGATGCGGATTTTTTTAATATTATATAAAAAGAATTTCATTAATTTAAATTAATTTTTTTAAAACATGAATTTTGGAGGCTTGCATTTTTATATGAGATGATTTGATAATAATTATATAAATGTTATCCATGATATTTCTAGAAAAGGAGGAATTTTAGTTAGAGAAAATTAAAAAGGTAATATGTCTACGTGAAAAAGATAATTGATTAGTTTATAATTTAATTACGTTATTTTACTAAATACAATTGCTCGTAATGTTTTTAGAGAAGGAGAAATTAATATTGTCCATGATATTTCTATTAAAAAAGGGATTTTAGTTAGAAAATATAGAAAAGATGATATGTTTTAGCTAAAAAAGGTAATCGGTTAATTAATAATATTATAATATTATTAGTTTATTTTATTAAATAGAACCGCCCGTGATATAATTGGAAAAGGGGAGATTTTAGTTAGAGAAAATAGAAAGTTAACGTGAAGATGACATGATTTATGTGAAAAAGGCAATTGATTAGTTTATAATAATTATAATTTAATTATGTTATTTTTAATAAATAAAATTGTTCCTAGTTTTTATAAAATGAGAAATTAATGTTGCTTGTTATATTTCTAGAAAAAAATGTAATTTAATTTGAAAAAAAAGAAAAGATGATATATTTTACCTGAAAAGGTAATCGATTAATTATTAGTATTATAATATTATTATTTTATTTTTATTAAATACAAACACCCGTGATATAATTGAAAAAAAGGAAGTCTTAGTAAGAGAAAATAAAAAAGCTAACGTGTTTTCGTTGAAAAAGGAAACCGTGATATAAGAAAAAAGGTAACATGATATATTTGGAAAAAAAGAGATTTTAGTTAGAGAAAAGATAAAATGTAAAGTGTTTTGACTTAAAAATGTAATTATTAGTTAACAGTAATTATAATATAATTATTTTATTTTATTGAATAAAATTGCTCGTAATATTTTTAAAAAAGAGTAATTTTAGTTAGATAAAACGTAAAAGTTATTCTATTTTGCCAGAAAAAGAAATTATTTAGTTATTGAAAAATAGAAAAAGTAATATGTTTAATCTGAAAAAGGAAATTGATTAATAAAGGAGAAACTTTAGTTGGATAAAATATAAAAGATATTCTATTTTACCTGAAAAAGAAAATTATTTAGTTATTGAAAAATAGAAAAGATAATATGTTTATCCTGAAAAAGGAAATTGATTAATAAAGGAGAAATTTTAGTTAGATAAAATATAAAAAATATTATATTTTATCTGAAAAAGGAAATTATTTAGTTCTTGAAAAATAGAAAAAGATAATATGTGTAACCTGATGATAAGTGCATAATTTTGCATATTTTTATTACCTATTTATTGTCTGAATTCGTATTTTAATAAATTATTTTGTTGTATTTCAGGAAATTCAAGAAAAATTGAAGAAATTGCAAAATAAAGAAATAAATGGCAAAAGAAGGAAAAGAAGGACCAAAATGAAAGAAAAATGAAAAGCTAGGGAGGGTGGTGCATCTTTGTAGCCCACCAAAATGAATGGCCAAGATTTAGCCAATCAAAACCAAATCAAGGGCTAGGATTTACCCACACCTACCTAAAACCCTAAAATTTTCCTATAAATATGGCCTCATTTCTTTGTAATAAAGGACATTAGGAGTAGATTAGATTTAGGATTAGCATTCCTAAATCTCATTTGTAATTTTCTTTGCAGCTTGTAAACAATTTTATTCAGTTCAGTTCGTATTTTATTTTCTGCATTTTTTTAGTTTAATTCGAAGCAATTTTATTTAGAGTCCACTGTTTTCAGTTAGATTAAGCCCAATTCACAATCCCCAATCCCAGCAGCCCATTTCTTTCTTCTTCTTCATTACAAAACTCTCACCTCTCCTTCTTTTTTTCTTTCCAGTACAAACCAACCCATTTCCCTTTTCTTGTTTTAAACTTGTTTTATCCGAGATGTTAAATTCGTGGTTATGTGTTTTGAGTTTATTACGGGAATTGCTGTGATTCTCGCTGGGTTTCTGTTCTTCGCGTTTTTCTTCCAGTTTTTGGTTTAGTAGAGTTCTCCCTTTGCTTTGTTCTTAATGTTGTTTTCGATTATCAAGTCTAGCGTTTGTATTGCTGTGTTGAGGCGAATTTGTGTCGGAGATTAAGTTATATTTTCGGTATTATTGTTGGTTCATTAGTTTGATTGGCGAGTTGGGTTGCTTTCGTTGTAGTTTTAATTTCTGTTTGTTCATCGACCGAGTTCATATGCTATTTACCGATTTACGAGTCTGAGTACAGAGGAGTTTCTTTTCAAGTTTCCTGCGGTTGGTTGAAGTTGGTTTCTGAATTTTGGTTTCGTTATTAAGTCGAAGTCTGAGTTTATTTGGTTACATTTTCTGCAGAGATCCTTGTTTTGCTGGTTTAATAATTTTTACGGAATTTATTTGTTTTTATTTTGTGCTGGTCGCGAGTTGCCGAATTCCTCAGTTCCCTTTTTGTTCGTTGTTGTTGATTGCGAATCAATGTTTGCTGTGTGTGTTGTTGTGTTTGAAGTTGTTGCACATTCTGTTGTGTCGAAGAGTACTGGCGTTTTCGTGTTTTTAATTGCTTCCGTTTTAGTTTAAGTTTATGTAAGGTCTTTGTAGTGTTGAGATTGTCCAATTTTCGTTGTAATGTTACAATAAGGTTGTGTCCAGGTTTTGCTGCATAAGTCTGAATGTTGATATCTGTTTGTTCATTGTGTCCGAGTACTTGAATTTTGAGTTTGTACAGTTCTGTTTTGTTTTCTGTGTTGGTTTGTGTTTTGTACTTCCTGAATTGGATGGGTTATGAAGTCCTGTAATGAGTTCTGTAAATAAAATAAATTTTAATTAAAAAATAAAAATAAAAAAAATAATAATAATGTTTTAGATTAAAATGTAATTTTTTTTTAAATTTTATAATTTAGATTTAATTCCAATTCTAGAGTCTTGAGAATAATTTAGTATAAATTTGTTTAAATAGATTTTCAGTTTAATAATTAATTTGTAAAATCCAAATTTTCAAAAATCACTTGTTCTAGTTCGATTAAATTAGAAATTAAGGATCGCGAATTAAATTATTCCCTGTGGATCGAATCATAAATACTAAAACGATGATCGTGCGCTTGCGATTTTAATTGTACCATTTTCCGCCACACCACCTGATAAAGGAAATTGATTAGTTGGTAGATCTGTAATTGAGTAAGGGTAAAAAGGTAAAATCAACAGGTAAAAGAAATTATTTAGTTATTGAAAAATAGAAAAGGTAATATCTTTAATCTGAAAAAGGAAATTGATTAATAAAGGAGAAATTTTAGTTGGATAAAATATAAAAGATATTGTATTTTACCTGAAAAAAGAAATTATTTGTTTCTTGAAAAATAGTAAATATAATATATGTAACTTGAAAAGGGAAATTGATTAGTTAGTTGATTTGTAAGGGTAAATAAGTAAAATCAACAGGTACCGTACCTACCGACCGACCAAACTTTTAATGTTTCGGCTTTTATATAATAGTATAGATAGCCTAAAACCCGTGCGATGCACGAATTTTTGTAATATAATATAAAAAAAAATCATTAATCTCAATTAATTTTTTTAAAACATGAATTTTGGAGGCTTACATTTTTATATGAGATGATTTGATAATAATTATATAAATGTTATCCGTGATATTTCAAGAAAAGGAAGGATTTTAGTTAGAAAATATAGAAAAGATGATTGGTTTTAGTTAAAAAGAGTAATCCATTAATTATTAGTAATTATAAAATTATTACTTCATTTTATTAAATATAATGCCCGTGATATGATTAGAAAAATAACAAATTTAGTTAGAGAAAATTAAAAAGGTAATATGTTCTAGGTGAAAAAGGTAATTGATTAGTTTATAGTAATTTTAATTTAATTACGTTATTTTACTAAATACAATTGCTCATAATTGATTAGTTAGATAAAAGAGAAAAGGTAACGTGTTTTGACTGAAAAAGGTAATTGATTAGTTAATAATAATAATAATATAATTATGTTATTTTATTAAATAAAATTGCGCATAGTGTTTTTAAAAAAGGAGAAATTTTAGTTAGATAAAATGTAAAAGATATTTTATTTTACCTGAAAAAGGAAATTATTTAGTTATTGAAAAATAGAAAAGATAATATGTTTAACCTGAAAAAGGAAATTGATTAATAAAGGAGAAATTTTAGTTAGACAAAATGTAAAAGATATTCTATTTTACCTAAAAAAAGGAAATTATTTAGTTATTGAAAAATAGAAAAGATAATAATTTTATCCTGAAAAGGAAATTGATTAATAAAGGAGAAATTTTAGTTAGATAAAATATAAAAGATATTATATTTTATCTGAAAAAAGAAATTATTTAGTTCTTGAAAAATAGAAAAAGATAATATGTGTAACCTGATAAAGTAAATTGATTAGTTGGTAGATCTGTAATTGAGTAAGGGTAAAAAAGTAAAATCAACAGGTACCATACCGACCGACCGATCGACCAAACTTTTCATGTTTCGGCTTTTATATAATAGTATAGATTTGGTTGTTAGTACAACTATGTTCAAATAATAAAAAGATTATTTTGATAATCAAAACAAAATATAAGTAAATTTCCTAAATAGAATAGAATTTTCAATATAAAAAATCTTCAATTTCATCTCTCTTTTGTTTCATGGTAGTTTTAATTGGAGAAATAGTTAAATTATCACTAAATTAAATATTATTTTGTAAATTTCACGTTGGCTGTAAAATTTTACAAATCAAGTTTTAAGAATTCAAGATGAAACACATAATAAAATGAACGTGTAAAATCTTATATATATATATATATATATATATATATATATAGGCCTTTGCTCCATACAGAACACTCTTATATAACAAACAATAAAGAACACTATAAAATCATTTATTCCAATAGATCCATTGGCCCCGCCAGGGGCACCCAATACAAAAAGTTCTTATTTTTTTAGGCTCCATCCATCCAGCAAAAAAAAATTGAAATTTTACTGTTCATCGATGACGTCATGATGACGTCATCAGTGACGTCATCGATGAACAGTAAAATTTCAATTTTTTTTTTTGCTGGATGGATGGAGCCTAAAAAAATAAGAACTTTTTGTATTGGGTGGCCCCGTCAGGGGCAATGGATCTATGAGATATGAGGTGTTCTTTATTGTTTGCTATGGAGTGCAATTCATATATATATATATATATATATATATATATATATATATATATATATATATATATTAATTTCATAACAACAATTTAATATGTAAACTAATAATAAATAAAGATTAGTGTTGTAATGTTTGATGTTGCATTGCAAAATTTTCAACCTTTTTAACGTTAAATACAGCCTTAATAAATTTCAAATGTTTATAATCATGTAGTTTTTTTTTGGTAAAATCACAAAACAATCAAAATATTAATATGTTCATTTTTCGTTTATATTCGAATCCTCAACGTTTCTTATCAAGATGCATTATTATTTTAAAATTTTGATTTTTTTTATTTAATAAAACAAGACTTTGCCAAGGGCTAAGCGCGCTCTCCCTGACGACGAGAGTCGATTTCCATTCTCAAATCTAGGATTCATTGCATCTCTTCTTTCATTCTTCACTTTCGTTCATACCTTTAGTGATTAAATCCCCTTCCCTCTTCCATCCTCTTTTCTATTTTCTAATATTTCAATAAAATCGAGATTTTGATCCAAAAATTTTGAAATAATATCTTTTGAATTTTTAGGATTTATAGCATCGCTTTGTGCGACTTTGTTTTCTTAATATTATTGATTGTATCGCTTTATACAAGTGCTCTTGTGTTTGCTTGTTGTATTGAAAATGAATTATATGTATGTTGGGAGATCTGGATATCCTTCATCGATAACAGTTTTGGCATGTTTATAGCTGGTATCCGACATGTAGATAGGTGGGGTGCGCTTGGGACGGTGGTGAAAATCACATGTACTCACCTCTCACAAAAAAATTTGTTCATAACATGAGGTCTCTTAATTCAGTTTTTGCAACTGAGTCCTTTGAACATTGCACTATCCACGAAATTACTGTGAGGGTCAATTGTGAAGCTATTATTTTCAAGGGAGATGTAGGCTGGATTGCTCGGGAGATCATTGAAGTCATTTTTAATTTTCAGAATATTGTATTCAGTTTGTTAAGCGATCTGGAAACAAAACGGCTAATTGTTTAGCTCGTTTATTTGTTTTTCAACCTGGTTGCATGATCAGTTGGGATTTTGTCCCAATTGCGTCTCTTTTAAATTATTAATGAAATTATATCCTATATTATTATTATTATTATATAATAAGAGTAAGAGAGATAATAAACTAGTACTACTATAGATCAAGGGTTCGACTCCTAACAACAACATATATTTTACAAATTAAATTTAAAGTCACTAATACACAGCTTAATTAATAAGTGCATCGAACTATAAATCTTCTAATCATATTCTGTCTATGTTTGTGTGAATAAATATGTGTAAAATTGTTAGTTAATTATAGCTTATTATATAATAAAATTATGAATAATATTATAAAATACCATAGATCAAGAGCTCATCTATAATATATTAAATATAATATAAGATTGATACCTTTGAGTTCTACTCAGACTTGATTTTTAACTCAGACAGACTACACTAAATCCTTTATATCTTATTATATAATATGTGTAAGTGGGATTATAAGTAACTGTTACCATAGGTTAAGGGTTTTATACTCTCTAATAATATATTAAAATTGAATAATTTTAATTTTAATCATGTATTAACAAAGATCACTATTATCAAAGATAAAAAAAAAATTCCGATTACTATCAAAGATTCACAGACCTTAAATAAGAACATAAGGATTTTTGTCTCAATTATTTATTATACAGAAAGAGATTATGACCTAGGCATTAAAGGGAGTTAGAGAGATAATGACATGGCTTAACAAACTTGGCATTAGCTGAGTGCCTGAGTCTGCATATGTGTTAAATTGGCTTCATTAGTTTCTTACTAATCTTCAATTTATCGAATTATATATATAGGCAAATGGTCAAATAGAAACCACTTTTAAAATAGAAACTAGAAACCATTATCTACACACCCTACTTTACTATCTCCACACCATATTTTACTATCTCCAATTACTATCTCCACACCATATTTACTATCTCCACTCCTATACATCACCCACCCCCAACATGCATGACATCACCATGTTACCCCCCACCCCCACCTGCACCTGACCTGCCACCCCCACCCCACCCACATCACTACCGACGCACCACCACCTCCACCGACGCACCACCACCTCCACCTCCACCGATGCACCACCACCGCCATCTTCTTTTCCGACCACTGGCCCCGCAGGGGCTCCGATTCCACCACCAAATTCCGATTCCGATTGCAGATTTACTTCTTCCCGATCATTAATTGTGCAACTACAAATATAATTTAGTGATTTTTAACTTCAGATCGTAATCTTATCTTCATCTACTGATTCTGAACATTCCGATGATGACTTCCAGATCTGAATTTGTGTATTTGTGTGTATGTAACGATGTATGTGTGTATGTATCTGAACAATCGTGGTGGTGGTGGTCGATGGTAGCGATGGCAGGTGGTGGTGGCGTTGACAAGTGGTGTGGTGGTCGATTGCAGCGATGGCAGGTGGTGGTGGTGATGGCAAGTGAAGGTGGGGCTGGGGCTGGGGTAGGTACGGTATCAATGATTTTAGCTGTATAGATTAGTGATTTCTACCATACTAGTTAGTGATTTCTGCAATACAAATTAGTGATTTCACGTATATCTGGTAATTTATGTTCATAATATGCTTAAATTCAAATCTGATTAGTTTTATGAAAGGTGATGATTGTTTTGGGAGTCGGCTGGTGAAAATCGAACTTATGAAGTAGAGAAATATAGATCAAAGAGTGGTAAACAAAAAGGCGTCGGAATTAATGGTGATTGGATGTGGTGGCCGGAATTAATGGTGGTTGAAGGTGGTGGTTGGAATCAATGGTGGTTGAAGGTGGTGGCTGGAATCAATGGTGGTTGAAGGTGGTGGTTGATGATGATGATGTGGGACGTATATGTGCGAGATGTATATGTTGAAACTTGAAACAGAATGTTATGGGGTTAGGTGGAAAGCGCGTGAGTCAGAGAAAGAATAATTAATTGGTTTCTAGTTTCTATTTTTATTTGGTTTCTATTGGAACAGGACTCTATATATATATATATAAAATACATGTTATACGGTCTATTTAGTCCTAATCCAAGGACTTGTGCTATTTAGGAAATGTGTTTATAAAAATAGCTCCATTTTTGTATTACTATTATTAGAATATATAAAGTTAAACGTTAAATTATAATTTTTTACCAATAATGTATCAAAATTATTATGTCCCTTTATATATATTCTTATATTTAATAAACATAAGGTGATTTTATTCATTTTTTTTTGTAATACCGTCGTTGATTGAAAGAATATGGATCGCTGGATCTTAAAATAGATAGATGTGATCCGTTAGATATAATATTAAAAAGTTTATATGATTTATAGTAGAAATATATTCAAATACGGCCCTAGTTTATCCAATTTTATCCTCACTCATACAGGATCCTCGTTAAAGTCTAATTCGAACTAATGGCGAAAAGGGGATCTAGGGCTAGCGGGCGGCCGGCGACAAATCCGAAAGGAAACTACACTAATCAGGAATCAAGCTACCAAGCTGTCAAATCGAGAGGGGAATTCATACACACATCAGCACCTCCACTCGTCATAAAGACTACAGCTAAACGGAAAGATGAAGATATTAATGAACCCAGTGAGGAGGCACAACACGAGGTAAAAACATTTTGGTTTTTGCTTAAAAAAGAACTTCTCACGGCCATCGTGAAAGGCAATCTCTCCCTTGTGAGCCTAGCCAGAGCAAAAATAAACTTCCTAAAAGGAGTTTTGGGCCCGGAATTACTGAAGGAGGGAGTCAAAGGGGAAGAGGAAGCACTGTGTGAAATCCACACATATTTACACAACAACGGTTGGTGGGAAAAAGCCAACAATTTGAATGTAAGGGCACTTGGAATTTAGGCGGGAAACAATAGCGAGAACGCACAAAAGGAGGAAGAAGATATAGTGCACTTTATTCTTCAAAATTGCAAACTGGTGCATCCAAACACCATCAAACAGGTTCAACGACGGGAAAATGAAGGTATTCGAATGGCACTCAACCAAATTCACTATGGATCTCTCAAGCTAAAAAGAGATATCACAGAATTGAAAGATCTAGTAGTCAAGAGTAAAGACGCAGAGGCAATAACGGAAGACATTGAACTTAATGGAGAATCTGGCAGTTTACACAAGCACACCTCCCCATGGAACTCAATAAAGGAGGAAAATTACCTGCGTACACTACTTCTATCTAAAGCAGCCCAGCGCAATTCGGAAGTGAAAGGAACGACAGAACAAGCTGAAATCCACAAACCCACCCAGAATGACCATATGACTGCAGTGATCTCATTTTTGGAAGCATACAACCATTTGATAGAGCCTGATGTGTTACAGGCGACCATACGAGGTGAAGACAAGGCCATAGCAATAGTCCTCAACTCAATTCATAGCCACTCTTTACATCAAAGTGCACCTGGGTCACCAATTAAGGATAGATCCTACAAAGAAGCCCTCCTCTCAAAATCGCCGCTCCTACCCAAACCCAAATTGCAAACAAACCCCCTAATGAAAAACAAAACATCCAGCAAGAACAAAACGGTGTTTGTAACGGGCTTTGGAGACAATGTAAGTGTGCAAGAGCTCTGGGAATTCTTCAAGAGAAAGGGAAGAGTGCAGGACATAATACTACCAAAACGAAAGGATAAATATAACAAAAGGTACGATTTCGTAGTCGCTCAGAATATTTTAGTGGCAGAAAATCTTATCAAAGATTGGAATGGATGTTTTTTCGGGGGGAGTCGACTGTTTATGTCGCACGCAAAACCAAAGAAGGCACCAAAAAATGTTCACAATGCCAGCAGCGCCCGCAGCCCTCACAAGTCAGAAAAGTTTAACAATTCTCCGGAGGTCATAACAAAGAAGTCAGCTCCCACTTCATGTAAAAGCCCAGAGGAAAACAAGACACACCACGTCTCACAAGAAAGCCCTATCACCACAGACCAACAGGCATACGCTAGGGGCAATAACAACCCTCTCTGCAATCAATTCAGGCCAAATGAGAAATTCGAGCATGAACTAAACAGCTGTGTAATACTAGAAACAGTGCAGAATGAGACAATAGCAACAGTCGAAATATTGGTGGAAGGGATGGGTTTTGACAATGTAATCATTCATGGTTTGGATAGCAAGACTTACCTAGCTTACTTCCATATGGAAGATAGCCTTGACAACGTTGATCTATATTTTCTGGGCGTAGCTTTCCACGTTGTAAGGAAGGTCCAATGGGAGGATTTATTGCCAACTAGGAAAACTTGGGTCGAATGTAGAGGGATCCCTGCTATATTGTGGACTGAAGAAAACCTGAGCGCCCTCTTCACAGACCTTGGCAATATATTGCACTTTTCTTCCTTTCTGGATGAAGATTCGTTCTATCAAACCCCGAGATGCCTCATTGAGACACGCATGGTGGAGAAGGTGGGAAAACTTGGCTCAGTCCACTCAATGGGGAAGGAATGGAGCTATAAGCTAATAGAGGTGGAAGGGCATACACCTGGTAGAATAGACAGAGGGGAAACACTCAACATAATTAACGCATCACCAAATGCAGGCATCCAACCAGTCTTTACCGACACTAGAGAACATGGCATGTGCACTCATGCTATCGAGCAAGCGGATGACTCCGATGATTCTGTACTACTTGAAGAGATATCCACACCAAAGAATCTCAATTGTGAGGCTACTCCCTCATCCACTAACCCCTAGGCAGTGGAGTTACAAGCAAATGACCTGCAATGTAACATCGTAAACGAAAGTCAAGAAGATGAGTCTGAGGATAATTCGCTCATCAACCCTGTCATCCCTCCACACTCTCCATCCACTCATTGCAGACAGGAAAACCCAAAAGAAGAATGGAACTGGTGTCCTAGGGGCTCCCCTGAATCAGAAGTAACATAAGTAGACTCCTATGAAATAGACAATAACACAACAACAGAAGATAGCACGGGGGATCTTTTGTAAACACACACCTCCAAACTGGATATTCTCAAAGAGATAACCAATCTTACGATCAAGAGTCGGAGGGGTAGGCCAAGGAAGCACCAAACCAATAGGATCAACGAGTCCTTCAAGGTTCCCAAAAGAAAAAATTCTGAAGGCAAACCGGGGCTTAAAGTGGCAGAGAAACATCAGCAAAGGCAGTTTGTGGATGAGGCAAAAGCCATTTTTGATACGGGAGTAAACATGGGTTTGATACCAATTGGCACTAAAGAAGCCTCCCTCATTCTCATAAGGGAACGGCTGCTTCTCAATTAGGTATGTATACTTCCTTTTCCATAAGTTGTTTATCTATGGATAGTACATCCTACATTAGCTGGAATGTGAGGGGTGCCTCAAATATCACGAGTAGGCACAAATATCAAATCATTAATTCATAGCACCAAGGTCGCTCTTATTTGTCTCCAAGAAACAAAAACATTGGGTTGGATAGAAAAGAACATCAAATCATTGGGCTTGGGAATCGATGTTGGCTGGTTGGAAGCCCCATCATCAGGACTCTCGGGAGGGCTGTTAACAGCTTGGAACAAAGGAATTATCACCGTAACAGAGGCAAAAGTAAAATCTAACTGGATAGGCATAAGGGGCCATTTGGTAGGTCTTAGCACAGATTTTGTATGCTTCAATGTATACGCACCCCAGAAGTTATCTCTGAAAAGGCAGTTATGGAATGAGTTATCAACTTATATAAAGCTCTTGCAAGATGCAAACATCCTGCTCATTGGAGATTTCAACTCAGTTCTTTGTCTCTCAGAGAGAGAAAACTATGAATTTTGCTTCGCGGATTCTAAAGCCTTCGAGGATTTTCTTACTCAAAATAACCTCCTGAGTATTCCTCTTCTAAATTCTTCGTTCACTTGGTTCGGGCCTGCAAACAAAAAGAGTAGACTTGATCGTGCACTTATTAACCACAAATGGGCCTCAACAGGTGACTGGATTACAGAGGCTCAAAGTAGGAAAAATTCAGACCATACTCCAATTCTGCTGAAAATTTCAAAGATTAGATGGGGCCCCCGCCCTTTTAAATTTTTCAATGCTTGGTTGGAAAATGAGGAACTAATTACCCATATGGGAGTATACTGGGAATACAACTGCTCCAAATCCATCCATTCAAAATTTAGAGGACTACGCAATCTTGTCAAAATCTGGAACAAAGAAAAATTTGGCAATATAGATGGCAAAATTGAAGTTTTAGAGCAGAAGTAGAGAGAGGCAGATGAACAAAACTTGACGTGTGAAGCTCAAGTCGAAATCAAAAACATGCTTGAGGAACTCTATAGACTAAAATCGAGCATGATGTGCCAACAATCGAGGCTTAGCTGGAAACTAAAGGGAGAAAAGAATACAAAGTTTTTCCACAGGGCCATCTCACACCGAAGACACTCGAATTCAATCCTAAGGCTGCTAACAAATCAAGGATGGGTCACCAACCCTTCAGAGATTAAGAAAGAATTGCTCTTGCATTTCCAGAATTTACTCAGAAAATAAATGAAAATGGGAGTGTTTAACATCCCTGAAGGCATGTTACATAAACTTCACCCGTCCATGAAGGCCAGACTCATCAGGAGCTTTAGCATTTTGGAAGTGGAGGATGCACTCAAATCCTCGGATCCTAGCAAAGCTACGGGACCAGACGGTCTTAATACAGGGGTACTCAAAGCCTTGTGGAGTCATATCCAAAAGGATTTCATGCAACTCCTCTTGGATTTCCATAGCAGGAGTGTCATTCCTAAAGGCCTAAATTCTTCCTTTATGGTTCTAATCCCCAAGCACAAAGAGGCATCTTCTCCGATGGATTATAGACCAATCAGCCTCATGAATGCATCACTCAAATTAGTCACTAAGATACTAGCTCGACGACTTAGTGAGGTAATGAACTCCCTGGTGGCGGATACCCAGACTACATTCATTCGAAATAGACAGATGTCCGACTGCATTTTAATCACAAATGAGGTATATTCGGCACTACGATCAAAAAGATGCAAAGGAGTCATCATGAAGCTTGATTTTGCCAAGGCATTCGACACAGTAAATTGGCAATTTGTTTTCCACATCATGACGCATATGAATTTTGATGATAAATGGATTAGCTGGATAAAAGCGTTATTTGAATCTTCAAGAATTTCAGTATTAGTCAACGGGATGCCAAAAGACGAATTTACCCCACTACGAGGCCTCCGTTAAGGAGACCCCCTTTCTCCTCTCATTTTCAACCTAGTAGGGGAGGTGTTGGCTAAGTTCTTTTCGACTGCAAATAAGAAAAAGCTTTTCTCCGGAATTTCACTCCCTCACATGGAGGATGAAATCATACACCTTCAATTCGCGGACGATGTCATCCTTTTCATAAAAAATGACACACAATGAATTCAAGGCATGAAAAGAATCCTTCAATGCATCGAGATCATGTCAGGCTTGCACATCAATTACCACAAGAGTAGCCTAGTTGGTTTTCATGAAGATCAACAAGATTTAGAACACTGGGCAGCACTCCTAGGATGCACAGTAGGGACTAGGGATGGGCATTCATCCCGGCCCGCCCGATCCCGATCCGATCCCCGCACCGAACGGGGCGGGGATTCGGGGATTTTTTCGGGTACGGGCCGGGGAGCGGGGACAATTTCAAAAAAAAACCAGGGAGCGGGCCGGGGCCGGGTTTTTATGTGTCCCCGGCCCGATCCCCGACCCCCGCCCCGATTTTCAATCCCGACTCGATTTCACCACACTTTAATACATACACACACACACATATATATATATATATATATATATATATATATATATATATATATATATATATATATATATTAATCATATATTAATATAAACGAATTTCCAATAATTTATATTGGAAACAAAAAGATCTTTTAATTTTATATGTTTGTCTTTTTAGTAGTTAAATAACTTAATTTCCATGTTATTTATAATTGTTTCTTTAAGTAATATTTTTTTTATCTTAATTTAGTGCATTTGAGCTCACTAATTAGTATTTAAAATTATTTAATATTATTTTTAGTTTTAAATAAAATTCCCCGATTCCCCGCGGGGATCCTCGTTACCCGTTTGGGCCGGGGACGGGGAATGAAAAATAGTCCCCGACGGGGATCGGGCCGGGGACGGGGATCGGGTTTAAATTCGGGGATGGGGGCGGGGATAGCACTCCCCGACCCCGAAGTGCCCCGACGCCCATCCCTAGTAGGGACTGGGCAATTCTCATATTTAGGAGCAGTAATAGGTGGCTCGCCACACTAAATTCAGTATTGGGATCCATTACTGGACAGGGTCAAAAATAAATTGAGCATGTGGAACCCCGAC
Organism: Saposhnikovia divaricata; assembly: GCA_036435485.1. Lineage (NCBI taxonomy): Eukaryota > Viridiplantae > Streptophyta > Magnoliopsida > Apiales > Apiaceae > Saposhnikovia > Saposhnikovia divaricata. Next base: position 154,902,933 of record CM071595.1, read on the forward strand.
GGCCTCTCTATGGCTGGTAGGCTAGTGTTGCTCAAGTCGTCTATAGACAGCATTCCCAATTTTTGGTTTAGTCTATTCCGAGTCCCAGCAACGGTGCTAAACAAGTCGGAAAAAACAAGAAGGCATTTTCTTTAGGGACCCTCCGAAAACCAGTCACCTAAGATCCATCTTCTGAACTGGAAAGCTATCTGTAAACCAATGAACAAAGAGGGCTTAGGCTTAACTCACTTGAGCCATAGGAATCTGGCTTTTCTTGCAAAGTGGTGGTGGAGGTGCTATAGTGAGAGAGATACACTCTGGAACATAATCTTGTGTCAAAGGTACGGACGTTCTCTTCACTACAACCTTGCGACTATGGAACAGAATGCAAGCTTTAATGCTCTACATAGAGGCTTCTTGGGTCTTAAATTCATCCCAGGTGCGTACTCTTTGCTTAATCCAGACTGCTTCAAATGGATCATTAGAAACGGCCAGAAAACATACTTCTGGGAAGATTGGTGGCATAGTGGGGGGCCTCTTAAAGTTCAATTCCTTCGACTTTATAGAATCTCAAAGCTGCAACACTCTTCTGTGTCCGATTTCAACGCCAGCTGGTCTAATGATCAAAATGAGGAGTCTATTTGGCATATGCCCTTGTTAGAAAGAGACAAAACCCACCTAAATTGCATCTCAAACATACTGGCTTGGTTGCAGCTAACTGACGGTGAAGATGAATTACTTTGGATCCCGGGGAAAGGCAAGTACTCAAGCAAGAGGTTCAGTTTGCTATATAATGATAGCACCAACCCTACAGAGGATCAGGTGGTGAGATGGAGTAAAATATGGTCAATAAAAGTGCCTCCAAAAATTTTACTCTTCTTATGGAAGGTCGAGTGGGGCATTTTACCAACAAATAAATTTTTGAGCCGTAGAATTCAAGGAATAAGCCCGCTTTACACATGGTGTAACCATGAGGACGAGTCCATAAACCACATCTTCTGGTCTTGTGTTTTGGAAAAATGGACATGGGATTTCGTGGGGAATTGGTGGAGTCTAACTAAACACTTGTTAAAGATTTCGACATTCTCACTCAACTCTATACTCTCATGTATAAAAAGAGAGATTCAAATCAAACCATGGTGCCTTGTAGTAGCAGCAATGGTCTGGACCATTTGGCTTGCACGTAATGAAAGGGTCTTCTCAAACAAGATAATGTCTAAGGAGACGTTAAAGCTGTTAATCTTTGCCAGGATAGACAAATGGGGAAAAGCAACCAAGGTTCTGGGTTTTGGGAATGATCCACTATGGCGAGTCAACCCACAAGGAGCAATAGCAATTCGGCACCATTGAGTGTCATCAAACTTCTGGAAATATAAATCAGAGCAGTTCGATATAGTATGTGCTGTGGACGGCGCCTGGGGCATGGACTATACCGGGAGAAAAATAGGAGGGGGGATCGGTGGCACAATTAAAGACAAAAATGGAACCCTGGTTCACATTTTCTCAGGACCTGTGGATGTGCACACAAGCGAGGAAGCAGAAATTGAGGCAATTATTCATATATTGCGTCTGGTTATAGAGAACAAACTTGGAAACAAGAGAATAGTTATCTGCTCAGCTCTTGCAATGCAATCGAAGAAACCTCACTTGGCCTGAAGCATTACATGCCAATATTAGGCCCAATTTAAAACCTATCCATTCTAATGGGTTCTAAGGTGCATCTGAATTACGTACCAAGAGACCTTAACATAAATGCGGACTCGCTTGCTAAGTCTGGCATAAGCAGGCCCAATATTATCACTTTTTGGGCTTCATAGTAACTAAGGCTAGATGGGCTCTATTTTATTTGGGCCATCCAGTGTTTGTGGCAAGCTAGTATTCCAGGGATTATAAAGTTAAAGAGAGAGGCAAGATTGATCGAATCAATATCGTTCTCTATTTCCTTCCTAACTCTCGTCTTTCCCGGCCTTTAAGGCAGCTTTATACAAGTCAACTCCGAATTTCCAGTATCTCGAGATGTTAGTCACGAGCGTCCCCCTAGCTCTTTCCATATCCCATTGCTTGTAATCTCAAAAGGTTTCCACTTCTCTGCTTAGCCATTTTGAATCCTATATCCCATTGTAAAGGCTCACTATTCCTTTCCAAGTTTAAGCAGCAGACCATGGAGCAGTCGCTACCTTTCTAGAGATTGCGAATTCGGAGTCACATGTGCCATACAAAACAGGGCATAAATATGCGAATGGATAGAGCTGCATCACCTCAATCTGCTCTCAAGTTTCAGACCTCCCCTAATCTCCTCTATCCTCTCTTCCACATCTTGCCTTCTGTTGCCTATGGAGTACATTTGGTTGATCCCGGAGCCGGGATTTGCTAAAATCAACATTCATGTTGCTGAGGTCGACATCCCTCATCACAACGGGAGCGTCAAAAGCCTAGGAGTTATTGCAAGAGACCACCTAGGCAACAAAATATGGGGAGCATTGGGGCCATTAAACGGAATGATAGAACACCAGGCTCTAGTATGGGGTACTCAGGCAGGGATAATACAGTCAGTGGCAAAGGGATTCTCAAAAATCCACATCGAAATTGTTGACAGAGAAATCTATGATTTCTTTCGACTACAAGAAGTCATCATTCTCCCCCCAGACTTGGACGAGGCGTTTCGTCAGCTAAACTCTTTCTTTGCAAACCATTTTGATGAGGAAGTCTCTGAAATCAAGGTGTCAATCATTCCTCGGGAGTTCAACACAACTGCTACGTACATGGCTGAGTATGGGCTGCAGAACCTATCGTTGTTTGCATAAGCAACAGAAATTTTCGGAAATTTGCAGCATTTCCTGGACAGGGACATGGGTATTGCTTTACCGTACCCTGATATGGAACTACTCCCAAATCTCGGTGATGGTGAAGTCATCGACCCGTCACCACCTGCCTCCCCAAACCATAGCGTAGTAATGGAAAACACAAGTGCAGAATTGGGGGCGGCATCTAATATAGTGGTTCAGCAAGAACCTGAACAGGTGCAGGATATTGGGCTGAACACTAGCATCCAGTCTATTCCTTCCCTAAATGTAATCACTCAAGCTCGATAGGCGGATCATTTGGTTCCTCCCCAAACTGGGCCAAGGAGCAGACTAAGAGTAAGAAAATGTCTCCAAATAGTTCAATTAGTCCAGGGCTTGACCTGGCGAAAGAAATCTCAGAGGCAGGCCCTTCATCAGAGGGAGTCAAGGTCCTAGAAACTTCACCTTTGGAACCTATGGAACTTATGAATGTTGAACAAGTCCTGCTGGAAATGGCTAAGGCTGAAGAGCAGCAACAGGCTGCTAATGCCTAAATGCAGAGGTGGTTTTCAAAGATTCGAATCAACCATTTTCCAATTATGTTGATTCTCCTATCCAGTTGTTTTAGCATTAGTTAGTTTTCCTTTCAGTAGTTTTCTGTCTAGGTCACTTTCGTAATGTCTCAATGACGCTTTGTACGTTCTCAGGCTTGCCTGCTATTTATCTATTTCTGATTTAGCAAAAAAAAAAAGAAATATATTCAAATACCAAAAAATAAATTTAGTTTTCTAAATCAAATATAAGTAGGTATTCTAAATTGAATAGAATTATATCTAATATTAGATGAATGATAATAGGATTATATTCAAATACAAAAAAAATTAAAATTTTATAATCTAAATGAAATATAAGTAGTATATGAGAAAATGACCTAAATGCCTCAAAATCAGCCTCCCATGTACCAAAATACCCGTTTCTGGAAGCTTGGCCCTACCTATCCACGAGATACGCTGTCTAAAGTAGCGTATCCCATATACTGTAGCAACTCGCCAGAACACTCTCTCTCTTCTCTCTCATCGTTCTCTCCGCCATCTCTCCCAATCTCTCCGCCTCTCTCCGTCACGTCCGGCCACCTCCACCGCTTCTAATTATATCAAACCAATCACCACTGCTGCCTCTTCGATTTGCCCAACTGAGTTTATGGAAACTGGTCCCGCAGGGGCTTGTACGAATCCGATGAAAAAATGAGGGAGGGAGGTTTGCTTCGATTTGGGGGTTTAAAATTCGATGAATGAAATGATTTGAAATGGGTATAGTTGTGTAGATCGTCGAAACACGATTCGATTGATGTATAGGACATACACGGACGATAACGGAACCGTACGATCGAAGCTCCGCGTGTTTTGATCAAAAATCGCCCAGAGAATCGCCAGAGCGAGCTTTGGAGAAGATGACGGATACGCATGCGCATTTGTTAGATGCGTATCCCTAGCTACAGTGAATGCCTCCAGTTTGCGTATTTGCGTGTTACTCCTTACTCAATAGCGTGTTTACAAGACACTCCACCACCAGTAGCGTGTCTCATTGACACTCCACTACCAATAGCGTGTCCCGTGGGTATTTAGGGCCGCCCGAGTTGGCGGTAGGTATTTTGGTCATGGATGTTTAATTTGTGGGTATTTTGGGCCATCACTCAGTAGGTTTTCTAAATTAAATAGAATTCTCAATGTGAAAATTTGTAACTTTCTAATCTCCTCAATTTTCGAGTAGTTGCAGTTAGAAAATAATTGTTAAACTGTCAATAAATTAAAGATAATTTCTTGAATTTTGCGTGGTCTGTAAAATTGTTTAAATCTGGTTTTAAGAACTCAAGATGGAGCAAAAATAGTAAATTGATTATTTGAAGTCTAAAAAATAATTAGTTTTTATATATTTGCTCATATTTGGTTATTTTTTCTATAAATCTTTCCAAATTAAGAGTTCTTTATTTATTTTAATAAAAATTTAAAATTTATCTAATAAAAATCAAATTCAATATAAATAAATTTAATACATACATATATTAAAAAAAAATTGTTACTATAATTTATATATATATATATATATATATATATATATATATATATATATATATATATATATATATATATATATAAACCGTGCATTGCACGGGTTATAAGCTAGTATGCTTTAATTTTAGCAAAAAAATAAATTAAAACAAGACCTGTGTAATTTTAGTAATATTAATATAATTTTGCTATTTAGGTGTATTTGAAGTTTATTTTTCTACATATTTTCTCAATGTTTTCACCTGTGATTAAGAGTTCAAAAATTGTTTCAAATAGTTCTGTGATTAAGAGTTCAAAAATTGTTTCAAATAGCTCAGGATGTGTGTGTTTTTTAATGTAATTTATTATAAGATAATAAGTAGTATCCATTTTTAGATAAATTTCTGATAAACGAGAATCGGGATGATAAAGGATAAGTAGTATCCATTTTTAGATAAATTTCTGATAAGCGAGAATGGGATGAAAATATAAGCTATTAATCACTTAATCACTGTGTTTAGTCTGTTTAATTTTGTTTATAATAATTCAATGCTGGAGTTGGCAATCGGTGCCGCATAAATCTTGCCACGCTATTGGTCAGGATTAAAGAGTTTTTTGATTGATTTGATTAAAAGATTGATAGTGATCGATTCCAAACCACCCAAATTTTCAAACTATCGTACTAAAGAATGATTGCAGGCGATTAATCTTGTCGTAAAATCAGATTAGATGTAAATAACTAATGCGAGCTGGTCCTAATTGTTAGGACCAGTTAAGTAACAATCGATTTTTATACCGTTGGATTGGGTAATGAAGGGTGCAGATTTAAACAAAATTTTAATTCCTCCACTATAAATTTTCGCGGAATCCTAAGTATCCGTTACAATTTTCCGCGGACAGGTAAACCTTATTCGCCAATCCGCCATATCGCAGACCACCTGTTTCACTTTTGAAAGTGCAAATTACAGTATATTTCATTTAATTTAAAATTATTATAATTTTGGTTTTTTTTTCATATTTCATTATTTGAAATACGTTTGTATTCAAATAAATATTTTTAATATTTTATTCTTCACTTAAATACAATTTTTAATTTAAACATAATTTACACTTTTATTTTTCACTTCTATAAGTGTAAATTATATTGTATTTAACTGTTTCACTTCTAAAAGTATATATTATATTGTATTTAAATGAAAAGTTATTATGGTTTTAGCTTTTTTTATTTTTTCATTATTTGAAAGACGTTTGTATTCAAATAAATATTTTTAATATTTTATTATTAAAATATAGAAACCTTTTTATCAAAAACTAAAATTTATTTATATTTCTAAAATTTGTTAGATATTATTAAATGTAAAGATAATTTTAAAATCGTTAAATATTTCACTGTTAATGTTTTACATTGAATCAAAAAGTCTATTTAGACATAAGAAAATTTAGTTATCAATGACATGCATCACCTATTGTCCATATTTTCATAAAATTGGAGATGAATAATAATTTTTCGAGTTACTTAAAGGATTTCAAAGATATTTTTTGATTTTTCTGAATGATAATACAATGAGTTTTTAATATATTTGTGCTTTTAAAATAAAATGCTAGTAAATTAGGTGAACATCATTTTTATTTTATTAATCAAAATTATATACTGATTTTTTAAAAAGTAAAATATTTACATTTTTGTTATTTTATTTACGTAATGCACAAAATATATAATATTTTTCTAGTATAATGTCATGTTTATTTATAATTTATTTAATAATGTCCTATTTAATGTAACAAATTGACAATTTATAATTCTAAAATAAATTTTATAGTTATAGTTTTAGATTGTAAATTTTTTTCATTTTGATTTTTAATAAAACACATTTTCTACTTTTAGAAAAAAGTAATGAAAATATTTTTTCAGATTTAAAAAAATATTCAAATAATTTAAAATTTTATAGTTTTTAAAAGTAATGTAATTAAAAAATAAATATGAAATATGAAAAAGAAAAAACTAAAACTACAATAGTTTTTAAATTAAATACTATATAATTTGCACTTTTAGAAGTGAAACAAAAGTGAAACATGTTTACAGTCTAAGTGTCACTCCGTTGAAAACTATGGCGGATAGGTTTAGCACTCCGCTAGCGGACCCAATCCAACGGTATAAAAACCGATTGTTACTTAACAGGCCAATTGTTAGGGACCTACTTCCATAACTAAATATCAGTGTTGTGATAAGCCCAAATTGAACCTAAGCGGCGGGATGATCTTCTAGTGCTTAAGCGGTTTCAAAAGCGGATCATTAATCGGATTATAAATAATTATATATTTATAGAAATAAATATAATATTATTTTTTTTAAAAAAACTAACATTCACATATGATATAACATATTATGATAAAAATTAAAACTAGTAATCACTACATTCGCAAAGTCATACTTAGTGATAATGAACTTAGAAAATACAAACATAATATTTATCATAATACGAGATTTGAAAGACAGAAAGACAAATTGTACCATTCTTTCAGAAAGACGAAAACATATGCATTCTTTCACCATCCTTTATAATTTTTTATAATTTTTTATATTTTCTATAATTTTTTTATAATTATTTTTAATTCATCCGCTTAATCGATCTTTGATCCGCTTAATCCGTCTTTAACCCGCTTAAACCCAAAAAATGTTTAAAATCCCAATTTTGCTATAAGCTAGTCGTTTTACCACCGATTCCGCTTAAGCGGCCGCTTAATGCGCTTTTCACAACATTGCTAAATATAATACAAGACATGTTTATGATTTATATGTCTACCGTCTACGGACACTTGATTTGAAAGATTTGGCAGCACAAGGACAAGTTTTGTTGGTTTGGCGTTATATGCTTTCGTAAACTAAACAAATGATATATATATATATATATATATATATATATATATATATATATATATATATTCAATTGAGTCAAAAAACGGTACGGGTGGGAAAACCAAATCTCTAAACTATCAAAACAAGGTTTCGTTATTAAGTTAGGAGCTCATCGATAATAAATAATACAAATATTTTGCTAATAACATGAAGAACACAAAAGAGATTTGTATTTGTTTGTTAATATTTCAGGGATGAGCTGTTAATCATCCATAACAAGGTGTCTACGTACCTTATTTATAGGGATCAAGCCAGACGTAATTCTTGTAGAAGAAGTTACCCTGATGGGCTAGGGTTTCTATGGGCTCGTCTTGTCCCAAATCCACTAGTCGCCTCTGGGCTGCTATATTCTATCCATTAATCTTGCTCATGACCCATGAGCAAACAAAGGTTACCTATGACTAACATGATGCTAGAATCACATGGCCTCACTGGCGAGGCTAATAGAAAAACTACGTGGCCTCGCATGCGACCTCACTAGACTTAGTCATGCGAGGTGGCCCCACGCTATGGAGATAATCCTACTCATGTGACCTCGCTGGGATTAACCATGAGCCTTCACAATTAAAGTATTCTGGGCCTCGCTGGACCTTGCAGAGAGATGTGACGACGCGATCCCACACTAGGGAATACTAGCGATGTTGTTCTTGATAGTATACTGGACTGACTCTTGATGGTGTTGAGCCTTCATATGGAGAAACATAGTAAGATAGCGATGTTGTTCGTATTGTAGATGCGACCCCGGGCTACGACCCCGGTAGATGCGACCCCGAGACCGGGCTAGCATAAGACGCCTAGAGGCCTAGCGTGAGACCCTTTTTCTTTGTTACTGGCATGAGAGCACGCCTTGAGTATTATTAGGAGGTCATAGTGAGGCGACCCCTGGGATGAGATAGCGTCTTCAAGAGATAGAGGTGAGGCGAGGCGCTCCCTAGATTAGGCCTCATGCGTTGTTGATCCATCTTCAATATTTGAGCCCATTAAGAGATATTCGAGCCCATTAAGAGAAGTGAACCCCTAATGTAGTCCATTGACCTTATTTAGAACTTGTGCCCAGATTCGTGCATAACAAAAATCATTAAGACAAATATTTGAAACTTAAGATTTAATTAATGTAGTGAGGGGGTTACGCTTTAGAACTTGTCCCAAATATTCTAATATTTACTACTAGTATTTTATTGATTTTAATGTGTGTTTGTTTTCAAACAATATTTTTTATATTTATTATTTACTACTAGCATTTTTCATTATTTATTATTAAATATAAGTTGAATACATACGGAATAAAAGATAATGAAGAGAAATTAAAGAGAGTAGAAATAAAATTCTTAAAAGTGAGAAGAAATTCTTATTAATTTTAGGACGCATTAAGAATGACTTAGAGAAGAAAATTTTTAATTTTCTTTTTAAATTTCAAGTTAACAACTAATTTAACTGTCTATTGAAATTTTTTTTAATTACATAAAGGTGTAGCGGTATATTTTTTGTTTCGAACATTTGAATATTATCAAAAACAAGATAGATGTATATGTAAATATAAATAACAAAAAAAAAAGAGTGGTGTAACTCACATGCAGATAAAACGATCTCAGAAGTCAGAAGCTTATATTGTTTTCATTGAGTAAAACCAAGATCGGAAGTTTACTAAATATTAGGTAAAATAAAATTTTTGAATCCTTACATAATTGTATTAACACATATGACATAACATATTTGGGGAGAGCGTGGTTCGGTACAGGACGGTTTTGCCTCGAAATCGAACCTGAAATCGCATGTTTTCGATTTTAAAAATTGAAAACCGCAACTGAACTGTCGGTTTCAGTTTTAAAAAGCTCGGTTCAATTTTTAACGGTTCGGTTTCGGTTACAAAATCGAACGAAAAAATTATAAATATATTACAAGACTTTAAATTTATAAATTATAACGTTATCGACTTTTAAACAAAGTGACTGAATTTTTGAATGAGTACACTCTGTGTATATGTTAGTGCTAATGTTAGATGTGCAGATTAATGGCATTGTATTGTAGCATTTATATACAGGTGGTGTGGCAATTATCTAAATTTTCTTGTAAGGGTATATAAGATAGTCAGTTGGCAATTATCTAAATTTTCTTGTAAGGGTATATAAGATAGCCAACTTTTGTGAACGTTATTCAAGATTTTATGAAATTGCATAGCAAATCTACTATTTTTTCTTAAAACCACACATTATTAATATTATTTCTTGTTTACGAATCATCAAAGGAGAAGTCTACAATCTCTGTTTTTTATGATGAAATCAACACTCCCTTTGGATTTGGGTGCTACTAAAATCTCATACGTTTGTAATCTACTCGGATATTTATTTAATGTGAGCTAAATCTTATGAAGTTCTTTTGCTGCTGCTTTTATTTTCGAAAAAAAAAAAACTAATGATTAGGTTGCTAAAACTCGGACACTCAAACTCTCCCGCTATGACATCGTCCCTTTTTGCTCATCCGACATCGTTTTGAAACTTAATTATAATTCAAGATATAATATATTTATTAATTTTAAAAATACATATAAATTATATAAATTTATATAAATTATATATATATTTATTTATTTTAATAATCGGTTCGGTTCGGTTTTAGTCGGTTCGGTTTTAACCTATAACCGGAACCGAAAGTCTTAGTTTTTAAAAATAAAAAACCGCAACCACCGATTCGATTTCAGTTTTTTCTATTCGATTTTAATTCGGTTTTTTCTCACCCCCTACAACATACATAACACGTTTGAAAATTTTTAGAGGGTCCTGGCCCCACCCTAAAATTGTCTGCAGACTGCAATCAATATAAACCAAACCAAACCAAACATACCCAATATATTCCGCTTAGAGCAGAGTCTGGGGAGGGTAAGTTGTACGCAGACCATGCCCCCGCTTTTTAAGGTAGGGAGGCTGTTTCCGTGAAGACCCTCGGCTATGTGCACGACAAATATGGTGGGTGATATATACACAGGAATCCAAACGGTACGAAAATGTTCAAAGTAATACCTGAGCCCATGGCCTTCTCCACATGGGACCTACCCGCCTGCATGGCATTGTATTACGCTCTACCAGCCTGTGAGGCCTGTGAGGATAGCTCCGGTCGGACCCCCTGCATAATAAACCACAAGCAAACGACAACAAACCAAACCAACCGAGTCACACAAATCCAGTGAACCCTGCACAAAGAACTGACCGGTCCAATCTCCCTGCAACTACAAAACCGGCAAACAGAAGACAATAAAAACGAAAAATGAGAACGCAAAAGCCGAACTTCTAGGATAAAGCTAACTACGACATCCCAACTCTGAGGCTCTCTACAACAGGGCCGCTCCCTAAAAGAGAATCCACTACTCTGATATGACGCCTCCAAGAGCCCCTGTCAGCGGTCATGGTCTCATTCAGGTTTAAGGCCTATATATATATATATAGGCCTTTGCTGTGACGCCCCTAGATCCGGGGTCAAGGATCCAGGTCATCACGGTCCAATTTCCATTCGATATCAATATCTCTTGAGTTTTTTTTTACTTAATATTTAATACTTAAGCAATTGACCCCACACTAATACACACACACACACACACCAGTCATATGCTCATAGAACAACATTCACAATATTAAAAGTTTAAAGTTAACAGTTATTACAAACCCAGAATTCTACTAAGTACATTGTTGAATAATACTTCTACAGGAAGCATTTCAACAACCAAAAGTTTATTACAAACTTACACACTTAATTTACATAAGTCTACTAAGCCCCTTTCGCTTGTCACTACCTCGGGGATGGTCGCCAGCACTCGCTCAAAAGGTCGCCTTTCCCTTACCCTCTTGCGGGGTGTAGTGCGTAGTATCGGCATGGGACCTAGCTACTATATACATAAGTAGCAAGAGTGAGCTATAATAGCTCAGCAAGATAATATTGTAACCTAGAATTTAGAATGTGAACAGGTATATATATGCATATATAAGCAGAAACCAATTATAATCTTTAAGGAAGAATAAAGCTCTTATTTAATAATACATCATCCACTTGCTATTATAAGAAAGAAATCTAAAATAATATAATATCAGTTTTTCTTCATCTGTAACCATAATTCCATCATCTCATATCATTATTCTGTTTTCAGTATAGAAATCTGAAAACCATTGTCAACACTTTCTTTTCAAAAACATTGGGGATATCTGCTGTCGCCTGATACATTAGGACGATGATTAGTCGCCTAATCGTACCTGCTCTCTTTTTACTACCGGTAGAAGGAATGAAGATCATCCCTGGAGGAAGGCCACCTGCTAACATCCTCCCCCGGCATCTTCGTGCCGTAATAAAAATAATAAATGCTGGACTGTGTAGCACACAGCCCTGACACAGCCACTTACGCAAGTCTGTTGCAATCCCCCTTTTTGTCACATCATTATTCCCTTTTTAAAATATCATTCCACATTTCCATTTTCTCGCTTTCATTTCCACATATCATTCACTCATATCATTTCCATTCTCGCACATTACTTCTATAAAATATATATATATATATATATATATATATATAACATAATGCTTTGATTATGATCCAGACATCTCTTTCATATTCAGGAATCAAATATACTTTTATATTCATAAAATATTCCGTCTATTTTAAGAGTAATGAATGATAATCAAATAATATTTATTAAACCACTGATACTCAAAAAGAATATTTTTAATATAGTATTATAAACCATATAACCCTAGATAACAACTGATACCATTCTCTTTCATCTCTCTTTACCATAAAGCATATTCGCTCCATTCATAATCATATCCACATTCATATTTCATAATTTATATCCATTTCTCTTTAATTCCAATATCAGGGAAATAATTCTTAGCAATATAGTAAACATAGAATAACATATATATTCCATGAAATCATTTACTTTGAAAATAAAATAGTTTTCCAAGGTAAGGATAGAAGAAATCTTGCCTCGGTTTCGGTATCCTGATAGTATGGCTCGTCCCTCTTCCGGAGTTTCTATAAACACAAAAGGACCGTCGTTAGAATACCACATCTCTTACTCACTACACTCTTGTATAACATTACCTTTGAAACTTTAATATATGTTTAACGTATCACTATTACCCCAAAGGTTCAAGAACTTAACCATTTAAAACCTTAATCGAAGTTTCAGGGGTTTTCACCATTTCCCCTAACGATCACACTTAACTGTAAAAATTCTCAGAAAATATGGATTTCGAATTTTACCACAAGGTCAACTGGTAACAACTCTTTGACTACCTTACTACAATATCCCAAAGTTTCATAATTTTTAAAAATGTCTAAGTAGGGTAATTACGGCCTAAAATTTGGTATAACTACGTTTTCTCGACTTTCGAACGTCTTTCACTAAAACTGACTTTTCTCCTAAACCGTTCATCAGATTTTAACGCACTTTATATCAAAACGATCTATGAACCAAGCTCTATCATCTCATGATCACTTGGGAGTCTGGACAGTAACCTACCGTACGGGTATAGGGTCCAAAAACAGGGCAGATTCTTGGTCTAACGAAAATCGGACATTATAACGGCTATATTTTCATACTTTCCAAAATCAAACTCCTCCAAATCAAACATCCACCTTATACACCATCACCTACACCATGTGGTCTACATCCCAACCATGGTTAAAAGTCCACAACACAAAATTTCCATATCCAAACAACCCATTTATAACACATAATCATCATAAACTAGACATTAACATCACTTAACTACTAACCAACTCAATTTCCACCATAAATACAAAGAGGGCAAGAGTAGTTATACCTTCTTGAAGCTTTGACAACACTTAACAAGCCTTGGTAACCCTTAAACAACCTTACACTAGCTTGGATTAACTAAAGAATCCATAAAAACAAGGTTAGTTCTTGGAAAACACTATTCATTACCATTAATCTAGTAACTTTGATGATTTAATTACCTTACTAAATGATGCTTGCTTGCTATGAAACTTGGTGAGTGATCCTTTCTAACCTCCAAGATGCTCCATGAATTTCCTCTTGATTTGTTATTGAAGAGAGCTAGGGTTTTGGTTTTGAATTTTTTTTTTCTTTCTTGAAAAGGCCGAATGGAAAAGATGGAAAAGGGGAGAGATTTTTCTCTTGTTTGGTTCTTATCTCATCTTAATCTTTATCATTCTAGAGTGTGGTGGAAGCATGAGGATTTTTACATGATTAAATGACTAATCTATCCCTTAAATTGTGTTAGTGGATAATGATGTCATTAGTGATGTCATTGAGGAGTATTTAGCAAGCTTGGTTATTAACCTTAAGTAATTACTAATAACCTTGGTAAATACTAATGTGGTAAATATCTTTATTATTTACTAACCTTGGTTACTTGGTTTTCATACTCGCCTAATTGTGGTTCGTTTCGAATATACCTCATTATCTCAGTGGTTCTGAAATCGTTTAACAATCCAAATTTCTTTGATAATTCCTTAACTTAATAATCCTTTAGTTTACCCTAATACACCAATTTCTCAATATATAATTCCTTTAATATCTCCATGCTCCTTAATATCTGATAAAATAGAAGCTCATTCGAACTCGAAATCCTCAAAAATCCGTATTTAGGAATTTCTGAAATCTATCGTCATTTCGAGTCACTTATTTCCCTAGTACAACACTAATATGATTTCTGTTTACTCATTTTTTGTTTCAATTATAATGTACCTACATACCATTTCCCTAAATCCTCAAATTTTACTATTCATGTGATCACTGTAGCATTGCTAAAGTTAGGGTTATTACAGTCTTCCCCCCTTAAAAGGATTCCGTCCCGGAATCATGTTGAAAATGTCCATAGGTATCTTTTTCATTCACACCTTCTAACTTCCACCCTATTTCCTCTATCCTTTTCCTTTCATAATATCTCTATCTTGTTTGCGCATAAATACACCAACATAACTTCCTTGTCATTTATCAACATGCCATTTAGTTTATCAATAGCAGTACTTTTACTGTCTTTTCCTTACAAATTCCCTCATGTTTCCAGTCATTCCATGTTATCTCGTCTCTCCTTCCACTTTCGACGAAGATATCCGCCACCACATTGGCCTTTTCTGAATGGTAGTGTATCTCACTTATGGTTTGATCATCTTCTGATCTCTATCATGACATAAATATTAACACCTCAATATTCCTATATCTCATCTCTGTAAAATTTTCCAGAAAATAGGCTCTAATAATATTCTTTAAAACAATTGTAGAAAATACTTCCTATAATATATATTTCCTGTTCGTCTCAACGAGCTTGTGTTCTCCCAAAACACTCCTACTTTTCTTTTCATAACGTTTCCTAGCCCTTAACAGATACTGATTTTCCTTATCTATATTATTAACTTATTTATTCCATTAATTGATTAACTCGATCCTTAACCAAAGATTTACACACAAAATTTAAATCGAAAAACAAGTACCTGTATCCGCATCTGGTTTCGTCAACGCTTCCCCTAAGGTCATGTTGTACACTCTAGCAGTAGGCCTATTTGAAGCAGTCACACTCTGTCCTGGCGCGTATGACCCACCGGAACGACAATCTCTAGCAATGTGTCCTAATTTCCCACACTGGTAACACTTAACATCTCTTTTAGGGTTTGTATCAGTTGATGGGCACTGGTTAAGGTAGTGTCCTTTTTGTCCACACTTAAAACAAGTTACTCCCAGCACCCTACAGACTCCTATATGCTTCTTATCACACGTGTCACAATCTGGTAATGGTGGTCGTGATTGATTGGACTGAAATGTTCCTGAAGATTTACCACCCTGATTTACCGTCTCACTAGTAGTCTTGTTACCCCCCGACTTTCCCACAAATTGAGATTTTTGTCCTCTACCTCCTTTGTTAAAGTAGCTTCCCTCACTTGAACCTCCTTTCGGACCCTCAAATCTTCTTTTCTTATTCTCTCGACCTATTTGAGCCTGTTCACTCTCGGCCTCTATAATAGATGCCTTTTGAACCACTGCAACATAATCAGTCAACTCAAATGGGGCCACTCTCGTTCGTAACCAGGGTTTCAATCCTTGTTGAAACCTTTTCGCTCGTTGTTCTTCAGTACACACAAACTCGGGAACCAACCTCGACAGTTCTGTAAATTTAGTTTCATACTCTGCCACTGTTAGGTTATCCTGTTTTAACTCCAAAAACTTTATTTCCATTTGGTTTTCCAAATACATAGGAGAATACTTTTCTAGGAACACCTTAGTGAAACGCTCCCAGGTTATCACTCTCGCTTCTTCTAGGTTCTTCTTAGCTTCCCACCAGTAATTTGCCTCTCCCTTTAAGAGATAGGCTGCAAAGACTGTTTTCTGATCTTCCTCTATCCTCAGTATCTCGAAAGCTTTCTCCATTTCTTTTAGCCATGCCCTGGCTACTACTGGGTTAGTGGTTCCCTCAAATTCTAGGGGCTTTAATGACTTAAAGGCATGAAAGGAATTAGCTGCCTGATTGGGGAGAACATGTGGTTGTTGGGGATTCTGTGGATTAGCCAAATTCTGCCTTAATAGTTCCATGAATTGGTTAAAGGGATTGCCTCCCGGATTTCCTTGTTGGCCAGTTGATTCCTCTTCTTCTTCTTCATGATTTTCTTCATTATGAGCATTTTCGTTCAGTCTATTACCTTCTATATTTTGACTTCTTTCGTCTCTCTCATTTTCACTTGCATTCGCTCTACTATCACGTCTAGGCGGCATAGTTCTGTACATAACAATAGTCCTTATTAATTACCCGAATTTGGGTTACAATATACATCATTCCTATATACACAATTATATCATTAATTAACTCATTTGCACATCACAATATTCTTATCACACGATTTGCATCTAGTTATATTATAACTTTAGTAGGTAAGTGTATCGCCCTTAACACGATAGCCTTTTCATTAAGTCAATCACCTTTTATACATCAATATTTTTGAGTCTCAACATTTATTATTAAAATGCAGCAAAAATTTAGATAGAAATGCACAAACTTCATTAATTTACATAAATATTTTACAACTTGGGTACAACGTCTTTTACTACTAATATTTTACATCATAGGGTACATGGTTCGAAACCTACAAACATAACTGTACATACTAATCTGCTACAACAAAAGTGCTACTAGCTGTCTTCCAATCAGACTGGGATTAAAACAGCAACCAACTAAACTAATCCCCCAAAAAGACATCAGTAAGATGACTAGTCTGATTAGTGACGTAGACTATTATCCCGACTCACAGTCCTGCTCTAATAATGTCTCGAATCTGGACTACCATAGACGTGACTGTATCCACTATCGCAGCCCTCCACTCTGGGTCTCCTCTATCAGCTAACAGCCTCCTAATGTCACCCAGGGCCCGCAGCTCAACACTCACTAATCCCAAGGATATACCATCAGGAATGATACCTCCTCTCCCTCTCTCTAACCTCTGCATCAGTGTCTCTATCACTCGGCGGGACTCCTCCAACTGACCCTGTAGGGCAAAGTACTCCGTCAACAGAATGGCTGGTAGGGAGTCACCTGTCGGTAAGGGTGCCTCCTGAGGGGGCACAGCAGCTAGGGCAGGTGCCTGTACAGGCGGAGGTGGTGGAGGTGCAAATGGTGGGGATGGAGGAATAGACTCGGTATCTGCATCCTCAGACGGATCTCCCTCTATCTCATCCTCTGAGAAGATAAAATGTCCGGGCGGAGTGAATGGCTCAGCTGGATCCTCTAGAGGGCCAGGACTCGGTGAGGGAGATGGGACTGGTGATGGTACTGGAATAGGTAAGGCAGGGGTAGGTATCATATGGATATCGGTCCACTCAGTCTCCTCCTCCTCCTCAGCTATGACTAACAACCTAGGCCTCTTACGTAACGGCCTCTCCTCCTCAGGAATCTCCCATCTCACTCTAGAAGGACCTGCCTCATCAGATCCTGTAGAAGGTCTACCTATATATGGCACTATGGCTACAACATCTCTCTGTCTACGCTCCTCTGCCTCCTCTCTTTCACATCTCTCTCTGGCCGCCGCCCGACGTCTCTCCCTGAGGTCCTCGACCGCATACTCAGGAACCTCTACCCCGGCCAGTTGAAGATCTACAAGCTCCTGCTCTGACATCCCTAGCCACTGGGGGTCTCGACTCGGCTCACCCATCTCCGCTCCCTATAATAAAACATAAAATTCTATTAGTAACAGTCTATAAAATTATAATATATGCTTAAAGTAAATACTACCTGCGATATACCATCCCTGAACTTGATGGAAGTTCACAATTTATATTATAACTGATACATTTATTATTATCACTTTTGTTCTTGAGCATTATGACTCTTAGCTCTGATACCATCTGTGACGCCCCTAGATTCGGGGTCAAGGATCCAGGTCATCACGGTCCAATTTCCATTCGATATCAATATCTCTTGAGTTTTTTTTACTTAATATTTAATACTTAAGCAATTGACCCCACAATAATACACACACACACACCAGTCATATGCTCATAGAACAACATTCACAATATTAAAAGTTTAAAGTTAACAGTTATTACAAACCCAGAATTCTACTAAGTACATTGTTGAATAATACTTCTACAGGAAGCATTTCAACAACCAAAAGTTTATTACAAACTTACACACTTAATTTACATAAGTCTACTAAGCCCCTTTCGCTTGTCACTACCTCGGGGATGGTCGCCAGCACTCGCTCAAAAGGTCGCCTTTCCCTTACCCTCTTGCGGGGTGTAGTGCGTAGTATCGGCATGGGACCTAGCTGCTATATACATAAGTAGCAAGAGTGAGCTATAATAGCTCAGCAAGATAATATTGTAACCTAGAATTTAGAATGTGAACAGGTATATATATGCATATATAAGCAGAAACCAATTATAATCTTTAAGAAAGAATAAAGCTCTTATTTAATAATACATCATCCACTTGCTATTATAAGAAAAAAATCTAAAATAATATAATATCAGTTTTTCTTCATCTGTAACCATAATTCCATCATCTCATATCATTATTCTGTTTTCAGTATAGAAATCTGAAAACCATTGTCAACACTTTCTTTTCAAAAACATTGGGGATATCTGCTGTCGCCTGATACATTAGGACGATGATCAGTCGCCTAATCGTACCTGCTCTCTTTTTACTACCGGTAGAAGGAATGAAGATCATCCCTGGAGGAAGGCCACCTGCTAACATCCTCCCTTGGCATCTTCGTGCCGTAATAAAAATAATAAATGCTGGACTGTGTAGCACACAGCCCTGACACAGCCACTTACGCAAGTCTGTTGCAATTCCCCTTTTTGTCACATTATTATTCCCTTTTTAAAATATCATTCCACATTTCCATTTTCTCGCTTTCATTTCCACATATCATTCACTCATATCATTTCCATTCTCGCACATTACTTCTATAAAATATATATATATATATATAACATAATGCTTTGATTATGATCCAGACATCTCTTTCATATTCAGGAATCAAATATACTTTTATATTCATAAAATATTCCGTCTATTTTAAGAGTAATGAACGATAATCAAATAATATTTATTAAACCACTGATACTCAAAAAGAATATTTTTAATATAGTATTATAAACCATATAACCCTAGATAACAACTGATACCATTCTCTTTCACCTCTCTTTACCATAAAGCATATTCGCTCCATTCATAATCATATCCACATTCATATTTCATAATTTATATCCATTTCTCTTTAATTCCAATATCAGGGAAATAATTCTTAGCAATATAGAAAACATAGAATAACATATATATTCCATGAAATCATTTACTTTGAAAATAAAATAGTTTTCCAAGGTAAGGATAGAAGAAATCTTGCCTCGGTTTCGGTATCCTAACAGTATGGCTCGTCCCTCTTCCGGAGTTTCTATAAACACAAAAGGACCGTCGTTAGAATACCACATCTCTTACTCACTACACTCTTGTATAACATTACCTTTGAAACTTTAATATATGTTTAACGTATCACTATTACCCCAAAGGTTCAAGAACTTAACCATTTAAAACCTTAATCGAAGTTTCAGGGGTTTTCACCATTTCCCCTAACGATCACACTTAACTGTAAAAATTCTCAGAAAATATGGATTTCGAATTTTACCACAAGGTCAACTGGTAACAACTCTTTGACTACCTTACTACAATATCCCAAAGTTTCATAATTTTTAAAAATGTCTAAGTAGGGTAATTACGGCCTCAAAGTTGGTATAACTACGTTTTCTCGACTTTCGAACGTCTTTCACTAAAACTGACTTTTCTCCTAAATCGTTCATCAGATTTTAACGCACTTTATATCAAAACGATCTATGAACCAAGCTCTATCATCTCATGATCACTTGGGAGTCTGGACAGTAACCTACCGTACGGGTATAGGGTCCAAAAACAGGGCAGATTCTTGGTCTAACGAAAATCGGACATTATAACGGCTATATTTTCATACTTTCCAAAATCAAACTCCTCCAAATCAAACATCCACCTTATACACCATCACCTACACCATGTGGTCTACATCCCAACCATGGTTAAAAGTCCACAACACAAAATTTCCATATCCAAACAACCCATTTATAACACATAATCATCATAAACAAGACATTAACATCACTTAACTACTAACCAACTCAATTTCCACCATAAATACAAAGAGGGCAAGAGTAGTTATACCTTCTTGAAGCTTTGACAACACTTAACAAGCCTTGGTAACCCTTAAACAACCTTACACTAGCTTGGATTAACTAAAGAATCCATAAAAACAAGGTTAGTTCTTGGAAAACACTATTCATTACCATTAATCTAGTAACTTTGATGATTTAATTACCTTACTAAATGATGCTTGCTTGCTATGAAACTTGGTGAGTAATCCTTTCTAACCTCCAAGATGCTCCATGAATTTCCTCTTGATTTGTTATTGAAGAGAGCTAGGGTTTTGGTTTTGAATTTTTTTTTTCTTTCTTGAAAAGGCCGAATGGAAAAGATGGAAAAGGGGAGAGATTTTTCTCTTGTTTGGTTCTTATCTCATCTTAATCTTTAGCATTCTAGAGTGTGGTGGAAGCATGAGGATTTTTACATGATTAAATGACTAATCTATCCCTTAAATTGTGTTAGTGGATAATGTTGTCATTAGTGATGTCATTGAGGAGTATTTAGCAAGCTTGGTTATTAACCTTAAGTAATTACTAATAACCTTGGTAAATACTAATGTGGTAAATATCTTTATTATTTACTAACCTTGGTTACTTGGTTTTCATACTCGCCTAATTGTGGTTCGTTTCGAATATACATCATTATCTCAGTGGTTCTGAAATCGTTTAACAATCCATCCTTTGATAATTCCTTAACTTAATAATCCTTTAGTTTACCCTAATACACCAATTTCTCAATATATAATTCCTTTAATATCTCCATGCTCCTTTATATCTGATAAAATAGAAGCTCATTCGAACTCGAAATCCTCAAAAATCCGTATTTAGGAATTTCTGAAATCTATCGTCATTTCGAGTCACTTATTTCCCTAGTACAACACTAATATGATTTCTGTTTACTCATTTTCTGTTTCAATTATAATGTACCTACATACCATTTCCCTAAATCCTCAAATTTTACTATTCATGTGATCACTGTAGCATTGCTAAAGTTAGGGTTATTACATTTGCTCCATACAGAACACCCTTATATAACAAACAATAAAGAACACTATAAAATCAATTATTCCAATAGATCCATTGGCCCCGCCAGGGGCACCCAATACAAAAAGTTCTTGTTTTTTTATCTTCTATCCATCCAGCAAAAAAAATTTTAAAAAAAAATTTGAAAAAAATCACTATTCATGATGACGTCACTGCTGATGTCATCATGAACAGTGATTTTCCCAAAAAAAAAAATATTTTAATTTTTTTTTTGCTAAATGGATAGAAGATAAAAAAATAAGAACTTTTTGTATTGGGTGTCATGACGGAACTCTTATATTGAATTAAATATGAGGTGTTCTTTATTGTTCTTTATATAAGGTGTTCTTCATGGAGTGCAACTATATATATATATATATATATATATATATAAAGGAGGATACGTGGGCGCTTAGATGTCGCTCTAAAATCGTCTCAATCTATTTTATTAATTTTTTTGAATTTTAGGATTTTAAATATTAATAAATATACAAATATCTTTTAATATATTAGAAGTAGAATAGATTTTCGAATTTATAGGGAAAAAGAGTTCTATAAAGAAGAAGAGTTCGAAAACATATTAGAAGTAGAATACGTTTTCGAATTTATAAAGAAGAAGAGTTCGAATTTATATTATAGGGAAGACATATAATTAAAAGTTCTATTAGAAGTAGAATAGGTATTTATAAAGCATATGATTAAAAATTCTATTTGAAGTAGAATAGGAGTTCGTATTAGAAGTAGAATAGGTAATTATAAGGCATATGATTAAAAGTTTTATTGGAAGTAGAATATGAGTTCAAATTTATAGAGAATAAGAGTTCGAATTTATAGAAAAAAGCATAAATAAAAATTCTATTTGAAGTAGAAAAGGCATTCGAATATATAAAAAAACATATAATTAAATATTTTATTGGAAGTAAAATACAAGAACGGTAGTGGCATCTTTTATGATCTTCTAAAATTATATATTTTTTATATTAGTTAATTTTACTTCCATTAGGAAAATTTATTCATAAATCCCATATTATTCTTATAAAAAAAGTCTTCGTATTTAAAAAGAAAAGAATTGATGTTTTAATATAATAAAAAAAAATATTCTCATACGGGGACCTTAAATAAATACAGGAAAATATATAATATAAAGAAAAAATAAGATGTATTTTCATTTTTTAAAACACCATAAATTTTAGAAATGTTAGAGAAAATAAAAATTGTAATTCACTCTATTCTTAGGTTTTGATTTTAGGGAAAAAATTGTCCTACAAGATAAGTATCATCAATAATATGTAATGAAGTTGGAATTTCAATCCCAAACGAGAGCAGCTCGAAACGTGTTTAACGGGAAGACAACTCACCATAAAAGATTGTATTAGCTATTAGAATTTGATATTGATGTTATAATTATTATTTTTCTTAATTTTTTGTAACAATCCCGATTTTTCCGGATTTATTATTATTGTTATTTAAATATTTTATCGATTTTCCATAAAGGAATAATAAGATTGCGAATATTTAATTTTAATTTGAATGCAGTTACGTGTTTAACTGTTAATCGGTTATTCGGATAGACTGTATTTGGTATTGTCTGTGTTAGTAAAAAAAATAAATTATTTTATTAAAAATTTATATTTTTGTCAAAAGTGATAAATTGAGTTGTTTTAAAATTTTATGGATTGAGTTGGTATTTTATTGATACAAAAATTATACCCGATATTCTCTCCGTGTACAAAAGTTTTATTTTTATAAATTATTAAAAGGTTTAAAATTTAGTATTTTCACATTTTTGGTAACTTGAGATTATTTTAGAATTTTAAGGATCAAAACTATATTTTTCTCGTACAAAAATTTTACCCGGTATCTTATCCGTGCCCCATTAATATTTGGGTGCATTATGAAAATATTTGAAAATTTTGTATTTTATATTTTCGATTTCGATCAATCAAAGAAAATTGCGTGTAATTTATTATATCAAAATATATTTTTAGTTGATTTTGCTGTGTGTTAGTTTATTTTTAATGCATTTAAACGCGTTATGATTTTTATAAAATAGGAAAATTATCCCATACGTGTTATGTGACTTCCGTGTATCATAGAATATTTTATTCTATTTTTCTGTAATTTTTATATTTTTAGAATACAGTTATTTCGCATTTTAATTTCCGGACCCAGCCCCTTTATTGGATTCGAGGCCCTGTTTTTCATAAAATTATTTTCATATAATAATGGGATGTTCAAAAATGTATTATTTTGTAATTTTTGTAATATTCATAATTTTTGGGAAATTTTGATATTTATATTATATTTGTTTAAAAATAAAAATTGTACATTTTTATCCCATAAAAATTATTTTTAAGGCTTAATGATTTTAATTAGGGGTTAAAAATATTTTTGGGGTATTAATTTTCGATTAATATAAATAGGAATCAGATTTTTTTATTTATTAAAAATTCATATAAATTAGATTTTATATAAATAAATAAATATAAGAATATATTTCTCTCTCTCCTGTTCTTGAGGATCAAATCCAAATTTGAAGGTGTTATTGGTATCGGATTTTTGTGTTCTTATACTCAAATCGAAGCTCTTGACATCTAGTTTCATAATCTACAATCAGTTTTCGTGTTGGGTAAATTCCTGATTTTATATTAATTTTCTTTTGAATCTGGAAAATTAGGGTTCTTCATGAATTTGGGGATTTTTGATTCGTTGTTTGTTCAGTCAAATTGATTGTTTGTATAGCTTCATATGGATTCCAGGAGTTCAATTTCATCGTTATATTGCTAGTTTGGTCAATTCGAATTCTAGGGTTCATGAGCAAATTGGGGCTTTTCATATGGTTGATTGTTTGCTTGTTTTGATGGTTCCATTAGCTTCCTATAATGATTTACAATCGATTTGAGTATCTAATTGCTATGTTTATGTTCGAATTAGTGTAAAACGAGTTAATGGGTTTTGTTAGTTTATAAAATCAATTGTATCTTAAGTATGTGTTATTGTTCATGTAATTGGTTGTTGGTATTAGATTTGTTGTTGTTTAAGCTTCGTTTTGCCATAAGAATCATCAAGTTTGGTGCCCGTTCTGTGAAATTCGAATTTCACCGGAATCTTGGTCAAAACGTGTTGTTCAGGACACGCTAGCCTGCCTGGATTATATACCAGGACCGACCGACCAGCCCCATGGTCAACACCGGCATGTAAATCATGCTAACCGTGCGGTAAGACCCAGTGGCTGGGCTTCCCTGCGATACGCAAGATACACCGCGCCTTGTCTTGGTCAAAGTTTCCACTGTCTCTCCAACACGGCTACACGCTGGGGGCGGGTGAGGTTCGAACCCGTGACCCTTTGGATCAACGCTAGACCTCGTTTCCACTGAGGTAGCTCTCACACTCAATTTCACCGGAATCTTAGTTTGAAGCTCGCCGGAATTTGTGATTTGTGGTTTGTTTTGGTCGGATTTTGTGATGTAGTTATTGCCCGGTTGATGGGCAACGATTTTGTGTTGTTTTGGTGTAGAAAACGGAGTCACCGGAGTGTTTTTGGTCGCCGGAAAATTTCCGGATTCCGGCGAACCTCCATTAATGGTGGTTGAGTGTTCTTGGTGATGAATGTGTGGTGTGATGAATAGTGCAGTTTGATTCAAAAATTTTCTAAATTTTTCAGAAAAATGTTTTTAAGTCAAATTTTTATAAAAATTTTTTAAATTCAGATTTCTTTTATGTATTATTATTTTAATTTCTAAAAATTAAATTAAATTAGTTAATTATTTTTAAATAATAATTTAATTGGTTTAATTAATTGATTAATTCATTTTAATTGATTAATTATATTAATTAATTATTATTTAAATATATGATTGACTTAATTAAATTTAAATCTTTTTATGATAAAATATTTGTTTATTTTATGGGTTGATTAATAAATAATTAATTTGAATATTCAATTAATTTAATTATTAATTGAATTATTCTTATTAATTGCGTATTAATTAAACCGCTTGACCGTTTTAAACGAGACAAGTATTTCTGAAATCAGAAAAATGACCCGGTTCTTATAAAAATAGTTTTAAGTTAAAATTCAACTTTTAATTTTTGATCAACTTTTTTTTACCAAACCTTTTTATTGAGTCGGTAATATCCGATAATTAGGATTTTGACCCGTTTTCTGTTTTAAAAATATTGGATAAAATCTTTTTATGATCTGATCAACGTGCTATGTGATTATGTGATCTACTTATTGAGTCTCTTTACGTGCAATGTGAATTATCGAAGTGTTTACTTCGAGGGTTAAGCGTTGTAATTATATTTGTAATAACCCTAACTTTAACAAAGCTACAGTGATCACATGAATAGTAAATTTCGAGGATTTAGAGAAAGGGTATATAAGTACTCCATAATGGAAAAGGAAAAGGAATAAACAGAAACCATACTAGTGTTGTACATTGAAAATAAGAGACTAGAAATGACGAAGGATTGCAGAAATTCCTGAATATGGATTTTGAGGATTTTGATTTTGAATAAGCTTCTATTGGATATTGAGGAGCATGGAAATATTATAAGAATGACAAATTGAGGGATTAGTGAATTTAGATTAAACCAAGGGATTATTAAGTTAAGAGAATACCAAAGGAAATTGGATTCGTAAATGATTTCGAAAACCACTGAGATAATGAGGTTTACTCGAAACGAACCACAATTAGACGAGTATGGAATCCAAGTAACCAAGATTAGCGATATAACAAGGATACATACCATATTATTTACCAATGTGATGGGCATTTTACTTAGAAAATTTAGAAAATAAGAGATTAGAAAATCCAAGTGGTGTCATTAGCCATTAATTTGTTTTTAAGGGTAAATTAGTAACTTTGCAAGCTTTAACCACAAAAATATCTTCCAAAGCTTCCAAGACAAGCTAGAATTAACAACAACTAACCAAGATTAGATCAAAAAGTAGCAAGAAAAACTCTCCCCCATCTTCTTCTTCATCCATTCGAATTTATCAAGAAAAAAGAGAAAAATAAAAATCAAAACCCTAGCTCTCTTCAAGATAAAATCAAGAGAAAAATTATGGAGGTTCTTGGAGGTTAGGAAGGATCATCTACAAAGTTTCATAGCAAACTAACATCATTTGGCAAGGTAATAAAATCTCCAAAGTTGATGGATGAATAGTGATGAATAGTAGTTTCAAGAACTAACTTGGTTTTTATGATTCCTTTAGTTGATTCAAGTTAATTTAAGGTTGTTTAAGGAGTGCCCAAGGTTTATCAAGGATTTTTAAAGGTTATCAAAGCTTCAAGAAGGTATAATCATGCTTGCTCTTTTATGTTTATGATGGATATAGTTGTGTTTAGTGATTAAGTGGTATAAAGGTTATGTTTATGATGTTATAAGTGTTTGTAAGTGATTAAAGTTGATTTTGGAAGGAGTATGTGCTTGTAACCATGGTTGGTAAGATGACCACATGGTGTAGGTGATGGTGTATAAGGTGGATGATTGATTTGGAGGAGTTTGATTTTGGAAAGTATGAAATTACAGCAGTTATAATGTCCGATTTTCGTTAGAACGAAAACTGCCCTGTTTTGTGACCCCTGCATTCGTACGGTATCTCACTGCCTAGGTTACCAATTGACCATGAAATGATAGAGCTTAGTTCATAGATCGTTTTGATATAAGGTGCGTTAAAATCTGATGAACGGTTTAGGAGAAAAGTCAGTTTTAGTGAAAGGTGTTCGAAAACCGAGAAACCGTAATTGTATCAACTTTGAGGCTAAAGTTACCATACTTAGACATTTTTATAAGTCACGAAATTTTGGGATAGTGTAGTAGGGTGGTCAGAGGACCCTTGACAGTTGACCTTACATTAAAATTCGAAATCCATATTTTCTGAGAATTTTTACAGTTAAGTGTGGTCGTTAGGGAAAATGGTGAAAACCCCTGAAACTTCGATTTAGCTTATAAATGGTTAAGTTCTTGAGCCTTTGGGATAATAATAATACGTTAAACATATGTTGAAGTGTAAAGGGTTTTGTTATATGAGAGGGTAGTGAGTAAGAGATGTGGTATTCTAATGACGGTCCTTTTGTGTTTATAGAAATTCCGGAGGAGGGACCAGCCATACTATCAGGATACAGAAACCAAGGCAAGATTTCTTCTATCCCTATTTGTAAAACTATTTATCTTCACAAAGAAACTTGATTTTGTGAAATATATATGTGATGCTATTATTACTATATTGTGAAGAAATTGTCTTCCTTGAGTATTAATAGTGAAAAGAAAGATATACGAAGATGTATATGAATATGGATATGAGTATAAGATGTATATGATTATGAATGAGAGTATGAGATGGATATGTATAGAGATGATTGTGCATGAATTGAACATGCCTTATGATTAAGAGAATAAGAGAAAATGGTATCAGTTGTTATCGAGGGTTATATGGTTATAATATTATATTAAAAATGTTCTTATTGAGTATCAGTGGTTTAATAAATATTATTTGATTAACATGCATTACTCTTAAAATAGATGGAATATTTTACGAATATAAAAGTATATTTGATTTCTGAATTTGAAAGAGAGGTCTGAAACATAATCAAAGCCTTATGATATATATATATATATTTTATAGAAGTAATGTGCGAGAATGGAAATGATATGAGAGAATGATATGTGAAAATGAAAGTGAGAAAATGGAAATGTGGAATGATATTTTAAAAAGAGAATAATGATGTGATAAAGAGGGGGATTGCAACAGACTTGCGTAAGTGGCTGTGTCAGGGCTGTGTGCGACACAGTCCAGCATTTATTATTTTTATTACGGCACGAAGATGCCAAGGGAGGATGTTAGCAGGTGGCCTTCCTCCAGGGATGATTTTCATTCCTTCTACCGGTAGTAAAAAGAGAGCAGATACGATTAGGCGACTGATCATCGTCCTAACGTATCAGGCGACAGCAGATATCCCCAATGTTTTGAAAAGAAAGTGTAGACAATGGTTTTCAGATTGCTATACTGAAAACAGAACAATGATATGAGATAATGGAATGATAGTTACAGATGAAGAAAAACTGATATTATATTATTGTAGATTTCAATACTGAAACCAGAATAATGATATGAGATGATGGTATTATGGTGGCAGATGAAGAAAAACTGATATTATATTAATATAGATTTCTTTCTTATAATAGTAAGTGGATGATGTATTATTAAATAAGAGTTTTATTCTTCCTTAAAGTTTATAATTAGGTTACTCCTTACATATGTATATACATGTATACTTGGTTATATTTTAAATTCTAGTTTATAATATTATCTTGCTGAGCTATTATAGCTCACTCTTGCTACTTATCTATATACAGCTAGGTATGCCAATACTACGCAGAACGCCCCGCAAGAGGATAAGGGAAGGCGACCTTCTGAGAGCACGCTAGCATTGATTCCTGAGGTAGTGATGAGATAGACGGGTGCTGGGAACTTTATGTATAATTAAGTGTGCAAGTATGTAATAAACTTTTGATTGTTGAAATGCTTCATGTCGAAGTGTTATTCAGCAATGTACTTAAGTATGATCCTGGTTTGTAATAACTGTTTAACTCTAAACTTTTATTATGGTGAATGTTGTTCTCTGAGCATATGACTGGTGTGTGTGTGTGTGTATTACTGTGGGGTCAATTGCATAAGTATTAATTAAAAAAAAAAAAACCCAAGAGATATTGATTTTGAATGGAAGTTGGTCCGTGATGGCCCAAATTCATGACCCCGGATTTGGGGCTGTCACAGTTTGGTATCAGAGCTAAGAGTCATAATGCTCAGGAACAAGAGTGATAATAATAAATGTATTAGTTATGATATAAAATTGTGAACTTCCATCGAGTTCAAGGGGGGGTTTATCGAACGAAGCGTTTATTCTAAGTAGTGATTATGATTTTATAGATTATTGCTAATAAAGGTTATTATGCCAAAAGTGTCAAGTTTATGTAGCACATGGGACTGATATGAGAAAAGGGAATAATTGAGGTAACAGGAAGTGTATGTTAGAAAATATTGTGAGTATGTGTGGTATGTTAGAATATACAATTTAGAAGTATAATTTGAAGGGTCCTTGATACCGGAGCAGTGTCAGGCTAAGACAATCAATATTACTTAAGTATATCGATTAGAGGGTTATGTTCTATTATGGATAAAGGCAGAAAGTATCGAGCCAAGTCAAGACTAGGTAAATGACGATAACTGGGAATATAAGACGATAGTTTAGGGCTAAAGGATAAGTGCCAAATTTAAGAAATTTTGGAGAGTACGCAGTCTTAGATATGTATGATATTTGAGGAAAACCTTTCCATTACTTGGGATTTTAAATTGGGCGGAGGCTATTAACGGTACCTATTCTTAAATTTTCTAAATCCCTGCTAAATTATGTTATTGAGTTTCAAATTTTCCTCTACTGTGGGTAAATCCAGTTGTGATCTGGCACCTCTTATTCATTAAGGGTCGGTATCTTTTCAAAATTTTCTGGTACCTCTGGAATGTATTTCAAAATTCTATTCGATCTATCTTAGTCAAAATATTCCTCTAAGATTATTTCTGAAAGGTGGTATTTATCATCGTGATTTAAAATTTTCTTTATACTTCTTATTCCAACTAAGAGGAAGAGCCCTATATGTATACACGGGGACAATCTGTCTGTGTGATAGAAAGTCGGAGGGGACGCCCTCACTTGTGTGACGTACGGGTTCTTCCATCATATTGATTTCTCAAATATTCTTTTGTTTCGAATAAAGGTTATTTAAAACTCTTAATGTTATAAATTGTTGTGGGACCCTAGCTTATATTTGGGTTCGTTTAAATTTAAGGTCTCTTGAATTCTATCAATTGTTTCGAATATAGAAGGTTTCAGTAATGGATGGGATAAGGGAAGCAATGTTTAGAGTATATATACGTGATTATACGAGGAAACTCGAGATTTCAAGGGAAATTTCAATAAGAGATGATTAGAGCTAGAAACGTTTCGCTATAAAAGAGGAAGGAATTTCGTGAGAAGAAAAAGGGTATAATTGAGGATTAGTGAGACAAAAGAATATGAGGAATTTTAAGTTATAATTGAGAGTAAGTTGTATTTTGAGGAAAAGTCAGAATAAGGATAGACAAAGGAAGTGGGGATAATTAATGAAGTTTATGTATTTTGCCTAATTTTATCGTATTTTGATATTAAATGTTGAGATTCAAGGATATTGATGTATATGAGGTGATTGACTTAAATGAAAAGGTTATTGTGTTAAAGGTGATACGCTTATTTGCTAAAGTTGAATTGAGAATATTATGGTATATAAATGAATTAACTAGTGATATAATTGTGTATATGAGAATGTGTATATAGAAATGATGTTTATTATACCCTAAATTTGGGTAATTAATGAAGAATATTGCTATATACAGAATCATGCCGCCTAAGCGTAATAATAGAGCAAATGCAAAGGAAAATGAAAGAGATGAAGGAAGTCGAAATAGACAGAATGAAAATGCTCATAACAACAAAAATCAGATAGGGCGAGAAAGTAAGAAAAGGAGATGTGAGGGTCAGAAAGGAGGTTCAAGCGAAGGAAGTCACTTTAACAAGGTTGGTAAGGGACAAAAATCTCAGTTTGTAGGAAAGTCAGGAAATAATAAGACTGTTAGTGAGGCTGTGAATCAGGGTGGAAAGTCAAACCAATCAAGACCACCCTTACCAGAGTGCAATACGTGTGGTAGAAGGCATACAGGAGTGTGTAGAGTGT
The DNA here is from genome assembly GCA_036435485.1 of Saposhnikovia divaricata. Taxonomy (NCBI): domain Eukaryota; kingdom Viridiplantae; phylum Streptophyta; class Magnoliopsida; order Apiales; family Apiaceae; genus Saposhnikovia; species Saposhnikovia divaricata. The sequence goes on from CM071595.1 coordinate 154,934,146, forward strand.
TAAGAATAACTTGTTTTAAGTGCGGACAGAAAGGACACTATATTAACCAGTGCAAATCAACTGACAAGATTGATATCAAGTGTTATCAATGTGGGAAATTAGGACACTTTGCTAGAGATTGCCGTTTCAGTGGGTCATCTGCGCCGGGACAAAGTATGATTGTTTCAAATAAACCTACTGCCAGGGTGTACAATATGACTTTAGGAGAGGCATTGAGAAAGCCGGATACAGATGAAGGTGAACATTTTTCTAGTATTTAAATTTTTAGTGTAAATGTTTGGTTAGGAATCAATGTGGTCAATGAATGGTATAGGTAGGTTAATAATCTAGATAAGGAAAATCAGTATCTGTTGGGGGTTAGAAATTCTATGAAAAGGAGAATGATAGTATTTTGAGGGTAAACCAAAGACTTATTTAAATACGAACAGGAAATATATATTATAGGTAATATTTTCTTACAATTGTTTCAAAGAATCTTATTCTAACCGGATTTCTGGAAGATTTTACAGAGACAAGATATAATAAGAGTGAAATATGTATATTTTATGTCATGATAGAGATCAACATAGGGATAAACCATAAGTGAGATACACTACCATTCAGGAGAGGCCAATGTGGTGGCCGATACCCATAACTAAAAGAGGAATGTTGATGAATGACAAGCAAGTTTATGTTGGTGTATTTTTGCGCAAACAAGATAGAGATATTATGAAGGAAAAAGGATGGAGAAAGTGGTGTAGAAGTTATAAGGTGTAGACGAAAAGATATCTATGGACATTTCTGACGTGATTCCGGGACGGAATCCTTTTAAGGGGGGAAGAATGTAATAACCCTAACTTTAACAAAGCTACAGTGATCACATGAATAGTAAATTTCGAGGATTTAGAGAAAGGGTATATAAGTACTCCATAATGGAAAAGGAAAAGGAATAAACAGAAACCATACTAGTGTTGTACATTGAAAATAAGAGACTAGAAATGACGAAGGATTGCAGAAATTCCTGAATATGGATTTTGAGGATTTTGATTTTGAATAAGCTTCTATTGGATATTGAGGAGCATGGAAATATTATAAGAATGACAAATTGAGGGATTAGTGAATTTAGATTAAACCAAGGGATTATTAAGTTAAGAGAATACCAAAGGAAATTGGATTCGTAAATGATTTCGAAAACCACTGAGATAATGAGGTTTACTCGAAACGAACCACAATTAGACGAGTATGGAATCCAAGTAACCAAGATTAGCGATATAACAAGGATACATACCATATTATTTACCAATGTGATGGGCATTTTACTTAGAAAATTTAGAAAATAAGAGATTAGAAAATCCAAGTGGTGTCATTAGCCATTAATTTGTTTTTAAGGGTAAATTAGTAACTTTGCAAGCTTTAACCACAAAAATATCTTCCAAAGCTTCCAAGACAAGCTAGAATTAACAACAACTAACCAAGATTAGATCAAAAAGTAGCAAGAAAAACTCTCCCCCATCTTCTTCTTCATCCATTCGAATTTATCAAGAAAAAAGAGAAAAATAAAAATCAAAACCCTAGCTCTCTTCAAGATAAAATCAAGAGAAAAATTATGGAGGTTCTTGGAGGTTAGGAAGGATCATCTACAAAGTTTCATAGCAAACTAACATCATTTGGCAAGGTAATAAAATCTCCAAAGTTGATGGATGAATAGTGATGAATAGTAGTTTCAAGAACTAACTTGGTTTTTATGATTCCTTTAGTTGATTCAAGTTAATTTAAGGTTGTTTAAGGAGTGCCCAAGGTTTATCAAGGATTTTTAAAGGTTATCAAAGCTTCAAGAAGGTATAATCATGCTTGCTCTTTTATGTTTATGATGGATATAGTTGTGTTTAGTGATTAAGTGGTATAAAGGTTATGTTTATGATGTTATAAGTGTTTGTAAGTGATTAAAGTTGATTTTGGAAGGAGTATGTGCTTGTAACCATGGTTGGTAAGATGACCACATGGTGTAGGTGATGGTGTATAAGGTGGATGATTGATTTGGAGGAGTTTGATTTTGGAAAGTATGAAATTACAGCAGTTATAATGTCCGATTTTCGTTAGAACGAAAACTGCCCTGTTTTGTGACCCCTGCATTCGTACGGTATCTCACTGCCTAGGTTACCAATTGACCATGAAATGATAGAGCTTAGTTCATAGATCGTTTTGATATAAGGTGCGTTAAAATCTGATGAACGGTTTAGGAGAAAAGTCAGTTTTAGTGAAAGGTGTTCGAAAACCGAGAAACCGTAATTGTATCAACTTTGAGGCTAAAGTTACCATACTTAGACATTTTTATAAGTCACGAAATTTTGGGATAGTGTAGTAGGGTGGTCAGAGGACCCTTGACAGTTGACCTTACATTAAAATTCGAAATCCATATTTTCTGAGAATTTTTACAGTTAAGTGTGGTCGTTAGGGAAAATGGTGAAAACCCCTGAAACTTCGATTTAGCTTATAAATGGTTAAGTTCTTGAGCCTTTGGGATAATAATAATACGTTAAACATATGTTGAAGTGTAAAGGGTTTTGTTATATGAGAGGGTAGTGAGTAAGAGATGTGGTATTCTAATGACGGTCCTTTTGTGTTTATAGAAATTCCGGAGGAGGGACCAGCCATACTATCAGGATACAGAAACCAAGGCAAGATTTCTTCTATCCCTATTTGTAAAACTATTTATCTTCACAAAGAAACTTGATTTTGTGAAATATATATGTGATGCTATTATTACTATATTGTGAAGAAATTGTCTTCCTTGAGTATTAATAGTGAAAAGAAAGATATACGAAGATGTATATGAATATGGATATGAGTATAAGATGTATATGATTATGAATGAGAGTATGAGATGGATATGTATAGAGATGATTGTGCATGAATTGAACATGCCTTATGATTAAGAGAATAAGAGAAAATGGTATCAGTTGTTATCGAGGGTTATATGGTTATAATATTATATTAAAAATGTTCTTATTGAGTATCAGTGGTTTAATAAATATTATTTGATTAACATGCATTACTCTTAAAATAGATGGAATATTTTACGAATATAAAAGTATATTTGATTTCTGAATTTGAAAGAGAGGTCTGAAACATAATCAAAGCCTTATGATATATATATATATATTTTATAGAAGTAATGTGCGAGAATGGAAATGATATGAGAGAATGATATGTGAAAATGAAAGTGAGAAAATGGAAATGTGGAATGATATTTTAAAAAGAGAATAATGATGTGATAAAGAGGGGGATTGCAACAGACTTGCGTAAGTGGCTGTGTCAGGGCTGTGTGCGACACAGTCCAGCATTTATTATTTTTATTACGGCACGAAGATGCCAAGGGAGGATGTTAGCAGGTGGCCTTCCTCCAGGGATGATTTTCATTCCTTCTACCGGTAGTAAAAAGAGAGCATATACGATTAGGCGACTGATCATCGTCCTAACGTATCAGGCGACAGCAGATATCCCCAATGTTTTGAAAAGAAAGTGTAGACAATGGTTTTCAGATTGCTATACTGAAAACAGAACAATGATATGAGATAATGGAATGATAGTTACAGATGAAGAAAAACTGATATTATATTATTGTAGATTTCAATACTGAAACCAGAATAATGATATGAGATGATGGTATTATGGTGGCAGATGAAGAAAAACTGATATTATATTAATATAGATTTCTTTCTTATAATAGTAAGTGGATGATGTATTATTAAATAAGAGTTTTATTCTTCCTTAAAGTTTATAATTAGGTTACTCCTTACATATGTATATACATGTATACTTGGTTATATTTTAAATTCTAGTTTATAATATTATCTTGCTGAGCTATTATAGCTCACTCTTGCTACTTATCTATATACAGCTAGGTATGCCAATACTACGCAGAACGCCCCGCAAGAGGATAAGGGAAGGCGACCTTCTGAGAGCACGCTAGCATTGATTCCTGAGGTAGTGATGAGATAGACGGGTGCTGGGAACTTTATGTATAATTAAGTGTGCAAGTATGTAATAAACTTTTGATTGTTGAAATGCTTCATGTCGAAGTGTTATTCAGCAATGTACTTAAGTATGATCCTGGTTTGTAATAACTGTTTAACTCTAAACTTTTATTATGGTGAATGTTGTTCTCTGAGCATATGACTGGTGTGTGTGTGTGTGTATTACTGTGGGGTCAATTGCATAAGTATTAATTAAAAAAAAAAAAAAAAAACCCAAGAGATATTGATTTTGAATGGAAGTTGGTCCGTGATGGCCCAAATTCATGACCCCGGATTTGGGGCTGTCACAATATTTCTATTTCTTTATCGAGAATTAATTGGTAAGTATTGACTTAGGTTTGTCAGCGGAGATATAATGAAGAGGGTTTGAGATGGATGTGGTATTCTTTGTGGGTTATGAAGAAGGTTGGAGATGAATGCAGTATTGTTTATGGATTGTAATAAAGAAGGGGGAGATGGATACAGTATTATTTGTGGATTGTTGGATTTATTGTGAGGTGTTTTAACACCGGGAAAACGTCTATGTTCAAAGGGGATATTTCCAATTATTTTTCTTCCGACGTAGATGTTGTAGACGCGCGGGCTCGATGTCAACGGATCAGACTCGTGGCAATCGCAAAAGCGTCGTACCAACGAATGATTGAATTAGAAGATTGTGGTGTCGTAAGGTAGAAGAAGAAAGTGGTATTACTGCGACATTAAATGATAGCTAAGGACCAGAGGCAAGTATTTTCTTGATCATCTTAAACACTTTTATTTTATGTTTCATTGATTCATATCATGACAAATAGTTATTGTTCAGAGCTATTTGTGATTCTTAAATATTTTTGTGCGAACAAAGTTACTTGATATTGGTACCCTTGATGTGGGGAATTGTTTAAGATAAACTCTTCATATCCTTATTATCGTAGTAAATAATAGGGATGTGAACTGTATGTGAAACTAAGCATTTCCTGTTGAATTCGGAAATTGCTCTATTGGATTGGAAAATGGTAAAGCGTAGGAGGCCATGGTTGATGTCATGGTCCAGCAATATTTATTGGAAAATGATAAAGTGTAGGAGGCCATGGTTGCTGTCATGGTCCAGCAATATTTAAGGAGGATATGGTAACCATTCCATCTTCCTATAGGCTAACATTACTTGCCTATTTTGGTACCCTCATGAAATCCGGATTATACACACGGGTATAGCTGTACCAGTGGAGTATAAAGGGTCCCATTGCTTTTGAACCTGATCAAGGGGCAATGGCGTTTTAGTTATATATATCCAATCCATATCGCCCGAATGGCTATTATATATTGTGAATTGGCAGATGATTCATTTTTATGACATGCCAAATGATTTCAGTTATAATTTGAATTATATCTCAGTTGTTGATTCAGTTGCTTTATAAACTGTTTTACATTTCAGTTGATTTTTATGCCCCGCTAATCCTGGTTTTATATCAAAATTTTTATACGCTTGCTGAGCATTTCTTTCGCTCATACTTGCTGTTGTAAATTCTAACATTTCAGTAAGGTAGTTTGGCGAGACTTACCCGCACAGTTCAGAAAGAGAAGAGGCGTGATGCTATTTCGAAGATGACTTGGCTCAGGATGTCCGGATTTAGTGTAAGATCTATTTTATATAATTGAGTTCTAATATTTATTATTATTATATTATGGTCTAGTTAGCCTGGCATACTTCTTATCGAAGTTACACCAGTGGTTTAAGATTTGATCAAGGAGAATGTTATAAAGAAAGAAAATTTTCTATTTAATGGAATTTGGATTCTTGTTTCTAGCCCTATAACCTTAAAAGATCTTGGTATGTTTGGGGTCACAGATGTTATATTTCCAGTGTTGGACAATCACAAGTGAATGATTATTGTTAATAGATGTTTTATTTTGAGGATTTTCGCGTGACGACCAAATCTTCTGACCCCGGATTTGGGGGGTGCCACATTTTTAGGATTCGATTTTTATGGATAAACATTGTTATACAAGTATTATATGTAAAAGTAAGGATTTTGGTCTTAACGAGAGAGCGGCTTGATAGGAATAACCGTGTTTAAGGAGAAAGCGGTTCATTAGAGAAGACTGTGTTGAATATTAAAATTTAAAATTGTTGATATAATAGAAGATAATTATATTTTGAATTTTTTAAAATTTTAGGATTTTAAATATTAATAGCTAAAAAACTATCTTTTAACATATTAGAAGCATAATATGTGTTCAAATAAGAGCATGAATTTATAGGAAGACTTTTAATTAAAAAGTTTTATTAGAAGTAAAATATGTGTTTGTATAAGAGTTTTATTGTAAGTAAAATATGAGTTCTAATGTTTAGAGAAGAAGATTTTGAATTTATAGAAAATACCTATTATTAAAAGATTATTGAAGGTAGAAAAGATGTTTGAATATATAAATAATACATATACTAAACTGTTTTATTGGAAGTAGAATACGAGGATAGTGGAGACGTCTTATACAATTTTTTAAATTATATATCTTTTTTCCTAAAAAATTCTTTATTTTAACTTTTTTATACAAGATAATTATACTTGCATTAGAAAAATATAACCATAAATTCAATATTATTCCCGTAACAAAAAATTTTCGTATTTAAAAAAAATTGATGTGTTAACATAACAGAAAGACATTCTCATGCGGATGATGTAAATAAATACAAGAATATCTATAATATATAGAAAATATAAGATGCATTTTCATATTTTAAAATTCAATAAATATTAGAAAGTTTAAAAAATATAAAAATTGGAATTTACTCTCTTTTAAGGTTTTAATTTTTAAGAAAAAAAAGTTATTTTATAGAATAAGTATCATCAATAATATGTAATAAAATTAGAATTCAGTTTCAATTAAGAGCGGCTTGAAACATGTTTAACAGAAAGACGGCTCACTAGACAAGATTGTAAACGCCGCCATGAAGCGCGGCTTTATCACTAATTTATACAAAAATTAGAAAACCACATTATATCATCTACTCCTGTTGTTGTGCTGCTTGGTTGTTTGTGCCTTGTAGAAATTAATTTCTTACTAGCTTATAACCCGTACAACGCACGGTTCCTTTTATAATATTTATAATTATATTAATTATATATATATATATATATATATATATATATATATATATATATATATATATATAAGATTTTACATGTTCAATTTAATATTTTTGCTCTATCTTGAATTATTAAAATTTTGATTTGGACGATTTTACAGCCCACATAAAATTAACAAAATAATCTTTAATTTAGTGATGGTTTAACAATTATTTTTCAATTAAAACTACGCAGAAACAAAAAAGAGAAGAAATTGACGATTTTTTACGTTAAAAAATCTGTTCGATTTATGAAATCTACTTATATTTCGTTTTGATTATCAAAATACCATTCTTATTATTTGAAGATAGTTCTACTAACAATCAAATATAGTTTTAATAATGAGTGTAAGAGTGATTTTGTCCAAAATTTTGGTAGCGGGTAGTTTGGTTTTCTAGTACGAAATATTAAATAAGAACCGTTAGATCATAAAATAAATAGATGAAAAACGATAGATCCAGCATAATTTTTTTTATTTTTTAACATGTAAAATAAAAGTGTATTTATATTGAAATACGAAAAAGTGTATGTCAATAATTTGAATCATATAATTTGGTTTTCTACTTTGAATAGGATTATCAATGTAGGTCTTGCGCTGAACATGATTAACATAAAAATTTGTAATTTGGTTGTTTTACATTTAATAGGATTATTAATGTAGGTCTTCTACACTGAATAGGATTAATGTTAAATTCCTAATTATATTGTCTCTTGATAGTATGAGTGTTTTCATTTCTATAATACTTGTTAAATCATCACTAAATTAAAGATAATTTTGTGAGCTTCGCCTGGGCCGTAAAATCAACCAAATTTGATTTCTAGATCTCAAGATAGAGTCCAAATAGTAAATATGAATTTTTTTAATATTAATAAAATAAATAAAATTCAATAGTATCCGTTTAATTATATCCTTTTCATATTAAAATTTTATTTTTAAAATTCAATTCTAATACAAATTTCTTTAATTATATCCTTTTTAGATTATAATTTTCTTTTTAATATGATATAATCTTGATCATCTATTTTTATAAATATTAGATTTGACGGTTGAGATTATTTTGGTAGTACCGAAATCAAAATTATGGATAAAATCCCTCTTACGCTTATTATATATAAGGATATAATGAGAAGAATTAAAGTGAAAAAAATTGTTTGTTTGTTAATTTAGTTATATAAGCAAAGCTCAAGTAAGAGATTTTTTTAGGTTTGAATTCAGCTTTATTTATGAAAAAAGAAAATTTGTAATAATTTAAATGAGTAATGCGAGGTTTCCCAATTTTTTTCCAAAATTCATCCTAAATGACGTGGCATGACAAATGGAAGAATTTGATTGGGAAGGATCTCATATTATTATTAAGTAACTTACTAATTATAAGTGTGATACATCAGTTTTTTAGAAAAAATTTGGAAACAATTTTGGGGTATTTAGCATTTTTTATTTAAATTTCAAAATTATCAATTATGAAATCGGGAAGCAACTTTGCATATATATACTTCTCTTATTTTGTATTATCAAATAACATAATTAATATAGCTATTGTTCAGAAAATGAAAATAAGATTATGATACTTTCTACATCATATGCTATTTATCCTTTTCCCTCTATAATAATAGATACTACTATTCTATCATTTGTCAGATTTTAAGGGACCAAACGCCCATTCTTCAAGTTGGTTGAAAATATTTAAGACAAAACCGTCAATAACAATCAAAAAAATAATATCTTGTTAGTCATAACTCATAATAACACTATTAAGTATTAATCAATCAACACTCACCATTCAATGCCAACAAAGAGTACTCAAATTTAATATACCCAACAATTAAAATAAAGGAGGACGATGAAATAATTCAAGTAAGCACTATATCTTATCGTTCATATTTGATTCTCACTAATTTCTGAAATTTATTAAAATAAATACTTATTTATTAAACATATAAATTTAATTATTAAAAAAACAAATAAAATAATAAGGATTACGGTAAATAACACAATACTAACTTAAAACCCGTGCGATGTAGGGATTCTTTTTAATATTATATGAATTTTTTTCATTAATTTAAATTATTTTTTTAAAACATGAATTTTGGTGGCTTAAATTCTTTTATGAGATGATTTGATTATATATATATATATATATATATATATATATATATATATATATATATATATATATATATATTATCCGTGATATTTATAAAAAATGAGGGATTTTAGTTAGAAAATATAGAAAAGATGATAGTTTTAGTTGAAAAAGGTATTCGGTTAATTGTTAGTAATTATAAAATTATTATTTTATTAAATAGAATGCCCGTGATATGATTGGAAAAAAAGAGAATTTAGTTAGATAAAATTAAAAAGATAACATCTAGGTGAAAAAGGTAATTTATTAGTTTATAGTAATTGCAATTTAATTACGTTATTTTACTAAATACAATTACTCATAATATTTTTAGAAAAGGAGAAATTAATATTAACCGTGATATTTCTATTAAAAGAGGGATTTTAGTTAGAAAATATAAAAAAATGATACATTTTAGCTGAAAAAGGTAATCGGTTAATTATTAATATTATAATATTATTAGTTTATTGTATTGTTGTGGAATAAAAACTAGGTTGAAATTATTGCGGCTGGGGTTTGTATATTTAATGCTAGGGTTCGTGAGCTTCGTGCTTTAATGGCTGCTTCTGCGTTCGAGACTTAAACGGTCCTCACAGAATGCCTACGTATCTCTGTAAATTAGAGAATCAAGCCAATAAAACGTAGTTCTGAGATGAGGGATCAGGCCCTTTATATAGGCTGAAAAGCCTTAGAATTATGGTAGGATTTGGAGACTTGGAGGGCAAGTCTTTGAGGAATGTTCTAGATCTATTCCTTGTAGGAATCAGTTTCCATATTGAATTGGATGCCTTATTGGATAAGTCTGAAGGGGATATTATCCTTATCCAACTCTTATTTGCTGAGCTGTTTATTACCCTTAATATTAATTACGAAATTAATACTATAATCAGGGCTTTGGGCCCAGCTGGTGGGCCCCACGTTTGGACTATTCTCGGCCTAGTTAATGCCACATTAAATGTGTCTTTAGGTCTTATTTTCAGCCCATATCATTTGCCCCCCAACTTCTAAGGAAAACTGATCAGGTTTTCATAGAAGTTATATTTGTTTTAATCGAGACTCGGGGTCGTTTTTATCCCTTACCTGGGACTTCTTAATTACCCTTATATGGGAATTTTGGTTTACACTAGTGTTTCACAAGTATCGTCTTGGTTGTAAAGTGTGGAGCGACCTACACATTTACGACGATTTGCCTTATTCGAGGCTTTAATTTGTGCTTGCTTTTAGCAATTTCGGCACTTTCATAGAGTTTTTATGCATTATTAACATAAATTACTGCTCAATCTGTCAAGAAAATATTTCTATAACTTTCCTCGTATTTTTCTCTACTTTTCCTAATATTTTAGGAATTTTTATGTACTCACAGGTATTTTTCGTAATTTTTCTTAATAATTTAAGAATTTTTATGTACCAACAGGTATTTTTGTAATTTTTCCTAATAATTTAGGAATTTTTATATACCAACAGGTATTTTTCGTAATTTTTCCTAATAATTTAGGAATTTTCAAAGGATTAACTTTAAAAAAGTCATCCTGGCAAAAAAATGCTTCCTGGGCGTGGGTACCCCCGCCAAGGAGACACCCTCCTCAGGCACGCCTAGGGGGTTTGGTCTCCTGGGCGTGGGTGTATCTTTGCCCTTTGAAATGCTTCCTGGGCGTGGGTACCCCCGCCAAGGAGACACTTTCCTTAGGCACGCCTAGGAAGTTTGGTCTCCTGGGCGTGGGTATGCCCTTCTCTAAGAAAAGTCACGTTAGGCGTGGGTACCCCCGCCAAGGAGACACCTTCCTTAGGCACGCCGAGGAGGTTTGGTCTCCTGGGCGTGGGTATAGCCTTCTTTAAAGAAAATCAAGTTGGGCGTGGGTACCCCCGCCAAGGAGACACCTTCCTTAGGCACGCCTAGGAGGTTTGGTTTCCTGGGCGTGGGTATGCCCTTTTAATTGGGCCTCCTGCCTTTAAATTCTGATGGGCTTTTATCCTATTTTCTAAAAATGTCGTAGAACATTCTAGAATTATTTCAAAATTTGAATTTCATGGGCTTCCCGCCTATTCAAAGGCCCAGTCACCTGTTGACAGCCCATTTACTGGATATAACCGGTTGAGTGACCAACCATGAACTCTATAAAAGAGTAGTGTGCATCCCTCATTTCTCATCTCACTATTCAGCAAAAATTATCTCTCCTTTACCACAAATACTTTTCAAAAAGCTCTGCTAGGGTTCTGTCGCGAGGCGATTTCCGGCGTCTTTCCTCCGCCCTGTTTTCCAGTTTCTGTTTGAAGATCGTTGAATCTTCATCTTCTTCAACCTCTTTTTTCAACGTTTCTGGGTTTCAAGCCTTCAAGGGAAGCATATCAATGGAGGACTCTAGCTCTTCAGGCCAGTCACAACTTGCTAACACTTCTACCACCGCTCCACGGCTTACAAGGGGTAAGAACCCTAAAACATCTCTTGTCCATGCCAGTGTTTTTTCCCTTAGAGATCTTTTAAATGAGTTTGGTCAAGCTTTTCCAAATATGCTTCATTTAGATGCTTATGAGTATAAATCGAAATACAAACAACATAGGGTAGACATTCTAGCCCAACTTTTTCATATTAATGGGCCTTATAGGGCCGTTGTTCCGGCCTCAAACGAAAGGGCTTGTCACCCAAAGCCTGGGGCCATTAGGATTTATAAGGAAACTTTTTATGCTGGTTTTCGCCTTCCTCCTCCTCCTTTTGTTTATCGTCTTTTGGCCGAAGCCCGGGTTTGTCCAACCCAACTTATGCCAAATGCATTGCGTTTTATCTATTGTTTCTTGGTCCAATGTAAGAAACATGGGCTTGAGCCCAGTATTTCTGTTTTTCGATATTTATTCAAATTTGTCAATTCTTCTGACAATTCGGGCTGGGTCAAAATCCAACACCGTTCCTTAGCCCGTTCTTGTTTTGTTTCGGATTCCGCTCCTGATTCCCTTCCTAATTGGAAGAGGGAATGGTTTTATATCTTTTTGGATGGGGATGACTGGGACAACTATTTTCGGCCCAACTTCTGCAGAGCCGTTGATGGGCCTGTTAGGAGTTTAAAATTGGGCGTGGAAGAAGAGGCCGCCATAACTTTGTTAACATCGGATAATTTGCATCAATGTGCAAATTTGATTTCTGAAGATTCGTTGCAGGCCCATGGGCTAAGCGATTTGGGCCCTGAGGGTAATTCTCACCTCTTGCTTTGTTAACATTTTATGCTAGATATAATTTTCTAACTTTCTTGTAATCATTTTGCAGCCAAAACTGCTCTGGGAGCAATTTTTAGGCAGAGGGAGACTGCTGCCACTGCTAGGGTGGTAACAGAGAACCCTAGGGCCAAAAGGGCCAGGACAGATGAGGCTTCTCCTGCGGTGGAGCGTGTTCCTGCTTTTCTTCAAGAAAAGCCAGTTCCTATTGAGGAAGACCTCACTCCCTTTACAGTGGGATGGGGTTTATGCAATAGGGACACAGCTGTAGGTGATTCTAGGGCTGCAGCTGAGTGGTCCAGGAGCGTGGTTACTCCACGAGATAGGATTCACATTGTGGAGTCCTCTGATGACTTGCAGATTGAGCTTCTCGGGGCTCAAGCTGTTGCTTCGGTAATTTCTTATTCAACTTCTTTAATTTAATTGCATTTACTTTTCCCTTATTCACTTGTTTCCTTTGCAGATGAACGCCTACCTTCAGGCCGCTGTTCATAACCTGAAGGAGGTGCGTGCTGATAAGACCATTGCTGAGAGGGACATAGACAGATACTTTGATGCCTCCGAGGCAAACTTTACTCGTTTTAGGGAGGTGGAGAAGGAGCTGGCTGCTGAGAAGGAGAAGAACAGGAAGCTACAGCTGGAGGTGCAGCAGAACAGGGAACACATCATTGCTGATTACAAGGCTTCTAAGGACTTCCAAGATGTCCTGAATGCCGAGTATGATGCAAACTTTCCTGGCACCTTCAAGGAGTGTTGGGAGGGGATCATCGAGGAGCTGAGTGGGAAGATCGAGGGGGTATCCCTGGAGAAGTTCCCGGTACCTGCTATCCCTGGATTGACAGATACTTTGGAGGTTGCTACAGAGACAGCAGTGGATGGGGACTCTCAGCCCACTCAGGATCCACCTTCTTCTCCTGGGATAGAGACAGCAGATCCTTCTTCTACCCAGGGAGATGTTGTTATTGAGGACTTAGATGCATAGATGGCCCTGCGTGGCTTATTTCTGTTTGTCTTTATTTATTCTGAACTTTTGCCCTTCGGGGCTTATGACTTAACTTATTTATGTAGTAGTTTCTTTTGTTTCCATGTTCTCATTTTTTGCTTATAGTTCGTTAAACTTTAGAATTTCTCAAGTACTTGGCCTCCTGGCTGGTACTAAACTCACAAGCTAGTTCAACGTTTGCCTTTCGTGTTTATTTTAACAAAGAGAAATAACTCATAGAGAAAACAGTATAAATTCCATTATGCTGTCAAAAGATATCAATAGAATGGGTTCAACCCTTACATAAATATTCTATCTTCTACTGGGAGCAACCTGCTCTAAAATGGTTTCATTCGAACCTTATTCTTAATAAATAGGTAAAAGTCCAAGCCTTTGTCAAAAGGACTTAGACATAATAAACTTTGAGGTTCACGGCATGCCAAGTTCGGGGCACCTCAACCCCGTCCAAGGTTTCTAACTTATAGGATCCTTGCCCTAACACCTTTCTGACTAGATATGGTCCTTCCCAGTTTGGTGCTAACTTTCCTTTCTGGCCAACTCCTGAGGCTTCAATCTTCCTTAAAACCATGTCACCTTGTCGAAAGAATCTTTCTTTAACTCTCTGGTTGTAGTGAAAAGAGGCTCTCTTCTGATATTCAGCATTCTTTGCATTAGCTCCATCTCTAACTTCATCAATTAAGTCAAGGGCAAGTCTCATTCCTTCGTCATTAGTTTCTGGCTCATATGCCTCAACTCGAGGTGATGCTTGCATGATCTCTAAAGGCACAACTGCCTCGGCTCCATAAGCCAGCAAAAATGGGGTTGCTCCAGTCGTTACCTTACAAGTGGTACGATATGCCCAAAGTATGGGCAACAATTCATCTACCCAAGTATTCTTAGAGCGTTCGACCCTCTTTTTCAGTCCATCAAGGATAATCCGATTAGCTACCTCAGCTTGCCCATTGGCTTGAGGGTGTGCCACCGAGGTAAAACGGAGCTCAATCGCATTCTCTTCACAATACTTCTTGAACTCTTCATTATTGAACTGTGTCCCATTGTCTGTTACAAGGATTCGTGGGATTCCGTATCTGCAAATTATGTTCTCCCAAAAGAACTGGGAAACTTGCTTGGTGGTTATCTTAGCCAGAGGTTTAGCCTCAATCCACTTAGTGAAGTAATCGATGGCCACTATTAGGAATTTCCTTTGCGCAGAAGCCATGGGAAAAAGCCCAAGTATATCCATTCCCCACATTGCAAATGGAATGGGAGAGTTAATTGAAGTTAAGATCTCAGGTGGTTGCCTCACAATTGGGGCATGCTTCTGGCATCTCTCGCATCTCTTGACATAGTTTTGTGCATCAGCCAACATCTCCGGCCAATAGAACCCTAAACGAATTATCTTGTGAGCTAGGGCTCTGCCCCCCAAGTGTTGGCCACAAATCCCTTCATGAACTTCTTCCAATGCTTCTCTTGCCTCTTGAGGCCTTAAACATTTCAAGTATGGGATGACAAACGACCTCTTATACAAAATGCCTTCAATCAAAGTGTATCTCAATGCTCTTACTGAAAGTTTTCGTGCCTCCAAGGCATTGTCTGGGAGCCATCCGGTCTCAAGGTGTGCCTTGATAGGGTCTATCCAAGAGCCTCCTATATCGATTGGTGCCAATAACTTTGAATTAACGGTCGGGGCCTTCAAGACCTGAAAATAGACACTCCCAGCATAATTTTCTATCTCGGAAGAAGCAAATTTAGATAGGGCATCGGCCTTAATGTTTTCCTCTCTTGGAATGTGCTCAACATAGCACTCCTCAAACTGGGACATAACAGCCTTTACTACTCTCAAGTATTTTGCCATAGTCTCATCCTTAGCCTCGAATTCACCATTTACTTGTGATACCACAAGCCTTGAATCTCCACAAACTTTGAGATTCTTGACCCTCATGATTCTGGCCAAGCCCAAACCAGCTATCAATGCCTCATACTCCGCCTCGTTGTTGGTAGTAGGGAAATCCAACTTTAAAGCGTACTCAACTGTGAACCCATCGGGGCTTTGCAAAACCAAACCTGCACCACTAGATTTTGTTTTTGATGCTCCATCAAAATAGAGCACCCAATATTCCTTCAGATCGGGTGTAAGTTTTTCTTCTTTTTCCTCTTGCCCCCCGACTTCTTGGTTGTTAATAGTGCATTCAACCACGAAGTCAGCTAATGCCTGAGCTTTGATAGCTGTCCGAGGCTTGTATGTGATGTCAAACTCTCCTAACTCAATCGCCCATTTGATTAGCCTTCCACTGGCCTTTGGGCTATGCAATATGTTCCTCAATTGCTGGTTTGTCAGAACTTGAATCTTATGTGCCTGAAAGTAAGGCCGCAGCTTCCTTGAGGCAGTTACTAATGCCAAAGCAAACTTTTCTATGGGTGAGTAATTCAACTCAGCCCCATGCAACACTTTGCTTACATAGTAGATGGGTTTCTGGACCTTCTCCTCTTCCCGAATAAGGACAGCACTCAGGGCTTGTTCAGATACCGCCAGGTATAGACAAAGAGTCTCTCCAGGACTTGGTTTGGTCAATAACGGGGCTTCAACCATGTATTTCTTCAGTTGCTCAAAGGCCTCTTGGCTCTCAGGTGTCCACTCAAAATTTTTCACCTTTTTTAACGCTTGGAAGAAAGGCAAGCATTTGTCTCCAGACTTGGAGATGAATCTTCCTAAAGCTGCAACTCGACCTGTCAACCTCTGCACATCTCTTATAGAGCGTGGTGGCTCCATGTCTAAAATCGCCTTGATCTTGTCAGGATTGGCCTCAATGCCTCTCTTTGAAACCATCAGCCCTAAAAACTTTCCAGATCCAACGCCAAAGGCACACTTGGCGGGATTCAACATCATCTTATGGTGCCTCAGCACTTCAAATGCCTCTCCGAGGTGCTTGATATGATCAGCCTTAAGTAGGCTCTTGACTAACATGTCATCAACATATACCTCCATGGTTTTTCCAATCAGATGGGCGAATATCTTATTCACCAATCGTTGGTAAGTAGCTCCTGCATTCTTTAGACCAAAAGCCATGACAAGATAACAGAAGACACCAAAGTCAGTTATGAAAGATACCTTAGGTATGTCATCCTTGTGCATCTTAATCTGATTATAGCCGCTGAATCCATCCATGAAGCTTAACATCTCATGTCCAGCTGTGGCATCTATCAACATATCGATCCTCGGCAGGGGAAAACAATCTTTTGGGCATGCATCATTCAGGTCAGTGAAGTCTATACACATTCTCCACTTCCCATTTGCTTTCTTGACCATGACTGGGTTCGCTAACCATTCAGGAAACTGAATCTCTTCAATAAAACCAGCTTCCAAGAGCTTATCCACTTCTTGCCTAATGGCTTCTTGCCTTTCCGGAGCAAAGTTTCTCTTCTTCTGCTTTATTGCCTTCCTTTTGGGATCAACATTTATCTTATGAGTTATGAGTTGGGGGTCAATCCCTGGCATATCAGCTGCTGTCCAAGCGAACACGTCGCTATTCTTCTGTAAGAATTCTATTAACTTGCCCTTCAGGGGTTCTTTCAGAGATGCTCCAACATAAGTAACTTTTTCAGGATCATTAGGTTCTAGAGGTACGGGAATCAAATCCTCTGCTGGCTTCCCTCTATGCTCTTCATCATCGCGGACATCCATGTCTTCAATCGGAAGGACCTGCCCCCCGACTCCATCGGCCCTCAGTGTGGCCACATAGCAACTTCTTGCCATCTTCTGATCACCCTTTTGTTCTCCGACACCATTCCGTGTCGGAAACTTAATTTTCATATGATAGGAAGAGGCCACAGCCTTAAACGCATGAAGTCCAGTCCTTCCAAGGATTGCGTTGTATGTTGATGCTGCCTTGATCACCATGGAATTCAACATCTGAGTCGCCTCTTTAGGCTCCTGCCCAATAGTCACGGGTAGCTGAATAGTCCCTTCAACGTTGGACTCCACTCCGTTAAACCCGTATATAGGCATGTTTGTAGGGGTCAGTTGAGAGTCGTTGTAACCCATCTTTACAAATGCATCATGAAATAAAATATCCACAGAAGCCCCATTGTCTATCAAGACTCGTTTTACTTCTGAGTTTCCAATCACGGGAGTTATGACCAGCGGGTCGTCATGGGGGAATTTCACCCCTTCCAAGTCTGAATCATCGAAACCAATTACCATCTCGGTTTTAGCACGCTTCGGGGCTTCTCCCACAATGTGCATTACTTCTCTAGCATAAGCCTTTCGAGAATTCTTAGTCATGCCAGCTGCTGTCGGACCACCCCAGATCATATTGATAACTGCCCTTCGGGGCTGTGGATTGCGATCATGGTTGTCATCCCTCCTATTATTATCTCTCCTTTCATTGTCCCTTCTGTCATTGTCCCTTCTCTGGTTCCCACGGTCATCACCCTTGGTGAACTGACTTAGTTTTCCTCTTCGTATCAAGAACTCAATCTCATCCTTGAGTTGCCTACAATCGTCGGTGTCATGTCCCACATCTTTGTGGAACCTGCAGTATTGCTCCTTATTTCGCTTAGCTGGGTCTCCTCTAAGTGGCTTCGGCCATCGGAAGTCCTTTTCCTTTTCAATGTCCAACAGGATCTGGCTTCTTGGAGCATTAAGTCTGGCATACTCGGAAAACCTTGGATCCGAGTTCTTTTTTGGAGCAGATTCAGAGTCTCTGCTAGCTCGGGGATACTTGTCCCTAACATCGTACTCTTGTTCTTGCTTCCGCTTGTTCCCTCCATTGCCCAACGCGGCTTCTTTCTTGATGCTGTCCTCAGCTTTTATATACTTGTCCGCCCTTCGTTGAAGTTCATCCATGCTTTCAGGGGGGTGTTTTGCCAACGACCTCTTAAAAAAGAGATCCGTGGTTCCATGCTGCAAGGCTACCATGGCCACCTTATTTTCCAAATCGGTGATATTCAGGGTTTCCTTAGTGAATCGCTTGATGTAATCTCTTAAGTTCTCATTCTTTCCCTGTGTTACATACATAAGGGATGCGGAGCTTTTCTCGTGAATTCTTCCGCTAATGAATTGACTGACAAAAGCGGTACTCAACTCCTTGAAAGAGCTAATCGAGTTTGGAGGTAAACGACTATACCAACGTTGCGCCATGCCCGACAGGGTTTGGGGGAACGCCCTACACTTAAGGGCATCGTTAGCAGGCTGCAGTAACAATGCGCTTGTAAACGTTCTCACATGAGTTGCGGGATCCCCCGTTCCATCGTAAGCTTTGATCGTGGGCATCTTAAACTTTCGGGAGATACGTGCATTCATCACCTCCTCCGTGAATGGAGGGGTCGGATCATCCAGATCTCCTTGTAGCATCAAATCTCTAGGATTATTCTTGGGGAGTTCCACCCTGGTAGTTCCTCTGGTTGGGGCTTCAGCCCTTCGGTGTCTCCTTGAAGACCTCTCCAGATCTATGAAGGGAATCCCTCCTGAAGTCGGAGGAGGTCGAGTCTGATCAGGGTTCTGTCTCTCTAGCTCCCTTGCTTGGTCGTCCTTCAGCTTCTGAATCTCGGCTTCATAAGCCTTAATTTTCTCTGCAATTGTTAAAGGACCATCTCGGTTTGATGGATTCCTCCTCATAGGTTCCTTACTAGCGTGTCGCCTCCTTGGGGCTTCGTCTCGATCATCGTCTTCAGATGACGAGTCTCCGGTATAAGGACCAGAGTAATCATAGTATCCTGGTTCAGGAGGGGCCGGGCCTCTAAGATAAGGGGATTGTTGTTGCCCATGGATCAGCCGAGCATGACCGCTTGGTCCTGGATCCCTTGGATCTTGGGGGTAATTAGGCAGCCCATACATTGGGTTGGTGTTGACAGGGAGCGAAGAAGTGGAGAGACTGTGAAGCGGCGGGCGGCTGCTCAGAGGGAGAGGAGAGACCACCATCTGGAGCGGGTTAGTCTCCTGTCCTAGAGGGACGATTACAGGTTGAGATCTTTCAGCGGGGGGATCCGTCCCTTGTGGTTGAGAGGCCTGACTACGAGGGTTTGTTTCCGTCAATGGGGGTACAGACCCTGGCCCTGTACCAACAGGAGGAGCAGCGATTGGTGGAACGATGGTTCCAGAGGTAGCCTCGGTTGAGACCGGTGTTGTTCTTCGAGTGGTAACCATGGTTGATGTCTTGTCCCACAGACGGTGCCAAATGTTGTGGAATAAAAACTAGGTTGAAATTATTGCGGCTGGGGTTTGTATATTTAATGCTAGGGTTCGTGAGCTTCGTGCTTTAATGGCTGCTTCTGCGTTCGAGACTTAAACGGTCCTCACAGAATGCCTATGTATCTCTGTAAATTAGAGAATCAAGCCAATAAAACGTAGTTCTGAGATGAGGGATCAGGCCCTTTATATAGGCTGAAAAGCCTTAGAATTATGGTAGGATTTGGAGACTTGAAGGGCAAGTCTTTGAGGAATGTTCTAGATCTATTCCTTGTAGGAATCAGTTTCCATATTGAATTGGATGCCTTATTGGATAAGTCTGAAGAGGATATTATCCTTATCCAACTCTTATTTGCTGAGCTGTTTATTACCCTTAATATTAATTACGAAATTAATACTATAATCAGGGCTTTGGGCCCAGCTGGTGGGCCTCACGTTTGGACTATTCTCGGCCTAGTTAATGCCACATTAAATGTGTCTTTAGGTCTTATTTTCAGCCCATATCATGTATTAAATAGAACCGCTTGTGATATAATTGAAAAAATAGAGATTTTAGTTAGAGAAAATAGAAAGGTAACATGAAAATTTAAAAAGTGACATGATTTATGTGAAAAAGGTAATTGATTAGTTTATAGTAATTATAATTTAATTATGTTACTTTACTAAATAAAATTGCTCATAGTGTCTTTAGAAATGAGATATTAATGTTGCCCATGATATTTCTAGAAAAAAAGGAATTTAATTTGGAAAAAATAGAAAAGATGATACATTTTAGCTAAAAAGGTAATCGGTGAATAATTAGTATTATGATATTATTATTTTATTTTTATTAAATAGAAATGCCCGTGATATAATTGGAAAAAGAAAGGTTTTAGTAAGAGAAAATAAAAAAGTTAACGTGTTTTGGCTGAAAATGGTAATTTTCCATGACATAATTGGAAAAAGAGAGATTTTAGTTAGAGAAAAGAGAAAAGGTAACGTGGTTGAAAAGGTAATTTATTAGTTAATAGCAATTATAATATAATTACGTTATATGATTAAACAAAATTGTTTGTAGTGTTTTTAAAAAAAGAGAAATTTTAGTTAGATAGAATGTAAAAAATATTGTATTTTACCTGAAAAATGAAATTATTTTGTTTTTGAAAAATAGAAAAGGTAATATGTTTAACCTGAAAAAGGAAATTGATTAATGAAGGAGAAATTTTAGTTAGATAAAATGTATAAGATATTATATTTTACCTGAAAAAGGAAATTATTTAGTTATTTAAAAATAGAAAAAATAATATATTTAACCTGAAAAAAGAAATTGATTAGTTAGTAGGATGAGTAGGGGTAAATAAGTAAAATCAACAGTTACTGTACCGACCAACCGACCAAACTTTTAATGTTTCGGTTTTTATATAATAGTATAGATTAATGATGCATTCTTAGCACACACTTTTTCACATCCTCGCAATAAAATTTATTTTCACCTAAAATTATTGTCAGATAAATATATCTTAAACAATTCGGACAATTCCCTTATCCTGCATTTGCAATTTTCTCCTGGGTATTAGCTCTTTTGATTTTACTACTAATCAACCGTGATATTTTTTATTAAAGAATTTTTTTTTTTTTTTTGTCATTACCAGAAACCATACTCTAGTCTCTATACTTAATATATGATAGAAAAAAGTGCAGGTAGTCATTAACTTCTAATCTTCTATCGATGCATATATATAAGCAAAATCAGAAAGAAAGGAAATAAGAAGAATGCACATATATGTAAACATTTTGCCAGAACACAATTTGAATCATTTTCAACAGACCAGCAACCTTATGCATCACAATTCACAATGACTTGCTAGCCTCCAAACTCCATTACATAAAAATTTGTATCATGCCAAAAGTATCATCTAAAAAGTACTAAGAGGAATGCACATAAACATCTTAATGCATGTTGCTAAACGATTCATCCAAACACTACAGCAAGAGGAATGTATAGAAGTATGTGAACGAATGCCACCAAAAGAATCATCTGTATCTAAACTACTGTAATACTATGGTATATTCAACAACTCAAATTTTTGAGAGGCCTAAAGAGTTTGAAGCTGCAAATTGTAAATTAATCCAAGAAGCAGATTTAAACACATCAATCAGCAGAGTACTATGTGAAGTCTGATTTACCTACTCTATCAAGTCAGCTAAGAGAAGATTGAATTCAAGGAACCATCAAGATGTTATGATGATGAACCTTCAAGGGCATTCTACTAGCTAGATCCTTCAATGTCAGAGTTTCCAAGCTTGTCAGCAGACTCATGAACCCTTAAAACAGAAAGTACGCACACAACTAAAATTCAAGAGTGCCATGCCAGAAGTTGGAAATAAACGAGAGCAAAGAAAAAAAACGGTTTTGCAGTAAAGGTTACGGGCCATACCAGAAGTTAGAATCGTCACTAGAAGGGAACAGGCTCTCCGTGTAACTAGTCGCTTCCAAACAGTCACAGTCCGTAATACCAGAGATCTCCACGACCTTAAACTTGCCATCTTTAGAGCTGTAAACCAGTATATTAGATCCAAGCCGAAACAAAATGTCACTCTTTAATTTTCTGACATAAACAGAAGGGCAGGGCCGGGTTCACTCAAAGTTGGAAAGGTTAGCAACTTCGTCCAGGAATCCATGACACCGTATTCATTTAGTATCCACAAATCAGCTCGGGTATCTTTATAGTTGCAGAATACACATGATAAGTACCCGCTGATAGCTATCAGCGGGCACCCGCTAAAAACAAAGTATTAGTTCCTTAAAAAACACAATTCTGGAATACTTGACAAAGTATATCTAATTTCAAAAGTATTATTTCAAATACAAAAGAATATCCACAAAAAGTATTTCAAATCATCATACTAATCCACTTGCACAAAAATATCTTGCTTTATCCATTTGCACACCCACTTGCCCACTTGCATAAAGGTATCTTGCTCCATAAGACAAAGAGGCAATATAATATTCAAAGACACCCATTTGCAACAGACAGAATCTGACTGAAGTAGTTCAAGTGGCAGAATCAAGGTATGTTTGAGGGGACATCAATCACTGTTCCAATAGTGGCTCACTATAGCTTTAACGGCACAACTAGTGGGCAACAGTGATTGGGAAACACTACCTATAAATACCCCCATTCTGCACACAGAGAAAGAGACAATCTTTCATAGACATAAAAACTCCTGCAAAATAAAAGCTCTCTACATTATTCTTCACATACGATATATTTTCACCAGCCCGGTTATTATTATTTCCGATTACTGATTCTCACGCCGGAGGTGCTTGACGGCCACCACCCCCGGGCAAGCATTGTTTTGCAGGTACCCCAAACTCAGGTGAAGTGCTTCCGGTAAAGAGCCCAGAATGGTGATCGGAAGCCTCTAATCGGCCGTGGGAATTATCATTTGGCGCTAGAAGGAGGGGGCTTGATTTTCTTGAAGAAAATTCCCTCACCTGCTCTAACCAATACGACAGAAATCAAAACACAAAAACCTCACATCCCAAGAGAAACCAAACACATACACATCCCCAAAATAGCCCCAAATACTCGATCCAAAACCATGACAGATGATCAAGAAGAGCAGCCAAGAGAAGTAAACACAAACGTCCCCCCCACAAACCCGCAAAATAATCAGTTAATAAACCACCCCCCAACAAAGATAACCAAGAACAACCGCTTAGCCTGAACCTCACGGGATTCAACCAGCAACAAGTCGATCTAATCATGCAAATAGCTTCGGCTTTTCCGCAACAAGGACAACCACCAGCACGGGGCTCCCAAGTCCGTTCTCATAACGACCAAGACGAAGAGGTACACAGTCAGCCTAGGAAGGCTAACTCAGCTTTCTCTCGACTAGGCTCCTCCCAAAACACAAACCACAAAAAACACGGCAAAAGTCACCACAGACCGGAGACATGGGAACAGAATAGAAAAGAAAGAGACCTAAGAAAAATCATCAACGACAAGAAGGCCGCATACGAGAAAGTGTTGGCGGAATATGAAAATCAAAGGTAGAAAGAACGATCCCCCACCCGCCCGCACGAAATGGAGAATACCCAACCATCAAATGCAGACATGATGCACACAATCATGGAGTTAAAGAGAAAAATAGAGGGCACAAACGAACCAGAAATCAGCGGGTCACCATTTACCGCAAGACTAGAGGCGGAGCCTCGACAAAAAGACATCAAGCACCATAGCTTCAATTCCTTCGACGGGCTGGGCGACCCGGAAGAACATCTCTGCTACTTCGACCAACTGGCCCTCCATTACGAGTATAATGATCTCACGAGGTGCCGTTTCTTTGCCGCAACTCTCCGCGGTAACGCCCAGAGATGGTTTTGTCGACTGACCGCCAGATCCATTGATACCTGGTTGGAATTCAAGAAACTTTTTCTAAACAAGTTCAAAGCAAACCAGCAACACGAGGTGCATACCGTGTTTTTGGAAACAATCGCGCAACGCAACGGAGAAACCTTGCAGAGCTACATCGACCGCTTCAAAGAGGCCGTTAACAAGGTCGTTTGTGTAAATGAGACAGAAGCCTTGGTTCACCTAAGAAGAGGTCTCAACCCCTACGAATGTGAGAAGTATGTATGCAAACTCATGGAAGCCAAACCTACCAACTTGGCAAAAGCATATGATCTGGCTTCACAGGCCATCAATGAGGCAGAATCCTTAAATGTGCTTAAACAGTCCAGGGCCCCGCCCACTCAATCCTACTTCCAAAGAGAAAGATACACGCCCTATCAAAGGCAAGCACCGACCCAAAATCAGGTACAAACTACTCACGGGCCGCCACCTCCCGCCCAAAAATCTCAGCCCGCGGTCCCAGTAAGAGACCGCTTAGGGGCAACAAACCCGTAGAGGACAGACAGGCGTCCCGAGCCTAAATGGAAGGACTTCACACTCCCTAGGGCGACCATTCTACGAGAAATCAGGGGAAAGCCTTTCTATCTACCGCCAGCCCCAATGTACACACTACCTGAAGACAGACCAAAGGACAAGCACTGCGACTATCATGAAACGCATGGTCATACTACGGAGAGCTGCTTGTCCCTCAAATATTTTCTGGAAAAATAGTTAAAAGCGGGCAACCTATCCCAGTACTTGCCCAGACAAATACAAGGGGCAGCCACGTCTCAAGGGCAAGACAGAAACATCGTACATACCGTCTTCGGCGGACAATCCTCCCCGCCAAGAGAAGAGCATGACATTTATGAGATATACGAAGGACCCCCGAATATCATTACTTTTACCGATGCGGACTATGAGGGTATTAACCCGAACCACACTGAGGCACTAGTTGTGTCATTGGACGTGGCCAACAACGAGGTAAAGAGGATCCTCGTTGATAACGGATCCTCAGTCGACATCTGTTTCAAACACACATGGGACAGGCTCAAGTTAAATGGCGAGAAACTCGAACCATGTCCCGACGAGACACCACTTTACGGTTTTGGGCACAACGCCGTCCCAATTGCGGGCATTGCTAGACTCCCCGTCTATTTCGGCAAATCGCCCAGGCAAGTATGTCGAACGATCAAGTTCTATGTCATCAATACCGCATCTTCCTACAACATGATTCTGGGGAGGCCCACATTGAACACGCTCAAAGCAGTCACCTCCACCCCTCATCTAAAGATTAAATTTCTTACTCTGAACGGGGTGGGAGAAATCAAGGGTGATTCTGAAACCTCCAAAAGATGCTATGGCATAGCACTCACCCCGGGTAAGACTGAACCCAGCAACCTCCGCAGAGAAAAGGCGAACAAGAGGAAAAGGGAAAAAAGACAAAGACATATTGAACATCAGCAAAACAACAGCAAAAGAAAGAGGGAGATACAGTTCATTGACGGGCCCGACCCGCCACGAATAGATGCAAATCTCTTGAAGTGTCTCAAACGGGAAGAGAAACCGCCAATAAGCCCCGCGGTACAGACAGAAAAAATAGAAGTTGTGCCCGGAGACGCAAACAAAAGTGTGAGTGTGGGAACGGGTTTAGATTCAGTCTTTAAAGCTGGCCTTACAGACCTCCTAAGAAATACGCCGATGTCTTTGCATGGAGCCCAAAGGGTATGCCGGGTCTGGATGAGTCGGTAGCAATCAAAAAACTGAATGTGGACCGGGAAAAGGCACCCAAAATACAGAAAAGAAGGAATTTTGCTCCTGAGCGACAACAGGCAATTGATGTCGAAATTGACAAACTCTTGGACGCAGATTTAATTTGTGAAGTCACCTACCCAAAGTGGGTTGCAAATGTAGTACTGGTGAAAAAGGCCAACGGCAAATGGAGAATGTGTGTGGATTACACTGATCTAAACAAAGCATGCCCAAAGGATCCATACCCACTCCCCTTAATGGATCAACTCATCGACGCAACCGCGGGCCACCTAATGCTGAGTGTCATGGACGCATACTCCGGTTACAATCAGATCAAAATGTCTCCGGAAGACAGAGAGAAAACAGCCTTCATTACACACAGGGGGGTCTACTACTACAAAGTCATGCCTTTTGGATTGATCAACGCAGGCGCCACATTCCAGAAAACAATGAACAAAATCTTCGGCAGTCAGATAGGCCGCAATATGGAGGTATATGTGGACGATCTCATAGTAAAGTCTCTCTTAACGGCTTATCACTTACAAGACTTGGACGAATGTTTCTCAACCCTCAGAAAACACAACATGAAGCTCAACCCAGACAAATGTGCGTTCGCACTAGTCGCGGGCAAATTCCTGGGATTTTTGGTATCTCACAGGGGCATTGAGGCCAATCCCGAAAAAATAAAAGCAATCATCGACATGCAACCGCCAAAGACCTTAAAGGAGATACAAAAGTTAACAGGGAGACTAGCAGCCCTCAGGAGGTTAATAGCAAAGTTGGCCGACCGATGCCTCCCATTCTTTGATACCCTGAAGGGAGCAACAAAAACAAAGGCAATATACTGGACAGAGGAGTGCCAGAAAGCCTTCGAGGATCTTAAAACTTATCTCTCCTCCGCTCCTTTGTTAGCGGTCGCGGCTCCTTCAGAACCATTATCACTATACTTATCTGCAACAGACAAGGCTGTAGGGGCAGTGTTGATCAAAGAGAAAAAAGGCGAGCAAAAGCCCGTCTATTATGTCAGCCAAGTGCGTAAAGACGCAGAAACTCGCTATCCAAATGTCCAAAAGTTTTCTCTAGCTCTGGTAATGGCAAGCAGAAAATTAAGACATTACTTCAAAGGCAGACAAATCCGGGTTATCACAGACCAACCGCTGAGAAAAATACTGCACAAACCGGACCTATCAGGTAGACTAATCAATTGGGCCGTAGAGCTCGGTCAATTCGATTTAAAATACAAGCCAAGAACCGCAATCAAAGCACAAGCATTAGCGGACTTTGTCACCGAATTTTCATTCACCACAAGGGAAGAAAAAATACCAACGGAAAGCAGGATCACCACCGGTAACAATTGGCAGTTGTACGTGGACGGTTCCTCCACCAACACCCGCTGTGGGGCAGGGTTAATCCTTACCAGCCCCGACAGTTTCCAAGTCAAGCAGGCCATATAGCTAAACTTCAAAGCGACAAATAACCAGGCAGAGTATGAGGCACTCCTGGCCAGTTTAGCATTGGCAAAAAGCTTACAAGTAAAAGAAATCACCATCTACAGCGACTCACAACTTGTAGTCCGCCAGACGATGGGTGACTATTCTACTAAAGACACAAGTCTCAGCAAGTACCAGGAAATGGTACAAGCTATGCTATCCCAATTTGAGAAACATACCCTCGAGCAAATAGACAGAACGGATAATACAGTGGCGGACATGTTATCCAAACTAACAAAGGGGGAGAAAACGGGTAGCGACACAGTCTATTTCGAGGAATTGCAAACTTCCAGCATAAACAGTCTGCCTGTAATGGAGATAGGCCCGCCACAAGATACTTGGATGACTCCCTATATCCGGTACTTAAAAGATGGTACCCTGCCTGATGACAGCATTAAGGCTAAGGTACTCAAATCTCAAGCGGTAAAGTACTTTATGCGAAAAGACACCCTGTACAAAAGGAGTTTTGATTCTCCTATACTCAAATGTGTTGATGAAGAAGATGCTCTATACTGCATGAGAGAAGTCCACGAAGGCATCTGTGGCGACCACATGGCTGGAAAAGCACTGGCACATAAAATACTCAGACAAGGCTATTACTGCCCCAAGATGCACAAGGAATGCAAAGCTTTCACAAAGTAGTGCCACCAATGCCAACTATTCAGCAACATGTCCCGGAAAGCACCAGCCCTTCCAGCAGCAATCTTGTCGCCAATACCCTTCACAGTTTGGGGCATTGACATAATGGGGCCCTTCCCCAAAGCAAAGGGTGACCTACAATACGTAATGGTCGCCATCGATTACATGACCAAATGGGCCGAAGCAAAGGCACTCAAAAACATCACACAGGATGATGCAATCCGGTTTGTCACAGATCAAGTCATCACGAGATTCGGAATTCCGGTGGTACTCATATCCAACAATGGGACACAGTTTGTTGGGTCAAAATTTACAAAGTTCCTATCCGACCACGGGATCAAACACAAGAAGGCTTCTGTCTGCCATCCACAGAGCAACGGACAGGTTGAGGTGACTAACCGCATCATTGTTCGAGGCCTGGAAAAAAGGCTAACTACTTCCAAAAAGAAATGGCCGCATGAGTTGCCTAACGTCCTTTGGGCATACCGGACATCAGCTAGGACAAGTACAGGGGAAACCCCGTTCAAGCTAGCTTTAGGTACGGAAGCTCTTGCTCCAATCGAGATTGGATCCCCATCCTACCGAACTATCAACTTCGAAGAAGAGGCCAATAACCAAGGACTCAAAACAAACCTAGACTTGCTAGATGAAGCAAGGGAAGCCGCTGTCGAAAAAATGACCGTTAGAAAGAAAAAATAAAGGAATTTTTCGACAAAAGAGCCAGAGTCAAGGCTTTTTTAGAAGGTGATTTAGTCAACAGGGCGACTGAGGCATCCAACCCTAGACACACCGGCAAGCTTATGCCAAAATGGGAAGGCCCATACAAAATCATTCAGGTCTTAAGGCCGGGCTCTTACAAACTAGCACGCCTGGATGGCACGGAAGTCAACAACACTTGGCACGGCGATAAATTGAGAAAGTATTATCAATAGACAGTCGATCAATCTGTACTTTCTCTTTCTTGTACTCAACAGTCATGAATGGAATACTTTTTTACCAACAAATTGTCTACAATAGCATCCTACTGTCAAGTCCCCTAAGCGGGCAAGCATCCTATTATACAGTCGTCTACGCGGACAAGCATCCTACTATCAAGTCCCCTAAGCGGGCAAGCATCCTATTATACGGTCGTCTACGCGGACACGCATCCTACTATCAAGTCCCCTAAACGGGCAAGCATCCTATTATACAGTCCTCTACGCGGACAAGCATCCTACTATCAAGTCCCCTAAGCGGGCAAGCATCCTATTATACAGTCCTCTACGCGGACAAGCATCCTACTATCAAGTCCCCTAAACGGGCAAGCATCCTATTATACAGTCCCCTAAGCGGGCAAGCATCCTATTATACAGTCCTCTACGCGGACAAGCATCCTACTATCAAGTCCCCTAAGCGGGCAAGCATCCTATTATACAGTCCTCTACGCGGACAAGCATCCTACTATCAAGTCCCATAAACGGGCAAGCATCCTATTATACAGTCCCCTAAGCGGGCAAGCATCCTATTATACAGTCCTCTACGCGCACAAACATCCTACTATCAAGTCCCCTAAGCGGGCGAGCATCCTATTATACAGTCCTCTATGCGGACAAGCACTCTATTACAAAGTCTCCTAAGCGGGCACGCGACCTACTCAAAGCATTCTATTACAAGGTCCTTTACGCGGACAACCATCCTACTATCAACTCCCCTAAGCGGGCAATCAACCTATGGAATTCCACCAACAAAAACAAATAGTAATAAAGTCCCTAAATGGGCAAAAGCAAAAGACAACCGGAAAAGAAGTTATCAAGCGTGACACCGTACTGAAGATGTGCAAAAAATATGCAAAAAAGAAAAGATTGCCAAACAAGTTCAAACGGAAAGAGACAAATTTATTCATTTTTATCATTTATTACAAGGCTGGACAAAATACAAGATTTGGATCCCTAAAGTCTAAGCCTTGCAGCTTCCACCTTCTCCATCACCATCGTCTTTCTTCGGTGGGGGTGGATTCTTGGAAGCTTCGCCTTTCTCCCGGCGCTTTGCTAGAGCATCCTCAATCTTCCGAAAAACTTCCGGAAAATCGGCCTCTGACTCCGGCCCGTCGAAAACCATTCCATCGACTATAACCTTGTTGTTATCATAGTCATACATCATTATGCGGGGATCCATGAAGAGAGAACAGTGACAGGAACAAAAGAAAGCTGAGAAATAAGAAAGATGCTCAGGATCAAGCACGTTAACCCCCCTTTTATAGGGGGGTAAAAACAAACTAAAAGGTGCACAGTTAATACTACCATTTCCAAGCCATGGAATAGTGCACGCACAGTCAAAAAATATCGATCCCCATGCAGACTGCAGTAAAAGCACGGTCAAAAGAACGTGATTTCCATGCAGCATTTAATGCGTGTAGCAAATCCCCACAGTCAAACGCACAATTTCCAGGTAACACTTCCCGAAAGCCTATTTATTCCTTCCTTTGACAAACAAACACAATACACACAATACAGTTATATTTCACCACAGAAATGCAAAATAAATATCCCACCAAACACACAAAGTATTTCAGACTTTAAAGAAACAATTTACAAGTACGAGAAATAGCAAACTATTTCCAAGTCACACAGCGGACAGACCTGCAGAGCGCCTTCGAACCACATTAACAACGGGCAGTCATAGTAAGGACTCATCCCCAGCGGGAAGCTCTCAGCGGACTGGACATGCCTATTAAAGTTTCCTCTTCACCCGGATCCTCGCCGTACACGGCTGCGATGGCCGACAACAGAGATACGGCGTCCAACTCATCCAACCTGGACATGCCTATCAACGGCTCCTTTTCATCCGGTTCCTCACCATACACGGCTGCTATGGCCGACAACGGAGTAGCAACATCAACCTCATCCCCACCCGTTCCACGCTCAGGAATTTGCACATCAACTTCACTTGCCACAGGCTCCGCTTGACAACCAACACTAACTCTAACCGTCTCTCCTAGACGGGCTTTCAATGCTTTCACCTTGCGCTTAGCTCTCTTGGCCTTAGAATTCAGTTTGGACGCTTCATTTCCCAAACGGGCAATCTCTGCACCATTCTCCGCGGCTTTCCACCTTAACTCACCAAGCTCAACAAGCTCATCTTGCGATACCGCTACACGCATCTTTGCGGCCTCCTCTTTCACAATTCCAGTAAACTCGGCACTGTTTGTAAATTTCCTAATCGCAGCCTCTTCCGTCGGACGGGAGTCAAGGTGGCTTTGAGCATCATTTGCACGGTCCCTCTCATACTTCAGTGAAGTACTTAAGTTCTTTATTTGCTCCGTCAAAGCAGCCTTCTCGGCCTCAAGCTCAATTTTGTCCTCCGCCAAAAACCTTCGAAGATCAGAACTATAAGTATAGCTTGCTTTGATATCGGTTTTCTCGGTCTCAATCTCAAACAAAGCCTTAGCAGCATTATCCTTCATTATCCTCTCGGCGGCCAATTCCTGCTCAAGCGCTCTCACTCTCTCCTTTAAAGCAATATTGCTGCTGCGGTACATATTACCCCGGGCCATCAGACCCGTGTACATGCACTGATTCTACAAAAAACAAACACACAAAAAATGTAACAAGTCACCAACGGGCACAAGTAAGAGCAAACACCAAACTACTAGACAGACGCATACCCGTGCAGCGTACTTCTGCGAAAAGCGACACATCCGCCCCCAACTCAACTCATTCTTCCTCAGCAAATCGTCATCAGTCATAGATTCCGCTGTGAAAGTATTAGGCCCTGACTTGAAGAGAAAACCATAGCCGGGCCTATTGCCAAACTCAGCATCATTCACTTCATCATCACTACTTGTATAATGAACAATCTCTTCAGAAGACTCTCCACTATCCCCACCACCCTCTTTCTCAGTACCATCAGAAGCGGTGCCTGCGCTTTCATCAACGACCAGGTTGGAAGGAACGTAATCATCTACCCTGGAAGGCTCGACCCGTCTACGCTTAGACGGACCAACATCATCGATAGTTCTCCGTTTCAAACTTGGAGGCGGAACATCACCCGCCACATCAACATGTTTATCCGCCCCAACATCGGCCTCCTTTGCGGTCCCCAAAGTCTCTTCAGAATCTAAATCAACGACTTCCTTGCTCCCAGGAGTATCAACCGCTTCAGGAATGTCAGAAACACCCCGCTCAACTCTTCGAATGGACGCTCTATACTCCTTTGAAAGAATATCCGGTTCATGCTCACCAACTCCTAGGCTGGCAGCATATAACCTTGCCACAGTACCAGGACTATTGCCTCCACTTTCAGTGGCCATTTCCTCAACATTAGCGGGCTTTTCACCCCCAGTTTGAACATCTCCCACAGCGGCCCTGTCAACTTCAACTGCAGCCTCATCCTTGTCACTCTCTCCTTGTATAGGTTTTTCTCCCTCTAACTCCAACTCAATGCTTTCCTCAACTGCCTGACCTTCCCCACCCAAAAACTCCTCCGACTCGCCTAGCAACTCCTCAGATAGCGACTCGGCTTTCGAATCAATGTCATCCTCGTCCACCTCCTCCTCAGTATCTTCCTCCACAACGGTTTCTGGATCTTCAAAAGGAACAGAAAGTTCAGCCCCTCTACCTGACAAATCAAAAGCATCCAATATATTTGCAGTGGAAAAATGACCGCCACGGAGACGGTTGGGTCTGGGGGGCACTGTCAATATAAACTTTGCATACAACCTCGCTTCACTCAAACCCAAGGTCGGGTGTACATCCAGCTCCGGTTTACGAGGATCCAATACTACACAAAACAAACGATATTGTCAATAGCAGATACAACAAAAACAACAGAATACATGAAACAGAGACTTACAGCAATGTCTTCTCAAATCGGCCGGATGAACAAAATTGGATTCCGTCCACACTTCACCTAGCGCCTTCACAAGCCTCACCAAGATATCAATCTCAACGCGGCTCAATCGATTGCGGTTCACCTTATAAGAACACTCAACTTTCTTCGTAAAATTCTTCTGCCAAACAAACAATACACCACCAAAAGTCATGACCAAAAACCTACCAAAAACATAAATCGAACTCTTTTTCATAAAAGAGGAAATCGAAACAACATCCACTTACCACCGAAACAAAAAACAAACACAAACCCACATTCAAAACCACCTACCTAAACAGACATCATAAAATTAGAAATACATACATGGCACGGTTATCTATGAAACAGATATCACAAAAGAAAAATGCAAGGAAAGAACAACAAATCTTACCGCAAAGCAGGAGATACGAACGACTTTAAAGAGATAGAAACCTCGTCGATCACCGGAATAGCACAGCCACAACAAAGAACAACCGAGTAAGAACTCAATAGTAAGAGATATGAAGACAGTAAAAAGATGGGAGAAATAACTGAGCAAACCTCCCTTTTTATTACGTGAGGCGCGTGAAAAGGGGGGGAGAGATTATAACACGCAACGTGGCAGCTTCTGACTGGTCCACGCCAAAAGCACAATAATAACTGCCTCGGTACAAAACACCAACTACTCACTTGGTAATAACTCCCCACTTCTCTTCACATATTATTTCAAAGGTACACTCTCTCTCCACCCAAAGGTCACTTCACTCATTAATACGCACTGCCACTTATCATTTCTCTTATTATTGGCATTTAATATTATTCTTTCATTAATTGGCAATAATAAGCATTTATTCGGATAGCAGTTACGCATATCAAACAAAAAACTTTTCATCTTCGCGTACGTCAAGCACCGCATACCGCCTAAGTGTTGTCCGCCAACACTTGGGAGGCACATTTTTACAAAGATTTTCTAACTCCTAAGTGTTGTCCGCCAACACTTGGGGGGCACATTTTTACAAAGATTTTCTAACTCCTAAGTGTTGTCCGCCAACACTTGGGGGGCACATTTTTACAAAGATTTTCTAACTCCTAAGTGTTGTCCGCCAACACTTGGGGGGCACATTTTTACATAAAATTTTTTCATCTCCAAAGTGTTGTCCGCCAACACTTGGGACGCAGTTTCGCATTTTCTCCGCTTATCGTTTTCTTTTACTCCCCCTACCCGCTAAAGCGCATAGAGGGAGTGGGGGGCAATGATAAGTACCCGCTGATAGCTATCAGCGGGCACCCGCTAAAAACAAAGTATTAGTTCCTTAAAAAACACAATTCTAGAATACTTGACAAAGTATATCTAATTTCAAAAGTATTATTTCAAATACAAAAGAATATCCACAAAAAGTATTTCAAATCATCATACTAATCCACTTGCACAAAAATATCTTGCTTTATCCATTTGCACACCCACTTGCCCACTTGCCCACTTGCATAAAGGTATCTTGCTCCATAAGACAAAGAGGCAATATAATATTCAAAGACACCCATTTGCAACAGACAGAATCTGACTGAAGTAGCTCAAGTGGCAGAATCAAGGTATGTTTGAGGGGACATCAATCATTGTTCCAATAGTGGCTCACTATAGCTTTAACGGCACAACTAGTGAGCAACAGTGATTGGGAAACCCAACCTATAAATACCCCCATTCTGCACACAGAGAAAGAGACAATCTTTCATAGACATAAAAACTCCTGCAAAATAAAAGCTCTCTACATTATTCTTCACATACGATATATTTTCACCAGCCCGGTTATTATTATTTCCGATTACTGATTCTCACGCCGGAGGTGCTTGACGGCCACCACCCCCGGGCAAGCATTGTTTTGCAGGTACCCCAAACTCAGGTGAAGTGCTTCCGGTAAAGAGTCCAGAACGGTGATCGGAAGCCTCTAATCGGCCGTGGGAATTATCAACACATAAACTATTTCGAAGTGTTCCCAACATCAATGTGAATTCAGTATCTTCGAGTACATCATATATCGGTTGAGAAACTTCTCCAAACCTCTCAGATTTCAGATCAAATGAGACAATAAACGATGATGAAGTTGTAGATTCAGAAACACGAGTAGTAAGCCAGTGGAGAGATCCGTTAACAAACTGGCCAGGATAATCTAAAGGGCCATGAGGGATACTAGGAACTACCCCAAACGGAAAAGCCTCAACAGTCCTCCAAGTATTCGATTTTAGACTAAAAACCTTAACATTAGTCTTATATGTATTTGGACCCGATTTCAGGCAAAAGATCGAAACAACCTTGAAATCATTACTAGAACCATCGTACCCGAATCCATAAACGAGACAAGCATCATCACGATGCAAGTCAGGATGGTAAGTAGCAGGCAACTCCCTGACGACATGGTAATAACAAGCTTGTGACAAGAAAATCCCTACCCAAAAAATGTTACCTCTAAACTTCAATTCAAAATTCAAATTAGATTTGGATTTAGATTTTTAATCTTATCTTGGAAGGTTCCTAAGATATGTAGGTACTTTATTCGTCATTTCTTTTTTTTGCAATAATGTGATTTTTTAATTTTATGGTATATTATTTATACTACTGTAAATTATTTGGATAAACAAATCTATTAACCAATTTTTCGAACTTAATAATAAGTATACATATCCTTAAATCGATCTTAAAGATCGTTATAATCTAATTCAAAAAAAAAAATTAATTTAATAATATCCTTGATAATATAACATGTTTATTTATGAAGTTTTGTCTTTATGTGTCCTATTTAGTTGTTGATTTTCGATATACAAAAAACTCTGATATGAATACACTGGAGGTAATTTTGTATATGGGTTAATTGGCTAATACATACATAATTCAAACTCGTGCCTAGCTTGCAGTTGGTTAACTGAACTCAAAAAGTTTGCAGTCAACTCATCAAAGTAATTAAAACTTGCAATCGACTAACTACCGTTAACTCCATCTAACGTCCCTGACGGAAATCTGACGTGGCATGCTTAGGTGTCAAATATTTACACGTTGTCTACTAATGTGCTAATTAATTTAAAATTAATTATTTTAAAAAACTCTTAAATTAATTTGAAACTCTAAAATTATTAAAAACTCTTAAATACATTTTAATTTCTTTCCACAATCCCCATTTCTATGATTTTTTCTTATTAATCTGCAAAATTAGGGTTCTTAGCCAAAAATTAGGGTTTTTCATTTCTATGATTTTTCAGATGATTTGAAGGTTCCAATTGCTTCCTAGAGTTGTGTATGATCGATTGATGTGTTCAATTGATGTGTTTATTTCCATTTTTGTAGAAATTGAGTTATATATTTTTTTTCGAATTTTTGAATCGTTCGTTCGTTGCTTGTGATGATTGTTCGTGTTAGGGGTTAGTTTACCCATGTCCTAAGCTTTGTTTTAAGCTATTAAACGTTGAGGTTGGTTCGATTTTTCTGAGAATCACGATTTCGGTCGGAGTTGGCTTCAAGCTCGCCGGAAATTCCCATGATCGTTTTGATCGTTTTCGGGCGTGTTCTTGCAGTGTGGTTGGACCTTAATGTATGAACATCAGTATATGTTGGTTTGGTGTGAAATAAAGGCTCATCGGAGCTCCAAAGGTTCGCCGGATTCTGCGAAAATCCGGTAACCTCAAGAACATATCATCAAATTAGAGGACCAGGGGTAATGGAGTCGCCAAGTAGCCTCTGCGGCAATACATTCCTGTTATCAAAAGGGTGTCTCTCATCTGTCTTAATATATCAAAAGGATTATAAAGAAGCATCATGACAAGTATTGTTAGAATATGTGTGCGCTTTATGAGTATAGAGCTGGCCATGTGTGTGCATGTGTGTGCCATGTTAGAGTATAATATGTTGTCCCATGCTGCCTGCCCATAATGTGCACTGCCCAAGCTTGTTGTTGCCGCTGCCCATACCAGTTCAGTCCTCTATGCTGCAGTCCTCCATCACCTTATGTTCCTAGCTTGTAGTATAAATATGTATCACTTGTTGTAGTGTATCAATAACTTGATCATTCACAATGTAACCAAGCAATGTAGTTCTATTAATATAGTCTCACTGCACTGCAGTGTTCTTGTTCTTCCATTACTATCTCCATCTCTACATACTCTTATCTACTACTGTTATAGTTCTATTATGGTATCAGAGCTTGAAGCTAAACAGCACATGATCCTACAACCTTCAAAGCTTAAAAACCAACCACTTTTATCACCTTTTTTGTTGTTGTTGTTTTTCCAGAATTTTAAATCTTCTCAGGCCTTCCTTGGCCTCGACAGGCTACTTCATCTGAAATCTGCTATCACCTGCAATGCCTTGTCTGAACAGTACTTTCCATGTCCTTGCTTCTTCAGGGATTGTTCTTCATTCCGCAAATTTTCTGCAGTTTTTCTGCACCTTTCTCACTGCAACCTTCTGCAGTTTTTTCTGCTTCTTTTTACCTCAGTTTTCTACAACCTTCTGCAACTACTCAGACTCTCCAAACTACTTCTTCATCCACCTGCCATCTCCATAGTCCACAACTCAACAACTCAAAGCTATCCCATGTTATACTCAATCATCTTCCGCAAACCCACAAACACAGCAGCCCCTTCTGTCCTTTCGCTTGCTCCAGCAACCGCCCTTTCACGATCTCTCATCTCTTCATCAGCTTGTATGACTTTCTCAATTTCATCAAACTCTCTTCCATTTTTCTCTTAGTCTTTCAAACATAACACTGTCAGAAATTAGCTGTTTTCTCCTAGTCTCCTAATCTTCATCAAACTCCCTTCCATTTTCCAGAAATTTTTAATGTACACACACTCTATCTTACCTAGTTAATAAAATGGTGGTTACTCTTTTTCCCCAAGTGGTTTTTTATGAGGACCTCCCCATAACCCATTTCTTCATCCGAATAAAATAAGTTTTCTGCACCTTTTTTTTTCATCATTTTTCAGTCATGTTTTTGGGCAAGAAATAAATCAACATGTTCATTGCCCAGCAGCTCCTTACCTACTGCAGTTCGTGTCAGTTTTCTGCATCATTTCAGCACCTTCTATCAGTTCAAGGTGTTGTCTACTGCAAGCCACCAGTGTCTACAAAGACTACTACCTATGTAATGTTCAGAGTTTTTCCAAACTGCATTGTCAACATTTGTGTTTCCTGATGTATTCAACAAAAACAAACAGCTTCCTTTCTACTCATATAACAAGATGCTTCACCATGAACTTTACCACAATCTGCACAAACACCACCAACATCATCAAAATCAAACATCTCAAAAGTAACCTCAGAACGTGACTCCAGCACAAGTATCAAACTCAGCCACAACCTGCACAATCTCAAGTGAATCAATCACCGCAGAATTACTCCAAGTCGGTCACTGCTATATGCGACACCGAAGCATTATTTTCGAGCCTTCGCCGCTCACTCTTGTGAAGCTAATCCAATCTTCACCACAGAATCACTCTTTACCTCAGTTCTTTTTCCACTTTTTTTTCTGCAGTTTTTTTCAAGCAAGTCTATAGCCACTTTTGGCAAGTAGATAGCTTCACGTCCGGCATGTCTATAGCTGTTTTTTATGGCATGTAGATAGCTAGTGTGTTTTGGAAAGCTTCCCTCTCATCTCTCTCTAAGCTTTATCATTAGAAAAACTGCATACTCTTGTATTTTCAGGGTGATTGTGATGATTAATTCCAGCCCTTATGAGCCTTGTGTGCTCCGCTCCGAAGTGAGCTTTTTATGCCCAAGATGGCCGATATATTCTGAGCTTGTGATGCTCCGTTTGATGCCTTACTTTACTGTTCCTCTTGCTTCCTGTTGCTGCCTCCATTTGGTGCTGTTGAGCCTCTTGTTCGTTGCCGTTTCTTCAAGTTGGTTGGTTGCCGTTGTTGTTCAAGATCAATGTTTCGTTTCACTCCCACATTCATCTTGAGGGGGGATGTTAGAATATGTGTGCGCTTCATGAGTATAGAGCTGGCCATGTGTGTGCATGTGTGTGCCATGTTAGAGTATAATATGTTGTCCCATGCTGCCTGCCCATAATGTGCACTGCCCAAGCTTGTTGTTGCCGCTGCCCATACCAGTTCAGTCCTCTATGCTGCAGTCCTCCATCACCTTATGTTCCTAGCTTGTAGTATAAATATGTATCACTTGTTGTAGTGTATCAATAACTTGATCATTCACAATGTAACCAAGCAATGTAGTTCTATTAATATAGTCTCACTGCACTGCAGTGTTCTTCTATACACTGCAGTGTTCTTGTTCTTCCATTACTATCTCCATCTCTACATACTCTTATCTACTACTGTTATAGTTCTATTAAGTATATCTCTCCTTGGTTTCGCACTTGAAATATAGTTATGAGTTGGGATGACCATGAATTGATATGTCAATTTTTATCTCCAAAGGAGCTCTGGATTTTTGGAAAGCATCATACATGTTATCGCTTTTGTCTCTGGTACAATTTTTGACCTAACAAAGAGGGTGCTTTAGGATGTGGAATAATAGTAGCTCTTCTGTTGTGAATCTAGTGAATTGAGAAATTTTCATGTTTCTAAAAAGCCTTGTGTGTTGATTAAAGGATAAAAATAACTTGGAATCTTACCAGGACGGGTGTTTATTGCCAGGTGCTTTTTGAATATTCTTATCTCAGTATATATTTAAGAAAATTTAAGGTTCAAAGAAAGGCATTTAGTATGTGATTTTTAATATTCAGTATATGTGGCAGCTGATGTGAGGAGAGAGAAAAGTCAACGTGGCGGCTTAGTGTACAAAATTAACGGACTTCCATTAAAAGTCAACGAGAGTTAACGGCGTTGCAAGTTATTTTTTGTTTAGTGATTGAATCGCAATAAAATATTAGTGTACTGACTCAATTGCAAGTTTTTTGAGTTCAGTTATCCAACTGCAAGTTAAGCACGAGTTCAGTTATGTATTAGCCAATTAACCCTTTTGTATATACAGGAGTTTGACAGTTTCCTATTCCAAATTGTACTACGCATACCGCAAAAAGGTAACAAGAGCTCAAGTGTAGCTCACAACTTAAATTTCTTTTTGCTAATAATATCAAAAGTTCGGGTCTGGTCGATTTTTATTGAAAATCGTTACCAAATCGTGCATATCGATTTGGTTTGGTTTTTATCTATTAATCATAATCGAACTGGTTAAAATGATTTTTTCAATTCGATTAACCATTTATTGGTTTCGATTTTTAATTTTTTTTAAAATTAATATTTTAATAATAATACTAAGAAAACTTTGGAACTGTCAGTTTACCCTTGTCGTAACACTAAAAATAGTATAAGAGTTGGAGTATATTTTTTTTTGATGAAAGGGGATAATTCAATACATAAAAACCATACGGCATCTACAAGAATGATCGAATCGATCAAACATAGAACAGGATGACACGCCTATCTTCATAAAATGAGACAAATAAGCAGTGTGAAAAAAAGTGATATATCTATAGATACTTTTTCTACGCTCTATATCTTCTCCAAAATCCGTTTGAGCTATCGACCACAAATGCAATTCGTAACAAGCTCTTATCTTTGAATCCGAACCAACTCTCACAAAAAGGAGAGAAATCCACCCTCTCACCAAGGAGAGAAATCCACACCATCTCACCAAGGAGAGAAATCAAACTGAAATTACAACCTAAAAATCCAAACTGCAAAACAAAATAAAACAACCAAGCCGAAAAATACAAGCCAACAGCCGAATAAAACAAGTTGAAAATACAAAAAATTCAAAAAAACTTAGATCTGACAAACGAAACCACAGATAGGTGGCTAAATCTCGAAATCCCCGCTTGAATCGAAGAAGAAAGATAGCCGGAAGCTCTGATAATGTAGATCTAGAAAAACAATTCAACGCAAACCAAAAAGATAGAAATCCTTACCCAAAAAGGGAGATTATGGAAAAGATAAATCAAACAAAAGAAGAGAAGGAATTTGGGGCTTTCCACCGAAGAAACCGATGGAAGCCCCACCGGTTAAGGTGCAGAAGACGGGAGGGAAAGAGAAAAGGGAGAAAAGGTAGAGAGAAAAGCAAGTATAAGCCCTTCCGATTCTAATTATTAAAAAATCGAATCGTGTCTCGTTTGGTTTTAGTTGGAGTATATTTTTAAATAAGCTACTTCCATTCATGCATAAAACAAAGGTGATCATACAACCTTTACATTACATAGCATCCTTCGACAAAAACATTGAATTAAATTCCGAGCTCACCACTTAAGCATAGCATCCTTCGACAAAAACATTGAATTAAATGCTAAGCTCACCACTTAGAGCATTTCCAACTAGAAAACCTTTAACAAAAAGTTTAGGTG
The DNA here is from genome assembly GCA_036435485.1 of Saposhnikovia divaricata. Lineage (NCBI taxonomy): Eukaryota > Viridiplantae > Streptophyta > Magnoliopsida > Apiales > Apiaceae > Saposhnikovia > Saposhnikovia divaricata. Next base: position 154,975,191 of record CM071595.1, read on the forward strand.
GCATGGCATGTCATGAATAGAAAATATAAATAATATATAAAAAAAAGACATTCCAATAGGTCATTTCCCTTAGCAAAAAATATAATCAATCATTTAATATTGATTATATTTGGCCAATTTCTAGAAATTTGTAGCAAGATTTCACATAATTTATTACCATATTAAAATAATATATTCTATTTATAACAACTTAAAATAATAGTAATATACTATTCTAAAAATATAGCCAATCAGTATAGCCAATCTCATTGAAGCACAAAGTCTTACAGGTTCGACAAATTTACATGATCAGTATTTTATATAATTTACCCCATCATTTGTAATCAACACCGTTGGAGATGCACTTAGGAATGTATATTAGTCACAATATGTTGTTATTTAGAAATACAAAACTTGTAGTATACTCGAGCAATTTGATCCTCATCCATTCTTTATATCATTTTTTGGAAGTTGTCCCACATCGTTTGTAAGAAGGGCAAATTGCTAGTTAATAAGCAGCCAGTTAACTCTATTAGTATGAAATCTTTTTGAAGTTACCCAAAAACAAATTCGTGTGGGCTCGGCCTAAAGCGGACAATATCATACTAATATGGAGTTAAAGCATGTCAGCAAGCCCAACAAGTGATATCAGAATTATGGTTGTAACGATTCATAACAATCTAATATCATTACAAGAAAAGGGTCAATAGACATCGGTTTCTGGCCGATGTCTATGTTATTTTGCAAGTGATGTCTTTGTCGGTGATGTCTATTCTAGACATCGGCCAGAAACTGATGTCTGTGCTAGCATAGACATCGATATTTCCTTCAATACACATCGATTGTTCTACAAAATAGGTTAAATATAATTAATTTTATAAACAAATTACTTGCATTATATTCTATAAAACATATAACACACTAAGTAATTTTTCACATACACATCGTTTCTTTATTTGAAAGTGATGTATAACATGGTGTATGAAATCGAATGATTTACTACAACTGATGTCTATTTAGCTCTTAGACATCAATTTTCTAGCAAATAAATTGATTTCTATTGTCATCTTAGACATCATCCTGTACTGATGTCTAACGAACTTATAAACATCACTTTTTATAGAAAAGAACTGATTTATATTCGTCTCTTTGACATCACTTTGTTCCGATGTCCATAAAAACAAAAACCAAAACATTTATGAACAATCTCCAATTGTCTCTCTCCATCTCCATCTCTCTCTCTCCCTCTCTCTCTCCATCTCTCTCTTTCTCTCCCTCTCCCCCTATCTCTCACTAATAATGTAAAATAAATAGACAACAAAATACAATAGCTTGGCCAACCCCCAATTTCTTTTTACAACAATCAAGTGAGAGAGAAGTTAGGGTTTAAAAAACCCAATTTAAGAAATTAGGGTTTAGATTTTAAAAAACCCCCAAATTAAAGCTTACCAATTTTAGTAGAGAAGATCCTAGAAATAGCCGAGGAGACCCTATTCATGCAGATAAAACCCAAATTAAAGCTTAACAATTTGGACATGAGCATAGGAGAGATGATCGCAGAGGTGATTGGTGATGGTGGTGAGTAGAGTAGAGGTGAGTGCTGGTGGAGGTGATTGGTGGTGGTGAGAGACGAGAGACAGAGTTTCAGTCGAGAGAGAGAGATATGAGAGAGATGATAGAGAGAGATGAGAGTCGACAGTCGAGAGATGAGATGAGACTATGAGAGTTTTAGTTTTGTTGAAAAGGGGCGGAAAATAATTGCCAAAGGCGGGGAGAAAATTTGGTAAAAGGGGGGAAAATTTTAACCAAGAGGAAACAAATAAAGAAGGGCGCGCGTTTGATTTTTTTAAACTGACTTTAGACATCGGTTTTAAAATAATTGATGTTTAAGAAAAACAAAGACATCAGCTTAATGCGGGGTGATGTTATTACGTCTTTTAACATCAGTGGCATTTACAACCGATGTCTAATGTGTGATGTCTATTGAACTTTTTCTTGTAGTGTATGGGCTCACAAAAGGATCCAGGAAAAGGCAGAAGGTCTATCCCAGAATGGGTTGAAGAAGGAGTAGGTGGGTCTTCCAGTATGAACCTAAGAAGAGCTAGATAGCCAGGTGAATTTCCAGTTGGGTCAATGGGAGCCATATCATACAGAATGAGGAAGATTCGATAGGTGTGGAGCCCAATGTGTGAAAGAAAAGATTGTTGGAAATTATCCCACACACAATTATAAAAATTGTAACTAAAGAAAATTTTCTTAAGATAAAAGAAAATTAACATTATTAATCAGACTAATCTAGTACCACTAGGAAAGAGATGTACAATATAAGTCACTGTGAATCTAATTCCAAAATATATGCACCGAAATCTAAAATCTATATAAAAATCTTAATATGAGTAATTAATATATCAAACATAGTTTACTATTTTTCATGATTCAACTAATTTGTACAAAAAAAAAACATTGTGTATCCAACACTGAACTTATCGAAATATATAGTTGAAACTTGAAAGGCTATGAGACCGAAAATCTACTAGAAAAGTTACAGACAATTTAAATTACAAATAACCACTGGCAATCGGGTGGAAGTCTCTATTGAATATTACTAGAATCAGGCCCGGCTCGACAAATGAATAGGCCCTGTGCTAAATATGAAATTTGGGCCCTTTTTACTAAAACAAATGTCACTGTACAGTATCAAACATAAATCATAAATATTTTATTTAAAAAGGGACAGCCTTCGAGCATTTTTTGAAGCAAAATCATCGATCAGATCTTCATATTCTACACTTTCTAAGAGCTCGTTTCCAATCGCTATCATCGCTAATCCATTAAGTCTGTCTTGTAACATTGTAGAACGCATATAAGTCTTCAACAACTTCAGTTTTGAGAAACTCCTCTCTGCAGATGCAACTGTCACAGGAATAATCAACAAAATTCTATAAGCAATAAACACATTAGGAAAGCAGTCGAAGTCCCTCAAAAATGTCAAAATATCAATAGCTCTTACAATGTCTACTGATGTGACTCAATTTAAACCCGTTTTGTGTCGTTTGTAAATTAGAGTAAATAGTGTATCGTTCTATGCCAAAGATCAAGGGCTCACTTTTCTTCTATTTTGTTAATAATATAAAAGATGGATTTGTTTTGTATAACTAAATTAACTCGTAAACAAGAAAAAGTTGGTTTGTTAATAATTAGAGAAACATGTTGGAAAACTTGAATATCCACCACTAAACCTATGACACAATCCTGAAATTCCTTGATATGTTTTGAAAGATACTTATAGAGAACTTGCCATGGACCACATAGGAAATAAGCTCTGCTATTCGTTTAGCCCCATGGACCACATAGAAAGGTTAACACGAATTACACACTTATACAATTAATCCCATGGACCACATAGAAAGTTTAATTGACTTTACAGATAAATCTATCATATAACCTAATTGGATGTCCACATACCACGGTCAATTCAAGATTATCTATAAGCATTGAAGTATATATAATCACAATCAAGAACACATCTCCGAAAATCAAAACTGTATAATTGTCATAAGGTTTAGGGCTTCAAAATAGCCATCCAACAATAAAGATCTAGCCAACCATAACCATAATAAAAATCGTATGAAGAGATTAAAATACAATACAAAGTATAGAGAAAGAAGAATTATCCTTATGTTGTTGATGTCGAAATCTCCAAGCATAAAGTCCTCCCTCTTCTCCTCTTGGCTTCTCCTCCTTCGTGGTGGTTATGGATACGTGTATGTCTCTAATAATAATAAAATAATTACCAAAAAGTATTTTATTTTAATGTCTGTAGGAATAAAACATGGTTTTTCATAACTGGATAGATTTCCCAAAGTCAAAATTCGTAGTTGATTTTTCTCTGTTGTTTCTGGACTGCTCCAATTGGACTTTGATATCTGGCCCACTCTAGGATGAAAGAAAATCTCGTTATCTTCACGTGGGTTGTTTAATTGCTGAAATCCGATATCTAGAACTGAAGATATGGCCCAAACAATGAGTCTTGCGCGTGCGGCCCAATTAATCCGATTTTAATTGTAATTCAGCTCCAATCCTTTCCAATTTAGAATTTCATGTTTCCTACAACAAAATATTATAAACTAATTAATAAAGATCCAATTAAATGCAAAATATTATTAAGATGGGAATAAAAATCATATAAAATACATATAGATATATACTCTATCAAATATCCCCACACTTAGCATATTGCACGTCCTCGGGCAAATAAAAGAAATAAAAGTAATCATAATTAACTAACATTACTTTCGTAGATGACATGATTGCATTGAGCGTATGCAACAAGCCGTTAAACCCTTAAGTAGCCCTAGTAGGACGAGTGTTGTCTCGTGAGGGTTTATAGAAGATATTTCCACAAAATCAAATATTTTCAATCACCAAGTCTTAAACACGCAACAATTCACAGTACTCCACATATGCAAACCTCAATCACACAACAATCTGAGAAGATCTGAAAGTACACCACTTGCACAAAACAATCCAAGTATGCACACGTTGTCTTGATAGACAAAAATATCATGAAATAAACATCAAAGTCGCCTTCAATAAGTAAGCAAGGTATGGATAGAAAATCTCACATTACTCTCAATTCACACAAGTGTATAGGTGTAAGTTTTTCACTCAAGTTCAATCAAAATAGACATGTGCTACCATATGCTTGGTTGTCCACCAAATCTCCACTACTTCGTATATGTGCATGCACAAATCAAAAGGTCTTCATTAAAGGTTGTAATGGAGCTTAGGTACGGGATGGGATATCAAATAAATAGGCTCACAAGTGGCTAAGCTTGATAAACTAATAGAGCATAATGTTCACTTTTAATTGTAGCACTCAACATGAAGAGTAGATCATGTAAAAGACAATTAAACTTTCACAAGCATTAAACCCATAAGCACATCATTATGTACTTCCCCACTTTCACATTGCAATAAGCAATGAACAATAACTCTCATTCGATCTTCTTCAATTTTTTCTTACTTTATTTTATTTTTCTTTATTTTTCTTTTTTTTAAAGAACGAAGATCAAGTAACCACATCATATAATTCCCACCAAAATATCAAACCTTAACAAAGAAATCCCCACACTTGAACATTCACTCACCCTTAAGTTGAATCACAATGCTCTACTAGTAAATCAAGATAGAATAAACAAGTAGGCTAAAAAATTATAGAGTGGTGACAATTGAAAAAAACGGATATAAGCTCAAGGGGGCTCACTAAAGATATAACTCATAATGATAGTGTTTAGATCAATGAGGTTAATCCTAGTGCATTTATCATTTTCATGCACACACACAACATGTAGTCTCAACAAGGTATCACAACAAGTTCTAGAGCAATGCTAATTGACGAACAACACACAACAAAGAAATTTGATTGATATAAAATGTATTAATCATTACTTAGGCTCAAAATCTCACAAGGGTAGCCAATTGTAAATAAGCTATGCTATGTAATTCAGTTTAAGTGAAAGTGTATCAACGGATGAAGACAGAACTCTATCAACGGATACAGCTCAAAACTACAATATCAACGGATACAGCTCAAATCTCAATATCAACGGATACAGCTCAAATCTCAATATCAACGGATACAGCTCAATATATCATCAACGGATGTCAGTGTACAATGTCAACGGATAATCATTGACACTTACTTCTATGCTAAGCTGGGGATTAGCAGTTGATAAAGACAGGTTTGACTGACAGATCACATGGGTTGATAGTAGATACAAAAAGCAGTATGGCAGCCATACTTTGGAAATACAGAAGAAAGAAGCATTCCGTTTACACTATGAATACAAGAAAGGTGCAGGGGACATGTCTGTTCACAAGGACAACCTTTCGGCTACATGTGTATTTGGAGTGTAGTAGCAAGTCAACTTGAATTAGATTAATATTATCTTATTCCTGTAGTACTTGTAAACTTGGGATTTATAACCAAGTGTAGCAACTCTTTAGAAGCTAAGAAAACAGACACATTTGCTTAGGTTTTTATTGAATATCCTTAGAAAGCAAAGAGTTGTAAAACCGCAGCTGTGTACATTAGTATCACAGAGTTTTCTTCGAATAAAAGCTTCAGGTGGTGCATTTAACCACCTGATTTTATATGTGTTTGTGCATTAATCTTTTTACAGCAATTATCTAAGTATAGATTTCTAAAGTTCTTATCAGAAATTTATAAATATCAAGAATTGTATTCAACCCCCCCTTCTACAATTATACAAGTGTGTAATCTGGGAATAACAATTGGTATCAGAGCAAGCTTCTAACATATTTGAAGTTTAAAGATCAACACACTTCCAACATGTCTAAGAAGGATTATGGAGTAAAGATACCAGTTCTTGATAGAGAGAATTACTTTCACTGGAAAGTAAAAATTCGTCTACATCTCTTATCCATTGATGAGGGTTTTGTGGATTGCATTGACAAGGGTCCTCATGTTCCAATGAAGACTGCAACAAGAGTTGGCCTTGCTGAAGATGCGCCTCACACTCTCATTCCCAAACCTGTTTCTGAATGGAGTCTTGAAGATATTGCAGAAGTCCACAAAGACAAAAAGACCATGAATATACTGTTCAATGGTCTAGAAACAGACATGGTTTACAATGTTATTAACTGTACTATCTCCAAGGAAGTATGGGACACTGTTCAAACCCTTTGTGAAGGAACAGAACAGGTGAGGGAAAACAAGATGCAACTACTAATCCAACAGTATGAACACTTCCATTTTAAGAGTGGAGAAACATTGAATGATACATTTAGTAGATTTCAAAAGCTACTAAATGGTTTGAAACTGTATGGAAGAATCTATCAAGTTAAAGATTCTAATATCAAATTTCTGAGATCACTGCCCAAGGAATGGAAGCCAATGACTGTTTCTCTAAGAAACACTCAAGAGTACAAGACATTTACTCTTGAAAGGCTCTATGGAACTTTAAAGACATATGAGCTGGAAATGGAGCAGGATGAAGAGATTGAGAAGTCCCAAAAGAAAAGTGGGTCAGTTGCACTTGTTTCCAACTTGGAGCAGAAGGAGGAAAGGACAGAAGCTGTTTGTTCTACACCAAACAGAGAGGTTTGTAAAGGTAGAGCAGAATCAAGCAGGAGCAAGGAAAAGGTGTCTGAGGAATTGAATGTCCTTCAGCAGGATGAATTGGATGAGATAGATGAGCACTTAGATTTTCTGTCTAGGAGATTCTCTAAGATGAAATTCAAGAGAAACTCTGGGGTGGCCAAGCCATTTAACAAGGATTTTTCCACAAGCAACTATGTGGATAAATCCAAAATTAAATGCTACAATTTTGGAATTGCTGGTCACATGATAAGTGAATGCAGGAGCTGGTCACATGATAATTGAATGCAGGAAGCCTAGATATGAGAACAAAGGAAAGCCAACTGAAACTGTTGACTACAAGAAGAAATATTTTGATCTTCTCAGGCAGAAAGGAAAGGCATTCTTGACCCAAGAGTATGACTGGGCTGCTGATGACAATCATTCTGATGATGATGTTGAGTTTGTCAACCTTGCATTGATGGCTGATTCTGGAGAGCAGGAAGCAAGTTTAGCTAGCAATCAGGTATTTTCTACTAATCTCTCTGAGCTCACCAAAGAGGAATGCAATAGTGTTATAGATGAAATGTCTACTGAACTATATCACTTGAGTGTTACTCTTAAATCAATTAATAAAGAGAACAATAGGATTAAAGAGACTAATCTATTTTTAAGTGATAGAAATGCTGCTCTAGAAGCTCAATTTCTAGAATTTGAGAAAATGAGAGTTGATTGCAATAATGCTAAAAGTGAACTTGAAGTTGTGTTAAAAAGAGAACTGATTTTAAGAGACCAGCTTGGAAAAGAACAAAGGGATAATTGCTAAATTTCAAAGCTATAGGAATATTTCACAAAACATAATAGAAGTCCAGGGAATAGAATCATTTGTGAAGGATACCTGGACTCAAAAGAAAAAGGAGCTAGAACCTGGCCTTGAGGATCTAAAGACTATTTATGAATCAACGGATAGTGATCATCCGTTGACAGATGAACCATCAACGGATGAGAGGTATCCGTCGACTAACAAAAAGTTTGTTAGTAAGAAGGAACTCGAGAAACTGGATATTAAGTATGGTCCAGTCAACAAGAACTTTGTTAGTGGTGAGAGTAGCCAAACCAAATCTAGTGGGAAGGCTAAGGCAGGTGATTTACATAACAAAAAGGCTGTTGGTAAATCAAATAATGAAAAGGTAGAAATTGAGGGTAAAAAGAAAAAGAACAGAAATGGTAAGATAGGCATCAACAAGAAAAACAATTATTCTCCTGACAAGTTTGCCCCTAGAAAAACTTGTAGTAATTGTAATAGTGTCAATCACCTATCTTCTAACTGCAAGATTGTTAACAAGGCTCCTGTTCATGTACCTCAAACAATACCATGTATGCTTGCAATGCCTGGTTTGTATCAAAATGCTAGTTTTTCAAATCCATATGTGAACATGCCATATGTGTCTAATCCTTATTTTCAATCTGTGAATATGCCACAAATGTCATGGAGCATTCCTAGCATGAATAATATGTATGCCAATTTTCCACAAATGCATGCATCAAATATTCATGCAAATAAGCATTTGTCAAACCCCATCACTCAAGCATCTACACCTAAGTTGAAGAATGCTAAGAGTGCAGAGTCAAAGGCTAACAAGAAAGGACCCAAGGAAGCTTGGGTACCAAAATCAACTTGATTTGTTTTTGGAATGTGTGTAGGGAAATAGAAGGAATCTATGGTACCTAGACAGTGGATGCTCTAGGCACATCACAGGAGATTCAACCCTGCTCACAGAGTTCAAGGAAGGAGCTGACCCTAGAATTACCTTTGGAGATGATAGCAAAGGATATACTAAGGGATATGGCATGATTTCAAAAGACAATGTCATCATTTAAGAAGTGGATTTAGTTGAAGGTTTGAAGCACAATTTGCTGAGTGTCAGTCAGATTTGTGACAAAGACTATGAAGTAAAGTTCACAAAAGAAGCCTGTGTTGTTTCTGCCAAGGAAGACAACAATGTGGTATTGACTGGCTTTAGAAAAGGAAATGTTTACATAGCTGACTTCAATTCAGCATGCTCAGAATCAATAACTTGTCTCTTCAGCAAAGCAAGTAAGGATGAGAGTTGGCTATGGCATAAGAAGCTGTCACATTTGAATTTTAAAGTTATTAATGACTTGGTAAGAAAGGATCTTGCTAGAGGAATCCCTCAATTGGAATTTATCAGAGTTGGACTGTGTGATGCCTGCCAATTAGGGAAACAAAAGAAATCATCCTTCAAGAGCAAGACAGAGTCATCCATTGTTAAGCCCCTTCAATTGCTGCATATGGACTTATTTGGTCCAGTAAATGTCATGTCTATTTCAAAGAAGAAATATTGTCTGGTGATTGTAGATGATTTTTCTAAGTTTACATGGACCTTCTTCCTGCACTCCAAGGATTGTGCAAGTGAAATCATCATCAATCACCTCAGAATACTAAACAATGGTTCTGAAGACAAAGTACAAAGAATCAGGAGTGACAATGGTACTGAATTCAAGAATTCCATAATGAAGATTTTCTGTGAAGAAAATGGAATTGTCCATAAGTTTTCTGCTGCCAGAACACCTCAACTAGGGATGGGCATTCACCCCGGCCCGCCCGATCCTGATCCGATCCCCGCATCGAACGGGGCGGGGAATCGGGGATTTTTTCGGGTACAGGCCGGGGAGCGGTGACAATTTTAAAAAAAAACCGGGGAGCGGGCCGGGGCCAGGATTTTATGTCTCCCCGGCCCGATCCCCGAACCCGTCCCGATTCTCAATCCCCGACTCGATTCCACCACATTATAATATATATATATATATATATATATATATATATATATATATATATATATATTAATAATCATATATTAATATATACGAATTTCAAATACTTTAGAAACAAAATGATATTTTAATCTTATATGTTTGTCTTTCTAGTAGTTAAATAATTTCATTTCCATGTTATTTATAATTGTTTATTTAAGTAATATTTTTTTATCTTAATTTAGTGCTTAAAAAATTGTTTCAAACTCATTAGTTAGTGTTTAAAATTGTTTAAAATGTTATTTTTTGTTTAAAATAAAATTCCCCGATTCCTCACGGGGATCCCCGTTACCCGTTTGGGTCGGGGACGGGGAATAAAAAATAATCCCCGACGGGGATCGGGCCGGGGACGGGGATCGGGTTTGAATTCGGGGATGGGGGCGGGGATAGCACTCCCCAGCCCCGAAGTGCCCCGATGCCCATCCCTAACCTCAATAAAATGGGGTTGTTGAAAGGAAAAACAGAACTCTCATTGAAGCAGCTAGAACAATGTTAAGTGAATCAAGGTTACCAACATATTTCTGGGCTGAAGCTGTCAACACTGCATGCTTTACTCAGAATATTTCCTTGGTCAACCAAGCTAGAGGAATGACTCCTTATCAGTTATTAACCAACAAGAAACCAACTTTAGCTTTCCTTCATGTCTTTGGATGTAAGTGTTTTGTGCTAAGGAATCATGGAGATAACTTGGGCAAATTTGAAGCAAAGGCAGATGAAGCTATTTTTGTTGGATATGCAGCAGGGAAAGCCTATAAAGTCTACAATCTAAGAGCCAACATTGTTATGGAATCTGTACATGTTGTGTTTGATGATCAAAAGATTCTAGGTCTAAATGATGGAGGCTCCCATGAAAAGTTGGAATTTGAGAATGAAGGTGAAGGAAGAATGTACTATGATGATGATGAGGAAGATGAAGATCATGACCACAGAGATCCATCAAGAGTTGTTGTACCAACTAGAAGTGATGCTCACACTGGAAATGAAGCATCCGTTGACAGTCATTCTGGAGCATCCGTTGACAATATTAGAGATGCATCCGTTGACCGAAATTCTCAAGCATCCGTCGACAGGCAAAATGATGCATCCGTTGACAGTCAACTTCATAATTCAGCAAGGACAACAAACTCAGGGGGAGTTTCTCATGGTCAAAATTCAATGCTAAATCAACATGATCATGCTCATGAAAATGAAGCAACCTCATCAAGATCAAACCTTCCACCTGCAAGGAAATGGACTAGAGATCATCCATTTGAGTTAATCATTGGTGAATCAAATTCAAGAGTCCAAACACCACTCAAGCAGAATGCCTTTACAGTAGCTTCCTGTCTCAAGAGGAACCCAAGAAAGTGGAAGATGCCCTTCTAGATCCAGATTGGCTCTTAGAAATGCAAGAAGAGCTAAACCAATTTGAAAGAAATAAAGTGTGGAAGCTTGTGCCCAAACCTGATGATAGAAGTGTCATAGGTACTAAATGGGTTCTCAAGAATAAGATAGATGAAAATGGCATAATTGTAAGGAATAAAGCTAGATTAGTGGAAAAGGGCTATTCTCAAGAAGAAGGGATAGATTTTGATGAAACTTTTGCTCCAGTGGCAAGACTTGAGGCAATTAGAATCTTCCAAGCCTATGCAGCACATGCCAATTTCAAGGTCTATCAGATGGATGTCAAAAGTGCCTTTCTAAATGGGGAACTGGAAGAAGAGGTCTATGTCCATCAACCTCCTGGCTTTGAGGATCCAGAATTTCCAGAATATGTATATCTTCTCATGAAAGCACTTTTTGGTTTGAAGCAAGCACCAAGAGCCTGGTATGACACTTTATCTCAATTTATTTTAGAGAATCGCTTCACTAGAGGTACAGTAGATAAAACCTTATTTCATAGGAATATCAATGGCTCTTCAATACTTGTTCAAACCTATGTAGAAGATATAATTTTTGGGTCTACAGATGAGAAGCTTTGCAAAAGGTTTGCCAAACTTATGCAAAGTAGGTATGAAATGAGCATGATGGGTGAATTAACTTACTTTCGTGGCCTACAAGTAAAGCAAGTTAATGAGGGCATTTTCATAAGTCAAACAAAATATATTTATGATCTTTTAAAGAAATTTGACTTAATGGATTGTACCTCTGCAAAAACACCTATGGCCACTGCAACTAAGCTTGAGTTGAATACTAAGGAAAAGTCTGTGGACATCTCAAGCTATAGAGGCATGGTAGGTTCACTTCTATACCTAACAGCTAGTAGACCTGATATAATGTTTTCTACTTTTCTTTGTGCTAGATTTCAAGCTGACCCTAGAGAGTCTCACTTGATAGCTATTAAGAGAATTTTCAGGTATCTCAAAGGAACACCAAACCTTGGCATTTGGTACCCAAGAGAATCTGTTTTTGTTCTAACTGGCTACTCAGATGCAGATTATGAAGGTTGCAGAATTGATAGGAAAAGTACTATAGGTTCCTGTCAATTTCTAGGAAACAGGCTTATTTCATGGTTCAGTAAGAAACAAAACTCAGTCTCCACTTCTACAACTGAAGCTGAGTACATTGCTGCTGGAAGTTGTTGTGCACAGATTCTATGGATGAAAAATCAACTTATTGACTATGGTCTAAAAGTTGAGAAAATTCCAATTTTCTGTGACAACACAAGTGCTATTGCCATCAAAGGGAATCCAGTGCAACATTCGAGAACCAAGCATATTGACATCAAATACCACTTCATTAGAGAACATGTGATGAATGGTACAGTAGAAATGCACTTTGTGCAAAGTGAAATGCAGCTTGCAGATATCTTCACCAAGCCTCTTGATGTATCCACATTCACAAGATTGGTAGGTGAACTAGGTATGCTTAATTTGTCATAATTCCTAGTGATATTTGATTTTACTACATTGCAGCTAGAAATGTGTTTTGATTTACTTGAGAATTAAAACCTCTCAGAAAAATTTTCTTCAGAAATTTTGTCCAAGGCAAAATTATCTTATCAACGGATATCCTTTTACCCGTTGATAGCATAAACACATTCCTAGATTTTCGTATATCAACGGATAAGAGGTTATCCACATCATCGACGGATAAACTGTTTCTCAACTCTTTATTTCATATCCGTTGATATACATATTTTCTTTTAAATATAACCGTTGGTAAACGTGTATCTATATAGGAATGGTTATATTTATTTTCTTATAATAATTGACAGTTACTTTTGACCAATGGGTAATTACTTTTAATTATTTCATTTTCAATTCTTGAAATGTATAAAAGGCTGTCTTGTGCTCTCACATCTCACTTTTATCGACTTTCAAGATTCTCTTAAGTAAACTGCATCTTCTTCACAAAAACTCTCTGCAACAAAAGTTCAAACACTTCAATGGCACCTATTGTTAAGATGATGTCTTCCACTGGGTTCACCTATGAGAAGAACAACTTCGCGGCCTATGTCGATAGAGTGAATGCCCCAGAAGCTTATCACACCATGATGAATTTTGTGAAGAATTGTAAACTTTCGTATGCTATGACTGCCACCACTCCTGTAATCCACGAGGTAATTGAAGAGGTGTGGGCATCTGCTGAGTTCAATGGCACAGACGGTACAATTGCTTTTTCCTTAAAGGGTAAAAACTTTGTAGTTAACTCTGATGTGATAACTGCTTGTTTAAAATTGCCTGAGAATAACTGTCTGAAAGTACCCAGTGATGCTGAAATTGTTGCCATGCTTAATTCCATAAATTATGCCCTTAGTACTGATAATTTAGGGAAAATTGTTAGGAAAGGGATGGTTAAAGAATGGAGTTATTTTTGTGATGCCTCCATTAAAACTTTTTCAGGCAAAATTAGTAATTTTGATGCTGTTACCCATTCCATGCTAGTTATGATGTGTATGCTTCTGAATGATAAATTCTATAACTTTGGCACACTCGTCATGTATGAGATAGCAGCAAAATTAGGTAAAAAGGAAACTAGGAGCAAGAATATTTATTTTTCTAGATTTTTGATGCTATTAGCACTGCATGTATCTGAGAATGAGCTATCCATTGCTAACCCGAATAGCAAGTTCACATGTTTTGTTCAGGAGAAGAGAGTCTTAAGTGATTTAATTCGAATGAACTCCAATGCAGGAGTACAATTGGTATATCTATTGTTCAGGTAACTATTTCTAACCTTGAAACTCCTATCTCTAACCCCAAAATTTCTTTGCCTTCCATTGTCACAATGGAGTCTGTAGTAGTGACCAAACAGGCTCCTACCCAAGTGACTAAAACAAAAGTTTCTAAACCAAAATCTAAGAGATAAACCTCAGGTGCTTCTCAAAAGGCACCTGTTGCAAAAACTACCACAACTCTTGAGGGGAGTGTGAAGGAGGTAGTGAGTGGTGAGGGACATGGTGCAAGCCATAAGAATAAGGTAGGTGAGGAGAGTGCACCAAATAGCCAAGCCCAAGTTACATCCTCTCAACAGGGTGTGACTGCTAGTTTCACAGCAACTCTGCACAAAAGGGTAAGGGACACTAGCCCTCTCTTAAAAACCTATGAAAGAAGAGTAAAATCTAAAACCATAGGGGAATCATATGGTGCACACACAGTACAACAAACTGTACCTTCTCAAATTTAGTTTGATGCGACTTCAATAAATGTGGAGTCGCAGCCCCTTGATCTTAACCTTCAAATCAATACACATTACAATCCACCATCACCAAATCCATATCTGGATGTGGATATGATATCTACATCAATTCCTGATTCTCCATCTTTAAGATTCTTGGAGAAGCCTTACTCTGCAATTGGTGGTCAACATCTTTTAGATGATTTGTTGGGCCATCAATCTTCCATTCCTGAATTCACAACAACATCTGTGGCCTCATCTTTAAAATCAATCTCCACAGATTCAGTGTTGGTTTTCACTTCAACGGATACTATCTTTCCTTCATCATCGGATATCCTTCATCCGTTGACAAGTGTTTCTCTATCAACGGATGCGCCTATGTCTAGCCATCTGTTGACAGCTATAACTACTCCATCAACGGATATACCTTATCCATTGATAACTCACTCTACCACTGCTTTATCTGACATTCCTGTGTCAAGTGTGGAGGAGTTCTCAGTAGTTGAAACACTATTAGGATTGAGGGAAGGGAGTGAGAGGCTACCTTGTGAGCAGGCAAAATGAGAGGTAAATACTGAGAGGCTGACCATTTCTTCAGGTCAGGAAAAAGGAGAGCAAGAGAGTTCCACCTTAGTAGGTGAAGGTGAGGGTGTGAGAGGTGTGAGCCAGGGAGAGCCCCTGATGCAAGAAAAGAGAGATGAGAGGAGAGAAATGACTATAGGAGAAATAAGGCAGGAAGATCCAGCCATTGCAAGTGAGTTAATGGAAGTTAATGAAGCTTCTAAAGAGATGGAATTTCAACAAGAATATCAGTCAATCATTGACTCCATCTCTTTGGATCCTGAAACCTTTACTCATCCTGTTTCTGCCTATCAAGTCATGGCACAACAGGGTAATGTGGAGGCAGAGGAGGCAATGCACCTAGTGCATACCTCACAATCTCCACAAAGAGCAAATGAAGCTTTGACAGCTCTACCTTCAGATGCTGAAAGTGAATAGTTTGGCAGTGATGACAGTGATAGCACAGAGGATGATGAAGAAGTCAATGTGGCAGATACTCCAGAATGGCTATTTTCTACTACCACTATGGCTGGTGACTTCAATGTGGAGATTATGAAGCAATATCAGTCTGCTATGGCTGAGCACCAGAATGCAGATCCACAGAGGAAGGCTATCCTTCAACAAATAATGGCCTCCCTAAAACTTTACAAGATGCACATGGTTATTCAAAGAACACAACAGGAGGAGGTCCAAACTACAACCAGAGAAATGAAAGTGGAACTAGATGCCAGGATTGAGGCACTAGCCCCTACTACCACTCAAAAGGTGCTGACTAGCAAACTATTAAAGGAAGATAGCCTGGCCAAATCTGTTCAGCATCTCTCCTCCAGAGTGGATAGTATGGAATCTCAAATGCAGACACTCATTGCCAACCAAGCCAAACAGACTGGGCTACTGGAAAGGCTACTTGCAG
This sequence comes from Saposhnikovia divaricata, assembly GCA_036435485.1. Classification (NCBI taxonomy): domain Eukaryota; kingdom Viridiplantae; phylum Streptophyta; class Magnoliopsida; order Apiales; family Apiaceae; genus Saposhnikovia; species Saposhnikovia divaricata. The sequence goes on from CM071595.1 coordinate 154,991,180, forward strand.
CCTCACCTCCAGCCCTTGATGCTAACAAAAAGGGGGAGAAAAAGGTAGAAGAGTTTGCAGCTACTTCTTTTCAAATTCAAGCTTCCAGTAGCAAGATAACACAAATTGAGGGGGGGGGGCAACAGCCAATTATAGTGGTCAATCCAACAGAGTTTTCTATAGAGACTTCCCCTGTGAAGAAACAAAAGGCTTTGCCTGTGATTCCTGACTTATCAGAAATCTCAGATGGTGAGAGGCAAGCCAGAATTGAAGAATTAGAGAATATCAACAAGGAGGCAAATGAAAGAATATTGAGGACAGAGAGGATGATCAATGAATCAATTGTATCAACTCTATTCTCTACTCAGTCTTCTGATCCAAAAATATCAACTATAATTCTGAAGGTGCTCACTCCAGAAATTGTGGCTCCTACATTCTATGATGCTGAACCATCTTATGTCAAAGAATTTGAACCATACATAAGAACCAGAGCCTACTCTTCACCAAAGGAAAATGGGAAGAACAAGTTACAATTGGACTTTCCATTTCCCAAGGATGATGATGAGAAGCTGATGGGAAAGACAATCAAAGAGTTCAAGGAAAAGACAAATAAGAGTGTAAGAGATTGGATGGCTGTAATAATAAGAAATGGAAAAGTGTTAAATATATCCAACAGCCATCCTAGATTTGTTGAAGCAAAAAGAGAGGAGACCTCCAGACTTCTCAGGGAAGCTCATCCAAGTGAAGAAAATCAATATGAAAACTCAGATGAGAAGCAAGCCAGGCTGGCTAAGGAGTTATTGGATGAGGTAGAGGATGAAATGAGGGAACCTGAGGAGGTCCCCAAACCCAAACCCAAAAGGAGAGTGAAAACAAAGGCAAAAAGGCCTGTCTCTCCAGAAAATATAAGTAAGGAAACTATTGGCTCATCAAAATCTATGTCTGCACAAGTATTCAACCCAGCTGTGAATTTCCATGGTGACCCTGTAATACCTAAAGAGGAACCAATAAATCTTGACTCCATTGAGGTTACTTCATTCTTGCTGAAGCCTAAACAGAAGAAAAGGATACCAAGGATTCAAAGGAACCAATTCAAGTTGCTAGGGTACCTGCTATTGTCAAGCAGCCAATCTTGGAAAACAAGGATGATTTTATCTATCAGGCAGATATTGAAGAATACTCTGGCATGAATCTGTATCTGGATGAATTGTCAGAAGTAAGAGGAATTGACAAATATTAACATTTGCCTGAGAGATTGGTCTTTGTATACAAGGGAGGAAAGGAAAGGACATGGCCACTACAGAGGGTTCTTGGAGAAAATTATCTAACCTTAACCAAGGTGTTCTCTACAATTAAGAGATACACAGGGTTCTCCAAGATAGCAAAAGGGGAGATACTGGACATAATAGAACAGATAAGGAGAGAATGGAACTCACCATCAAGTCTACCAAAGAAGATGAAGATCCCATACAATGGACAGAAAATCCACCTTCAACCCTTCTGGATGTTGGAGTTCAGGGATGAAGATGGTAACAGGAAATTCTTCAGGTTAGGAGACCAACTGTCAAAGGCTAGTTCTCAATACCTGAGATGGTTACAACAAAAGCTAAATCCAAAAGTTGTTGAAGAAGATGCCTTCTATAGGCAACTCCAAATGCAGATTGAGTCCAACTCTGCCAAAGAAGGAAAATCAAGGGTGATGCCAACCAGAGAGAAGAAACAGTATTAATCTGCTCAGTCTAGAGGAGCACTTCTCTGTAAATTTCTCAAACTTTCAGTTTTTAATTTTTGTAGCTTAATACAATTTTTGCATTGTTCTATATATATCTTTAGGAATGTTTTGTTATCATCAAGGTCCTGAATTTATGCTTTATTGCCATCAAGTATAAATTGGGGGAGATTGTTAGGAATATGTTGTACTTGATGATAACTTCACAATCAATCAAATTGTATAAAGTTTTGTAGCTGTCAACGGATGAGGATTTATAACTCTATCCATTGACAGGTAGCTCATCAACGGATGAGGTTTTGTAGCATACTGCAGTATCTCTATGTTATCAGTTGATAGTGTTTTTATCCACAGTCATGTTGACCATCAATGGATAGGCAGAATAGGGTAGCCAATTGTAAATAAGCTATGCTATGTAATTCTGTTTAAGTGAAAGTGTATCAAGGGATGAAGACAGAACTCTATCAACGGATACAGCTCAAAACTACAATATCAACGGATACAGCTCAAATCTCAATATCAACGGATACAGCTCAAATCTCAATATCAACGGATACAGCTCAATATATCATCAACGGATGTCAGTGTACAATGTCAACGAATAATCATTGACACTTACTTCTATGCTAAACTGGGGATTAGCAGTTGATAAAGACAGGTTTGACTGACAGATCACATGGGTTGATAGTAGATACAAAAAGCAGTATGGCAGCCATACTTTGGAAACACAGAAGAAAGAAGCATTCCGTTTACACTATGAATACAAGCAAGGTGTAGGGGACATGTCTGTTCACAAGGACAACCTTTCGGCTACATGTGTATTTGGAGTGTAGTAGCAAGTCAACTTGAATTAGATTAATATTATCTTATTCCTGTAGTACTTGTAAACTTGGGATTTATAACCAAGTGTAGCAACTCTTTAGAAGCTAAGAAAACAGACACATTTACTTAGGTTTTTATTGAATATCCTTAGAAAGCAAAGAGTTGTAAAACCGCAGCTGTGTACATTAGTATCACAGAGTTTTCTTCGAATAAAAGCTTTAGGTGGTGCATTTAACCACCTGATTTTATATGTGTTTGTGCATTAATCTTTTTACAGCAATTATCTAAGTATAGATTTCTGAAGTTCTTATCAGAAATTTATAAATATCAAGAATTGTATTCAACCCCCCCTTCTACAATTATACAAGTGTGTAATCTGGGAATAACAAAGGCAATTATATACAAAAATGTTTAATTTTCTAATTTTTTTGGATTTTAAAATATATATATTTTTTGAATTTTTAATAATATTGAGAACACCTCCCCAGACTTGAATGGTTCATTGTACTCAATGAATAATATAACCTAATTTACATATATAAATAATTAAAATAATCCTAATAAATAAAATACAAAAATAAAATAAAGAAAAATATTATACAAAGAAAAGTTAGAAATACTCCCCTATTATGCTCGCATGAAGTGCCGCTCGAAAAAGAATCGAAAGAAATTGTTGTCTCCAATTAAATAGAACATCAGGCCAGATTTCCATATATATATATATATATATATATATATATATATATATATATATATATATATATATATATATATATATATAAAGAAGTCCATTTAATATCACATAAGTGAGCTAGCACAGTTGGTTGATGGTGCCAAATGGGAATTAAGCAGCAGCAGGTCACGGATTCAAGTCTTCGTAGCATCATATTTTTTAACTTAAAGTTCTGAAGGACTGGACAGCTGCACAGCAAGATGGCCCTGCAATCAGTTTGGCTTGTAAGGACGGATTAGACTGGAGGCCTGCAATGAATTAGGCTCGTCAAGGAAGGATGCAAGCTGAACTGTAATGAGCAATGTTGAAATCAACTCCCATTATAGAAGTTTTTGCACCGCGGAATCAGAAAATGTAATCTGAAGGACTGGACAGCTGCACAGCAAGATGGCCCTGCAATCAGTTGGGCTAGTAAGGACGGATTGGACTGGAGGCCTGCAATGAATTGGGCTCGTCAATGAAGGATGCAAGCTGAACTGTAATGAGTACTGTTGAAATCAACTCCCATTACAGAAGTTTTTGCACCACGGAATCAGAAAATGTAAATCGCGGAATAAAAAAATTAAACCCCGGTGTTGAAGCGCTGATCATTCTAATAAACAGGAAAATTTGCACGCCCGTTAGAAAAACTGTACCGCCAACATAAATTTCCTGTTCCTCACCTCTTTTTTTTTTTTGAATGATCAACTTGTTTTTTTAAGCCCATATTTTGCACTTCCACAAAATATTTGCATTCTCAAACACTTCAACAAATTCATCAAGGCATCTTGTGAGAGTAAAAAAAAATGAAATAAAATAATCTACCTCTAATAATAATAATAATAATAATAATAATAATAATAATAATAATAATAATAATAATAATAATAATAATAATAATACATAATAATACAAAAACTTACAATTACATTGGGTTGCCCAAAGAAGCGCTTTTCTTTAATGTCTTTGGCTAGACATTTGTGCTCCCCAATATCAAGGCGGATACATCCACGTTATCTGCTCCGTCTTCAGCATATGATAGGTGGCATGAAAATTACATAATTTGAACTGGTATCCATAGAATTGTAGTTCCAATGTGGAACATGTGACTTGCTGAAAAATCACCAATTTGATCAGAAAACGGTATGTGATACCTCAAATGAGTCGGTGAAGATTTCCATTCCAACTTAGGTGCACCACACAAAATAAGATGCAATGATAACCCCTTCCAAATATTCAGTGTACCCTCAAAAATAGGATTTTCTTTAAGTTCAAATTCGAGAACAAATGGAGGAGTAGGCTTTTCAACATAACTTGCGAGAGGCACAAAATTTTCTTCAATCCTAACAAACTCCTCCACTAGAAAATCCTTGTTATGATCTTCGGAAATTACATCCTCCTCATCTTCTTTCACAAATTTCAGATATTCTTCCACAACACTCTCTCTTGTATTCCCCGATAAATATATTTTTGTGTCCATATTGCCTTTATTTTCCACCTCATTCACATTGATTTGCGCAAATCTAGATGGAAAAGGGACATAATCAAAGCGGTTGTTAGTACCAAGTGGATAAGAAAGATAGGGAGACTCCCCTTTTTGATTTGTTGCAATCACTTCCTCAGCGTCATCATGAAGACAATCAGAGACTTCCTTTGGAACATCAAGAATGTCATTAGCTTGTGATTCCAAAATTCCTTCACCTAATGAGTTGCTGGTTGTAATGACATTCAAGTACTCAAACTTTTGTTGTGGCTCTATAGTTGCAGGAATTGCAGCAAACTCTTGCTTTTGATCTAAATTCATAACCACTTCTCTAAGTTGTTTTTGCACCTCCTTGATGTCTTCAGAATCTTTGGCACAATGATTCTGCATCTCAACTGTCCTTCAGCTAACCTGACCAACAATTTCTCAATGTAGCTTCCGAATTTTGATGGACTTGCTCTCTTTGTAAGAAATCAGAATGAATAGAAGTGTCATACTGCTGAAACCCATTTAGATTGTGATCACCATGCCTCAAGTTAGGGTGACCTATCCATCTCGGATTATACGAATCTAAGAACGGATTTTCTCCTTGATACTCATGCCTAATAGCATTGACATTTTCATAACAAGGTGCAATCATGTCCGGACATGAGTTATCAAAATGGCCGGGAGCTACACAAATACCACAAACTTGTGTTCGAGGTGTTCTGCCATTCAGAAATAGTGCACTCAACCTTTCTATATTTTAATCAATCTTCATCAACTTTTGATCAGATTCAATCCCAAGAATCGGTTCTGACCTTAGATGACTCCCATATTGTAATTCATTAGCAGCTCTTTTGGCGATCAGTTTCTCAACAGCATCGTGAGATAAGTCCACATAAGCACCTTTTACAGCAGAATCCAAAAGTCTCCTTTCACCTTCAAGAAGACCTTGGTAGAAAAAGTGTAACAAACTCCCCTTAGAAAAACCATGTTGAGGACATCTCTTTTGTAACTTCTGTAATCTAGCATAGTACTCTGTATATGTCTTTGTTGCATATTGTTGAATTCCAGCTATTTGACTTCTCATGCTCATCACTCTAGTTGCTGGATAAAACTTCTGCAAGAACTCTTGTGCTAGCTTCTCCCAAGAAGTAATAAATCCTACTGGCAAATCTTCTAACCAGTCCAAGTCTGCTCCATCAAGAGAAAATGGAAAAGCCTTCATCTTCAAAATTTATGGATCTGCCATATGAGGTCCCATACATTCAACAATAGTCACAAACCTAGACAAGTGTTGATTTGGCTCTTAAGTTGGAAGATCAAGGAAGAGCGGTAGCCTCATCAAAAGATTTTGTTTGAGTTCAAAAGTACTACTCTTCCCTTCAGCAGGATCAGGATACACTATGCAATTACGCCCAAAACCAGCAATCAACATCGCAATATCATCACGTAGTGTAGGAATTGCAGCCATGTCAATTACTCAAAAAATCCACCTATACCTGAAACACAACAAAAAATAGGCAGAGAAAAGATGGAAAAGAAAAAATAAAAATATATGTACAAAAAACAAAACAAAAGAAAAAGCAAATTTCAGATCCCCGGCGGCGCGGCGCCGAAAATTGATGTGACTCAATTTAAACCCTTTTTCTGTCGTTTGTAAATTAGAGTAAATAGGGTATCGATCTACGCCAAGGATCAAGGGCTCACTTTTCTTCTATTTCGTTAATAATGTAAAAGCTGGATTTGTTTTGTAATTTTACCTAATAACTAAATTAACTAGTAAACAAGAAAAAGTTGGTTTGTCAATAATTAGAGAAACATGTTGGAAAACATGAATATCCACCACTGAACCTATGACACAATCCTGAAATTCCTTGATATGTTTTGAAAGATACTTATAGAGAACTTTCCATGGACCACATAGAAAACAAGCTCTGCTATTCGTTTAGCCCCATGGACCACATAGAAAGGTGAACACGAATTACACAGTTATACAATTAATCCCATGGACCACATAGAAAGATTAACTGACTTTACAGATAAATCTATCATATAACCTAATTGGATGTCCACATACCACGGTCAATTCAAAATTATCTATAAGCATTGAAGTATATATAAGCACAATCAAGAACACATCTCCGAAAATCAAAACTGTATAATTGTCATAAGGTTTAGGGCTTCAAAACAGCCATCAAACAATAAAGATCTAGCCAACCATAACCATAATAAAAATCGTAAGATACATGAAGAGATTAAAATACAATACAGAGTATAGAGAAAGAAGAATTATCCCTATGTTGTTGATGTCGAAATCTCCAAGCATAAAGTCCTCCCTCTTCTCCTCTTCTCCTCCTTCGTGGTGGCTATGGATACGTGTATGTCTCTAATAATAATAAAATAATTACCAAAAAGTATTTTATTTTAATGTCTATAGGAATAAAACATGGCTTTCCATAACTGGAAAGCTTCTCCAAAGTCAAAATTCATAGTTGACTTTTCTCTGTTGTTTCTGGACTGCTCCAATTGAACTTTGATATCTGGCCCATTCTAGGATGAAAGAAAATCTCGTTATCTTTGCGTGGGCTGTTTAATCGCTGAAATCCGATATCTAGAACTCAAGATATGGCCCAAACAATGAGTCTTGCGCGTGCGGCCAAATTATCCGATTTTAATTGTAATTCAGCTCCAATCCTTTCCAATATAGAATTTGATGCTTCTTACAACAAAATATTATAAATTAATTAATAAAGATCAAAATAAATGCAAAATATTATTAAGATAGGAATAAAAATCATATAAAATACATATAGATATATACTCTATCATTTACATGCAAAAACACTCTATGCAATTTCAATTCCATATATAATTCATTCCCATCAATATCAAATAACTCATCATGTTTAAGTGCATTTTCTAATTGAATACAATTCTTTAAACTTCGATCATCCAATGACTTAAACTTGTTAGAAGTGAATAAGAATCCAAAAATATTTTCAAAACTTGTGTATTCCTCAAATCTCTTATTAAGAGAAGTAAGTGCTTGATCAACTATGTAAAGAAAATAGTTAACGCTAAATTTTCCTCCTTAGATAATGAAGCACTTGGCGATGCACCTGAATTTTTATCAAAGAATTTTTTTCTTCGAATTTCACGCCTGTGGGGAAAGATAGGATCAATAATCATTTCAGTCGCAATTTCTTTTGCACTAGTTAAAGCATCATTAAAACCAGTTTCTCTATAGGCCTCAAAAAATGAAATTAGACCTTTTATTTTTTCAATAGCCACATCAATAAGCATATCCTTTGATTGTAGAAATTTACTCACAAGATTAATGGCATATAATATTTCATACCAAATAATTATTGCAATTAAAAATTCAAAATCACCAAGCTCATTGGTTGCTAAAGATTTAGCTTCACTCTTTTTTTTGTACTTCTTGATGTTTTCCTTTCATATTTGAACCATTGTCATAACCTTGTCCTCGCATATTAAGTATATCAAGATCAAGTATTTTTAATTCATGTTGCAAAACATCAAAAAGTCCTTGTCCAGTTGTATCATTCACATCTAAAAATCCTAAAAAAGATTCTTCAACACAAATAGGATTTGATGAGACATTCACATATCTTAATATCAAAGACATCTGCTCTTGGTGACTAACATCAGGAGTACAATCAAGTATCATGGAGAAATATTTTGCACATTTTATTCTTCTAATTATTTCATTTTTAATTGCAGAACCAAGCAAAATTATTAACTCATTTTGAATGGAGTGACCTAAATAATGAATCTTAATATCATTATTAGTGATACGACTAACATATTCTTGGACAATTGGGTCAAACTCGGCCAACATTTCAATTAAACCCAAAAAGTTACCATTGCTTTTTTCATACAATCTCTCTTTAGAACCACGAAATGGCAAATTATGCTTAGCTAAAAATTTAACAATTGCTATGATTCTTTCTAACACTTTTTTCCAGTGATCTTTTTCTTTCTCAATTAATCTTTGAGTAGCCTTATCAATTGTTTGATTCTTTTGAAATCTTAGACGCAAGTCATACCAAGTGGCCATATTTTTTACATGATCTATACTTGTCTCGTGTTCTTTAAGTCTTATTCCAACATGCCCCCAATCCGAAAAACCTTCATTTGTTAATAGACCTCTACTAATTCCTTTTTTAAAAATTTTACAACAAAAGCAAAATAATCTATCAAGCTCTTTTGAGTAAACAAGCCAATCTCTATCACACTTCTCGCCATTTGATAAAGCTCTAGTGTACAAGTTACTAGTAAACATCCTGGAAAATTTATCTTTAAGACCTTTTGTAATAGAATTATCCCTCTTAGGATCCCTTTCTACTAATAAATCAATCAACTTAGAATCAAGCCCATCCCATGTTCTTGGATCATATATATCAGGAAAATGACAAGTTTTAGACATAAGTTCAATATTATCATTTTCAACAACCACGTTATCATTTTCAATAGACACATCATCCATATTGGCATCTTCAACAGACACATTATTAATATCAGCATTTTCAATAGGCGTACTAGCATTAGTGGGCAAACTAGCATCAATAAACACATTAGCATCAATAGGCACATTATATAAGATCAGTAGAAACACTAGGATTATTAGGCACATTAGCAACATTTTCATTTTCAATCAAAACTTGTGGTTCTTTTATAAGAAAACCTATTAAGCGCTCCTCTTTGAGACTCAACCAATTCTTCATCTCTCTTTTTTTCTTGCGCTTTTCATACCCGGAATCATATTTTCTAATTTTTGGAGGCATAATTAAAAATGTTACAAGAAATTATAATATGATGAAAGTGATGAATTGAAAAAACCTGGAAACTGCAATTTTAAGCCAACAACGAGTACTCTAAGTCTCTAATTCTTAAAGCAATGTGCCTCCTTTTGATGAAATTGACCAAATCGAAGTCCGAAGTCCGAAATCCAAATATATGTATAGTAAATTCCCAGAACCAGGAGGTTATTTGTTTAGATATAATCAATTGAAAAGAAGATAAATATAATATAGTGAATTAGTATTGAGTTGATTGAGATAATGAGATGTAAAGAATGAAAATAAGATGAGTTGTATATAAATGAGATTTTTTTAGTTACTTGTGAATTGGAATCGCCATAAGAATAGATTGATTGAGTAGAGAGATATAATCATACTCATTTGATTTCTTCCGCAAATCAAGATTGAGAGAGAGAAGCCCAGCTGTCCAGAAAAATCTCGCCTGTTATTGAGTTTCAGTTTTTTTTCTGCCAAACAGCCTTTTTTTTTAACTGATGCCTACTACCTGTAATGGACCTTAATTAATTGGGGGCCCTTGAAAATTTTGAGCCCTGTGCAGTTGGGCTGACTGCACAGGTTAATAGCCGGGCCTGACTAGAATCTATCACGATCATTTAACAATATATGTTTGAGTTAAAATTTAGAATCCGTCATGATAATTCATCAATATATGTATATTATTCTTTGTGGTACATGAACTTTCTTGCATGCGAATTATTTTCTAAAATTTGATTGCATTTTAATCGACATGTGTCTAGCTAACTTTCCAAAATTCAATTCTCATCATCATTTACTTCGTACATGAAGTTCCATATAAACTTTGAAATAACAAGTTACAGCCTCTATTATGATGTAAATGAATCAAATTGTTCTTGAATTATTCGAACTTCATTCATAATATATTCAAATTCCATTTGATAGTATAATTGAATTAAACTTAAGTTATTGAAATACTCTACGGAAAGTTGGAGTTTTAAATTACTTTACTTGATATAGTATTTGCGAGCCTGATCAAATTTTCGTTATTTTTACTTTTTACATATAACAAATACATTTTATATAGAGAAAAAGGATCCTGAGATAGATCTTAAGAAATTTTTCCTCAGATACATACAAAATAATTTGCCCACCCTATTTTTACATATAAAAGATAGGTATATGAGGGAACTTACCTGAGATATCTCAGGCTCCCTAATCTCTTTTATATATGTATTCAATTTTTTTTTATATAATTCATATATTTTAGCGAGCCACCCATATTTAAAACTACTCCATGATGTGCTTAAATCAACCAACTATCAAACTATCCAAATATATATTTCAGCAACACTACCAAGAATAATATATATGTACATAAATTTATAGATAATCATCATGCTATAATTTCAAATATATGTTTCCCCTACATGCACAAGGTCGAATCTACGTACACTCATACATTGCAACAACCATATCCTGTGATCCATAAAGAGCGTAAATTATATTTTTTCAGCGATATAAAACCGATTTGAACTCATTCCTCCAATCTTGATCAACTATAGTTTCTGGTTGCTCACCATCATATTCCTCATTTTAATGTATGACAGAAAGAAAATATACATTAGCCCTGGATTTAGGTTACTTTTGTGATAAAAAATTGTTCGGTAACTACATTTTTGAAATTTAAGAAAAAAAATGTTGGCATTCTGGAGGAACCTTATACCAACTCTGCATAACTACACGTCTCATGCAACAAACTTCCTAGTAACTACTTTCACCCAAACTAGCAGGATATCCACGAAATCAGTGGGTAGTACAAAAGAAGGTCATTGTAGGAACTGAAGCTCTTACTTTTTATTAAACCATTTATGTAAATCTTTCTGGTTTTCTTTACCGTGAAGTTTTCTGTTAGATATTGATTGAAGTGATGATCAGGACCTGGACTACTGATCAGATACTGATGCTGACGTCATCAGTATTACACCGTCAGGATTGTGTTATCATCAGGATTTGAAGCTGATCAGGATTACATGAGGATATACATCAGTCCAGGAATCTAGGAAGATTGACATGTCGGTTCCTGATTTATAGGAATGCAGCTATCATCAAGATATGCATTAAGAAACGTATGTAATTGATTTGATATATCTTGTAATTGATAGTGTATCTCTGTACTGTATATAAACACAGTTTAGGTTTTACTTAACTGTAATCGCTTACACGAATTATCTTGTAACCTAGCAGCTCTCAAGAACATAAGAATTTCTTGAGAGAGTTTGTAACAGTTTTATATCAGAGTTAATAAAGCTGTTATTTATTCATACTTGTGTAATTATTTCTGTTTAAGTCGAAAATCTTATACAATTGTATTCAACCCCCCTTCTACAATTGTTAATTACTGGGCAACAATTGGTATCAAAGCAAACTGATTTACTACAATCAGAAACGATCTTAACATGTCGACAAGCAAGTATGAAAGTATTAAAATCCCTGTTCTCAAAAAGGCTGAATACCCCACATGGAGGGTAAAGATGTTGATGTATCTGGAGGCAACTGATCCTAACTATCTCGATCGAATATATGATGGACCATATATCCCTAAGAGACTGGTTGCTAGAACAGATACTATACCTGAGCACTATGTTCAGAAGACAAAGGCTGAATGGACTCCTGAGGAAAAGGCTGAAGTACTCAGAGATGCAAAGGTGAAGAACATTCTTCATAATAGTCTTGATGCTGTCATGTCAAATAGAGTGATAGCATGTAAAACTGCTAAGGAAATCTGGGAAACTTTGGAGACTCAATGCCAGGGTACTGAATCTATCAAAAGAAACAGAAGGGCTCTGTTGATTCAAGAGTATGAGCAGTTTGATGCAAAATCTGATGAGAGTCTCACTGATCTGTATGATAGATTTCTGACACTATTGAATAATCTATCTCTGGTGGGTAAAGAGTATGATCCAGAAGACTCAAATACCAAGTTTCTTAGAGCTCTGCCTGAGGAGTGGGATATTCAAACCTCTATCATTAGGCATCAGTATGATCTTAATACTGTATCTCTTGATGAAGTCTATGGGATGCTAAGAACCCATGATCTTGAGGTTCAACAGAGGAGAAGGAGGTTTCAAGAAGGAGAAGTAGAGTCGTTGAGTCCAATACTGATGACTCATCATCAGATCCTGATGCAAATCCTGATACTGATACTGATGATGATTCTACTGATTCTGATATGATGGAAATGGTTGCTATGATAGTCAAGGGTTTCAAGAAGATGAATTTCAGAAAGGCTAGGAGACAAGGCAACTTTCAGAAGAAACCTGTCAATACTGACAAGAACAAGTACAAAAAGAATGAAAGCAAAGGCAGCAAGTTTGACAAGTCAAAAGTCAAATGCTACAATTGTGATGGAATGGGTCACTTTGTAACTGAATGCAAAAAGGCCAAAACCAAAGCTCTAATCTCATCTAGCAAGGATTGGATGGACTCTTCCTCAGACTCTGAAGAAGAAAAAGTGAACTATGCACTAATGGCAAATGTGGATGAGATTGCTGCTCCTGAAAATAAGGTACCTGAAGTTGTTTTTTAATTTTGACACTGATAATGTCTCTGAGTTAAGATCTTTCTTAAAGTCTCTGCATATTAGCTTTAAAAGTCAATCTCTTGAAAGTGCTAGAATAATATCTGAGATGTCAGAATTGACTAAAAGAAATGATCATCTAGGAGCTGAGTTACTCTTCATGGAAGAAGTACAAAATTAATGTGATAAGGTGTTAGGTTCGATAAGATTGTAGAAGGGGGGTTGAATACAATCTATATCATTTTCTCGAAATTTGTTCTTTAAATAAAATTTATTTTAAACAAATTTGTGCGGAATAATATAACACAAATTTCAAGTTGAATATAACAATATATTAACTTGATGGGTGTTACAAAATCAGTCCAAATGATTATCAAGTAATTAATAATTAATTAAAAAATTCAACATGAACTTTGCTAATTTAGTTAATAAAAATCAAGATATCAATTTGTGCACTAGGAAACTTAATTCGCTAGTAGTACAAGAATCACAAGTAAACAAGTTCCAATGGATAGAATATTACAACTGAGATGAACTTGAATTTACAGAATTTAATTTGTAAGTGTTCTTGAGCTTGAGAAAGAGAGATATGAGCTGCTGTGTGTATTTTTCTGTTATGTTCGACTGATTCCTTTCCTTCTGCATTCTGCTGCCTTATATAACACAACCATAGTCATATTGCTTTGTTTTAACTGATATAACAATCAGTTAACACTAATATGACATTCGGTATGACTATCAAATGAATGTAATATGACTGTCTCTTTAAATATAACTTTCGTTATGACTATCCCCTTGAATATAACATTCGGTATGACTGTCCCTTGAATGAGATATGACTATCCAGTTTGAACTGAATATGACTGTCTCCATTTGAACTGTATATGACTATCACACCTTGAACTGTATATGACTATCACACCTTGAACTGAATATGACTATCGGTATAACTATCATTTGATAGTTATATTATCATATTTTTCATCTTATAATTAATTAAATGATTTATAAAAATCATTTAAATAATTATTTCTTTTTCATATTAATTCTGATTTAATTAATCTAATAATTACTTTAACAAATATTTTAATTATGATAGAATTAATTTATTTAATTAAATTAATTATTTGATTTAATCAATTAAAGTAGAATTAATATAAATCCTTTAATAGTCAATACTTCACTGCGAACCACGTAATTATGATAAGGAACATACACAGGATCGATGTTGACGCTCGATGTACTGTCTGGTTCATGAACGACTAACTCCAATTTCTGTTCTTCATCTTGACTTTAAAACTGTGGTCTTTTATCATTCTTCACTCTCATCAATCATTCGGTACTGATATTGTTTCTTATCACTTATAGAAATCTCTGTCCCTAAAATGAATCCATGTGTTTCAATGCTACCTTGAGGCTTGATCAGATATCTGAATCTTCTTCCAGTGTAAAACATCAAAACTATAGATTGACTTGTTGATTTTTCTTCTGACGGCTATCATCTTTTGAGATTTCTGTGACAGTTGATATTATTTACTTATTACAATCTAGTTTAATTGGATTAGGATCCTCGAACTGCAAATAGGCTGAGTCAAATGCCTTTCAATCTCCCCCTATTTGTTTGTTATACAAATGCAAGCAAATACCTAGAGGTTTCTTCAACTAATCCCAATTAAACAAGTAAAAGAAAAAAACTTTAAATGCTAAGTAAATAATGGAAAAGTTCTGGTTCATATATAACATTATCCAGATTCAAACAGAAAATATAAATACAAGATAGGTGATCCTCTAGACTGATCATATAAGACAATTATCCTATCTTGTTCTATCAAAGGTCTAATGATATAACTTGTAGAGCTAATCTTCATTTACCACCTTCTTCCTCGTTGATTTCTCCTTCTTCTTGTTCATCCATATCAGGTAGATTCTTGATCAATTCAGAGTCAACAAGTAACTCTCTTCTGGATGATACATCTGAAGGATAAACTAGTGGTATTCCAAGTTTCTTTCTCAACTCACCTTGAAACTGCTTATACTTCTTCATGTTGGTCTGAGCATAGGATCGAATATGATCTGCAGCTTCAATTTTTTCTTGAGATGCAAAACCATGATTTCGAAGAGCATATTCAACATACACCAAATGTCTGGCAAGATGTGTATATAATTCTTCTGTCTGAAGATTAACAGTGTGAATAACTTCTCCCTTAAGAATTTTAACTTGTGGAGGGTTATCTATTACTTCAGGACCAGCTCTTTCAGCAAATTCTTGAAATTTTTCATGAAGTAGTATACCTAGCTCAGAAGATGTTCTTACTTTTGGTCTCAGCACCCAAAGCTCTGACAGAGATCTATCATAGAAGAACTGAAGAGATACTTTATGAGATCCAAGCTTATGACATTCAACAAAGATTAGTAGCTCACCATTCTTCGGATCAGATGCAGTAGTTATTCTCACAATTTCTGTCTTCAAAGCTTTTAAGTACATGTCATGTACAGGGTTCTTCTTTTTAAAGCTTTCAAAAATAGCAATCATCCGACGATCATCATAGTCAGAAGTTTGTGGTGAGTCTATTACCTTTTGAGCACGTTCCCATTTATCACCACTTTTGTACTTGATGTACATCTTCCTTGCTTCCAGTTTTTGAGCATGTTACTTTTGAAGTGCTTCCTGTTTAGCCTTTTAAAGTCTTTCATTATGAGCTAACTGTTCGAGTGTCTTCTTGAGTCTTTCTTCTCTCATAGACAGATTAGCATCATTCTGTTCAATTCTTTATTCGCTTCAAAATTCATTCTTTGTTTTTCAACAGAATCAGGAATTACTGGCTCTTCATCATCCCAAAAACTAATATCCGGTTCATCAAATTCTTCACCAACATCAGGAAACTGTAAGTCAGCAAACAGATCAATATCAGGTTCACCTGTATAGTAATAACCTTCTACAGCATCATCATCATCCTGTTCTGCTGCTTGAGTTGTCTTTTTCTTCCCCTCACTCCTATCTTCATCTTTTTCTTTACTCACACTTTCTCCCCCTCTAGATTTCTCCCCCTTAGTTGAGGAATCCTCTACAGCTTTATGGCTTGTACCAGCTCCAGGGCCACTTTCATCACTACTTCCAAAGAATTCTTCTCTTCTGCTGTAAGTGAGTGAGTTCTGCTAATGATATTATATAAGTGTCTCAACCCCTTTGCTTAATGATCATTTTGCCTTTCAATTTGACTGAGACGATGTTCAGTGGATAAGTGATTCTCATTTATGTTATTCTGAAGACCTTCAATCTTATTCGACATAGAAGTTATAATGAGATCTTGAGCCACTGTCACATCTCCAGAGTCTTCAATTGCTTGTTGTTTAGAGAGTTTGAGTGCATTGATCTTGTTGTTGAAGATAGTTCTCATGTTATCCATGTCAAGCCTTAAGTTTTTATTGTCTTCTTCAGCTTGAGCAAGACTTTCTTTCATTTGATCAAGTTGTGCCATGAGAGATAAAGTGTATGTGTCATTGTGTGCTCTCACCTCAATCGCTCTATGAGTATCACTCACCTCACGTGCTAGTGTTTCACTCATATTTGAGGTAATCCTCACATCACTCCTCTCAACTTCCTGAGCTGCATCCATTGTACCTGCACCAGAAATCACCCTAGCCTCCTCTTGGAAGGTCAGTGGTGGTGCAATGGGAGTTCGCAAATCCTGATCAACCTGTGAGGGTTCTTCTGCCGTAACAATGGCAGGCACTGTAACTTGCTCTCCTTGCATAACAATGTTTTCAGCTTCATTTAAGAAAATATCTTCCCCCATTGTGAGTAACAAGGGTGTGCTTGAAGAAATGAAGGGGTTTATGGTTGCCTATGAGATAGTTTTACTTCTCTTTTGTAAAGGCAAATATGTTGTTTCACTCAAGACATCACTACTAGGGTTAGCTCTTTTGACTGACAATTTCTTTCTGCGATAGTGTTTGGAGAATTTAGGATCGGTGTTTGGTGCATTGACCTGGGTTGAGGGTTGTGGTTCTACAGACCCTTGGTCACTTCTCACAATTAATTGACTATCAGAAAGATATTGAGATTGCAAAGTAGTTGAGTCAAATACCTGATCATTAACAGGTGCATCATCTTCATTCTGAGTGGGTTGATCCACTTGAAGTTGAGGTTCAGAAGCAGTTAAGGGTTCAGGATCAGGTTGAGGTTCTGATTCTGGTTGATGTTCAGTAGCTTGTTCTGCTTCATGTTCTGGAGCTTGTTCAATTGCAAGTATCCCAGCAACTAGTTGAGGCATAACATTTTGCAAATTTATGAATGTGGACATATATGGTGTTATGACCACTGGAACATGCAACAGAGCCTTAGAAGTATCCAACCTAGTGTAGAACTTCTTGTTTGGTTTACCAGACCATTGAACTCGATCATTTGGAAAAGGAGCAGGTTGATCCTCAGGCATAAGATGATTAAAAATTAATGTCAAAAATCGAGGATAATGACACTTAACCATTTTACCTTTTCCAAAGTTCTTTCTAGCCTTCTTCACACGATTTAACAAAATAGGCCATATCAAGCTGCCAAAGTTGATCCTTCTGTTATGAGCAATTGAGAAACCAATTGTTTGTAACATACCTATGATGACGGTATTGTTACTCTTGGTAGAATTGGCAAACACCTTTGCTATGATCTCGCAGAAAATGTTCCATTCTTGAACAAGGTTGCTTTTGAGTGGACGTTTAAGATCCAGTTGACCTTGATAGTTCAGATGTGTAAAGAATTGAGTCAACTCATCAGTTGATGGCGCTTCAGCAATTTGTTCAGTTGGAAGTTTCAGAGCAGCATTAAAGACAAATTCATCCACTGTATATGTCTTATCATTAAAGTTGAAAGAAAACGATCTTCCATCTGAGACAGCTGTAGTACACATTAGTTGAAGTGGACCAAATTTCATGGGAATGCAGTTATAGCATGGCTACAGATATTTTGTTCGTTAAGGAATTTTATCCAGGGCTTGAACCGATCCACCGAGCAATCCTCGGGCTTAAAATATCCAATATAATTGTGATTAACAATCTCAAAATTATTATAAGCACCAGCCATTCCAAATCAAATATTAAAATTAAGGAATCTGCAAAATTCAACAATTAAACTAATTAATTCACAAAATTTGAATTAATAAATAATTAAAAAATTGAAAAATTGAATTCTTCACCAAAAATTCTGAAAAATTTAGGCAAAGATCTTGATACTAGTACAAACACACATATATTTTTAGTTTTTGAAAAATCACCACCAATCTCTTTGAATTTTAGATCGAAAATTCGAAATTTTTCAAACTTAAAATCATAGAACTCGACCAAATCTTACGTTTCAACCGTGGTTTTGATGATAATCGACTGGGTAATCAATTAAAGTTCTTAGAAACGTGATTCAAGTGTGATTTGAGACAGAAATTGGGCAGCAATTCGACTTATAGATGTGTGTATATGTGTATGTATTGCACGAGAGTTTGGGTGACTTAACACGCCAAATTTGGAGAGAAACAGAAATATAACTACTGGATATAACTATTTTCTTAAGTATCAAACAGCTGTGATATGACTATCGGGTGATAGTCATACCGATAGTTATATTACGTGTAAACGTAATATGACTATCCTAGTTAGACAGTTATATAACAAAATGACAATAATATGACTATCAAAAAAACAAAGAATATGACAATTAGTAAAATTGTTATATCGACAGTCATATTTCGAGTAAAAACACTTAATATAACTATATACTAATTACAGTTATATATACAAAGGACAGAAATATAACTATCTAATTAATAAGTTATATCAAAATTTATATTACAATAAACTAAACTAATATAACTTATCAACAAATTCGAATATAACAATCAGATGGATTGTTATACCGATTGTAATATTAACAACACAACTAATATAACTATCCTAAAATGCAAATATTAATAGAATATTTACATGTAATAAATTCTAACAGTAAAGCAGTTTAATTAATATTAAAAACAAGCTACAAAATAGCAAAATAATTTACACTAAAATTAGCAAACCTAATAAAAGTTATAAAAACGATCATAGGTAGTCCTTTTTACGAAATCAAACATTAATAACAAAAGGACAAACACTACAAATAAAATAAAATAAAATAACATACTAAATATTTACATAATTATTTCTGGTGAATTAATAAATTTATAAATTTTCTAATAAAATAATTTCCATAAAGAAAATTATTCAAAAAGAAATTATAATTTGTTAACCATCAAAAATAATAAAAATAATTTTAAAATAATAACATTTTCAATAAAAAATAGATTTCTCATAAATTACAGCTTGTAAAATTCGAGAAAAATATTTTTAAGAAAAATGAATTACTCTAAAATTACAAGAAGTAATTAGAAATATATAGAGAAGATAATAACAATGATTTAAGAAGAAACAAGCAAAAGTATAAGTTGATAAAATAATTATACAAGTGATTTTAATAACCAATATTAACACATCAATCACTTGTAAATTATTAAAGATCAAACCTCAGATATTAACTAGTTTAATTACTAGGACTATTTAACATACCCAATTCACCAACAATTCTGGTAAATGTGGATTCGTCAAGAGACTTAGTAAAAATATCTGTTGTTTGTTCTTCCGTAGGTACAAAAAGTAACTCCACGGTACCATTCATGACATGCTCTCGAATAAAATGATACCTGATGTCAATATGCTTTGTCCTTGTGTGCTTCACAGGATTGTTAGAGATTGCTATGGCATTTGTATTGTCACATAAAATAGGAATTTTATCAAGTACAAAGCCATAGTCTCTCAGCTGATTCCTGATTCACAAAATCTGTGCGCAACAGCTTCCAGCAGCTATATATTCAGCTTCAGCTGTTGAGTTGGAAACTGTTTGTTGTTTCTTGCTGTACCAGGAAACCAGTCTACCACCTAGGAATTGACAACTCCCAGATGTGCTTTTTCTATTCACAACACTTCCTGCATAATCTGAATCTGTATATCCAACAAGATTAAAACCAGAATCTTTAGGGTACCAGATGCCTAAGTTAGGCGTACCCTTAAGATATCTCAGGATTCGTTTAACAGCAATGAGATGAACATCTCTAGGATCCGATTGGAACCTTGCACACAAACACGTAGCATGCATAATATCAGGTCTACTTACAGTAAGATAAAGTAATGAGCCTATCATACCTCTGTAGCTTGTGATATCTACCTTGGCAGAATTTTCACATGCTCCAAATTTGACCGCTGTGGATGATGGTGTTCTTGCTGAAGATGAGTCCTCCATCTGATATTTCTTGAGAAGCTCTTTGACATACATGGATTGACAGATAAATATTCCATCTGTCCTTTGACTTACTTTCAATCCAAGAAAGAACTTCAGCTCACCCATCATGCTCATTTCAAACTTACCCTGCATTAACTTAGCAAATTGCTTGCAAAGAAGATCATTAGTAGACCCGAATATTATATCGTCCACATAGATTTGGACTATTATTGTATTATTCTTATGTTTCTTTGTGAAGAGAGTTTTGTCTATGACACCTCTAGTAAATTCATTTTCAAGTAAAAATTCAGAGAGAGTGTCATACCATTTCCTTGGTGCTTGCTTAAGACCATAAATAGCCTTGAAGAGAAAGTAGACATAACCCAATAGATCTGGATCTTCAAAACCAGGTGGTTGTTCTACATATACCTCTTCATCCAGCTTACCATTCAGAAAGGCACTCCTGACATCCATTTGATAAACATGAAAATTAGAAAAGGCTACGAATGCCAAGAATATCCTAATGGCCTCAAGTCTAGCCACTGGAGCATAGGTCTCATCATAGTCAATGCCTTCAGATTGTGAATAACCTTTTGCTACCAACCTTGCTTTATTTCTTGTTACTGTGCCATCTTCATCAAGTTTGTTTCTGAATACCCATCTAGTACCAACCACTGTTCTATTTGTAGGTCTGGGTACCAGTTTCCATACTTCTTGTTGTTTAAATTGATTGAGTTCATCTTGCATAGCAATCACCCAATCAGGATCTGAAAGAGCTTCTTCAGCTTTCTTAGGTTCCATTTCAGATAGAAACCCTGAATAATTACATTGATTTTGCAAAGCTCTTCTAGTCTTTACACCAACATCTGGATCACCAACGATTAGCTCAAAAGGATGAGCTCTATTCCAAACAGTCTGTCTGGGAAGATTTAGTCTTGATGATTCACCTTGTTTTTCATTGTGATGTTGAGTATGACTAGTAGATCCTTCATTAGCTCCCCCTGAGTTGTTGCCAGGATGATTAGATGAGTGTTCAGACGTATGAGTGGTGTTTTCAATATTATCATTATTTTCACCACCATTATTCTGATTTGACTCATCATTGACATTATTGTCATTTGCATCAGCAAAAACATCAGGTGGACTATCATCATCTAAATCTAGATCTGTCATATCTTCAAAAGATAGCTTTTCAGATGAATCTTCAGTTTGGATACTAGGGAGTTTAGTGTCATCAAATGTAACATTGACACTTTCCATCATCTTCTGATGTTCAATCAAATACACCTTATAAGCTCTTCTTTCATAACCAACAAAAATTGCTTCATGTGCTTTGGCTTCAAATTTTCCACCTTGATCGTCTCCTTCTTTAAGTACAAAGCATTTTGCTCCAAATACATGAAAGTATTTGAGTGTTGGTTTCTTTTCATTCATGGCTTCATAGGGTGTTTTCATCAAGTCTTTGTTGATAAGAGTTCGATTCTGAGTATAGCAAGCAGTGTTGACAGCTTCAGCCCAAAAATACAATGGAAGCCTTGATTCACTTAACATAGTACGTGCAGCTTCAATCAAGGTTCTATTCTTTATTTCAACTACCCCATTTTGCTGAGGAGTTCTTGGAGCTGAGTATTGTCTGGTTATACCTTTTTCAGTACAAAAGTCATTCAGAACTGCATTCTTGAATTCAGTTCCATTGTCTGACCTTATAGCCCTCACTGGATACTTGGAATCCAACTCAATTAACTTGATATGATCAATCACCAGTTGTGGAGTCTCATCTTTAGAATTCAGGAACAAGACCCATATGAACTTTGAAAAATCATCAACAATCACAAGAGCATATCTTTTCTTTGACATAGACATCACATTCACTGGACCAAATAGATCCATGTGAAGTAACTGTAAAGGTTCAGTTATTGAAGACATATCAGTGCTTCTGTGAGTCACCCTTTTTAGTTTGCTTTTTTGACAGGCATCACATAGTCCTTCCTGTGTAAATTCCATAGAAGGTAAACCTCTCAGCAATTCTCTCTTGACCAGAGAGTTCATTGTCTTGAAATTTAGGTGAGAAAGTTTCTTGTGCCATCGCCAACTTTCATTTGTGGATGCTTTAGAATAGAAGAAATTGATTTCTTCAGTGCTTCTAGTGTTCATGTTGGCTACATACAAGTTTCCTTTTCTGACTCCCGTCAGAGATGGTTGTTCACTTCTTTTGTGTGTAATCAGACAATTCTTTTTGTTAAAGTATACTTCAAATCCCTTGTCACAGAATTGACTGATACTGAGCAAATTATGCTCAAGTCCTTTTACAAAGGACACTTCTTCAATGATAACATTTCCAGCTTCAAGTCTGCCATATCCATCAGTTCTACCTTTGCTGTTATCTCCAAAGGTAACTACTGGGCCGGCCTTCTCCACCACATTTGTCAGCAGGGTTCTGTCTCCAGTCATATGCCTTGAACATCCACTATCCAAGATCCAGGTTACTCGTTCAACCTGTTCAATACCCTGCAATGACAAATGGATTAAACCTTCTTCGGGACCCAAATTTGATTGGGTCCTGCGAATTTAAAGTATTGACCTTTATCAGGCAAAACAACATTTTTAATTTTAACATCTTTAGTCAATAAACATTTAACCTTATAAACAGATTTGAAAATATTTTGTTTTATCTTGGGTATCCATGTTTCTCTAGCAGCAATAACACTTGTGTCATTGACTGGACATTTGACCTGGTAAACATTCTTGGTAACCCTTTGTTTAGTCTTAGGTACAAATGTCTCTCTCCCAACTTGAGGAGGAAAAGCAGTCTTTGATCGAACATTATTATTCCTGTTCATATGCTGTCGAGTAGCAGTCTATTTAACACATGCATAATTACCATTAAAATAAGCACGCATACTGTTAAAAGCACAAGACATACAATTGATATCACCACGTGCTTTATTATTAGAATCAATGATAGGCATGGTATTTTTCTGTTTCAACTTATTACCACCTAATCCAGTCTTAGAAGTACTAGCTGTTTCAACAACCTTGACTAGCACTTTAGGTATATCTTTCTTGGATGAAACATTCGTTGTATTAGTGTCCTCAACAGATTTAGCCTTAACAAAGACTGTGACATCTTTCTTGGATGAAACATTCTTTGGATTAGCGTTCTTAACAGATTTATCCTTAACAAAGACTGTGCCATTTGCACTATCCTCATTTCTCATTTCTTCTTGGATAACCATAGAAAGAATATCTGGTGGTCCAGCATCAGATTTTTTAAATAGAGGTTCTTTAACATTTTTTAGCACATGTGGTATTCCCCTTTCTTTAGCACTAACAGGGTTAGGGGAATTTATGCCCAATGATCCAACAGCTTCATTGTAACCATACCCTATACCTGTTGTTCGTTCTACAACTTGATTTTTAAAAAACTCTTTGGAAACTTTAACAGAATTATAACAAGCCCTGACCTGTGTTTCAAGCTCATTAATTCTAGCCATTTGTTTTCCCACAACTTCTAGAATAGCTTTCTCCTTTTTATTAAGCATTGTTATTTCATCTCTTTGTTGATCTTGATTAATATGCACCTTTTTCAATTTTGACACTTCATTGCCAAGTTTAGTGCTTAGCAGATCTAGTCTTCTATATTCAGTTTGTGCATTACCTAAGGAATTATAAAGACTACGAATCAACTCAGGGTCAGTAACAATTACCGGTTTGTTATGATGATCAGATGCTTCATCATTTGCCACCAATGCAAGATTTCCATATTCTTCATCTTCGCTGTCAGTGTCATCCCAACTCTTACCAGCCGCAACATAGGCTTTTCCAGGTTTCTTCTTCTCAGCAGCAAAATCTCTTCTTTGATTTTGCTTGGGTTTCTGACATTCAGTGGCAAAGTGTCCCAATTCATTACAGTTGAAGCAACGAATCTTGCTTCTATCAACAGATCCAGTTTTGTATCCTCCCCTGTTACTAGAGGAAGAAGAGCCTCCTCTCTGGAATCTGTTATTTGACTTGAACCTGTACTTTGGATTTCTTCTGAATCTGAAGTTGCCAAATTGCCTTACCATCAATGCCAGGGATTCATCTTCCAGTTGATCTAGCTCTTACAATGAGTAAAAGTCTCCACCATCCTGAGAAGGTGGTGTCTGACCAAGCTCTACTTCAGTCTTTTCCTTGTCTGAGCTGTAAGGTAGAACAACCTTAGCTTCCACTTCCTTAGGTGCCTCAACTACAAGAGCTGTAGATGAACTTGGCACTCTTCCTTTACCAGAGACCTCCCTCTGCTGTACTTGTTCCAGTTCATAGGTTTTCAGAACACCAAACAATCTTTCAAGAGAAACCTTATTCAAATCTCTTGATTCTCTGATGGCCGTAATCCTATGTTCAAGATGAGTGGGCATAGTCAACAAAAACTTCATATTAATCTCCTTCTGTGTATATTGCTTGCCATGAACTTGCAAGTTGTTGATAATTTTGTTATACCTTTCAAACACTTCGTGAATGCTTTCATTAGGGCCAGCTCTAAAGTGTTCATACTCAGAGGTTAAAATCTGAAGTCTGTTTTCCCTGACTTCATCAGTTCCTTCATTGATAGTCTCAATAGTTTCCCACATATGTTTTGCAGTTTTACAATTCATCACATGACTGTACATTACAGCATCCAGGGAATCTATTAGAATAAGTCTCAAATTCTTATCTAGTCCTGCGTCCTCTTTTTCAGCAGGAGTGAAAGAATCAGCAGGCTTTGGAAAAGATGATGCAGGTGTTACAACAATTCCTCCAACAATAGATTCAGATACATATTCGAGTGGAATTATAGGTCCGTTCTGTAGAACACCCAAATATTTTGAATTTGCGACATCAAGAAACAACTCCATTTTATTTTTCCACATTGCATAATTGTCCTTGTTAAACATGGAAATTTTAACAATGCTTTTTGACGACATGATGAATTTTTAAATGAGTTAAAAATTCGAGATAGATTTTTGACGGAATAAAATTAAGATCTTGATTTGTGTATCAATCAATAGGCTCTGATACCAATTGTTAGGTCCGATAATATTGTAGAAGGGGGGGTTGAATACAATCTATATCATTTTCTCGAAATTTGTTCTTTAAATAAAATTTATTTTAAACAAATTTGTGCGGAATAATATAACACAAATTTCAAGTTGAATATAACAATATATTAACTTGATGGGTGTTACAAAATCAGTCCAAATGATTATCAAGAAATTAATAACTAATTAGAAAATTCAACATGAACTTTGCTAATTTAGTTAATAAAAATCAAGATATCAATTTGTGAACTAGGAAACTTAATTCGCTAGTAGTACAAGAATCACAAGTAAACAAGTTCCAATGGATAGAATATTACAACTGAGATGAACTTGAATTTACAGAATTTAATTTGTAAGTGTTCTTGAGCTTGAGAGAGAGAGATATGAGCTGCTGTGTGTATTTTTCTGTTATGTTCGACTGATTCCTTTCCTTCTGCATTCTGCTGCCTTATATAACACAGCCATAGTCATATTGCTTTGTTTTAACTGATATAACAATCAGTTAACACTAATATGACATTCGGTATGACTATCAAATAAATGTAATATGACTGTCTCTTTAAATATAACTTTTGGTATGACTATCCCCTTGAATATAACATTCGGTATGACTGTCCCTTGAATGAGATATGACTATCCAGTTTGAACTGAATATGACTGTCTCCATTTGAACTGTATATGACTATCACACCTTGAACTGTATATGACTATCACACCTTGAACTGAATATGACTATCGGTATAACTATCATTTGATAGTTATATTATCATATTTTTCAGCTTATAATTAATTAAATGATTTATAAAAATCATTTAAACAATTATTTCTTTTTCATATTAATTCTGATTTAATTAATCTAATAATTACTTTAACAAATATATTAATTCTGATAGAATTAATTAATTAAATTAAATTAATTATTTGATTTAATCAATTAAAGTAGAATTAATATAAATCCTTTAATAGTCAATACTTCACTGCGAACCACGTAATTATGATAAGGAACATACACTGGATCGATGTTGACGCTCGATGTACTGTCTGGTTCATGAACGACTAACTCCAATTTCTGTTCTTCATCTTGACTTTAAAACTGTGGTCTTTTATCATTCTTCACTCTCATCAGTCATTCGGTACTGATATTGTTTCTTATCACTTATAGAAATCTCTATCCCTAAAATGAATCCATGTGTTTCAATGCTACCTTGAGGCTTGATCAGATATCTGAATCTTCTTCCAGTGTAAAACATCAAAACTATAGATTGACTTGTTGATTTTTCTTCTGACGGCTATCATCTTTTGAGATTCCTGTGACAGTTGATATTATTTACTTATTACAATCTAGTTTAATTGGATTAGGATCCTCGAACTACAAATAGGCTGAGTCAAATGCCTTTCATAAGGCTAAGCACATGAAGCTAGAAATGGAGTTTAAATGTACTGCACTCGAAAAGGAACTTAATGAAGCTAATGAGAAACTCAGAACCTGGACACACTCTAGAAAGAAAACACACGATCTTATCACAGATAAGAACTGGAAAGAAGGTCTAGGTTATAAACCAGAGGACAAAAAGAAAAATAAAATTAAAGTTGTTACTGCTGAAACAACTAAATCAGGAAGAGTTGTTGTGAATGAGTCAACAAATCCAAAAACCTATAGACATGTAATGGACAGAACAAAGACCAAATTAAAACCTGTCAAGTATGTGTATCCAGAAAATCCCAACTCTACTTTAGAAAAGGGATCTACTTCTACACAGAATTCTAAGTCTAAATCTGTCAAAAATATAGGTCTTTTGTCTAAGAAACAACTGAGAGACAGAATCTGTGAAGCGACAGATAGAGAGAAAACCACTACTGCTAAGAGGAATAGAAATGGTAAAATTGGAATAAACAAAGAGAATAATTATAAGTATATTCCAAATGCACCAAGGAAAACATGCTTTAATTGTGGTAACTCTAATCATCTTGCTATTGATTGCAGGAGGAGTAAAAAGAAGGCTACTGTAGTTCCTAAGTCTGACATTAGGAATAGATTAGTGTTTTATAAACCACAGAATCATTGTTTTCATTGTGGCAGTAAATGACATTCTATCTATACATGTGAAGAATACCATAGTTTGTACTACAACTATTATGATCCCTTGCCAAAATTTAATAAAAGTGCAAATTCTGGTAGAACAAAGAGTCTGAATACTAAGCATGCATCTGTTAATTCTGATAATGACAAAGCAAATTCTGATGGATTTAAATCTGACAGAACAACTTTTGTTAAAAAGACTTCTGCTGCTAATAGTGTTAAATTGCATGCAAAAAGAACCCAACAAGTGTGGGTTCTTAAAAATTCTAACTGAGCTCTTTGTGTTTCTGATTGCAGGGTAAAAAGAAAAATGTGTTAGTCATGGATAGTGGATGCTCTGTGCACATGACGGGAAACAAAACCTTGCTATCAGAATTTGAGGAGAAAGCTGGCCCAACAGTGTCTTATGGAGATGGCAACATTGGACAAACTTTGGGATATGGCAATATAATCATTGGAAATGTCAACATTGAAAAGGTAGCTCTGGTGAACGGACTCAAACACAATCTGCTTAGTGTGAGTCAAATCACAGACAGAGGTTATCATGTCGACTTTAATGATACTCACTTTGAAGTGATCAGTAAAACATCTGGAAGGATTGTCTTGACTGGTCAAAGACGTGGTAACATTTATGAAGCCAATGTCTACACCAATACTGATGGTCCCTCAACATGTCTCATCAGTAAAGCAACAGTAGATGAAAGTTGGAATTGGCACAAGAAGCTTTCTCATCTCAACTTCAACAACATCAATGAGTTGGTTAAGAAAGATTTGGTAAGAGGATTACCAAAGGCGTTATATACTCCTGATGGACTCTGTGATGCTTGTTAGAAGGCTAAACAGAGAAGGACATCATTCAAGAGTAAATCTGAATCCTCAATTGATGAACCATATCACATGTTACATCTTGACTTGTTTGGACCAGTCAACGTTATGTCCATCAGTAAGAAAAGGTATACTCTAGTCATTGTTGATGAATATACTAGATTTACCTGGGTGTATTTTCTGCACAAAAAAGATGAAACAGCAGAGATACTTTTGGACCACGTAAGACTCATTCAGACTGGCACAAAGTACAAAGTTAAGATTCTAAGATGTGATAATGGAACTGAATTCAAGAATTCAGCAATGGAAGAGTTCTGCAAGTACAAAGGAATAGTTCAACAATTCTCTGCTCCTGGCACACCCCAGCAAAATGGAGTAGTTGAAAGAAAGAACAGAACTCTTATTGAAGCTGGCAGAACAATGTTGGAGGAAGCAAAACTACTTACATATTTCTGGGCAGAAGCAGTCAACACAGCATGCTACACTCAGAACATTACTCTAATCAACAGACATGGTGTCACTCCTTATCAAATGATTAAAGAGAAGAAGCCGAGTCTGAAACATTTGCATGTGTTTGGTTGCAAATGCTTTGTTCTTAGACCTCATCCTGAACAGCTAGGAAAATTTGAAACCAAAGCTGATGAGGGCATTTTTGTTGGTTATCCAACTTCAAGAGCCTTTAAAGTATATAATCTAAGAACAACGACAGTCATGGAGTCTATCAATGTTTCTTTTGATGATAAGAAGATAACAGGAATTGCTGAAGACTCGTATGACAGTTTGATCTTTGCGAATGAAGCTACCAAGAATTCTGATGAAGTAATGTCAGATACTGATACTCCATCAGATCCTGATGATCGACCAGTGCCTGATGAAACAATAGTTACTGATGATGATTCAAGTAATGCAAATGTTGAGGGGGAGCAACAGCAAAATACCATCAGTACTGAAACAACTCAAACATCAGGAGGAGAATCATCAGAAACAGATTCAAGTGATAATCCTGACAGTACTTCAGGAGGAGATAGCACTATCTCATGGGGAGCTTCTAATAACTCTAGTTCTTTTGAAGATAACACCAATCAAGGGGGAGCATCAAATTCAAGAAATGATTTACCATCAGCAAGGAAATGGACCAAAAGTCATACTCCTGATTTAATTATTGGGAATCCTGATGCAGGTGTTAAAACCAGAAGTGCAACACAAAATGAATGCCTCTACAATAATTTTCTGTCAAAGGAGGAGCCTAAAAAGGTTGAAGATGCACTCAAGGATGCTGATTGGGTTACAGCAACGCAAGAAGAACTGAATGAATTTGAAAGAAATGAAGTCTGGAAACTAGTACCAAGACCAAAAGGTAGATCAATTGTTGGTACAAAGTGGGTGTTGAGAAACAAGACAGATTCAGATGGCACTATTGTGAGGAATAAAGCAAGACTAGTTGCAAAGGGGTACTCTCAACAGGAAGGAATAGACTATGATGAAACTTTTGCTCCTGTTGCAAGGATAGAAGCCATCAGAATTTTTCTGGCATATGCAGCCCATAAGCAATTCAAAGTTTTCCAGATGGACGTTAAAAGTGCTTGTCTAAATGGAGAATTGGAAGAGGAGGTATATGTTGAACAACCTCCTGGTTTCATTGATCCTAAATATCCAGATCATGTCTATAGATTGGATAAAGCACTTTATGGACTAAAGCAAGCTCTAAGAGCCTGGTATGAAACACTAGCTCAATTCTTACTGGAAAGTGGTTTCAAAAGAGGTACAATTGATAAAACCTTGTTTTATTTGAATCATGGGAAGGACTTGCTGTTAGTTCAGATTTATGTTGATGATATCATTTTTGGGTCAACTAACCCCAAATTGTGTGAGAAATTTTCAAAACTGATGCAGTCTAGATATCAAATGAGCATGATGGGAGAAATGAGCTATTTCTTAGGTCTGCAAGTTAAACAGACTGATGATGGAATTTTTATCAATCAGTCAAAGTACACAAAGAATCTATTGAAGAAGTTTAATATGCATGACAGTTCTACTGCTACAACTCCCATAGCTACAGCTACAAAGCTTGATCCTGATCAAGGTATTGAGGTAGATGTAACTAACTACAGAGGTTTGATAGGTTCACTTTTGTATCTAACAGCTAGCAGACCAGATATCATGTATACAACCTGTCTATGTGCAAGATTTCAGGTGAACCCCAGAGAACCACATCTCATTGCTGTTAAAAGGATTTTCAGATACTTGAAAGGCACTCCATCACTTTGCCTTTGGTATGCTAGAGAGTCTGAATTTAATCTATGTGGTTACTCAGATGCTGATTTTGCAGGATGCAAAATAGACAGGAAAAGTACTTCAGGCAGTTGTCAGTTTCTTGGAGGAAGACTAGTTTCTTGGTTTAGTAAAAAGCAAAAATCTATATCCACGTCAACTGTAGAAGTTGAGTACATAGCTGCAGGAAGCTGTTGTGCTCAGATCATGTGGATGAGGAATCAGCTAATGGACTATGGTTTGTCCAATTCAAAAATACCTATTTATTGTGATAACCAGATTGCTTTTGCTATCCCGTTCAGCATTCTCTTACTAAGCATATCAGTATCAGATATCATTTCATAAGAGAACAAGTACTGGAAGGGACAATCGAACTCCACTTTGTTCCTACTGATCAACAGCTAGCTGATATATTCACCAAGCCACTACCTGAAGCTACTTTTACAAAATTGGTCAATGAATTAGGAATGGTAAACTATGAAAGTTTCTGAGAACAAGGGGAGACCAAATACTGATGAGTGTCAGATCCTGATGCATGTCGAATACTGACGAAAAGTCAATCCTGACGTCAGTCAAACATCAGATCCTGATGTAATGGTTTGGTTATCAGTACAATATGTATACTACAAGTAATCCCTAATTGTTCTGTTCTTGATTTAACTGTGGTTATTGTTGATGAATTTGTTACTTACATGATTACTTTAATTAGTTTTCATTTTCTTTGATTTAATTCTTTGAAGAACAATTCATGAACATAAAATTTGCAGAACACATTGAATAAGATTAGAGAAACAGGATTTTTCATTGATAATAAGAAAGAGATTACATGCAAGTATTACATCTTTTTGTTCTCTCTATATACTAATCTATTCAACAGGAAAATAAAAAGTGAAGTCCAAACCACTCCATTGTTAGCAGCCATCCCAGATCCCATCTTTGCCACTTTGTTTGGGTGGAAGTTGAAGGGATAAGGTTATTTTTGCTGAAATATTCATTAACAATGGTTGGTGGTGTTGGATGAGGATGCCTTAGAGGAAAGCCATGTTAATGTTGCTTGAAGAGCAGCATCGATGTCGATCACTCTTGCAGGCTTTTCTCTCTCGATCTCTTCAAGACTGGCATCCATCTGCAGCCACAGAGTTTCAAGCTGCCTTTCCCAGTCAAAGGCATCAAACTCTTCACGAGTATAACTGAAGATATCTCTATTCTCTACGGGATGGAGATTCTTTTCCTTGATGGTAAGGTTTGACATTGTTTAACGGTGTGTTATGTGAAGGGTTTTTGATTTTCAGGAGAGAATGAAGGATTAAAGGGATAGTGAACAAGTCTCTAACTTTGATGCACTACCGACGGCTTCAGTTCACATTGGTATTGCCTATCTGTAAGATTTCAGAAAACAATATCAAGTCTTTGATTAAATCAGATAAGGCTAATGGTTTTGAGGGAAATCCTTATATTCCTAAGGGGGTCTGGCTTCTCTTGAAAAAGAGATTGCCTGAACTTTATGGCCCAGCTACAGGTGCTATGGGACAGGACCAAACACATTCTGTTCCTGACACAAGCACACATCATAAACAGTTACCTAAACAGTCAACCACCTCTGGTGTCTCTCAAAAGACATCAGTTGTAAAAGAAAAGAAATCAGCTAGATCTGATGTGTCTGGCAGACAATCAGGATAAAAGGATTTCTCCACTTCAACCCTCACTAAAAAGAAGTCACAAGGAGGTAAACAAGAAGTTCAGATTGATGAATCTTTAATGAAGGCTGGAGCATCTAAAGAAACAGGTAAAAAGAGGAAGTTTTTGCAACAGGTCTCTGATTCTGATAGTGATGATGACAAGACCATCTCTTTAATCATAAAGAAAAAGGAAATTGTTGCTCCTGTTGTTGCTGAATTGGTTAAGCCAATAAAGCAAAAGAAGAGAAGAAGAATAGTCAACAAGAGTCAGTATTCTATTCCTGAAGATATGCAAAAGCTTAATGATGATATTGATCTTGATGAGTCATCAGTTCCTGACACATCTGTCATTCCTGATCTCTCTACTCCTGATACATCACTTGTGAAGACTGTTGAAATTTCTGATTCTCCAGCACCTACATCTCCTAAGAGAAGAATAATTGAGATGTCTGTGGATGAAGTAAATGCTATTGCTGCTCAGCTTGGTCATAAACCAACACCTCTTCAGATTAAGAGACAAGCTGAAGCAAAGGTTTTTAGCAGACTGAAGAAACAGAGGATCACTTCACCTCTAAAAGGATCAAACCCACAAGAACCTGATCTTCAAAGGAGTTCAGAAGTTATTGAAGATCCAGTCACACAAGAACCACCCACTCAAAGTGTGGGTGCAGACATTTCTGAAGGAATGGTCCCACAAGAACCACTTTCTCAAAGGGAAAGTGAAGACAAGAACATTCCTGCCCCACAAGAACCATCTTCTCAAAGTGAAGATGCAGGCAAGCTCACATCAGCACAGGAGATTTCTAACACTGCATTTGAGGGAAGCACACAAGAAACTTTGACTCAAAGTGTTAAAGCAGCTTCACAACCTCAGACTACGCAAGAACCATTGGTAGTAAATACTGATGCAAGTCATTCTCCAGTTGCAGATGTCCATCCTGATGAAAGTATTTCTGATCCAAATATTGCACTGCTCATTGAACCACTTTCTTCAAGACCAATGGAATCTATCTCAACTTCATCAGGTAATACTTCTATTTCTGCTTCTCTTACTGATAGTATGATTACATATAGACCTGAGACAAGGGATACCTCTATCTGTATGACTTCAGTCCACTCCTCTCAGCCACCTCTTATTTCTTTGCATTTGTTGAGCCAGAACCTTTCTTGTGAGAAAGAGAGTGAACATTTAGAGAAAAAGAAGAGTGAAGAGAGGCAGTCTCCTGAACTGGCAAAAGGAGAGGTAAAAAAGAGTGAGAAGTTTCAAACTTCTGGTGAGGTAGTAGTTACTATTGAAAGTAACTTAGGTAATGTTGTGAGAAGTGATGAGATAACTTTACAAAAACAGAGAGATTTAGGAATTGTTTCTACTTTGAATGCAGGTTTTCAGGATACAACAGTCCCATCTACTGTTGATTTAAAAATGAAAGGAGTTATGAATCCTGAAGACAATGTGGATGATAAAATTCCTGAGGCTAAAGATAGCTCAGATGATGATGATGATGATGATGCTGATCATGATACTGAAGTAGCTCAGCTTAAAGCTGTCATGAAAGCAAGTCTAGGATCTACTTATGGATCATCCAGTCACTTTATGGAGTCTATGGGTAAATCTACAGCTGCTCCAGTTGAGATCATAGGAGATTACAGCAATCTTATTCCTGAACATATTCAAGCTGCTAGAAGATCTGAATGGTATACTGAGTGGAATCAGTCTTCTGCTGATATAAATTTCAATAATGCACTTTTTCACTCAGGGCATATTGCTACTAAGATTTCTGATCCTAATCTCAAAGCTCATCTAAAGACAACAACTGTTTTGGCAAAAGGGCTGAAGGATGAAATTAATTCTGTCAAGAGTGATAATGAAAAATTTCATTCTCGGTTTATTAAAGATTATTCTGAAATTGCCACTGCTAAACAGCTTCAACGTTTAAGCACTGCCTTCACCACAAGGATGGATACCTTGGAAGATAAGGTTGTTACTATGTCCTCCAGAATGACAAATATTGAAGATTCTCTACAACTTATCTTATCTTTATTGACTGATCCTGATGTCAAAAAGGGGGAGAAAGTAGTCAAAACAAAATGCACACCTGATCTAGTTGCAAGAAAGGATGATGATACTTCTGGAAATGATGGTGGTGCTCAGTCACATGTACCAGGAACCTCTTATGCTGCTTTGGTAACAAGGAGAAGTCAGTCACAAACTTAAACCAAGCGGTCAACTCATGTTTCTGAATCTTGGAAGAAAATAGTAAGAACAATGGAGCAATCTCAAATCCTGACAGAAGAACAAGAACAATTTTTGTCACCTGGTCAAAGTCAAAGGCAAACACTTCCTACAATTCTTGAAGGTGATGAAGATTTGCTAATTACTGATGTAGAAGATGCTCCTCATCTTTTTGAGAAGATTACTACTGGGACAGGTGATAGTGAAATTGTATATCACACTAGTGCTAAGGTTCATCAGTATCATGCTGAGAAGGCACTTTAACTTCTGAAGAAAATCCAAATATGACTACTGATGAGATCTTAGAAGAACAAAACAGGATTCTTGAGGAGATTGCTAGACAAAAAGAAGCTCCTGCTGCAAGAAGAGTGAGAGGCAGAGGAGATAGAAGAAGAGGAAGAAAGCCTACTCAAACAAGTTCAAGACAGACAAGGTCTGGTGGAATAACGATTGAGGAGATACCTGAAGATTCTCAGAAAGTAAAGAAGAAGAAATCTCCGTTACTTCTTACATTGACTCCAGATAACAAATTTAATGTACCTGAAGAAGCTGCTGATGAAAGACCTCAGTTAGTTAGAAAAGGTAAAGTTACTGTGAGGACTACTCAATCTGTTGTTCCTGATTCTGATGAAGCTGAAATCTTGAAAGAACTTGAGGTTATGATTCTTGCTGATGTGGTTGAAATTCACAATCTGGAAGTTGATGAACAAGAAAAGGAGGCCAGAAAAAGAGCAAAAGATACTGAGGTTGAAGAGACCAGAAAGTACTTGGAAGATCTGGCTGGTTCAAACAGATTGTTGTGGTATGATAGAAATAGACTTGATCCAGAACATCAACAGAATGATACACCAGTAATAGGAAAGAAAAGCAAGAATTGGAAGAACATAGTAAGCAACTATAGAAAACCAGTTGTTTTCAAATTTGTTAGGGTAATTACTGGACCTTCACTGTCTGATGAATCTTCATTGGTTGCTAAAGTTGAATTTGCTGAATCTCTACCACTGTGGACGAGTATGCAATCTGGTTTGAGGGGTTTAGAACCTGGAACAAGAGGAGGTATTGGATTTCGTAATGCAGAAGTTGTTTTTATATCTCAAACAGATCAACATTTTCTTGTTAAGAGGATTGGTGATGAACTAACTGTTGATGATCTTTGGGAACTAAAATTTGTTGCTATTGTTGCTTGTAATGTGGACTCAAAGAAGATAGATAAATTGCTGTATTTCATGAAAGACAAAAGTGTCAAGAAGCTGTCTATTCATGAGGTGTTGTGCAAATCAACAAAAGAGTTGAAATATGTTCTCTATTTGCTTGAAAATAGACAGATTCCTGATAAAGAAGCTAGTGTTTACAATAACTGGTGTACCATGATCTTCAGAACAATCAAGTCCAGATATTTAGAAGGAGGATCAAGGTATGATGGTAATTACACTCCCATGTACTTGAATACAGAAGGACAAGAAGTTGAAATGCAAAAGGGTTCAGCTGTTAAAGAAGTGATATTTTATCAAGAACAATTATCTCTGAATCCTGGTGGAAGAGATCTTGCATACTTACTATTGGGAGAGTTAGATTTACCAAGAAGCTCAATTCAGAATCTTAGAGCTGGAATCTTTCAGATTGGTAAAGGTGATGAAGAACTCAGAAATTTGAAGAAAACGTTAATTCAAATTCTCTGTGATAAAGAAGAAGAGTTATTATCAAATTTCTTGCAGATGAGTAATTTCTTTGTGAGAATTTCTGAGACTAAGCCTGAGGATTTCTTGTAATATTTTGTTTTGAGTTTTTGACATCACTGAATCAAGGAATTTGTGCTTTATTTCACAAAGTACAAATTACTGGAGATTGTTAGATATTGATTCAAGTGATGATCAGGACCTGGACTACTGATCAGATACTGATGTTGACGTCATCAGTATTGTACCGTCAGGATTGTGTTATCATCAGGATTAGAAGCTGATCAGGATTTCATGTGGATATACATTATTCCAGGAATCTAGGAAGATTGACATGTCGGTTCCTGATTTATAAGAATGCAGCTATCATTCAAGATATGTATTAAGAAACGTATGTAATTGATTTGATATATCTTGTAATTGATAGTGTATCTGTGTACTGTATATAAACACAGTTTAGGTTTTACTTAACTGTAATCGCTTACACGAATTATCTTGTAACCTTGCAGCTCTCAAGAACATAAGAATTTCTTGAGAGAGTTTGTAACAGTTTTATATCAGAGTTAATAAAGCTGTTATTTATTCATACTTGTGTTATTATTTCTGTTTAAGTCGAAAATCTTATACAATTGTATTCAACCCCCCTTCTACAATTGTTAATTACTGGGCAACATTTTCTCCTTAACAACTGTGCACTAGATACTGATGCTAACAAGATGTCACATACTTTGAACTACTAACGGTAACACTATCTTAATTCATAAGTAACTAGAGATTCATAATGTTGTAAGATAAGACCAAAGAAATACTTTCTTCATAATTTGTCTTCAGAAACAGTAACCGAAAGTATTATATAACACAACATTTCTGGACATCCTAAAGGCAGTACCTTCAACCAAAACCACCGAAAAACCATAAGCAAATGATATTCTAAAGCGAATGGAAGCATCAAAACACACGAACAATTCCTCAATCAAAAAGCCCCAATTTAGCTAAGAACCCTAATTTTCGATTCGATTAAATCCGAAATAAAATGATAAAGTTGGACATGAAATTAGACTCCTAGCAACCATATAAAGCTTCACCAACCAACAAAATCATTGAACAATAAAATTGATCAAATCAAAAAGAAATTCATTCATCTGAAGATCATCGTTACAAAAAGGATCGTTGTTAGACATGAAAAGAGAAATGATACGTGAAAGAAGCTGAAAGAAACTGAAAGTGAACATCAAGCACAGATACCTTTCCGATGTCTATGATTTGTCATCCTCTTGAACCCAATAATCTAAATTAGCCTTCACACATTTTGCCACAGCAATTCCCGCATATAAGCAAAATTCTTTCTCCACTCACTTGTCATTCTTGTATAAGCATCTTCAACACATTTTTCCAGTGTAACAGTAACGTCTTTGCATGGACCAAAATCTTTGTAATCTTCGTCTTGCAAACCCCCTTCGGGTTCTTCAGGAGTTCCGTCAGCCTTAACACCATTGGAATCCCCTGGTGCTTTCTCAACAATACTTTGAAACTTAATATGATGATTGATTTTAAGAGGTCCAAGAGGGGTTTCGTACGAAGAAGAAAATACTTGGCCCATCACGATGTAGTTAATTCGGAGCTGCGGGGTATAGTCATATATATAGACCTCTTTCCCTTTTTTGTTAAGGATTGTTACAATCTTCTTCCTCAACAAACTAATATTGATTAATTAATAATCTATAACATAAAATCTTAAAATAGGAAAAGGATTGGGTTTTACATAATCTAATTATATTTAAGGTTTTGGAATCCCATATCACATTTTACATCATATCTATATTTGTCGGGTATAGTTTTCGATTTTGTTATCCTAATTATTAAAATAAATAATATGATTTTCGGTTTAGTTGTCCTAATTATTAAAATAAATAATAACATAATATAACTAATGATAATTAGCCGATTGACTTTTTTCACATTTACTTTTACTTGAAAATATTACATTTTATAAATACTTAAAAACATCAAACATACCATATCTTCCAATAATTAAGATTTCTTTTCTAATTAAAACATATTACCTTTTTGATTTAAAACTAATGTTACAATCAATAATATATGTCCAGAAAATATCACACCATATTTTCTAATTATTAATAAAATATAATAAATTCCGTATACGTTGTTTATAATAAGAAAACATTAGTATAATCCATAAACATGAGTATATTAAATTAAAATTAAAAATATTGATCATATAAAAACATAATTATAATCTATACTATTATATAAAAGCCGAAACATTAAAAGTTTGGTCGGTCGGTCGATACAGTACCGTTGATTTTATTTATTTACCCTTACTTAATTACAGATAAAATTCATTCTATTAACTAATCAATTTCCTTTTTCAGGTTAAACATATTATCTTTTCTCTATTTTCAATAACTAAATAATTTATTTTTTCAGGTAAAATACAATATCTTTTAAATTTTATCTTACTAAAAATTTCTCCTTTATTATTCAATTTCTTTTTCCAGGTTAAACATATTACCTTTTCTATTTTTTAATAAACTGAAAATACAATATCTTTTACTCCCTCCGTCCCGGCCTAAAAACATCAATCATACCATATCTTCCAATAATTAAGATTTCTTTTCTAATTAAAACATATTACCTTTTTGATTTAAAACTAATGTTACAATCAATAATATATATCCAGAAATTATCACACCATATTTTCTAATTATTAATAAAATATAATAAAATTCGGTATACATTGTTTATAATAAGAAAACATTAGTATAATCCATAAACATGAGTATATTAAATTAAAATTAAAAATATTGATCATATAAAAACATAATTATAATCTATACTATTATATAAAAGTCGAAACATTAAAAGTTTGGTCGGTCGGTCGGTACAGTACCTGTTGATTTTATTTATTTACCCTTACTTAATTATAGATAAAATCCATTCTATTAACTAATCAATTTCCTTTTTCAGGTTAAACATATTATCTTTTCTCTATTTTCAATAACTAAATAATTTATTTTTTCAGGTAAAATACAATATCTTTTACATTTTATCTTACTAAAAATTTCTCCTTTATTATTCAATTTCCTTTTCCAGGTTAAACATATTACCTTTTCTATTTTACAATAAACTGAAAATACAATATCTTTTACTCCCTCCGTCCCGGCCGATTGTTAACTTTTCAAAATAGAGTTTCTGGCACGTATTTTAAGATAGATTTTAAGGATAGTTCCATAACTTATTTTTGAAATTTTCTTTTTTTGTATAAAAATAGAACAATCCCATTTTTATACAAAAAAAGAAAAATGTAAAAATAAGTTATGGAACTATTCTTAAAATTTACCTTAAAATGCGTGCCAGAAAGTGACAAAAAAAGTGTTAAGAATTGGATGGGACAGAGTGAGTACATTTTATGTAACTAAAATTTCTCTTTTTTAAAAAACACTACAAGCAATTTTGTTTAATAAAATAACAAAATTATATTATAATTACTATTAACTCATCAATTACCTTTTACAGCCAAAACACGTTAGATTTTCCATTTTATCTAACTAAAATCTCTATTATTCCAATTATATATCATGGGCGGTTACCTTTTTCAGTTAAAACATGTTATCTTTTTTCTTTTCTCTTACTAAAACCTCTCTTTTTCCAATTATATCACGGGCGTTTCTTTTTAATAAAAATAAAATAATAATGTTATAATACTAATAATTAACCGATACCTATTTTCCAGTTATTATAATAATAATATTTTCTCTAACTAAAATATCTATTTTCCAATTATATTACGGGCGGTCTATTTAATACAATAAACTAATAATATTATAATATTAATAATTAACCGATTACCTTTTTCAATTATATCACGGACAATATTAATTTCTCCTTTTCTAAAAATATTACGAGCAATTGTATTTAGTAAAATAACGTAATTAAATTATAATTGCTATAAACTAATCAATTACCTTTTTCACCTAGAACATGTTACATTTTTTATTTTCTTTAACTAAATTCTCTCTTTTTCTAATTATATGACGTGCATTAATCTAATTAATAAAATAAAATAATAATTTTATAATTACTAATAATTTAAGTCTCCAAAATTCGTGTTTTTATAAAAATTAATTTAAACTAATGAAAAAAATGCATATAATATTAAAAAAAATTGTAGATCGCACGGGTTTTAAGCTAGTATTAAATAAAATTTATAACATAATAAAAGAAACCTGTGCATCGCAAGGGCATTGAAAGTTTGTCGACACGGTTTTCGGCACGGTCATCCTAATTATTAAAATAAATAATAAAATAATATAATTAATGATAATTGATGATGTTACCTTTTATAAATATATAAAATATCGTATCTTCTAATCAATAATATTTCTTTCTAATTATAAGATCCTCTATTCGACTCTCTGCGATACCATGTTAAGTAACCAACTCATCTAAAATCTTAAGGTATTAGAGGAAGGCCTTACCAGGATCTTATAATGTATTCTAACACCATGTTTCCTTATGGATGTGTCTGTGTTGTAGGATCTTGCAATGACGTAGTCTGTATAGCTTTAGATAAAAAAAATTTACTCTTATGGAACCCAAGTGAAAGAAAACATAGAAAACTATCGACTTTTTGTGCTGATCTGGAACTCCCAGGAACTTATATCTCCCATGGGTTTTGTTATGATGATTTCGAAAAGGAATTTAAGATTGTGTATGTCTTTTGCTATATTGCACCTACTGCTAGGTATGAGACTACGGTCTGGATTTTTAGTTCAAATTCGAACCGCTGGACTGTCACAAATAATTTTCTAGATGGAAAGATTCCTTGCAATTAGCACGGTTACTTGAATAATTCGGGAGAGTTTGTTGATGGAGCTGTTCATTGGCTTGGTAGCTCAAAATCCCAACCTTTACCCGTTATTGTTTCTTTCAATCTGAAATTTGGAAAATATAGTGAAGTTCGGCAACCGGCATATGATGTAATTTCGGGTACTGAGTGTAGTTTGATGTTGGGAACGCTTAGTGATTGTCTTTGCATACTTTGTAATTACAAGGAAAATCGAACTGATCTCTGGATAATGGAAGAATATAATGTTAGAAAGAGTTGGACGAAGTTGTTTACCACTGTCCCTTATTTGATGGAACCATCTACCCCATTGTTCATGTCTTCAAATGGTGACCTGGTGCTAAAGGTTGGATCCAAATTCTGTGTTTACAGCTCCATCGGTAGCTTGTGCAAGGACTTTGAGATATTTGGTTTTGATAATTGTGATTGTATGAAAGCATACATTTACACTGAGGGTCAGTTACTTTTTAATGAAGATAGTAACCTTTGGTATGTTTCATCCTCTTCACTACTATTTTTTTCATTTTCCCTTGCTTCCCAAATTCTCTTAACATCTAATTGCGTGTTTATATTCTGTTTAAGGGTTCATGATCGCTTCGGCCAACCATCTTAGGAGTTCATGTTTAATAAATATAGTACATGAAGGTTTGTTGGACATCTTGACTTGAATTATAGTTTTGTCAAGATGGTTCTTTGTACTTGCATTAACTGCAATGTTTTTGTTCTTTACAGGTTTTTTTCACCGAGGACAAGATGACTTGTGCTTGGACACGGGCCTAATAAATTAGAATTTCCTGTTCATGATAGTGAAATTGTTTTTTTATGACTTTTGTGATTATCATTAATATCATAAAAATTTTATTTGGTCTAGTACTCTATTTGAAAACAAATGTAATGGTATGCTCGCATAGAAGGCTGTATCACGAAAAAAGGGTTTTGTAGCAAGATACGGATGGGCTAATCACATGTGATACAAAACTTCAGAATGTTTCAAGACGAAAAGAGGTCAAGGGAAAATTTCTGAATACTTGGTGTTGGATTACTATTTTCCTGAGAATTAAGAGTCATCGGAAAAGGATTATACAATATGTGGTTAATAGATAAAAAAGAAAGAAAGGGAGGATGTGTAATTCTTTGTTATTAAAAGATTTTGGACATACCAAACTGACGAATAATACCCATTGATGAATAATACCCCTGAGTGAAGACAGTTTTCTTTCCTCGAATTCTTCAGGAAGATGAAGCTTAATCAGATGTTCTAATGCAAAGCATTTGTTCAGGAATCCATTTGGATGCAAACATTCGCAAACTGAACATTTAAATGATTGATAGTTTGGACCGACTATACACTCTTCACAGTAAACTGCAATAAGGCAGATGCTAAGGTAAACAAAAGCATCCCCTATTGAGATTTATGTACTTTAGATGCGAGTCAGTCAATTATGTCCACAGTTAAGAACCACGGGTCTGTACAACAATCTATTGCACGATGCACACAGTACATGCTTGTGATTAAGAAGCTTCTGTCCAGAATGAATATGCTAAAGATGAGGGGAAAACTTGCACTTTTGTCTTTCTTCCTCTGAACAAAAATGAAAAACAGAACAAATTTAATACACTTTACAGAGGCAAAGTAATTTCTTCCAAAATTGTTCCCGATGTACAACCTCCAAACAATGCACCAGGTGTGTGATAATGCCCACAAAAACATTTATTTTTCTCGATTCCTTAGCAATGAAACTTTACAGGTAATATCTTATTAGTATAAGATATTTTAAATACAAGTTGGATCATGTGCAAATATAGTTTACCTTGAACTTTAGAGATCTTTTGCAAAATATTAAAAAAAATGAATCGGTAAAAAATAAAATAAAATAAATGAATTGACAAGGTAATAAAACTCTTCCTCTTCTTTAATAATGATATGATTGATCAATGGATTCTTACAGGGGTACCATGGATTGAAATTGATGTTGACACTTTAGTTCGATCATGTTTTAATTAAATTTTACAATAATTGGGTAATGTTAGTGTGTAGGAATGAGGTGGAGAGTTAAATATATGTATGTTTAGTGAGTATGAGGATTTTAAATTTTTTAAGTAATCTAGCTAAGAAGAGGTATTTCGTTAGGTTTAGAAAGGGGATTAATTCAGTAACTATTTGGCGTGTACATGTTATTCCATACTTTTTAGAAGATGCCTACAAACCTCCTATGATATATTTTTCGGATCCTTATACACAAATCTCACAGTCCAATAAATCGGTGTTTTTGGCCTCGGTAATATATTCATCCACTTTATCTTCTTGTATCAGCGAAGAAAACATGAACTAAAAATTACAAGATT
The DNA here is from genome assembly GCA_036435485.1 of Saposhnikovia divaricata. Lineage (NCBI taxonomy): Eukaryota > Viridiplantae > Streptophyta > Magnoliopsida > Apiales > Apiaceae > Saposhnikovia > Saposhnikovia divaricata. Next base: position 155,034,597 of record CM071595.1, read on the forward strand.
TCAAAACACAACATTTTGGGTAATCTGCCTATGATTAGGGAAATGAGGGATCCGCTAGGTCACAAGTTTCCACTAAGGATAACACTCTCATTTTCTCTAGAAAATCATCGTAACCAATACCTACAAATTTTCAGGGAAAAAAATCAAAAGATAGTGAAAATAATAATTGAGAAAGAGTGATTGACATTACAATGTTCTGTCATCACTTAAGAGTTCTCAGAGTTAAATTCCATGAAGGCATGCGGGAACATTTTGAAGAGTTGATATATATAACCCCACATATCGTTCATCCTTTCCTAATAGCTTATAACAGCAGTAGAATCTTGCACTCTACAGGGCAACTGATTCAAATAATGCGACAAATCTTACAATTATCACAGACTATAGCTAAAAATACAAAAATACGAGAGGACAACATCAAATTGCAAAAAATACAAACATGATTAAGTAGAAACCTATCCTACCTCAAACGTATCTGGATTATTCAGAATCTAGATGGTAACTTTTAATTAATAATTGGGTTCATGTGATAAAATTATATTTTCTAACTAGGTTTAACTTGTTTTGTTTTGTTTGTTGTTTCATAATTAATTGTATATTTTAATGTAACTTTAAAATGTATACTTTTTTTTAAACAAAAACTATATCTTATATATAATTAGTGTAAGGAAGTTTGGGTGGTCGTCGTCAGGGTTAAAAGAAAAAGAGTAAAAAGAGAAAGTGTGAAACACTTTTGTGGGAGTCTACAAGATACGTACAAGACGTTGTTTTATGTATATTATGTATACTAATCTTAATCTTCACCAAAAGAATAAATAAATATACATATCGTCAATAAATAGTGTATCTATAAAAATGCAATCTATAATTATAAAAATGCAATCTATATAAAAAATATAAGCAAAAATGCAATCTATAAAAAGTATAAAAGTAACTCATGCATTACACGGATATAAAGTTAGTAATTTAATAAAGTTAGGACCTCTAAAATCTTGGAGACAATCCTGGCCTTTCTTTGTTTGGCGGGTCTAAAGTTCGGCTTCCTACTGCCCCATTATTCTCCTAATTTAGACAAATAATTGACACAAAAATGGGCGCGCATGAGAATTAAAAAGATAGAATGCTCTAGATTGATGCTTCACACAATTCTCTCATCGTGTATGAAATGAAGAGTGATTACTCGGGGTGGTTCCTTAAGTACAACGTTAATCTTTCTCCCGTTGCTCAAGTTTCTCCGCAAATGAAGAAAGCAACTCCTGATGATGTTTATCTTCTCTTGCTTGTTACCAAAGAAAACTTTGAGGATGATTCTTTCTTGGTATTGCACTACATGGTAAGTCAATTCATTACAATATTGTAGAAAGAAGTTTCAAGGATATGAATTGTGAAACCAATTTGTGAAAAATAACCAAACAAACCAAGTGTGTGTGTGTATGTAATAGTTGTGGAAAATAGACGATTATAACATTAATGATGAACGTAAAATCAAACAAACCAAGTGCGTGTAATAGTTGCGGAAGATAAACAATTATAACAATAAATGATGAACCTAAAATTAAACAAACAGGAAAAGTTGTGGAAAATAAATGATTAGAGTAAACCCAACATCACTTTCGGCAAGCATGAGAATTTTGAGGAATTCGAGGTGGAGCAAAATTTAAACAACATAAGTGAACACAACACAAGTATCCTGCTATATTAAAGCAAAGGAATCTCATTTTCCATTTCAATGTGGGACTTCCATTTTACTAACAAAATTTTCATGGACCAACTTTGGATAATCATATCCCATTCATCTCTTAATCATTTTGAGTAATTAAACGTGTCTTGGAAATCTCTAATATACTCCAAGCATCACTTATTGCGTGCACATAACACCGCCTACTCAAAATGCGGCCAAAATTACTTGACAATGTGGGGTTAAAACCCACATTTTCCAACATGAATTTCTTCCGTGGCCCAAGAAGTGCCCCCGAAAATAATTGATTGCTTATCACTTGACTGAATTTCTCTCATATGCATAACTACTGCACTGCTGGTGGTTCTTTGTGATGAAAGGTACGAATTGTCGTTGATAGAGTAATGTCATTTGTTTTCAGTGATAGGCTAATGCCTTTGCTTGGCCTCTGCATGGTTACCATTTTTTTCTAGCAAGCAAAGGCTACTGTTGGCTGCTGTTGCTGCTCCAACCTTAGCGTCGCATGTTTTGATAATTTCCCTAGCATAAGTGCACAACTCTCTTACTTCTCTACATGCACTCGTGCATCTATCATCTATGTATTTTTTTTACTTTATTGATGGTTTTGTATGTTGAAATCTGCTCCTTCACTTGAATTACTCTTCAATAACTATCAATCGATTCTTATAAGAATTCTATATGTTACCTCTGGGGTATTTGTTCTGAGTAAAATCAAAAGGGTTTTTAACAGATTCAAACTCAAATGTTTTTCAGACATGGTTTCATTAACATCGCCTTCATTCAAACTCAATGCTTCGTTTAGTACTGTCCTATATTTTTACGTAGTTTTCTGATTCAAATGTTATTAGGAGTACAATAAAGTAATTTATTTTTGCTGCTGTAATACACTTGTACCAAACTTGATCATCAGAGTTTGCTTGGTTGGCCAAATAATGCAGAATTGTTCACAGTGGTAACTGGCCAGTCATATGGTTCTTTAGTATGTACTAAAATGCAGAGTTAACCAAACTTTCTGGTCCTATAATTAGAGTTGAGTACATTTTGAGTTCCTTAAAAGACACTAAAGAACATCTACAACAAGTTATTTTTTTATTTCGATAATAATATAAATTATCAAAGTTTAATGATGTATGCATCATTCGATATCCATCCTTATCGTTCTTACTAAAAATAAACAAAGTCGTAGCCTTTCTCTTTTCTTCTGGACAACTAGCCACTACTGTTGTGCTTAAAAGAGGTGCTTCTGAAAACTGCAACCACATGCTAGTCTGCTACCAAAACATTTTATCGCCCATTGAAAACCCCGCTAAATCATGCATATTATTTTGTCTTGCTAGAATTTCTTTACCATATAGATATAGTTGACTTACTACTGTGATGAGTGATTTCATCTTGTTAGGTTCTCGATTGTCACGAATAAGTGCACGCTGACCAGTTATTACCTGTTCACGAATAAAAGGAGCAGGGAAGATGGCAATCAATGACATTGGTACAATTAGATTTACTGGATACGTACTGAACATCACTTAGTCCCCTCCTAATGCACTTATGGTTAAAAAATGATGTTTCAAGTGATGATGGTAAAAATATGCTCTGGAGGTAGGTATCCCGGTGTTCCAACCAAGCGAGTTGCTACAAATACATCTTCATTGGTTCTTCCGACGAGTTTTGCTAATCCAAAGTCTGCAACCTATAGAAATCAATTTGAAGGTATTATGTACTCACTAATGATAGTACAAAAAAAAAAAAAAAGACTGAAACAGAATGCCAGTATTTTTAGTAAATGTTTAATTTATGTAGTTGATAATAAGTGTTCAGCTTAAAATGTTCATTTATAGAACAACAAGACTTTCAAAAACAAAAGTTTGTTACGTCTGCAAACATTTATTAGTCGAGCAAATCAGTTTACTAATGCCGTAGGTACCTTTGCTCGCCTCTCATCAAGTAGGATGTTAGTTGTCTTTATGTCACGGTGCACATACCGGGATTTAGTGTGATCGTGAATGTACTGAATACCCTTTGCCGTATTCAGCGCTATCTGCGTTCTTGCAGTCCACGAGAGAGGCTGATGACCTGGTCAACGGCTAATAATGTTAGATGATTTCTCCAACTGTTAGCATTTAGCTTCAATTCTTTACAATCCATCAAGGTAATGAGACACAAACTGTGTGCACTTTGTATACACACTTATTCACAATTAGTAACTGCATAAACTTGAAAATAATGAAGTATATGGTCCATGATTTTTTTGCTTCTATTAACAATGAGATTTTTCATCTGACCGTGCACATGATGTAGTCTTCTCGAGCATGATTAACAACTATGACGGATTCGTTACATGTAAGACCCTGCATCTGTTGCTACGAAACCCCCCTTAGCAACAGATAGTAACTGTCCGTATGGATGATCAGGTCAAAGCGGTGCAAGGGGAGTAAGTTCTAAACAGGGGATAGAATAAAGGGAACAATTACCCATTCAGTGCCTAATCCACTAGTTATTTGTTTGATGAATGATCCAGTATTTTCTATCTACACTTCCTTACAAATAGACTTTCTTACACAGCTGAGGAGAATATATTATCTTCCTTCATTGTAATGATTTCTATTTTTATTGTTAGTTGCTAACTTCATCACATTGACCTGGATACAAAATAAACAGAGATACGATCTTTATCTCGTGTCCTCTACACTGATTGATGTGCTCAGCATTAACGTTTTCTAATTGTTTTAATTAATATATATAAAGTCATATCACTACAATTGAATGTGTTCTGAATAGTTAATCTGAATACCTTTTAGTAAAGGATCATGAAATGATCACCGAGAGATCCATTAGAAACATACTCATAAACTAGATAGAGATAGTCTTCTGCACTGGTGTGCCCCAGGAGCTCCACCTATAACAGAAGCTTGATTAGCCTATTTATCCTCAGGGAAACAAACAAAAGTGGCAGAACGACTTAATTAAATGGAAGTTTATCATCGTTTTCATGCCACATTTATGTGGCGTATCTTGCATGACCTTGAGCTCTGCTAAAAACTCCTTGGTCTTGTTAGATCTCATCTTCTTTACGGCAACCTCCTGAAGGTAGCAATCAGCAATAGTGATTTTTGGAAGATAATGAACCTCAGGCCATATGTTGAGAAAGGAGAGCTTCTTACCTTCTCTCCCAGTCCAATTTTTCGAGTTTCATCAAAATCACTTGTTGCATCTGCAATCTCCTCAATGCTATATACCACTGGTCTTTCTGAATCAAAGCCTCTAATATCTGTACATGTAGAATCAACTTGAAGTTAGTTTTTATGAATATAGTTAGTAGTGCAAAACTAAAGTTTTAACTGCACTGTCTTGAAGTTAGAAACTCGAATTAAGAATGTTTCATTGTCTAAACCTTCTCTTTGCAGGTGTTTGTTTTGCAAGGAACATGATTTATGGGCACTCATTTTCTTCATTGTATTTCCGGGATCTATGTTGTCTGAGAAAGATAATGGCCAATGTGCATATTGATTAAACTGTCGCCGATGCTAATACTCCAATTACTGTATTATCACCCACTTGTGATCATGTCCTGCTAATAAGTGGGAAAAATATGGTAAGAAAATTTAACTTTATCCAACAAAATCATCTAGTACAGTTCCAAGATATTTGTCTTATTCAATTATGGTTAATTAGCCATATTTGTCTCTTACCCCTGTGTTGTATCTGGTTCCATATCCTAAAAACTCTTTCTCAAGTTTAGATGTGTAACGGTTTGTTGGTTCATGTAGCTGAAGTGAGTACGCGAAAATACACACATATCTCGATCACAAATGTTTCAAAGTATTCGACTCAATCATTCAAGTTTGCAGAATATACATTGTGACCATATTTCGGTCATTTCTCTCAGAATTTGAGAGTGACTCTTTACCATCCGGTTCCATGTAACGAGAATGGAGGAAATATATATGGACAAACTGAGCACCTAAGTATTGGTTGGTGTACACAACGAGCATCCTACTTATACCAAACTTCTATATATTAAGAAACTAATCCAAAGGAACACTGAATTATAAAGAAATTTTAGGTTTTAGGAACTAATCCAAAGGTGCATCAGTGTGGACATTAGGAGTCGGTGCAGTCTTCCTCCTGGATCACTAGAAGGGCATCCCAATAACATACATGTTTGCGCCATAACATGCATAATTAAGATTGTATGCAAATACAACATTAAAAATGTTAATATAACATGTTATCAAACAAATCCAAGGACAGTGGCCTTACCAACTAAAGGGGTCTCATAATCATTCAAGATAGCAAAGTACAGGACACATCAGGAACAATAAGAACCCTAAATTAATGCACCAGTGCCCTGACATGCATAAGTAACTTAAACTCATTACCATTAACCATCTATATAACACCTTTATTTCAATTAGGTTATACAAGTAAATACGGTGTTTAAACCTTTTTCATGTCAACAACATGAGAAAGCAATAAGAAACAAGAGATATGACATAGATAGGCAACACATAAAAACTACCAAGTACATGCGGAAAAAATACGTACTTGCAAAGTATGGCATATTGAACATATTTAAAAACAAGAACGATTAAAGAAACGATACTACTTATTGCATAGATAAACCTCTAAACAGGAGTACAAGTGTAACACCCTCAAATTTCACCAGATTTTTTTTTTTTTACTAAATAAAAGAAGTAAAACTTTCAAGTTTAGTCATTACAATATTCTATAATTCAGCAAGGTCCCAAGGCCTGCATCCTATACATAGCAGCGACTTATAAAAAAATATAAGGTTCTAACTAACAAACTTTAGTCATTTCATCCCTGAAACTTGTACAAGAGATTACCCATATCCTGGTGCAAATTCCTTTTTATTGTTCATGGCACCTAAACTTGACCATTTCCGGATTTCATAGTGATCAAAAGTACATAAATATTAGCCTACCCAGCCTGCGTGTACTTCTTTCCCGCTATTTGTGAAGCCTAGACTCTTTTCTGAAAATTAACAAACACCACAATATGAGCATTACAATGCTCAGCAAGACCATTAGGAAAACAGATAGGAAATGGCAGTTTTACAAGTAACAAAAAGAGGACAATGTCATCATTAAACTACAATTAAAGGAAAATAGAGTATACTTGAAAATTATCCTTCATTTACAATTATCCATCATTTACTCGAGAATTATCCTTCGTTTACTAGAGTGATCAGCTCTAGTGGCCATCAATTTGTGACATGCATGTCATAATCCATCATTACTGGCTTTGTTACCATCATTTAGCCACACCCCTTAAATCCCTTTAACCATCAATTTGGGATTGGGGTTTTACCCTCTTTTCGTTATGAAAAAGAACCATCTATGACTGCTAAAATTAACTCAACACATAGGAGAGTAACAAAAGATGATCTGTGATACTTACTATATCATCAGCTCATTTTTTTTATTTCCAAAACAGGTTCACTATTGTCAATTAAAACTGCCATCTTCAATTCCAAATCAAATTATCATCGAATAATTTTATAACACAATAGTTGTACATCAAAACTCAAGAAAACTAGCAAATCAAAACCCAAGAATACTAGCAAATCAAAACCCAAGAATACTAGCATATATAGCCAAGGCTAGCACTCTTTAGGAATTAAAAGACGTCAAAAGAGGAGAACAGGAAGAAAGTGGAGGACTTGCCCGTGTATTTAAGCTTTGACTTCTTTTATATATACTTCCTCAAAGTGCCTTCCTTTCGCAATTGTCTTTATTCTTCTCTGCCTTTCTTCCATCCTTCTCTCTGTATAATGATCCCTCTCTCTCTGAGTTTCCTTCTTCGTATGTCAATATGTCGGTGACAGTCAATCTTGGTTGTACTGGAACACCCTGTTGACTTCTTGTATCCTCTCTCTTTTCCTATTATTTTTATATGTAGTCCCTTTTTCAATTATTATTAATAGCATGTATATATTTACACACATAGGAGTTATAGCCACACGACTAGTAGGGAAAACGAGGCACTTACAATTTTGTGAATAAACTAAATATTTCTTTAGTTCTCCAAAATTGAGAAATCAATTCTCTCTTGTTTCTATAAATAATTAAACAAACTAAATAAATAAAATATACATTAATATCATTAATATAAAACTGCCCTTTTTATAAAATAATTATTATGTGGGTTATAACATTCTCTCCCCCTTAAAAAGATTTTGTCCCCAAAATCTTGTCAACTTGATCCTGTGAACTTGAATTAATAACTTGGTGGTATCCTACTTCAAAAATTTCTTCCTGTCTAAATTGTGGTGAAATAATTTCTCCCCTACGTTGCTTGGTATCACTTGCTTGAAAGCTAAAACTGGTGACAAAGGCAGCCCCCCTTGAATTAGAAAACCTGTAACAATTATAGTTGTTGGCAACTAAAGTATATAATCGCTATCCCATGCTTTTTCTGGTGTACTTTGCTCCATGAATATTTGTGTAGATCATCTTAATCTATTATCACCTATCTTTAAAAATCACCATCACACTGTTTAACAAGTCTGAAATATCAGACTATGTTTCTCTTTAGAAAATTTTACAAGTTGCATTGTTGCCCAGTGCATATATATCGAGATTGGCAGCCATAACCAGTCTGCTCCTTGAACCCCGTTTCCGTGTCACTGTATCTTTCTTTGAAAGTCAAACACCAGCAGCAACAAACACCAACATTCACTATTGTCCGACAACCGCATATCACACTAAAATTTCTATTAATCAAGTCAGCTTAGTTGCACGATTGTTATATATTAGCAACAAACAAAAAAAAAAATGAATGAAGACGAGAAGATAAGGAAGAGATAAAGCTTTGTCACTAAAAACTCATTCCACCACCCCCAGAAATGGCCAGACATGAACGTTGATGACGGACTCAGTCATAAGTTGGTGAAAAAAATACTACAAAGAAAAATGCTATAGCAATCATGGTGTGACTTCGCCTAACTCCGATCTTTTACTTACGTTCTTTTCTTACGACCATTTAACAAGGTTCTGTGCCGGTAGCGCAAAACTTTCTCCAGATTGTGTCGAGCTTATAAACTTTTTGTTTACCCCAATGCTAGTGACAGGGTTCTTTACTCTTGTTTCGACAGAATACCATCCATTTTTTTTTACAGATAAATCCAGATTCAACAATGAAATGTCACCATGACAAGTGCAACCAGGCAAGGATACAAAACATCTGATGCTAGTCGCGTGGAGTCCAGCTAAGCCCGAGTACTCATTTTCAACAAACTACTTCAGCAGAAGACAAAGATTTAAACAAAGATGCCTTATCTAAATTGGTATCAACAGCACAAGAACATGTCTCTGCATGACCAAATTGTGGAAGGCACTAGCACGATTGTTAATCTTACTCCCCCACAGTTTATTTACTGGTTTATTCCTATTCTCTATCGTCCCTCTGCTTGTTTACACATTACACAATCTTTGGTCTGTGTAAACCTTTGTACATACCCAAATTATATATATATATATATATATATATATATATATATATATATATATATATATATATATATATATATATATAGTAGTAATTTGAGCATTTGACTATTTGTCATACATCTTAATATACATTTTTCTAGAGGAAACTCACTCCTACAAAAACAAGCTTTCTCAGGAGATATTTTATGCTCTTCTATGTCCATATATTACTCATAGTTCCAAGATACCCAACACTAAGTTTCTAATCTGCAAAATTAAGTTGATTATTAGCAGCAAACTTGGCTATAACAAAATCTAGGAACTTAGAAAATTCCTTATTGTGCATGCTATAAATTTTACTGAAAATACATTTACGGAACCAATAAATAGGCTTCTTATTACTACCAACTCATGTGCTGCAATGTGTACTTGTAGAAATAAAGCAATAATCTACTAAAAAGGTAAGCACTTATTAGTACCAGTATTAGAGATAAAACTTGAGAACCTTATCACAGAGAAAGTAACAGATATACAATTAATAACTGAAAATCGATTTGGTGACATCACAAGGAACCTAAAGGAAACAGCTACAAAGGTTGTGAAAATCAACTAACTGGCTACGCTGCTTCTCCGTACTTAAAATTCTTTACAAGAATGACATCTCTCCTGGAATTTGGAAGCACTAATTCTGATTCTGATTGTAATGCGTCACATAAAACCAAAATTGAGCTCCACTTCCGATTACGCTATCGTCTTTCACAATCATTACCAATATACGTATTAATAATAATATTTGTAAAATCAGAAAGTTGACTAAAAATACGCTTCGTAAATAACATAGACTATACTTCGATGCATTTAAGCCTACAAATAGTTTAAACCCTCATGAGTTGAAAACTTTAAGCCGTCACCACAGTCTATTGCAGTTTGAACTTGAGACACAAACACGTCCTTGTGGCCAAAATATCATACGTTTAAGGTGGGGAAGGAGCCACAATAAAGCACAGTCACCCACCAGAAATTCAAAATGATAAATACCCACACTATGTGAAAGTGATGTCAATGTAAGAATCTCTTCTTTTTTTTTCTTTTTTTTTTCTCACGCAGAATTTCAAAATCATATAACTGAAGTTTGTGACAAAATTATTAAACTGGGACAGTCTTGAAAATTGCTTTGAGCAATAAGAATAAAACTCGATGAAGAATAGATTTAAATGAAAATCCCAAAATATCCAGCAATTTATTAATAGAGAAAGGCAAAAAATTTCAACTTGCAAAGAACTAAGGTTGACAAGTGAATTACAGAAAGAAGTGGCACTTTAGTATGTTGTCAATCATCTTCAAGAGTTCAAGAACAACTGGTTCCGGTTTTGATTTACCAAAAATTTTAAAGTCGGTCACTCCTTACACAGAGAGAACAGATTACAATAGTAAGAGAGCTACAGAGAGCTCTATGGCCACCTAAATGGGGAAATATTGCAGGCGTTAAAGGAACAGAGTAATGAGCGGATAAAACCATTCGAGAGTTTCGTAAAACATTTGTCATTCGTTCCAATGGCAGCGCCATACTTGGCCAGGATACAAACTAAATATCTACTCTGTCATAAATAGCCTACAAATCTAAGAATCTTGCCACAATTTTTTTTTTAGGTTAAAATCATCAGAAAATTATATCAAGTTGGGAAAATAATCTTCATCAACACCTTTGGAGGATCATGACAACGTTGACGTGCTCTTGCCTCTGACCCACTGCAAGAAATCGATTATTCGATGAAACTTTGATAACCTTACCTACCAGCGTATATATAACTTTTATTTAGTCGTCATGAAGTCTTTTTTTTTCCTAATAAAATGCCACTGTAACCATATGGGTTATCTTTTGTTGACTATTTGTACATGTGCTAAGCGATGACTATCATCTTTGTCACACATAATTTGATTTGAAGTACCTTTAAAACCATCAGAGTAAGACTTCGATCCAAAATCACTAATTGGACCAGCTAACATGCTCCACCTGGATGGATCACCGCACTACTGAATAGAATCTCAATAATTTCCATCATACCTTCTTTACTTAAAACGATCCTAAGTACATCCTAATGGGTTGTAAATAATTTCATAACTTGATTCTAGCATGCATGCCATCAAACATATTTAAAACTACTACTATATGTACCTAACCTAGTCGCAATCACTTATGTCATGACCAAACGTATCCTAAAATAACTAAAGTACTCACATGTAACACCACTGAAATACTCCAACTAATAAGGAACTTTTTTTTTTTCCACTTTTAAAACTCACGACCGTAAAATCCTATGCTGCTATGTCTTCTATCTATGTTTCCTATCACTAGGCTCTGATACCAAACTTGTAACACCCTCAAATTTCACCAGATTTTTTTTTTTACCAAATAAAAGAAGTAAAACTTTCAAGTTTAGTCATTACAATATTCTATAATTCAGCAAGGTCCCAAGGCCTGCATCCTATACATAGCAGCGACTTATAAAAAAATATAAGGTTCTAACTAACAAACTTTAGTCATTTCATCCCTGAAACTTGTACAAGAGATTACCCATATCCTGGTGCAAATTCCTTTTTATTGTTCATGGCACCTAAACTTGACCATTTCCGGATTTCATAGTGATCAAAAGTACATAAATATTAGCCTACCCAGCCTGCGTGTACTTCTTTCCCGCTATTTGTGAAGCCTAGACTCTTTTCTGAAAATTAACAAACACCACAATATGAGCATTACAATGCTCAGCAAGACCATTAGGAAAACAGATAGGAAATGGCAGTTTTACAAGTAACAAAAAGAGGACAATGTCATCATTAAACTACAATTAAAGGAAAATAGAGTATACTTGAAAATTATCCTTCATTTACAATTATCCATCATTTACTCGAGAATTATCCTTCGTTTACTAGAGTGATCAGCTCTAGTGGCCATCAATTTGTGACATGCATGTCATAATCCATCATTACTGGCTTTGTTACCATCATTTAGCCACACCCCTTAAATCCCTTTAACCATCAATTTGGGATTGGGGTTTTACCCTCTTTTCGTTATGAAAAAGAACCATCTATGACTGCTAAAATTAACTCAACACATAGGAGAGTAACAAAAGATGATCTGTGATACTTACTATATCATCAGCTCATTTTTTTTATTTCCAAAACAGGTTCACTATTGTCAATTAAAACTGCCATCTTCAATTCCAAATCAAATTATCATCGAATAATTTTATAACACAATAGTTGTACATCAAAACTCAAGAAAACTAGCAAATCAAAACCCAAGAATACTAGCAAATCAAAACCCAAGAATACTAGCATATATAGCCAAGGCTAGCACTCTTTAGGAATTAAAAGACGTCAAAAGAGGAGAACAGGAAGAAAGTGGAGGACTTGCCCGTGTATTTAAGCTTTGACTTCTTTTATATATACTTCCTCAAAGTGCCTTCCTTTCGCAATTGTCTTTATTCTTCTCTGCCTTTCTTCCATCCTTCTCTCTGTATAATGATACCTCTCTCTCTGAGTTTCCTTCTTCGTATGTCAATATGTCGGTGACAGTCAATCTTGGTTGTACTGGAACACCCTGTTGACTTCTTGTATCCTCTCTCTTTTCCTATTATTTTTATATGTAGTCCCTTTTTCAATTATTATTAATAGCATGTATATATTTACACACATAGGAGTTATAGCCACACGACTAGTAGGGAAAACGAGGCACTTACAATTTTGTGAATAAACTAAATATTTCTTTAGTTCTCCAAAATTGAGAAATCAATTCTCTCTTGTTTCTATAAATAATTAAACAAACTAAATAAATAAAATATACATTAATATCATTAATATAAAACTGCCCTTTTTATAAAATAATTATTATGTGGGTTATAACATTCTCTCCCCCTTAAAAAGATTTTGTCCCCAAAATCTTGTCAACTTGATCCTGTGAACTTGAATTAATAACTTGGTGGTATCCTACTTCAAAAATTTCTTCCTGTCTAAATTGTGGTGAAATAATTTCTCCCCTACGTTGCTTGGTATCACTTGCTTGAAAGCTAAAACTGGTGACAAAGGCAGCCCCCCTTGAATTAGAAAACCTGTAACAATTATAGTTGTTGGCAACTAAAGTATATAATCGCTATCCCATGCTTTTTCTGGTGTACTTTGCTCCATGAATATTTGTGTAGATCATCTTAATCTATTATCACCTATCTTTAAAAATCACCATCACACTGTTTAACAAGTCTGAAATATCAGACTATGTTTCTCTTTAGAAAATTTTACAAGTTGCATTGTTGCCCAGTGCATATATATCGAGATTGGCAGCCATAACCAGTCTGCTCCTTGAACCCCGTTTCCGTGTCACTGTATCTTTCTTTGAAAGTCAAACACCAGCAGCAACAAACACCAACATTCACTATTGTCCGACAACCGCATATCACACTAAAATTTCTATTAATCAAGTCAGCTTAGTTGCACGATTGTTATATATTAGCAACAAACAAAAAAAAAATGAATGAAGACGAGAAGATAAGGAAGAGATAAAGCTTTGTCACTAAAAACTCATTCCACCACCCCCAGAAATGGCCAGACATGAACGTTGATGACGGACTCAGTCATAAGTTGGTGAAAAAAATACTACAAAGAAAAATGCTATAGCAATCATGGTGTGACTTCGCCTAACTCCGATCTTTTACTTACGTTCTTTTCTTACGACCATTTAACAAGGTTCTGTGCCGGTAGCGCAAAACTTTCTCCAGATTGTGTCGAGCTTATAAACTTTTTGTTTACCCCAATGCTAGTGACAGGGTTCTTTACTCTTGTTTCGACAGAATACCATCCATTTTTTTTTACAGATAAATCCAGATTCAACAATGAAATGTCACCATGACAAGTGCAACCAGGCAAGGATACAAAACATCTGATGCTAGTCGCGTGGAGTCCAGCTAAGCCCGAGTACTCATTTTCAACAAACTACTTCAGCAGAAGACAAAGATTTAAACAAAGATGCCTTATCTAAATTGGTATCAACAGCACAAGAACATGTCTCTGCATGACCAAATTGTGGAAGGCACTAGCACGATTGTTAATCTTACTCCCCCACAGTTTATTTACTGGTTTATTCCTATTCTCTATCGTCCCTCTGCTTGTTTACACATTACACAATCTTTGGTCTGTGTAAACCTTTGTACATACCTAAATTATATATATATATATATATATATATATATATATATATATATATATATATATATATATATATATATATATAGTAGTAATTTGAGCATTTGACTATTTGTCATACATCTTAATATACATTTTTCTAGAGGAAACTCACTCCTACAAAAACAAGCTTTCTCAGGAGATATTTTATTTCCAAAACAGGTTCACTATTGTCAATTAAAACTGCCATCTTCAATTCCAAATCAAATTATCATCGAATAATTTTATAACACAATAGTTGTACATCAAAACTCAAGAAAACTAGCAAATCAAAACCCAAGAATACTAGCAAATCAAAACCCAAGAATACTAGCATATATAGCCAAGGCTAGCACTCTTTAGGAATTAAAAGACGTCAAAAGAGGAGAACAGGAAGAAAGTGGAGGACTTGCCCGTGTATTTAAGCTTTGACTTCTTTTATATATACTTCCTCAAAGTGCCTTCCTTTCGCAATTGTCTTTATTCTTCTCTGCCTTTCTTCCATCCTTCTCTCTGTATAATGATCCCTCTCTCTCTGAGTTTCCTTCTTCGTATGTCAATATGTCGGTGACAGTCAATCTTGGTTGTACTGGAACACCCTGTTGACTTCTTGTATCCTCTCTCTTTTCCTATTATTTTTATATGTAGTCCCTTTTTCAATTACTAGCATGTATATATTTACGAAAAAATGACAATATTGACTTGTTTTAAGAATATTTTAACAAAAGTAACCATTTCCCAACAGTTGGCCAATTATGACCGTTTCAATACATAATTGGCAAATGCGTATTCTCAGTATCGTAAGTCGCCTACAACATTCTGAAGTACACTGCAATGCAAGAAGGTGTGGGGACATGTGAGACATGTTCACGTGGATCTGTCCCTTTTCCTGCTAAGTGTTCTTTAAGATACATGTGTACTGTTTAGCTGGAAGACTGGTTACGCATATGCAAAATGCATATTAAGCAATGATACGCATTTCCTTGATGCATATTAACTTATAATACACCATTGTAATTTGCGTATTCTGGAATAAAATAATAAAAAAATTAGTATTTATCACAGATTACTCACTTGTAGGATGCGTATTATGTGTTACCACGTTTTATAATGCGTATTTGACCGGCTATTATTGGCCACTTATGCAAAACCGATTATTTTGGTACATAATGTTTAAAAAATAGGTTATAATTGTCTTTCACCCTATATTTACACACATAGGAGTTATAGCCACACGACTAGTAGGGAAAACGAGGCACTTACAATTTTGTGAATAAATTAAATATTTCATTAGTTCTCCAAAATTGAGAAATCAAGTTTCTATGAATAATTAAACAAACTAAATAAATAAAATATACATTAATATCATTAATATAAAACTGCCCTTTTTATAAAATAATTATTATGTGGGTTATAACAACAAGCATCCAGGGTAGCAACGGAAATTGGAAAGCAATCCTTCTCCCTTGAGAAAATGAATGTTAATTACAAGAACAAAGTAAAAACCAACAGTAGGAAAAGTGAAATGTATCTAAAGGTGCATGAATGTATCTATCAGTGAAGACATGTACCACACAATAAATAAATTAAAAAGAAGATTAAATGTAAAATGGTACTGGAATGAACTCAAAAACGAAGATTGAACGTAGAAGATTGAACACACGTACCAACAATATAAGTAATGACAAATATGAATGCAGATGCAAGGAGACAGAAAGGAATGTTCTGGAATCGAAAAGGTCCAATCACAGCTCTTACACACAAATATGAAAAAATATCATCCTAGATCTGTTTTCCCAATCATGCACATTATATGCTAATGATAGGACAGATAGAATCACAATGCTAACGGTTAGGAAAAAGTCTATTACATCCTTATTGGCTAGCTGGCAATACTATAAGACAAAGTAATAGGAAACAAGTAAGACAAGGTTCCACATGTGCTGGCTGTGATGAGAAATATATGGGCTTTATTACTCCCCCTCAAGCGGAGCAGGGTGTGAAACAGATGCTCCAAGCTTGTTGAGAAGGCTCTGGTGTTGCTTTACTGGTAGTGTCTTCGTCATAATATCAGCAAGTTGAGAGTGAGAAGGCACATATCGTGTAGTAATTGAGCCTGAGTTGATCTGATCCCGTATATAATGACAGTCGATTTTGACATGCTTTGTCCTTTCATGGAGAACAGGGTTTGCTGCGATTGATAGTGCAGCCTTGTTGTCACATTGCAGTAACGCAGGAGGGAGATTCTTCAAACCCATATCCTTTAAAAGGGCTGAGAGCCAAGTGATCTCGCATGCAGTAAGTGCCATAGCACGGTATTCAGCCTCTGCTGTTGAGCGAGATACCACACTTTGCTTCTTCGACTTCCAGGAGATTGGAGAGTGTCCCAACAGTATGCAAAATCCAGATGTTGATCTTCGAGTTAAAGGACAACTAGCCCAGTCGCTATCACAGAAGGCATGTATCTGTGCTGTGGAGGAGTTGGCCAACAAAACACCTTGTGCAGGATTACCAACTAAGTATCTCAAAACTCGTTTTGCAACCTGCATATGCACATTTGTAGGCTGGTGCATGTACTGGCTCAAAACATGAACAGGAAATGTGATGTCGGGCCTGGTGACAGTTAGATATATCAATTTACCTAGCAGTCTCTGATAAGGGTGTGGATCTGAGAGCACATCTCCTTTGTCAGGATGAAGCTTCAAGTGAATATCCATGGGAATTTTTAATGGAGTAGCTGACAGCATACCAAATTCTTGAAGCAAATCAAGCGTATACTTTTTTTGAGACAAGAAATATCCAGCATTAGTTTTGTCAATCTCAAGGCCCAAGAAGTACCTGACATTACCCAAGTCTTTCATGTGAAAAGAGTTGGAGAGAAGCAGTTTAAGAGTGGAGATATCATGAGGTGAATTGCCAGATATTAAGAGGTCATCGACATACACTAGGACCAGTGTAATCGAGTTGACAGAAGTGTTGGTGAAAAGACTATAATCGTTCTTAGATTGGACATATCCAAGATCAAGCAGCTTCTGTGACAGTTTAGTAAACCACAATCTGGGGCTTTGTCTGAGACCATATAGGGATTTTACCAATCTGCATACCCAAGTTGTAGAGGTTGTGGTTGGTTGATTTAAGGTAATTCTGCTACCCAACCCTGTGTAGCCTTGAGGTAATTTCATAAACACAGTATCATGGAGGTCACCATGCAGAAATGCATTGGTGACATCCATTGGGATTGTGATCCAATCATGAATGGCAGCAACTGCTAAAAGTGTACGTACAGTGGTCAATTTGGCCACAGGTGCAAATGTGTCCATATAATCCACTCCATACACCTGTTTGCAGCCTAAAACCACCAGTCTAGCTTTGTGTCTTTCAACTGTCCCGTCTGGATTGTATTTAGTTTTAAAATCCACCTACACCCTATAGCCTTTTTATCTGGTGGTAAGATAGTGATTTCCCAGGTGCCATTATCCTCTAGGGCTTGTAGCTCCTTATTCATGGCCTCCACCCAATGGGTAGATTGAATTGCTTGTTTAAACGACATTGGATCAGAGGTGGTTGTCAAAGAGGCTAGGAAACATTGGAATTAAGGATGAATAGCATGATCTGTGACTTGGGCTATATTAGCTTTTTCTGGAAGGGTATGGACATAATTATCTAGCCAGCTGGGTTGTTTTGAGGGTCTTGTAGATTTTCTCAGCAATGGTGGTGGTGAAGGTGTAATGTCAGGTGAAGAATGTTCTGTTTGAGAACTAGTTGGTGTCGAGGGTTCAGGTGTACGTTGATTTTCAGCAATATCAGCTACAAAAATATCATCTGACTCGATGGGAGTATTTGCAGTAGGTAAGACACAAGGATTTGGTAGAACATAGGGTTTAGGAGAGTTAGGATTTAATGGAAATATTGACTCATGAAACAGGGCATCTCTAGTAACAAATATTTGCATAGTTGACAAGTTCAATAACCTATAACCTTTTTGATTTACAGGATAGCCAACCATCAGACAAGGCACAGATCTAGCTTCAAATTTATCAGAGCTGTGGTTTGGGTTCGAGGCAAGGGACAGACAACCAAATGCCCTTAAATTGTCATAAGACACTGGCTCATTATATAAGATTTCATAAGGAATTTTGTTTTGTAAAGCTTGGGTAGGCAGTCTATTTATCAAATAGGCAGCTGTCATGACAAATTCTCCCCAATACATTAAGGACAAACCAGACTGGAATTTTAAACATCTAGCAATTTCAAGTATCTGTCTATGTTTTCTCTCGACCCTGGCATTTTGCTGAGGTCGATTGACACATGATTTTTGGTGGAATATACCTAGAGAATTATAGAACTGAGTGCACAAAGAATCAGCAAATTCTGGTGCATTATCAGATCGAATAGACTTTATAGAGGATTGAAACTGTGTTTTGACATGATTGTAGAACGTTTTAAGACAAGAAAGATAATCAGATTTGTTTTTCATCAAAAATAACCAAGTATACCTAGAGTGGTCATCGACAATAGTCAAAAAATATTTGAAATGACCTCTAGTGCACACTTTATAGGGACCCCAAGTATCAATATGAATTAGATCAAAAGGCATTTTGGCATGAGAATTACTGAGAGAATATGGGAGTTTAGTAAACTTAGCCATTGGGCAAGTAAGGCATACCTCAGATTTAGTAACACAGTGTTTGATGTCTGGTATATGTTGCATTGTAGTCAAAGCAGAGTGTCCAAGCCTTAGATGCCACTTTTGAAACTCAGAATTTGTATTTGCAGTAGAATTTTCTCCCACATACTCCCCCTGGCTGCAACTCCCAGCCATTGCATTGTTTTGCTACAGATAGTACAATCCATCAGACAGACTTCCAGTTGCCTGAACTTGTTTGGTAGTTGAGTTCAAGATGACACAGCCTATGGTGGTGAATTGCACTTGGCAATCATTATCCTTTGCCAACTTATGAATGGAGAGGAGATTGTGCTTGAACTTTGGAACCACCAGAACATTTTTTAGAATTAAGCCATTCGATAAGGCAACATCACCCATGTGAGTTATTTGAGAAGCATCTCCTGTAGGCAGATTTATGGTCAAGTGAGAGGCAACAGGCTTGAGATTTGACAGGTTATGGCTAGATGATGTCATGTGAGCACTGGCACCTGAATCAATGATCCAGGTGTTTGAGAGTTTTGAAATTTTATCACTGTGACAAGTCACCATGCCAGAGAAACATTCCTCCAATTCGTCATCAGTTTCTGAACCCCTTAGATCATGCACATTACTTGTGGGAAACAGTTTCAACAAGTGCTCCAACTGTTGTGGTGTGAAAGAAACCTCTTGTGAAGATGAGGATTCAGAATTGACATGAGTAACATTTTTGGCCGCAGGGCGTGGTTTGGATCTGTTGTTCCATCTTGGTGGACTAGGTACAGAATTGTTCCTCACAGGTGGTCTTTTGTGCTGCAAGTGCCACGATGGGTAGCCTACTACTGTCCAGCATCTCTCACTGAAATGACCTTTTCCTCCACTGTTCCATTCACGAAACCCAGTTTACGCTTTGCTGAAAGTTGAATCTCGAACAAACGTTTCCAGGTTCTATAATCTCCCCCACCCTGTAGTTTTTCTACACTTACGGACAAAGGGCCATCAGATGGGTGTAAAAATAAGGGGTTTTGCATATCAGTAAAAGTGAATCGACCTCTTGTGGCCATTAGATTCAAGAAATAGATCTGAGTCTAAAATAAAAGAGGATGAAATATCTGTGATGAGCTGGGCTGAAACCGAACGAAAGAAAAACCTGATACTGCATTCAAAGCTCTGATACCATAATGACAAATATGAATGCAGATGCAAGGAGACAGAAAGGAATGTTCTTGAATCGAAAAGGTCCAATCACAGCTCTTACACACAAATATGAAAAAATATCATCCTAGATCTGTTTTCCCAATCATGCACATTATATGCTAATGATAGGACAGATAGAATCATAATGCTAACGGTTAGGAAAAAGTCTATTACACCCTTATTGGCTAGCTGGTAATACTATAAGACAAAGTAATAGGAAACAAGTAAGACAAGGTTCCACATGTGCTGGCTGTGTGATGAGAAATATATGGGCTTTATTAATAAGCGATGAACGTAAAATTAATAAACAGAAATAGGATATCCGAGTCCAGTTCAGAATTGTCTCCTTAAAGCTAGCCCTCATCGTATGTGCGGGTGAGGTGCGAACGACCGTCACTCTCAACGAGTTTGAATCATTGGAGGAAGACTGAGAATAAGGTTTGTGTTTAGGAAGCGGTTCGAGAGAATGAGTGCATACTGTTCCGTAATCAAATCAAATTAATAAGTGCCAAATCAATTTCAAAAATAAATAAATGAATAAATTTAGGCATTACACATTTTCCATTTCATCTATAATACATGCCACATGATATTATTGTTATTGAAGATGCTCTTAAGGGACAACCTTAGATAATCATATCTCATTCATCCCTTAATCATTTTGAGTAATTTAACATGGCTCGGAAAGCTCTGATGGAGGAGAACATATTCCAATTGTTGCGTGCACCCAACATTCGCCTACTCAAAATATGACTCAAAATGACTTGACAATGTAGGGCTTAAAACCCACATTTTTCAACTAACAATAACATAGAAAACAGTTATTAAATTTATTTATGCTTTTTAACATGCATTTCCCTCTGTAGTGTTGAAGATGGAATGTGCCATGATGAGCCATGAGTATGTAACACATATTCCTTCATCACTCAAATAGTTGCTTACAGTGACTCACGTGGCCTTCCTGGAATCACAGAAGAGGCGGTCGAGTTTACTGAGAGCCGAGATAGTTATCCATGGTAAGTATGCTTGGCGTACTTATTAATACTTCTTGCTGCTATTGACAGTAGAGTGCTATTATCTTTATTATTCTATGTCATGTCCTGATTATTTATTGCATCTTTGCTAGTGATCCAAAGCTTATGTATCTGACTGATGGTGCCAGCAAAGGAGTGATGTAGATCTTGCAAACTGTTATAGCCAAAATTCGGTTCGGGTTTTTCAGGATGGATTCGGGTCAAACTATAGGTTTGATTTGGGGGATTTTAGGTTTAATTAGGGATTTTATAGAAATTGGAGGAATCAGGCCGCACCCTCTTTTTCTCTACAAAGAGGGCGCGCCCTAAGTATAGAAACATGGTGACAAATCTATTCGAGTTGATTTTGTGAGAAGACATCGAAGAAATCTCTCCTAGGATTCCACTCAAGTATGAATTTCACTCAAGAGTGGATTCCACTCCAGCTGGAATTCCAGAAGTTGAAGAATTCCCTCCTGTCGTATCTCAGGAGGGGGATGTCCGTCGCAGAAGGCCTCCAGGGGTTTGCCTGGATATAAGGACCCTTCTTAAACACTAAGGGCGCGCCCTAAGGTGGAAAGGTGGGGACTTTCTGGTGTGTGCTTTGGGAGCTCTGTTCCTGTAGCCAATGGGCGCGCTCTCATTGGGGAACTTTGGAGTAATCCTGCACTTTGCACCCAAAAGCTCTGGATCACCTGTCCTGCTATCTGGTGGGTGCTTCTCATTCGGGGGACAGGGATGCGTTCTGCACTTGGGGTAAACCACGGCTATACCTGCATCCTTGAAATCAAGAAATAGCTGGTAACGGATAGGACTAGTCCTCGACGGGGGAAGTTTCCTTATCTGTGAAGTCTTGAGATCTTGGATGAGCCTTGGGCCTTTGTGGTTAGGCCTCATAGTAGAACATTCCGGAAGCTGGTCCGTTATCCAAGCCCATTTGGGTTTCTTGCTCTCCAAGAACTACGTATGGCTTGATCCCCTATAAATACCGGGGTATGTAGGCCGATTGAGGGGTTGGAAGTCGAGAGCTCTGAATAGCCGCCACTAACCCTATCAATCTCAGCCACCAATTACGCTCAACAACCACACACCACCGTTTTCTCCGGTAAAGAACCACCGCATCAGATTTTTTTCCGGCGACGTACCTCGAATTTTGTTGTTCCCAAATTCCTCCGTCAACAAATTGGCGCTAGAAGGAGGGCAGCCAATCAAGATCTACATCTTAGGAGGAAAAGATGTCACACAATCATAGCAGAGGTTCTCAAGAAGAAGATGGTTACGATTCTGAAGATAGCTTGGGAAACAACCAAGCGCGTCATGAAGCTTACGTCCCGGAAAATATAGCTGCTCCTCCGCGACATCAAGGAACTCCGGCCGCCATCGGCGGACAGCCGCCCGTTCTCATCAGTAATTCGGCATTAATGGAACAGCTGTATGTTATGCAAGATGCCATAAATAGTTTCGGGGCGAGATTGGGTTCGGTGGAGGAAGAGCAAGAATCAAGGAGAAAATCTCGGAGTATCCCACGAAATCATCGCCGATCAGGGAAATCCCCTCAGGTCGTGGAAGATTCCCGAAGGGGGGAGGAAAGTCATGAAAAGAGATTTCAGCTGGTCACTCCTCGAAGGTTAGATTATTCTGATCCTATTATTGAATATCCTAGTGAAAATAATTCTGAGCGCAGGTTGGTGAATCCTCAAGAGAGGGCGCACCCTCATCCTCACCGTTCAGGGCGCACTCCTCATGAGATTCAAAGGGATGAAGAGCAAATCGCTAAAGAAATGAGAGATTTTGCCAGCTTGAAAGAACGCCTTGAAATAAGGCTTGATGACGATGATTTGAGGATGGTGCTCCTTGAGCTTCAGAAGAAAGACAAATATATGGAATCGAGGCCCCATGATTCACAGCGCGTGCCCCCTGATAACAGGTCGCGGCCCCTTGGACATGAGAGAACTCTTGCTCGAAATGATAATCCACAGCGCGTGCCCCCTGACAACAGGTCGCGGCCCCTTGGACATGAGAGAACTCTTGCTCGAAATGATAATCCACAGCGCGTGCCCCCTGTTCAAAACAGGTCGCGACCCCTTGGATTCCACCAAATTCCTCATCGTGATAATACCGAGAGAAGAAACCGTGATAACGGTGACAGAAGAATGAATTGGCACCAGGGAAATAGGCACCCCCGTAATCAGGGCGCGCCCTCAGGTGGGAGATCCCCCCGCATCCATCAAATTCCCTCAAGCACTTCCAGTGAGTCCAGGTCGAGGACGCACTCTCGCTCGGGAGAACAGTATCAGAGAGGTTCTCAAGGGAATCCACAACCTCATGGAAATCCCGAGGGTCATCAAATTCAAACTCAAGAGGTTGTGACTCAACCACAAGTTGAAGTTCAAGGAGGTGTTCAGACGGCGGCTCCACCGCCACCTCCACCCCCGGGGGGTACTCAGACTGTGGAACAACCAAATATCCAGAATATTCCTGGAGTGGGAACATTTAATGTGGATGACTTAAAGAAACTCCTTGCTCACCTAGATGGAGGAAGAATATCTACAACTGCTCCAACATCTTCTCCCTTCTCAACTGAGGTCAGAGAGGCGCAGCTCCCTGCTGGGTATAGATCAATGACTAATGATTTGCGATTTCATGGGAATGCAGACCCTGTGGAATTCCTTGGACGTTTTGATATTGAGATGGATGTCTATCAAGTTACGGAACTGGCTAGGTGTCGATTGTTGGCAGCAACTTTCAGGGAGAGTGCCCAGCAATGGTTTCAGAAGCTTGGTCCGGGGGTAATTACGTCATGGCAGGTGATGAGGAACTTGTTCTTGACTAAGTTCTAGGCTGCGGTAAAATATGCTCCTCCGGTCACGACCTTGGCCAACATCAAGCAAAGGGAAGGAGAGAGTTTGCAATCCTATTTCAAGAGATTCAACTCGGAATCCACTATGGTGAGAGGAGCGACAGATGAAACACTCAAGAGTTTCCTAATTGCTGGATTGTCGGTGGGAACTGATTTCTGGAAACATCTTCAAGGACGTGATCCACCTACATTGGCTGATGTGTTTGCACAAGCTGAGTCTTTCAAAATTGTGGAACAATCCTTGGCGGACAACCGAAAAACTGACAGTCAGAATGGTTCTAAGGGAAAGATTGGTAAAAGGAAGGATAGGTCTCCCAGTCCTACCCGTCGTATAGCAACTGGTGCGAACCGGATAAATTTAACTGAAACTGGAAGGAATTGGGGTCCACCTGATACTTACACTTACGATCAAAGGCCGGGTAACTATACTCCTTTAGCAGCTTCTATTGAACATATCTTTGAGGTGAATAAGAACAAAGGGTTCTTCAGAAAGCCAGAACCATTGACCTCCTGGCAGAGTAAGGATAAGAAAAAGTATTGTGAATTCCATGAATCCTCAGGGCATAACACTCATGAATGTCGTCAACTCAGGGAAGAGATTGAGGATTTGATTAAGGAAGGATACCTGACGGAATGGATTGTTAGGGAGGTGAAGAAGCATAGGGAGAATCCCGACAGGAGAGATGGAGGGCGCGCCCTCCACGGAGATGGTAAGCCGGAAGAGAAGAAATTCGTCAAAGAAGGGAGTATTCACACCATCTTTGGAGGACACCATTTAGGGGGAGATAGCAATCACGCTATGGAGAGATATTCCAGGGAAGCGAGGTATCGACCTCTCACAAATGTGAATAGTTTGGAATTGAGGCCACCTAAGTTGTTCAAGGGAGAATGTGTTGACATTACTTTCACTGAAGAAGAAGCTAGATGGGTACATCATCCTCATAATGACGCTCTGGTAGTAGCAATTCAGATTGGTTTGAAGAATGTCCATCTGGTTTTCGTGGACAATGGAAGCTCGGTGAACATACTCTACTACAGTACTTATAAGAAGCTGGGACTCTTAGACAAAGACATGATTCAAGACAACGGATGGATCTATGGTTTCTCAGGAGAATCGGTAAAAGTTATGGGAGCTATCAAATTACCGGTAACTCTTGGGGAAGGAAACCTTTCTGTGACACAATTGATGGATTTCATGATTTTGAATGTGGATTCCTCACATAATGCTCTAGTAGGACGACCCCTGTTGAAGGAAATGAAAGTTGTGACCTCCATCTATCATCTCGCGATGAAATTTCCTACGCCAAATGGTGTGGGAACCGTACGGGGCTCTCAGCATGACTCCAGAGATTGCTACCATAAGGCGATTAAAGGGTTTAGAAGATAGCAGGATGGAGGGCGCGCCCTTCGTGAGAGTGGCTCCGGAGTCATGAGTGTTGTCCCAGAAGAGGTGAAAGCCCATTATCTTGTCCAGGAACCTGAAGAGGAAGAACTGCTATACAGGGCGCGCCCTGAGGATGATACCTCGGTTCTTGATGAGCTTCAAGAAGGAATTTTGGAGGAAATAGAGGAAGATGCAGAGGAAGTAATCTCGTTTGATCTCAAGGGTGAGCAGGTTGAAGGGAGACGAATGTTGCTTGAAGGTTTGGTGCATACCCTTGTCGAGGAAGACTTCCCTCTTAAAGAGGACGTGCCCTCCAAGGATGTAGCACCAGTTGAAGATCCTCGAAGTTTTGATTTCGACCTTGACCCAAGGACACCGCAACCAGTGGAAAAGACTGGTCCTGCAGAGGATACAATTTCTATTTTGGTAGATGAGAGGGATCCAACTAAGGTTCTGAAGATTGGGTCGCAGTTAAACTCCAAGTTAAGAGGCATGCTCACCAATTTCCTTTTAAACAATCTGGATGTTTTTGCTTGGAGTCATGCTGATATGGTTGGGATTGATCCGAAGGTTATGTGTCACCGTCTGAATATAGATCCTACCAAGAAGGGAATTCGCCAGAAACGCCGGCCAGTAAGTGGAGAGAGAGCCGTAGCCTTGAAAGAAGAGGTGGATAGACTTCTAGATGTTGGGCTGATCAAGGAGTCATATTATCCAGATTGGTTGGCTAATCCGGTTCTTGTGAAAAAACCAAATGGAAAATGGCGAACTTGTGTGGATTTCACTGATCTGAACAAGGCATGCCCGAAGGATAGCTTTCCACTCCCGAGGATTGATCAGTTGGTGGATGCTACGGCAGGACATGCTCTTTTAAGTTTCATGGATGCTTACTCTGGTTACAACCAGATTCCTATGTATGAGCCGGATCAGGAGCACACTTCCTTTATTACAGATCGAGGATTGTATTGTTACATTGGCATGCCTTTCGGGTTAATCAATGCTGGCGCAACCTATCAAAGATTGGTGAACATGATGTTTAAGGATTTGATAGGGAAAACCATGGAGGTATACGTGGATGATATGCTTGTTAAATCCTTAAGAGCAGAAGACCATGTAAAGCATTTGGAACAGATGTTCGAGATTTTGAGGAAGTTTAGGATGAAGTTGAATCCTCAAAAATGTGTCTTTGGGGTAGAATCCGGGAAGTTTCTAGGATTTATTGTTAATCATCGTGGAATCGAGGCAAATCCAGCAAAAATAAAAGCTCTTCTTGACATGAAATCTCCGTCTAGTGTAAAGCAAGTTCAGAGTCTCACGGGAAGGATAGCAGCCCTTAATCGTTTCGTTTCAAAATCGTCGGATAAATGCAGAGAATTTTTCAAGGCGATAAAGGGGGCAGCCAAAGATTTTGCATGGACATCTGAGTGTGAGGAAGCTTTTCAGAGAATAAAGGAGCATTTGGGAAATCCCCCTCTCTTAGCTAAGCCCGTGGAAGGAGAGACGTTAATTTTATACTTGGCAGTTTCAGAACATTCTATCAGTGCGGTATTAGTAAAAGAAGAAGTTGATCATCAGTCTCCGGTTTACTATGTGAGTAAGCGTTTGCTCGATGCGGAAACCAGATATACTAGCATGGAAAAGTTGGTTTATGCCTTAGTTTTGGCGTCAAGGAAGCTTCGTCCTTATTTTCAGGCTCACAAGATTGAAGTTCGTACGGCATATCCATTGAGAGGAATTCTCCACAAGCCGAAAACCTCTGGTCGAATGTTAAAATGGGCAGTTGAGCTGGGACAATTTGATTTGGAATATACTCCAAGGACAGCTATAAAGGGTCAAGCTCTTGCTGATTTCATTCTTGAATTCGAGTCGGAGAGTGAAGAAAAAGCAATTGTGTTGGTTGAGCCTGAAATTCCACTAAAGAGGGCAAGCCCATTTGAGGAAGTTCCTCAACCTTGGTGGAAGTTACAAGTAGATGGAGCTGTCAACAATGGAGGTGCTGGAGCAGGTGTAATCTTGTTTACACCTGAAGGGAATCAACTCATGAGTGCTATTCATTTCAAATTTCAAGCAACCAATAATGATGCGGAGTATGAGGCTTTGATTAATGGGCTGAAGATGGCGTTGGAGATGAAGGTAGTAAATCTCATTGTGTTAAGTGATTCAGAACTAGTGGTTGGACAAGTGAAAGGTGGATTTCAGTGTAGAGGTCCAAGGACAGAGCTTTACATGAGGTGCGCTCAGCGGTTGATTAAAAGGTTTCGAGAAGTACGGGTAGAATGTATTCCACGAGATGAGAACTGTAGTGCAGATGTGTTAGCCAAGTTAGGGTCACAGAAAGATGCTATGCTGTTGGGGACAGTACCTTTGCAAGTACAGGAAGTACCTAGCATTCCAGAGGTTGAAGTCATGGAAGTGGAATCTATTCCCAATGTTACTTGGATGACTCCCATTCAAAAATATATTCGAGAAGGTATACTTCCAGGTGAGAAGTTGGAGGCCAGGCGGCTTCAGTATCAAGCAGCTAGATTCGTGGAGTATGATGGGATATTATATAAGAGGGGTTTCAATCAACCACTTCTTAAGTGCATAGATGGAGATGAATGCAACTACATCCTTAGGGAGATTCATGAAGGTATTTGCGGCAATCACTTGGGGGGTGGTTCGTTGGCAATGAAGGTGTTAAGGCAAGGATATTATTGGCCTACCTTGAAGAAGGATGCTTATGAGTTTGTTAAGGCATGTGACAAGTGTCAAAGGTTCGCCAATTATTCTACCAGCCCTGCTACTACTTTGACTTCTTTAATGAGTCCTTGGCCATTTGCTATGTGGGGAATAGATCTCATTGGAGAGCTCCCTAAAGCTAAAGGAGGAGTGAAGTATGCTGTTGTCGCTGTGGATTACTTTACTAAGTGGGCGGAAGCAATGCCCTTGGCCACAATTACTGCAAGGAAAATTCGAGATTTTGTTTTCAACTCTATTGTGTGCAGGTTTGGAATTCCGTATAAACTTGTGTCGGACAACGGAAAACAGTTTGACAGTAAAGAATTGAGAAAGTTGTGTGATGATTTGGGGATAAAGAAGGAATTTGCAGCTGTGTATCATCCTCAAAGTAATGGGCAGACAGAGGCTGTCAACAAAACAATCAAGCATACCTTGAAAACGAGGTTGGAAGAAAGCAAAGGGAATTGGCCCGAAGAACTTCCCATGGTCTTATGGTCGTATAACACAACTCCAAGAACCACAACTGGAGAATCTCCTTTCATATTGTCTTATGGATGTGAGGCAATGGTGCCAGTGGAGATTGGAGCAGGATCATTTCGAAGGGATTTTTATGACGAAGAATCAAATATGGTAAATCAAAGGTTAAATCTTGATTTCCTAGAAGAAATGAGGGCAAATTCGCAGTTGAGATTGGCAACTTATCAGCAGAGAGCTGCACTGTAACACCCCCAGATCCGGGGTCCGGGATCCGGTGGTTACGGTTTCCAATTCTGTCCACAATAATTGAACTTTCCTTAACATAAAATAAATTACGTCTCTATAACCCAACACAACAATATAAAACACACCCGTTATAGTCCCAGAGATGAAATCAGAGTAACAATCAAATTTTTATTAATCACATTATGAGTTCTTACAATCCAAAAGAATTTCAATATAAATACATACTCTTTGCCATCCATTTACATAAGTCATACTAGACCATATTCTTGGTACTGAAAGAATAAATATACCCTACCAATAGCTTCTTCTTCAGCTCTGGTAGTCTCATCGTCCTCGCCCGCGTCGAGTGCGCCTTGTGCGAGTCATCTGGTCTAGCTGTTGTTGTGATATAATAATAAAGCAAGGGTGAGCAATAGCCCACCAACAATAATATATAACTGAACGATAATATATAACAGTTCAAAAGTATCTTTCAAACCATATGCCATGCATTTACGGAAATGATGCCAGTATAATATGAACGATTAAGTTACAAGGTAACTTAAAGTATTTGTTTGTAGAAATATCTGCTACATCAAAGTAAGTGAGATATTTTTATTGTTATTAAGAAGAGGAACTTGCAAGAAAAGGTTGCAATTCCAGTTATGACCCTTTTCCAACTCTGCCAACAGTAATCATGTTGCAGGAAATAAATAAATTTGGATGATGAACCAATGATGGAGTATTCACCGCGCCCGCTGTTCCAATCTTGATGATCAGTCGAGATCGTACAGCTCAATTTAGATTTACTACCGGTAGAAGGAAGAACTGACGGCTTTACTTGTATACCGCCTTACTAGCTCTCCCCGGCCAACGGTTGGGCCAAAGGGGATGGACCGGCGCTACTCGGCCTCTTACACGACTCCTAGTTCAAATAGAATTCATGATTCTGAATGTAACGTTCGTCCCCCTTTCCCCAAGTATAATACTTGTTGATAAGACTCCACAAAGTAGTCGTATCTAGTTGGAAAGGAAAATTTACCAATAACTCCCAAGCTATTACTTGGTAACGGATATCAACTTGTTCCAGTAATCTTACCCCTCGAAAGATGAGAAGGTAAGCAACGACTTAATAAGTCAACAGCACCCGAGTTGCGGGTGAAGGGAATACTTTATGACCGGGAAGTCGACAAGATAAATAACATTTTCCAAGTAAGGTTCCCTTATTATTAAGGGGGTAGACTCAAAGAAGAATGATGTCTGAGAACCTTTCTTGATATAAGATTAATAATAATATGACTCCGAGATATTTTCTGTAATAATCGAAGAAGATAAACCTTATCGACGTTATTCTAAGTATGGAATAAATATCCAGAGAATATTTATTGAGTTAAAATATTTAAAGAATTTTTGGGAATATGAAAGAATATCTTTAATCAGAGTATTTCTCAAAATAATCCCTGAAGAAATATCAGGAGGATATTTATTGAATAAATAAATATTTAAATGAATATTCAAAACAATATTCATTAATTAATAAGACCTGAAAAGAATATTTAAGGTAATATTCATAATTAATTAGGAATTTAAATGAATATTCAAAAGTAATATTCATTTAATGAATAATATCCTAAATGAATATCAAGTAATATTCATTTAGTAATCCAAGCCTTAAGGAATATTCGAGATAATATTCGGTAATTAAATCAAGCTTCAGATGAATATTAAAATAATATTCATCAAGTATTTAATATCTTAAATGAATATTCAAAAGTAATATTTATTTAATAAAATAATATTCTAAAAGAATATCCAAATAATATTCATTTAATAGTCTCATCTTTAGAAGAATATTCGAAATAATAGTCGATAATCAATTCGACTCTGAATGAATATTGAGAAATATTATTCGTTGAATAGTTACGTTCAAATAATTATTTGAAGCAAGGATCGATAAAATAATTAGTCTCGAACGAATATTCAAATAATATTCGTCGCCCAAATAATAGAAAATATTTACTTAAATATTTTCCTCCGAGGTAATCTCGATATATCAAGAAATATTGACTCCCGGTCTATATTCGATGAATAAGATATATGCGCCCTTCTCTGAGGGTCTTACAATAACCGGCTTATAACTGATGTATAACTATCTAGCTTATAAGCCAACAATAACATTCAGGGAACAAGTATATCAATTCAACTTGAAAGTAGGCATGCATGCAATGGCATATGTATATCAGCAATCATATATATATATATTTATTCAATCACAACAACAGCCTAAAAGAAGGGAATTGAAACTTGCCTGGTAGTCGAGTACGGTAAGGGGTAGTGGTAGCGGGTCCCGGTTCAGCTTGGTGATCTATAAATAACCAAGGCATTCGGGATTAATCACTTAACATATTAAAAGTTAAGTTATACTTAACTCGAAACACGTTCTCGAGTTATCTCGTTATACCCCTTTTTGTGGATTACTTTTATCACTGATCCGACCCGACATTCGTTCGTTAATACGACATGTCATTGTACTTATACTTGGGACATACTTAAGTCATATGAGTTCTAAGGTCGATCGTTACGAACCAATACTATACTCCGAGTTTTATCGCCCATTTTCTAAGTGTTTTACCGAAGTTATAAAAGAGTCGTCTTTTAGGGGTTCGTTCGCGTTTAACCTCGACTCGAACATTTTTAATAAATCGAAAAATGATCCTTTTGACATACGGTTTTCTTTCACACCTTCCTTTTTACCTCTAGTATTTATTTACCAAGATTTTCCATGACGTTACATAGTTTACGAGGGTTCAATTACAGTTACGAACTTTCGTTTACGGATTCGAACTACTTTTAGTAATTTGGTTGTAAATCCTAAACCGTAAGTCCGTTTCACGTGATCTTTATATCAAAACGAAGCTTAGAACATTACCTATCCTATCATGGCAGATTACAAAGCTAGGCAGTGAGTTACATCTACTGTCCAAGTTGTTTTTCTTAAGGTTAACGAAATTTCGGCATTACGACGGCTATATATCGAACGTTCCAAAAATTATAACAATCCAACCAAGCCACACCGGGCATCCACACAACTTATCACATGATCATGAACATCATCAAGTCCAGATCATACCAGTTTACCACAATAATTAACATGCTTTCTTGCTCAACTAAATCACTTACTAATTATGCTTATAATCATGCTAACATCATAACCAAGCTTAGCTCATCAAAAACATCCATAAAATTAAAGTTGATCTAGGGTTTCAAGAGTGTTATACCTTCTTGAGAGTATGTACTAGCCTTACAAAGCTTGTTATAGTCCTTGGATAGCCTCAGGGTAGCTAAGATCAACCATGAAAACAAGAAAAATCAAAGATTAGTTCATGAAACACTATTCATCCTCCTCTTTCATGATTTTTTTGAAAATGGAAACAAAGGAGTTTGGACTTGAAATTTTTAGGAGATTGCTTTTATGAAATATAGGACTCACCATAAAAATTTGATGATCAAACAAGGAGTGGAAGCTTGGTTTGGAAATCTAAAAATTCCAAAAATTCGAAGTCTTGTTTCTTGAGGGGAAAAACAGGGTGATTTTCTTGAATTTATTTACCTATCCAAACGATCTTCAAAAATTATGAAATTTTGAACGAATACTCTACATATATTGAGGAAGCTATGGTTAAAATTTGGTGATCTATGAATGGGTAGAAGTGGAGATATGAATTTTTCTTTGAGGAGTGTTCTTGCTTGGCAGTTTTGAAGAATGGAGAGAATGGAGTTGTTTTGCTTGGTTGAATTTCAATAATGCATAAAGTGATGTAAGTTGGATAATATCTCATCCTAAAGCTACTTTAATAAAGGTGTGATGCAATGCATGATGTCATTTGGGGCATGTGTCAAGAGGTGTGTTAAAGAAGTTAACACTTGGTTGATCTTTGGATGGAATTCATGCTAAGTATTAGTTCCAATCTCTAAGTGTGCTAGTTACTTGAGTCACCACTTGGTTGCTAGATATTTTCTACTAGCACATGCATGCATCTTGATTCCCGGCTTGTTTCTGTGTCCGGTTATTGCCCGTTTCGATTGATCGTTCGTGAGAATATTTCACGGATTTCTAATTAGGGTTTACCGGGAATCCTTTTTAATATTAATACTTTCATTCTCCATCTTTCATTCTAACTTTCCAATTTATATTCCTTAAATCCATTCGTTAAATACTTAAGGCTATCAGTGTCCAGGGAACTCTCGGAGAAAATAAAAGTGCGGTTTTTCAGAATCCGACAGCTTTTACATACACTTATTTTCCTCCTGGATCACTAATACGAACTCGGAAATCCGTTCCGAATACTTCTATATAGTGTCGTCTCATATTATTATATACTCCCACCACAACACTATTCATTCTGTATTCTTTACTTGTTCTCTTAGGGTTGTATAATTGTCCGTATTCTCTTTCGATCGTTCCTTAACCTTTTTACGGAACTACTGGATTAATCGTTACCGATCTGGATGACATGAGAATATTCTCCTGCTTGAGATTGCCATATCTTACTCCCTTAGAAGATAGATTATTCTTACCTATGTTGTTACCCTTTATCATTCTTCAAGACATAGAAATATTAAAGTCGAATTCCATTCATTCTTTCCAAATATCAATTATTACATTGTAGCCATAACCACTCCTCAGTGGTTTCCTACCTTCATTCTTAAATCAATATAATAACATCCCAAAATATCAAATCCTCAAAGTTAATATCTCAATTCTTGGATTATAATAATATTTAATCCACTGTCCGGTCAAATATTATACCGAAAAGAATTTGGAATTTCTGATTCCGATCGTCTCTGCATTCACTTATTTCCTCCGCGTATTACTAATATGACTTCGAAACATCCATATCACGTCCCGTACATAGGGTGGAGTGAAAAGTTTTCCAACTTACAAAATCACTATTCGTCCACCAAATTACTATGCACATACAGGAAACACTATGCACGTACGGGAAATACTATGCACGTACGGGAAATACTATGCACGTACTCATTTCCCTTCAAGGATCAATTAGCTCCTTTCTGGATGGTAGATTATTCTTATCTAGGTCCTCAACCATCGAATTACTCTATTCTGACAATATACCAATGCATCAGGATCATTGTCCAAAGCAATGTCCATTCATTACAATCATTGTTCTTTGAAACCACCATTCATTAGAGTTGGTGACCTTGCTGTCGGAATCATTGTTTCTCATTTTATCATTACTTAATAAAAAGTTTTAATTATATCCAAAATTTGGGGTTCTTACATGCACGGTACTATAACAAAAAGGTGAAGGCTCAGCCTTTCAAGGTGGGTGATCTAGTTCTGCGGAAAGTCATGCCAAATACAAGGGTAGCAGCACATGGAGTCTTTGGTCCCAACTGGGAAGGACCTTACAAGATCAAGTCTATCATTTGGGAAGGAACTTATCATCTAGAAGACTTGGATGGCAACACAATCCCAAGGGCATGGAATGCAGAGCATCTGAGGAAATACTATCAGTAGGGTGCGGCTTTGACCCCCTATTGTATGAAGGCTTATATTTAAGTTATATACTAGCATAAATAAATCTTCTCCTAGTCTAGGGGGGTAGTACACATACGCCTTCTTTAGTTCTAGTCGAGACTTGCTGTTTTTATTCCACGCTTTTTCGAAGTTTATTCTCCTTAGCTCGGGGGGTAGTTCATGTATACCTTCCCTTGTTCTGTTGAGATTTGAGTTTATTTGAAGACTAATAAAGTTTATCAAGACATTTTTTCAAGTTTTTGAAGATTCTTTTTATTACAAGAGGTCGTGCTCTATGCCTTAGGGCGCGCCCTGTGAAATTCTGTGTAATTACAAGCAATAATTGACAAGCTAAAGGAATATTGAAAAGGGTAATGCCTTAGGGCGCGCCCTCAACATGAATAAAGATTTTTAATTCTATGTGTTTCAATGTTTTCAAGAGTTGGAAGAATATTGGCTGATAAAACACAAGAGGCCGCGCTCAAACTAGGGCGCGCCCTGTATTTATACTGAAGAATTTACAAGTATTTTAGCTAACAACTTTTTACATCATATGATGTTTGCACAGAAGAATTATCTGAAAATTTTTGAAGATGTGTTTTAACAGTGATAAAGAAAATTTTACAAAGGCCGCCCCCTATATGTTAGGGCGCGCCCTATAGCTGTTTTACGACAAAAGAAATTTGGTAGTTGACAGAATTTTGCAGAAACATAACATTAAAGTCATTAAAGGCACAGATAAAGTTCAAATTTAAGTTACAACTTGCAGGGTTTTACAAAGGACCCGCGCCTTGGAAGTTAAAATAAATTCGGACAAATTTGAAGATAAAATTCTAGGACGCGTCCTTGGGGGGAGAAGGAGGCGCGTCCTTAGCATCACCAGGGGGAACAACAGTGAGAGGAGAGATCATTTCAGGAACGGAGTTTTGATTGGAAGGATCGATGGTTTGGATTTCTGGATCTTCGATTCGCTCAGATTGTAAGGGAGCCTCTTCAGTTGAGGGCGCGCCCTGTGGATCCTCGTCCAATCCCAGTTCGATCCTCTTTGCCTTGATGGCATCCGCGTGCAGTATCTTAAATTGTTTGATGTCCTCAGCACTTTCTGGGCCAAACTTTTCTTCCCAGTTATAATCTGGGTCATTTGCAAGAAAACCAAGAAGATAGAAATCAAACCCAGCTTGGAAATTTCTATCTTCCATGGCTTGCTTCTCATCTTTCCAGCAGTCAGCTTTCTCAATCTCAAGAGTGTCCCGTTGTACCTTCAAATCTTCATTCTCTTTCTCCAACCTGTCATTCTTGTCGGCCAGGAGTTGGCGATGATTGGCAGCATCTTGTAAGTCATTTTTGAGGTCCTGGATAGTAGCATCCTTGGAATCGCACTCTCTCTTCCATTTGTTGTCAACCTCCACAATCATCTTTGCATATTTTCTGTTCTCCCCTTCAAGTTTGTTGATGTGAAGCTTCTCTTTGTGAATCCTTTGGGCGCGCCCTAAGGATTGAATTAAAAGTTGAGCAGAAGCCTTAATCATGGAGTTTGTTTCATCATCAGCATTCATGTTTTGCCAATGATCAACCTCCTTTTCATCAACAAGAGACGCGGCAGCTGGCCCAATGAGGGTTTCAACATACGAGGGCGCGCCCTCAGTTCTTTGCTTTTTGCCCTTGTCAATAGGAGGGTCTTGGGCTTCAGTACTCCTCTTTAAAGATCTGGAAGAAGTAGGAATTGTTGGGTTGGGTTCTTGCTGGGTTTGACTAGGGCGCGCCCTAGTGTCAGAAGAACCCGCTTTGTCAGTTGCTTTTTCCTTGTCATTTTTCTTTCTGGATCCAAAGCCACGAGGAATTTGGGGGGCCATATCTGCACGAGAAAAAATAATAAAAATATTAAATCAAGGAATAAGTTACTCATATAACAGGTTACAAGATATATAATAAGGATAGGTTGCAAAATCAAAAGGTTAGGGCGCGCCCTAATTTGAGATTTCATACCTTCATCCTGATCAGAGTCAAGATTTTCGTCGTCGCTAGCAGTAGATAGGGGGACGGCGATACCATTTCTAAATTTTCTAAATCTACAAATTGAACCAACCCTATTAGAAAGGATTCCAACCCTTTTTAAGTTTTCTTCAGTGATTAAGGTTTGGAGGTTGAATCTTTCAGCTACAATTTTAAAGACGGCAGTAGCTCGAGTTGAGGCCGCGCCCTGAAGAGTTTTTTGGATTCTTCTATCTGTTTTAGTTTTTAAAAGATTAATAAAAAGTTAATAAAGATGGAAGAAAAGAAGAGTGTAGGGCGCGCCCTCACTTACATGGGTTTGTGTTGAATTGAAGACGGACTCTAGGAACATCCCAGACAAAAAAATAGGGCTCTTTCCACCGTTTGATATGGCTAATCCTTCCGTCAGAAAAGCCTTTGTTGTTGTGAAGCTTGTTGATTACTAGATAGTAATAGCCAATGTTTGATTGGCGGATGCTGAAGAAGTAACTAATTTCTGGCATCGAGGGTGCTTCAAACCCCAAGTCACGGTAAAGAATTAACAAACCTAAAACAAGTTTGTAGCTGTTGGGAGAAAGTTGGATTGGGGCCACATTGTACCATTCAAGGATTTCCCTAAGGTATGGGTGTAAGGGCGCGCCCACACCAAGGGCTACAAGTCGAGGGGTCAAAACCATCCTTGGAATTCTAAAGTTTCCACCATAGTTGAAAATGTGAGGACGGTGGTGAGAGTGTGGAATGGCCCAAAGTCCTTCCTGACCGTAATATTTCATGGACCATTCTACTTCGTCATTTGTTGCAGTAGAAGACATGTTTACACAAGCCAATTTGCCTTGTTTCTTTCGGAGTGAATTCTTCTCTTTTTCAGTCATATCTCCATACCTACCCCATTCGAGGTCAATTTCTTCGTCACGAACTTCCCAGTGTTCAAAGGGAGTTGGGGAAGGTGGTGGAGATGTTGGCTCAGAATTTATTGGAGGAGAAATAGAAGAGGCTGAAGGCGCTCCCTCGGCTGAGTATGTGTCTGAAGAATGCGAGTCCCCCGATGTTTCCGAGATTGGAGCAAAATCACTGTCTTCCATGGAATTGTAAGAATGGTCAGCTTCAGGGGGAGTTTGAGATTCTTTGGAAGGTTGAACATCAAATTCTTTGGAAGGTTGATCAAATGTGGTGGCGTTGGAGGAGTTTTCACTAGAAAAACTCATGGTGCCGTCTCCAAATTCTTGAATAAGGCGCGTCCTATCTTCTGGAGAGATGAATGAGAAAGGAAGTCTGTAGCGATTAGGTGGAAGTGGTGATGGCAAGGGTGAATAGATTCCAAGACGTTTGTTGAATTCCTTAAAAGGATGGAAGGGAGAGGACGCGCCCTTGTCCTCCAGCTGCAAAATTAATAAAAAGGGACTTAGGGCGCGCCCAGGAGTTTAATAAATGGAGATTAGACATACAATAAATATTCTAAAAAATCTAAGGCGTGTCCTAGTGTATGGTGTTAGCAATATGAAGGTACGCCCAAAAGAGGATTTTCTGAAGTCTGCTAGAAGGGTCATGAAGAACTAGGTTTCTAAAGCTATATTATGGTATCAGAGGAATCCAAGGCGCGCCCTGTGTCGAAGGCGCGCCCTGAAGTTTAATTAATCATATCTATTTATCAGAAACATATTTTGAAGAGGTTATAGCAGCAAAACAAGATCAAATGCAAATATATACACTTATGCATACACAGCAATACGAAGAACACAAAGATAACTAAGGGTCAAATCGCAAAATCGGACAATATACAGGGTAAAAACGCGAGTTAGAGGCATAAAAATGTACCTTAGAAGTTCTGGAACGTGATTTGTGGAAGAGAATTGAAGAAAACCGTCGAGGTTAGCCGGATTGTTGCTCGGAAAAAGAAAAGTCGCCGGAGTAGGATATAAGGTTTTTAGAGAGAGAATAGAAAAAGAGTAAAGTAAGAGAGAAGGGTGGTATTTATAGGGATTTGGAAAAATGGTGGATGACAGCTGTAAAATCGTTTGGAATTCCCAGGACGCACCTTATTTTAGGGCGCGCCCTGAAGGAAATCTTGAGGGAATTTTGGGCTTTATAGGAGAAATTCCGTACATCATCTTTGATTTCATACGGAATTGGGGGGTAGTTGTTATAGCCAAAATTCGGTTCGGGTTTTTCAGGATGGATTCGGGTCAAACTATAGGTTTGATTTGGGGGATTTTAGGTTTAATTAGGGATTTTATAGAAATTGGAGGAATCAGGTCGCGCCCTCTTTTTCTCTACAAAGAGGGCGCGCCCTAAGTATAGAAACATGGTGACAAATCTATTCAAGTTGATTTTGTGAGAAGACATCGAAGAAATCTCTCCTAGGATTCCACTCAAGTATGAATTTCACTCAAGAGTGGATTCCACTCCAGCTGGAATTCCAGAAGTTGAAGAATTCCCTCCTGTCGTATCTCAGGAGGGGGATGTCCGTCGCAGAAGGCCTCCAGGGGTTTGCCTGGATATAAGGACCCTTCTTAAACACTAAGGGCGCGCCCTAAGGTGGAAAGGTGGGGACTTTCTGGTGTGTGCTTTGGGAGCTCTGTTCCTGTAGCCAATGGGCGCGCTCTCATTGGGGAACTTTGGAGTAATCCTGCACTTTGCACCCAAAAGCTCTGGATCACCTGTCCTGCTATCTGGTGGGTGCTTCTCATTCGGGGGACAGGGATGCGTTCTGCACTTGGGGTAAACCACGGCTATACCTGCATCCTTGAAATCAAGAAATAGCTGGTAACGGATAGGACTAGTCCTCGACGGGGGAAGTTTCCTTATCTGTGAAGTCTTGAGATCTTGGATGAGCCTTGGGCCTTTGTGGTTAGGCCTCATAGTAGAACATTCCGGAAGCTGGTCCGTTATCCAAGCCCATTTGGGTTTCTTGCTCTCCAAGAACTACGTATGGCTTGATCCCCTATAAATACCGGGGT
Organism: Saposhnikovia divaricata; assembly: GCA_036435485.1. Classification (NCBI taxonomy): domain Eukaryota; kingdom Viridiplantae; phylum Streptophyta; class Magnoliopsida; order Apiales; family Apiaceae; genus Saposhnikovia; species Saposhnikovia divaricata. The sequence goes on from CM071595.1 coordinate 155,073,971, forward strand.
ACGTAGGCCGATTGAGGGGTTGGAAGTCGAGAGCTCTGAATAGCCGCCACTAACCCTATCAATCTCAGCCACCAATTACGCTCAACAACCACACACCACCGTTTTCTCCGGTAAAGAACCACCGCATTAGATCTTGTTTCCGGCGACGTACCTCGAATTTTGTTGTTCCCAAATTCCTCCGTCAACACAAACCATATTTCGAGATCAAAGTGATGGGATACTCAAATTTGTTTATATCATGTAGTCAAATATTTCTTGGTGAAAATATATGTTTCTTGGCACAAAATATCCAGAAAGAATGATATTTACTTCATTTGTGCTGGTTGTAAGTACCCTGTAAGATTATACTCTGTGCCAGCAAGGCTACAAGCCTGCAACAAGTCCTTAGGCCCAATGGGGCACTATTGTGGTAATGTACATTGCAACTGTAGATGTGGTTCTCTACTTATTCCTGATCAAATCTCTTCTATTTCTTTCACGACTAGATACGGACAATAGTGATTATAAACCCTGGAAATCCTACTGGACACTGTCTTAGTGAAGCCAATCGGAAAGAAATTTTCCAATTTCGTAATAAAGAGAATCTGGTTTTGCTCAGAGATGAAGTTTACCAAAAGACTGTTTACCAAGACCAGCGTCCATTTATAAGTGCAAGAAAGGTAATAACTTCTACGTATGTTAACATTAGTTGAACTGAACTTGAAGGTCTGATGGACATGGGTCGACCGGTTTGCAAACAAGTGCAGCTTGTGTTGGTGAATGTGGTTGTGTTGGTGAATGTGGACAACGAGGAGGCTATTTAGAAATGACAAACACTCCTCCATAGGTTTGCATCATGGAATTTATCATAATATTCTTCAGTTCCATCTGTCGTTGGACGCAACATGTCCCAAGCAGTTTTTTTTAATCTCTGCGATTTGTATTCTATCTTTTCTTTTTTTTTTTTCTGAGATTCGTTTTCCATTTTTTTGCCAACTCAGATTCGTATTCATGTTTCATTTGTAACACAAGTTTTAAAAGCATAAATCTGGAACTCTGCTGTTATGTAGATTGTAGGTTTACACATTACAATGTATAGTTGATGCTATAGTTGAAATAATAATTTTTTTTTGTGTGCAGACCGTTGATGAAATATATAAAGTTGCATCAATATCACTTGGTCCAAATGTCCCTCGGCAGAAGTTACTATCAAGTGAATATATTTTATTACAAATAATCAATAACGGGGTTTCCATTTTTACAGTCAGGTGTAACGATCAACCCTCCTAAACCTGCAGATATCTCATATGACCAGTCTATCAGGGAGAGGTGAACATAGCTGATATCAAGTTCTCAACTGCATGTGTAATGTGTGCTTGCGTCTTGTTTAGTACCCTTATTTGAACATTACAAACATTCCAATTCTTTTGCAAATGAATGCACAAAGCTATCCTTGGTTCACTGAGGAGCGAGCCATATAATGACTAAAAGATTTAATAGCTGCAGAAATGTGGTTTGTAATTTTACAGAAGGTACAATCTTTCCTCGAATCTAATCAAACAAATTTCTGGTGAGAAGTGGTTCCATGGAGGATACATGATGATCACTTCCAGCCAGGGCTTAGCATATCAAGCAATATAAATTCCCAGCGTGTAGAGTAACAAGAAAGTTTAGGCCCTGATATCTAACTATGGTTATTATTTTGAAAATGCTGTGATGTTTGTGGAAAGTGGTTCCGGGGAAGTATTATTTTCTTGATGTAAAAGTTATGAATTTTAGTATTTTAAATAATTGATTTAGATTTAAAAAAAATTATTTACTATTTATTTTTAATCGAATTATAGAAAATAACTATAAAATTAAAAATATATAGCAAATGAATTTTTTTAATCTAAATATATTATCTGAAATACTAGAATTTAACAATTTTTCATTTGATTGCGGTAGTACTCAAGAAAAATGTGTAGAACTGAACAAAAAATTACTTTTATCATTCGAACACACATTTAGAGATATTTATTTGATATTTCTTATGACTCAAATGATATCTCTTTAAAATCGACGAGTAAATTAATATATGGGGTTCACTAGAATGATCACATTCATATTTAACCCTTTGAAAATAACCCAACCCTGACAGCCAAAGTGTGTCAAACACAAATGCTGCAGTAGCGGACCTATTTATGCATGTGTGGTAGCGCTGCAGTAGCGGACCTATTTATGCATGTGTGGTAGCCGGTGGGAGTGAGCAAAATCGGATATTCGGTTCAGTTTAAAAATTTGGATCGCATATTCCGTTTTTTAGATTGTAAAAAATCTATTTCGGTTCCAATTTAATCGGATATCCATAATTTAGATATTCGTTCAAATAGATCGGTAGTCAGATAATCCAGATCTGAATTAATTAAGTACAATTTATTTTAATTTGTACAAATAGATAAATTTTATTACATTTTCAATGAGTTATCATTAACTTTACAAATGAAAAATTAATTAATAAATTTTAGATATCATCATCTCATATTTTAACATTTGTATATTCATATTTTTCCTAATTTTATTTTGACCTATCATAAACTACCATTTATTTCTTTAACGAGTTTTTATAAATACTTTTTAAGAGATATTAATACTTCATTTGTCCTCCTGTTTATATTAATCACAATTCCTTTTTTTCATGTCCCAAAAGTAGTGGCTACATTTCCTAAATAAAGCTAATTATTAAGTATTAATAATGTTATGTTTTTTTAAGTATGCAAATAATTGAGAGTAACTTTGGCAATTTTCACTTGATTGCTCAATACGTGATTTTTGATTGAAGGCCAATATAACGGGATAAAGGGAGTAACACGCTAGTTCTCGAATTCAAGTGAAAAATATTATTAAAAGAAAATATTCTTCCATTTGCTTTGTTTTTAATTTTTTTTTTAATATTATAACTTCTTAATCAATCATTTTGGATAAAATGATTAAGCAAGAGAAAATATTTATCATGGTTGATTTAACGAAACACACATGTGGTTACAAAATTTTAATATACAAATATATGGAGTTGTATTTATAAATTCAAACTTAATTACATCCTTATTTACGTTTTTACACCTAAAATATGTTCAATGTTGAATTATTTTTCTACAATAAGTTTGGTATTTATTAAAAATATAAATTATTTTTTAATAAATTAAAAACTGGATCGGATCTAAATATCCGAATTTGTAAAAAGTTATGATCTGGATCCGTATCCGAATTCATAAAAAAAAATGTGGACCGAATATCCGGTTCAATTTTTACGAATCAAATATCCTAATTTCCGAATTTTTATAATTGAATACCGAATTGGAAAAGCTGATAATCCAATTTTCGGATTTTTGTGCCCTAGTAGCAAGGCAGCAACCGTGTGGGTCCAAATCACTTGCTTAATGTGGGCCTTCCGTTAAAATGGTCAATTGCATATTCCTTGGGCCTTTTTAAGACTACTATATTTGCCTCAACCCAATCAGAATCATACTTGTTTGTCAGCCCAACCAAGTAAAATGAATTGTCCTATATTCACCCTCATAAACTGTTCCATCAGAAAAAGTGCATTTACCGCTGATGTGAGGGAGCATCTCTTTGAAATCACCCTCATATACTTCATCACCTGATAGCCAGGGAACCATTCTCTACCCCTTAGAGAGTTTATGAGGGTTAGTATACCTCTTTATTAACTATACCTTAGGAACTATACCTTTATTAACTCAAATTATCAAACTAGACTTGTGCACTCCCTTAGGTATATTACTTTCTGAATATACAGTTACACCACCCACCTTAGAGAGTTCACGAGTTTTTAAAATTCAAAAAGAAATGAAAGGAATCATGTCATGTTACAACTTACCAGCATCACAATGTGTGGCTCAACAATAAATAGTGAACTATTTATACATATGTTGTCACAATTATAACCATAGAACATTAAGTTCATTCACAATCAAACTCAGTCTGTAAATTTAAATGAGAGAAACCAGTAGAATAACCTGTTATGGTATGTTAGTATGGCTGAATAAATAAAACAGAATTTTGAATAATTTAGAAATCAGCGGAAAGCTGTTAAGATTTTTCCAATCAAGTCCAGCTCGCATATCAGTGTGATTGATACATTCCTTTTGTATTACAGGATATAAAGCTAGGATGAGTTGTAATAATATTATTATTGATATGAATGAAGATAATTCTGCTCTATTTTCTCATCTCTTTCTTCTGAAGTCTCATCTTCTTCTTCTCTGATAATCTTGTTCTTTAGTCTCAAAGCCAAGATACTGAAAGCCAAGATATTGAATTGGAATCATGCTTCGGCTGAAGGAGGACATTCCGGAAGTGAATTAACGTTAAGAAGAGTTAAAGCAGTATTTTACTGGAAGGGGTTGTCGAAGTCTGTCAAACAATTTGTACGACATTGCCAAGTTTGTCAAGTTTCAAAGTCTGAATCCGTTGCAAGTCCGGGTCTGCTTCAACCTTGACTGATTCCGGAGGAAGTCTGGTCTGATATCTCAATGGATTTTATAACTGGTCTTCCAAAATCTGGAGGCAAGGAGGTGATTTTCGTAGTGGTTGACAGATTAAGCAAGTATGCCTACTTTATGGCATTATCTCATCGATTCATAACTGTAGATGTGGCCCAATCTTACTTGGATAATGTGTTTAAACTTCACGGATGGCCAAAGACTATAGTCAGCGATAGGGATCCCATATTTCTCAAAAATTTCTGGAAAGGCTTATTGTATTCATGGTACAGAGTTCAAACTCTCTTCATCCTACCACCCGCAAACGGATGGACAATCTGAAATAGTAAATAAGTGTCTGGAAACTTATCTTCGATGTATGTGTGGGGAAAATTCGAAGGATTGGAATGCTTGGTTGCCAACTGCGAAATGGTGGTACAATACCCATTTTCACACTTCTGCCATGATTGCTCCATATGAGATGTGTATAATCAAGCCCCTCCATTGCACCTTCCGTATTTACCTGGAGAATCTAACAACGAGGTACTGGACAGGACATTACAAAGGAAGGAAGAAATGATTACTGAGCTTAAAGTTAATCTTGCAAGGGCTGAACACCGGATGAAGCAACAAGCTGATCTCCATAGGTTTGATAGGGTTTTTAAGTTGGTGATTTTGTGTGGTTGAAGCTACAACCCTACCGGCAAACTAGTGTGCAACAAAGGATCAATAATAAGCTCTCTCTGAAATTTTGTGGTCCTTTTGAGGTGTTAGAAGCCATAGGTAAGGTTGCTTACAAATTGAAGTTGCCCCCGGATTCCCATGTTCACAATGTGTTTCATGTATCACAACTTAAGCCTGTTACTGGAACTTTACCCCTGGTTGCTAATTTACCTAACTGGAACATGCAGCAATATCCTATTTTGAAGCAACCGTTAGCAATTTTGGATACCAGGATGGTTAATGTACATAATAAAGCTGAGGTCCAGTACTTGATTCAGTGGTTTGATAGTGCTAGTTATGAGAAAACTCTTGGGAAACAGCTGCTGTCTTTGTGTCTCAGTTTCCGGAGTTCTGCAATGCAGCAGGAATTGGCTAGGACTTGGGGCAAGTCTGCTAAAGTGGAGGGTATGTTATGGTATGTTAGTATGGCTGAATAAATAAAATAGAATTTTGAATAATTTAGAAATCAGCGGAAAGTTGTTAAGATTTTTCCAATCAAGTCCAGCTCGCATATCAGTGTGATTGATACATTCCTTTTGTATTACAGGATATAAAGCTAGGATGAGTTGTAATAATATTATTATTGATATGAATGAAGATAATTCTGCTCTATTTCTCATCTCTTTCTTCTGAAATCTCTTCTTCTTCTTCTTCTCTGATAATCTGGTTCTTTAGTTGTTTACTTGCAGTATATAAATCTTGTTTCATAACCTGTCAAAAATCACTGTAAAATGTAAATGAAACGAAAAGCACTAAATGGAGCCAGACCTAGCCTAATGGGATAATTTAGGAAACTTGGATGCCATTATCATTGATATAAATTATCAACCGATTAAATGCAGACAATAACAAACACATATACAATAATTGTTAAAATTAGATTATAAACAGAGCCGATATGATGATTCATTGGTCGACTGAAAGAGGAACAAGAGCCCCTCTTATTAAATCACAAGAATACATTTCCTTATTAACAATTTACAAGCCAAATAAACTTTTAACAACACTCCAGGACGACTTATGGTGTATCTAAGTTCTGTATCCAGTCATTAGTTTGTATAATTATACATAAAACTTATGATTACAACAAAACAAAATCACCACAAAGGAAAAGGAGAATTCATGTACAATAGTCTATTAACCTGTACTAAACTTTAATTATTAATATGGGTCATGGCTTGTCAAGTAGTCACATTAAGCACATGATCAAAAGAGTTCTACAATGACTGAATAAAACCACATGATTATTATCATCCTAGAAGGAAAAGCAAAACATATAGACGGCATACCAAAACCAAAAGTTGTCCTCAGTTTAATTCACATTAGCAGTACAAACAGTTTAATCTTTGAAAACTTTCGAAAGTATCATGAAAAACCACGAAACTAACAAGTGGGTCTCGAATATACAAAAGTAAATACACATGTACGAATCGTAAAAACCAAAAAAACAATAAATTCCACCTCGGAAAAACAATAACCGCACAACCCAAGACGAAAATTAACATCTCAATAATAAAATAATAAAATATGAAGAGGCTCTGATGCCAATTGATAGAATCTAACAATCAAAACCTCAGTTAAATTGTCTTGATCTGCACATTCAGAAATAATACCATTAAAACTTAGGAGTTGTTCTATATAGAAAACATGTTGGATGTTTTCTTCTTAGGTAATTAGAATTCATCTAGCCTTTGCGGAACATCATACTTCAAGAAATAAGATGAGCTACCTATAATAATTTTTTTTAAAAAAATAAAGATAAATTAGGAACTATACCTTTATCAACTCAAATTATCAAACTAGACTTGTGCACTCCCTTAGGTATATTACTTTCTGACTATACAGTTACACATACAAGTTTAGTATAACCCTTTCGACATACAATCGTCCTTCACCACCCACCTTAGAGAGTTCACGAGTTTTTTAAATTCAAAACGAAATGAAAGGAATCATGTCATGTTACAACCTACAAGCATCACAATGTGTGGCTCAACAATAAATAGTGAACTATTTATACATATGTTGTCACAATTATAACCATAGAACATTAAGTTCATTCACAATCAAATTCAGTCTGTAAATTTAAATGAGAGAAACCAGAAGAATAACCTATGGTATGGTATGTTAGTATGGCTGAATAAATAAAATAGAATTTTGAATAATTTAGAAATCAGCGGAAAGTTGTTAAGATTTTTCCAATCAAGTCCAGCTCGCATATCAGTGTGATTGATACATTCCTTTTGTATTACAGGATATAAAGCTAGGATGAGTTGTAATAATATTATTATTGATATGAATGAAGATAATTCTGCTCTATTTCTCATCTCTTTCTTCTGAAATCTCTTCTTCTTCTTCTTCTCTGATAATCTGGTTCTTTAGTTGTTTACTTGCAGTATATAAATCTTGTTTCATAACCTGTCAAAAATCACTGTAAAATGTAAATGAAACGAAAAGCACTAAATGGGGCCAGACCTAGCCTAATGGGATAATTTAGGAAACTTGGATGCCATTATCATTGATATAAATTATCAACCGATTAAATGCAGACAATAACAAACACATATACAATAATTGTTAAAATTAGATTATAAACAGAGCCGATATGATGATTCATTGGTCGACTGAAAGAGAAACAAGAGCCCCTCTTATTAAATCACAAGAATACATTTCCTTATTAACAATTTACAAGCCAAATAAACTTTTAACAACACTCCAGGACGACTTATGGTGTATCTAAGTTCTGTATCCAGTCATTAGTTTGTATAATTATACATAAAACTTATGATTACAACAAAAAAAAATCACCACAAAGGAAAAGGAGAATTCATGTACAATAGTCTATTAACCTGTACTAAACTTTAATTATTAATATGGGTCATGGCTTGTCAAGTAGTCACATTAAGCACATGATCAAAAGAGTTCTACAATGACTGAATAAAACCACATGATTATTATCATCCTAGAAGGAAAAGCAAAACATATAGACGGCATACCAAAACCAAAAGTTGTCCTCAGTTTAATTCACATTAGCAGTACAAACAGTTTAATCTTTGAAAACTTTCGAAAGTATCATGAAAAACCACGAAACTAACAAGTGGGTCTCGAATATACAAAAGTAAATACACATGTACGAATCGTAAAAACCAAAAAACAATAAATTCCACCTCGGAAAAACAATAACCGCACAACCCAAGACGAAAATTAACATCTCAATAATAAAATAATAAAATATGAAGAGGCTCTGATGCCAATTGATAGAATCTAACAATCAAAACCTCAGTTAAATTGTCTTGATCTGCACATTCAGAAATAATACCATTAAAACTTAGGAGTTGTTCTATATAGAAAACATGTTGGATGTTTTCTTCTTAGGTAATTAGAATTCATCTAGCCTTTGCGGAACATCATACTTCAAGAAATAAGATGAGCTACCTATAATAATTTTTTTTTAAAAAATAAAGATAAATTAGGAACTATACCTTTATCAACTCAAATTATCAAACTAGACTTGTGCACTCCCTTAGGTATATTACTTTCTGACTATACAGTTACACATACAAGTTTAGTATAACCCTTTCGACATACAATCGTCCTTCACCACCCACCTTAGAGAGTTCACGAGTTTTTTAAATTCAAAACGAAATGAAAGGAATCATGTCATGTTACAACCTACAAGCATCACAATGTGTGGCTCAACAATAAATAGTGAACTATTTATACATATGTTGTCACAATTATAACCATAGAACATTAAGTTCATTCACAATCAAATTCAGTCTGTAAATTTAAATGAGAGAAACCAGAAGAATAACCTATGGTATGGTATGTTAGTATGGCTGAATAAATAAAATAGAATTTTGAATAATTTAGAAATCAGCGGAAAGTTGTTAAGATTTTTCCAATCAAGTCCAGCTCGCATATCAGTGTGATTGATACATTCCTTTTGTATTACAGGATATAAAGCTAGGATGAGTTGTAATAATATTATTATTGATATGAATGAAGATAATTCTGCTCTATTTCTCATCTCTTTCTTCTGAAATCTCTTCTTCTTCTTCTTCTCTGATAATCTGGTTCTTTAGTTGTTTACTTGCAGTATATAAATCTTGTTTCATAACCTGTCAAAAATCACTGTAAAATGTAAATGAAACGAAAAGCACTAAATGGAGCCAGACCTAGCCTAATGGGATAATTTAGGAAACTTGGATGCCATTATCATTGATATAAATTATCAACCGATTAAATGCAGACAATAACAAACACATATACAATAATTGTTAAAATTAGATTATAAACAGAGCCGATATGATGATTCATTGGTCGACTGAAAGAGGAACAAGAGCCCCTCTTATTAAATCACAAGAATACATTTCCTTATTAACAATTTACAAGCCAAATAAACTTTTAACAACACTCCAGGACGACTTATGGTGTATCTAAGTTCTGTATCCAGTCATTAGTTTGTATAATTATACATAAAACTTATGATTACAACAAAACAAAATCACCACAAAGGAAAAGGAGAATTCATGTACAATAGTCTATTAACCTGTACTAAACTTTAATTATTAATATGGGTCATGGCTTGTCAAGTAGTCACATTAAGCACATGATCAAAAGAGTTCTACAATGACTGAATAAAACCACATGATTATTATCATCCTAGAAGGAAAAGCAAAACATATAGACGGCATACCAAAACCAAAAGTTGTCCTCAGTTTAATTCACATTAGCAGTACAGACAGTTTAATCTTTGAAAACTTTCGAAAGTATCATGAAAAACCACGAAACTAACAAGTGGGTCTCGAATATACAAAAGTAAATACACATGTACGAATCGTAAAAACCAAAAAACAATAAATTCCACCTCGGAAAAACAATAACCGCACAACCCAAGACGAAAATTAACATCTCAATAATAAAATAATAAAATATGAAGAGGCTCTGATGCCAATTGATATAATCTAACAATCAAAACCTCAGTTAAATTGTCTTGATCTACACATTCAGAAATAATACCATTAAAACTTAGGAGTTGTTCTATATAGAAAACATGTTGGATGTTTTCTTCTTAGGTAATTAGAATTCATCTAGCCTTTGCGGAACATCATACTTCAAGAAATAAGATGAGCTACCTAAAATAATTTTTTTTAAAAAAATAAAGATAAATTAGGAACTATACCTTTATCAACTCAAATTATCAAACTAGACTTGTGCACTCCCTTAGGTATATTACTTTCTGACTATACAGTTACACATACAAGTTTAGTATAACCCTTTCGACATACAATCGTCCTTCACCACCCACCTTAGAGAGTTCACGAGTTTTTTAAATTCAAAACGAAATGAAAGGAATCATGTCATGTTACAACCTACAAGCATCACAATGTGTGGCTCAACAATAAATAGTGAACTATTTATACATATGTTGTCACAATTATAACCATAGAACATTAAGTTCATTCACAATCAAATTCAGTCTGTAAATTTAAATGAGAGAAACCAGAAGAATAACCTATGGTATGGTATGTTAGTATGGCTGAATAAATAAAATAGAATTTTGAATAATTTAGAAATCAGCGGAAAGTTGTTAAGATTTTTCCAATCAAGTCCAGCTCGCATATCAGTGTGATTGATACATTCCTTTTGTATTACAGGATATAAAGCTAGGATGAGTTGTAATAATATTATTATTGATATGAATGAAGATAATTCTGCTCTATTTCTCATCTCTTTCTTCTGAAATCTCTTCTTCTTCTTCTTCTCTGATAATCTGGTTCTTTAGTTGTTTATTTGCAGTATATAAATCTTGTTTCATAACCTGTCAAAAATCACTGTAAAATGTAAATGAAACGAAAAGCACTAAATGGAGCCAGACCTAGCCTAATGGGATAATTTAGGAAACTTGGATGCCATTATCATTGATATAAATTATCAACCGATTAATACATCTATGTGCACTTATTTGTGGCCCCTATATCTTAATATCCTTCCCAAATTCTAATTTTGGATACGTAAGAGGTCATGAGCACAAGCATGTCTTAAGTTAGCAAAGTTAAGATTCATGCTTCCTTCCCGATATGAAATCATTTCTTTTAATTTTCTCAATTTCAGAATTCTACTTGAGCATCCAAATCTGGGTCGTAATCGATTGAACACTACTCGAAATTTAAATGTCCATCCCCAAACCATTGACACCTCATCCCATACTGTTAAGGATGACAATAATCCTCGTTCACCAAGGTTATCTTGGACTTCACAATCGGAACACTCCTAGATACTACAGACAGTTAATTATATACCTACAGACTTAAAGCTGTACATAAATGCAAACAATTCAAATATATAATTGAAGAAGAGAAACAAAAATAAAGGTTGCAAGTGTGGACAAACCAAGAAAATAACGATAAATCTGGGTAGCACTTCGATTCAACACAATATTACCGGAGAACACTTGTGAACAATAATTTTAATGTTTCATGTCGAACTGCTACGATCGGGTTAAGAGTCAAAGAACATGTTTGGCAACCGCTTATTACAAGTCCATAGAACTTTAAGTTAAAAAAATAAAGGCTCCCAATATCAAAATTTGTATGTAAATGGTTTCAAATATCACAATTTAAAAAATTGGTCCCAAATATCACTCTAAGACACTATATTATATGTAGCGTTACATTTATTTTTTTTAAACGCTATTGCGCTTCGCGTTTTCAAGGGGGGCAGTGATGGGCCTTGCAGAATTGTCTAGTAACACCACATGATAAAGCGTTATAATTACTGTAAACGCTAGATAAGTTTGTGTGTATCCTAAAACACGGGTTTAAGTAGCGTTTTTCTATTTTTTTATTTTTTATTTTTTGTCAAAATGTGTTAAACATAGTTTTGGGGTTTGATAATTTTTATTTGGGGTTTAATTGGTTCCATTTTGAATTTAGAAATATTCAAATATTTAATTAAAAATTTTAAATTTTATATGTATTCTTCTAGGGTTGCAACAGTTAATTTTTGGGGTTCAATGTTTCCATTTTGGATTTTAGAAATATTCAGAACGACGAATAAATCGTATACGAACTTAGGGATTAAGGCCCTAAACCCTAACTTATCCTGATTTTTAAACGCGTTAGCGTTTAAAAATCAGGCCGCCGGATTCAATGTTTTAAATAAAATTTTAAAACAAAAAAAAAACAATTTTAACTAAATTTAAGGGTTCAACAATTAACTTTTGGGGTTCAATATTTCCATTTTGGGTTTTAGAAATATTCAGAATAACGAATAAAATGTATACGAACTTTAAAAAATATAAATTTATATTTTAATTGACCATTTATAAATAAGTTTTTTAATATTTTTTATAAATATATATTTAGAAGAAAACAAAAAAACAAAAAAAAACAAAAAAAAAGTAAAAACGCCCAAACGCCACATAAAGTGGCGTTGGGTCTCTCAAAACCAAACTTCCCTTAGCGTTTCTATCAAGACATACTATGATCTAGCGTTACAAGGCAAAAAAATAAATAAATAAATAAACACGTTAGACGCATTAGCGTTACCAAAAAAAAGAGAAAAAAATCAAAACACAGTTTAATACTATGTTTTGGAGTGATATTTGGGGCCAAGTTTTTGAGTTGTGATATTTGAGACCATTTTCTTTCATATTGTGATAGATAGGGCCAACACCCAAGTTAAAAATGCTTTGTTTGGGTATATGCTTACCTAGTTGGCTTAAAGTCATATACAACCCATAAGCAAAAAGCACCTCCCATGTACTTCTCGCTTTTACAACACGAGAGGTTATTTTTCAGATTTGTTAATTCGACAATCTACAATCAATTATAATGAAACACGCATGTGAATAATATTATGATAAGATATTTAATTTTTGAATTTACTTTTTAAATATTCTAACATTTTTTTAAAAAATACTCAAAAAATTTCAACTTTCGAGTAGACCTTTTTTTTCACTTATCAAGTTTTTTTTTTCTTCACGATTCTTGTAAAATTCAAATATTATGAATTTAATACCTCGTAATTTCTCACGAATCAAATGACAATAAATTTCAATGTGTTTCGTTCGCTCATGAAACACAGGATTAGCAGCAATGTACATGGCTAAACGATTATCACAAAATAAAGTAACAGGTTTCAGATTGTTCAGACCAAGCTCGTGAAACAAGTTAAGTAACCAAGTTATTTCACAACCCACATCTGCAAGGGCTCTATATTCGGCTTCAGCTGATGATCTTGAAACCGTATGTTGCTTTTTGGATTTCCAAAAAGTAGAACCCAAGGTGACACAATAACCAGTTAAAGATTGACGAGTTAAGGGACAACCTCCCCAATCAGCATCTGCATATGCAGTTAAAGTAAAAGAACTGGTAGCAGATAAGAGAATCCCTTGGCTAATTGTATGCTTAAGGTAACGAACAACCTTAAGAGCAGCATCAAGATGGCATTGACGAGGAGAAGACAAAAACTGAGACAAAATACGAACCGCATAGGATAGGTCTGGACGTGTAATTGTTAAGTAAATCAATCGTCCAACCAAACGTCGATATGGAGCAGGATTGAACTGAAATGGAGATGTATCATTACTCAGCAAAGTGTGATTCTGATATATAGGCACAGTTGCAATCTTAGCAATCTTAAATCCAACATCTTTAATAATATCCAGTGTGTATTTTCGTTGATTTAGATAATTGCCTTTAGAGGATCGAGCAGCTTCGATACCCAAGAAATATTTCAAAGGACCAAGATCCTTGATCTGGAAATGCTTTGCTAAATGAGAATTAATCTCAGCAATAGTGGAATTAATATTTCCAACCACTAAAATATCATCAACATATACTAAAATAGCAAGAAAGCTAACAGATGTGGAAAGAATAAAGAGACTGTGATTAGAACTTGCTTGTGTAAAGCCATAATCTAGTAAAACAGACCTGAATTTGAGAAACCATTTCCTTGGTGACTGACGAAGACAATACAATGACTTAATCAATTTGCACACCAAAGGAATAGAAGAATGATAAGTAGTAAACTCAACAGGAAGACAGTAACCTTGTGGAAGAGACATATAAACCTCCTCTTCGGGATCACCATATAAAAACGCGTTGGTTACATCAAGTTGAGTCACAAGCCATTGACTCACTGCAGCTAAAGATAAAAGAACTCGTATTGTTGACATCTTGGCCACAGGTGCAAATGTCTCAAAGAAATCAAGGCCCTCAGTTTGAGTAAAGCCCCTAGCTACTAAACGAGATTTATAACGCTCCACAGTGCCATCTAAGTTAAATTTGACCTTATATACCCATTTACAGCTAACAACATTTTTACCATGAGGAAGTGGAACTATTTTCCAAGTATTATTAGCCTCAAGTGCAGCCAACTCAGTTGCCATAGCTTCATACTAGACAAAATGTTTACAAGCCATTTTTTAAGAAATGGGTTCAGGCACATGAGTGATATTAAAAATAAAGGATTGATAAGTTGGTGTGAATGGTGAAGAATGAACAGTGAATGAGTTGACAGAAGATTTAATAGAAGTTGGTAAACCAACAAAATCTTGAAATTTAGTAGGCACAATTTTTGCTCTTGTACTTTGTCTAAGAGGTAAAGACTGTGACACTACAGGCAAGGACATGTCATTAGCTCGGTCAGATAAAGATGTGTCATTAGCTAGATCAGATGAAGAGGAAGGAGATTTAGATTTAGAGATAGATATAGGTGAAAGTGGTTGAGAGTTAGAAACAGGACTAGAAACAGTACAGTCTACAGGAGATGAAACATCATTACAAAGTGGATCCAGTAATTCAGTGACATTAGAATTGAATAGATGAGGTGAAGTAGCAGTAGAAGATAAAGGAATTGACTGGAAGGGTAAAATAGATTCATTGAAAAAGACATCTCTAGAAACAAACATTTTTCTTGTTTCAAGATTCATAACTTTATAAGCCTTTTGTGCAAAAGGATAGCCCAGAAAAAGACATTTTCATGCTCTATTATCAAATTCATCTTTATGTGGTAAAGTATTTGTGGCATAGCATAAAGAGCCAAATACTCTTAAATGTTCATATGAAGGAGCTTTATCAAATAAGATATGATAAGGTGTTAAACCATTAAGACTACAAACAGGTGTTCTATTTAACAGATTGGTAGTTGTTAAAATACAGTCACCCCAAAAACTAATTGGAAGTGAAGCTTGTAATCTTAAAGCTCTAGCAGTATTAAGTAAAGTTTTATGTTTCCGCTCCACAACACCATTTTGTTGTGGAGTGTATGTGTAACTCTTTTGATGAACAATACCAAGAGTGGACAACTGGCTTTGAAAAGAAGTATTACAAAATTCAGATCCATTGTCTGTTCGAAGAATTTGTACATGACATTTGAAATGTCTATGTACATAAGCAAAGAAATGCAAAAGTAGACTAGGAACTTGTGTCTTATCTGCAAACAGAAAAACCCAAGTAGCTTTGGATTTATCTTCAACCACAATTAAGAAATAACTGCAATTACTATGTGTTTTATGTCGATAAGGACCCCAAACATCTGCATGAATTAATTCAAACAAAGTAGTACTCATAGAATTGCTATCTTAGAAACTTAGCCATGTTTGTTTTGACAAGTGACAAGTATCACAATTATCAAACAATACAGAAGTATGATACATTGAGTTTGGTTGAAATTTCATAGAAGTAATAGATGGATGCCCCAAACGAGCATGCCACAAATGTGTATTTGTTACATGTTATGGGTTTTACAACCTTAACGCAAGAGTACGTATCGCAACAAGTAGTAAATAAGTTCGTTCCCACGAGGACTGTTAATAAACTGTCAGTTACCACTTACTATCTTTCTTTCAATTCAAGTCTAAATAAAAATCAAGTGGAGTGTTTACTAAATTATCAATAAACAATTAAAATAACATAATACTGAATAATAAATTCCAAGAGATTGAAGACTAGGCCTTTAACTTCCTCTAATGTTCTTCAACAAGCTTATTCCTTAACCTCTATTCTCGTGGTCTAATTGTTAGTCTAAGGCTATACAGTACTCACAAGGATCTTCCGAATCTCAAGTGACTATAATTTATGCATTAACTCCCATATTCCTATGTATAATTTAAATACATAAACAGCATAAGCTTCGCCTTAATTGGACTACCTAGGGAGTTTAGGTATATTCCTATCCTAACCACAAATTAATATAAATATTAATCCTAGGTTATATTGATTGGGTCTTAACTTAGGTTTTCCCTTCCAAGTCCACCTAA
This sequence comes from Saposhnikovia divaricata, assembly GCA_036435485.1. Lineage (NCBI taxonomy): Eukaryota > Viridiplantae > Streptophyta > Magnoliopsida > Apiales > Apiaceae > Saposhnikovia > Saposhnikovia divaricata. The sequence goes on from CM071595.1 coordinate 155,090,420, forward strand.
ATTACTGATTCAATCTCAAGGGTGATCAATCTTTAAGAAACATTAAACACTAATCAATATAAGCAATTAATACGACCACAAAAACATAGAATAGAATACAACTTATATATTAACAAAAGAATCCATTAAAGGCCTAGAGAGAAAATTAGTTCATCATCTCAAAAGAAACCAATACACAAGAGTATGTAAATATTAAAGAAGAATAAGGTGAAAAGATAAAATCTGTATTCGCAGCAATCACTTCTTCCCAAGCATTTTCCCTCTTGAGCGTAGCCTCCTTTTCTCTTCTCTATGAACGTAAAAAAAAACGTAAAACCTAATAATCATATCTGATGTATGTATGTCTCTAATAAAAAGTATTTTTAATACTTTTTTGAAAAATACAAAATACGTTTCCTAAATTGATTCTGTTTTTCAAGGAAAATTCGTAGCAATCTTTTCTTCAGTACTTCTGGGCCGTTCCAGTTGTAATTTGATGATTGGACCACTTTATAATGAAAGACAATTCTGTTATCTTCGCGTGGGCTGTTAAAACGTCCAAAACTGACGTGTAGAACTCAAGATATGGCCCAAACAGTGAAGTTTGCGTGTGCAACCCAACAAATCCGAATTTTCTCTAAAAAATCTCCAAATTCAGCTCTTTATTCTTCAATCCATCCAAGTTTAGGATTTATTGCTTCCTACAATAAAACATTAAAATTTATTTAACAAAAATCCAATTAAATGCAAAAATATAATTAATATGAGGAATAAAATCATGTAAAATACATATAAATATATACTCTATCAAATATCCCCACACTTAACATTTTGCACATCCTCGGGCAAATAAAGAAATAAAACTAATCTAACTAACTAACACCATTTTCGTAGATGACACGATTGCATTGAGCATAACCCCTAGGCAGCCCTAGTAGGACGAGTTTTGTCTCGTGAGAATTTATAGAAGATATACCCACAAAATAAATATTTTTAATCACCGAGTCTCTCAAACATGCGACATATCATAGTACTCCACACATTACAAACCTCATTCACATAACAACTTGGAAGTGTCTGAAAGTACAAATACTCTCACCATATGCATCATTAACACAAAACAATCCAAGTGTGCACACAATGTCTTGATAGACAAAAATATCATGAAATAAACATCAAAGTCGCAATCAACAAGTACGCATGCTATGGATAAATATCTCACATTGCCCTCAATTCACACAAGTGTATAGGTATAAATGTCTCGCTCAAGTTCAATCAATGTACTCGTATGCTACCATATGCTTGGTTGTCAACTAAATCTCCACTACTTCGTATACATGCATACATGAATCAAAAGGTCTTTGTTAAAGGTTATAATGGGGCTTTGGTAAGGGTAGGATATCAAGAAATAGGCTAATTAGTGGCTAAACTTGATCAACCAATAGAGCATATCGTTCACTTTTAATTAAAGCACCCAACATGAAAAGTAGAACATGTAAAAGTTTGCCAGACTATCACAATCATTAAACCCATAAGCACATATAACCCATGTACTTCCCTTCTTCCACATTGTACAAACCAAGGAACACAAACTCTACTTGACCTTTTCTTTTCTTTTTTTTTTTAAACTCCAGTAACCAAGGGCAATGAAAAGTCACCAAGAATAATTTCTAGTACAATGCACATAATACCAGCACATGTACATGGATCGTCCCTTTCATATGACATTGCATTTGCCACTCACTGGTCTCAAAGGAGTGCATAGCCTCTTTTTTTTTCTTTTTCATATTGATTCCCACCAAATGAACACTTTAGCAAAAAAAATCCCCACACTAAATATTCACCAATCCTGAAGTTGAATCACTATACTCTACCAGTAAATCAAGACTTGAATAAATAAGTAGGCTTAAGAATTTTAGATTGGTGATATACGAAAGAAACGGATATAAGCTCAAGGGGGTTCACTAAGGATTATTTTTCAAGGTACTGTTTAGGACAAATAAGGTTAATCCTAGTGCCTTTATCATATTCATGCAAACACATATCATGTAGTCTCAAAACGGTTTAAAGCCAGTTCTAGAGCAACACGCGTAATGGTGAACAACACACAACAAAAAAAAGAGATTGATATAAAATGTATCAATCATAAGTTAGGTTCAAATCCTCACAAGGTAGAAACATGCGTTACCCATTAAAATTGACTAAGAAGCATCTCAACTTTTCAAATTTTCGCAAGCACACACAAGTAATTATCAAGTATCAAATGATTTTTCATGAAAATGACACTCAGAATTAATCATGCGAAATAAATCTACACAATCTGTACTTATCCATGCTAACATGCTCTTGAGACAAGGTAATTATATACAAAAAGTTTTTAATATTTTTTGGATTTTATAATATATAATTTTTTTTGGATTTTTTTATATAGAGAACGCATCCCCACACTTAAATGGTTCATTGTTCTCAATGAATAAATATATAATATTACATAATTAAAAGATCCTAAAAACAAATACAAAAATAAAATAAAAATAATATACAAAGAAAGGTTAAAATACTCCCCTAGTGCATACGCACGAAGTGCTACCGAAAAAATATTTGTGAAATGAGGTGTACAGTTCTTTCATTACAGGGCACAACTTTATTATTTAATAACTTAGATTCATATCATAACACCAGAAGTTGTGTAGCTCAGGTGGTTGGAAGGTGCAAGTAGAAGTCATGCATATATATTCCAAGGTCAGGGGTTCAATTCCCTCAGCCTTCATATTTCCAAAATATTTTTGCAAAAGCTGCCAACCAAGCAGATGACTAGACGCTGACATGGCGGTGAGGTGACGATGAAGTGGTACTGAATAAGTGGTGACGAGTTGCTGATGTTGGAAGACATGAGGATGTTAACCAGATTGGGCCAGAATCGAATATTGGGCCATGATTGAATTGCAGACCCGAATGCATTACTTGAATGGATTGAATGCAACAAGTGAAACTCACCAAAAATTATTCACGTAATAGACAGATGTGCACCGCGGGTTGAAATATGCGTACTGAGGTGCGTGAACAGAATAGCGTGCGGCCCTGAAATAAAAATAATTTGATCTCCTTTCCAGGAATATTCGCACCGCGAAGTACCTTTCAAAACCGCGGGAAGTGTAAACAAAACATTAAAGACCCACTTCATAGAAAATATTGCATCTCGGCTACAAAAAATTTCACCGCAATTTAATATTCTTCCCATCCATTAATTGCAAAAATTATTCTATCAACCTGTAAAATCTTCTTCTTTTTTTGGTTACTGAAACACTTAAACAAAATTATCAAGGTACCTTTTGGGAGTAAAAAAAATAAAAAAAATCTCTCTAAAAAAAACACACGAAATAAAAAAATTGAGAACATTTACTAACCTTACACAAATCATGAGTTGCCTCCCAAGAAGCGCTGTCGTTAACGTCATTTAGCCGGACGTTTTTGTATCAATTCATGGCGGTTTCAAGAAAGCAATTGAATTGTCCTTATCAGCAGGACCATTCTCATAAGTTTTTACACCCACCTTGGTTATTTCCAACAAATCCCTTCTATCCATCTTCACATCGATTCTTCCACCCATCGACATGGTTTTTTTTCTGTTTCTTCTTCACACCTCTAAGGTGTTTATGCCTCTCAGTTGATTGAACAAAACACTCTTCTACCTCATCATCAGCGATCCACGTTCTTAACACATTATCATGACACACTTCAAAAAGCACTAGTTCATCATTCAGAAGTACATACTTCAAATGTGGTAGAAGTTTTCCGAGCTTTACATTCAAGAGATCTTTAGTGGAAGAATTATCAGCCTTGCTTTTCTCGAGCATCTTAACTGATTCAGAGTTCTCAAAAAAATTTGGAATACTAGACAATGCATCCAATTCATTACTAAACTCCCCTTTACGATTTAAATCACCTGATATTTCTTGGAAAGAAAACTCGAAGGGATCACTAGTGTTATGCTCAAGTATGTGCGTATCAATTTCATCAGCAAGAGATCTCACATAAAAGCACCTTTCTTGATCATCTGAAAATTTCATAGGAGCAAACACATTAAAGGTTACCTGATCATCTTGGACACGCATAGTTAGCTCTCCTTTTTGCACATCAATCAGAGTCCTTCCCGTGGCTAAGAATGGTCTTACAAATAGCAGAGGAATTTCCTCGTCTTCCTCCATATCAAGCATAATAAAATCCGCAGGAAATATAAATTTATCAACCTTCACAAGAACGTCTTCCACTATTCCCCTTGGATATGCATATGATTTGTCTGCAAGTTGTAACCTTATCGAAGTAGGCTTTACCTCTCCAACTCCAAGCCTTATAAAAATGGATAGAGGCATTAAATTCACGCTGGCTCCCAAATCACATGGAGCTCTCCCAAAATTTTGTGTACCAATAGTGCATGGAATAGTGAAACTCCTAGGATCCTTGAGCTTTGGTGGTAAATTCTTCTGTAGAATAACACTACATTCTTCAATCAATGCCACTGTTTTGACTTCTTCCAACCATCTCTTTCTTGATCATAAACTTGACATAACTCGGCATCTGCTCCAATGCTTCAGCAAAAGGAATATTAATGGACAATTTCTTAAAGACATCCATAAATTTCTGAAATTAATTTTCTTTCTTTTGTTTCTGCAAGCATTGAGGATATGGAGGAGGCGGATAGACAGGCTTCTTTGGTGATGGTGCTTTAACTTGTTCTTGCTGATCTTTTCTGGATTCTTCATGTACCAACTTTTGAGGCTTTTCACTAGACTCAGATTCCTTTATAACCTCTTCATCAGCTTTCTTTGTGTTCCCCTCAATCTCCTTACCACTTCTTAAAGTTATTGCTTTACAGTACTCCTTTCGATCATTCTTTGGATTAGACTCAGTGTCAATAGGCAAGGAACCTTGAGGACGATTATTCATAGCACTTGCCAATTGACCCACTTTCATCTCTAAAGCTCTCATAGATGCACTTTGGCTTTGAATCAACGCATCTGTTTTCTACATGTATTGGAGAAGAAGATCTTCAGTTGTCGACTTATTTTCAATCTCTTGTGACCTTGGTTGCTGCTGAAAACCTGGTAGTGCATTAGGCTTGTATTCCATGTTTGGCCTAGCATTGTTGTTCCATGAAAAGTTAGGATGATTCCTCCAACCAGGATTATAAGTATTGGAGTAAGGATTGTTTTTCAGGTTACTTGAATTCCCCACATAGTTCATTGTATTAGACTCTGATGCATCATGATAGATCAATGGACATTGCTGAGTTGGATGTCCTTCCCCACACGTATCACAATACACATGAACATTCTGAACTTGATGAGCATGATGAACTGGTTGATGTTTGTTCACTGATAAATACTCAAGCTTTTTATTCAAAGCTTCAAATTGAGACACCATCTGAGCTTAAAAAGATGTTATAAGATCAACTTCATGCAAACCAGCTACTTTCTTGGAACTTGTTCTTTCATAAGCCCGACAATTATTCGAAGTGATGTCCTCAAGAATCTCAAAAGCATCTTTGGGATATTGGTTCATCAATGAACCCCTAGCTGCACCATCAACTTGAGTAGCACATTGCAATGTCAACCCATTATAGAATGTGCGGATCTTCTGCTAATCAGATAGTCCATGATGCGGACACTTTCTCAAAAGATCTTTGAACCTCTCATAAGCTTCATAGAGAGACTCCATATCAAATTGCTAAAAATTTAGAATTTCTTTGAAGAAACGCCCAGTCTTTGCTGGAGAAAAGTACTTGTTTAAAAATTTCTCAACAAGTTGATTCCATGTAGTGATCGAATTATTGGATAGAGAATCCAACCACTCTCGTGCTCTTCCTTCCAATGAGCGGCTGAACAGCCTCAACCTTATAGTCTCCTCAGCAACATCATTAACCTTGAAATTATCAACAATCTCAAGAAAATTCCTCAAGTGAGCATTAGGATCTTCAGCAGAAAGACCATGAAAATTGTTGTCCCTGATAGCCTGCATTGTAGCAGAATCAACATGAAAATTATTTGCAGCAATAGCAGGCCTTGCAATACTAGAGTGAATGCCATCGAAATAAGGCATTATGTACTCCTTCACCCGCAAGTGCCTTGCAACAGGATTTACAGGCGGATCATTTACATTATCACCCATTGTATTTAATTGACTATTATCTTCCTTGACTTGCTTTCGAAGATGTTTCCAAGTTTTCTCAATCTCCAAATCAAGTGGAAGAAGTGAAGACGAGTCACGTCTACGCATACAAAATCAAGCCCCTATAAAACTGAAAAAAAAAAAAAAGAACAATCAATAACTCGATCTCAAAGTACAAAATAGCGCAATAATATCAAAAAATAAATACTTAAAACTGTCCTCGGCAGCGACGCCAAAAACTTGTTATGGGTTTTACAACCTTAACGCAAGAGTACGTATCGTAACAAGTAGTAAATAAGTTCGTTCCCACAAGGACTGTTAATAAGTTGTCAATTACCACTTACTATCTTTCTTTCAATTCAAGTCTAAATAAAAATCAAGTGGAGTGTTTACTAAATTATCAATAAACAATTAAAATAACTCAATAATGAATAATAAATTCCAAGAGGATGAAAACTAGGCCTTTAACTTCCTCTAATGTTCTTCAACAAGCTTCTTCCTTAACCTTTATTCTCGTGGTCTAATTGCTAGTCTAAAGCTATAAAGTGTTAGTCACAGAGGCATGCCTGAATACATCTAATAACAAACCTAAGTATGTGTAATGCTATGCATTACCTACATGACCTCTTAACTGAGGGAACCTCTAGTTGTAGAGTTTCTATTTGTTCTGTACTTGTAATAGGCATCAAATTCTAGTTGTGTTACTGTAACTATAAAGTCAAGAATAATGCTTGAAAGAAGTTCCAAGGTTCATGCCTCAAGCAAGGAGATAAAGACTGCCAAATAATCACAGTTGGGATTTGAAGAAATGAAGAATTTGCCTAAGTACCAATTCGAGAAGTACATCTGTCTATTCGAGAAGTCTAGCATTCAAGAAGTCAGAGATTCGATATCTCAGAAGACACTATTCGATATCTCTGAATACACTGTTCGATATCTCATTCGATATCTCAGAGATTCGATATGTCTATCACTCTATTCGAGAACTCATGGAGTCAACAAGTCAAAGCATCATTCGAGTTCTCTAAGAGTCAACAAGTCAATGATCTATTCGATATCTCAAGGATGAAAGAAGCTATTCGACATCTCTGGGATTCGATATGTCAAAATGCTCTATTCGATATCTCAAGGAGTCCCAGAGAAAAGAGCTATTCGAGAAGTGATTCGATATGTCAATATAACACTATTCGAGAACTCAGAGTTATCGATTAAGTCAATTCGAGTTCTCGAATCAATCACTTAGCCACTTCTCGAATACATTCTTGGAGACAAAATACTGAAGAATTGTACAAGTCAGAAACCTGCAACAAGCCAAGACGCTTTATTTGACTATGTACTATAAAGCAGATTGGAAAGCCTACAAAGAAGCTTGGAGAGATAAGACAAAGAGACAAGGAGCTAAAGAAGTGGATCTGAACAGGCTTTGCAAAGTCAAATCTGTAACCGTTTGGACTCTTACTCTAATAAGATAGACAGACTGGAAAGTATTTTGTTTACCTACCTTATTTGTAGTAAGTAGGTGTATCCATGTCTATAAGGATACAGCCTCACTTCCTTAGCTAGAAGAGAGAGAGTGATAAGTTTTTCAATATACATCTCAAGAAATATCTCTCTAAGAAAAACGAAGCTGAGAATACTACCATTTGTATTCACAGATTGTAGCAAAATCTTTATCTAATAAAATATTAGATTAAAGTGATATTGTGTTGTGTTTGTCTTTGTTATCTGTACTTACATATCTCACACATTCAACACATATCTTGCTGCAAAGATTCAAGAACAAAGAAAAGTTCAAGAATCCATTCACCCCCCTTCTGTATTCTTTTACCGTATTCAATACTCAACAAGTGGTATCAGAGCAGGCTGTTTAATCTAAACAGAAAACGATCATGAGTTCGAATACACCAAAGACTACAGGTACGGTGAAGGTCCCTAAGTTCGACAAAGAGAATTACAACCTCTGGAAAATAAAATTGCTGTTGTTCATCAAAGCTGCCAATCCTCTCTATCCTGACATCCTCAAGAATGGTCCATTTGTACCACAACAAGAAATTGCTGAATCTACTGTGGGCACAATAGTCATTCCTAGATCATATATTGTAAAAGAGCCATCCAAATGGACGGACTCAGAGAAGGAGAAGGTTGCCCTAGACAGTCATCTCATGTTGCTGATCATAGACTCCATGGATATGTCGATGTTTGCTAATATAGCATCATGCACATCAGCCAAGGACATGTGGAACCACATCGAGGTGTTATGTGAAGGGACAGAGGAGGTAAGAGAAAATAGGAAACAGATACTGGTCACACAGTATGAAGCTTTCATGGCACAGTCCAAAGAAAGTATTACTGATATGTTTGAAAGATTTCACAAGCTGGTGACTGAGCTTCAAATGAATGGGAAGGTTTACAGCACTAAGGAATTAAACATGAAGTTTCTACTATCTGCACCAAACCATCTAGAGCAAAGGGTCATATCTCTAAGAGAAAGAGATTTGAACAAAGTCACATATGATGTGCTCTATGGGGTTTTAAAAACTCATGAGCTTGAGTTGCTTCAGAAGAGGGCTGTCCAAGCCAACCAAGGCAGAATGATAAACACATCCTGTGCCTTGATTGTCAACAAATCCGTTCAAGACCTGGAAGCATCTACAAGTCAACTGAGAATAGAAGAGATAGTAGATGATGAAGAGACTGAAGAAGAAGTGACTGAACCTGTTGATGAAAAGGAAGAAGATGAGTTCTATACTCTTGAAGAGTTGGATGCCATGGAAAACACTTCATATGCTTTTATGGCTAGAAAATTCCCAAACATCAGATTTAAGAGGAATCAGCCCTTCAAGTCTAGATCTCAAAATCATTTATTCAACAAGAGCAAGGCACCTGTGAAAGCAAACAAAAACAAATTCAAAACCAGCTATGTGGATAGGTCATCTGTGAGATGTTATAGATGCAATGACCTAGGGCATTTTGCCAGTGAATGCAAGAAGCCTAAGAAGAAGGACAAGGAGTTTCTTGAGCTTGAAGTTAAGTATGAGGCTCTGCTAAAGAAGCATGCACCAGGTAAGGCCTACATAGCTGAAGGGAAGTGTTGGGATGATTCTGATAGTGATGGAGAAGAACAAGAATTCTGCAACTATGCCTTGATGGCCAACTCCAAGGAAGAACCATCTGAATCAGACTCTCAGGTACCATCCCTCACTACTATAGACATGTCTGTTTCTGAATACAAATCTATGGTTGAACAACTATCTGTTGAGATGTTTAATATTCATACTAGTATGACTGCTGCTAATGAAGAGATTGCTAAACTGTCCACTAGGAATGAACTGTTAAACAAAAGAAATGAGGAACTAGAACTAACTGCTATGCAAATAGAAAACCTTAAACAAGAAATCGAATATCTAAAGAATAAGGTCCTATGTGCTAGTCAAGTTGAGAAAGCTCTTAGGGATGAACTAGCTGAAAATGAATTTAAATTGAAAACATTCAAGAATTCCTCTAATCTATTGCAGTCCTACCATGAGAAAAATCTAGCTAGACCTAAGGCTGCCATTGGACTTGATTATGACACTCTCAAGCAGAGGAAAGGCTATGCAGTCATTGAAGATGACATTGTTGTTCAAGAGGAAGTGCCTCGGGTTTTGAAAAAGGCTGAGACCCCAATATTTAAAACACCAACACTTGAGATTGATGAGGATGCCTTACTCATTAAGCAAATGTTGGATGATGAAGATAAGGCACAATCAAGTGAACAACAAGCATCCTCTAAAAGAGAGAATGTCAAAACCAAAGCCAAGGAGTCAGTAGGAGGCAAACCTAGACTTGAGAAATTTGTGAAGTTTGTTTCAGCTGGGAATAATGAGTTTGAGAAGAAAGTGGCTAAAAAGAAACAAAACAGGAATGGCAAATTAGGGATTAACAAGGACAACAACTATGCTTATGTGCCCAATGCCCCTAGGAAAGTTTGTCAAAATTGTTTTAGCACTAATCATTTAACTCATGCATGTAAGAAACCATCTGGTAGTGTTGCTAAACCGTTCTATGATTGCTCTGTGCCTTTAAGACATAGAGACTCTCCCTTCTGTGATAAATTTGATTGTATGCCATGTAACATGAATGTAATGACTAGTTGCTTTAATTTGAGAAGACAATTCATGGAAGGATGCATCAGTCACAATGTTCACACACACTACACAAGAACAAAGTCTTCAAGTCCTCCTAAAGTTAGGAAGGTGCCTCTGTCACCTAAGTCTAAGAACCCTGATTCTAAGACTTCTAACAGTGACAAGAAGACTAACATCAAGAAAATTGATAAGCATGCTGTTTATGATAAGACTTTTGCTAAGCCACATGGACCCAAACTTGTTTGGGTACCAAAGGAGAAGTAATACCTTTGTGTTTGCAGGGCAAAGAAAGTGAAAGAAAGGTAAGTGGATTTTGGACAGTGGATGCTCAAACCATATGACTGGTGATATGGCCCTGCTATCACAGTATGAGGAGAAGGCTGGCCCAATGGTTGCTTTTGGAGATGACAGCATTGGCAACACACTGGGATATGGCAAGTTGGAAATTGGAAATGTCATCATTGAAAATGTAGCACTGGTCAAGGGACTCAAGCACAATCTACTGAGTGTTGGTCAATTTACTGACAGAGGCTTCAAAGTGAATTTTGACAAAGATGAATGTTTGATCACCCACAAAAAGACTGGTGACTTTGCTCTATCTGGAGTAAGGAAAGGAAGCCTGTTTGTAGCAAATATGAACTCTGCAAACAAGGACAAAATTTGTTGCTTTTACTCAAAAGCATCAAATGAAGATAGTTGGCTGTGGCATAAGAAGCTATCACACTTGAACTTCAAAGGCATTAATTCTCTAGTCAAAAGAGAGTTAGTAAGAGGCATGCCCACACTTGAATTCTGTCAAGAAGGAGTGTGTGAGGCTTGTCAAAAGGGAAAAATGAAAAGATCAAGCCACAAGTCAAAGACAGTGACATCAATAACCAAGCCCCTACAACTAATTCATATGGACTTGTTTGGGCCTGTCAATATTATGTCACTAGGAAGGAAAAAGTATGCTCTGGTGATGGTTGATGATTGAAGGTAGTGTTTTTCGTAGTTCGTTCATAGGGAAGGACTATCAATATTGATTCCAAGTAGATTATCTCTTACAATCTAGAAGTGTGTAAATGGGGGGGTTTTGAGTTTGGTTAAGGTGTTTTATCGAACACCTTGAATACAAGAAATAAATTGCTATAGAAATATAACTAAGTAAATTTTCTATCAAACAATTTTACCAACACAATGAATAAATTAGCAAGACAAGAGATATTTGACCCAAGGATTATGGATATTCAAGCACTTCAACCCAACAACAAGCAAATATATCCAACTCTACCTAACCAAGATAATTGGTGAAGCACACAATCACTTATTTCTCTTCTATTATAAACACTAATTTAGTGAAGCACATAAATTAGCTCTCTTGACACTAGCAACCAATAATGAAGCACTATCAATTTAACCAAGTCAAGGAATTAAACAAAAAGAGGCTAGGACAAACCCAAGGATGAGAAGCTCAACCTAGGTATTTGCACTTGAATCTTGTGGATTTAGGTACACTAAATCTTGTGCTACTATAATGAATGAACTAACGATTACGTATTAGAACAAACAATTAGCAATTGAAGATACAAGAAGAGTAAGGTGAAGCAACTTACAAATCTTCAAGCAAAATCATGAGCAATACATCACAAGCATTCAAGATAAAGTTAAATAAATCTTACTTAAATTGAAATGGGTTTTTGTACAAGAATTCCTCCTTGAGCCAAATATATGGAGTTAGTTACTCATAATCAATGCTAGATTATGAGTAATTGATGTATCTCTCTCTCTCTACTCTACTAACCCTAGTTTAATGGACTTTGAAGAGGCTAGGTTAGATGAAGTTATTAGATGTTAGGTTAAGTTAGATGATATGTTATGTTTTGAACCCTTCTCTTTAATACACAGCAGCTCTGTACGGCCTGTTGAACGGCCGTACAGCTGCCCATACAGAAAATCTGCTCCTTTGAACGGCCTGTTGAACGGTCGTACAGCTGCCCGTACGAGATAAAATCTTCAATATAATGCATTAAACACCTCCCGACATCGCGAGCTTTCATCTTCTAACTTCCCTCTTGAATAATCTTCGCTTTCATGCCCAAATTAAGCCATCTTTTCAAAAATTAAGCACGAAGCACTGAAAGATGAAAAACATAACAATATTAATAAAACAACATTTGAAACTAACAAAAATGTAGAAGAATAAAAGACAAAACGTGTATAAAATACACGTTATCAATCTTCCCCCACTTGAACTTTGCTAGTCCCGAGCAAACTAATATTAACAACACGATATACTCCTAACTAGTACCACTTCCGTAGGTGATCACGGTTGCATTTGGCATATGCAACAAGCCCTTGGAACCCCTAGGTAGCCCTAGTGGACGAGTGAGGTCTCGTGAGGGTTTATAGATGATGTACCCACAAAATCACAAAAATCACCAATAAACAAAAAACTAACAATGCCTACTAATTAAGCTAACTACTACACTCACATGTCCGAGTCGTCTACTTGTAACTACAATCAAACATATAGAGCTATTCACCTTGTCATCCACTAAAACGAGCTAACAACCAATTCAAGAATCAAGATAACACACCTTGTGCAAGATGTAACCAAGACATTAAAGATAAAATGAATGCACTTCAATCGTGAACACTAAACAAGATTATCACAAAGCATACATGGCTTCGCATTAAGAAGATGAAATTGCATGGTGAAAAATCTCACATCTCTCAATTATGCATCACACAAGTATGGGCTAGAGATTTCACTCAACTCCAAGTCTAAATGCATGCGCTCTACTTGACCTTGCATGTTCACCTAAATTCCGGATTGCACCAAAAACAAGGAATTCATAAAATGGGTTGTAATGAGGCTAGGGTGAAGGTGTGAAAATTTAAGTTCAAGGAAGGTGTAAAAGTCTCGCTAGTTGAGTCAAAACGACGCTTGCTCGCTTCATCCACCAAATTCTCAAACTAAAGAATGTCTTCACTCATTTACATTTACAAAACACAACCACATTTACCAAGAAAATTGAAACAAAATAAAGTACAAAGATTTATTGCTTTTTTTCTCTTTTTTTTTTTTACATCCCCTTTATTATTATTTTTTAGCAAAGGGAATGCATAACATAAATAAATACTACAAAGAACTTTGAACCACATCTAGATATACACATCAAACTAGTTCCCACTTACAATAATTAGAATCCTTCCTCTTCACAATTTCTCCAAATTCTCATGCTTAACAATCAATCCTTTCCAAGACTCAACTAGCTCAACTAGGTCGAGAGTGAAGTATTTGGCTTTGACTCATGTATAAAAGGAGAAAGTGACGAAGAAAAATATGGATATAGGCTTCAAAGGGGTAACTAGGGATTATTTTCATGGTTCACAAGCTAAAAAGGTCAAAAAGGTTATCCTAAATAGAATTTCCTTATTATGGCGCATCCATGAATGAAGGTTTAATGCAAGCCCTAGAGCAACAAACATACATAAAGACGGAGAAACACACAAGCAAAAGAAATCATCGTTCAAGACCTCACAAGGTTTAAGTTTTAATAACATCTTCTCGATTTGATTCCATGCATTCTAAGAGATAATCGACATGTTCACAATTTAATTACAAACAAGCTAGACTTTTCATGCCGTTTCAAGTGTGTGTGCAATAAGGTGCATCAAACTTATAGATTCACATCAAATTGGTAATGCTAGGCACGAAATAAGAGAAAACAAGGCTACAAGCTCACAATGTCATAAATTTTACAAACAAGTAAACCCGCTCATGACTAAACTTATTTCTAAATTAGACAAGACGGACATCAAACGAAACAAAAGATAGTAATAATATTAGTTACGTACTACACAACAAAACCGAACAAAAGCAATCCTTCCCCCACTTAAAAACATGGCATGTCCTCATGCATGACAAATAAAAATGAGGGAGAAACAAAGTGAAAGAAAACTCCCCTAAAAATAAGCAACGATGATCGGGAGCACCATCATATTTGCTAAAATCCAGCTCCGATATTGCAAGCCATGAATTGAATGATTGCCACGCACCACAAAAATAACCGACAAGCTAAATCCACACCTACAAAGCCACTTCAACACTAATTAAGGATATATAAAAAAAATTTAAATAAAATAAAATAACTCACTAACCAATTAATAATAAAATAAAAAAAAATCAAATAAAAATCAAATCAATTTTAAAACTGAAATAATAATAATAAAAGCAAAAATCAAATTTAAAACTAAAACTAAACTAAAATAAAATAAAATAACTAAGTAATTAATAATAAAATCAAAAATTAAAATTTTAAAATGAATTAAAATAAAAATAAAAATCAAATTTAAAACTAAAATAAAATAAAATAATTACCTAGTTTTAGAAAACTAAAAACTAAAATCAAAATTAAAAAGAATTAAATTTTTGGTTTTTGTTTTTTTTTAAAAAATAAAATAAAATAAAATAAAACACTAACCAATTAATGAAAAAAACTAAAGATTCAAAATTCAAATTCAAAGTGAATTTAAATCGATTATTGAATTTATAAAAAAAAAATTAATTCAGAAAATTAAAAATTGAAAATCAAAAGAAAAGAAAAGAAGAAGAAAAAAAATAATGATAATAAAATGAATTACTAACCAATTAATAATAAAATAAAAAAAACAAAATAAAATAAATTTAAATAATTTCTGAATTTATAAAATTTGTTTAGTTTAGAAATTTAAAAACTAAAAACCAAAATTAATAATAATAAAAAAAGAAATAAAAATAAAACCAAAAATAAAAATAAAAATAAAACAAAAAAAACTAAACAAAACCAAAAAAACAAAACAAAAAACAAAAAAAGGGACGGGGGATTGTTGGTGAAAAACAGAGGGGGGGATGGGTTAAAAAAAAAAGAAAAAAAAAAGGAAGGAATGGTGGTTGTTCGCAGGAGGTGGAGAGAAGAGGGGGTGGGAAGGAGAGATGAGGTGGGTGGCTCGTGAAGTTGGAATGGATGTGAGGCTGGTGGTGGTGGAGTTGTGAGTGGTGGAGGATGAAAGAAAGAGTGGAGGTCTGGTACGAATATGCAGGAGAGATGGGAGTTTGTTGGGTTAAGATGTGCGGACAGAAGTTGAAGGAGGGGCGGCGGCCATGGCAGTTGGGGTCGAATGCGGTGATGAAATGAGAACAGCGGGAGGCGGGTGGTGGACGGAAAAGGTGGCAGTGGTGAAATGTGAGAGAAAAGGATTGTGAGAAAATGGAGGTGTTGTGGTTGGGGCTGGGAAAAAACGGAGGAACAGTGAGGAGGATTGTTACGTCTCTTTTGTGTTTTTCTATATATTTTTTTTTTGAGAGCTCACGACTGTGCAACATGTGGGTAGGAAATTTAGAGCCCCCCTCATTTTGAACGTGAACCCCGGCAGAAGCTGAAAAAACTTGCACAGCTTGTTGCACGGCCTGTTGTACGGTTTGCTAGCCCGTACAACAGCCCGTACAGCCCCAAAATTTATAAAATTGATTTTTTTTTCTTTTTTAAAATTCACACAAATGCTTGAATACTATATTAATTCCTGAAAACATGAACAAACACATCAAGGCAAGTGTGGAATAAACATAAAAATTATAAAAATAGGAATTAACGATACTAAATATTATTGAACGGGGAATTATTATTAAATATTTTTTTTTGGAACTTTATTATAAAATTCATTAATCAAACCACAAAAATACATAATAATTTTTTTTTGGATATTTTCTTAGAATTAAAATAGATGAAAAATGGAATCCCCACTCACTAATATTTAGATCAATCCTCAAACCCACAATATGCATAACACCATATATATTTGCAAGCGAGGAACAAAATCTAACACACGCATAAAAAAATATATAAATACATGCGTACCTTGGGTTGCCTCCCAAAAAGCGCTTTGTTTATTGTCGTTGGCTCGACTTATTTATACAAGTATTATAACTAATGAGGTGAAAAAGCAAATAAATGCACATACCTACGAATCAATAATAAAAACAAGGTGTACAAATATACCTTTGATCCATAAAAATATAAAAAAAAAATTTATGATCTTCACATCTTCAAGAGACTTTGAAAAAGAAAAGTAGTTAGAAAAATCGTCAGAATAATCATTATAACTACGACTCAAAAATTGTTCCCAAATTGGATCCTTATAAACCCAAGCAAAAATTTCAATTTCATCAACCTTTAGCTAAAATTCCTTCTCAATTTTAATTGGACATTCATCAATTTTTATCTCATCTACCAATTCATTAAGCACAAAAGTATTTTCTAAATTTGGTAGATCCTCAACTACATCCAATTTATCAGTGTCAAGCTTAGGAAAATCTTCAACTAAACAAACAAATTCATCATGCACAACATTTTCATCAATAACAAAACAAGAATCATGATCAGTAGGAGAATTGACCTCCGCTAATCGATTCACGGTTTCGGCTAGTTGGCTCATTTGTTTTTCCAAATTGGATATGCTTTGAGAAGTGTTCTTTTCCAAGTTGGATATACTTTGAAAAGTGGTGTTTTGAAATTGGAGGTTGTTTGCCGCCATTTGCTTCATCATTTCTTCAAGTGATGACAATGTAGATGAAGAAGACCCTTGATGGTCTTGGGAATTATATTGCGGATCATAGCATCGATTTTTGAAAGCAAGTTGGAGGTTGTTTGCCGCCATTTGGTTTATCATCTCCTCTAATGATGATAAGGAAGATGAAGAAGACCCTTGATGGTCTTGGGAATTATATTGTGGATCATAACATTGATTTTCACAAGCATATGAATAATCGATGCTAGGAGGGTAAGGAGCATAGCATGAGTTTGTAGAATATAAAGAATTCACCTGATACGCATTAAAATTCTGAAAAGAATTAAAATCTTGATATTGTTCTTGATCATAGGTGAAATCTTGAGCGTTATTCCAACCAAAATAGTTATCCATCGTCTCCGGAAAGAGTTAGTTCATGTCTATATCCAATAAACATGAAGACACACCAATAACAAAAAACAAAGAAAGAGAAAAAAAAATATTATATACAAAGATAAAATCTAAAATATAAGAAACAATAAACTCAAAATTAATATTGTTGCCTTCCCCGGCAGCGGCGCCAATTTGAAGGTAGTGTTTTTCGTAGTTCGTTCACAGGGAAGGACTATCAATATTGATTCCAAGTAGATTATCTCTTACAATCTAGAAGTGTGTAAATGGGGGGGTTTTGAGTTTGGTTAAGGTGTTTTATCGAACACCTTGAATACAAGAAATAAATTGCTATAGAAATATAACTAAGTAAATTTTCTATCAAACCATTTTACCAACACAATGAATAAATTAGCAAGACAAGAGATATTTGACCCAAGGATTATGGATATTCAAGCACTTCAACCCAACAACAAGCAAATATATCCAACTCTACCTAACCAAGATAATTGGTGAAGCACACAATCACTTATTTCTCTTCTATTATAAACACTAATTTAGTGAAGCACATAAATTAGCTCTCTTGACACTAGCAACCAATAATGAAGCACTATCAATTTAACCAAGTCAAGGAATTAAACAAAGAGAGGCTAGGACAAACCCAAGGATGAGAAGCTCAACCTAGGTATTTGCACTTGAATCTTGTGGATTTAGGTACACTAAATCTTGTGCTACTATAATGAATGAACTAACGATTACGTATTAGAACAAACAATTAGCAATTGAAGATACAAGAAGAGTAAGGTGAAGCAACTTACAAATCTTCAAGCAAAATCATGAGCAATACATCACAAGCATTCAAGATAGAGTTAAATAAATCTTACTTAAATTGAAATGGGTTTTTGTACAAGAATTCCTCCTTGAGCCAAATATATGGAGTTAGTTACTCATAATCAATGCTAGATTATGAGTAATTGATGTATCTCTCTCTCTCTACTCTACTAACCCTAGTTTAATGGACTTTGAAGAGGCTAGGTTAGATGAAGTTATTAGATGTTAGGTTAAGTTAGATGATATGTTATGTTTTGAACCCTTCTCTTTAATACACAGCAGCTCTGTACGGCCTGTTGAACGGCCGTACAGCTGCCCGTACAGAAAATCTGCTCCTTTGAACGGCCTGTTGAACGGTCGTACAGCTGCCCGTACGAGATAAAATCTTCAATATAATGCATTAAACACCTCCCGACATCGCGAGCTTTCATCTTCTAACTTCCCTCTTGAATAATCTTCGCTTTCATGCCCAAATTAAGCCATCTTTTCAACAATTAAGCACGAAGCACTGAAAGATGAAAAACATAACAATATTAATAAAACAACATTTGAAACTAACAAAAATGTAGAAGAATAAAAGACAAAACGTGTATAAAAGCATTTGAAGGAATTTTTCTTGGCTACTCTATGGAAAGAATTGCATACAAAGTTTATGTCATCACTCAAA
Source organism: Saposhnikovia divaricata (assembly GCA_036435485.1). Lineage (NCBI taxonomy): Eukaryota > Viridiplantae > Streptophyta > Magnoliopsida > Apiales > Apiaceae > Saposhnikovia > Saposhnikovia divaricata. The sequence goes on from CM071595.1 coordinate 155,109,110, forward strand.
AGAAAGTTATGGAAAGCACAGATGTGACATTTGATGACAGCAAACTACCTGGATTAGAAGAAGCCAATGATGAAGATAAAGATCCTTTGAAGTTTGACAATCTAGATGATTCTGATGAGGAGATTGAAACTGAATTTTAGCCCAAAATTCAACAAACTCAAGTGAATGAAGAACCTGTGTCAACCAACAATGAAGAAACAAGCATCTAAGACACACATGTGATTAGTGGAAACTTCACAGGGGGAGGAAATGTAAATGATCATGATCTGGATGATGAAGCAACATCAAGGCTGAGAAATCAATCTGAACATACAAGGAAATGGGATAGATCACATACTGCAGATCAGATAATTGGAGATCCAAATACATGAGTGAAAACTAGGAGAGCAACTCTAAATGAATGTCTCTATGGTTGCTTTCTATCCCAAGTTGAGCCTAAGAAACTTGAAGATGCATTTTTGGATCCTGATTGGATAATTGCTATGCAAGAGGAGCTAAACCAATTTGAAAGAAGCAAAGTATGGGAACTTGTGCCTGCACCAAAGGATAGAACCATTGTTGGAACAAAATGGGTTCTAAGGAATAAGATGGATGAGAATGGTGTAGTCATAAGAAACAAAGCAAGGTTGGTTGCAAAAGGATACTCTCAACAGGAGGGCATTGACTATGATGAGACTTTTGCCCCTGTTGCCAGACTAGAGGCCATCAGAATTTTCTTGGCATTTGCTGCACATTCTAATTTCAAGGTCTATCAAATGGATGTCAAGAGTGCATTTCTGAATGGGGAGTTGGAAGAAGAAGTATATGTGCAACAGCCACCTGGCTTTGAGGATCCACAATTCCCTCACTTTGTCTACAGATTGCTTAAAGCATTGTATGGACTTAAGCAAGCTCCTAGGGCATGGTATGATACATTGTCACAATTTCTACTTGAGAATCAATTATCTAGAGGCACACTAGACAAGACACTGTTTTACAAGAAACATGGTGATGATATTATCTTAGTTCAAATCTATGTGGATGATATCATATTTGGCTCTACAAATGAGAAGCTGTGTGAGAAATTCTCTAAGCTCATGCAGAGCAGATATGAGATGAGTATGATGGGAGAATTAACATTCTTTCTTGGGCTGCAAGTGAGTCAAAGGAAGGATGGCATTTTTATAAGTCAAACCAAATACATCAAGGATCTATTGAAGAAATTTGACTTAGAAGAATGCTCACCTGCAAAGACACCCATGGCCACTGCCACCAAGTTAGATGAAGATAGTAAGGGCAAGAAGGTAGATATCTCAATCTACAGAGGCATGGTTGGTTCTCTACTCTACGTCACTGCCAGTAGGCCAGACATCATGTTTGCAACATGCTTGTGTGCAAGGTTTCAATCAAATCCAAAGGAATCACATATGATAGCAATAAAGAGGATTTTCAGATATCTGAAGGGCACACCAAACTTGGGGTTATGGTATCCTAAGGACATAGGGTTCAATCTGGTTGGTTATTCTGATGCTGATTATGCTGGATGCAGAGTGGATAGGAAAAGCACCTCAGGTAGCTGCCAGTTTCTTGGGCAAAGGTTAGTCTCTTGGTACAGCAAGAAACAACCATCTGTGTCAACCTCCACAGCTGAAGCTGAGTACATAGCTGCTGGAAGTTGCTGTGCTCAAGTGCTTTGGATCAGAAACCAACTTAGAGATTATGGACTTGTGTTGGAAAGAATTCCAATCATGTGTGACAACACAAGTGCAATCTCTATAGTTTCCAATCCTGTCAATCATTCTAGGACAAAGCACATTGACATCAGATATCACTTCATAAGGGAGCATGCAACTAATGGAACCATTGAGTTACATTATGTTCCCACAGAGAAACAACTAGCTGACATATTCACTAAGCCATTTAGTGAAGCCACCTTCACAAGGTTGGTTAGTGAGATTGGAATGCTGAATTCTTCAAATTTTGGCTAAGTGAATATATCAACTAGATTGTTGCAGCAGTAAATACTTACTTTATCAAATGCTCGATATTTTTAAAGTAAGTATTGGCTGGATTATGATTTATAAATATTCCACAATGCTGCATATGTTGAAAATCATACATCTTTAGCTTGAAATTTCTGTGAAATTTTGAGAAAATCACTATTTAATTTAGTAGAATATTCTTCAATGAATATTTCTGGTAAATTCTAAAAGATAGTGAAAATTGAATTTTATGAGTGAAAAGTATAGTTCTATAAGTCAGACTTCTCGAATGGTTCATTGTTTTGTCATGGCTCGAGTTCTCGAATAGGCCTATCAAGAACCCTCCTGAGTTCTCGAATAGTGTCTTTTGAGAAATCGAATAGCACACTTTGAGTTCTCGAATAGAGTATTTTAGTTCTCTAATAATGGAGTTCTCGAATACTGTATTTGAGTTATCGAATCATTTGAAAAGGCTGATTTCTCGCTGACACTTAATCGCTTTTTGGATTTATATTCAAGTTTCATCTCACTCATAAAAACATATTTTATTTAGCTTAGAATTATTTTCTGAGTTAAATAACTGCCAGCTGTGAGTTACAAACTGCTTGAGATATCGAATAAGCCTTTCTTGACTTATCGAATAGTTGTTTTATACTTCTCGAATGACTGACTTGTCGATACAAAACCTATATCTAATCGACAACTCAAGTCACTCACATATATACAATTCCACAACTGTTTAAATCATTTCATTCGATTTCTCAGGCAGCTAAAGTTCCAAAACCTCTATAAACCCTAACGTCAAAAGCTAAATTTCTTCTTCAACCTTCATTCTCTTCTCATCTCTCTGTGTAACAATGGCAAATACCCAACTCATAATTCTTAAACACACCAATTTCATAGCAATAACCAACGATGTTGAAGCACCCAATGCAAACTTTAAGTGCTTCGTTCGATGGATGGCTGAATCATACATCAAGGATGCACTCTCAGCTAACCCAACTCTGTATCTAGATTTACTAGAACAGTTTTGGAGAACTGCTACTGTGGAGGTCGTGGCCCTAGAGAATGCAATTACTTCATACGTAATCTATTGTAAGATTCAGGACAAGGAAATCACCATCACTACTGAAAATATGAATCAAGCACTGGGGTTACAACAAGGAGTGTATGACAGTCAAGCAACTGATCAGGAATTGGAAGATTTCTTTGATTTTATCAACTACTCAGATAAAATCAAGCTTGGAAATTTGAATAGGAAGTACTTGAGGAAGGAATGGAGCTATGTCTTTGGCACTCTTCTTCAAGTCTTCACAGTAAGGAAGTCCAGATTTGATCAAATCAGCACACCTGTTCAACAAATAGGATATGCTCTAGCATATGAGAGAAAGATTGATGTTGGTTTGATCATAATGCAAGAATTGTATGGGAGACTTGGTAAGAACTCAGCCAAGAGAGGTAATGAAATTTTCTTCCCTCGCTTTATTCAATCTGTACTTAATTTCATAGATGTTAAATTGATTGAATTGCCTGGGTTAGACAAAAATAGAATAGGTTATCCGAAATCCATGACCAAACTCATTTTTGGTAGCTTGGAGACTAGGAATGATGTGGATGTAAGGCTCAAAATAACTCCTCTTATGGAGAGTTTATTTAGGACTTACCCCCACAACATGCCAACATGTGCCTCAAAATCTGAGTTAGCTAGGCCCAAGCAAGTAGAGCAAAATGCTAACCCAGGGCCTGCTAACCAACCCTCTCAACCAAACACTTTACCAAACACAGAGACAACTGCATCATCCTCCCAAAAGGGTGATGTTAGTAAAAAGAAGAGAAAACAGGTTGCTTCTGAACCTCTAAAAATCTTAACTGAAGCAGCCTTGGCTGTAGAATTAGGCATAGCAAGTGAGGAACCTGAGTCACCCTTACTAAGGCCAAAGAAGAAGAAGAAGTCTAAAACCACCTCCTCAGTCACCCAAATGGCTGAAGTTGTAAAATCAGGGGCAAACAGCTCACTAGGTGTATCCTCTCAACAGGGTGCATCTATAGAATCAAGCATTCTCCCCAATGCACCTACTTGTACAGAGTTAGCACATGGGAGTGATAAGGCTGGCACAACACTGAGTGGAGAGCACATCACAATTGAAACTCCCTCTATCTCTCAGGGGGAGTTGCCAAAATCTAATCTACAACATACTTCTCTTCCAGAATCTACCACTCATATTTCTTTGGACCCTGCAACTCAAGCAATTGAGGAGCAATGCATTGATCATCAAGAATTCTTTTCTCTTGATGAGCCAATGGATTCAAGTGACTTGGTGCATGACACCTTGCTCACCACCCAGGTACCACATTTGGATGGTCAGGGAATGCATGCTGGGGCATCTCCTAATGACACCATCACAAACACAGAGGATTCACTAGTTTTAACTAGAGACTCTGTGCCTGTGTCAACTACTGTTGTAACTCATCCCACTTCTGTGGAGACAACAGTAGCAGAGTCTTTTCATCCGGTTACAGAAGTTGCATCTGTAACTGAGGAGTCTAGCTTGCCTAGCTCTAGCTCTCACTTTTTGTCTCAATGGCTGAAGCCTGTGCAACATGACAGTGCTTCAGGATCAGGGTCTGTTCCACCACAAATGTCCATTGACGCTCTCCAAAGCTATGTTGTGGATCAGATTCCTGAGTTTGTCAAAATAGCCCAGAACCTTGTCACCTCCAACATCTCAAATCCAGATTATGAAGCCATCCTACTATGCCATAGGGATGATGTGGAGATGCAGAAGGCCAAGATTATTGATGATGCTGAGAGAGATGGCAATGTAGATGCCTGGATGCAAGGAAAGTATGATGTAACTCTCAGTGAAGCACTTCAATATCTTAGAGAGGAATACATCACTTCACTGGGTTCAAATGAAAAATCCATGTCCCCTAGTGAAGTGTATGAAGCTGTCAATGATTCTTACAAGGGTTTCCTCAAGGCTGCACACTATCTTGGCAAGGGAGTCAAAACTGAAGTCAACAAGCTGAGTGACAAGACAGCCACTTCAGTAGAAGAGATAAAGAGGGCCTTTGATGCCGAATTTCCTCAACTAGACAGTGTGGTCAAAGATATCAGACACTTCACCACCACCTGCACCAAGATGGATAGGAAGCAAATTTCAAATTCTATCTAATCTGACTACAGATGCCAATGCCATGCTTAGGATACTCTTTACAAATCAATATGGAGACAAGCTGGTAACTGAGGTTCCTGTGCATGAGCTGTCTAGATTTGAAGTGCAGAGACTTAAAGAACAATCCCTGTCTGGCTTCAAATCTACTGCATTATTCAGTAAGGTAGATGCACTTGAAAAGGAGGTAGCTACTCTCACTCAGTCCAATGCTCATCTTACAGACAAGGTACAGACGCTCACTGAGCAGCTGAACACTCAAGCCACCACCACAGCTGATGTTCTTCTGCATCAACAATCAATGTTGTCTGCAATGATGAAGCACATGGGTCTCCCTCTACCTGAAGAATTTTCAACTCCAAAGGTCAATACTATAGCCTCTGTGCCAGACAACAAGCCTAAGGGGGAGAAGAGGACATTAAGGAACTCAAATACAAAGGGGGAGAAACCACCAGTAAAGGGCATCAAAATCACTGAAGGTGCTCATCAAAGAACTTCAAAATCTCTAATTCATGTGCCTGGCAAAGGAAAAGACAAAATTGACGAGCCTCCTACTTCTCTGCCAGTTGTCACTCTACCAACTGTGCACATCACTACTTCCAGTGGTCAAAAGTAAACTATCACAACCACAGTGGTTGCAGGGAGTATGAGTATGCCATCTGATAAACCCTCACTCTCCATATCTAAAAGTGCCAAACCTGTAGAAGTGAAGGTGGTCACTGAGGCCAAGCTACAAGAAATTGCAAACTCAAATGTTTATCATGATGATGCATTCTTGGAGTTTCTGAAAGTCTCAAGAGAACAGGCTGGTGACACTCAATTGTATCTAAGGAGCTTGAAGGATCAGATCGATTACTTCACTGTGGTACCTAGAAAAGTTAATAGATCATGGCTCAAGGAAGTAATGATGGTAGCAAAATCCAGAATCTGGAATCTAACCTACAAAACTCTACATGCCCTGAAACATTCAGAGATAGATGCACTGATAGAGCTCATAGAGAAGAGGAATGTAAATGAAAACAATAAGAGTCTGTATGATGACTTGAGAAATGGCCAACCTTCAAGGCTGCCAGAAGTGATTAAGAAGCCATGGACCATCATCTATCAGTCTGGCACCAGCATTGAAGAGATTAAACAATTGGTCATTCCCAATGATCTCACTTCTCGAAATCACAGACTCATTATTGCCATCATTGATCTACTGCAAAAGAAAAAGGGGACAAGTACTGCTGAAGAGATAGAGGCACTGCACATTCTCAGATCATTCATTACAACTGGTGTAATTCCAGAAATGGCCAAGTCTAGGAGGAATAAGGATGATGAAGATGAAGACAGGAGTGATGGGAGGAGAAGTCATCACAGGAGTGATAAGGGGGATGAGGATAAGAAGAAGAAGAAAGACAGCAAGGATAAGAAGGATGATGACCAAGGCAAAGTCTATGAGAGGAAGAATGGAAAACAGCAAGCCTTAGGCATTGCAAGCAGTAATCTCACCACAACACAAGACTCTAAGTCTAGGGTGAATGCTGTTAGTAATGACCTACCAAAATCTAATCCCATGGCTTCTGCAACTGTTTTACCACCTCAAGAAGAGAAGAAGACTCAATTCAAGAAACCATCTGTACATTTCAAAAAGCATACTGCTAATGGAATACTACAATGGTCCACAAACAAAGGTCACATGCTACTGCCAGGCAACCATGTCAAAAGGATCAAATTCAAACAAGCTGCAAGGAAACCAAAGCTATCCAAGTCAAGGACTCTGACAATCTATCCAGGCTTAAAACTCCAACCACTAGATGAAGATTTTGATGAAGACCAACTGCGATTCTTACAAGCTCAAAGAATCTATCATGTTGCCATTGTTGATAACTGCCTTGAGATCAAATATACTGATGGAAGGGAGGAGAAATTCAAACAAGGAGGATGTCAACACTAGGGCAAACTACATGACATAGAAAGAATCATTGCATTGTTGAGCTCAGAAGATAAAGTGGAAAGAGTATGGAAGCTGGAGCTAATTGATTTTGTGAAGATGAAGAGAGATCATAAGGAGAAAATCAGAAAAGAGTGTCTTGAAAAATGGCTAGCAAGGGAGAAAGAAATTGAGAGACTGGAGATTGAAGCAGAAAAGCTAAGGGCAAAGGGATTGTGTAGAGTTCAGTTTAACCCCTATGTGGTGAAGTATATGAGGAGAAATGGGAATCAGATCCACATCAGAATGAATCTACTCAACCACTATCCTGCAAACATTCTGAAACCAGTACTTGAAGATTTCAAAGACTCAATTTTGCTTGAAGAATTGGATGCTATGGCAGAAATAATAAAAGCTATGGATGAGCATACAAGGAAGGAGAAAGAAAGAAGACAGAAAGCATATGATGATTTGCAAGCCAAAGCTATGGAAAGGGAAACTAATGACAATGGCTAGTACATCATTATAGGCTGTAAGATTACTCACCCTGTAGTTCTATTCACATTGATGATCAAAATTCATACATGTACTGTCAAGTTTTATCTTTATGTATGTTAGGCTTGTTATCAGACATGAAATTGTGACTAAGGGTCTTACTCACAATTTGGGGGAGATTGTTAGTCATAGAGGCATGCCTGAATACATCTAATAACAAGCCTAAGTATGTGTAATGCTATGCATTACCTACATGACCTCTTAACTGAGGGAACCTCTAGTTATAGAGTTTATATTTGTTCTGTACTTGTAATAGACATCAAATTCTAGTTGTGTTACTATAACTATAAAGTCAAGAATAATGCTTGAAAGAAGTTCCAAGGTTCATGCCTCAAGCAAGGAGATAAAGACTGCCAAATAATCACAGTTGGGATTTGAAAAAATGAAGAATTTGCCTAAGTACCAATTCGAGAAGTACATCTGTCTATTCGAGAAGTCTAGCATTCGAGAAGTCAGAGATTCGATATCTCAGAAGACACTATTCGATATCTCTGAATACACTGTTCGATATCTCATTCGATATCTCAGAGATTCGATATGTCTATCACTCTATTCGAGAACTCATGGAGTCAACAAGTCAAAGCATCATTTGAGTTCTCTAAGAGTCAACAAGTCAATGATCTATTCGATATCTCAAGGACTAAAGAAGCTATTCGACATCTCAGGGATTCGATATGTCAAAATGCTCTATTCGATATCTCAAGGAGTCCCAGAGAAAAGAGCTATTCGAGAAGTGATTCGATATGTCAATATAACACTATTCGAGAACTCAGAGTTATCGATTAAGTCAATTCGAGTTCTCGAATCAATCACTTAGCCACTTCTCGAATACATTCTTGGAGACAAAATACTGAAGAATTGTACAAGTCAGAAACCTGCAACAAGCCAAGACGCTTTATTTGACTATGTACTATAAAGCAGATTGGAAAGCCTACAAAGAAGCTTGGAGAGATAAGACAAAGGGACAAGGAGCTAAAGAAGTGGATCTGAACAGGCTTTGCAAAGTCAAATCTGTAACCGTTTGGACTCTTACTCAAATAAGATAGACAGACTGGAAAGTATTTTGTTTACCTACCTTATTTGTAGTAAGTAGGTGTATCCATGTCTATAAGGATACAGCCTCACTTCCTTAGCTAGAAGAGAGAGAGAGAGTGATAAGTTTTTCAATATACATCTCAAGAAATATCTCTCTAAGAAAAACGAAGCTGAGAATACTACCATTTGTATTCACAGATTGTAGCAAAATCTTTATCTAATAAAATATTAGATTAACGTGACATTGTGTTGTGTTTGTCTTTGTTATCTGTACTTACATATCTCACACATTCAACACATATCTTGCTGCAAAGATTCAAGAACAAAGAAAAGTTCAAGAATCCATTCACCCCCCCCCTCTGTATTCTTTTACCGTATTCAATACTCAACATAAAGTACTCACAAGGACCTTCTGAATCTCAAGTGACATTAATTTATGCATTAACTCCCATGTTCCTATGTAGAATTTAAATACATAAACATCTTTAAGCTTCGCCTTAATTGGACTACCTAGGGTGTTTAGGTATATTCCTATCCTAACCACAAATTAATATAAATATTAATCCTAGGTTATATTGATTGGGTCTTAACTTAGGTTTTCTCTTCCAAGTCCACCTAAATTACTGATTCAATCTCAAGGGTGATCAATCTTTGAGAAGCATTAAACACAAATCAATATAAACAATTAATATGACCATAAAAACTGAGAATAGAATACAACTTATATATTAACAAAAGAATCCATTAAAGGCCTAGAGAGAAAATTAGTTCATCATCTCAAAAGAAACCAATACACAAGAGTATGTATATATTAAGGAAGAATAATGTGAAAAGATAAAATCTGTATTCGCAGCAATCTCTTCTTCCCAAGCTTTTTCCCTTTTGAGCATAGCCTCCTTTTCTCTTCTCTAGGAACGTAAAAAAAACGTAAAACCTAATAATCATATCTGATGTCTGTATGTCTCTAATAAAAATTATTTTCAATACTTTTTGGAAAAATACAAAATATGTAAGATCACTGAATTCGGACTTCTAGAACTCCAGATATGGCCAAAACAGTGCAGACTGCGCAACCTACCCGGAAAATCCGAATTTTAATCAATTTAACCTCCAACTCTTAGTTCTGCAAAACTCAACGAAAACACATTAAACACACCACATACTTGAGGTCAAATAATCAATTTAAGCCGATACGAAGCATTCCAAGTGGATATAAAATCCACTTTTCAAAATACGTTTCCTAAATTGATTTTGTTTTTCAAGGAAAATTCGTAGCTATCTTTTCTTCAGTACTTTTGGGCCGTTCCAGTTGCAATTTGATGATTGGACCACTTTAGAATGAAAGACAATTCAGTTATCTTCGCGTGGGCTATTAAATCGTCCAAAACTGACGTGTAGAACTCAAGTTTTGGCCCAAACAGTAAAGTTTGCGCGTGTAGCCCAACAAATCTTAATTTCCTCTAAAAAATCTCCAAATTCAGCTTTTTATTCTTCAATCCATCCAATTTTAGGATTTATTGCTTCCTACAATAAAAAATTAAAATTTATAATGCAAAATATAATTAATATGAGGAATAAAATCATGTAAAATACATATAAGTGTATACTCTATCATTACAGCAGTTTTTGTAAGATTGCAGACACTAGTAAAAATAGAAGAAATAGTATTTGACATAGAAGAAATAGAAGGAAGCTTCTCAAAAGTTCACCAATCTCTATGGTCCTCTTCAAGATATGGTCCTGAAGATAACAAGCATTTTTAGTAAAATAAACATGACCAGCTGCAATAGTGAGTTTGGGAATAGAAAGAAGGTTATGGTTAAAACTAGGTACATATAACACATCTGTGAGAATAATGTTTGCAGCCAAATAGACTATACCAATATGAGTGACAATAGTAGATTGACCATTTGGTAAATGTAGTGTAGAATTAATAGTTTTGACATTAGTGAGTAAAGAGAAATGTGGAGTAACATGATCAGTGGCGCCAGAATCTAATATCCACATTTCTGAACTAAATGATTTCTTACTATGAGTATGATAGACAAAGTGAAGTACAGTACCAGCCATATGAGTGTATCCAGATGGAGAGGTATTTGACTGATTGATATTGCTAGCAGCAGAGAGTTCCTTAAAACCACTTTGAATCATTTGCAGTACCTATTGGCACTAAGAAGTTGTAAATCTAGTTGATGACTCTGGACCAGTGGAGACATTAGTAGAAGCAGAGCCAGAGTTATATGCAGTAACACTGAAAGCATGAGCTATTTTACCACCATTAGACTTTAACCTTGGTTTAGGCTTACCATACAACTTAGGCCAAGAAGGATAACCATGTACACAGAAGCATTTATCTTTTGTATGTCCAGTCAAGTGACACACTTCACAAACAAGAGAAGAATCAGTAGTGATTTTCATATTGTTAAACTTATAGTTCTTGTTCTGATAACCAAACTGTTGTTCATATTATTTAGCAGATATGGAAACAACCTCCTTTACAGGTGTGATACCAGCACTACATTCCCTCTGATTTTCCTCTTGCATTAGTGCACTATATGCAGTACTATGACTTGGAATGGGATCCATAAGCAATAGATGACTTCTAACAGTTGTATACTGTTCTCCCAATCCCATAAGAAAGTTAGACAACTTCAAACTCTTATTGAACTTTTCCAGTTTAGCATTGTTATCACAAGTGCAATTTTAACAATCACATCTAGGAATATCAGACAAAGCATCCAATTCATCACTTAGAGTCCTAAACTTTGTCAAATATGCAGAGATAGACAAATTTCCTTGATTAAGTGATGAAAGTTCTTTTCTCAGATTAAACATCTTAGGGACATTCGTTTGAGCAAATCAAAGTGCAAAATCATCCCAAACATCTTTAGCAACAGTCATATACATCACACTTAATCTAATCTCTGGAGAAACTGTATACAAGATCCATGAAATAACAATATCATTGCAACGATTCCACAATAGCAATTGATTTTTGCAGAATTAACAATTTTAACACAAGAACCATCCACAAAACCTAATTTGAGCTTGGACGATAACGCAATCTTCATCGATCTATGTCATTGATTATAGTTCCACTCAGTTAACGTGATTATGATTAAGACCATACCTGGATGATCTGATGGATGTAGATAATATGGATGATTAGTATCAATTGTTGTACTAGTAGTACCAGTTATAGCATTCCGATAGGATGTTGGAGATGATGATGACGCCATTAAAACACCGGAAAAAATGCAGATGAAAGATAAATGTAGCAAATTCTTCAAAGAACTACAACAATCATCAAGAAACTTGCAAAAATCTTCAAGAGATATGAACAATTAACACCACTAAAGGTATAAAAAGGAAAACGCCATTGTTATACGGACAAAAGCTTGAAAAATAGAACAAATCAAGTAAGAAACGCAGAAGAATCGAGCTCTAGGCTCTAGTACCATGTCAGCTTCATCAATGAAGCATTAGAACTAACTAAAGAAGAAGAATCACGATCTTGTATTTACAGAATAAAATGTTTTATTACAAAGTCTACTTGTAATATCTGATTACTAATCTATATATATATATATATATATATATATATATATATATATATATATATATATATATATATATACAACGTGTTCAGATTCTAATCTAACAAACTCCAGCTATCTCTAACTAACTTTTCTTCTAGAAGCTCTATGCCATCAGCCTTGTGTATTGACTTGCTGACTTTGTGTGTTGACTTGTTGATGTATACTTATAGTCTCAACACATACGAAGCGCCTGAGGGCCAAATTATCTTTCCTTTCCCAATCCTGTTTCCTTTGTGCAAATCACCCTCATCATAAATCATTCCACATGACCAAGTGTACTTACCAGTGTCGTGAGGAATTATCCCTATAAAATCACCGATATAAACATCTCCATTTGCATGTACCTTCATCGCATTTCTAACAGGAAGAAAAATACTAAAATTTTTTAAACAATAACATGAAATCAGTCAAGTCACTAATCATACAAAGCAAGATTGAGGAAAATTATAAAGAGCATCATGATTCAGGACTATCGTTTGATGATCTCCGTGATGATAAACAGCTTTGCTGTTGGGCCAATAAGCCCACTCGAATATATTTACTTAGATATTACTTAGATTGTATTAGGTGTTTATTTACTTAGGTTGTATTAGGTATAAAAGTCTTGTAATTGTAATTTGGCCTTGAAGACCATTAATGTAAATAGCTTAGCAAGCAAGTAAATTAGTTAGAGAAGGATCCTACAAAGGAACCCTATTAATACAGGGTTGTGATATATACACACCCTAAATTTATTGCATACCCTTATTAAGTTCTTTGATCAAATTATTCTCATTATATCTTACATCACCTGTTTTACTCGTTTGAAAGCTTTTAAATTTTATTTTTTTGAGAACCCTAATAATTATAAATATTATCGTTTTTATAAAATTAACATATGAATAACTCCAAAAAATTGATTAAATATTTTAGCCCTCACTTCGAACGGTACTAATTTAGTTACTACTGTATTTTTTTTTTTGAAGAAAAAGTTACTACTGTATTTAGTTACACAAGATTAGAATTTCATATTTAAATTATTAATTTTAAAACTAATATTCCTTAAAAGAATATTTACCTTTGATACTAGTTTATATCAATTTATTCTTATTTAATCCACACCTTATCTTCATAAAAAATATTCTATGTTAATCATGAATAATGTCTTTTATTTTAATTACTTTTCCAATTAATAGTTAGAAATATATCTCACATAATAAATTTTACAAAATTCTAAGGATGCATAAATTAAAATTAACTTTTGAAATTAATATAACTTTATTTACTAATTTAAAATATTTGGTTACGGTTGAACGACTAGGCGAATGAAAAGAATGGACAAATGTATTAAGCAAAAACCAAGAGTAAGATTATTTTAGTCTATTCTTTCAGAAAAAAAAAAGATTATTTTGGTCTAATTGAAAAGTAGGGTATGTAACAATAAATTCAGGATGTGCATATATCACCATCCTAAATATAATCCTTCCACTTTATTTGTAAGGGATTGGCAATTTTAGCCTCTTGATTGTAGAGGATAATATTTTATTAAAAAATATATATTCCTTGCTCTACATTCGTTATATAATCGTATTTATATTATTCGTTGATAATTAGTTCTCTACGATCATCATTTGGTGCTAGAAGAAGCTCTTTTATTAAAATTTCAGCCAAATATGAATGTTGAAGATCCAATTATTGAAAATAAATAAAAATAAAAAATTGAATAATTAAATAAAAATAGTGATTGATGTCATGATGATGTCATATAGGTGGTGGGTGATGTCATATAGGGATGCAGATAGTAAAATATGATATGAAGATAGTAAAATAGGGTGTGGAGATAATGGTTTTTAGTTTTTATTTTTAGATTGGTTTGTATTTGAGGAAAAACACACACACACACACACACATATATATATATATCAATTTTTTAACAATAATTTTGATATATAAATTAGTAACATTCATATATTAAAAAAAGTAATATAATTATAATTTAACATACATATAAATATATAAAAATCCAATTCTAATCTATACATTGAGTTTGAATTGCTTTGAAGCCCCATTCTTTTGAAGCCTATGATGATTATCTTTGATAATCAGAACTTATATCAGTTCTTATTGTTGATGCATTGTTATTCTAGCGGAGCACTGTTGGGTCACCTTTGCGTTATGATATTTAATTTCTTCAGTTGTTTACTTTCACAACATGTGATGAATATTCTTGTAGATCAGAGCTTATATCTCTTCTTGATATTGGCATACATTTAGAGTATTGCTAGGGAACCAAAAAATTCTTCCTAAAAACTTGTACAAATTGATGTGGCAAATATGTGGAAGGTTTTAATTGGATGGTTAGTGTGAATGCAGGGGGGTCTCATCCCATTATTATTTTTATAACCAGTTAAAAGCTTACACATGGCATTTGGGGAAATTTTTTGAAAATTTTGTTTGGTTCCCTAGCAATTTTCATACATTTATATACTTGCTAAGCAATTTTAGCTCACCCTTGCTTTGTAGTGATTCTATTTCCGGTTATAAGAGAAGAGGAGTAGTTCTAGTGGTTGAGCGAACGTTCCTGTTTCTGCAGCTAGAGGAGGCGTTCGAATTGTTGTCTTTGGTCGGGTAATGGATTGTTTCATACCGTCACCTGTATGCGATCTTGGATCAAGGATATTTTATTATTATATTTGGCATATATCCAGGTATGTATTGTGTTAATTGAGGTCCGTGGTCCCAAATCTGTATCCCGGATTATGGGAGGTCACAAATGTGATATAATCTTGATCATCTATTTTTAATCCAATGGATCATATGATTTTGGTAGTACAGTGAACAGACCAAAGCAAAAATTATTATAACCATTTAGCTTCTAACTTGTGTGATGCACGGATGTTTTTTTTAAATATTTTTTTGTCTTATTACCCGTATTTTTATATGTATTTTTTAATTAGTAGGAAAATAAATTATAAAAGATAATAAAATATTATAATACATGTTTGATAGCATTTAAATGATAGTGTTTCAATTAATAATATGTTGTTTACGATCATTGATTTTTAAATTCGTGAGAATAGTTTATAAAATAATATATATGTTTAATAAAGATACGTTGTTTGTGGGATTCGAGCCTTGAACCTATTAAAACATTTTAAATATTAGAAAAGGAATATTTTTTTAGTATTAGATACAACGATTCTCATTTATTTATCATAAAATTTAACGATTATTATTTAGTGTATCAAACGATCAATCAAATATACGCTAGTTTGTTTATAATAAAAGGAGTCTTGTTCCATTGCGAACCTCTTATTATGAGAACTATGAGAACCCACGTCATGATGTTGTCATAAATATAATTTTTTTTTAAAAAAAAATTATAAATTTTTTTTTTTAGAAAAAAATCTGGGAAAAAAAATCTAACGTCATGCTGGTGACTTTTTACAAAATCTGGTGATTTTTATTGAACTCTGGTGATTTTTTACAAAATCTGGTGATTTTTTATAGCGTTGAAAAATCACCAGATTTCGTAAAAAACACCAGAATTCAACAAAAATCACCAGATTTCGTAAAAAATCACCTGCATGATGTCAGCACAACGCCAGAAATTTTTTTCCCAGATTTTTTTTCAAAAAAAAAATTTTTTAAATTTTTTTTAAAAAGAATTTTATATTTATGACATCATCTTCAGGGGTAGGATTAGTGTGTGTGAGGGTGTAGGTTATTAGTGTGGGTGCCCCTGACTAGGCCATTAGATTAAATTAAAATGAAGCGATGAGATTAGAACTCATATCTCATCAAAATAAGTGGTTCTCACTTGAACAAAAACCTTAATTATAGTATAGTACTTCCTCCGGTCCATTATGTAAGGCATTTGACTTTTCTGCACGTAACTTTAGGTGGTTTGACTACATAGCTAGAATTATTATTTTTTAAAATTTATTTTTCTAAATAAAAATTAAAATATTAAATTTTTATTCAAAAAAGAAAAAATTGAAAAATAATAAATTTTAATATATAGTCAAAGCACCTAGAGTTACGTGCAGAAAAGTTAAATGCCTTATATAATGGACCGGAGGGAGTATAGATAAAAAATAGATATATTTAAAAGTTTTTTTAAAAAAATAATTAAAGGTTTTATTCAAGAAATTTTTACATGACAAGAAAGAAAATTTTGTATTTTGTGTTTGGTAATTTGACCACAAGAAACATAAACATGAAGTACGAGGTATCTGACTGACAGTTGAAGACATTGGAAGATGAAGGGAATGTTAGAAGTGTCATGTTGCTGATTGATACTCCTATCTGGGTTATGTTCGATTGTAAGTTATACACAAGGTAATTAATTGTTATACACACAAACACACACACACGTTCTTTTCTTTTTCTTGTTTTTGCTAATTGAATCGAAAAACATAAACTTTAGGGATGAATTTGGGGGTTTTAAAAGATTGAAGTAATTGTGGAATCTGGATTATTATTATTATTATTATTATTATTATTATTATTATTATTATTATTATTATTATTATTATTATTATTATTATTATTATTATTATTATTATTATTATTATTATTATTATTATTATTAATCCTATTCCTGAACTGATTAGGATTTATTTGTACATCCATTCATTCTAATATATGTATATATAACATTAGGCAAACGGTCTGGTGCAAACGTATGCACCAGACTGGTTATGGAACATACGGTTCCAGAACCGTTGGATTGTTGATCCAACGGCTCTGATTTAAAAAAAAAATTCATCGTACCGCAACAAGTTTCCGCGGTACGGGGCAATTACCAAAATGCCCCCTGTTTTCACATTAAAAATCTACTGTTCACCGTACCGCAGAAAGTTTATGCGGTACGTGAACAGTAGGGATATTTTTGTAATTTCTCCGTACCGCGGAAACTTGTTGCGGTACGGTGAATTTTTTTTTTTAAATCAGAACCGTTGGATCAACGATCCAATGGCTCTGGAACCGTATGTTCCATAACCAGTCTGGTGCATACGTTTGCACCAGACCGGACCCCGTTATAGGTGTTTATGCTCATACATCAACAATTAGCAGTATGGACGAGGATATAATTATGAGCAGGAGAAGAAGGATTGTTTATCATGATTTTTATCCGCGTGTCCAATTTAGACTTTGTTCGAAAATAGAATCACAACTTTCCCTTGTTTGTTCATCTGATCAGGACAATCCTTCTTCTGTTGACAAAGTGTTTTCGGACCAAGACCTGTTAACATTAATCCTTTTGCGTGTTCCTATAAAAAAACTTATATGTTTTCAAACTGTTTCAAAGCTCTGGTTTTATCTCATCAACAATCCCCGTTTCTCTCGTCTCCGTGAATCCAATCCCACACCATCTGCATCAGCCCTCTTCCTCCAACACAATGTTACCAACTATAA
This sequence comes from Saposhnikovia divaricata, assembly GCA_036435485.1. Lineage (NCBI taxonomy): Eukaryota > Viridiplantae > Streptophyta > Magnoliopsida > Apiales > Apiaceae > Saposhnikovia > Saposhnikovia divaricata. The sequence goes on from CM071595.1 coordinate 155,126,748, forward strand.
AGTACCCAATGATATCCTTTTTGTTCCTCTAGACCACCAGACAACTTCAATTTCCCCCTTCAGAACCTACCCTTTTGAGCTTGCTTCTGAGCTTAATGTTTCAAAGCTTCGTATTCTTGACTCTTGTGCTGGCCTACTCTTATGTGCTTCTTGCCCCTTTTTGCTTGGTGGCTCCGACCAAAAATATTACATATACAATCCAGCCACCAATCAGTTAACTACCCTTCCACAACGTTCTGACGAGTACCCCCGTGCTGGCTTCCTAGATTTCGATCCATCAAAATCACCTCACTACAAAGTTTTTATTTGTGTTGGCCTTATTTCCGATGATCAGAGAAGACTTAAACAATTTCATACCTACTCGTCTGAAACAGGGTCTTGGAGTCCCTCTGGCCAACCCGTCACTGCTTTTACACCTGTTTTGTCTTCTGATATAAATTATGAGAATAGTGTCTATTGCAATGGGCGTATCCACTGGATAACTGGATCAGCCTCTTGTTTCTACTTTGATCTGGATCAAGAGAGGCTGGAAACAATGCCAAGCCCTCCCATTGGTCTGAGGTTTGGTCCAACAGGGAGGACTATTCATATCGGGGAGTCTGAGAACCATGTGCATGTTACTGAGATTTATGCGTCTTACAATTCTCTCACAGTGTATGAAATGAAGAGCGATTACTCGGGCTGGTTCCTCAAGTACGATGTTGATCTTTCTCCTGTTGTTCAAGTTTTTCCGCAGATGAAGGAAGCAAATCCTGATGATGTCTATCTTCTCTCGCTTGTTACAAAAGAAAATTTGGAGGAGGATTCTTTCTTGGTATTGCACATACCTGGTAAGGCAATACATTACAATCTTGTGGATAGAAGTTTCAAAGGGATATGTGATATTAGCTTTCCAAAATATCGGTATGAATTTATGCCGTGGCCCAGGACGTACCCCCGAAAAAAATTGATTGCTTATCACTTCATTGAATCTCTCTCACATGCATAACTACTGTGATGAAAGGTAAGAATTGTCGTCGATAGAATAATGTCATTGTTTTTCAGTGATAGGCTAATGCCTTTGCGTGGCCTGTGGGATGGTTACCATTTTTCCTAGCAAGCAAAGGCTTTGACTGTTGGCTGTCGGTGCTGCTTCAACCTTAGCGTTGCATGTTTTGATAATTTCCCCTGCAGAACTCTCTGTTTTGATAATTTCCCCTGCAGAACTCTCTTACTTTCTACTTGCGCTCGTGCATCTATGTATATTTTTCACTTTATTGATGGTTTGTATGTCGAAATTTGCTTCTTCAGTTGAATAGCTCTTCAATAACTATCAATTGCTTCTTATTTGAATTCTAAGCTCTGGGGTAGTTCTGAGTAAAAATAAAATGGGTTTTTTTACAGATTCAAACTCAAATGTTTTTCAGACAGATTTAATAACATCGTCTTTGTTCAAACTCAATGCTTCGTTTAGTATTGTCCTATATATTTACGTATTTTTGTGATTAAAATGTTATTGGGAGTACAATTTAGCAATATTTTGCTGCTGTTGTACACTTGTACCAAACTTGATCATCAGAATTTGCTTGGTTGGCCAAATTATGCAGAATTGTGTTCACTGGTAAGTGGCCAGTGTGACCAGTCGTGTGATTCTTTAGTATGTACTAGATGCAGAGTTAACCAAACTTTCTGGTCCTATAACAAGTCGTGTGATTCTTTAGTTTAATGATGTATGCATCATTTGATATCCATCCTTCGTTCTTACTAAAAATAAACAAAGTCTCAACCTTTCTCTTTTCTTCTGGACAACTAGCCACTACTTTTGTGCTTAAAAGAGGTGCTTCAGATCTTGACCAACTTTCACAAGTGTTACTTTCATCAATTTAAATACCGGAGTATACTCTCTTGTAAAAATAGTTCATGAATTTGTAGCTTTCCTCTTTCTGTAGCTACATTAATCTAATTATATCTAGTCTAAGTATTGCAATAGCTACATTCATCTAATTATTCTTTATTTTTATGATCTGATACCCAAAAAAACAAACACCATAATCATAATGAAAACAATGAGAAATAACCAAGGATCAGTATTCAGGTATTGTTCAGTTGGATGGAATATGAACTAGTTTTGGGGACATTTCTGCATGATATAACTTTTGTTCATTCTATCTCAACAATCTAAAAACTCTTTGGAGTGTAAAATTTTTCTCACAACCATATCCATCACAAATCTCACCATCAGAGTACTGCAGTACCATGTATTTCAATTTCACCTCTTTCATATTTCTCTTGTAGCCCTTGTCCTGTTCATTTTAATTTCATACGATATTCCCTTCATTTGATTCCAACCAACCAAGCATGACATTAAGATTAGTACACAAAGCGTTAGAGATGCAAAGAAATTGAAGAAAGTCCAGATTTATAAAAATCAATGTTTCACAAGATCAAACCTATATTCGGGAAACAATAAAGTATGGAATTAAGCGTGTGGGAGCTTTTCTCTCTGCAGTTGCTTCTTCATTGGTAATGCTAGAAAGACTAAACTCTGCTCTTAACAAATATCTATCTATGATATAATAGTGTCTATTGCCTCTTTGGTACAGTAATTTTGTAATTTTAAGTCTTTACCCATAGTTTTGTAGTTATTTGCAAAAATAGCAACCATTCAATATTATCCCGTACGAGCAACTACAGCTATACATTAATCTCATACATATCTCTCTCGAAGATATAATAGTGTTTGTTGCCTCTTTGGTACAGTAATTCTTCTGCATTTAATTATCAAAGCTTTCTCAATCCTATAATGATTCTATAGTTGTGTTTTGTCATATAGATTTTGTAGTTAATTTTTTAAATCTGATATGATTGTTTATGATTACTAATTTGATGAGCATTTTCTTTTTGATTTTCTATCTATCATGATTTAATTGATATACATTCTTTTGGTTATTTCAGGTGGTAGACAATGGGTGATTTTTTATTATACTCCTTCCGTCACTCTCATTTCGGGTAAATGGTCATTTTCATTACTATACAATAACAAAACTTTCAATTGGGTTACCAGCCCAAAAAAGTTTTCAAACACATAATTGTACAATAAAAATATTTCAAATAGGCCACTGTACATTTAAAAAATTTCACGGCCGTTAAAGTTTAACGGAAAACGTTAAACTGGAAATAAACTTTCAATTAGGTCACTGAACGTAAAAAAAAATTAAAATTTCAGAAAAATTATATGAATTTAAGTAAAAAATTCTGAAAAATTATAAAATTAAAATTATATGAAATTTTCAGAAAATTTTTTTAAAAAAAATTTGAAATTTTTTAATTCGAAAAAATTTATACACATATCTTAAAATATTCGAAAAAATTTATACGCATATCTTAAAATTTTTTGAAATTTTTTAATTCTAAAAAATTTATACGCATTAAACTGAATGAGCATGTTCATTCGAATGAGCATTTTTGAATGATTAGAATTTAATTAAATTTAAAAATGAACATGCCCATTTAATTTATATGCGTATAAATCGATACATGCGAACAAATATTTTAAGATATTACATTTTTTCAATCAAAAGTGAATTTTTAATTTTTTTTTTCGAATGATTAGAATTTTATTAAATTTTTCTGAATTTTTAATTTTTTTTTAATGATTAGAATTTTATGAAATTTTTCTGAATTTTTAAATTTTTTCGAATTTTTCTGAAATTTTATGAAAATTTTCTGATTTTTTAAATTTTTTTCGAATTTTTACTTAAATTCTGAATTTTTTCGAATTTTTACTTAATTTTTTTAATTTTCTGATTTTTTTTGAATTTTTAACTTAAATTCATATAATTTTTCAAAAATTTTATTATTTTTAACGTTTAGTGACCTGTTTGAAAACTTTTTATTGTACAGTGATGTAACTAAAAATTTTATTGTGCCACGTCACCTTTTCGTTAGTCAACTTAATGGCAGTAACGGCAGTGATCTATTTGAAATATTTTTATTGTACAGTTATGTGTTTGAAAACTTTTTTGGGCCAGTAACCCAACTGAAAGTTTTGCTATTGTATAGTAATGAAAGTGACCTTTTACCCCTCTCATTTCTTTACAGTTACTATTTTAGGATGTCCCTCTCATTCCTTTATGTTACCATAAATAGTAAGTTTACCCCACTATACACCCACTACTTCCCCCCACTATCTCATATTTAATAATAAAAAGTACTATTACACCCACTATTTTCTTCCACTATCTCAAATCTATTATTAAATATTGATAGGTCCCACCACTTTACCCACTTTTCATCTAACTTTACTCATTTTTTATGCATTGTCTCGATCTCCGTATCCTCTTCTAACGTAAACAAATGAGGGGGACGGAGGGAGTAGTAATTTATTCTACATTTTTATTATAGTAATTTATTCTACATTTATATGTAATACTCAATAGAATGGGTAAGTTTCTTTTTGATGTATCCTGATGTATAGTTATGATATGGTAGATATCCTTTTATATAGTTGAGATATTGCAGGGATGTTGATTTGTTATAACTTGTATATAAACAAACTTGGATAATAATATGAAATACATCTTCTGATCATATTTCTATATGGTATCAGAGCACTCATGCTATAGCTTTTGATCCATTCATTTTTCTTTTCTTTTCTCACATCCTTCTATCCTCATAACTATAATTGGGGCTGCAAATGAACCGAGTCGAGTCAAGTTTTTTCTTAACGAGTTCGAGTTTTGTCTAACGAGTTCGAGCTAAACTCGATAAGCGTATCGATCAGAATTCTTTCTTCAAACTCGAGTTCGTTAACAACCGAGTCGAATTTGAGTTGTTCACGAGCATTTCGAGTCGAGTCGAACTCGAGTTGGTCATTTTTTTTTCATTCTTTGGGCTTGTTTTTATAATAGATTATAGACCAAATCAGGCCCATACTAAAATAAAATGAATAAACTTAAGTCCATGTGCAATGCAAATCCAGCCCAAATGAATAAAACTAAAAAGTAAAAACAAAAAAAATCAATAATTCATCTAATGATCTCAATATCTAATTGACTAATTGTCTAATTTTAATATACAGATACAGACCACGACTACTACACTAGGGTTCTTTCGCCTCTCAATTGCCAATTACCTACGCTCTCTACTCTCAGCCTCAGGTACTAATCTCTCTCTCTCTCTCTCTCTCTCTCTCTCTCTCTCTCTCTCTCTCTCCCGCTCTCTCCCCTCTCTCTTACTACACTAGGGTTCTTTCGCCTCTCAATTGCCAATTACCTACGCTCTCTGCTCTCAGCCTCAGGTACTAATCTCTCTCTCTTTCCCGCTCTCTTCCCTCTCTCTGTCCCCCGCCCCCCTGTGTGTATGTTGGAATAATCTTCAGAATGAATTTCTTAAGAAGGGTGTAGACTGTAGACTGTAGACAGTAGACGTGTAGTTATTAAGGTTAGGAAGTTGTTTAGTTATGAGCTTGAGTTTTATTTTCAGACTACGTAATTATGTGGTGTTGCCGATTCTACAATCTAGATTACCATTAATGTAGCTTTTCAAACTCCAATCAAGCTAACCAATAATAACTATCTTTCCCGGAAACTTCAATTCCAAACACTGCTTATTGGTTATGACATCCTTGGTTATATTGACGATACCAAATCTTGTCCAGCACAAACAGTGAAAAGCGATGAAACTACCGGCCCCAATCCAGCTTACTCAACTTGGGTTCGTCAGGATCAATTGATTTTCAATGCCATAGTTGGCTCTCTCTCTTCTAACATTGTTCCCTTCATCAGCACTTCCACAACCTCTAAACACGCTTGGGACATTTTAACCTCCATTTATGCCAAACCTTCTAGGGGACGAATCAAACACATCAAACAAAAATCAAGGACCTTTCTAAAGGCTCCTTATCAATCACAGAATATTTGTAAACCATCAAATCTAAAACTGATGAACTCTCTCTGTTAGGTTCTCCGATGGATATCGAAGATTTCATTGATTTCATGCTGGACCTCCATATGAAGATATCGTAAGTTTTCATCTGTTGGTTGAGTTTCTTTCCGAATTTTCCTTAAAACAAATTTACTGAATTGTGCCTTTAATATTGTTTTAGGCTTTCCGAATGGTAAACATGATGGAAGTAAACTTAACAAATGACAGAGGGGTGATTACAAATGTGTTTATGAAACTGCTAAGAAAATGAAATACAGAGACTTGATAATTAAAGAGCTTACAATGAGGGGATTAAATACTAGAACTCTCACAGGGAGTTGCTACACTCAAGGCAACTACTCCCAATACATACTCACATGATGTCCTAACTGCTCACACTAGGAATGGGCTAGGTATGGGCTGCTTGGCACACATAACTTACAGCATAGATTTCCAGACATGACTAAATAGGATAACATGTTTAGATTAAAGCCAACAAGCTCCCCCTTAATCTAAACGTTGATGAAGATCTTTGACACCAAGCAACTCCCTCATCTTCTTGAATTTGGCCATGTGTAATGCTTTTGTTAGAATATCTGCACGCTGCTCCTCTGACTTCACATACTTGACAATGATAGAACCTTGCTGGACGCATTCTCGAATAAAATGATACCTCAAATCTATATACCTTACACATAACATTTTAAGTCGATTCTCGAAAGACCGGATTCTTTGTTAAGTCGATTGCAGACTTGTTTTCGATGTAGAGTATCACAGGTCCTGCTTCCACCCTTGATATCACACTTAACATTTTATGTAACCATATACCTTGACATGCCGCAGCAGTGGCGGCCATAAACTCTGCTTTACACGATGATAGAGCTACACACCGCTGTTTTTGTGATACCCATGTAATTAGACTTTCGTTTAGGTAAAACGTTATTCCACTCGTACTCTTCCTATCATCTATATTACCTGCAAAGTCACTGTCCGAAAACCCCGTTAATAAGTAATCACCTCTACTCTTTGTGTACACCAAGCCGTAGTTCAGAGTCTCCTTCACATAGCGGAGTATTCTTTTTGCTGCCCCCAGGTGTAAAACAGTTGGTCTTTCCATGAATCTACTAACTAAACCAACTGAGTAGTCAATATCTGGTCGTGTATGAACCAGATATCTCAGACCTCCAATAATGCTTTTAAACTGAGTTGAGTTTACCAGTTTTCCATTCTCATCGTTGTGCAGTTGGATTTTTGGCTCCATCGGGTAACTTACAGGCTTACAATCAGCCATGCCAGCTCTTTCGAGTATCTTTTTTGCATATGAGGTCTGCTTTAGCTCTATATAGCCTCTGCCCTGCTCGACCTCTATCCCAATATAATAAGTCAGCTGGCCCATGTCACTCATCTCAAATTCTTTGTTCATTTGTTTCTTGAACTGAGTGATGTCTGCAACACTGGTTCCAGTTACGAGCAGGTCATCAACATACACTCCTATGATCTAGGGGCGAGCAAAAAACCGAAATGAAACCGAAACCGAACCGAAACCGATCAAAACCGAACCGAAAAAACCGAAACCGAAACCGAACCGACGGTTGCGGTTTTTATTTTTAAAAACCGAAATTTTCGGTTTCGGTTCCGGTTTTAGGTTAAAACCGAACCGAACCGATTATTAAAATAAATATATAATTTATATAAATTTATAAAACTTTCGACTGCTCCGGCTGGTAACTTCTCATTTTCGTAAACTATATATATATACAGGTTTCTACTATCATGTAAATTGTATTAAAACTAAGATTATATTGCAATCAATTTACATATTACATGAGAAAGTTCTAATTTGCTTTTGTATTAGCAACTGAGAGTACATTTTGTCATTTACTCATATACATTGCACATTATCACACATGCATGTATAAATTTTGTTAAAATATATTTTGAGCCCTGTATAACTTATTAGCTTACTAAAGTCATACGATATTGTCATATAACATTACCACTAACGTATACACATAGTGTATTCATTCAAAAACTCAGTTACTTTGTTTAAAAATCGAGAACGTTGTAATTTATAAATTTAAAGTCTTGTAATATATTTATGATTTTTTCGTTCGATTTTATAACCGAAACCGAACCGTTAAAAACCGAACCGAGCTTTTTAAAACCGAAACCGAAACCGACGGTTCGGTTGCGGTTGCGGTTTTCAATTTTAAAAACCGAAGGCATGCGGTTTCGGGTTCGGTTTCGGGGTAAAACCGAACCGAACCGAACCGTGCTCTCCCCTACTATGATCAGTACTTCATTCCCCTTATTCTTCACATAAACTGCATGTTCAAATGGGCACTTTGTGAAACCAAGTTTGATAAGATACTTGCTTAAACGTTCATACCACGCCCGAGGTGTTTGGCGCATACCGTACAAGGCTTTTGCAAGTTTGTAAACTTTATGTTCCTCCCCCTCTTTCTCAAATCCTCTTGGTTGAGTCACATAGACCTCCTCCTTTAGTTCCCCATTTAAGAATGCTGATTTTACATCGAGATGATGTACCTTCCATTCGTTATTTGCAGCAAGAGCTAGTAACAAACGTACTGTTTCCATTCTTGTGACCGAAGCAAATACCTCGTCAACATCAATTCCAAATTTTTGCACATATCCCTTTGCAACGAGCCGTGCCTTGTGCTTCACTATCGTGTTATTTGTATCCCATTTTTGTTTAAACACCCACTTCAGATCAATTGCCTTATGTCCTGGTGGTAAAGCAATTAACTTCCAAGTGCCATTTCTCTCTATGGCGTCTATCTCAGCCTACATAGCTTTCTTCCATACTTCTTCTTTCACTGCATGATCATATGTGATAGGTTCATCAGTGTTGATTAACAGCAATTCTTCAACAGTCTCAATCTCCTCTGTTTGGTTGTAAATGTCACTGAGCCTTCTGTAGTTTCGTGGCACGCTGTTTCTATTAGAGACATCGGACCTGTAACCTCCATCGTCGTGATTCTCACCTTCACTTGAGGCATCCGATTGAGGTGTTGAGGTCTGTTCTTCTTCTTCAGTTATTCTGTCACTTTGCTGATTTGTCTGAGTACCAAGCACTGTAAACGTACTGGTCCCACTTTGAGTTTGTGTAGCTTCTACCATTTGCTCATCCCATGGCCAGCTTTTGTCCTCCTCAAAGACTACGTCTCTGCTTACATGAACGGTGCCTTCGTTCGGATCGTACAATCGATGTGCCTTGATACCTGGTTCCTTGCCAAGGTACACAACTGCCTTACTTCTATCATCAAGTTTCTTCAAGTGAATTGCTGGCAACTTCATATGAGCGACACACCCAAAAATCCTCAAGTGATCTAGCTTAGGCTTCTTGCCCTTCCATGCTTCATGTGGCGTTTTCTTTGACAGTGCTCTTGTGGGCAGTCTGTTTAGAATATAGACAGCGTGTCGTGTTGCCTCTCCCCAAAACCTTGATGGTAGATTCTTCTCTTTTAGCAAACTCCTTGCCATAGCGACCACGGTTCTATTTCGACGCTCTACCACACCGTTTTGTTGTGGTGAGTAGGGTGCAGTATAATGCCTTTGAATTCCAGCCATATCACAAAATAAGGAGAATTCTTTTGAGCAGAATTCTCCCCCTCTATCCGTTCTAAACACTCGTATTTTCTCCTTGGACTCGTTCTCAGCTATTGCCTTGAAAACCTTGAAGGCATACAGGGCTTCATCCTTCGTTTTGATCAAATGCACCCACATCATGCGACTGAAATCGTCCACTAGCAATAGAAAATATTTGTTTCCAGCTGGGGTTGCAGGAGAAATAGGGCCACATAAGTCTCCATGAATTAACTCGATAGCGACTTTTGCAGTGAAATCTGATTGCGATGGGAATGGCCTTCGCGTTTGCTTTGACAGTAAACACCCTTTGCACACTTCTTTGGGTAGATTAAAAACGGGAATTCCACGTGCCATGTTGTTGTTTGACATGAGCTGCATTGCCTGAAAATTTACGTGTCCTAGCCTTGAGTGCCAGAGCAAAGATAACTCTTCTGTTTTTGATAGCAAGCATACAGCTCCAATACTTTCAACAACTAGCTTGTAAAGTCGATTAGAGGACCTCTGTACTTTCATCAATAACGTTCCATCTCTTTCATATACCCACAGATATTTTCCATTTAGGACAACTTTATTACCCTCTTCAGAAAGTTGTCCTAAACTTATTATATTGTTGCAGAGAGTAGGGATGAAGTATACCTCATTTAAGGTTCGTTCTCCGCCATTTTTACATTTGAAAACTATGCTGCCTCTTCCCTCTATGTTTACCATCGACCCATCACCAAACTTGACCTTACCAGTAACTGTCTCGTCCAAGAATTTAAACTTTGTACGTTCTCCCGTCATGTGATTGTTGGCCCCGTTGTCTAGGTACCAAATATTCGTTTCATTTTTTCCTCCATGAGTTTGCTTCACCGCTTGAACCACCTTCTCTTCATTTAACACCACCATTTCTTTTCTTTCTTCTGCATACTCTGTTAGTAAGAGTGCAGGCTCATGGTCACCTGTTTGTGTCAAGTTGACCTCGAATCTTTGTTCTCTGTCTTTTTCTCGTCGTGGCTTACGGCATTCTCGTTCATAGTGTCCGTAGCCACCACAGTTAAAACACCTCACTTTGCTCCTATCACGAACAAAACGGCCTCCTTCTCTACCACGGTTTTCTCCACTGCTTCGAGTTCCCTCCTTACTACTCCTTTTCAACCATTCCTCTCTAGTGAGTAGTAGCTGTCCCTCCGTGTCGTCTTTTTTCCGCCATTCCTCCTCAGTGAGAAGAAGTTTTCCTTCATTTGTTTCAACCTGTCCACGTACTCTCTCTTCGTGGGCTTTAAGGGAACCCACTACCTCCTCAACAGACATTACATCCAGGTTTGCAAATTGCTCGATGGCTGAAGCGATCTGCAAGAACCTTGAGGGAACTGCCCTGAGCAGTTTTTTCACCAAATAAGTCTCCTCCATTTTCTCTCCTAGTGCTCGTATGTTAGTGACCAGCCCGTTCAGTTTCATGCAAAACTCATCTAATTTCTCCGTCTCTTTCATGTTCAGCATCTCGAATTCCAATCTCAAAGTCTGAGCCTTCGCCTTCTTCACTTTTTCTGCACCTTGACACATTGTTTTGATTGCCTCCCACGCTTCTTTGGATGTCTTCTTTTCTGCAATAGACAGCAATAAATCTTCAGGGATTCCTTGATAGATAATGGCCAATGCCCGTTTGTCAGATTTATCTTCAACCACAGCTGTAGGGGCCTTAGGTTCTATGGCGTCCCACACACCGTGAGCTTGCATAAATACCTTCATCTTTAGTGACCAGGCAGTGTAGTTTGTTTTTGACAGCATTGGATAGCTTAGACCAAACGAACTCTCCTTAACCTTACTAGATTCAACCGAGCTCTCCTTGTTTACGCTAGCCTCCATTTTGTTTAACTAGGTGTATGGTTCGGTATGTGTGTTGGCTCTGATACCAGATTGATGGAAGTAAACTTAACAAATGACAGAGGGGTGATTACAAATGTGTTTATGAAACTGCTAAGAAAATGAAATACAGAGACTTGATAATTAAAGAGCTTACAATGAGGGGATTAAATACTAGAACTCTCATAGGGAGTTGCTACACTCAAGGCAACTACTCTCAATACATATTCACATGATGTCCTACCTGCTCACACTAGGAATGGGCTAGGTATGGGCTGCTTGGCACACATAACTTACAGCCTAGATGGCCAGACATGACTAAATAGGATAACATGGTTAGATTAAAGCCAACAAAACAAGGAATGGGGGCACTCTCACAAAAAAGGTTACAAGTGCACGTTTGATAGGGGAATTCTACATGTATACATCAACTTCAAACGACATCGATACCGCCGGTGATGCTTGTATGTTTGGACTACAACTGCATATGGTATGTGTACAGAGGTTGCCGGGGTGATATTAAAATTTACATTAGGAACTGCACTCTTCTTCCATGAAGCTATTTCTGTATATATTTAAGAGCATCATGGGCATTTGAACCGGTCTGTTCAAATTATCCATCATTTCGAGAATAAGCTTTTCAATGAATAAAAGAGTTTGCAACACCACTTTCTTTCTTTCTACATCGGAGGACTTAAATAAAAGGGATCAGCTTACGTTTGATAAATAAATACACTATCATTGGGTTCACTTTTTTGACATGATCCTAGGAGGAATCCTATTTTCTCGACCATCGATTAGCGGTCCTCTCTACTACCTGATTTTCACGTCACTGGTTCATCTATCTTTTTTCTTAGTCTCTTGGTTCCACAATAGTAGTCTTTTTTTGTGGAATTTTTTTTCCCATAATATATGTTCATTTCCAATTTTCAAATGTTAATGAGAAATGACCAAAAGTATAAAATAGTTCATATTCTTAACGATCAATGCATTTAAAATGGACATAAAAGAAAATGTATCATCTAATTAATATTTTTTCACACTTTGTAGGACTAGCATAAAAAAAATGTTATACAAGCAATAAAGATAATGGGGTTGTTTGGGAGAACTTATTTCCAAAATAAGTCAACTTATTTTAAGATAAAGTTAGAAATTTCTAACTTTTTTCTGAAAAAAGTTAACTTTTTTTTGCAATTTATAGAATCTCAAACATACATTAAATACTTGTGTAAAAAAAATAATCAAAATATAAAATTTTTTACCCAAAAAATAAGTCCATAAAAACTTATAAAAAGCTGAGCCAAACAAATTCAATGTTTTGCAAATTAAATGAATCAGTTCTATCAAATCATTTCTCAGCAATGTATATCGTAACATCATCAAGAGGTGACTTGACGATAGATACCCACAATCTTAAATCTGAAAACAAATTCAGTTTTCGGAGAAATCGAATTTTATATTCCAAAACATCCACTAAAACATAAGAGTTAGAAGCTTATATTATTCTTGTAAATTCCGAGATATTAATCAAAATCAATTTTTTTGAATCCTAACAATAAGCATAATGTATTTTGGAAATTTGGGATCTCTAAATGCAATTATCTCGATCTATATACTCTATACCCAGAGGCCAGAGCTTCTCAATTTGTACGGAAAAATTAAAACAGCACAGTACATTATCTACTATAATAAAATGTACGTGGTATAAAATAGAATTTTCTTGAATTTTTACTTTTTTTTAGGTCTCGGGAATATATTTATTTGAGTGATTGTTTTTAATATCTTATTGTATATTGTTCAATGTAATGAAAATTAGTGACAAATATCATTTTAAAACCAATATCGTAGATTTTTAGGTGTTTTTTAATATTTGCGTAACGAAAGTGTATCAGGAATAACAATCTATAAATTTGAGGGTGGTACATATAAAAGAAAAAAGAGAAAAAGGACCCTGAGATTGTTCTCAGGAAATTTTTCCTAAGATACTTAACAAATATGTTTTAAATTTGATTGGGTCCGCAGGGCTAATTAAAAAAATTCTGATTTTACAAAAATACCCCCCTCTTATTTATATATAAATTCCATGTATCTTAAAAAAAAATGTAATAATATCGTTGACAAAAACCAATTTTACAAGGGCACCCAAAAAAAAAAATTAGCTAACGTATGAATTATCGTACACAAATTCCTCACATTCTTCAATTAAATTTTTTTTACCAAAATTGTTGTCAGATAAATATCTTATCCAATTAAGAAAATAAGTAAACTCGCTTTCCTATTTTATTGACACTTATGTTTTGTAATAACAATCCACTCAAATATTAGTACGGAGTCCAGTGAAGTTTAAGTAATGGCATCATCAGCAGCTACAAAGAAGGCAACGCCGCTCGTCGCCGGCGCCGATGCGATCGCCGGTGATCAGATCCAGCTGAGCACCAGAACTTCATTGGCTTCTGCGTTGATTCGTCCCGTTGATTCCATTTCTCAACCTTCTGCTACTTCTACTTCCACTAAAGGTTCTCTCTCTCTCTCTCTCTCTCTCTCTCTCTCTCTCTCTCTCTCTCTCTCTCTCTCTCTCTCTCTCTCTCTCTCTCTCTCTCTCTCGATTAAAATGCTTACTAGTACAATTGTTGTGAGTAGGTAATATATGTATTTGGTTTAATTTGAAGTTGATTTAGTTTAATTTTGATAACTGCATGCAATATGGTAGGTGATCAATAAGTAATTCAATTCACATCGAATATTTCTTATTCTAGTTGAGTTCTTAGAAGTGATATGTTAATATATTTAAGTAGGAATTTCTTGGAAGTAAAAGCAGCTGATCTTATCCAAGTTCAGTGGTTTGATATTGGGTTTTTGCCTGACTTATCGTGTGCTTGTAATTTGAGTCATTATTGAATACTAATTTCCGTAATGTAACAATGTTGTATGATAAGCAGCAGCATGACTTGACCGGTATTGGCCTTACTGCGTACTTGTAAATTAGTCTCGTGAAAAGTAGCTATTCATTTCGGTAAACTAACAGTGTTTTTATGATAGTAATCAGTAAATCAGTAATGTTAGACTTGTATTCGACTATTGGTAATTTGGTATACTAAATATGATTTCTGCTTGTTTCCAGGAATTTCAAGCCTGTTCAGGGCTCAAACACGCCATCCGTTGGAGCCTTTAGCAGCTGCTGAGATATCAGTGGCTGTGGCAACTGTCAGGGCTGCTGGAGCAACTCCAGAGGTTTGCTGCATATGCTCACATTTCATAGTTTTTTTAATGGATAGATTTCATTTTGGTTTTGTAATAAAAACGTTGTGGTGTTTAGGTGAGAGATAGTATGCGGTTTGTTGAGGTGGCCCTCGTCGAGCCAGATAAACATGTGGTTGCATTAGCAGATGCTTACTTTTTTCCTCCTTTCCAACCATCATTGTTGCCCAGGACGAAAGGTGGACCTGTACTTCCCACTAAACTTCCCCCAAGGCAAGCTAGACTTGTTGTTTACAATAAAAAATCGAATGAGACAAGCATATGGATTGTTGAATTATTGGAAGTTCATGCTGTGACAAGAGGTGGCCATCACAGGGGCAAAGTAATTTCTTCCAAAGTTGTGCCCGATGTACAGCCTCCTATGGTATGGAATTTATTTTATATGGCTTCAGTAGACTGTAATCATTTTGTTTGTCTCTTTTAAAAATTACCCAAGACACTCTGTACCTGTTAGCCTATTACTGAAGTATGATGCAGTTACCCCTGTACATCAAAACTTGGTTATACAGAAATGAAAATATACGTGAATTAAAGGCCTATCTGTTTCTCAATATTGCAACAACAGGACGCTATGGAATATGCTGAATGTGAAGCCATTGTAAAGGAATTTCCTCCATTTCAAGAGGCCATGAAGAGAAGGGGTATTGAGGACATGGATCTTGTCATGGTAGACCCGTGGTTAGTTAGATTTTATTTCGTTGATGTTCCACATTTGCCTCCTTATTAACATGTTCTTCAAATAAACTTCACTTCAAATAAAATGGCTCTGGATGTATACTCTCCTTTTCCAGGTGTGTTGGTTACCACAGTGAAGCTGATGCGCCAAACCGCAGACTTGCCAAACCACTTATCTTTTGTAGAACTGAGAGTGACTGCACATTGGAAAATGGTTATGCGCGCCCAGTTGAAGGAATTCATGTCTTAGTTGATATGCAAAATATGATTGTGGTAGAGTTTGTTGACCGCAAACTTATTCCTCTACCACCAGCTGATCCATTGAGAAATTATGCTGCTGCTGAATCAAGAGGAGGTGTTGATCGAAGTGACGTGAAACCTCTAAATATTATCCAGCCTGAAGGCCCAAGCTTCCGTGTCAATGGCCACTTTGTTGAGTGGCAGAAGGTTCTCATTATTACCACTTGATAATTTATTAGGGTCTGCATCTTGTATTGCTTATCTTTCATTATCATATCTATTGGCAGTGGAATTTTCGTATTGGATTCACACCTAGAGAAGGTTTGGTGATTTACTCTGTTGCATATGTTGATGGTAGCCGAGGCCGGAGACCAGTTGCTCATAGATTAAGTTTTGTTGAGATGGTGGTTCCTTATGGAGATCCTAATGATCCACATTATAGGAAAAATGCATTCGATGCAGGAGAGGATGGGCTTGGCAAAAATGCCCATTCTCTTAAGAAGGTACAGGCTCACTGTGGTCTTTGCTTACTTTCTAGCATTATCTTTTCATGAGTTAGTAATAATCCTACAGTTTCTGTTCTCATAAAGATGGTCCTTTGTATTATTTTCTGGAACAGGGTTGTGATTGTGTAGGCTTTATCAAATACTTTGATGCACACTTCACAAATTTCACCGGCGGTATCGAAACCATAGAAAATTGTGTTTGCTTGCATGAAGAGGATCACGGGATCTTATGGAAACACCAAGATTGGAGAACAGGTTTAGCTGAAGTACGCCGGTCAAGACGTTTAACTGTGTCTTTTATTTGTACTGTGGCGAATTATGAGTATGGCTTCTTCTGGCATTTTTATCAGGTAAAAGTGTTGTGTCTGTTAGCTTTAGAACTTACTATTTATTTGGTAAGAATGCCAGCTTTACCATCTAGCTGTTTCTCTACCTAAATACTACTAGTACCAATACAATGAACAAGTGCATGTAGTGGTGTAATCGAAGTTTATTATGCTTTTACTAAGTCACAATTTTTTATAAACATTACAGGATGGAAAGATCGAAGCTGAGGTAAAGCTCACTGGAATTCTCAGCTTAGGCGCTTTGCAACCAGGAGAAGTACGTAAATATGGGACAACAATAGCGCCTGGATTATATGCACCAGTTCATCAACACTTTTTTGTTGCTCGTATGGATATGGCTGTAGATTGCAAGCCTGGTGAAGCACATAATCAGGTTCTTACTTTAATCTGTCTTTGAAAGAGACTTGCACTTGCAACCGCCTACATAGAGTTCTTGATAAAGACAGGATCACTGTATTATTAGTTTCTGTTCATTGTCTCAATGATAAATTTATCTAGCCTTCCTACCCCCAAAACCCATGTTTCTGTCCTGCATTTATAGCAAATACTATATATTTTGTTAATTTAACTTAAAAAAGTTTTTTTCATTGGGTAAATATGAACATAACAAAAGTTTCTTTCATGAGTTCCTGGTATTCTCTTTAATATAGGACATACTACACTCAAGTAGTTATACCATTGCATTTTTCACTTCTTAAAACTCTCTTTCACCTGACCTCATTTTTCACAACGATGTATTGTAGTTGCAACGGATGTGTCATATCTTACTCGTTAATGTACAAACTATTAGTTTGATCAGAACAATGTTTATTTTTCTGGTCTGCAGGTTGTTGAGGTGAATGTGATTGTTGAAGAACCCGGTGAAAACAATGTTCACAATAATGCATTTTACGCTGAGGAGAAACTGCTGAAATCTGAAGAAGAAGCAATGCGTGATTGTAATTCTTTATCTGCCCGACATTGGGTTGTAAGACTTCTTGCTCCTTTATTCAAAAGTTCTAATATTTCGGGTCTTTTAAACGTGCATATTTTGAATGTTACCAAATTGTAGGCCTGTTACTGTGCTATTGACACATGCTTTATTTTTGAAATTCAGTTATTAAATATGCTTGTGCAAGATGTTGTACCCATTTAGCTTTTTTTGATGCTCTCCAGAGATTATGATTGATCTTTTAATTAGGCGTGTGATGAGTGTGATTTATATCTGTTGTCCATAATTCAGATCAGGAACACAAGAACTGTCAATCGGACCGGGCAGCTAACTGGTTACAAGTTACTACCAGGATCCAATTGTTTGCCATTAGCTGGTGCAGAGGCAAAATTCTTGAGAAGAGCTGCTTTTCTGAAGCATAACCTCTGGGTCACACCTTATTCGCGTGATGAGATGTTCCCTGGTGGAGAGTTTCCAAATCAGAATCCACGTGTTGGTGAGGGATTGGCTACTTGGGTTAAGCAGAACCGGTCCCTGGAAGAAACTGATGTAGTTCTTTGGTATGTATGACTATACTTTGTTCCTCTGGAATTGCTCTAGAAGTGTTCTTAACTATTCGATTAATTATTTCTAGACAATCCAAGCATATAATATCATAAAACTTCAAATATTCTCCATAACCTTCATCCTATTTTACACCCTCTACCACAAGCACATGCACCCATACAAATACACAACTCTCCCTTTGCTTAATAAACAAACGTAGAATCATTACAATGAATGGAAAGAAGATAACCAAGTGCAAGGGTTTCATAAATCCTGAATTTAACTTGCACATATCTATCTAGCGCATGGATTTTTTTCATCATCTTGTATTCTTGTAGGTATGTATTTGGAGTGACACATGTGCCTCGTCTGGAAGACTGGCCTGTTATGCCTGTAGACCGCATCGGTTTTATGCTCTTGGTATTGAACTGTTCTCTCTCCTTTAGACTATTAATTCTATATACAATTAGTCTAAGTTAAAAACTCTGCCTGGCATCCAAGACCAAAGGAACATCACGAGGCATGTGTAAATTGGAATGACCATGACCTCAATGTATAGCTGCTTAGAAACCAGTTGTTTTTATATAACATAGTTTTGCCATAAGTACCAATTTCCTTAATATTTTTTGTGCTCAGCCGCATGGATTCTTCAATCGCTCCCCGGCAGTTGATGTGCCTCCAGCAAGCTCAAGTGACTCGGATCTGAAGGACGATGTGCTAGTAGCAAAGGCATGCCATGATGGCTTGATTGCGAAGTTGTAAAAGAGAATGTTCCAGGTAATTGCCTGTGTAAAATAATTAAACCCCGTGAATAAAGAATAAAGTTGAATTAACTTGCAGCAAGCTAATTACATAGAAATGCTACTGGGAATACAGTCTTTTACTGCATAGAAATACTTAGTATACCATATGTATTTATTCCATGTAAGTGAGTGATTTGGTAGCAGTTGATTTTATTATGTATTATTATATATGTAGTATTTTGGATCATCCTTCACACAAATATAGTACTTTGGATACTTGGCCAAAATATGGTATAACTATCATTCTTGCAACTTTTGATGTTTTTAAATAAACTGACAGTACCTTCTTTCTCAATTATAATCAAATGTAATCTGAACAATTTTGTCTTCGCTTTTGGTAATATTGTGTTTCATTACCCGTAAACGTGCTCTACTGAAATAGCACTCAGCTAGAACACGCGATAATGTAACGAGACAGATATGACATTACTTCTGTTGGTCTATGAAAATCAAAATTAATTTGATTAACCTTTAGTCTTCACCATCCAAAGTGAGTAATGTGACAGGGTTTTTCCACCTTATCAATTGTGTGCTTGAGCCTTGGAGAGTTCATGCTAAGATAGTAGTAACATGACTTGATCTATATCGTAAAACCATCTCGTAAGGTCAATAAATAATGCGATCGTTGTAACATGAACTCTAATTTCTATCGTCAAAGCCATATCATAATCACTATGACCTAATCACAAGATGTATGTCATTTTGTGTATAATAAATTGAACATATTGTACTTGCTTACTTTTGTTCTTTTCGAACTTCAGAACAACTGATGATGATAAGAGGAAGATAACATAAAAACTTTGTGATAGTATGATGAACTTGTCATGATGCATTATGGACTACAGGCCAATAGAGTACTCCTATTTCTCGCAAGTCATTCAACTCGATGCCAACTTATAGAGGACCTGCTTGTATGCTTTTTCGCTAGTGATGCATTTGTACATGATTGTACATATACATTATGAGTGTCCTTTGTGTGTTGGTGTGTACATCCTGCAATCACCGACCCCTTTTTATCTGCGATTCCTCCACTTAGCTAGATTAGACATCTTTTTAGTTTTTTGTATTTTCATCCTAGTCGTGATGTTAAATAGCTGCATATTCCCATGCAACACATAAGTCTAATTGAGAGACAAGGAAAAGAAAAAAATATAAGACATTATTAAGTAATTTTGTGGTTTTTCTGGGCTCAATCTAGCTAGCAATTTCAAGAGATGATCAACATGTAAGAAAATATTTATTGGATATGGGGTATTCAAATGAAAATCCTTAAATTCCTCCCACTCATTGTGTACCATTTTGACTTTTAAAATCAAATTCATTGAAGTTTGACTATAAATTATAATTTTTTTTTATATTTTTACAAATTTAAAAATCAATTTTGATAGTAATTCACATAAATTTCTTTATGAAAACTTTTTTGTAATTTATATGTCTATTAAAGTTTATTAATTCTTAATCAAAACTCGATCAATTTGATTTTGAAAAGGTAAAACATACTGTAACAAAATTAATGGGACAGAAGGAGTATCTTTTATGTTGTATTCAAAATTTTCAATGCATGGCGCAATATTTACTACTTTATCATGTTCGGGGGGATTTGCCGGAGAACATATTTATGAAAAATAAGGATAATACTATCTTTGCGATGATTAAAGTTGGCTAAATTACGAGACGGAACTCTAAAAAACATCGTGATTATGTTGGCTTAGAATTTTTCAAATATCGTTATCCGCCAAGTTACAAGTTTGAATTCTGAAAATGAAGAATAAAGATGGTACTGACTAAAATTTACATATTACATCAGTACTTTCCCCCGCTAAGAGCAAGGCCGATAGTTGTGCTAAAATAGATGGAGTTATTGCTATAATATAGCATCAAAAAGTAGTTTTTGGTGCTAAAATAACAACATGCCTCCAATGGTTTGTGCTATATCTTGTTTCATATTTAACTTTTTTGGGGTGTTTGTGCTAAAAAGAAGCAAATGTTGAAATGATTTCCCTCCTTTTTATATTCCCCATTCACTTTTTACCAATTTGGGGTGTTTCAAAATATAACACAATGCTATAGTTTGTGCTATATATATAACAAATTATAGCATTGTGCTATTTTAGCACAAAGAACATCATTGGATTTCAACATTTTGTATTTTGTGCTATAATATAGCTATAGCACAAGATATAGCACACCATTGACCTTGCCCTAAAGTGTGATCAACCGATAAATTTGATTTAGATACATTTGAGGTGATCAAATGATAAATTCGGGTATAATGGACTCGTAAAATATATGTTACTGATTTTATTTCCGTAATGCCTCTCTGTCTTTCAGCTGCAGTTGACAGTTGTGAACACAGATGCAGAGTTTCAATCAGTTAAACAAGAAAAAGTTGATGAATTAAGAAACAGAATATACAGCTATAAACACATGACAGATGTCGAGAATTCGAGCCCAGTCAAAAACAAGTTGGGTGTGTGCGTGTGTATAAATATCAACAAATAAAATTAAAAAAAATAAAATAAACTTGCTAGCTAGATTCACATATTCAAAGTGGCTTACACAATTACAGATTCCTGGAGGGTACGAATTTAACCGGAAAATTAAAGTACAGAGCGCATAAACAGAGTTTCCAGTTCCGGGGAGCTAAAAAACTCAATGCTAACAACATTCTTGCTACCAAAATGATGTTTTTTCGAAGTATATTTTCGCTTTTTCGGAGCCCCGGGGCACTGCATAAATCTAGTACTTGGAATTCTTGATTCATCAGATGTTGGTGTAGTACAAATTTCTTCATCTTCTTGTTGTTGTTCATGTTTTGTATCCTGTTCTTGCTTGTTATCAGCTCTGTTTGTATGGTTAGGCTTCAAGGGACTTTTCAAAGCAGACTCATTTGTAAGTTTCCATTTCTTTCCTTCTGCTTCAACTACTTCTTCCTTTTTTACTGATATTTTGGAGTACACCATTGTTTTCAACTTCGAATACTCAAATTTAAAGAGATGAAAATGAGAAGTGAAGGGGAATTTGATTTAAATCTCTCTCTCTTTCTGACTCTCTCTCTCTCTCTCAAAATCTCTCTTTCTCTCTCTCGATCGACAAAGAAATTGTAAATAAAGAAAAAATGAGGTGAGAGAGGAGGGGAAAGAAATGGGATGAAGTTGCATGGAAAAGTTAGCGGACGGTGGTCAAATTCTGACGAGTTTGACAATATTGACTTCAATTTTGGGGTCATTAGGCTCCATTATTACTTCCTTTTTCGACTTTTCATCCTCTTTTATTATTCGGTCATTATAATCGTGTACATGTAGAGCCGGCAATTTCGTACACGACACGAAAATACGACACGAAAATGACACGAAAATTACGGGTTTGGGTTGATCTTTACGGTACACGAACACGAAAGTATACGAACACGAAATTACACGGATGAATTTAGTGTCGGTTTTGGGTTTACCCTTAGGTACACGACACGAAACGAAAATACACGAAATAAATATTAAAATTATTTTATTAAAATTATTTTATTAAAATTATATGAATACATATTTTAAAATGATATTTTATATATAATTTTTACATAAGATAAATACAAAATAGTTTCAAATCTTAGTTTCACAAGCTTAAGCACACTTTATTCCTTATGACATATTGACTTAAAACTGGACTAGTAAAAAATTAATATTTAAATATTTTTATTTTTATTCAAAAATTACACGAAATACAACACGAAACGTACACGAAATGAAGGTACACGAACACGAAACGAAACGAATCCTTAATGGGTCGGTTTTGGATTTAGCATTATGTACACGAAACACGAAAGTACACTACACGAAAGTACACGAAACGAACGAATTGCCAGGTCTATCTACATGGATCCTTATTCCTTATCCAGTTATCCGTAATAAAGGTGTGTTCACTTGGAAAGAATGGAATGAGGTAGTAATGGAATGAAAATTGTAAACAAAATTTATAAAGAAAATGGGATGTTTGGGGAAATAATGAACAAATATGAGGGAGAAGAAGTTTTTTATTATGAAGATTGCAAGGAAAATGATGAAGATTGGGAATGGAGCATTCCTTCCAAAACATGTGGGTTAGAATTCTAGTTCAAATTATTTGAAGAGGAATGAAGCAAGGAATGAAATTTATAAACTTTCCCCAATCTCCCCAAAATAATAGTATAAATTTCATTTCATTCTCCCCTCATTCCATTCAATCCAACTGAACATAGCCTAAGATTTAGTAATGATTCCAATGCAGTAAAAATTTATTAAATTAATATTCGATAGCACAATAAATTAATATTTTAAATGTATATATTTGATCTCAACATGATAATAATAATAATATAAATTTAAATTCAACTAATTAATAATCTCAATAAATTAATACTCCCTCCGTTCCTTTTTAATAGTCGTTTTGATTTTTTGCACGTATTTTAAGGTGCAAAAAAATCGTACTTATATACGTTATTTTTAAAATTTTCTTTTTTTTGAATAAAAATTTAAATGTTAAACTTTTATTCAAAAAAAGAAATTTTCAAAAATAACATATAGAAGTACGATTTTTTTGCATCTTAAAATACGTGCAAAAAGTCAAAGCGACTATTAAAAAGGAACGGAGGGAGTAAAATTTATCGATCCCAATGATATTAATTTATAAAAATTTTAGTGTAATTGGCAAAAGCAAATGGACGAAATAATTAATGGAGTCTCGCAATAGTTTTTAATTTTTATTTCTCCCACAGCAGTAGTTTTTATTTTTATTTCTCCCACAACTACTTTCATCCATACACTATAGAAGTGTAGTGATTAATTACAAAACTTATTTCAAAAAGACTTTTTTGGTATTCTTTTGTATATATGTATAACGTGATGTTAATCTATTAGGTCATTTTGCAGCAACTAACAGTGAATGAATTTAAATTGGAGGCCAAATGGCATATTCCCTTCCGTTCATAATATAATTATATAGGGCCTTTATGCATTTTTAGATTTTAAATGGAAGAGTTTAATTTAATAATTCTTTTTTAAAATAAAAATATTTTAAATATATTTTCATTCAAAAAAAATAATCGTATTAATTAAAATAGGTATGCGTTACATTGTGAACTAGAGCGGGTAAGATAAGTGTGCATTTGTGCGGACAAGGAAGTCAAAGTCCTTAAAAACCCTGCAGTCAACATCTAGAAAAAGATTTTATGAACTCATATCTAATATCTTTAAAAAAAATTAAATACTGGCACCTTCGGTTGTAAACTTAATTTTTAACAGAAATTTCATTTTGGAAAAGCTTGTGATGATGCAAATTCTGTTTGCATTGTTCGATCTTGCTAGGCCATCTTCCTAATATTTCGAGATTGAGATTTTTGGAGAACTGTTAATTTACAGTCGTGCAGTTCGATAAGTATGGTTCTTTGATAAAGTAAGTATACGCAGCAAAGAGAAGTTTGCATTTCAACATACAGGGGCACAGTTAGAATTCATCAATAGCATCTTACATTCCTTACATCCTAGAATAGCCTCTGTATTCTTCATATTGTTCCATGAACTGATCGTTGAACTTCCTGAAACTAGCCATGATTCCCGGCATTTCCTCCTCAGCTGGCAAGATGGTTGTCCTCAAATGAAACACCCTATTCACAATTCACAAACAACATTAGAAAGTTCTCACAGATAAGAAACTTCCGTTGGTTTTCGTTGCAAGCGTTTGATCGTCATCGTGACAGACTAGATTATTTTATTCGTAAGAGATGAATAAAGCAGCAAATTCAGGCATTAGATCTATCTTTAACAATGAAACATGCAAGGATCTTTTTTTCATGACCAAAAAGCAGTTAGATATTTTGAGGCTAGTTTGTAATTACCCCTCCTTTTGTCCAAAACCTGAACCTGGGACTGTAGAAATGCCTGTGGCCTCTAAGAGCTTGAGGCAGTAGAAAACGTCAGGAATTTTTCCAGCGCTTTTTGCAGCCTCAACTGCTTTCGGAGGTAAACGTATTTGTGGGAAGGAATACATGGCACCTGACATCAATTGCACGCATATATGATTAGAAATTTACATTAATCAAAAATGAATTTGATGAGATTAATCGAGGAAAGGTTGTACCTTCCGTAAAATTACAAACCACATTCCTGCAGCTATTAAATCCATCAGTCATTATGTGGGCTCTCTTCCTCAGTGAATCAAGAATAGCTTTGCTGCATTCATGTGCAAGAACTTTAATGTTTACAATGTTCAAATTACCTCCTTTGGATACTAAACTAGATGCAAACACGCATTACACATGCAGTTGAGAAGATATCAGCAATGATTACCTCTCCCTGATAAACTGATCATATGAGATGTCTGCAGGTTTAGGAGGGTTGACCATTACACCTAACTGTAGAAATGGAAACCCCATTATCGATTAATTGTAAATTTCATATATTCGCTTGATGGTAGCAATCGATTGCAACTTACAAATATCTGTCCAGGGACATTTGGACTAAGTGATATTGATGCAACTTTATATATTTCGTCAACTGTCTGCAATAAAAAAGTAAAATTATCCCAAATTATTATGACATTTGTATCAACTGGACAGTGTAATGTGAAAAATATAAAATCTGCAAAACAGCAGAGTTTAAGTGAATTGAGTTTTTGAAGAGAAAAGACAAGAATATAGCTCGTAAAAATTGGCCTCCAATGACAGACGTTAAAAGAATATGGACATATAATTCATATGAGGCAAACCTGTGGAGGGATGTTTGTCATTTCTAAATAGCCTCCTCGTTGTCCACATTCACCCCAGTATCCTTTCGACACAGTATGAAATGAAACAAGCTGGACTTGTTTGCTCACAGGTGGACCCATGTCCATCAAAACCTTCAAGCTCAGTGTCAACTAATGTTTAGATCACAGAGAAAGACAGGGATTCTTTATCTATGTAACATAACTACATAAGTAGAACTTATTACCTTTCTTGCACTAATAAATGGACGTTCGTCTTGGTAAACATTCTGTTGGTAAACTTCATCTCCGAGCAAGACCAGATTCTCTTGGTTACAAAATAGTAATATCTCTTTTAGATTGGCTTCGCTAAGACACTGTCCAGTAGGATTTCCGGGGTTGATAATCACCATTGCCCGTACCTAGTCGTGAAAGAAATAGAACATATGGTTAGGGATACGCAGGATAATCACATCCACAGATGCAATGTACATTACTATATCAACACCCCATTCGCCTTTGGGCCTACAGGACTAGTTGCAGCCTTGCAGGTACAGAGTATAATGTTATAAGGTACCTAAAACCAGCACAGATGATGTAAATAGCTACTTATGGAAATTTTGTACCAGTGAATAAAACTGATATAGCTTTAGGACATTTGCCATGTAATTTTGCATGTTTAAGCACCTTTTCCTAATTTAAAAGAAAAGGCATTGGCAATGTCATAATTACATTATTTTCTGTTAGCGCGATCTTATAATCGGAACAACTTTCTGCCATTACTAATTACTTGGAGGTGTGGGATGCAAAAGTTGGAAAAAAGCTTACAGTTATTCCTCTGGCACGGGCTTCATCAACTGACTGACGTAGGTTTTGAATATCGAGTCCCCAGTTAGCTGTCTCCTCCAGGTAGTATGGAACAAGAGAACCGCCAAACAAAGAAATGGCAGCTGAATACAGTGGATACTGTGGTACAGGAACCAAAATCTGTAAAAACAGAAAATTTGTTGACAAGACACAGGTAGTGCAAGAGATAATCCGCATAAGAAAGCAAAGAGAAGCCATGCGAGTCTTGCTTTGTAAAGAGTAGATAAAGGAAGAGGGGGGTTCTACTTCTCGCTGGGAACACCCTAAACTGATGCCTACTGAACACAAACTTGTTTTGTCAAAAAGAAAACTTTAATTATATGCTTAAACAAAAATGTGTACCCCGTCACTTTGACCTCGGATTATGGTTTGCAAAATCTGCATCACTCCTTTGCTGGCACCATCAGTCAGATATATAAGCTCTGGATCACTATTATAGATGCATAAATTATCAGGACAAAACACTAAAAAACAAAGCTAATGGCATGTTGTTGTCTTAGGAAGCTAGAAGTATTTATAAGTACATCAAGCATCCTTACCTTGGATAACCATCTCGCCTCTCAATAAACTCAGCCACCTCTTTTCTTATCCCAGGAAGGCCACGTGAGTCACTATAAGCACCTACAGGAGTGATGAAGGAATTGATGTTACTTATAGCTCATCAAGGCACATTCCATCTTCAACGCTACAAAAGGGAACACATAATAATAGCTAATAATTCCTAGTTTATGCAGCATGTTAGCCAAATTATAGAGTGCAACTGAAATACCCGGAGCAGAAGAAGTTGGAGCATACTATATGTCTTAGTAAATATGATTATTTTAAATTTATTAGGCTTTACACAATACGTTAAGCAGTATGAATCTGTTAACAGATATGATCAAATTAATTAAAGCACCGAAGGTTTACTGTAAGAGATACCTAGACCGCCTGAGGTTAGTGACAGGTAATATTTAGCTCTAGCAATAGCATCTGCAGGGAATACTAGTACCACATTAGGATCGTCCAACAGAAATGGAGCTTGACACAGGGCAACCACCTGCAAGTAAGTATATCTGGCTCAATACAAATATACCATCACCAATTTCAACAAGCTTAGATATAAAGTAATTTCCAAAATAATGAACGAAAGAAGCAATACTTGGCGAGGAAAAGTTAAAGGCTTCTGTCCTAGAGCATGAGGGTTTCCAACATTTGTAAAGATAATCTGCAGAAGAAGAGTTTGGAATTTGGATCAAAGTTAATTAAATTGTTTTTAGAAGACTAAACCTGCATTTGAAGCTCTGAAGCTCGGAGATAGTCTTTCATACCTTCTTCCCTTGCATTTGAAGCTCTGAAGCTCGGAGATACAACTCACCTCTGACAGCATATTGAGCTTTCTTCACATTCTCATTCAAGGTCTCGTAATCCAGTCCCTTGCTTGACATGATAAAATTGTATAGATTCCTATTAAGCTAGTAACACCACAAAAATCACACCAAGCAACTCAGTCTGGAACCTGAAAATTTCAACTGAAACCCCAATACAAGTTTAAAAAATAAGCAAAAAGATAGGATAGCAGAATATAATATCATTTACGAGAAAACATTAATCTCATACTCCGTTATTATAATAAAAGATAAGCTATCAATATTTGGTCGTCTGCTGCTATCTTTAACATTAATCTCATACTTTGTTATGATATTGGATGCCTAATCTGCTCATAGTTGCCAACTTTGAATAGGTAAACTCTGCATGTGTACTTTAGATGTGAAAATAAAAGCAGGAATAACAATCTTCTTATTTATCATTGATCGACTACTCTCAAACTTAGTAATAACGACACTAATTACATCTATAGAGAAAACTCGTGAGAAGATAATAGATCAACAGAATCAGGTTACCTATGCAGACTTAAAATGAATACCAATCAGGACAGCCATGCAAGTAGACATCAGAACTGATTAATTGGTTCGTAGCTAGCAGTAAACAAGAGCAAATTATAGTTGTCTGTATAGACCAAATTCCAAAAGAAGCCTTTTGTTCTCAGTCAGCAATAACTAATTGAAGATAATCCTATTATGTAACAATAAGACGAATAAATTCTTAATTTACAGAAGAAGCTGACAAAAATCATTGATGGAATTATACTCATACACAAAGTAATCCAAACAAAACATGTCACTAAAAAACTCAAGTTGAACACATATCAACCCTTGATTTCATCATAACAAAACACTATGATAGCATATACCTAATGCAGCAACAGCATTTTTTAGATGACTAACTATTGAGTTGGATTATTCCTTTGAGCTATGTCTCTCAGTGTAGGACAGTTACCTTAGGAATTTTGTTGTGTGTTTTCTGAAGCCAAAACACCCAGTCTTTAAGCTTGCATTCGAGTTGAACTTGAAAGCGGTGAAAGTGAATTCCAAAAAAACAGAGGATTTATATGTATGCTTGTTAATTATTTATTGTTTGGTAATAAAGAGACTGAAATCATCGACCACTTATTAAGCCGAAAAGAGGGATATCTATTAGGTTACAATGCTTGAGATATGATGTCTTCTTTCCTAGCCAGATGATGAGGAAGGCATGATTATGCATGCATAAGCCAAATGTCAATACTGGAGGAGCTCTCAAGCATGAAACAGACCACAGCCAGTGAATGCTATATGGATTATTGGAATTGTTTCTTCAAATTATTATGAGAGTAAATGTTATAAACAGAAGTAGAGAAGAGTGGTGTATTCACAACCACAATGACTGCATGGTTCATACTCATCTATTTTGAGTTGTCCCCTTGTGTTTGAACTTTTCATATCAACACATGTCACCTTCTCTTCCTTATCTCTGGCAACAAAAAAGTAGTATCAAATTCTCTCTAATTTCAGGTCACTGTTGATAATAAAGAAAATGTTATGACCATCAACTGATTCAACTCTAAGGATTCGGCTACTTTTAGAAAGATATAAAAAAATAATTGTGATAATAGTTGGTCACAACTCATGAAAGAATAAATCTAAATTTAACATAAAAATGTCAAAAAATTCGGTTTAGCTTATCATTAAACCCATAATAATTTGAAAATTTTCTACAAGTGTTGTAAGAAAAGGATTTGAAAATTTTCTACAAGTGTTGTAAGAAAAGGCAGGGGCTAAGTGTTGTAACAATTTATTGTGGTGATGTTTGTATTTATAAGCTAGAGATAAACCCTACTGGGATTTATGCTCCATAAGATTATTTACCACTTGTCATTTCTCATTATACTCCGTACACATGTCTATTATTATTCAGCCACACCATCTCAGTGATCTCACAACACAAAATAAATCGAACTTGTAAAATTTATTACAAGTAAAACATTCAAGTATTGTAAGACCACCCACAAACTTCCATTCAAACAGAGAATATAAAAAGTACAAGTTTCGGTCTAAATTTGGAGCAGTTTCTACTTGATGATAATCAAAAGTACTTAATGAGGTAAAATGACAACTAATGCAAAGGGAACTTAAATCTTCTCAAAGGTCTTGAACGCTCAAACCTGCAAAACACAACACAATCAATCAATGACTATATAACACAACACAAGATATCCAGTTAAAATCAAATTCCCAAGTACTGTTACAATAACACAACAGTAGTAAAGCAAATCCACAAAACTTAATATCCATAAACAAGCTGTTGATAGTATATTGACGCCATATATAAATTTAAAACATAAGAGCTATATGGAAAATGCTATGTTCACCAAAAATTTCCCCAAAATTGTTACCAAATGCTGATGTGTAATCAATGTAAAAGCAACTTTCCTAATAATAAGATGAGACCCGCGTGTATTATTATACATCCACAAGTGAAATTTTGCCACATGTCATGACACATCATTTGGTAAAAAATTTGGGAAAATTTTTGGGGAACCTAGCACTACTCGAGCTATATATCAGTATAGAGCTCTACAAGGAATCGATATCAAATTTCAACTAACACTCAAATCTATAACAAATCAGTCAATGATCTCATCAGTTCTTAAGATAATCGTACAATGACTCAAACAAGAAGTTCATCTTCAAGCATAATTCACAGAGTACAATGATGATCATACTAATACAACTTTATCACGTATATGAATCACAAACAAAATGAATATATATCCCACAATAAGCGTACTCTTATCATTCAATTTTATGCTCTATCCAGGAAACCACATCATGACAAACACTACAAAGTCGCAATAAGTAAAGAAAACTTCAATGACTAACAGAATATTCAATAAAATTACAACTGACCTGGGGGAAGAGACTGCTTCAACTTCTCGGCCTTCTCAGCATCAAACACACAGAGTGTGTACAAGTACTTTGAGCAACGAACCTTGAACTTGACGACATCCTTGTTCTTCTTAATCTTCACTGAACGAGCATCCTTCCTTCTGGCAGTGAGGAGGAAATCCTTGATCTCGTGAATTTGCTTCGGCTGTTCGAATTAATTTTTCCCAACAAAAAACAATAATTAGAACAAGCAACACTCCACAAGACAAATATCATCATATGCACATAAAAATGTTAAACAAAAAAATTACAAGGAAATTCAGCACCAACACAATCGAAACAAGAGGAAAAGCAGCAAAATTAAAAAATACTTAAAATTTAACACTGTAATGTATCTCACTATGTAATTCAAGCACAAATTGCAAAGATAATTATAAATAAGCTTCGAAATGCCAATTTCTTTCCAAAACACATAACTGAGAGCTGGTTAAATTTCACCGAAAACATAATAATATTCAAAATTGGAATATAATCAAATGCCCCACCTTACTTAAGATACTTGATCATCTGTATTAGACTCCAAACAGAATAACTACGACTCCAAACCGAATACATACAACTACAAGAAAAACACTTCGATACGTATAAATTACTACGATACACTACATACAGAACAACTACGACTCTGAACCGTATACATACATACAACAACTATCTCCAATACGAGTAGATACAACTACGAGACTCCGATACGAATGCATACAACCTACTGAACCAAACAACACTGAACAATCTAATACAAATGCCAAACCTCAATTAACATAAATAATCAATTTAATCAAACTAATTAACAAATTATAAAACGTGATTTTTTCAACTAGATTAAATTTTAAAATTCGGCGAAATTAATTACACATTAATCAAAATTATTTAAACATCAAATCATTTCAATTCTAGCTAGCTCAAACATCACTAAACATGAATCTAATGATAGAGATTTTGTATAGAGAGTGTAGATCGAGAGAGAGAGAGATGGATAGAGAGATTTTGTATAGAGAGTGTGGATCTAGAGAGAGAGAGAGAGAGAGAGAGAGAGAGAGAGAGAGGGGGTACCATTTTGTGTTGTTCTGGAGAGATCGGCTCGTTGAAACCCTAACTTTTCAGTGATGTTTGTATTTATAGGCTATATATAAACCCTAGGACTGAGGATTGTTTGTTAATTGGACTAAGCCCGTTTTTTAAGGGAGGGGAAGAATGAATAAAGGCCCATTAGCCCAATATAAAAAGTAATAAACTTATATTGTCCAATAGCCCAAAATAATGAACACTTTTTTTCTTTTTGAAACCAAGCCCAATATAATGAACTTATAACATTATTAACTTTTTAGCTATAGGTTTTCAAGTTCATCTACTATATATATAAACTAGTTGATAAAGTCGCGCTTCGCGGCGGCATTACAATTTTTTTAAAAAAATTCAATATAGATTTTCGTTACATTTAACATATTTCTAAAGAATTATATAATAATTTTTATCCATAAAAATCGAATCCTAAAAATAAAAATAAAAATTATGACATCAATATCCAATTCTAATAACTAATACAATCTTTTCTAGTGAGCCGTCTTCTCCTTAAAACATGTTTCAAGTCGTTCTTATTTGGAACCGAAATTCTAACTTCATTAGCACTTATATTATGAAATAACATTTTTTTCTTAAAAATTAAAACCTTAAAAGAGAGAAAATTCTAATTTTAACATTCTTTAAACTTTCGAATATTTATGGAGTTTTAAAGATGAAAATACATCTTATATTTTCTGTATATTATAGATATTCCTGTATTAATTTATAGCTTTCGCATGGAATTATTTTTCTATTATGTTAACACGTCAATTTTTTTAAATGCGAAGACTTTCATTACGGGAATAATATTGAATTTATGGACATATTTTTCTAATGCAAGTATAATTAACTTGTATAAAAAATTAAAATAAAAGAATTAGGAAAAAAATATATAAAGTTTAAAAAATCGTATAAGACGTACATTTCCATCGTACTCGTATTCTACTTCTAATAAAACATTTTATTATATATATTCTTTATATATAAAAACATATTTTCTACCTCCAATTAAAATTTTTAATTATATGTATTTTCTATAAATTCAAACTCTTCTTATTTATATATTAGAACTCATATTTTACTTACAATAAAACTCTTAATTATATGTATTACAAACACTTATTCTACTTCCAATAAAACTTTTAATTATATGTCTTCCATATAAATTCAAATTCTTATTTTCAATAAATTTGAACACCTATTATGTTTCTAATATGTTAAAAGATAGCTTTTTAGTTATTAATATTTAAAAACCTAAAATTCTAAAAATATATATATATATTTTTCGATTATATCATCAATATTAAATTTTTATATTCAACACGATTTTCTTTAATGAACCGCTTTCTTGTCAAACATGGTTATTCCTTTTGAATCGCTCGGTCGTTAAGAACAAAACCCTAACTTTTACATATATTATTTGTATAATAATGTTTATCCATAAAAATCGAATACTAAAAATGAGATAAAAAATTTATCATCAATTTTAAATTCTAATAGTTGATACAATCTTTTCTAGTGAGCCGTCTTCCCGTTAAATACGTTTCGAGTCGCTCTCATTTGAGATCGAAATTTTAACTTCATTACATATTATTATACAACTTTTTTCCTTAAAATCAAAACCTAAAAATAGTGTGAATTCCAATTTTTATTTTCTCCAAGCTTTCTAAAATTTATGGAGTTTTAAAAATAGAAAAACATCTTATTTTCTCTTTATATTATAGATACTTCTGTATTTATTTAGGGTTCCCGCATGAGAATGTTCTTTTATTTTGTTAACACATCAATTCTTTTCTTTTTAAATACGAAGACCTTTTTTATGAGATTTGTACTGGATATATGAAATTTTTTCCTTATAGAAGTATAAATAACTTGTATAAAAAATATATAATTTTAGAATATCGTAAAAGATGTCACCACCCTCCTTGTATTCTACTTCTAATAAAATTTTAATTATATGTCTCCTCTATATATTCAAACACCCATTCTACTTCCAATAGAACTTATAATTATATGTTTTTTCTATAAATTTGAACTCTTAT
Organism: Saposhnikovia divaricata; assembly: GCA_036435485.1. Lineage (NCBI taxonomy): Eukaryota > Viridiplantae > Streptophyta > Magnoliopsida > Apiales > Apiaceae > Saposhnikovia > Saposhnikovia divaricata. Next base: position 155,160,401 of record CM071595.1, read on the forward strand.
TCTCTATAAATTCGAACTACGATTCTATTTCTAATAGAACTTTTAATCATACGCCTTATAAATACATATTCTACTTCCAATAGAACTTCTAATTATATGTCTTGCCTATAAATTTGAACTCTTCTTTTCTATAAATTCGAACACCTATTCTACTTCTAATATATTAAAAGATTTTTTTTATATTTATTAGTGTTTATTCGAATTCCTATTCTACTTCTATTAGAACTTTTGATCATATGTCTTATAATTAAATACATATTCTACTTCCAACAGAGCTTTTAATTTTATGTTTTCCTTATTAATTCAAACTCTTCTCATCTATAAATTCGAACACCTATTCTACTTTTAATATGTTAAAAGATATTTTTATATTTATTAATTTTAAATTTATGGAGTTCTAAGAAAATAAAAATAAAAACATCTTTTCTCTTTATATTATAGATACTTCTGTATTTATTTAGGGTTCCCGCATGAGAATGTTCTTTTATTATGTTAACACATCAGTTCTTTCTTTTTAAATACGAAGACTCTTTTTATGAGATTAGTATTGGATTTATGAAATTTTTTCCTAATAGAAGTATACATAACTTGTATAAAAAATATACATAATTTTAGAATATTGTAAAAAATGTCACCACCGTCCTTGTATTCTACTTCCAATAAAATTGTTAATTATATGTCTCATTTATATATTCAAACACATATTCTACTTCTAATAAAACTTATAATTATATGTTTTTTCTATAAATTCGGACTCTTATTCTTTATAAATTAGAACTCCTATTCTACTTCGAATAGAACTTGTAATAATGCCTTATAAATACTTATTATACTTCCAATAGAACTTCTAATTACATGTCTGCCCTATAATTTCGAACTCTTTTCATCTACAAATTCGAACACCAATTTTACTTCTAATATGGTAAAATATATTTTTATATTTATTAGTATTTATCTGAACTCCTATTCTACTTTTAATAAAACTTTTAATCATATGCCTTATAATTAAATATGAGAAAAGGGAACCTAAGACGTATCTTAGGTATCTTTCCTAAGATGTTTTAAAAACTACGTCGCTCTATTTTTAAAACTTATTTTTCTTATTTCATTTTTGATTTTTCACAATATTCATTCTGGGTGTCTCGACTCTCTAACCCTAAAACTCGAAACAGGCTTTATCTTCTTGAAAAGAATTCAAGAAATTCATATATCGCAAAATCCATAACAGGTTATCTTAGTTTGTTGCTATTGATTTCCCTTCTATTTGATTCAATTAGACCTTTGTGGGAGTTATGAGTGGTGATTCTCAGAAATTTCATTCAATAAAAGATATTGATATGAATGGAAGTTTAACAAGTTTTGAAAGTAGCGAGGACCAGGAGAAATTGGAGGAATAATCTCATGATTCTGAAAGTGAAGAAATACATGATATGCTAGAACATACAGTGGGTCTCGAAGATATTGATAAAGGAAGTTTGGAGGAACAAAATGATCACTATGAAGGTCAGTATGATAATATCGATGCAACGCTTATACCTTATGTTGGTATGGAGTTTTCTAGCGATGAGATTGCATACAGTTTCTATAGGAACTTTGCAGTGAAAGTGGGATTTTCGACTCGTAAATATTCATCTCAAAAATCAAAGGCTGGTGTTTTAATAAAGAAAATATTTGTTTGTAATAGAGAAGGGTTTCGAAAAGAGGATAAACGCGTGGCAGGAAGAGAAGTCAAGCATCGTAGGGTAAAAATGGAAAATTGCAAAACATATATGACTATTCAATGAACTACAGAAGAAAATTGGCGCATCACTCGATTTTCAGATACACATACTCATCCCCTGATTTTGTCTCCAATTAAAGGTACGTCTAAGTTCTAACAAGAAGGCATGTCAAGAACCACATAATAAGGTTGCAATAGATGATTTTCATAGTTATGGCATCGGGTCATCTAAAATTGCACGACTAATAAATTTCGGAAGTCATAGTGATTCCATGATTACTCCACAACAAGTATCTGACCATTTAAAAATAAGTCGAAGGAGTAATATGGGTAAAGAATGCTCGATTGTGTTAAAAAAACTCATGGAAAGGCAAGCTCGTGAATCCCAATTTTTTTATGCAATCGAAGTTGATGAAAATCAGGTCTGTAGAAGCATATTTTGGGCCGATGGAAGAGCAAGAAATGCATATAGACGTTTTAGTGATGTGATGGTGTTTGACGTTACCTATAGAACTAATAATTTTTCACTCCCATTTGCACCATTTACGGGTGTAAATCATCACAGGCAGTCCACATTATTTGGTTGTGCTTTGCTAGCAGATGAGCGTGAGGAAACTTTCACTTGGTTATTTCAGCAGTGGTTGAATTGCATGTGGAATAAGGCACCAGGAGCGATGATCACCGACCAAGATCCAACCATTCGTAATGCTATTAAATCTGTGTTTCCAGATACTCATCACAGGTTTTGCAAGTGGCATCTTGGTTTACATGCCAATGAACATCTCCGTTCTTTATGATGTTCATACAATCCTGAATTTGATGCAGATTATCGAAAATGGACAAAAACTAGAGATATTGAAGAATCCGAAAGAGCTTGGTTCAAAATGAAAGAGAACTACAAACATTGTTTTCCAGAGCCCTTGACTGAAAAACAAAAGAGTGAAATTAAATCATGGAGATGGTTGGAAAATATGTATGATCAACGCAAACATTGGATGCGAGCTTATTTACAAAAGACATTTTTTGCCGGTATATGTTTTATAGTTATGGGCTGTTTTCATTACCTTATTAAAATTATGTTAAATATTTTGATGAAGTATCTTGTATGCTTATTGCAAGCATGAAATCTAGTCAAAGGAGTGAAAGCATAAATGCATTTTTTGATGGATTTGTCCATAGTAGCACCCCTTTGTCTGAATTCATTGATCAATATGATAATGCTGTTGCTGATCATCGTAATAAAGAATTGGATGAAGATTTTTTTGTATGGATACAAAACCAGATCTTACAAAGGTAACTCCAATGAAATCTCATGCAAGTCAAGTCTATACGAGAAATATTTTTGTGAAATTTAAAGAAGAATTTGATTGTGTTTTTCATTGTCATCATAAAAAATTGAAAAAAGATGATGACAAGTCAACTTATGAAGTTACCTATAGTTACGGTGACAAGGCAGTGTCTCGCATTGTGAATGTTGGTCCAGATTACAATTTTGAGTGTAGTTGTGCCAAATTTGAAAATGGAGGACTCCTGTGTAAGCATATCTTGTACTTGATGAAGCAAAAACATAATTTTAAATGCATTCCTGAAAGATATATATTGCCAAGATGGACACTCAATGCTAGATATACTACCAATAAAGTTGAGAAATCAGTGTATGAATCTCAAAACAAATCAAGTGAACAAAAAGTCACTGCATTAGAAGCTTGGAATTTCCGCACGTACATGGATCGCCTATTTGATAGAATAGTGAGTGATAGAGAAATCTTTGTAGTTGTTGTTGATTTCTTAGGTAATTTGTCGAAGAAAATAGATGTTATTGAAGCAAAACAGTCTAGTACATCAAGTGAAGTACATGTTCATGTCACTCCAACATCAGAAGCATCACATGCTCACATCACTATTCGAGATCCAAGCAAATGAAAAACTAAAGGACGACCAAAAGTGGCTTCAAGAATACTTTCTGGAAAACAAGCTGCTCAACTTCAAGCAAAGACGCGTATATGTAAAAATTGTAAGGGCACTGGCCATGATTCTAGAAATTGTGAAAAGCAGCAAAAAGAGTTGTACGCGAGGAGTGATCCGTTGAGCTCCCTTCAATCCAAATAAACTATGACATGGTTTCTTTTCTGAATTTCAAGGTTGTAGTTTTATTAGTTGATATTTTTATTTATAATATCACAGAGAACTAGTTGCTTTCGTATTCTTTTTATGTCCAGCGGTTTTGTGTGGAATAATTTGATGTCCAGGGGGATGCGAAGGTGTTGTTTGAATTTATCTGAGAGTTTGAGATTGTTCTATATAGATTTTTAAATCACTGCAATGAATTCGAGTTTGCTAGTCTGGTATGCCACCCTTTTTATTAGTGATTATTTTAGTTGAGCTGAATTTGCAAAGTTCTTTGGATCTGGTGTATAGTTAACTTCACATGATTAATGATGATGTTTTGATTTTTAATCCTTAATTCAAATGTTATCGAAATTATATCTTTGTTATTAGAACGAATAACAAGGATGGTAATTTGAGGCTAACTGGATTTTATTTACAAAGGAAGAAGATTACATGTTTAGAAGGGGCATACCCCAGCGTACAAGGTAATGCATTTCCAAGCGGCCTAGAAGAAAGATTTTCATGTCTCAAATATGTCATTAAGTTAACTTTTGAACCCACTGAAAAAAGTACTGTTACAATGTCTGAAGGGAAAGAATATCGTTGTGCCATAACCATATTTCCTCCTATACTTGCTGAGTTTCTGACAGACTCTGTAGCAATTTTCTTTAAATGGCAAGTACTGAAAAGAGTGCAATGCACATTCCAGTGTGAGGAACCACATTGAGAAGCTATTACCAAGTCCTTCAGTTGTCGTAATTGAACAAAAATAACACTATGAACCAGTGTGAGGATCATATGAAATTGGTAATGGGGGTTTGTGTAGGATCCAATTTACAAATTTCTTTCTCTAGAAAATAACCAGCAAACATGGGTAAAGCTTGTGTTCGAACTAAGATACACAGAAGCACAAGATAAATAATACTTAAGGTTCCTACAAACCTTCATGTACTCCAATGTACCATCACCCTCTCCATGAATAACCAGAACATGAGGAACTTTGTTAAGTGTTGTACAAGCTACATTATGAAAGGAAAAGGATCACTGTTTTAGAAATTTATGGAACAGATCCACATATTTATAAGTACACTGTACACAACTTCATTATTATATTGAAACTGAGAGCCAATTAAATCACAAATTTTCCAGGGAAACAGGGACACAGGGTTCAAATAACATACAATAAGTTCAGAAAATAAACATATAAATAGGACAGGTTGATAATAATATGATCATGAGAGTGCATACGGGTCCTTATAATTTAATGATAACATCCTAACTATAACATGGAACTCACCGGAGGTCAACCAGTCAATATCCACCATATAATTTGAAAGGAGAGCAACCTGTACATTTCCCTACAATAAAGTTCAGAAGATCTTCAACCCATCCTGTGAATCTAATATAATAAGAATGAACAGGCAAAAAAACAGATTGACGGTGAAAAGGGTTGTAGTTTAGGCTTTAGCAATAGGCAATAGCAAATTTTAAGTCAGGATTACAATGTAGTGTTTCAAAATAATATGATTATATGATTTCATTAATTTGAGTACCACCGGAAATGGAATAAGTAATGAATACAAAGTATATGACTAACACCAATCCAGAATGAAGATAGTACCTGAACCACATCGCCAATAGAAACAGCATTCGTATTTGCCCAGGGTGGCAGCCCTTTCACTTTCATTTACATGTTCATCACTTTAATTTGAATTTAAACTCGATTCAAACAAAAATTGTTCATAACATAGTGAAAGATGGAGAGTATAGTTAGAGATGAAAACAAAAAAAAAGTTAAGAATCTGAAATAAGTTTGATTAAAATCCTAAATTTGCATACAAAATACAATATATCAACGGAGTTAACTAAATAGACGGAGAGAGAAAGAAGAGAGAGAAAATTGCATCCTTCACAAAATTCAGATCCAAACAGGTTTAGATTGAGGGATGAAGATGACAATGAAGAACGGAGTCAGGATTACAAAGTGAATCTAAGGCTTTCTACATCGATGAAAACTGGTGGAATAGTCGCTTCAGGATAGTGGGTGAAAGCAAAAAGATCTGGAAGAAGAAATTCAGAAATTGGGGAGATAAGACGATTAACAATTATGGCCCAGGAAATCAACACTGGGAGAACCAATTGAGAGAGAGAGATGGTAATATATTATAACTCAAAAGGAGAAGTAAGGATTAGGTTCAAAGATGAATCACCTTGGAATGATCGTAAAGAGGAAAAATTGCTGAGAAATATACTATTAATGAAGAAAGAGTTGAATAAGGGAGAAGTAAAACCACAAAGTATGGAGGAAGATATTCAGAAATTTATATAAGTTAATAGGAAATGGTTGTAGGGGTGATGATCTTGCAATTACAAAGGCGCTACACCAAATTCACCGTAGGAGTCTAGGAATTCATAAAGAGAATTCAAAGCTAGATTACAAGGAAGCCCTGCTGAAACAGAACCAAGTATCCAAAGAGCAAAGTCGATAGTCATTCTTCAAGGCATGAGAATAAAAAGGATGGAAAGAAACCCTCATGAGTCATTCAAAACGGATAGAGAAACAAATACAGGATTCATCACCAATCTCCCGGACTCTGTTCAGCTAAAAGATCTTTGGTTATTATTCAGAAAAGAAGGAAGGATCAAGGACATTGTTCTGCCTCAAAAAAGAGATAAAAATAATAACCGTTATGGGTTTGTTAAGGTTTCGATGAAAGAACTCTGGAGAGATTAATCTTTAAGCTTAATGGCCTCATCATCAAGGACAAAAGAATTTATATTAGTTGGGCAAGGAAGAGGGCTCGACAAAGACATATTAGAGGCAGAGCTGATGCATAGTGAAATGGAGGTAGTAGAGAGTAAAACTCAGAAGGAGAAGGTTATCTTAGTAGATATTATAAATCTTATACAGATCATGTTGAAAATGAAGCCCTTGAGAAGAGAGTTTGCTAAGCTATATTTAGGGAACACCGCTACAAATTGAAAGGTGTTCACGGTCAAAGTTGAACTACTAAAAGCCAAAATATCGCAATATCCCACATTTTTTTAATATCATTTCACATTTATGCCTTCCAATTTTCTATGATTTTACTCTAACCCCCCCCCCCCAAGTCAAATGCTATGAAAATGTTAGTTAATCTTCACATTGTACAGAATCGAAACTCTGACATCTCAGTTCTAAATATAATGAATTTAAATTTATAATTAAAATCATTGAACTTGATGACTAATTGATTATATATTAGAATTTTTTGGACACAACCTGAAAAGATAGTGAGTTGATCTATATTTAGGCAACATTGCAACAGATTGAAGAATAATCATGATCACAACTATTAAAAACCAAAATCTCGCAATAAAGTTAAAATATCCCCGTGCCTTGCACGGGTAATGAAGCTAGTTATTAGTAATAAGACATTTCATTCTCTTTTTTTCAGGTAAAAAATCTTTGTGGATAAATAACTTGATAACTTGACGACTTATTTTTTATGTTAGGTTGAAGTTTAATTATTTGACATTCTTATAATTTATTTATTGTTTTACATTCCGTTCAATATTACTTGTAAAAACTGGTATAATAACGAAATCAAACATTACATGAGAGTAAAATGTACGCATTTTCGTAAATATTTCCGATTTAGTGCATCAAAATCAAAATAATGTACATATGTGTGATACGTAAATAAAAGTAGAATGTGATAATACATGAAAAACATATGCATGATAAAAAATTATTCACATTATATCCTATTATATAATAAGATTTTCTATTATATAATAAGAGTAAGAGGGATAATAAGTACTATAGTGAGTTCAATTCTATTCAATATCATATTTAATATTATATATTTTGTAGCGTGTCATGTAGTTTTATACTTATTCATGCTCGGCGAACTAGCTACTACAAATGAATTGAAAACAAGTTAAAATATATTATTAGTTTTATAGCCTTGAATAATATTTATATCATATTAAATAATATTCAGAATATTTATATTATGAGGCTTTTTTAAAAAAAATATTATTGTATATGTTTAGTAGCATCTCTCTTACCGTGGTCTCTGATAAGTGGATTTTATATCCACTTATTTTGCGCTATTTTGACCTAGATTAATTGTTTATCCTTAAGTATGTTGTGTCTTTTAATTCAATTTTTGTTAATTAAGTTTTTGTTGTGCAGATCTCGTAACTTTAGGTATTGTGGCGATAAAAGGATAAAAACGGTGGATTTCTATCTCAATTTATCAAGAGGACTGGCTACGAGGAAAAAAAGAATTATCATAAAGAAATTCTGAGTGATATATTCTTAAATCTGGAACCCCGGTTGGAATTGATATATTTTTCGTTTCGCAAAAGGAATCCAGTTTCAGATCCTCAACAGGCCGTAATTTACACCTGAGCGAGCAAGGAGAAAATAGAATTATCACAAAAAAATGGAAAGTGATATATTCTTAAAAAGAAAGTCCCGGTTGGAATTGATATATTTTTCGTTTCGCAAAAGGAATCCGGTTTTTGGTCCTCAATTTACCGCAGCTCAGGACTTAAAGATTCATTTATATTAACAAATATTCTATTTAATTAGAAAATTATAATTATAAATATCTAATAATATTAGATATTTATTTTTATAATTTCTGAATTAAATAAAATATTTGTTAATTAAAAATTATAAGTTAGAAAAAAAAGAGAAACGAATATTGTGCAAATTATTTCTAGCAGGTGGTGAGCCCAGTTCACAAAATGCAAGTGCTGTGGTCGGCATTAAAGAAATAGAAAAAGAGAAAGAAACAAAAAAAAAAGAAAGCAAGAAAAGAAGCTGTATCAGAAACTGTCGGCCAGGAAAGGCTGTTCCCTCACGCGACCTGGGGCGCGTGTCGGCCTCGCGCCTGAAGAAAAGGAATAGAGTGCCGCGCGTGGCCTGCACGCGCGTGGCCTGCGACTGGCTGTTGTCTACTGAGCGGGGAAGTGCAGTGGTTGGGGGCTAGTGTAGTATGCTTTCGGCTGTTTTTATTTGTTGTTTCAATTCTTTTAAATTCTTTTGCTTTCTTTTTATTTTCTTTTTATTTTCTTTTTATTTTGTGGTGTGCTAAATTTGTGCTATAAATAGGCCTAGTTCTTGAGCTTATTTTCACACAACAAAATTGGAGAGCACCATTCTCTCTAGTTCTTGTAATATTAAGTTTGTTTTTATACACTTTAAATTTTTGCAAATTTTAGTATAAGTGTTATTTTGGTTGAAGAAATTACGGGAATTATTTGGAGTGCTTTTCTCTTTCGGTGGAAGCTATTTCGGTTTTATTTTCTAATTTCTTATTTTACAGGGAATTATCGGAGTGCTCGTTTCTTGCAAGTGGAAATTATTTCGGTTTTAGTTTCTAAACTCTTATAATTTTCATATTTAATTTATCGTAATTTTTAATTTAGTTTTATTATTGTTATTATTATTATTATTATTATTATTGTTATTATTATTATTATTGTTATTATTATTATTATTATTATTATTATTATTATTATTATTATTATTATTATGATATCAATTAATCCCATGATGACGATTCGTTTAATTATGAACTAATCGCCGTCATGGGATTTTAATGGATTTATTTACGTAATTTAGTAATTCGATGCCTTAATAAATTGTGTTATGATAAAAATTTCTGATTGCCTAACGTGGTTGTGCTTAATTTATTAGATGCATAGCTATCATCTAAATTATTAATTCTTAATGAATGCGAAAGTGGATTTGAGAATTTAGAATTTGCCATGTTAGCACAGGTTCGTAATTTTCATATATAATTACGATTAGTGGTAGGGTTTTTGATCACATCGCCCTGTGTAGCCAAAAATAAGGAATTTATTCGTAAACCAGTTATGTTTTCAAATCTTATAGACATATAGGGTCTAGACATAAATGGTGTCCATGCAACTTCTATCTTTTTAAGTAGATGTTTGTATGGTTTGATATAAGTTAAGGCTGAAAGGCGCTTATATTAGTTTCGTGTTCCCGGCTAGCTTTCATAATTATCAGAATCACTTTACATTAAGGCATCAATTCTAAATGAAATAAATAATGAAATTAGAATCCCATGTTTATCTCATATATAAAATCTTTATCGTTATTTCATTAATTAATTGTGATTTGAACAAACCAACCATTTCGTTGTTCAGGCTTCTATAATTAACCGAACGTTGTTGAATAAACCTATTTACTTAAATACACCAAGTCTTCGTGGGAACGATCCTTATTTCCCTATATTGCTTTTGGACTGCGTATACTTGCGTAGAGAAAATAGCGAACAAGTTTTTTGGCACCGCTGCCGGGGACTCGGTGTTATTTTGTTTATGTGTTTTACTACAATAGAAGTTAATTTGTTTGACTTGAACATTTTATCTTATATTTTGAAGTGATTATTTGTGTTCAGATACTTGGATTTTTATGCTAACACGTGCTAAAGCATTAAAAGCCAAGCAAGTACTTAAACTAGCAAATACTCACAAGATGGACGGAGAAGCCGAAGTAGTTGCACCTGCAGCAGCAAGGGCTTTAATGGACTACTCGCAACCGAAGATTGATGACATTCAGTCAAGTATCATTCGTCCAGCAATTGCGGCTCCTACATTTGAAATTAAATCCAGCACTATTCAGATGGTGCAGAATCAAGTACAGTACGGAGGAACCGCAACGGAAGATCCTAACTTACACATCAGGAACTTCATAGAAATATGCGACACATTTAGATTCAACAATGTGTCAAATGATGCTGTGAAGTTGAGACTCTTCCCGTTTTCCTTAAGAGACAAGGCCAAAAGTTGGTTACACTCTCTGCCACCGGGATCTATCACCACTTGGGCTGATCTAGCTCAAAAGTTTCTTAGCAAATTCTTCACCATGGCAAAGACTGCAGCTATAAGGAATGCTATCACGCAATTTTCTCAACAGTCTGGTGAATCTTTATGTGAAGCGTGGGAAAGATACAAGGAAATGCTTCGACAATGCCCTCATCATGGCATGCCAAATTGGATGGTCATAAATTGCTTCTATAATGGACTAGGAATACAATCAAGGCCAATGGTAGATGCAGCTTCAGGGGGAGCATTATGGGCTAAAAGTTATGAGGAGGCCTACGATCTTATCGAGATGATGGCAGCTAATGAATATCAAAATCCAACTCAGAGGATGCCACAACAGAAGGTAGCAGGAATTCTTAATGTCAACAAGGCAACTTCCTTAGCAGCTCAGATAGAGGCTTTGAACTTGAAAATAGACTCTTTGACAGCACAAGGATTTCATCAAGTTGCTAGTGTTTGTGAGTTGTGTGCGGGCCACATGAATCAAACCAATGTGCCATCTCAAACGAATCGGTTCAATTCGTAAGCAATTTCCAAAGACAGCAACAGCCAGCTCCAAATTCCTACCATCCGAACAACCGAAATCATCCAAATTTCAGTTGGAGCAATAATCAAGGAGGAGCACAACAATCAAATCAGCCCTACCAACAATTTCAAAATCAGCAGTTTGGAGCTAGGCCATATAATCCATCTGGATTCCAGCAACAGCAGGGGCACCAATATCAGCAACAATATGCCCCACGACAATTTCAACCCCCAGGATTTCAACAACAATCCTATGGGAATTCTGGGCAATCATCTTCTAGTGAAAAGGCAGAATTGGAGGAGTTGAGGTTGGCGTCCAAAAGCCGAGCGGCTTCTATTAAAAATCTGGAAACTCAATTGGGACAACTCGCTAGTTTCATGATGAGCCGACCACAAGGAACACTCCCCAGTGATACTGAAGCTAATCCAGGGAGAAAGAACAACCAAGAGCACATTAAAGCCATCACTTTAAGATCGGGGAAGGTCACAGAAGGCATTGAATTGGAAAGAGCAAATAAAATTCTGCCCGATGAAGAAACGGAAAAAGTGAACTAGGGAAACACCGAGGACAAGAGTAAGGCTCCAATTTCAAGCACGGAGGTAGAAGAAAGTGTACCACCTCCTAAACAATCAGTCCCTGCACAGAAAGAAGCAGAAGAGCATGTCTATCCACCTCCGCCATTTCCTCAACGTTTGCAAAAACAGAAACTGGACAAGCAGTTTGGCAAATTTCTTGAAGTCTTTAAGAAATTACAAATCAACATTCCATTTTCTGAAGGGCATTTTATCGAGAAAAGTAAAACTTGAGGACTTAGAAACTGTTGCTTTGATAGAGGAGTGTAGTGCGGTATTGCAACAAAAGTTACCGCCTAAGCTAAAAGATCCTGGAAGTTTCACCATACCATGCACCATTGGGAATTTGTCTTTTGACAAATGTTTATGTGATTTAGGAGCAAGCATCAACCTCATGCCATACTAAGTTTTCTTACAACTTGGCCTTCCTGAGTCAAACCCGACGAACATGTCACTTCAGTTGGCTGATCGCTCTATCACTTATCCTCGGGGAGTTGTTGAAGATGTCCTAGTGAAAGTAGACAAACTTATCTTCCCAGCTGATTTTGTCATACTTGATTTCGAAGAGAACAAGAAGATTCCGATCATTCTTGGTAGACCATTCTTGGCGACAGGACAAACACTGATTGACGTCCAAAAGGGGGAACTTACAATGAGGGTGCATGATCAAATGTCACTTTCAACGTTTTTAAAGCCATGAAGTTTCCAACAGAAGAAGAACAGTGTCTGAAGGTAGACTTGATTGAGTCTACAGTACAAGAAAAGTTGGATCACAGGTTCATGAATGACACTTTGGAAAAGGCCCTTAGTGGAAGGTATTCATTAGATGAAGATGACATAGATGAACAATTACAATATCTGGATGCTTTGCCGTGGCAAAGAAAATTTGAAAGACCAGTTGAATCATTGGATCTTTCAGAACTAAAAGGGCCGCATCAGCAAATGAAACCATCTATCGAGGAAGCTCCAACTCTAGAGCTCAAACCACTTCCTAAGCACTTAAAGTATGCTTCTCTTGGTGAATCATCTACCTTACCTGTGATTATATCTGCTAACCTTTCAGATTTTGAGGAAGACAAGCTTTTAAGAGTCCTGAGGGAATTCAAAACAGCCATTGGTTGGACCCTAGCGGATATCAAAGGCATCAGCCCAGCTTATTGTCAACATAAAATTCCATTGGAAGAAGGTAGTAAACCAACAGTGGAGCATCAAAGGCGGCTAAATCCTCTTATGAAAGAGGTAGTGAAGAAAGAAATCATCAAGTGGCTGGATGCAGGGATTATTTATCCCACTTCTGACAGTGCATGGGTGAGTCCAGTGCAATGTGTACCGAAGAAGGGAGGCATGACTGTGATTACCAATGAAAATAATGAACTCATCTCTACTCGCACAGTCACCGGTTGGCGAATCTGCATGGACTACCGGAAGTTGAATAAAGCCAGAAGGAAGGATCATTTTCCCCTTCCTTTCATTGATCAGATGCTAGATAGACTAGCCGGCCATGATTATTACTGCCTTCTGGATGGTTATTCTGGATATAACCAAATCTGCATTGCTCCTGAGGATCAGGAGAAAACAACATTTACATGCCCGTTCGGCACTTTCGCCTTTCGGCGAGTTTCTTTTGGCTTGTGTGGAGCACCTGTTACTTTTCAAAGGTGCATGATGGCCATCTTCTCAGACATGATTGGCAAGACTGTTGAAGTCTTCATGGATGACTTCTCAGTATTCGGTCTATCTTTTGATGAATGCTTGCAAAATCTTGGCTCGGTGCTGAAAAGATGCGTGGAAACTAACCTAGTGCTCAATTAGGAGAAGTGCCATTTCATGGTACAAGAAGGAACTATTCTCGGGCACAAAGTGTCAAGTAAGGGTCTAGAAGTGGACAGAGCAAAGATAGAAGCTATCGAAAAGCTGCCTCCGCCTACTTCAATACGAGGGATTCGCAGTTTCCTTGGGCACGCAGGTTTCTACAGGCGTTTCATCAAGGACTTCGCAAAAATTTCCAAACCTTTGTGTCAGCTGCTGGAAAAAGATATTCATTTCAAATTTAACGAAGAATGTCTCACAGCTTTCGAGACTCTGAAGAAGAAATTGATTTCAGCACCCGTGATCATTGCTCCAGATTGGAGTGAGCCTTTCGCTATGATGTGTGATGCTAGCGATTACGCAGTTGGGGCCGTTCTTGGCCAAAAGAAAAATAAAATGTTTCATGTCATCTATTATGCAAGCAAAACCCTCAGCGATGCTCAATTAAACTACACTACCACTGAGAAGGAGCTGTTAGCCATAGTTTATGGTTTTGAAAAATTCCGTTCATACTTGCTTGGCGCAAAGGTGACTGTGTACACTGATCACGCGGCTGTCAGATATCTGCTCTCTAAAAAGGACTCCAAACCTAGGTTGATTCGATGGATTCTTGTGCTGCAAGAATTCGATGTGGAAATCAAGGATAGAAAAGGGACAGAAAACCAAGTAGCCGACCATCTCTCACGATTGGAAGACCTTGGGAAGACATCTCAAGACAAAACTGTCATTAATGAATCCTTTCCTGATGAACAGTTGTTTGGGATACAAGAAGAAGATCCTTGGTTTGCAGACATTGTGAACTTTCTGGTGAGTCGAGTGATTCCTCCCGAGCTCTCTTTTGCACAAAGAAAGAAATTCTTGCATGAAGTCAAATGGTATCGTTGGGACGAACCATATCTGTTTAAACAAGGAGCCGATCAGGTGATTAGGAGATGTGTGCCATACAGTGAAACAGAGGCTATTCTAAGGGATTATCACGCCACGACATATGGTGGCCATTATGGAAGTGAAAAGACCGCAACTCGAATTCTTCAAGCAGGATTTTATTGGCCATCCCTTTTTAAGGATGCTCATCAGTTTGTGTTGAAGTGTGATCATTGTCAGCGTGTTGGTAACATATCTAGGAGGGATGAGATGCCCCTCAATATAATGCTAGAAGTGGAAATCTTCGATGTTTGGGGCATCGATTTCATGGGACCATTCATTTCCTCATGTAACAATCAATACATCTTGCTGGCCGTTGATTATGTTTCCAAATGGGTTGAAGTCAAGGCACTCCCGACCAATGATGCCAATGTCGTACTCAATTTCCTTCACAAAAACATCTTCACAAGATTCGGCACTCCTCGAGTAATCATAAGCGATGAAGGTACTCACTTTTGCAATCGCAAATTTACTAATTTTATGGCAAGGTACAACATCAACCACCGGGTAGCTACGGCATACCACCCGCAAACCAATGGCCAAGCTGAGGTATCTAATCGCGATATTAAGCGCATTCTGGAAAAAGTGGTGAGTCCTTCGAGAAATGATTGGTCTTTAAAACTCGATGAAGCCGCATGGGCTTATCGTACAGCATATAAAATGCCCTTGGGTATGTCACCATATCAGCTTGTCTATGGGAAGTCTTGTCATCTGCCTGCCGAACTAGAGCACAAAGCTTATTGGGCGCTGAAGAAGTTGAACTTTGACTTATCAGCTGCAGGTGAGAAAAGAATGCTTCAGATTAATGAACTGGATGAGTTTCGGCTACAGGCTTATGAAAACCAAAATTTATACAAGGAGAAGGTCAAAAGATGGCATGACAGACGTTTGGTGCAAAAGTCTTTTGTACCGGGACAGTTAGTCTTGCTGTTCAACTCTCGTCTTCGATTGTTTCCAGGGAAGCTCAAATCGAGGTGGTCAGGGCCTTTTGTTGTCAAAACTGTGTTTCCACACGGAGCGGTGGAAATCTTTGAGAAATCACCCGATCAGTCGTTCAAAGTGAATGGGCAGAGATTGAAACCCTATTTTGGTGACACAGTGAACCGTGAGGCTGATACCACCAAGTTGGCCACCACATGATTCTCAGTATAATCGTCAAGCTAGCGACAATAAACAAGCGCTTCATGGGAGGCAACCCATAGGTTTGGTGTTTTTTATGTGTGGTTTGATTTGGTGTGATTTTGTTTAGTATTATGTCGAAAGTGCAGGTCATTGCCTCAGTTTGGAGCTCATTTCCACCACCTGATTCACCACCCGAGGAGGGTAACGATGCCAACAGTTAGGGGAGTTCTCGTTTATCCTTTATCTATACCTTCAATGAGGACATTGAATATTTTAAGTTTGGGGGTGATTTAGGATATTTGATTAATTGAGTCATAGTATGCATATAGTTTCATATAGTTCACAATATACCATGCTAGTATAATTTCATATAATTCATAAAAAAAAAAATATTATTGCATAATCATGATTAGTTGCATATCATATTTTCATTGATCCCGTAGCGCTTGGCGATTCCGTTTAGTAGTCAATGATGAATTTGAGTGTGATAATGATGGATAGAGGGCTGAATTAAATACTTATGAATTGACGTGCATGTTGCAGAAACACAATCTTTCACAACTCATCGGTTACTTTTGGGCTAGGTTAAGGTCATGCTTGTTTGGTTGTTGAAATTTAATCACCTGATTATATTTGGAATTTTCTTTATTCCCTTGATAGCGTAGAATCACTAAAATATAAGTTTGGGGGAAACCAGGGTTCATGCTAGTTTGTGTGTATTTGTTAATAATGGATAGGTGTCAGTTGGCTAGTAGCCAGCTCATATTTATATGAGTAGTCTAGGGTTGGAATTGAGAAGTCTCAGTCCAGATTGCATATATATTTTTAAAAAAAAAGGAAAAAAAAAGGAAAAAAAAAGTGTTTGTGAGTATGTATGCAAAAATTGATCAGGGTGAGCTCTTTAATACTCGAGCAATTAAGTTCTAGGGGACTCAAGCCTAGTGACCTAAGACTTTTCCGGTCTGGGATCCACTAACCTAACGCTCGCTACATGGGTATTATTGTATAAGCCTTTTTGGGTCTCATCCATTGCACGGTCAAATAAGCATGTGTGTTGTGTATAGTATTATGCGTCGTAGTTGTTAATAAAGCATGAATTCCTGTCTAACTCAAATGATGATGGAGGTGTTTCTAGGTTATGAAGTGTCTAGCGTCCATTCTATTTATAAACTTGTGATTGTTATGACGAAGAATATGTATGGTTTTGATCTAGTGCTAAGAGTAATCCTGATAAGTATTGCACACACGCACATTTATGTACTTGTAAATGTTAATATTCGGGTATTTAGGCGATCTCTATTTGGAGTTATCACATTCTCTGAGACACTCTGCTAAATTGGTTATTGCTTTGCCTATGGGATCTTTGCGTCAGTTGCATTCATGCATATAGAAGTATTCGAGTCTGTCTTCGCTTGAGGACAAGCATCAGTTTAAGTTTGGGGGTGTGATAAGTGGATTTTATATCCACTTATTTTGCGCTATTTTGACCTAGATTGATTGTTTATCCTTAAGTATGTTGTGTCTTTTAATTCAATTTTTGTTAATTAAGTTTTTGTTGTGCAGATCTCGTAACTTTAGGTATTGTGGTGATAAAAGGATAAAAACGGTGGATTTCTATCTCAATTTTATCAAGAGGACTGGCTACGAGGAAAAAAAGAATTGTCATAAAGAAATTCTGAGTGATATATTCTTAAATCTGGAACCCCGGTTGGAATTGATATATTTTTCGTTTCGCAAAAGGAATCCAGTTTCAGATCCTCAGTAGGCCGTAATTTACACCTGAGCGAGCAAGGAGAAAATAGAATTATCACAAAAAAATGGAAAGTGATATATTCTTAAAAAGAAAGTCCCGGTTGGAATTTATATATTTTTTGTTTCGCAAAAGGAATCCGGTTTTTGGTCCTCAATTTACCGCAGCTCAGGACTTAAAGATTCATTTATATTAACAAATATTCTATTTAATTAGAAAATTATAATTATAAATATCTAATAATATTAGATATTTATTTTTATAATTTCTGAATTAAATCAAATATTTGTTAATTAAAAATTATAAGTTAGAAATAAAAGAAATAAAAAAGAAACGAATATTGTGCAAATTATTTCTAGCAGGTGGTGAGCCCAGTTCACAAAATGCAAGTGCTGTGGTCGGCATTAAAGAAATAGAAAAAGAGAAAGAAACAAAAAAAAAAAGCAAGAAAAGAAGCTGTATCAGAAACTGTCGGCCAGGAAAGGCTGTTCCCTCACGCGACCTGGGGCGCGTGTCGGCCACGCGCCTGAAGAAAAGGAATAGAGTGCCGCGCGTGGCCTGCGACTGGCTGTTGTCTGCTGAGCGGGGAAGTGCAGTGGTTGGGGGCTAGTGCAGTATGCTTTCGGCTGTTTTTATTTGTTGTTTCAATTCTTTTAAATTCTTTTGCTTTCTTTTTGCTTTCTTTTTATTTTGTGGTGTGCTAAATTTGTGCTATAAATAGGCCTAGTTCTTGAGCTTATTTTCACACAACAAAATTGGAGAGCATCATTCTCTCTTGTAATTCTCTGTAGTTCTTGTAATATTAAGTTTGTTTTTATACACTTTATATTTTTGCAAATTTTAGTATAAGTGTTATTTTGGTTGAAGAAATTACGGGAATTATTTGGAGTGCTTTTCTCTTTCGGTGGAAGCTATTTCGGTTTTATTTTCTAATTTCTTATTTTACAGGGAATTATCGGAGTGCTCGTTTCTTGCAAGTGGAAATTATTTCGGTTTTAGTTTCTAAACTCTTATAATTTTCATATTTAATTTATCGTAATTTTTAATTTAGTTTTATTATTGTTGTTATTAGTATTATTATTATTATTGTTATTATTATTATTGTTGTTATTATTATTATTATTATTATTATTATTATTATTATTATTATTATTATGATATCAATTAATCCCATGATGACGATTCGTTTAATTATGAACTAATCGCCGTCATGGGATTCTAATGGATTTATTTACGTAATTTAGTAATTCGATGCCTTAATAAATTGTGTTATGATAAAAATTTCCGATTGCCTAACGTGGTTGTGCTTAATTTATTAGATGCGTAGCTATCATCTAAATTATTAATTCTTAATGAATGCGAAAGTGGATTTGAGAATTTAGAATTTGCCATGTTAGCACAGGTTCGTAATTTTCATATATAATTACGATTAGTGGTAGGGTTTTTTATCACATCGCCCTGTGTAGCCAAAAATAAGGAATTTATTCGTAAACCAGTTATGTTTTCAAATCTTATAGACATATAGGGTCTAGACATAAATGGTGTCCACGCAACTTCTATCTTTTTAAGTAGATGTTTGTATGGTTTGATATAAGTTAAGGTTGAAAGGCGCTTATATTAGTTTCGTGTTCCCGGCTAGCTTTCATAATTATCAGAATCACTTTACATTAAGGCATCAATTCTAAATGAAATAAATAATGAAATTAGAATCCCATGTTTATCTCATATATAAAATCTTTATCGTTATTTCATTAATTAATTGTGATTTGAACAAACCAACCATTTCGTTGTTCAGACTTCTATAATTAACCGAACGTTGTTGAATAAACATATTTACTTAAATACACCAAGTCTTCGTGGGAACGATCCTTATTTCCCTATATTGCTTTTGGACTGCGTATACTTGCGTAGAGAAAATAGCGAACAGTCTCAGTCGGCTATTAGATGTCAAAGCACATCTTGAAATCAAAAAGAAAACTTGAGTTGGTGAGGTATGAGAGGGGATGAAGTTCTTTCTTTATTTTTAAATTTTTTGTGATAATCTCACAAAAAGACCAAATCAATAAAGGTTGTTATATTAAAGAAGATAAGTTAAAATAAATAATTATGAACCGTTGTATCTAATATTAAAAAGTACTAACATAAAATTCATGCGATACAAGTACTCATCCATGAAAATTTTAAATGATCTGATTTGATATAATTTTAAATGATCTGATTTGATATCCCTTATTTAAAATGATCTGATTTGATCAAAGTTTAAATGATACTTAAAATTTTAAATAATCTGATATATTTATAGATGTGTTGCCCGTGATTTTTTTAGAAAATGAGGGATTTCAGTATGAAAATACAGAAAGATGATACGTTTTAACTGAAAAAGGTAATCGGTTAGTAAAAGCATTTATAGATATTATTGAAAAATAATAGGTTTAAAGTTAGAAAAAGTAGGAATAAATAATGTGCTTTAGGTAAAAAATATAATTTGATAATTTTTAGTAATTATAACATTAATATATTACTTTATTAAATTGAATTACCTGTGTTTTTAAAAAAAGAAAATTTTTAATTAAAAAATTTTTATTGAAAAAGAACAGGTTTTAGTTATGAAAAAATAGAATGGTAACGTGTTATAGCTGAAAAAGGTAATTGGTTATTATTAGTATTCATATTGTTATTATTTTATTTTTTTAAATAAAATTGTACGTAATATTTTTAGAAAAGTAGGAATTTTAGTTAAATAAAATATAAAAAATAATGTGTTTTATCTGAAAAAGGAAATTAATTAATTACTAAAAATTGAAAAAGTACATGTTTTACCTGAAAAAGTAAATTAATCAGTTACTGGTAATTATAATATTATTATTTTGATTTATTAAATAAAATAATTAATCAGAAAAGAAGTTACAAAAAAATAGGAGACTAAAGTGCAAGTATCATCATATAGGTATCATATGGACCAACCTACTATAGATGTTCAAGAAGCGCGAAATCATCCGTTTCGAAAAGAAACCCGATCCGAAAAAATCCTGCTCGGTTCGACTCGCCCAAAATTTTCTAAAATTTAAACAAAAAAATAATAGTTATAACTTGATGACGAGACCCATTTAATGAATACGTAAATTATCAAATTATATCTTTGTAATTTCTATTTACCATAATAATAATGATTTCTAGAACTTAAATGGATTGATAACAATCGTTAGATCTAATATTAAAAATGTATTTGATTGTTAGCATATCAATATAAACTAGCATGAAAGCCCGTACAAAGCACGGGCCAAATGCCAAAACATATGAGTCGTTGATTAAACTATGGCAGATAGTATGCAAAAGGAATAATGTATGTAATGATAAGCCGGAATCGGGAGGAGAATTGCGTGTAAATTAAGTATTTAAATCTAAATTTGTTAAACATATGACACGTAGTTTGAACTATGACAGATAGCTTGTAACGGGAAACATATGTATTGATAAGCTTAAATCAGCAAGACAATTATGCTTAAATTGAGTATTTAAATCTAAATTGAGACGAGGATACGGTTTTGAGATCATAAATTCAAGAATGAAAAGTTTGTTCTTGTAGTGGTTCTGATACACAAAGTGAAAATGCTGATTGCAAAGTGGCAAGACAAAGAAAAGGAGAAATGGTTATGTGTTCTTTGTTATTCCTAAATTGTGTTGTCCTCATGTTGTCCATGCCGAAAGTTCTTCACGCATGATAGTCTGTGCAAAGTACGGGATCCATTAAAATTGGCATAATTCACTTGTAATTTCAGAAATATTTTATGTTCTTGATATACCTGACAAAATATATTCTTGCGCAAGCTAATAATAACGTGAAATTTATATATGATCGAAACAGTATACTTTAATTTAAACACTATGGATATAATGTTCAATTTTTTTAATTAATTTTAATTTTTCTTAAAAATTTATATTGTGTTCTAATGTTAGCAATAAATTTACCCTATACACATTGTAAATGATAAAACACTCATGTTTCTTGGTCTAGCTAAATATAATACCCAATACCAGTTAGACTAACCGATTTTAATTAAAGTATAATTGTGTTTATCAAACCGCTCAAATCTCAAAAATTGCTCATATCGCCAAATACGATTTTTAATTTTTGTGATGCTATTGTGAATTTAATTTTATCCAAACTGTACGGTTTGTTGTGAGATTTTTGAATTTTATTAATGCGGTAAAGACTGCATCGTACCATATTTCATAATAATAATAATAAATTTACAATATACATATAGTTTTACTACTTTCTTTTACTTACATTCAATATTTATATTTATTAATGACCATATATATCTCATCAGTTGTCCAAATTCACAATATACCTGACATTATTTGTATATCGTCCAGAATTAGTCGTGTGTTGCTGTTTAGTTTTTTGGATTTACATTTCGTTCCTTACTAATTTATTATATTATGTTTAACTGAATGATCTCTGACAATTGATTTGGTTCATGGCTAGTAGAGGTGTTCATGGGTTCAAAAATTGGATTAAACAGACCCAACTCGACCTTCTTTTCGGTCGATTGACTCGATTAAAAAAATTCGATACTTGATTAAGTTAAAAAAAATTAAATCAAATTAAATGGATTGTGTACGGATTCTATGTTTTTTCAGCCAACCCAACCCATACCGATTTAAGTTACAAACCTTATTTGATATTTTAAATATTTATTTATATATTATATACAATCATACATTATAGACTATAATCAGGGACGGAATTAGGGGGCATGGGGTGGCCATGGTCCCCCCAAAACCTTCCCCAAGAGCTTATCTTCCTTTATTTTTATGTACCAAGATTGATAAGATAGTGTGTTTTGGTCACCCCCATATCTAAAAAATCTTGGTGGTTCCCCCAAATATATTCATAAATCTCATATATTCTTGAATTTCATACACATAAATACATAATAATGTTCTTGAAAATCTAGAATGTGACATGTATTTTCGTCTTTAAAAGTTTTATTCTAAGTTTCGCCCCCTCCATAAAAAATTCCTGGTTCCGTCCCTGACTATAATATAATTTAATTTATAAATGTATGATTATATTTCGTACGTATGCATATGACTTACGATATAATTTACATCACTAAAATTATAATATTAATCAAAACTAAATATTAACACTAAAGTTGTAATTTATACGTATTTTAGTTTTATTTAGATTTTCGAAATAAACGATTTTATATAGTTTTGATTTATGATGTGCGTTGGGTTGGGTATGGTTGGATTACAAATTTATTTTTCGTGATTTGGGTTAATAAATTTCAAACTGATTTAATTGGATCATTTTACAAAAATGTCTCCAACCCGGTTAATCAAACCCATGAACATCCCTAACGGCTAGTTACGCTACTATCACACTCTTCCAGCCTTCCAGGTAACTCTGTTGTCACTGTATCTTAATTTTAAAAAAATAGAATAGAATAATTTAATTATAATATTTTATTATATTAAATAAATATTAATTTGAATTGATACAGAAAACATAATATTAAATTTAAAGCATATATTACATATCATGATTTATCAAATTAATTTAATTAAAAAATGTTTTGTAAAATATAGATTTTTTGTTTGAAAAAATAATATAATCACCAACTCCCAGCGAGGATTCTCGTTCGTTCCTTGTTCAGGGATCTGGACAAGTTCGAGAAATAGGAGCGGAGTTAGCATTCCCCGGTCTGAAATGATTTAATGATCATCCTTTATCCAAATACTATGTTTTTCATGTAGAAAAACATAGATGGTATAGCGGTAGAGTCAAAGAATATTAAATAATATTTCATAAATGTCCTAAAAACATATACATAAACAAAATATTTTAGACATCTACTAAATAACATGAAAATTCACGTCCCCTTAATATACATCATTAATCATTAAAAATATAATGCATTTAATAATTAGAAGGGGATAAAATGTTGATAGTTTAATTCTAACTAGCTTCGTTACCCGTGCAAGGCACGGGGATATTATAGCTTTATTGTGAGATTTTGGTTATTAATAGTTGTGGTCTGCATATTCTTCAATAATTGCAATATTGCTTAAATATAGATTAACTTACTCTTCTTTCAAGTGTTCTCACTTTCTAACAGGTTGTGTCCCAAAAATTCTAATATCCAATCAATTAGTCATCTAGTTCAATGATTTTAGTTATAAATTTAAATTTATTATATTTAGAACTGAGATGTCAAATTCTGGACAATGTGAAGATTAACTAACGTTTTCATAGCATTTGACTTTAGGGGGGGTTTTAGAGTAAAATCATAAGAAATTGGAAGGCATAAATGTGAAATAAATTTAGATAAAATGTGAAATATTGCGATATTTTGAATTTTAGTAGTTCAATTTTGTGGTAGTGAACACCTTTCAATTTATAGCGGTATTGCCGAAATATAGCTTAGTAAACTCACTTCTCGAGGGTTTCATTTTTAACATGATATATCTTAGATTTATAATATCAACTAAGATAGACATCTAATTCAATATATTTATAGCTGTGAATTTTAATTCAGTTTATTCAGAACTGAGAATTTAAATTACAAATATTATTCTTGTTATTCCCACGCTTAATCCCTAATCGCGAACCCAATCAATTCGTTCCAATTCTCGAATTTTATGAGTATTTCTATACGATTGTTATTCATATATTGGCGTATTTATATATTAATTTACCAAATAATTTTAATCTACATATACGCACCAATATAAGTTATTAATTGCGAAAGTTAATGGTAATTATTAGTTTGATGTAATTAATCACGTAATATTTAAGTATTAAATAAACACATATCGAATACAAGATCATTAAATGATGTATATTAAATGTATGAAAGGCTAAAATGGTAAATATGCAAGGAATAAAATGTGACATGTTGTGGTATTATATAGATATAAGATTGAATTTTAAATAAATATATTAAAAAGAATATACCAAGTGATTTTTTTAGTGAATGGAGTGAATGATTTTTAAGTTTGTATCAAATGGTTGTAAATGGCACAATAGTTATTTGTCCAATGGAGTGGTTATAGGTTCAATTCCCACTAAGAACAATTTTTTTATCCATAATATAATAGAGGGGCATGTTAGTAATTTACTAAATAAGGTTGAAAATCCATGTTCCCCAATAATAGATATAATGGATATTATAAAGTGTATATTAATAATTTAAATTAAATATAAATAGATTTTCTAAATTGAGTAGAATATTCATGTAAAAATTCGTTACTTTCTTTTCTTTTCAGTTTATGAATAATTTAAGTTGGATAATAGTTTTTACACCATTATTAAATTTAATATTACTAGCTTAAAACCCGTGCGATGCACGAATTTTTTTAAAATATTATATGAATTTTTTTTTCATTAATTTAAATTAATTTTTTAAAACTTTAATTTTGGAGGTTTAAATTTTTATAAAAGATGATTTGATAATAATTATATAAATGTTATCCATGATATTTCTAGAAAAGGAGAGATTTTAGTCAAAAAATATAGAAAAGATGATAGGATTTAGTTGAAAAAAGTAATTGGTTAATTATTAGTAATTATAAAATAATTATTTTATTTTATTAAATATAATGCCCGTGATATGATTAGAAAAAGAGAGGATTTAGTTAGAGAAAATTAAAAGGTAACATATTCTAGGTGAAAAAGGTAATTGATTAGTTTATAGTATTTATAATTTAGTTACATTATTTTACTAAATACAATTGCTCGTAAGTTTTTTTGAAAAGAAGAAATTAATATTGTACGTGATATTTTTATTAAAAGAGAGATTTTAGTTAGAAAATACATAAAAGATTATACGTTTTAGCTGAAAAGGGTAATCAGTTAATTATTAATATTAGAATATTATTAGTTTATTGTATTAAATAGAACCGCCCGTGATATAATTGGAAAAAAATATATTTTAGGTAGAGAAATAGAAAGATAACGTGAAAATTAAAAAGATTATACTATTTATGTGAAAAAGGTAATTGATTAGTTTATAGTAATTATAATTTAATTAAGGCAATCGACTACTTACCATTAATTTTAATTAATTAATTTTAATTTAATATAATTTAATATACTCATGTTTACGTATTATACTATTGTTTCCTTATTATAAACAATGTATACATATTTTCAATATTTTTATTAATAATTGAAAAATATGATGTAATATTTTCGGGTATATATTATTGATTGTAAGATTAGTTTTAATATAAAAAGGTAACGTGTTTTAATTTGAAAGAAAATATTAATGATTGTAAGATATGATACGATTGATATTTTTATAAATAACGTATACATTTATAAATAACATATACAGATTTTTAATATATTTTATTAATAATTGAAAAATATGATGTACTCTTTTCGGGTATATATTAATGATTGTAAGATTAGTAGGTGTTTATAAAAAGTAATATTTTCAATTAAAAGCAAATGTGAAAAAAGGTAATTGACTACTTACCATTAATTATATTATGTTATTATTTATTTTAGGAGTTTTAATAGTATAGATATCATATATATTTTTCTTTATAATGAAGGGTAAATAAGTAAATTCACTTAGTACCAAAAAACAGGTACCAAAACTTTTAATGTTTCGGCTTTTATATAATAGTATAGATTTTGTAAAATTGGCGTGGAAGGTAAAATTGTCTACATCTCATTTTTAGAACTCAAAATAGCGCATAAATAGTAAATTGAGCATATAAAATTTAATGAAAAAATGTTTGATATTTTTTTAACTCCAATTCGACTATTTTTTCTTTATTTTTTGGAATTTGGGAATTTTAATTTCTTCCAATAAAATAAATAATTTTATCTTATAAAAATCCAGTTTAACACAAAATCTTTATTAAACTATAATACGAAAATTGGGGTAGAAATTGTAGCTCGATTTCCAACTCATTTTGGTAATATTTTTCAGTCATAGATTTTTTAAGTCAAATTAATGAATACCGTAAGATTAAATACCAAAAACTATTTTATATAGAGGTTTAGAATCTCACCAACAACATATTGAAATTAATATTTATTTTATTAGTTTTGAAAATATTAATAAATTTAAAATTACATCAAACACACGTTATTATATGCTATTTTATCATTAATTCTTTTTTAAAAATATATGACAATAACCCGTATTTTATACCGGCTATAAGGTAGTTAGTTATTTATAAAATGAACAAAACAATACCCTTGTCCACGATTTTCATTACTGGGGAGACATATAATGTGGAAAATGATAAGTATTGATAAGATAGGTACTTTTTTAACCCCTGGGTCATTTTTTGCTTATTTTTGTTTTCATTCTTCCTGACCATATGTAATCATCATTATAAGGTGTTATCGAATATTCCTCATAATATAAGATCATCGAATATTCCACATAATATAAGATCATTGTCAAATGAGTTAGAGCTAGTTGGCCCAGTATTAATTTAGGAACTTAGAGCAACTCCAACATTCTCTTTGTGTTTTCCTTATAAATATTATAAAATATTAGGTTCTTAGTGATTTAGGATATTATAAGGTATGATAACTCCAACAAGCTTCCTTATAATTGATCCTTATATTATTAAATAATAAATAAACGGAAGGAAGCAAGAACAAAAAAAGAGGGAAACAATTGGAAAGAGGAGGGAAAATAATATTTTATTGATAAAAGTGAAATAAGGGAACCCTTAAAGATAAGGGATGACATGATGCTCTTAACTTTTTAAGGAAAAGTTAAGAGCCTGTTGGAGCACAATTTTAAACATAATCTCTTATAATTTGAGTTAGGAGGTCATATAAGGGATCTCTTGGAGTTGCTCTTAAAAAGGCGAAGAAGGTATACTCAAATCTCATTGGTCAATTCTGACAAAACAAAAATATACATCTCAATGGTTAATCAAGAATCCAGAGCTACCTATACAGATGGGAGTACAAAGATTCATGAAATTATTATTATGTCAAGTCTGCTAGCCTGATTTCCTTTTTACATAGGCAAAAATACAAAGATTAAGCTGCAGCCTCAACACTTTCAATATAATTCATGTAAATTGGTTAATATTTTCTTTTGTCCATTTCCAAGAATTGAGATTCCTTTGTAAAGATTATGAAACATGAATCTTCTCTGAATAATCAAGAAGTTTGTGCGAGTGTAATAACAATGTAGAGACATTACAGAGTTGTCCTGCTAAGCATCTCCTTATCTGTAAAAACACAGACCATGAAACAAGCTTATAAATGTACAGCTATCTAAACACTTTTTTTACTAAATTTTTACAAGATTCTGCACTCTGCAGCCACAGCTCAGTCTGCTACTTGTGTGTCTTCAATTTTAAAAATAAATGAATGTTACTTGTAAACATCGACTATATATCGATAGGTCCACATTGTATAATCAATCTTCATCGTTACTTGATAATGTTAGGAAACTTTAGTATAGTTCAATTTCATCGTTGATAACAAACATCAGATGTGACTGTCTAATTTTTATATCAAGAGACAAATTATGTAACAGGTATCTAGTTATACTTAATTAGCAACCATGTATGACAAAGTGACATTGTATTTTTCAACACCTTTAATCTCTTTTAGTGTCCATCTTGCACTTGAGAAACTTCATGCCGACACCTATGGCTTCTTGGAATCTCCTTGCAGTTTGGTTCTTTCTCCTTTTACCGCAGAGTCTGTCTACGAAATTTGCACTTTCTCCTGAGCAGTTGCCTACCATGAACCCGTTAAACTGTTCATTAGACCAAAGCAAGACGTGCAGTTCCATACTCTATCTGAGCAATGGTCTTCAGAAAGAAGAAATTGCAGGTTATTACCGGGTAAATGCATCGGATATTAAGAATGTCATCAATGGCAACAAACAAGGCTACCTTGTACAAGTACCTTGTTCTTGCAAAAATGTCAATGGCACTATTGCGTATTTCTATGAGACAGTCTATAAGGTGAAGCAGAATGATTCATTTGTGACTGTGTCAGCTGATTACTACAGCAATCAAGCTTGGCCGGATGGAGGGGAAGTGTCATCTTATAAGCCAGGTGTAGAATATCCTGTCCATCTTCTCTGTGGGTGCGTACAAAGTGAAGCTGAAATCATTGTAACTTATACTGTCCAGAAGCAGGATACACTGTCAAAAATCGGGGATGATTTATCTGCTGAAGTAAGCAAGATTCAGAGCCTAAACAAAAATTTGGCTCAAAATTCAACATATATAGAAGCAGACTGGGTGCTGTTTGTGCCTATGGAGATAAATGGAATTCCTGTGCCTCAAGATGTTGAGAAGATGTTTAGGGGTAAGTCATACAATTTGGTTTCATACTAATGCATTCATATGAACAATGTTTCTCCACAAAGTCCTTGCTCCGAATACCTTCTCAACATCATGTAGAGAGACATTATTATTCACTTTCTCAATGGCAATATGATTCCATTTTTCGCGAGTTTATTCTAGCTTCCCGTAAACAAAAGTAGAAGTCTTTCAAATTTGATTGTTGTTACATGTTAATCTCTTAGATATTTCATACTACTTGGTAATGCAATGCGAAGTGCCAGCATGTCATTGATGAGCGATGACATATACTACTGTATTAGCTTTACACATCTAAACTTGAGAAAGAGTTTTTAGGACACGAAACCAGACAAAAAACACAAGGGTAAGCGACAAATATAGCTAATAAACTAATCTTCGGACTGTACTAAATAATTATGTTGGGTAAAGTTAAATATTCTAACTTTGTTTTTCCCGCTCATTAGCAGGACATAATCACAAGTGGGTGATAATAATTGGAGTATTAGCAGCAGCGACGATATTATCAATATGCACATTGGCTATTATCCTTCTCAGACGAAATAGATCCCTGAAAAACAATAAAGAGGACGTAAAAGCTCATGTATCAAAGACAATGAGTGCCCATAAATCATTTTCTTTGCAAAACAAATACCTGCAAAGAGAAGGTCTGGACGACTAAACATACTTAATTAGAGTTCCTAGCTTCGAGAATGCAGTTTTTTCATTTGGTCACTATGAATTATGTTATTGTTGACTCACACTAAGGTAATGCTACATGTACAGATATAACGGGTTTTGAGTCAGAAAGACCAGTAGTATATAGCATTGAAGAGATTGCAGATGCAACTAGTGATTTTGATGAAACTCGAAAAATCGGAGAGGGAGGATATGGGAGCGTATATTTTGGGGTACTAGGAGAGAAGGTAAGAAGATCTCCTTTCGTTATATATGGTCCGAGGTTCATTGTATCCCAAACATCACTATTGCTGCTTGCTACCTTCAGGAGGTTGCCGTAAAGAAGATGAGATCTAACAAGACCAAGGAGTTCCTAGCAGAGCTCAAGGTCTTGTGCAAGATACACCATATAAATGTGGTATGGAATTATTGCTAGACTTCCATTTCATTTAGTTGTTCTGCAGCTTCTCTTTTTGTTTCCATAAGGATAAACAGGCTAATCAAGATTTCGTCACAGGTGGAGCTCTTGGGGTACGCCAGTGCAGAAGACTACCTCTATCTAGTTTATGAATATGTCTCTAATGGATCTCTTGGTGATCATCTTCATGATCCTTTATTAAAAGGTATTCAGATTAACTATTCAGAATGCAATCAATTTTAGTAATGTAACTTTATGTATGTTAATGAAAACATCTAGAAGACATTAATGCTGAGCACATCAATCAATGTAGAGGACACAAGATAATGATCATTTCTTTATTTACTTTTTAAACAGGTCGATGTGATGAAGTTAGCAACTAACAGTAAAAATAAAAATCATTGCCATGAAGGAAGAAAATATATATATCTCCTCTACCGTGTAAGATAGTCTAATTAGCAAGGAAGTGTAGATAGATAATACTGGATCATTCATCAAAAAGATAACTAACGGATTAGACAATGGATGGATAGTTAGTTATTCCCTTTATTCTTTACTCTGTTCAGAACTTACTCTACTTGCACCGCTTTGACCTGATCATCCATAACGCGATAACGGACAGTTACTATCTGTTGCTAAGGGGGGTTTCCATAGCAACAGAGGCAGGGTCTTACTGTAATGAATCCGTCATTTTTATCAATCAAGCATGAGAAGACCACAGCATGTGCAGGATTCAGATGAAAATTCCCATTGTTAATAGAAGCAAAAAGATCATGGACCATGTGCTTCAAAATTTACAAGTTCATGCAGTTATTAATTGTGAATAAGTGTTTGTGTCTTCTTACTTTAATGGATTGTAAAAAATTAAAGCTAAATTATAACAGCTGGAGAAATTGCCTTACATTATTAGCCATTGACCAGGTCATCAGCCTCTCTCGTGGACTGCAAGAACACAGATAGCGCTGAATACAGCAAAGGGTATTGAGTACATTCACGATCACACTAAATCCCGGTACGTGCACCGTGACATAAAGACAACTAACATCTTGCTTGATGAGAGGCTTAGAGCAAAGGTACTACAGCAGAAGTACACTATTTTTTGACTAGTAAATGTTTGCAGAAGTAACGAACTTTTGTTTTTGAAAGTCCTTGTTCTGTAAATAAACATTTTAAGCTGAACAATATTTATCAACTATATAAATAAAACAATTACTAAAAATACTGGCATTCTATTTCAGTCCCTTGTTTTATGTACTGTATTAATGAGTAAATAATAGCTTTAGCTAGTACCTAAATTGATTTCTATAGGTTGCAGACTTTGGATTAGCAAAACTGGTCGGAAGAACCAATGAAGATGATTTTGTAGCAACTCGCCTGGTTGGGACACCGGGATATCTACCTCCAGAGTATAGTTTTACCATTATTGAAACTTCATTGTCCAACCATAAGTGCATTAGGAGGAGACTAACTGATATTCAGTATCCAGTTAATCTCTTTGAAACACTGTAATTGATTGCCATCTTCCCTTCTCCTTTTATTCATGCACAGGTGTGTGAAAGAGCTGCAAGTGACCACTAAAACTGATGTTTTTGCATTTGGAGTAGTTTTGGCAGAGCTTATAACTGGTCAGCGTGCACTCATTCGTGACAACCGGGAACCTAACAAGATGAAATCACTCATCACAGTAGTAAGTCAACTATATATATGGTAAAGAAATTCGAGCAAGACTAAATAATATGCATGATATTCAGTTTCATAAAACTAATCATTTCTTGTTCAGATTAATACAGTCTTCCAAGATGAAGATCCGGTAAAAGTATTACAATCTGTCATTGATGGCAATCTCAAAGGAAGCTACCCTATGGAGGACGTGTACAGGGTTAGCCTTTTAAATTTTATATCGCTGTTTTGTATATCTTTTACCTTTTCTACAATTTATATGATAAGTACTACCAAATAAAATTGAATAAATTAGCATCTACAATGATTTGAACTGCAATAGTCATTACCAAAGCGCTTATTGTGGTACACTTGCTACGAACAAGAACATAAATTTGCCTTTGATCCAAAAAGTTATATCATCTTTACATATTCTTAACACCAAGGTCTAAGATTATAGTTAAATTGATATCTACAGTACTTTTCCCACTGAACACTTGCATCAATGCTAATGTTCAGAACAATGCATAAGAAAATGAAACATAAGTTATACTCGGTCTGTACATGAGGCTGACAGGTTTAACCATCTTCTACGATGATATCCTACAGATGGCAGAAATAGCTGACTGGTGTCTGAGTGAAGATCCAATCAGCAGACCAGAGATGCGGGAAATTGTTGTGGCACTATCTCAAACTATGATTTCATCCGTGGAGTGGGAAGCATCGCTGGGAGGAAATAGTCAGGTTTTTAGCGGGGTTTTCAGTGGGCGATAAAATGTTTAGGTAGCGGACTAGCATGTAGTTGCAGTTTTCAGAAGCACTTCTTTTAAGCACAACAGTAGTGGCTAGTTGTCCAGAAGAAAATAGAAAGGTTGCGACTTTGTTTATTTTTAGTAAGAACGAAGGATGGATATCGAATGATGCATACATCATTAAACTTTGATAATTTATATCAAAATAAATAATTAACTTGCTGTAGATGTTCTTGAGTGTCTTTTAAGGAACTCAAACTGTACTCAACTCTAATTATAAGACCAGAAAGTTTGGTTAACTCTGCATTAGTACATACTAAAGAATCATACGAACTGGTCACACTGGCCAGTTACCAGTGTGAACAATTCTGCATAATTTGGCCAACCAAGCAAATTCTGATGATCAAGTTTGGTACATGCAAGTGTACAACAGCAGCAAAAAATTGCTAAATTGTACTCCTAATAACATTTTTAATCACAAAAATACGTAAAAATATAAGACAATACTAAACGAAGCATTGAGTTTGAACGAAGGCGATGTTATTAAATCTATGTCTGAAAAACATTTGAGTTTGAATCTGTAAAAAAACCCATTTTATTTTACTCAAAACAACTACCCCTGAGGTTAGAATTCAAATAAGAAGCGATTGATAGTTATTGAAGAGTAATTCAACTGAAGAAGCAAATTCGGACATACAAAACCATCACTAAAGTACAAAAAATACATAGATGCACAAGCACAAGTAGAGAAGTAAGAGAGTTACGCTGAGGAAATTATCAAAACATGCAACGCTAAGGTTGGAGCAGCAACTGCAGCCAACAGTCAAAGCCTTTGCTTGCTAGGAAAAAACAGTAACCATCCCAGAGGCCAAGCAAAGGCACTAGCATATCATTGAAAACAAATGACATTACTCTATCGACGATAGTTCGTACCTTTTATCACAAAGAATCATCAGCAGTGCAGTAGTTATGCATGTGAGAGAGATTCAATGAAGTGATAAGCAATCAATTTTTTTTCAGGGGTAGGTCTTGGGCCACGGCAGAAAGTTATGCCGATATTTTGGAAAGCTAATATCACATATCCCCTTGAAACTTCCATCCCCAAGATTGTAATGTATTGCCTTACCAGGTATGTGCAATACCAAAAAAGAGTCCTCCTCCAAATTTTATTTTGTAACAAGCGAGAGAAGATAAACATCATCAGGATTTGCTTCCCTCATCTGCAGAAAAACTTGAGAAACAGGAGAAAGAACAACGTCGTGCTTGAGGAACCACCCCAAGTAATCACTCTTCATTTCATACACGCTGAGATGTAAAACATGGATATCCACCATGTACATTAAACTCTATGTTATAATTCGTAAGAACTTGAAACTTACAGGATCCCAGAGCAAAAAATGGCGCACTAAACGCAATGCCAAAACATCTACAAACCTGTATACAGAAATGCAGAGCCATGGGCCCATATGTAACGAGAGCGTTAAATCAATCTTGTGATGAGTGAGCAAAGACAGATGACTATCAACATGATGCAATAGAAGTGGAAACGACCCTACGAATAGAGATGCGTTCCAAGTTTAAATGTATGTTTTTGTGCATATTTTTTACAAAGAAATATCTATCTAACTTTAACAAGTAAATAAAATAAAATAAAAACAAAATCACACTAGGGTGGACAATCTGGATTTTTTAGTCACTGTGTTTAAATCGCACAATAGAACATTAGTTCAGCCAAAGAAAGAAATCTTAGACAATTCAAAACCATAAATGACATACGACTTTTAAAGAAAACACCTTTCCGTCAAAATAACAAAGCATTCTACCTCTAGATACATAATCAAATAGGTAACATTTAAAGCATAGTAAGATTTAACAGTAGAGCTAACCACATTATCAGCCAAAGCATAGTAAGATTTAACAGTAGAGCTAACCACATTATCAGCCAGAAACTAATACAAGTTTCAACCATTCTAAGATTTCATTTGAAACTTTGTGATGTATTTGACCTCCTTCTGTTGTTCTTGTACTCATCCTGGTCATTAGGTGAGACGAGACTCTCAGCGTATGTCCTCCCGACTTCAAAAAGATTTGGCAATCCAGTAGCTTTCATAAACTTGTACATACTACAGTCCTTTGCACCAGAAATCAACAAGACAGGTTTATGAAATCCTAGAATAACTATGTTATCTTCAGATGGCAAAACACAAGCATGACCATTATTATCAATTGAGGCAAGATCCGAACACGCCATTCTTCATTTTCCACAACTTAACTACCCTCTCATATATATTAGTGTTTATTACACAAAGGCAACCTTCATGTATCCCTAGTCTCTGAAATCCCCAATTCAAATCAAAATTCGAATCAGGTAGTGACAATTTAGAGAATTCCTTATTAGCTACATTAAATGCTGCAATAAGCCATGTAGATGCAGAATCGTTAAAATTTCTCGTTAACCAATAAATAAACCCTCCTACAAAAATTCCCGCGATAAAGATATTAACTGCAAAATCGAAAAGAGATGATCCAACCTCCTTCCATTGCTTTGTTTTGAGTGTATAAACACAAACAAATGCATCCTTTTCTTTCATGAGTTTATAACAGATACCAACAACCACATAGTCATCACTACAAGAATCATACCCTAAACCAAACTGATTACATGTAGTTCTATTAGCTCGATATTGCCAAGGGACAAGAGGTAACATCTTGTACTCTAGAGTTGTAGGATTGAGTAAAAACATACTTCTACGATGGTCTTCAACTAAGACTAAGCCATGACAAGAACCCCATACCCTAGCCCATTTGTTCTTGCATTGTTTCGAAGGATTAAAATTCAAATTCGATGCAATCCTATCGGGGTTATTGTTATCCAAACGAACCGAATGAAGAGTACGTTCATATTTACCTACGAGTAGGAGACTAGTATCCGAGATTTTGGTGACATGAGTTTTGATGAAACTTGGATCAGAAATAAGAGAATTCCATAATTTCGAAACACATTTGCATAGACCAAGAGATGTAGCAGGAAGATATAAGAATATGCACGTCAAGATTTCTTGTGGAATAAAGTTAATGTAGTTTTTTCTTGACCTTCTAACTCTTGGCAAAGCGGAACTCGGCATTGTATTTTGAAATTTGAGTTGATTGGTGAGAAACCCTTGAACTAATTGTGGAATGTAAAGAATTCTTTAGGATAATTGAACTAATTGAACTAATTGTTTGTTAGTATAATAGGCAAGAGGCAAAAACTATGGGATAACATTTTAATTTGAAAATATTGTGATCACCTTAAGAAAAATGCACAAAATTTGCACAAATTCAAATTTCCAACTGACATTCCAATGAATCCTGGTAAATATATGCTATTGGCCAATCAGAAGTTCTAAAAATTCAAAAAATTATAACATATTATAACGAACATATTTTTTTTTTTTTTGTGAATTTACCAATTATACTACCTTTTTTAGTTTCATTTTCAAATCTATTAATATATATTAAACTTCAACACAAGGGCAAAGTTTGCCATTTTAATGGGTGTGAAGTTACGGTTTTACCCATATTTTTTAAAATATTACAAAAATGTCATCCTTTAATAATTATATAAAATAATGAAATTATGCTTGTGTTGAGATTCGAACCACTAAACTTCTAATCTCAAACTCATAGCCTAACCAGTTGTGCTACAATTGATTCTGAGTTTGGTTTAAAAATCTTATAAGA
The DNA here is from genome assembly GCA_036435485.1 of Saposhnikovia divaricata. NCBI lineage: Eukaryota > Viridiplantae > Streptophyta > Magnoliopsida > Apiales > Apiaceae > Saposhnikovia > Saposhnikovia divaricata. The sequence continues at coordinate 155,196,331 of CM071595.1, forward strand.
TAAACCACCTATCTTCTCCTTTTGTTTCCTCCTCCTTTTTTTTAGCAAATGAAATGTTGGTTCATAGTATTTCTAAAATATTGAATAGATAAAATTATAAAAAATATTTTAATCGACTGAGCATACTCTACAATTTTTTTTTTGTCATTTTAAATAATTGATATAGAAGAAAATTAGATTATACATAATGTAACCGAGTCCAAAAATAAAAAAAAAAATTATTTACATACATCTCCATGTAGATGTTAAATTATTTAAATAAAAAAATATTTGATTTTCAGAAATATGTTAATTTTAGTTATCAAATCATACATAATTAATAATTGCAGCACATAACTTTTACATATGTAAAATTTTCAATATGTGAGTCATATTAGAGGGTATTGGTCGACCAACTATTTAGATCGACTTTCACCGATTTAAATATATGATTGGTCTAAAAACATAAATATATATGAAAAATAATTGAACTTATGTTAAAAAAATCAAAATTCTAAAAATTTGATGTATGTTGTATAAAGGAAATATAAATAACATTCATATTAAATCAAAAAAGATATAAAATTTTGAATTATAAATATTACAAAAGTACAGTAATTATTTAAAATGGTCAATTAGATTATAACTCGACTATAAAGTATGCTATAAATATTATAAATGTACAATAATTATTTAAAATGATCAGCTAGATTATAACTCGACTATAAAGTATAGTACATATGAATTTTTATATATTATATTGATCAATATAATATATAAAGGTTGTGTTATAACATATATTTAGATCAATTTACGATTAAATCAAAAAATTGATACTGGATTTCATATACATGCACGGGTGATTAAGGTTGTCATATTTCACATTGATCGAGATATTTAGAAAATTTAAAATTGAGTTAAAAAATAATTCAAAATTATAATATACATAATATTTCAATTTACCCCATTTTTTATTGAACTTCTATATACTGTAATAAATATTAGACTAAAATTTAATATTTAAGTTAAAAGTGTATAAATGTATATGTTTAGAAAAAATGATGGAGACAAACATAAGGATGACTTTTATTCAATATTAAGAGATTTAGTAATACTAGCTTATAACAATATTAAGAGATTTAGTAATACTAGCTAGCTTATAGCCCGTGCAAAGCACGGGTTACTTTTAATTTTTTTTTTCAATTAATTTATAGTGTATTGTAATATTGTAAATATTAATTTTAATATGTTATTGGAAAAATTTGGACATTACATCTTTTTATATAATAATTTTTAGTATTAAATATAAATTAATATGTTGTTGGCGAGAATCGAACCTTAGACCTCTGTATATATAACAACTTTTAGTATTGTTGTATCTAACGGTCATGATTTATTTGAGTTGAATATCTAACAATTATGGATTAGGGATAACCAAAAATGAGTGGATAACCAAAAATTGGGGGTTAACCAAACTACAAATTGTAACCCTTTCGCTTATTATAGTATAGTATAGATGTCTCAAAATATAGTCTTACATATATGATCAATATTTTATAACAAAATCAATGAGTTTACATACGCCTTTCTTATAAACGCACAATTTTACAAAGATAATTATTTATATAATAATCAAAGGTTCAATTTGATAAAGTTCATTTCACGGAATTGAAACTAAATTAATAATTTAACCATAAGTATTCATGTGATTATTATCATATGAATATTTATCCAAATTTTATGAAATCTAATCAAATTATAAAATATTTTGTCCAAAAATTGGTATGCAATATTACAAAAACTATAAAAATATTCGATAGATCAAAATCTTATCGTTTATCATATTTTTATTTACAATATTATTTCAAATATACAATTTTAGACGAAAAATCAATCCAGTGCCCCGTGCCTTGCACGGGCATTTACGCTAGTTTACTATAGTTGTAGAACATTGCAGTTACACTATCTTTACAATTTTATGCTATTATTTATTTATATTTTATTTAATAATTATACTATGCTGATTATGCGCTGACTGCACCTATGCTAATTGTGTGCCACGTGGTAGATGGGTCCCACCCTGCTGACGTGGCAGGTGGGTCCCACCCCTGCTGACGTGGCAGCTGACATGGTAGGTAGGGGTGTAATTTAAACTGAATCATCTCGAACTCGACTCGAGCTCGACTCGAAAAAAATCGGCTCGACTCGGCTTGAACTCGTTATCGAGCTCGAGTTCGAACACGTTTCGGGCTCGATAGAAAACTCGAGTCGAGCCGAGTTGTTTTAAGCTCGACTCGATAAACTCGACTCGGCTCGAACTCGAGCTCGATTATTTTTTTAAATTATTTTTTGAAAAAATAGTCATGCATTCATTATTCTATGTGTCATCACTCAACTATTTATGAAAATTACTTTTAAAACTTAACTTGATATTTTTTTTCATATATTATGTGCAATATTATATAGTATTGTAAGTTCTTATTACATTATAATATTAAATTAATTGTTTACATTCTTACACGCAGACGTTGTGATTAGTAACTCGAATCAAAGATTTTTTACATGCACGGCTTTTAAAATTCAATTAATATTATAAATTGTTATTTAAGTATCAAAATATATCTGATATCACGATTAGTCTATACTACTTCGATTGATCTTTTGATCGCTCCTTAGTTGTCAGCGATCAAGTTTGATTTCTGAATTTTACTTTCATATATTTAATCTTTGTACAATTATAAACTATAATAGCAAGATAGTAACATCATAGATTTGTTGTTTGCAATATTTCTATTAAAGGGAAAATGAATTTTTTTATCACTGAACTATTGACCTTTTTAGAAACCTACCACTCAATTATGAATTTTTCTTTTTTACTCACTAATGTTAGGTCCGGTTTTGTTTTAGTCACTAAACTTAGGTTCGGATTTTGTTTTACTCACTAAACTTAGGTTCGGATTTGATTATTAGCATTATGTTAAAAAAAATAAAAAATTACTCACTAACCTTAGGTTCAGACTGAAAAGGTCAACTGAAACTTTAATACTTAAAAATGATGCATTATAGAGGATAATTTGTTAAACTTTAATATTTGAAAATGATGCATTAAATTTTATCTTGAAAATAATTCGATAACCTTTAATAAGATAAAGTCTGCATTAAATTTTATCTTGAAAATAAATCGATAAAGTTTAATAAGATAAAGTTATCCTCTCTAATGATTTATCTTTACAGTTAAACATCGATAAATGAATATGCTTGGGACCGAAAATGTTTATTCATTAATCGAGGTCAAAAATTCATTGTCTCTATTAATTTGCTATATTTTGTATAGTATTTATCATACCGTCTTATGAATAAACTATATATTATATGTAATTATTAACCAATAATCGATATGCAATCCAAATCGCATTTGTATATTTTTTTTTGAAATTTTCTTAAAATTCATATTTTTAGTATGCCTATAGTTTAATTGATTCTAATTTGACCAACCAATTTTAATTTAGTGCATTTTTTTGTTAAATTTCACAACAAAATTAACCATGAGCACTTCATATGTGATATTGTTGAAAAAATAGTTGATCTCAAAGAATAATTATTTTATCTATGCATTTCATATATGAGATTATGAACAAAACAATTTATCTCAAAATAATAATTACTTTCTCCATTTAAAAAATATTAGAAAATTTTCTATAAAATTTATTTAGCTGGGTAGGTCTATAAATAATTATAAAAAAATAATGCGCACAAGTTATAATATAAGTAAGTTTATCTTAAATGAATAGTTTAATATATATTAAACATAATATAACCCAAAAAGTATTTATGTATGTAGTTAATGAATTCCATTATAAGTATAAATGTCCATCTAGCCAAATTGGTTGTGAGTTTAGTTTCATTATGAGAGGTCATGGTTCAATTCCTTGGAACAACAATATTTTTTAAATATTATAATTGAGTTAGGTTCGGAGTTAGGTTCGGGAGCTAATTTATTTGCTCAGGATGACAAGTACTATTCATATTCGCTTTAGAAGACTTACTTGTAAATTTATTAAAGCATTCAAATACTTTATTATTAGGATCAGATTTTTTATTAGTATTTTATTATTAGCTTAGAACTAGATACAGGGAGATCATATTATATTAGATAGTTAAGGTTTACATATGTAAAATTTAGAGAAATGCCATGGATTTTCTTCTTGTGATAGGATTGATAATTGCAGGTTTTCTTATATGAATTACTCCCTCCGTCCTATGGAGTTCTTATCATTTGATATTTGCACGGAGACCAAGATAGTGGATGTAATATTGTTAAAATAAATGAAGTAGTGGGTGTAATAGTGATTTTATTGTTAAAATAAGTGAAGTAGTGGGTGTAATAGTGTAAAGTGTTGAAAAAGTGGAGTGAAGTAGTGGATGTAATAATGTATTTTATTGTTAAAAGTTACTATTTTTAGTAATGTAAAGAAATGGAAGGGACGACCAAAATTGAAAGTGTAAAGAAATGAAAAAGACGGAGGGAGTACTTCTTTATTCTTCTTCGTGTAATTATGTTTCTTCATTATATTAGTTGTTTTACTTGATTCGTTATTAGCGAGTAGTCATTTTTAGGGCATAAAGGGGAAGCATCTTGGTATGATTTTTATATTGATTTTATTGGTTATGGTTAATTCTAATTGATTATGTTTTTTTTTGTTTTTTTGTGTAATCGGCCGATAACATGAATTATTTCAATGCGAATAAGGGTAATAGATCAAGAGATTTTACTCAATAGAGACACACATATGATTAGCAGAATTGAATTTGAGTGCGAGAGCATCATTGAATTTATGAGAGCGTTAATACTCGGGAAAGATTAACACTGCTTTAATTACCTAACCATTGAATTACTAAAAGTGGTTAATTGTGTTGACTATTTCAAGAGTGTTAATGCTCGAGAGAGATTAACAAGTTTTAGTTATGTGATCACATTAATTGCTTTAGCTTAGAAGCCGGTTACTATGTAAGCATGGTGATATGGGCTAAAAGTAAGCCCTAAAGACACATTTAATATGGCATTAATTAGACCCAACATGGTCAAAACGTGGGGCCCACCAGGTGGCCCGAAAATCCTAATTAAATATTAATTTCGTAATTAATATCAAGGGTAATAAACAGCTCAGCAATTAGAGTTAAACAAGGATATTATTCCTGCCTGACTTAGCCTCCAAGATACATATTTCAACATGGAAACTGATTCCTACAAGGAAGGAGACTAGAACCTTCTTCAAGGCGGTGGCTTGCCCACCAAGTCTTCGACTCCTACCATAGTTCTAGAGGCTCCAACAGCCTATATAAAGGGCCTGACCCCTCATTCTCAGAACTACGTTTTATTGGCTTGATTCTCTAATACAGAGATACGTAGGCATTCTGTGAGGACCGGTTAGTCTCGAACGCAGAAGCAGCCATTAAAGCACGAAGCTCACGAACCCTAGCATTAAATACACAAACCCTAGCCGCAATAATTTCAACCTAGTTTTTATTCCACAACATTTGGCGCCGTCTGTGGGACGAAGACATCAACCATGGTTACCACTCGAAGAACAACACCGGTCTCAACCGAGGCCACCTCTGGCACTGTTATCCCATCAGTTTCTGCTCCTCCATTGACGGAGCAAGGGACGAATCCTCATACACAGATCTCTCAACCACTAGGGACGAATCCCCATGCTGAGGGATCTCAACCAGAAATCGTCCCTCCAGGACAGGAGACTAACCCGCTCCAGATGATAGTCTCTCCTCTCCCTCTGAGTAGTCGCCCACCTCTTCATAGCCTCTCCACTTCTTCACTCCCTGTCAACACCAACCCACTATATGGGCTGCCTAACTACCCCCAGGATCCAAGGGATCCTGGACCAAGGGGTCATGCTCGGCTGATCTATGGGCAACAACAACCCCCTTATCTTAGAGGCCCGGCCCCTCCAGAGCCAGGGTATTACGATTACTCTGGCCCTTATACTGAAAATTCGTCATCTGAAGACGACGATCGAGGTGAAGCCCCAAGGAGGCGACGTGCTAGTAAGGAACCTCTAAGGAGGAACCCAGGAAACCGTGATGGTCCCTTAACAATTGCAGAAAGAATCAAGGCTTATGAAGCCGAGATTCAGAAACTGAAGGACGACCAAGCAAGGGAGCAAGAAAGACAGAACCCGAATCAGACTCGACCTCCTCCGACTTCAGGAGGGATTCCCTTCATAGATTTGGAGAGGTCTTCAAGGAGACGCCGAAGGGCTGAAGCCCCAATCAGAGGGAATACAAGGGTGGAACTCCCCAAGAGTAACCCCAAAGACTTGATGCTACAAGGAGATCTTGATGATCCAACCCCTCCATTCACTGAGGAGGTGATGAACGCACATATCTCCCGAAAGTTTAAGATGCCCACAATCAAAGCTTATGATGGAACGGGAGATCTCGCAACTCATGTGAGAACGTTTACGAGCGCATTGTTACTGCAGCCTGCTAACGATGCCCTTAAGTGTAGGGCGTTTCCCCAAACCCTGTCGGGCATGGCACAACATTGGTATAGCCGTCTACCTCCAAACTCGATTAGCTCTTTTAAGGAGTTGAGTACCGCTTTTGTCAGTCAATTCATTAGCGGAAGAATTCATGAGAAGAGCTATGCATCCCTTATGTATGTAACACAGGGAAAGAACGAGAACCTGAGAGATTATATCAAGCGATTCACTAAGGAGACCCTGAACATCACTGATTTGGAAAATAAGGTGGCTATGGTAGCCTTGCAGCATGGAACCACGGATCTCTTTTTTAAGAGATCGCTGGCAAAACACCCCCTGAAAGCATGGATGATCTCCAACGAAGGGCAGACAAATATATAAAGGCTAAGGACAACATGAAAAAGGAAGCCGCACTGAGCAATGGAGGGAACAACAAGCGGAAGCAAGAACAAGAGTACGATGCTAGGGACAAGTATCCCCGAACTAGCAGAGACTCTGAATCTGCTCCAAAAAAGAACTCGGGTCCAAGGTTTTCCGAATATGCCAGGCTTAATGCTCCAAGAAGTCAGATCCTGTTGGACATTGAAAAAGAAAAGGACTTCCGATGGCCGAAGCCACTTAGAGGAGACCCAGCCAAGCGGAACAAGGATCAGTATTGCAGGTTCCACAAAGATGTGGGACATGACACCGACGATTGTAGGCAACTCAAGGATGAGATTGAGTTCTTGATACGAAGAGGAAAACTAAGTCAGTTCACCAAGGGTGATGACCGTGGTGAAGGAATTTCTACGCATGCGGAAGTATTTATAACATTTATTTGCATAGAATTCCTATATAATCATGCATATAAATCGTATTAAAATTTGAGAATTCAGAAAAAATACCTGGAGAGCTTTCCAGAACTTCAAAATTAAACCTTGTTCTTTTCCTTGCAATCACCCCTCAGTATGTGGAGTGCTCTAATGGTATCCACCAAGAAAATTAATAAAGAAAGAAAAGAGAGAATAATTGGCTAATTTTGTTTAATTCAAGAAACTCTTTCTTGAACTTGATTTTGTTGTTGCTGGGATGTATCCTGAAATCTGAGAAGCATGTCTATTTATAGAGAAACCATAGGTGTGGTTCCTTGACTTTTATATTATTTAGATTAATTAATCTTTATTAATTAATCAATTAATCATTAAAACTCTTTTAATGATTAAAACATGTTTCTCATTGATTTCATTTAAAACAATTCTCTCTATATATTTAATATCTCATATTAAATATATAATTATTATATTAAGAACTTTTCTTAATATTTATAATTAATTAAATCATATTTAACTAATTATTTAATTATTTATTTCTCAAATAAATAATTATTAGCCAAAATAATTTTTCTTAATCTTCATCAATATTTCTTTTATGGTGTGACCCTTTAGGTTCATAATTATGCCGGTAGTAGAAATAAATAATAATAAACTATTTATTATTATTTATACGAATTACAATTAATTCGTTAAACATAATTATCGTTATAATTAAATTTATTCTACATCGTGAGTGATACTTTTCAATATATCGCGACTATCCGGATAATATGAATTCATTGCTAGGAATACAGAACCTATTCAGTGACTGGTTACCGTACAATAAATTCCTTCTGCCCTAACAATATCCCGATTAAATACAAGGCATAGATCTCGTGTCAAACCTTTCTAATTTAATCATATGCATTCCTTATTCTTTATGTATAGTTCATGTTAATGCAAATTAGAAACTAATTTCTAATTTCATTCACTCTGGCCAGAGATTCCTGAACTACCATATTAAGAATAGCATAGGATATTCTCTTCCTTTACTGGAAGGGGCAGATCCTTTATTGATCGTTAACTATCTCCATATATAAATTCCAATGCCCAGAATAGAACTTATTAATTGCCCTTGAGACTAAGGACTAAACCAAAGCATTGTTCATTATATACAAGATGACTCTAACAATCTCAAGTCTAAGGATACTTGTACAACCATCACTACATGAACAATTATTGACACGTGAGTAAACTCTATTAATTGTTCAAGTGATCGAGTCATGTTCAGTGAACTCATTCCTAATGAGCACCTACATACTAACTATAGTGTCACCACACAAATGCCTATGAGAACAGACATCCTTCCGAAGAAGCAAGTATAGTATGTACCGATCTTTACGGATTAACTAACTTCCAATTAGTTATCCTATGATCAGGAACAGTTTAAGTTTAGTGTTATCATCTTCTAGATCTCACTATTATAATCTCATCATAATTCTAGAAGCTTTACTCTAAACTATGGAACATCTTATTTAAAACACTTTAAATAGATAAAGCCCGTATAAAGACAAATATGTCTTTAACCAATAATCATAAAATCTACTAAGATTACAAGAAAGTTTATCCTAACTCATCATCCATGATTGGATTTAGGACACTTCTCTTTCACGTGGTAACCAGAGAAGAGACTATAATAGAAGGGATGACGATCAAGATCGCAACCCACAGCCCCGAGGGCCAGTAATCAACATGATCTCAGGACGCCCGACTGCGGCCGGGACAACTAGGAACTCTCGAAAGGCTTATGCCCGAGAGGTGTTGCACATCGTGGGAGAGGCCCCGAAGCGTGCAAAAACTGAGGTAGCGATTAGCTTTGATGACTCAGACTTGGAAGGGGTGAAGTTCCCCCATGATGACCCGTTGGTCATAACTCTTGTGATTGGAAACTCGGAGGTGAAGCGAGTCTTGATAGACAATGGAGCTTCCGTTGACATTCTATTTCATGATGCGTTTGTGAAGATGGGATACACTGATTCTCAGTTGACCCCCAATAACATGCCTATATACGGATTTAATGGAGTAAAATCCAAAGTTGAAGGGACTATTCAGCTGCCTGTAACTATTGGGCAAGAGCCCAAGGAGGCCACTCGGATGTTGAACTTCCTGGTAATCAAGGCGGATTCAACGTACAACGCTATCCTTGGAAGGACTGGACTTCATGCATTCAAGGCTGTTGCCTCAACCTATCATGTGAAGATCAAGTTCCCTACCAGGAATGGTATTGGAGAACATAAAGGTGATCAGAAGATGGCACGAAGCTGTTATGTAGCCTCGTTAAGGCCTGATGTAGTCGGGGGGCAGGTCCTTCCGATTGAAGACATGGAAGTCCACAGTGGTAAGGAACACAAAGAAAGGTCAGCAGAGGACATCACACAGAAGCCTCGGACAGCCATTGAGGCTAAGGCGTTAACTGACTTTGTGGTTGAGTGTACCATTGGCAACCAAGAAGTTGGGGGGCAGGAGGTAGTACCCCGAGCAGGAAGTGAACTGCAGAATAAGAATGAGGAGACCAGAAGGAGTGGCGGGTGCTCTATTTTGATGGAGCATCAAAAACAAAATCAAGTGGTGCAGGCCTAGTCTTGCAAAACCCCGATTGGGCTTATGTTATCCTAGTAGGACTTAGCTTCATATTTATATAGTAGAAGTAGAAATAAGGTTCATTAAAACCATTGCAGAGCATGTTGCTCCGAGTAGGACAGTAGTACTCTATGTAAGGGTTGAACCCATTTCAAGTTATTAATGCAAGTTTGTTTTCCATTCATTGATTGTGATTTTATTTATGTGCCAAGCACCTGATGTGTGAGTCAAAGAAGACCAAGTACCGAAAATAAAAGAATACACGAATGAAAACAAATGAATGCATACCCCAATGGTAGAGTTAGGTTACAGCAGATAAGAGTTTAAGTCCTTGAAGGACCCTGGATAAAGACAAACGTTGAAGTCCTGATGGAACACCCGCTGAAGAAACATATTGCATAGCTCGAAAGCCAATGGAAGGCTCATCAAGTGGGCAATCAAACTAGGAGAATTCGATGTTAAGTACAAGCCTAGGACAACCATCAAAGCTCAGGCTCTAGCTGACTTCGTGGTTGAATATACCATTGACAACCAAGAAGTCGGGGGGCAGGAGGTAATAGACCAGGAAGGTCAGCAAGGTGAGAAACCCCTGGAAGAGAAGAAGGAATATTGGATGCTCTATTTTGATGGGGCATCAAAAACAAAAAGCTCTATTTTCATGGGGCATCAGAAACAAAAACCAGTGGTGCAGGTTTAGTTCTGCAAAGCCATGATGGGTTCACACTTGAGTATGCCTTAAAGTTGGACTTCCAAACAACCTACAATAAGGCGGAGTATGAAACTCTGATGGCCAGTCTTGGATTGACGAGAGCCCTGAGGGTGAAGAACCTGAAAGTTTGTGAAGACTCAAATCTGCTAGTCTCACAAGTCAATGGAGAGTTTGAGGCTAGAGAAAAGAGTATGGCCAAATACTTGAGGATTGTGAAAGCCGTGATAGCCTCGCTCGATAAATGCCATGTTGAGTATATCCCAAGAGAGAAAAGAACATTAAGGCCGAAGCCCAGTCTAAGTATGGCTCTTCTGAGATAAAGAATTATGCAGAGAGCTTTTGCTTCCAGGTCCTGAAAACCCCACCATCGAATCAAAATTGGTAGCACCAGTTGATGTAAGCTAAAGGATAGACCCTCTTCGAGCTCATCTTGAGACTAGTTGGCTCCCTGATAATGCCTTGAAGGCATAGAAACAGTTAGTGAGAGTGTTGAGATGAGAGGTCCTTTGTCATTCCTTACTTAAAATCTTGAATCTCAAATCCCGACACAAAATTTTAGCCTTGATGGCCAAAAAGGCTGTCTGCCTCCAATCGAATTTGTCATTTGAAGTTTAAGGACTTGAATCAAGAGCCTTCAATCGAATATAAACCAAAGCAAGGTCCTGTGAGCATAAGAAGAAGGTTGGAAACCTAGAATCAAGAAAAGAAGGTTAACAACCAGCCAAGACACACCTGACTTAAAGTCAAACGCTGAGGAGCAAGTGAACTCCCTGAACGATCAACTGAAAAGTAAGGCCTCCTCCGTATGAAGCAAGGGGGGCAAGAACTAAGGGACTTCATCATTCCTACATCTTAGAATGAGAATCAAGGGAATCAAGGGTTGATAATAACCTTAAAACCAAGGTCTCAGCAAATAAGTTAAGGCCCAAAAGGTTTGGAAAGGCCCACTGTTACAGTCCAAAACCAAGGAAAGACCTGAAAGAAGGTGGTATGAGGTCGGCACCTATGACCTCGCTTTGCAATAGGATTTCGAGCTCATTCACATAACCAGAAAATCAACTAAAACATGTCCATTTGAGGCGTGGTTTGAGATCGCAAACTCCAGCTCGAATTTGAATTGAAAAATATGAAAAACCCACACGACCTAGGCCTAACTTGAGGTCGTCTATGTGTTGTGTTGAGGTCGGATTTATACTATAATGAGATTGGTAAATTCTGGTCGTAATTATACTAGAAAGTGTGAAAAATCTGTGCGACCTGGAACCACTTTGAGGTCGTTTCCCCTTGGTTTGAGGTCACCAGCACGAGGTCGAAAATGACTAGAAAAGCCGGGGAGAAGGTCACGACCTGGGTGAAAACTCGAGGTCGTTTCCATACCGAATGAGGTCGTATGAATTAGTTCGAAAATGAACTAAAAAACCTGTAAAACAGCCACGACCTGGCCCCCGTTTGAGCTCGAAATTGATCTCGAAAATACACTGATTTCTCCTCGAAATTTCCAGGTAGAAAATGACTTAGGAAACAAGAAAAATGGCTGCGATCTGGAGGCAGTTTGAGCTCGAAATTGAGCTCGAATTTGGCCTGCAATTTTTTTTTTTAAAAAAAAATCTCTCGAAAATTCCAGAAACATGGAAAAATAATTTTACGCTCGATGCACAATCTAATATTCTCAAAACTAGTGCCGTTTAGCACCGTTTAGCGCCGTGTAGTGCCGTTTAGTGCCGTTTAGCGCCGTTTAGTGCCGTTTAGCGCCGTTTAGCGCCGTGTAGTGCCGTTTAGCGCCGTTTAATGCCGTTTAGCGTCGCTTAAACATTGCTTTAACGTCGTTTAAGGCTACTTAGTTCCGTTTAGCATCGTTTAATATTCGTCGTAGATGCGTCGGTCGCTCCACGCTTTACAAAAAGACGATACTCGTGAAACACTAGTGTACTAAGATAAACCCTGACCCAAGTCTCGAGAAAGGCCGTAATAACTTCAAGGAAAGCCTGATCAGCTTTCCTAGAAGTTGGGGGGCAAATGATATGGGCTAAAAGTAAGCCCTAAAGACACATTTAATATGGCATTAATTAGACCCAACATGGTCAAAACGTGGGGCCCACCAGGTGGCCCGAAAATCCTAATTAAATATTAATTTCGTAATTAATATCAAGGGTAATAAACAGCTCAGCAATTAGAGTTAAACAAGGATATTATTCCTGCCTGACTTAGCCTCCAAGATACATATTTCAACATGGAAACTGATTCCTACAAGGAAGGAGACTAGAACCTTCCTCAAGGCGGTGGCTTGCCCACCAAGTCTTCGACTCCTACCATACTTCTAGAGGCTCCAACAGCCTATAAAGGGCCTGACCCCTCATTCTCAGAACTACGTTTTATTGGCTTGATTATCTAATACAGAGATACGTAGGCATTCTGTGAGGACCGGTTAGTCTCGAACGCAGAAGCAGCCATTAAAGCACGAAGCTCACGAACCCTAGCATTAAATACACAAACCCTAGCCGCAATAATTTCAACCTAGTTTTTATTCCACAACACATGGTGGATCTAATTGCCCTAGGTTTTAAATAATTTTTTATTCATTTATTTACTTAGTGTTAATTTAGTTTAATTTTCTCTTGAAACAATTGATAAAAATTGAATCGAAATCGATAAAACCTGTCTACTTATGGAGTACGACCCGCTTGTCATTCTTTACTAGCAATAGACACCGTGCGCTTACGGTTATATAAATAAACACATCAACTGGATAACCGTAATAACCAAAAAATCGTAACTTTTTTTTAAATTTCTTTCTTGCTCAAGAACAAAACTCAATTTGTAGGTTTTTCAACTTTTATTAACCAGAAACAATAATATATCACAATATGGCTCAATTATTATAATATCGCAAACATATTTCACATGCGTATTATCATAAAAATGAACTAATTTTGATCTATTTGTCTTTGTGTCATCTTGGGTGTCTATGTGGCATAGTTACCACCAAAATATGATCATATTTGTGATCACAATTATGCCCATCCAACATGTATTTTCGTAATTATGCTCGTCCAACTTGTATTTCCAAAACTAAGCTTTACTATAATCCTGCTTGTTTTCAGTGATAGAATGCTTTTGATAAAGATGAACGCTTGTTTATCAAAAAGGTCGTTCGTCTTTAATTCGTGTAATTTGAAGTTTATTATGAATATTGAAAAAGTACCAAAAGTTATCGTTCTTTAGGGATTAAATTTTTTTACGCTATTCTCTATTTTAAGTAATATATGTTCCCACTCTTTTTTAGAGTTATTCATTGTCACCGTGTTGAATATATGATATGATCCTGGTAAGCCCGCTTCCCTAACACCTTGAGGTTTTAGGAGAACTGGTAACTTAACATGGTATCAAAGCTCTGGTTGTGGGAGGTCTCAGGTTCGAGTCCCTCCTATCCCCCAATATTCTCATTTATTGAAATATTGAAATTGTGTGCTATGGTGGGCCCAAAAAGGGGCGAGATCCCCACCTAGTATTGAAAATCGGCGAATCGGACGCTATGGCCAAAAAGGCACGAACAACCTAGTGATCCACTCTTTGACCCAAATAATGGGCCTTCGAGTGAGGGGGGATGTTGAATATATGATATGATCCTGGTAAGTCCGCTTCCTTACATTTATAGGATTTGAAAATCCTAATATGGAAACATAAATCAGATCAATTATGATTGTTCACAGCTGATTCCTTGGAAATAAATTGATTTAGGAAATATTTCAACACTCCCCCTCAAGCGGTGCGTAGATGTCTGTCATGCCCAGCTTGTCTACAAATTTTAAAAATATGCGAATTGACACTACTTTAGTGAGAATATCCGCCAATTGATCTTCTGTTCTGATTTCTGGAAACTCCAGGTTGTTCTCCTCCAATTTTTCTTTGATAAAAAAAATGATCTATTTCAACATGTTTTGTTCCATCATGATTAACCGGATTATGTGCCATGTCACGAGCAGACTTGTTATCACAATACAATCGAATCGGTGTACATGGTGGATAACCTATCTCCTGAAGAAGTAATTTGATCCACAATCCTTCACAAACACCAAGTGCCAATCTCGTAGTTCTGCTTCGCCACTCGAACGAGAAACCACACTTTATTTCTTACTCCTCCAAGTGACTAGATTCCCGCCTACGAAGGTAAAGTATCCAGAAGTAGATCTCCTATCCTTTTTATCTTCAGCTCAGTCAGCATCATTGTATACGTCTATGCTTTGTTCTCTTGTATTTCTAGAAAATAAAATTCCTCTTCCAGGGGCTGACTTTAAGTATCTCAGAATTCGAATGACTGCATTCATATGTTGTTCACTTGGATTATGCATAAATTGGCTAACAATGCTTAAAGCATATGCAAGATCTGGTCTTGTGTGAGATAAATACATCAACCTTCCTACAAGTCTTTGATATCTCGCTTTATCAACTGGGACCTGATCATCTTCGATTCGCAATTTCAGTTTCTCCTCCATTGGTGTACTAACCGGCTGACAAGCTGACATACCAGTTTCCTTTAAGAGATCTAAAACATATTTTCTTTGGGATAAGAAAATCCCTTTTCGTGATCGAGATACTTCAATTCCTAAAAAGTATTTTACTGGGCCAAGACTTTTCATTTCAAACTCCTTAGACAAGTAACTTTCCAGAGCCTGTCTTTCAACTGGATCATCACCTGTTACTAGCATATCATCAACATAAACAATGAGTGCAGTAACTTTACCATTCTGTTTCTTTAGAAATAAAGTGTGATCAGAATTGCATTGGCGATAACCAAAGGCTATCATAGCCTTTGTTAATCTTCCAAACCTGGCCCGAGGAGATTGTTTGAGGCCATACAAAGATTTTAATAATCTACACACTTTATTCTTTTGCTTTTCAGTCACCAAGCATCCTGGGGGGAGATCCATGTAAATTTCTTCAACTAGTTCTCCGTGCAAAAATGCATTTTTCACATCAAATTGTTGTACAGGCCATCCAAAATTCGCAGCTAAGGATAACAAGACCCGAACTGTGTTCATTTTTGCTACAGATGAAAATGTTTCGGTGTAGTCAATGCCATACGTTTGAGTGTAACCCTTTGCCACTAATCTCGCTTTAAAGCGTTCAACTTTACCATCAACTTTGTATTTTACAGAAAATATCCATCTACATCCAACTATTTTATTTCCTTTAGGAAGATCAACAAGCTCCCAAGTTTGATTTTTTTGTAAGGAGTTCATCTCTTCATTAATTGCAGACTTCCATCTTGGATCAATTAAAGCTTCCTGCATGTTGTTATGAATAGATACAGTAGATAACTGATTTGTAAATGACAGATTACTTTTCGACAATTGATGTGTAGACACATGTAAGAACCCCAAATTTTGGATGTAATTAAAACTTTTTATTAAGTAATGATAAAATGAGGAACAATGATTCCGACAACAAGGTCACCAGCTCTAATGAGTGGTGGTTTCAAAGAACAATGATTGTAATGGATGGATATTGCTTTGGACAATGATCCTGATGCATTGGTATATTGTCAGAATAGAGTAATTCGATGGTTGAGGACCTAGATAAGAATAATCTACCATCCAGGAAGGAGCTAATGGATCCTTGAAGGGAAATGAGTACGTGCATAGTATTTCCCGTACGTGCATAGTGTTTCCTGTACGTGCATAGTAATTTGGTGGATGAATAGTGATTTTTTAAGTTGGAAAACTTTTCACTCCACCCTATGTACGGGACGTGATATGGATGTTTCGAAGTCATATTAGTAATACGCGGAGGAATTAAGTGAATGCAGAGACGATCGGAATTCAGAAATTCCAAATTCTTTTCGGTATAATATTTGACCGGACAGTGGATTAAATATTATTATAATCCAAGAATTGAGATATTAACTTTGAGGATTTGATATTTTGGAATGTTATTATATTTGATTTAAGAATGAAGGTAGGAAACCACTGAGGAGTGGTTATGGCTACAATGTAATAATTGATATTTGGAAGAAATGAATGGAATTCGACTTTATTATTTCTATGTCTTGAAGAATGCTAAAGGGTAACAACATAGGTAAGAATAATCTATCTTCTAAGGGAATAAGATATGGCAATTTCAAGCAGGAGGATATTCTCATGTCATCCAGATCGGTAACGATTAATCCAGTAGTTCCGTAAAAAGGTTAAGGAACGATCGAAAGAGAATACGGACAATTATACAACCCTAAGAGAACAAGTAAAGAATACAGAATGAATAGTGTTGTGGTGGGAGTATATAATAATGTGAGACGACACTATATAGAAGTATTCGGAACGGATTTCCGAGTTCGTATTAGTGATCCAGGGGGAAAATAAGTGTATGTAAAAGCTGTCGGATTCTGAAAAACCGCACTTTTATTTTCTCCGAGAGTTCCCTGGACACTGATAGCCTTAAGTATTTAACGAATGGATTTAAGGAATACAGATTGGAAAGTTAGAATGAAAGATGGAGAATGAAAGTATTAATATTAAAAAGGATTCCCGGTAAACCCTAATTAGAAATCCGTGAAATATTCCTACGAACGATCAATCGAAACGGGCAATAACCGGACAAAGAGACAAGCAGAGAGCCAAGAGGTATGATGAGCTAGTGGAAGGTGACATAATCACTTTATGCAAGATAAGATCAAAGAGACCAAGCTAGTTACAAAGCTAACTAGCAATCTTAGCAATCAAACCAAGTACTTAGCATGCTTTCTCATCCTACCACACCAAATTAAACACTTGTCCACCAAGATGATGTATGCCATGACCTAGTACCTTTAATAAAGCAACTTTATGTTAGATATTTTCACAATAATGCAAGAGAGCAAGGAACCAAGCCAAGCAAACACCACCACTCTCCATTCTCCTTCCATTCGACTTCTTGCATAATTCAAGATCCAAAGTCCAACTTCCAACCATTGTTAAATCTCAAGAAAATTAAGGTGAGTCCTATATTTCATAACTAAGATATCCTATGAATTTCATCTTCAAATTCCATACCAATCTTGAGATATAAAATCAAGAAGATGGTGATGAATAGTAACTTTTAAGTATTAACTTTGTGTTCTTGTTTTCTTTTGATTGATTCAAGTATACTAAGGCTACTTAAGGATCATTCAAGGCTTAACAAGTGTTATTCACTCTCCAAGGAAGGTATAAAGCTCAAGAACCCTTAGTACTACTTTGAGTTTATGGATCTTTTTGGATGGATATTTGATGGAGAGGTGTTAGTATGCTTAGATCCATGTATGTATAATTGGTTGTTATTGATATTTCATACTTGTTGGATTTGAGTTGTTCTTGAGATATCATGACTTAGAATAGATGAGAAACTTTAGGTCTTGAATTGGTTGTTGTTGGAGGATGATTTGATAATGATAAAAATTTGGAAAAGCGTGTAAACATAGCCGTTATAATGCCCGATTTTACAATACCATGTTTTGTATGCCATTTTCCATGTCGAACCCCTACTGTCCAGAGACCTTATCTGCCATGATAGGATAGGTAATGTTCTAAGCTTCGTTTTGATATAAAGATCACGTGAAACGGACTTACGGTTTAGGAGTTACGGCCGGATTACTAAAAGTAGTTCGAATCCGTAAACGAAAGTTCGTAACTGTAATTGAACCCTCGTAAACTATGTAACGTCATGGTGAATCTTGGTAAATAAATACTAGAGGTAAAAAGGAAGGCGTGAAAGAAAACCGTATGTCAAAAGGATCATTTTTCGATTTATTAAAAATGTTCGAGTCGAGGTTAAACGCGAACGAACCCCTAAAAGACGACTGTTTTATAACTTCGGTAAAACACTTAGAAAACGGGCGATAAAACTCGGAGTATAATATTGGTTCGTAACGATCAACCTTAGAACTCCAATGACTTAAGTATGTCCCCAGTATAAGTGCAGTGACATGTCGTATTAACGAACGAATGTCGGGTCGGATCAGTGAGAATAAGTAATCCTAAAAGGGGTATAACGAGATAACTTGAGAACGTGTTTCGATTTAAGAATAACTTAACTTTTAATATGTTAAGTGATTAATCCCGAATGCCTTGGCTATTTATAGATCACCAAGCTGAACCGGGACCCGCTACCACTACCCCTTACCGTACTCGACTACCAGGCAAGTTTCAATTCCCTTCTTTTAGGCTGTTGTTGTGATTGAATAAATATATATATATATGATTGCTGATATACATATGCCATTGCATGCATGCCTACTTTCAAGTTGAATTGATATACTTGTTCCCTGAATGTTATTGTTGGCTTATAAGCTAGATAGTTATATATCAGTTATAAGCCGGTTATTGTAAGACCCTCATGGAAGGGCGTATACATCTTATTAATCAAATATAGACCGGGAGTCAATATTCCTTGATATATCGAGATTACTTCGGAGGAAAATATTTAAGTAAATATTTTCTATTATTCGGGCGACGAATATTATTGAATATTCGTTCGAGATTATTTATTTTAATGATCCTTACTTCAAATAATTATTTGAACGTAATCATTCGACGAATAATATTTGTCAATATTCATTCAGAGTCGAGTTGATTATCGATTATTATTTCGAATACTCTCCTAAGATGAGACTACTTAATGAATATTATGTGGACATTCATTTAAAATATTATTTTATTAAATAAATATTACTTTTGAAAATTCATTTAAGGTATTAAGTACTTGATGAATATTATCTTCAATATTCATCTGAAGCTTGACTTACTTATCGAATATTATATCGAATATTCCTTTAAGGCTTGGATTACTAAATGAATATTACTTGATATTCATTTAGAATATTATTCATGAAATGAATATTACTTTATCAATATTCATTTAAATTCCTAATTAATTATGAATATTATTTTGAATATTCATCAGGGTTCTATTTAATCATCGAAAATTATTTTAAATATTTTAAATATTCCTTTCAGGACTTATTAAGTAATGAATATTACTTTGAATATTCATTTGATTATTTAATTATGCAATAAATATTCCCCTGATATTTCTTCAGGGATTATTTTGAGAAATACTCTGATCAAAGATATTCTTTCATATTCCCAAATATTCTTTAAATATTTTAACTCAATAAATATTCTCTGAATATTTATTCCATACTCAGAATAATCTCGATAAGGTTTATCTTCTTCGCTTATTACAGAAAATATCTCGGAGTCATATTATTATTAATCTTATATCAAGAAAGGTTCTCAGACATCATTCTTCTTTGAGTCTACCTCCTTAATAATAAGGGAACCTTACTTGGAAAATGTTATTTATCTTGTCGACTTCCCGGTCATAAAGTATTCCCTTCACTCGCAACTCGGGTGCTATTGACTTATTAAGTCGTTGCTTACCTTCTCATCTTTCGAGGGGTAAGATCACTGGAACAAGTTGATATTCGTTACCAAGTAATAGCTTGGGAGTTATTGGTAAATTTTCCTTTCCAACTAGATACGACTACCTTGTGGAGTCTTATCAACAAGTATTATACTTGGGGAAAGGGGGACGAACGTTACATTCAGAATCATGAATTCTATTTGAACTGGGAGTCGTGTAAGAGGCCGAGTAGCGCCGGTCCATCCCCTTTGGCCCAACCGTTGGCCGGGGAGAGCTAGTAAGGCGGTACACAAGTAAAGCCGTCAGTTCTTCCTTCTACCGGTAGTAAATCTAAATTGAGCTGTACGATCTCGACTGATCATCAAGATTGGAACAGCGGGCGCGGTGAATACTCCATCATTGGTTCATCATCCAAATTTATTTATTTCCTGCAACATGATTACTATTGGCAGAGTTGGAAAAGGGTCATAACTGGAATTGCAACCTTTTCTTGCAAGTTCCTCTTCTTAATAGCAATAAGAATATCTCGCTTACTTTGATGTAGCAGATATTTCTACAAACAAATACTTTAAGTTACCTTGTAACTTCATCGTTCATATTATACTGGCATCATTTCCGTAAATGCATGGCATATGGTTTGAAAGATACTTTTGAACTGTTATACATTATCGTTCAGTTATATTTTATTGTTGGTGGGCTATTGCTCACCCTTGCTTTATTATTATATCACAACAACAGCTAGACCAGATGACTCGCACAAGGCGCACTCGACGCGGGCGAGGACGATGAGACTACCAGAGCTGAAGAAGAAGCTATTGGTAGGGTATATTTATTCTTTCAAGTACCAAGAATATGGTCTAGTATGACTCATGTAAATGGATGGCAAAGAGTATGTATTATATTGAAATTCTTTTGGATTGTAAGAACTCATAATGTGATTAATAAAAATTTGATTGTTACTCTGATTTCATCTCTGGGACTATAACGGGTGTGTTTTATATTGTTGTGTTGGGTTATAGAGACGTAATTTATTTTATGATTAAGGAAAGTTCAATTGTTGTGGACAGAATTGGAAACCGTAACCACCGGATCCCGGACCCCGGATCTGGGGGTGTTACAGAAGTGGTATCAGAGCGTACGTTATAAACCCCAGAGATGAGGTGACGTTAAAACAATAAATTCAATAAGATAATAAGAACTCTTGCCAAGTTCATAGTCGGACTACTTAATGTAGTGATGACATATAAAACCCTTATGGGAACTCGTAAGTATAATGATAGTAACTTAGCTCGATATCGTATCGACGAGTAAGGCGACTGACCTTGAGGCATACGAGCAACAGCGCGATGATGCTTTATATGCTGAAGATCAGCGGGTAATTCGATGGAGTACCCTACTGGAGACCCGGAAGAGGTTCCAGCAGATAAGGAAAATCCTGTTAGGATAAGGAGCTTACCCATGGGTAATGAGGGTCGCAGCCAGAATGACTGTGATGATTAAGATATGGTGCTCAGAAAAGTGAGTATAAAGAACCGAGATATTATTAAGAGATCTGAAGATGCATGTTGAATTCATAGCCGGACTACCAGATGTAGTACCAGCAAGAATGAAGGATTGGAAGAATTACTTGAGATCTTATACGGAAATAGATGAGAATCCTTAGAGATTTTCATCTTAACAAAGAAAGAGCTAGAGGGATGTATGATTATCAAAGACATCGATTTAGGGCGAGGAGCAAAGTCCCTAGGAATAGTTGAGAAGGAGGCAGTAAGTGCCATATCATTTGATAAATGAATTAGTATGAATATGGTCAGTAATAATTCGCCATGAGAAGGCAGGTGTCGTAGGTTGTAAATTATGGAACCAAATTGAGGTTAATAAGGTGGTTTTATTAAGGAAAATGTTCATTTTATGAATGAATCATTTAGAAAGTAAAGACATTGGGAAGTGATAGCATGATTGGGTAAAGTTATATAAGGAAGTAGTAAGCAAGACAATGATCTCAGAACCTACCGGAAGATAAGACCAGTGAGTCAAGATGAACTCGTAATGAGACTACTGCCAGAGACTGAGTATAGAGTTAATTCAACTCAGTTAAATGATGAACCAGAAACGTTAGATGCATGTGATTCAGAGGAATATTAAATTCCTTTTTCTCTTTGAATGGATTATAGTAGTTACCTTAAGTTTACTCCGACACGAAATTATAATAGATCAAGTAATACGATCAGCAGTTAAAGAGAAAAATGTGAGGAAAAATCTTCCTGGAGCTAAAAGGTGAAATTGGTAATGACCAAGAGCTGGCATTGCTTAATGGAAAAAGGAGACTTTGTGCTTCCAATGACGCTTCGCATAAAGGGTTAGGTAGACCGACATTTGGTAGTATTGAATATCAGGACATTGTGACAGGTTTCGGTTTGAAACTATTGATTCCTTTCCAAGGGATGGATATAATCGATTCCTCTCCAGTGGGTAAACTTCCAATCCGATGATGATTATTTCGTTAACTATGACTGCTTATGATTCCACCTGCTTGGAGGTTCATAGAACTATTCTTCAGGTTTCGAAACTGGTCTCCTTAATGTTACCAGTAGGTGGGTAGATTGATCAAAATTTCCCTGAGTCTGGAAAGGAATTCGGTGAATTTTGGCAAACCTTGTCTTTCTGATTATCAGAGAATGTCATGGAAGAGAGTAAAAAAATTGGAGCAAACCCTGTGATTTGGGTAAGGATGCTGTAAAATGGGTTAGTAAACGGACCCTGAGCATTACAATCGACGGTAGTGATAAAATGATGAAGTGAGATTGGACGAAAATAGGAAATGTAAGTAAGAAACCAGCCGGACTGAGAAATTCCAGGATTTACTTAAATGAAAAGGCTGTTATGCCAGGAATGGTAACTTGGGTGGCACGCAGGATTGTTAAGAATAGTTGAAAAAGATAAAAGTGGAGGAAAGGTGACCGGAGACGGTGCCGAGTAGTCGATTAAGACTTATATGGAGTAAGGTTTTGGAAAGGTAGAAAGGTATCAAAGAAGAAGGCACTATGCCGGCAATTGCTAGAAAAGTAATGCTATTAGCCAACCCCTAAAATCATATATTTTTATGTGTGGCCAGTTGAGGCCAAGTCACAACGGACTATAAAGTGACTAGACCAGCAATGAAAAGACAAAGCAGGGTTGCTTCTAAGAAAGCACCGACTGCAAGGGCTTCTGATATAAAGGAAACATTAATGAGATCGTTTGAATCTTCTGCCGAACAACCCATGTTTTGATTGGGAATTCACTAGACCTTTTTGGGATGGGGTCACCCGTACTAAAGTGACTCATGTGTATATGGTTGTCCAAGATTTCGAGTAAAATGGAAGTATAGTGACTTGAGATGTATGATGTTAGGGTATCATGAATACCATGAATATATTATGACGGAGGAAAGTAAACAATGAAGGTATATGAAGAGGGTATAGAAAAGGTCAGAAATTGAACAGTATGCTGTAGGAATTTTGTCTGAGGCAAGTACCTTTGCGAAGAACGATAAGCACTAAGAGATTCACGTTGAACTCGACCAATATCTTCCAGAACATCCTTGCTACTATTAACAAGTTCGGTAAGAGAAGAGATTGGCATACGTTGCCTTTTTGGAAGGCCAAATAGGCTGACAACTATCTGAAAGAAGAGGGTGGCATTAAACCACCGATCGATTATCAAATGAGAATGATTGAAAAGAGACCTTTATTAAGGATACATGATCTGATTGCCAATTATAAGATGCAAGAATTCCTTGGCAGTTGAATTAAGGATAGGATATCCATAAATTAAGACAAACCCTGGGGAATGCACAAGGGGTGGCATTAACCCTAATAACGACATTATGACTTCAGATGATATGAGCTGGACTTGCTAAGGCAACAATGACCGGTAAGGATTATTAAAAAGAGTTCTGGAAAGAACATAGATAGAATTATTAGAGTATTGATCAATGACATTTTGATATACCCGGTACCCAGAAAATACCGGAGGAATGATAAGGATGGCCTACGAAACCTTACAAGGAAAAAGGGTAATATTCCGAACTTCAAAAATGGAAGTTTGGTAAGGAATATATGACATCGTAACAATAATGCCAGATGAGGCATGTATGAAACCCTGAGGAAGTATGGGTTGAACCTATAATGGTTGAGATTATCCTAAGATAAAGAAAGAACTAAGAAAAGAAGTATCCTAAGTAGGATTGGGAATAAACGTGATAAAGTTCCCACGGGTAGGTGGAAGCAATGACTTATGGAAATGACTGATAGTTATATTTTCTCCTTCAGCAGAGCTTAAAGGAGAATGCTTTAACCCAACAGTGATGGGAATGAGGTAGAAAAACTTGAGCTGGAATGTACCCAGAAAACATGGGTTACAAGAAATCATTATCATCAAGAAAGGCCAATGAGGTGGCCGACAATCTAAGTATAAAGGAATAATTACAAATGTTCATACCGAAGAAACAGGATGATATTTGGAAGGACCTTGAAGGTCATATCGGAATGGAGGAATTTACATTCCTTCTGATGACTGTGCAAGAATTGACAGTAATAATAGTTTAAGTAAAGATTCGATTCCCGATGGAGTCTTAAGCATATCACGTACCTTAGAAGGTCCCGTTTTGAGGCAAACCAGGACCATGGTACGAAATTGATGAAGTAAACCGTTAAGTTTCCAGTCTTTTATGGAAGATGCATAAATGATAGTTTCATCAACCGGACCTAGCTGCGATGCTTGAAACTCTTCTGCAATTCTATCTGCTTCATGTTATATCTACATCAAGTTCAGGAAGTGTTCCTTATGGATAAGGAATAATGATTACTTTGTCTCCCTAAGGGATTTGAAACCCGTAGGGTTAGCTATTAATGCACTACGTAAACAACAAGCGATGGTGATTCCTCTAAGAAAGGAGATGACAACGTAAAGATAAAGAAAGTGCTGCTATTGATAAGCTAAATGGCATGTTGATGAATGACAAGCAAGTTTGTGTTAGTGTACTTCTGCACAAACAAGATAGAGAATATGAGGTTGATAATTCGTGATGCTAAATGTATTCCCGTAGAAAGAATTAATGAGACTTGGAGGGAAGGGCGGTTGAGCCCAAGACTTATTGGGCCACTTGAGAGTTTAAAGTGTTCGGACGGCGGCATTCGAGCCAGCCTTACCCCCAAAATTATGGCACGGTCATAACGGGTTTTCATGTGGCTAGGCTACGCCAGTAAAATGCAGATGATAGGAGTACGAGCATGTAGATATGCGACCTGGTCTGACTTACGAAAGACAACCTGTGGAAAACCACGGATAGAAAAGAACAAGTAATGAGAAACAAGGTTGGCAGAAGTAGATTATATGAATCTAAGTTAAAGGAATCGGGCCAGATTCATTTCGGAAAGTTTAAATTGGAATAACGTGATGATTATAGAATAAATGTGACGGAATACCGATAAAGAGGTACCAAGTGCAAAAAGGTGTCTCAATAAAGAGGTGAAGGTGAAAGTAAATAATAGAAATGAGTAAGAATCAGCTAATAAGAAGGATGTGATTGATAAAGAAAAGGCTGGGGAAACAACTATGGAATGAGAAGCAAGGAATGTTATGAATGGGTTTTCTAATGAATTCTCAGGATGACAACCTGATAGTGTCAATATTATAGTTATGAAAAAGCTAGTAACATGATATGGGATGTCAGTAATAATGATGTCAAGTGAGAAATCTAAGATTTAACCTGAAAGGTTGAAGGATTTCCCGAATGTGAGTATCGCTAAGATTGAACAAGAGTATTTGTCCATAGAATAATGGACAAAGCAGCAAGATATGTTGACACGTGAGATTGCGACCAAATATTATTGGATATAATTATGATTAATTTCTTCTCTGATAAACCTCTATAGTTCAGAGGTAAATTCTGAGTATGATATTCTACAATCATGAAAGCTTTCTATAATCCTTTAGAACTCTTTTCTCTTCTTATCTCTTATTCATCTTCTTTATGAATTGAGAAGAACAACCCTTTTAGGAGGGGAGGTACTGCTACGTGACTATCTGTCTATGTGATAGAAGTCTAAGTGGAATGCCATGACTTGTTTAATTGCTTGTCAAGTACTAAAGGCTGGCCCCCTTCTGTACTAACTATGCAGTATAACAAATGTTCAATTGATCATAGTGATCTCTCAATAAATCTTTCCACTTCTCTATATTGATCGAGATTGCGAAGATTAAAGCGATCAGGAAATGCACAGTACGAGCGAGGTTACCTCCGAATCGTAGGGTGATAGTGATACCAATGTTACTGCAGGTATCAATAAGGATAAGACTGAGTAAGAGTATAACCCGGATAGTGAGTTGTACGAAAAGTAGCAACGTTAAAAAAAAAAAAAAAAAAGAAAGAAAAAAAAGATAAAGTATGAATTGTAGCACTAGAAGATGTGCTGAGGAAGGGTAGAACGACTAAGAATTGACCGGGAAGCTAAAGAGTGAACGGCAGGCAAACGACTCCTTGCTTCCTACCTGATTCCGGGACGGAATCCTTTTAAGGAGGGGAGACTGTAAGAACCCCAAATTTTGGATGTAATTAAAACTTTTTATTAAGTAATGATAAAATGAGGAACAATGATTCCGACAACAAGGTCACCAGCTCTAATGAGTGGTGGTTTCAAAGAACAATGATTGTAATGGATGGATATTGCTTTGGACAATGATCCTGATGCATTGGTATATTGTCAGAATAGAGTAATTCGATGGTTGAGGACCTAGATAAGAATAATCTACCATCCAGGAAGGAGCTAATGGATCCTTGAAGGGAAATGAGTACGTGCATAGTATTTCCCGTACGTGCATAGTATTTCCCGTACGTGCATAGTGTTTCCTGTACGTGCATAGTAATTTGGTGGATGAATAGTGATTTTTTAAGTTGGAAAACTTTTCACTCCACCCTATGTACGGGACGTGATATGGATGTTTCGAAGTCATATTAGTAATACGCGGAGGAATTAAGTGAATGCAGAGACGATCGGAATTCAGAAATTCCAAATTCTTTTCGGTATAATATTTGACCGGACAGTGGATTAAATATTATTATAATCCAAGAATTGAGATATTAACTTTGAGGATTTGATATTTTGGAATGTTATTATATTTGATTTAAGAATGAAGGTAGGAAACCACTGAGGAGTGGTTATGGCTACAATGTAATAATTGATATTTGGAAGAAATGAATGGAATTCGACTTTATTATTTCTATGTCTTGAAGAATGCTAAAGGGTAACAACATAGGTAAGAATAATCTATCTTCTAAGGGAATAAGATATGGCAATTTCAAGCAGGAGGATATTCTCATGTCATCCAGATCGGTAACGATTAATCCAGTAGTTCCGTAAAAAGGTTAAGGAACGATCGAAAGAGAATACGGACAATTATACAACCCTAAGAGAACAAGTAAAGAATACAGAATGAATAGTGTTGTGGTGGGAGTATATAATAATGTGAGACGACACTATATAGAAGTATTCGGAACGGATTTCCGAGTTCGTATTAGTGATCCAGGGGGAAAATAAGTGTATGTAAAAGCTGTCGGATTCTGAAAAACCGCACTTTTATTTTCTCCGAGAGTTCCCTGGACACTGATAGCCTTAAGTATTTAACGAATGGATTTAAGGAATATAGATTGGAAAGTTAGAATGAAAGATGGAGAATGAAAGTATTAATATTAAAAAGGATTCCCGGTAAACCCTAATTAGAAATCCGTGAAATATTCCTACGAACGATCAATCGAAACGGGCAATAACCGGACAAAGAGACAAGCAGAGAGCCAAGAGGTATGATGAGCTAGTGGAAGGTGACATAATCACTTTATGCAAGATAAGATCAAAGAGACCAAGCTAGTTACAAAGCTAACTAGCAATCTTAGCAATCAAACCAAGTACTTAGCATGCTTTCTCATCCTACCACACCAAATTAAACACTTGTCCACCAAGATGATGTATGCCATGACCTAGTACCTTTAATAAATCAACTTTATGTTAGATATTTTCACAATAATGCAAGAGAGCAAGGAACCAAGCCAAGCAAACACCACCACTCTCCATTCTCCTTCCATTCGACTTCTTGCATAATTCAAGATCCAAAGTCCAACTTCCAACCATTGTTAAATCTCAAGAAAATTAAGGTGAGTCCTATATTTCATAACTAAGATATCCTATGAATTTCATCTTCAAATTCCATACCAATCTTGAGATATAAAATCAAGAAGATGGTGATGAATAGTAACTTTTAAGTATTAACTTTGTGTTCTTGTTTTCTTTTGATTGATTCAAGTATACTAAGGCTACTTAAGGATCATTCAAGGCTTAACAAGTGTTATTCACTCTCCAAGGAAGGTATAAAGCTCAAGAACCCTTAGTACTACTTTGAGTTTATGGATCTTTTTGGATGGATATGTGATGGAGAGGTGTTAGTATGCTTAGATCCATGTATGTATAATTGGTTGTTATTGATATTTCATACTTGTTGGATTTGAGTTGTTCTTGAGATATCATGACTTAGAATAGATGAGAAACTTTAGGTCTTGAATTGGTTGTTGTTGGAGGATGATTTGATAATGATAAAAATTTGGAAAAGAGTGTAAACATAGCCGTTATAATGCCCGATTTTACAATACCATGTTTTGTATGCCATTTTCCATGTCGAACCCCTACTGTCCAGAGACCTTATCTGCCATGATAGGATAGGTAATGTTCTAAGCTTCGTTTTGATATAAAGATCACGTGAAACGGACTTACGGTTTAGGAGTTACGGCCGGATTACTAAAAGTAGTTCGAATCCGTAAACGAAAGTTCGTAACTGTAATTGAACCCTCGTAAACTATGTAACGTCATGGCGAATCTTGGTAAATAAATACTAGAGGTAAAAAGGAAGGCGTGAAAGAAAACCGTATGTCAAAAGGATCATTTTTCGATTTATTAAAAATGTTCGAGTCGAGGTTAAACGCGAACGAACCCCTAAAAGACGACTGTTTTATAACTTCGGTAAAACACTTAGAAAACGGGCGATAAAACTCGGAGTATAATATTGGTTCGTAACGATCAACCTTAGAACTCATATGACTTAAGTATGTCCCCGGTATAAGTGCAGTGACATGTCGTATTAACGAACGAATGTCGGGTCGGATCAGTGAGAATAAGTAATCCTAAAAGGGGTATAACGAGATAACTTGAGAACGTGTTTCGATTTAAGAATAACTTAACTTTTAATATGTTAAGTGATTAATCCCGAATGCCTTGGCTATTTATAGATCACCAAGCTGAACCGGGACCCGCTACCACTACCCCTTACCGTACTCGACTACCAGGCAAGTTTCAATTCCCTTCTTTTAGGCTGTTGTTGTGATTGAATAAATATATATATATATGATTGCTGATATACATATGCCATTGCATGCATGCCTACTTTCAAGTTGAATTGATATACTTGTTCCCTGAATGTTATTGTTGGCTTATAAGCTAGATAGTTATATATCAGTTATAAGCCGGTTATTGTAAGACCCTCATGGAAGGGCGTATACATCTTATTAATCAAATATAGACCGGGAGTCAATATTCCTTGATATATCGAGATTACTTCGGAGGAAAATATTTAAGTAAATATTTTCTATTATTCGGGCGACGAATATTATTGAATATTCGTTCGAGATTATTTATTTTAATGATCCTTACTTCAAATAATTATTTGAACGTAATCATTCGACGAATAATATTTGTCAATATTCATTCAGAGTCGAGTTGATTATCGATTATTATTTCGAATACTCTCCTAAGATGAGACTACTTAATGAATATTATGTGGACATTCATTTAAAATATTATTTTATTAAATAAATATTACTTTTGAAAATTCATTTAAGGTATTAAGTACTTGATGAATATTATCTTCAATATTCATCTGAAGCTTGACTTACTTATCGAATATTATATCGAATATTCCTTTAAGGCTTGGATTACTAAATGAATATTACTTGATATTCATTTAGAATATTATTCATGAAATGAATATTACTTTATCAATATTCATTTAAATTCCTAATTAATTATGAATATTATTTTGAATATTCATCAGGGTTCTATTTAATCATCGAAAATTATTTTAAATATTTTAAATATTCCTTTCAGGACTTATTAAGTAATGAATATTACTTTGAATATTCATTTGATTATTTAATTATGCAATAAATATTCCCCTGATATTTCTTCAGGGATTATTTTGAGAAATACTCTGATCAAAGATATTCTTTCATATTCCCAAATATTCTTTAAATATTTTAACTCAATAAATATTCTCTGAATATTTATTCCATACTCAGAATAATCTCGATAAGGTTTATCTTCTTCGCTTATTACAGAAAATATCTCGGAGTCATATTATTATTAATCTTATATCAAGAAAGGTTCTCAGACATCATTCTTCTTTGAGTCTACCTCCTTAATAATAAGGGAACCTTACTTGGAAAATGTTATTTATCTTGTCGACTTCCCGGTCATAAAGTATTCCCTTCACTCGCAACTCGGGTGCTATTGACTTATTAAGTCGTTGCTTACCTTCTCATCTTTCGAGGGGTAAGATCACTGGAACAAGTTGATATCCGTTACCAAGTAATAGCTTGGGAGTTATTGGTAAATTTTCCTTTCCAACTAGATACGACTACCTTGTGGAGTCTTATCAACAAGTATTATACTTGGGGAAAGGGGGACGAACGTTACATTCAGAATCATGAATTCTATTTGAACTGGGAGTCGTGTAAGAGGCCGAGTAGCGCCGGTCCATCCCCTTTTGGCCCAACCGTTGGCCGGGGAGAGCTAGTAAGGCGGTACACAAGTAAAGCCGTCAGTTCTTCCTTCTACCGGTAGTAAATCTAAATTGAGCTGTACGATCTCGACTGATCATCAAGATTGGAACAGCGGGCGCGGTGAATACTCCATCATTGGTTCATCATCCAAATTTATTTATTTCCTGCAACATGATTACTATTGGCAGAGTTGGAAAAGGGTCATAACTGGAATTGCAACCTTTTCTTGCAAGTTCCTCTTCTTAATAGCAATAAGAATATCTCGCTTACTTTGATGTAGCAGATATTTCTACAAACAAATACTTTAAGTTACCTTGTAACTTCATCGTTCATATTATACTGGCATCATTTCCGTAAATGCATGGCATATGGTTTGAAAGATACTTTTGAACTGTTATACATTATCGTTCAGTTATATTTTATTGTTGGTGGGCTATTGCTCACCCTTGCTTTATTATTATATCACAACAACAGCTAGACCAGATGACTCGCACAAGGCGCACTCGACGCGGGCGAGGACGATGAGACTACCAGAGCTGAAGAAGAAGCTATTGGTAGGGTATATTTATTCTTTCAAGTACCAAGAATATGGTCTAGTATGACTCATGTAAATGGATGGCAAAGAGTATGTATTATATTGAAATTCTTTTGGATTGTAAGAACTCATAATGTGATTAATAAAAATTTGATTGTTACTCTGATTTCATCTCTGGGACTATAACGGGTGTGTTTTATATTGTTGTGTTGGGTTATAGAGACGTAATTTATTTTATGATTAAGGAAAGTTCAATTGTTGTGGACAGAATTGGAAACCGTAACCACCGGATCCCGGACCCCGGATCTGGGGGTGTTACAACACATACTGGTTCATGGGGTATCTTACTTTATTGGACAATTCAGGTTCATATGTTGGTTTAGGAATACCTCTTGTCAGGCGTTGTGGTAACTTTCTTCTGGATGAATCAGGAATATCATTAGTTGATGATTGGTTTGGTATATCAACTGAAGGTTGCTACAACTCTACTCCTGAAGTTCCGTGATCTTCAAAACTACCACTTGTATCACTAGGATCCGATTCATCATCATCCGTATTCGAGTTTTGACCCCCATTATCACCTACATCCACTTTTGTCCCACTATCATCAGATAATTCCACCAAATCAAATTTTATCTCTTCTGCATCTGTCACCAAATTATTTTCAAGAGTTTGAATTTCATCTTTATACTCCCCCTGAAATTCAGACACAGAATAATACATTGCATCTTCATGAAAAAAATAATCCAAAGTGATAAACATATGTCGAGTTGGTGGGTGATAACACCGATACCCTTTCTGATTTAATGCATATCGAACAAATACACATTTCACAGCACGTGGCATTAATTTACTTCGTTGATCTTTGGAAAGGTGGACATAAGCAATACAACCAAAGACACGCGGAGGCAAGTTAAGAACAAAGTGTGGTTTCCCGTTCGAGTGGCGAAGCAGAACTACGAGGATTGGCACTTGGTGTTTGTGAAGGATTGTGAATCAAATTACTTCTTCAGGAGATAGGTTATCCACCATGTACACCGATTCGAGTGTATTGTGATAACAAGTCTGCTCGTGACATGGCACATAATCCGGTTAATCATGATGGAACAAAACATGTTGAAATAGATCATTTTTTTTATCAAAGAAAAATTGGAGGAGAACAACCTGGAGTTGCCAGAAATCAGAACAGAAGATCAATTGGCGGATATTCTCACTAAAGCAGTGTCAATTCGCATATTTTCAAAATTTGTAGACAAGCTGGGCATGACAGACATCTACGCACCAGCTTGAGGGGGAGTGTTGAAATATTTCCTAAATCAATTTATTTTCAAGGAATCAGCTATGAACAGTCATAATTGATCTGATTTATGTTTCCATATTAGGATTCTCAAATCCTATAAATGTACCTAGTCTTTACAAAATAAAGATATCAAAATCATTAGTTTCTACGATTCTACACACCGAATGTGTCAGCGACATGGTGAAACAGACATATACGGTCCTTTATGCGGGACGATCAAAATAACCTTTTTATCTAGTTCAAACACTTTCAATGATTCCTCAATTAACATGTCGATGTAATTGTCGGCTTTGTTCATCCTTTGCTCAATGTTCATTAGTGATGTGGAGCTATTTTCATTAGGTTTCCATTGATGAGCTGGCCTATGAACCCTCAAGTAAGATCGTTAAAGGAATCGATTGAGTTGGGGGAACGTGACTATACATGCCACCCCCCTCCTCTCGCGCCCGGAAACTTGGCTAGAGTCTCCATCTTATATATCATCTATCGAGATTAGGTGAGTCATTGAACTCTTCTATCGTGGAATGTTTTTCTAGTAGCCTTGTCCTTGGATACACATCTACATCTACTTTCACATCAAAAGTCTCATTGTTTATATGGACAAGGCTAATCTGGGAGATTATCTCATTTACCTTATTTGTTGAAATCATCATACTAGTATGATCAAGAAAAGCCTAAATGTAAGGGTTGTTTCGTTATTGTACCCTTATTCATTAAAGGAAAAAGAGTAGCAACATAATGATCTGTTGTTTGAGTTGAAATATAATCCAAGGGAAACACTTGTTCAATGAATAGTGCAATTGGTCCCATGAGAGGAAAACGTTTATCTTTTTTTTTTTGTCGAACAAGTAATTATATTAACTTAAAGCAATCAAATCACAGCCAGGACAGATCCCTGAACTGATACTACAATCTGGAAAGAAACAAATAAACGAGCTAACCAAATAGTCGTTTATGTTTGCAGACTGTTTTACATCATGAATATTAAAATTCTTCGAAATAAAAAAGATTAGAGTGGCTTCTCGATCAATCCATCCTGCACCAGTCCTGAAACCAATAATATCGCAAATGACTTCCACATACGCACCACCTGTAGCCCAATGTTCAGACACACCCCAGCTATCTACATGCCGAAATCTAGCTATAGACATGCCGCAAGTGAAATATCTCATAAAATGAACAAATTTTAGTTGTGAAAAGTAAGCTCTTGCAATATCCGACACCAGCCCAGATTCAATGCATGAATTACAGATCTTTCGCCAAACCACAAAAATCCTTTTCAAAGTAGCCAAAATCAAAACCCAAATCAGCATAAAAAATAAGCACACGCCAAAAGACGAGACGAAAAACCGAAATTCAAAGCCCTCGGAATAATACCAAATATGGAATAATGTTAAGGAGGAGAATTTGAACCTCAAGGTATTTTTTTATTTTTGGAATCGGACTCAAAATTAAGATAGATCTAAGAAATAAATTCTAAGATTTTGGTTTTGGTTTGATTTTTATTGAAACTGGAAAAAACAAAGAGGGGTAATAGAAGGTTGGGGAGATCGGAGGATGGATTGATGGGGGGAGCGGAGATGAAGAATTGGGCGGCAGATTTAGGAGGAAGAGGGAGGCGGGAGGCGGAGAAAATAGCTTTGGAAGAAAATGAGGGATGAGGGAGGAGAGAGGCGGAGGGAGAAGAGAGGAGGCGGGGGGGTCGGGGGGCCGGGGGCAGCTACCGTCGACCGGCTCTCATAGGTTAGGCGCTATATGGTAAGCTTGGAAGTCTATATTTAGGTAAACTATAACGTTTATCTAATAACCTTTGAATGGTACAAGGCAATCGATCTTTGGGTAGTTTTTAATCTTTGCGATAAATTTTGGGGATCAAATTTCGGAAGAACGATAATTGTTCTTGAAAAATTTAATCGATCATTATTCGGTCGAATAATTCTTGATAACTATTAAACATAATTTTAAAATTACATTCACATTAATTAAGACCTTAAATTTTTACGTACCAAGATATCACATACTTCCTTCGTCTCTATTTTATATGTTCATTTTACTTTTTGTTCGCATTTTAAGATTCAAATAAAATTTAAGAAACCAAATTTTTATATAGAAAATGAAAATTTTCAAAAACAATTATAAAATTATACTTAATTTATACCTTAAAATGCGTGAAATAAAGTAAAGTGTAAAAAAAACCTGATGGAGGAAGTAGTTTTCTTGTTTATTTAAAACTCATCATCATAAAAAAAATGAAAAATTTACAAAAACAAAAGTAAAAATAGCTTTTAACCGAAATAATAATCCCAATCAGCAATCACTATCACTTTCATCATCTTCATGTGCTTCAAATATACACAGACATCTTCACAACTACTCAAAATTTAACTAATAATCAGATCTAATTAGCTTGTTGATCAAGTTTAATGGCCGGCGCGGCGTCGGCGCTGTTCATTCTGGACATGAAAGGCCGGATTCTCGTCTGGCACGATTACCGAGGCGACGTCTCCGCTTCTCAAGCTGAAAAATCCTTCTCTAACCTCATTGATAAACAGGTCTATTATATATATATAAATGATTTGGTTTAGTTGAGCATGTTTAGAGTGATTAATTAATGATCATTTTAGTACAATTTGAAGTGTTTTGAGTTACAAGTATAGTTGTTGCTAGTGTTTGTAAGTGTAGTTGCGGCACGATTAAGTTATGATTTCTGTTTAGTTTAGTTGATGAATTAGGAACGATTTAGTACATTGTTGAAGTGCTTCGAGTTGTAAGTGTAGTTACGGTGCGAGTTGATACATTTGTAAGTACAAATTTTATTATGATTGATCTAGTACATTGTTGAGGTGTTCGAGTTGGAAGTATAGTTGCGGTGCGATTAAGTTATAATTCATTTTAGTTTAGTTGACGAATTTGTATGTACAAATTGAATTATGATCGATCTAGTACATTGATCTAGCACATTTTAAAGTGTCTCGAGTAGAAATTTCTTTTGTTGCAATTTTAATTGAGTTAAACTGTGATCGATATAATACATTGTTAAAGTGTTTCAGGTCGTAGCTCGATTAAATTATAACTCATGTTAGTTTATATGATAAATTTGCTATTGGAGCTACGTTTAGAATTAAGTGAATTTATTGTTATGTGTTTTTGATTTGTGGATAGGGAGATGCGAATTCCCAAGATTCGGTCGTATATGTTAGTGGTGTATATTTGATATTTGATTTGTATTGCTTGTACACATTGAGCTGATTATTGTTTGCAGTTTTAGTTAGAGCGATTTATTTGTGGTTATTCTAGTACAAACTTAAAGTATTTTGAGTTGTATGTATAGTTATTGCGACTTAAGTGGACTTACCGTTATGTGTTTTGTATGTGGATAGGGAGATTCAGATTCGCAAGATCCGGTTGTATACGATAATGGCGTAACTTATATGTTTATACAACACAATAATGTATATTTGATGATTGCTTCAAGGCAGAACTGTAATGCTGCCAGCCTCCTTTCGTTTCTACACCGTGTTGTTAATGTAAGCGCATTCTGTAATATATGATTACTGCTTTTACTGTTCTGATGAGTATATTTAATATTTATCATTTTTATTTTCTTAAATTTATAGTTGATATCATTTAATAGTGATATCTTTACTTGGCCTGCAGGTCTTTGAGCACTATTTCGAAGAGTTAGAAGAGGAATCACTTAGAGATAATTTTGTCGTCGTCGTAAGATTACAGCTCACTATTTTATTGCATCAAGTGGTCTTATACTGTTTCGCGTCGGTGTGATGATGTTGATCTTTTTGTTTGGTTTTGCAGTATGAGCTGCTTGACGAAATGATGGACTTTGGTTACCCTCAATTCACTGAAGCGAACATTTTGAGTGAGTTCATCAAGACTGATGCCTATAGGATGGAAGTTTCTCATAGGCCTCCTATGGCTGTTACAAATGCTGTATCTTGGCGCAGCGAAGGGATACATTACAAGAACAATGAGGTAGCTTTTATTATTGTGCTGTTGATGGCTAGCTGTATTAAAGACAAGAGATTTTGAAGATTATTGACTTGTTTCAGGTGTTCTTAGACGTTGTTGAGAGTGTCAATGTACTTGTGAATAACAACGGACAAGTTATTAGGTCCGACGTTGTTGGAGCATTAAAGATGCGAACAAATTTAAGGTAACTTATGGTATAACTGACAATCATGTTTGCATAGAACTATCTTTTGCTATGTGTTTGTTATCCTAAATAACTCGCCCAATTTTATTGAAAATTATTATTATGATACCAAAAATTTATTAGAATAGTTTATATTCTTTTTGTTGATATCACATTATGCAGCCAAGGAAAGCTAGAATATATGTCAAGTTAAGGGCATGCTGTATTGGTATGTCCAAAACAGTTTGTAAATTGGACATTCTAAGATCGTATGGATTCCTTCTTATACCGACATTCGGACACAATAAGTATAGGCTTTTCCCCTTTCAAAAATCAGAGAAAGGGCTTTACAGTCACTAAATTTTGTTATGATTTTACTTCTATAATTTCCTTTAAAAAGACTGATTCACTCAAAAATTGCCAATGCAACCATTTAAGCAGTGCCTTCTGTCAAACAATATAGGATTCTTGGAACACCTTCTTGGTATTTGGTTGGAAAGCTACAATTATGTTGATAATAAACAAGGATGAAATAGTGCCTATGTATATACAGTATTGCATGTATGTATCTGTGATACTTCGAAGATGCCTGTCCAAAGTTTGAACTCCTTGAATTTTTTTTACTTCTGCATCCAGTATTACTTCCTGATTTGTCCATGCAAAGTATACAGGGTAAACAAGGACTAAGCTGACCATTATTAGAGATGGTAAACTGTGTGCACTTCACAAATTTTAAAGAACTCTCCGTGAACTTGATGATCTCTTTTTATAGTTCTAGATAAAGATCAGCAGTTCTTCTCATGTGTTGCAGTGGTATGCCCGAATGTAAACTGGGACTAAATGATAGAGTGTTACTGGAGGCTCAAGGTCGATCAACTAAAGGAAAGGCCATAGACCTTGACGACA
This sequence comes from Saposhnikovia divaricata, assembly GCA_036435485.1. NCBI lineage: Eukaryota > Viridiplantae > Streptophyta > Magnoliopsida > Apiales > Apiaceae > Saposhnikovia > Saposhnikovia divaricata. Next base: position 155,234,080 of record CM071595.1, read on the forward strand.
TAAAGTTTCATCAGTATGTCTCCCAACTATATAATCCCTCCATCCATGTATTAATGTCAATCTAGAGAAGTTTTTTTTATTTCCTTTTGTCTTTCCTGAAAAAACTTAAGCATTGATTGGTCATTTTAGTACCACCTTTAATTAGGTATTAGTAAAACCTTGGTTCTTTCTACTGTTTAAATAAAAATTAAATATAATCTTCTCCTTTTTCCTGTGCGATGCTACTATTATCGTTGAACATATATCTAGTGAATCATGTAACAAAGTACGGGTTGCAATTTTTTGATTTTCCACTTGTCAAATATGTGTCCTGCTGCTAATGTGCTAAGATACACTATTCACAAAGGTGTGTACGTCTTTCCCGGTTCGAAAATGATCGGACAATATCCTTCATACCTCCTGATGGATCTTTTGATGTCATGACTTATAGACTCGGTACCCAGGTAATGTTACTGCTTTCTTCGGATGTTGTTTCTGGTTACCAAGTAGAGTTGCCTGAATGAGAAGACTCGAATTGCAGGTAAAGCCTCTGATATGGGTGGAAGCTCAAGTAGAAAGGCATTCTAGGAGTCGTATAGAAATCATGGTAAAGGCCAAAAGTCAGTTCAAGGAGCGTAGGTATAAATCATACTCCTATAATTTTGTAGTTTTCTAGCATGGCAATTTGAGGTTCATGGATTCCAAATTTGCCAGATGACTTGGGTATTTTTGCAGCACCGCGACAAATGTTGAAATTGAGTTGCCTGTGCCATCTGATGCTAGCAACCCAAATGTTAGAACATCGATTGGCTCCGCTTCCTATGCACCTGAAAGTGATTCTTTGATCTGGAAAATCAAGTCTTTTCCTGGTGGTAAGGTAGTAGCTCAGACCACATTTGCACTCTCTTCTGTTGATATTGACTTTTTAATGTGTTTACTCGAGAATTTATCATGTTTCTCTTCTTACGGCCATTATAGGAATATTTGTTGAGAGCAGAGTTTAGTCTTTCTAGTATTACCGATGAAGAAGCAACTCCAGAGAGAAAAGCTCCCATACGCTTAAAATTTGAAATTCCATACTTTACTGTTTCCGGAATACAGGTTTGTTCTTGTGAAACATTGATTTTTATAAATCTGGACTTTCTTCAATTTCTTGGCATCTCTAATGGTTTGTGTACTAATCTTAATTTCATGCTTGGTTGGTTGGAATCAAATGAGGGGAAAATCGTATGAAGTTAAAATTAAGAGGACAAGGGCTACAAGAGAAATATGAAAGAGGTGAAATTGAAATACATGGTAGTGCAGTACTCTGATGGTGAGATTTGTGATGGATATGGTTGGGAGAAAAAATTAACACTCCAAAGAGTTTGTAGATTGTTGAGATAGAATGAACAAAAGTTATATCATGCAGAAATGTCCCCAAAACTAGTTCATATTCCATCCAACTGAACAATACCTGAATACTGATCCTTGGTTATTCTCTCATTGTTTTCATTTTTGTAAAGTGAATTTTTTCTTTCTTAAACACTGTGTCAAATCATAGATGCTCGAATAAAATTCTACGTGATTGGAATTAGTTTCCTATTTTCGTTGCTGTTTCACGAGCATCTGAGTTAATCTTATATTACTTTCGAGTTAAGGATTATGATGGTATGATGCCATGATGGTGATACAGTTTAGTACCTTTCTGGCTCCCTGACAATATTCTTCGGAGATCTTAATTCTCTTCGTATAAATTCATTTTTAATCCTACAATTTATTTATGGGCTCCCACACTGGTTTTTGTTTCTCTTCTTATTTTTCTTTTTTGCATTTAATACGGATGCAAACACTTGTTCTTTAGCAGCTCGGCATAAAACAGTACTGAGCTGATTTCACTGATGATTCATAAAAGAATGTGGTTTTTTGTAGGTCCGGTACCTGAAGGTCGTTGAAAAGAGTGGTTATCAGGCTCTTCCATGGGTTAGATACATAACAAAGGCAGGGGAATATGAATTGAGACTTATTTAAACGCCCCTTTTATATGTTGGTGTGCTCCAAATCCCAGTTATACTGCCGCAGATTACAGGACTTCAATTCCAATTGTACTGTTAAGATTTCTTCCAGGTTTATTTGTATCTTGTACAACAGGTGTTTATTATTAATTACAGTTTCAATAGATTTTACACAACTTCTTATGATTATGGTGTTTGGCTAAACTTGTCTTTTTCGGTATCAGATCATAAAAATAAAGAATAATTAGATGAATGTAGCTATTCGAAAAACTTAAATAGATATAATTAGATTAATGTAGCTACAGAAAGAGGAACGCTACGAATTCATGAACTATTTTTACAAGAGAGTATACTCGGGTATTTAAATTGATGAAAGTAACACTTGTGAAAGTTGGTCAAGATCTGATAGTTAACATATTCTTTGCACAGCATCTTTACATTATAAAGACTGCAGCTATTATTTGTACAAAAAAGAGCTAAATCCTTCCTACAGCCTAGTCAAAATCATCACACTCAGTATTTGATGGAATTCGCTTGCCTCTCTAGTGTCGGAGAACACTTTTCTTTTCTTCCGAAGGGTAATATATTCATCATATATGTATATACTGTATGTTTGATGATTTACTACGATGACCATGATCTAAGTCGCAACAAAACTTAACGAAGGCTACCCAAACAAATTATGACCATAATATGAGATTTTCCTCTGTATATCATGTTAATAGCCCCATGAAATGCTTGCACTTAGGTTTGTTCAGACACTGCCAAGCAATTGCTAACTTGCCTGCTCAACTTTTCTGCACATTTGGCCACTCTCGGAGGCAGAGATGCTCCAAACTCCTCGAAAGCATCTTGGCAGTCACTAATATGGAGCGCAGCTGATAAGTGCATGTTAAGGCTACCAGTATCATTATTATCAAGGCACTCCAAACATTGTTTCAAGGCTTCAACTGTGTCCTCAAATGTTTCTTCGCATGTAGACCTGGTGCTAGCTTTGGAATTTGCAGCGAGTCTTCCAAGTGCTGAATCAAGTAGAGGTGTCATTTTTTGCAAATCTGTTGCAACTTGTAGAGATGATTCAATTGCATTTCTTGTGGCGTTGTGCCAATTCTTAGCGCCTTTAACCATAGTATTACACATTGGCTTATAATCGCTTGTTTTGCAGAACTGATTGATGGCTTTCGCTTCGATAATTGAAGCAAAAAGGCCAAGCATGACTATGGCCAGGCAAACTATTGTCAAGTGTTGGTACATTCTGGAAGCCATTATGTTTGGTTTCGGTGTTTGGATCCTCCAAATTTGATTCTTCTGCCCTCAGAACACCTGTAGTGAGTCCGAAGGGTGAAGAATGAGAATCTGTAAAATGGTTTTCTAGAGATGTTTTTTGTTTTGTTTACATTGTCTTAATAGCATGTTATCTCCTCAAACTAAGCAACTTTTCCTTAATTTAAGGGGGTTTTCTTCTTTTTTCAGGTTCTCCTTAATTTAAGTAGATTTAGTTGTCTTTCTAACCACAAAGAAATAGCTATATTTGCAGTTTACTTCTGCTAAAAGGAAAATTATTGTACTCAAATTTATATTTTGACTGCTCATTGACCAATTGATGTATGAGGATTACAATTTTTCCCTCGTTTCATGTCAAAAAATTTGTGCAACTGGACATATGTACTGGCCTTCTATTACTGTAATTCATTATAAGATGAATTTAGATGTTATGAATTAATTTTGAAGATAATCATTTTCCTATTAAAAAAGATACGAGTACTTCGAAGATGACATTTATTTGAGATATACGCGTACAAGTATTTAACTACCAATCTTATTTCGCTTTATGATATTTTTATCCTACGTGAAATATAATTTGGCAAAACATAAGAGCATCTGCATTGGTTGGCATAAGTCAACTTTGTCATACATTGAAAAATATTATTTGTTATATTCTCTTTTTCACATCACTTTTGACATCCTTTTTTTCAAAAACATTTCAATGGTCGGTATTCCAAGATGCTAACCTTATAAAAAAATGCATAACATAAATATATTAGAAAAATCTATACTATTATATTAAAATCGAAACATTGAAAATTTTCAAAGTTTTGGTTTTCGGTTTGGTTATCCTATTTATCAAAATAAATAATAACATAATATAATTAATGTTAATTAGCCGATTGCCTTTTTTACATAGTTTTAATTAAAGATATTACCTGTTAGGTCCGGAATAACGTAGAAGGGGGTTGAATACGTTATTTAGCAATATTTCGATTTTTGATGTGAATATGAAATCAAAAAATACTGAATCGAAATAACACAATTGTTTGGGAAATATCTTTGAATAGATAAAACCAGGAGGTTTGCTACACAATTTAATCCTATGGATTAGCTACAAAATCAAACACTCCTAAGGATAGTTTAGGCACGAGGGCCTTCTACCCGACACTTCCTGAAAGTGGGCTAAGCCGACTTTCCTACTAGATGGACTGTCTAGCAACTTACACAGAAAATATATGAGAGAGAAGAGAGAGTTGTGTGTTGAGGTGTGTTTTGAAATGAAATACAACAGACCTATTTATAGACTTTAGAAAGTTACTATGCTGCTTAATATAACGTAACTGATGACGTTTTATCAGTCTTCAGCCGCCTGGTGCCTTCGGTTTTTCAAAACATTCTGCACGAAGATTCTTTCAACATTTATATTCATGTAGGCTCCACATGATGAATAGTACTTTTAAGGACAATTCATGAATAGTAATTTCGGGTACTATTCATATGAATAGTACTATTCATGTGAATAGTGATTTCGGTTACTATTTATATGAATAGTGATTTTGGATACTATTCATTTTCCTCTTAATTTGACATCCTTAAATATGCAGCTTCCAAAATGGAGGATATCAGTACTGCTCTAAACTCAATCATACCTCTTAACAGTTTTTCTGAGTTAGATACTTCGATTCCTTTGTGAAGTGTTGACGCCTAGTGCAACTGGTCTGGTACACAGACGACTAACATTCACTCATGGTCTTCATATCATATCTTTAAGAACACTGCTAAGAATTGTGCAACCATAAAAACTTTATCTCTGGAATCTTTTGGCCCTTTAACTGAATCATTTGTACATCTTATTTTGTCACTGAGGCTTGATCATGTTAATGAACTTCTTTTAGCAACTTGATCCTTGTTGATGCCTGTTCTTCAAATTTCACGATCCCTGTATAGAGTTAATATTATTTATCTTTTATCCTAGTTGAGTTATATATGTCCTCTATTACATATTACATTACATTATGCTTTACAATCTCCCCCTATTTGATTGTTAGGGTTTGACAAGCAAATTCCTAGAGGATAACTCAACTGATACAAATAAAATACAAAGATAAATAATATTAAAGCGCATTCTGGATCATATATACAATTTCCAGATTTCTAAAATTTGAACAAGTGCAAGACAATTGAACCTCTAGACTGAACAAATATTCAAGTTTGCCTTGCTTTCTTTCCGCATAGCACTAATACTCCCATTAGCTTTTCCTTTCCTAAAATAAAGTTAATTCCGTGTCAACAACCTTTTCCTTGCCCTTACGCCTAGTAGATTTTTCTTGATCATCCACCTTCTCCCCCTCAGTTGGATTATCCTCCAGAGTAGTAGGATGTGGAGTTGGTAAATTAGACGAAGATGGCTTTACCAAGGAGTTGATTGCATGACTAAACTGGGCTGTCATGGAACTTAATTGAACCTGGAATGCATCATGTTGAATAAGTTGCAAATTTTTGATTTCTGCAATGGACTTACAGATATTTGACAACTCTTTCTCCATTGTTTGGACCCGTGTAAGGATTCCGTTGTATTCCTTTCTGGTTACAGGTGCATGTGATTGAGTAGGTTGCTCACTCGTACGTTCTGCAGGTGTTTCACTCAACACTCTATATTCACTCGGTTTAGTGGTTTTGGTGACACTTACATGTTCTGTTCGTGTTTCCCTCAACTCTCCTCCAGAGCTTCCACCGATATGTGTACCTGCAAATGAAATCATCCTAGCCCCTTTTTCAGAAGTCACGGATGGTGCAATGAAAGTTCGTGAGCTTCCATCCTCGCGTGAAGCGAGTTGCCGACCACTGGTAAATAGTGGTAAATCTCGAAAGAGATCCAGAGAATTTTCCTCTGAGAGGTTAAACTTGAATCGATTAAATGGCACAAAACCCAAGTTTCCCTCGTATGTCTGTGAAGACACTTGGTTCATAAAAGAACCACCTACCGATGGATCTTTCCGTAAAATGGAAGATTCACCAGTAGTTATTGAGGTAGGTAATTCCACCTCGGATGCTTGTGAAGGCATTTGATATTTAGAAAGATCATCAACCACTCTTATGTTTCGTGAAATGGAACTCAAGATAGTTGCTCCCGTCAATTCATCCTCATTTACATTTTCACTCATTTGAAAAGGAAGAATTGTTTCAATAACAGTTACAGTTACCTCAGGTTCATTTGGTTTACTTCTTTTAGAATGAGGTAGAGCTGCTGATGTAACTAACTCCTTATGTGGTGCTGCTGAGGCACTATCTCCCTCAAAAGTGTTGATGGTTGGTTGTTTAAGTGACAATTGAGGTGTAGGAGTTTGTTGTGTCTGTGTTTGCATTTGTAGAATGGGTTCTTCGACCTGTGTTAGAGTCGGTGGGATTTCCTTCTCTTGGCCTGGTAAGATGGCCATTGGGGGCTGTGGAAACTGTATTTCCTGTGACGCAACAGGAAATACAGAGGTTGGAATAGCAGGGATTGAAATATTACCTTGTCGTATACCTGCTCTCACTGGTCTTGGTAACAACGGAAGTGGGACAGTCTTTAGATATTCAGTTAGGACTGTAGGCACATCCGTATATTTCTTTTTGCTTATGTAATTAATTACATTCGTCTTTATGGAAGAACATTCCACCTTTTGACCATTTTCCAAGCGTACCCTGTCTTCATCATTCAAAAAATCATTTAATATTAGCTGTAGAAACCTTGGATATAGACATTTGACATTTTGAGTCCGAACATCTCTTGTTCCTAAGTGTTTCATCTTTAAAATGATTTGACCAGTCACTATTTTTCCAAAATTAATCCTCAAATTATTGGCGACCGCATACCCTATTTTCTGAATAAATTCAGGTATTCGATCTTGATTTGTTCTATCTGAGGAAAAAACATGGTTAATAGTGTGAAAGAAGAAATTCCAATACTGGGTTAGAAACGTTCTATAAAGATTACCAGTATTGAAATTGCCATATTGGTACCTTATAAAATGAAAGAACATTTCAATCTGTTCAAGTGTTGGATCAGAAACGAGATTTTCCATAGGAAAATGAAGAATTCGATTAACATCTCGTTCAGTGACCCTAATTGACCTACCAAATAGTCGATATGTGAATGCACACCCGTCCTGTCCAGAAGTGTTAACCGCACTGCAATATAGTTCATGCAATGCATCATGGTTAAGCTGCACTGGTGTAACTAAAGCATAGCGAATTAATGAATGCTCATTCAAAAATTGTGTCCAAGCCCGAAATTGCTCATCCTGAATGGTTTCGATTTGCTGAATGGAAATAGGATTAACTTTAGCAATTAAAAAGCTTCCCTGCAATGCCATTTTCAAAACTTCGAGGAAATTCAAAAACAAGGGTTAGTTTTTATAAAGGATGATGTATAAAGCAAGAATATAAAATCCGATCTAAAAACCACCATCTAGATTGAGAGATCTTTCCGATCAAAGCTCGAAATATTCAGCAATTGTGTGTATATGCTCTGTATATCTGAAAAATGATGATGTTAAACACAAACAAAAACTCATCATTTATAAGGTTTCAAGATTTAGAGGGTTAGGTGTGATAAAGACAGGTTATGTTTAAAGTCTAACACCGCTCAATAATTTCTCACCTAACACCCTAATTAGCCGAAAAACATCTTATCACCGAAACCTGTCAGCCGAAAAACATCTTATCACCGAAATCTATCAGCCTATATACACACACACACACATACAATACTTCTAATTATTATGGATTTAAAAATCATCACGCAGCAAATCAAGAATTAATCCACAATAATCAGATGAACTCAAAATTAAATAGAAATAAAATTAACAAAATATCATTAATTGATATATGTCAATAAAATATTTATTTAATTATCCTACAATTAACACAATTATTCACTAACTAATTACCACAAAAGATAGCATTTATAAGCATGGCAATTAATATAGAGATAACTGTAAGATGAGGACTGGATGCAAATAAATTCACAAGTCCTAAACATATGGACATTTAAAATACATGTGAGCTTATAACAAATTGTAGTTATTGATTATCCAAAATTAATTAGACAGATTTAACATCCCAAGTTCACCAACTAATCTTAAGAAAGTGGATTCATCTAGTGGTTTAGTAAAGATGTCTGCAATTTGTTGATCTGTGGGAACAAAATATAATACCACAGTTCCATTCATGACATGCTCTCGTAAGAAATGATACCTGATATCAATGTGCTTAGTCCTGGTATGTTGAACTGGATTGTTGGCAATGGCAATGGCACTCGTGTTGTCGCATAGAATTGGAATTTTGTCCAACATGAGTCCATAATCCTAAAGTTGATTCCTCATCCACAGGATCTGAGCACAACAACTACCTGCCGCAATGTATTCTGCTTCGGCTGTCGAGGTAGATACTGAGTGTTGCTTCTTGCTGTACCAAGATACCAACCTTCTTCCTAGAAACTGACAGCTTCCAGAAGTACTTTTCTGATCAATCTTACAGCCTGCGAAGTCAGAATCTGTATAGCCAACTAGGTCAAAACCTGTTCCTTTAGGGTACCAAATCCCAAGATTGGGGGTTCCCTTAAGGTATCTGAAAATACCTTTAACAGCTATAAGATGTGACTCTTTAGGGTCAGCCTGGAATCTAGCACATAAACAAGTTGCGAACATAATATCTGGTCGACTAGTAGTTAAGTATAAGAGAGAGCCGATCATACCTCGATACTTCGTGATGTCAACTGACTTACCAGATTTGTCTTGATCAAGCTTGACAGCAGTTGGCATCGGGGTCTTGGCAGTAGCTGCTTCTTCCATCCCATACTTCTTCAGAAGATCCTTTATGTATTTTGAGTGGCAGATGAAAATACCATCAGGCTTCTGAACAACTTGAAGTCCAAGGAAGAAGGACTACTCACCCATCATGCTCATCTCATACTTACTCTGCATTAACTTAGCAAATCTCTTGCATAGCAAATCATTAGTAGAACCAAATATTATATCATCCACATATACTTGCACCAGAGTTATATCATTTTTATGCTTTTTATGAAAGAGAGTTTTGTCGATGATACCTCTTGTAAAACCATTTTAAAGTAAGAACTTGGAGAGAGTATCATACCATGTTCGAGGGGCTTGCTTGAGACCATAGAGAGCTTTAAAGAGAAAGTACACAAAACCTTCAAAGTCCTTGTCTTCGAACCCAGGGGGTTGTTCAACATAGACTTCTTCTTCTAGATCTCCGTTCAAAAATGTACTCTTCACATCCATCTGAAAAACCTTAAAGTTGGAGTATGCAGCAAATGCTAAGAACATCCTGATTGCTTCAAGCCTTGCAACTGGAGCATAAGTTTCATCATAATCAATTCCCTCTTCTTCAGAGTAACTTTGCTACCAATCGAGCCTTGTTCCTCGTAACAATACCATTTTCATCCAGTTTATTCCTAAACACCCATCTAGTGCCAATTACAGATTTATCTTTTGGTCTTGGCACCAGCTTCCATACTTTCTGCCTTTCGAACTGATTGAGTTCTTCCTGCATTGCAGTTACCCAATCTGGATCATCAATAGCTTCATCAATCTTTTTAGGTTCAATTTGAGATAAAAATCCTGCGAAATTGCACTAATTCTGTATTGCTCTTCTAGTCTGTACACCCGTGTCCGGTTCACCAATGATCTGTTCAAAGGGATGCGCTCTACTCCATATCCTTTGTCTTGGAAGATCTGATCTTGATGATTCCCCAAGTTCATGATTGTGTTGAGTGTGGTGACTAGTAGATCCAAAATCATTGTTTGCTCCCCCTGAGCTATTGCTTTCAGAGTTTGATGAATCATTAGCAGCAGATGTTTCTTCACTTGATTGAGGTTCATCGTTCACTTGCTCCCCCTCAACATGTGCTGCTGTCTGATCTACTGGTATAGATTAAACAATAGAATCTGAAAGAGTATCAGAATTTTGTAGATCGGCATTTATTTCTTCATTCTCAAATCTCAGCTGGTCATGTTCATCAAAATCTTCAAGTCCTGTTATCTTCTTATCATCAAAAGACACATGGATAGATTCCATGACCACTTTTGTTCTTAGATTGTAGACTCTGAATGCTTTTGTGGATAGTGGGTATCCAACAAAGATTCCTTCATCAGCTTTTAAATCAAATTTGGAAAGCTGTTCTGGATGAGTCTTAAAAACAAAACACTTACATGCAAACACATGAAAGTATTTCAGGTTCGGCTTCTTATTTTTCACCATCTCATATGGTGTTTTACTATGCTTGTTTATGAGTGTAGCATTCTGTGTGAAACAAGCAGCTTGCACAGCTTCAGCCTAGAAGTAAGTTGGCAACTTTGCTTCATCAAGCATGGTCCTTGCAGCTTCTATGAGAGTCCTGTTTTTTCTCTCTACTACTCCATTTTGTTGTGGAGTTCCAGGTGCAGAGAATTCTTGCTTTATTCCATTTTCTTTACAAAACTCTTCCATGACTGCATTCTTGAACTCAGTGCCATTATCACTCCTTATGATTTTCACTGTATGCTTAGATCCTTTGTCCAGTTGTCTGACATGCTCTGTTAAGATTGATGCAGTTTCTTCTTTCTTGTGCATGAAATATACCCATGTATATCTGGTGCATTCATCAACAATAACCAAAGCATATCTTTTCTTTCCAATAGACGTTATATTTACTGGACCAAATAAATCAACATGCAATAAGTGATATGGCTCAAGAATTGAGGATTCAGTCTTACTTTTGAAGTTTTCCTTTGTTTTGCCTTTTGACATGAGTCACATAGGCCATCTGGAGTAAAAACTGATTTGGACAATCCTCTCACAAGATCTTTCTTCACTAGCTCATTAATGCTGTTGAAATTCAAATGAGAAAGTCTCTTGTGCCAATCCCAGCTTTCTTCAATTGATGCTCTACTCAGTAGACAGATTGCAGAGCCATCAGAGTTTGTTGAAAGCTTGGCTTCATAAATGTTACCATGCCTGTATCCCTTCAGAACAACTTTTCCTGTAGATTTGCTTACAACTTCACCGTGTTCTTCAAAGAAATCCACATGATAACCTCTGTCACAGATTTGACTCACACTTAGTAGATTATATTTGAGTCCTGGGACTAGAGCTACAGTTTCAATGATGACATTTCCAAGATTGATATTGCTATATCCCAGAGTCCTTCCTATGTTGCCATCTCCATAAAAAACACTTGGGCAAGCTTTCTCCACAAATTCTGATAGCAGGGCTTTATTTCCAGTCATGTGTCCTGAGCATCCACTGTCCAGAACAAGGATATTTTTCCTGTTACCCTGCAATCACAAAAACCATTAATGATTAGTTTTAAGGACCCGGACTTGCTTGGATCCTTTGGCCTTATTAAGTCTGTTAGCTTTTGCAGCAGAAGTCTTATCAGAGTTTGTGCTAACATTCTTTTTATCAGAATTTATACATGTAGAATCAATCTTGAATTTATTCAAAGAGGGTTTAAGTTCATAATAATCATAATACAAATTATGATACTCTTTGCATGTATAAATAGAATGCCAAATATTGCCACAGTGAAAACAAGGATTCTGTGGCTTAAACCTAACTGAACCACTCTTAACTCCTTACTTAGGAGGTATAGAGTTTGTATTTTTATTCTTCCTACAAAAAGTAGCAAGATGGTTAGGATTTCCACAGTTGTGACATTTCTTCCTAGGAGCATTGGGAATAGACATATAGTTATTGCTTTTATTGATGCCTACCTTTCCATTTCTGTTTTTCCTAGGTTCTTTTACATTGTTCACTCCTTTTAACTCCTTCAGCTTGTGTTTAAGCTGTTTCTGAGACATTAAAATAATATTTACTGATTTGGCTTCATCCTGTTTTGGTTTGTCAGATTTTGGTACAAACCTCATGTGATTAAGTTTGGGTTTTTTGCAGCCTTTTCAGTAAATACAGGTTTAGAGGTCTCAGCTTCTAGGTTGACAGTTTTCTTTTTATCAGTGTAACCTAGACCTTCTTTCCAACAATCATTCTCTATGATAATCTGAGTAGTTTTACCAGAGTTAGTCCAAGTTTTAATAATGTTTCGTTCTTTAACAAGTTCAGATTGAAGATAAGCATGCTTTTTCAATAATTCAGTTTTAATAATAATAGCATCATCTCTCTCTTTCCGAATTGTTAACATTTGGACTAATTCTAATTCTAGATAATCATTTCTCTTTCTAAGGTCTAGACTTTCAGATTTTATTCTTTCATTTTCTAAAGTCTGATCTCTGTAGCTAACATGCAAGTTTTTAAGAAAGAGTCTTAACTCAGATATATCAGTAGTATCAAAAGCTAGAGTAGAGTGAGGTACCTTGGTCTCAGTAGCTTCAGTGATACTATCAACATTTGCCATCAAGGCATAGTTTACCTCATCTTCAGAGTCTGAAGTGTCAGCCCAGTCCTTCTTCTTTGTGATGTAAGCTTGGCCTTTATCAGCTTTGGCTTTCTTGCACTCAGGTGCAAATGTCCTTTCTCACCACAATTATAGCATCTGATCTTGGATTTGTCCACTTTCCCAGACCTGCCTTCCTTTTCCTCAGCTTTTCTGAAATTCTTCTTTTCGAAATTTGAATCTCTTCGTATGAACTTCCTTCCATTCCTGAAGTTCTTGTAAGCCATCTTCTTGAAGCTTTTTACCATCAGGGCTGCAAGTTGTATCATCTCAGCATCACTGCCATCATCATCAGGGTCCGTGAGATTGTCAGAGTTTGAGTCATCATCAGAGTTTGATGACTCAGTATCAGACTTTGTAATAAGAGCCTTTCCATTAGATTGACTCTTTTTCACAGTAACTTCTTTAGAAGCTTTCTCCTCAGCTTTAAGAGCAATTGATTTGGACTTGCCTCCATGCCTCTTTCATCTTTGTTCCATCTCAAGCTCATGTGTTTTGAGCATTCCATAGATTTCATCAAGAGACATGTCTTCCAGATCATAATTGTCTCTGATGGTAGTGGCCTTTAAATCCCACTTCTTAGGAAGAGCCAACAAGAATTTCAGATTGGAGTCTTCAAGATCATACTCCTTATCTACCAGTGACAAATCATTCAGTAATTTCAGGAATCTGTCATATAGATCTGTTAATGACTCATCAGACTTTGAGCCAAAGTGCTCGTACTCCTGTGTGAGTATTGTTCTCCTGTTTTTCTTGATGGCTTTGGTTCCTTGATATCTGACTTCCAAAGCATCCCAAATCTCTTTAGCAGTTTTGCATCCAATGACTCTGTTAGACATAACATTGTCAAGAGTGCTATGTAATAAATGCCTTACCTTGGCATCTTTGCTAATAGAGGGGATATCTTCAGGAGTGTAGTCTTTCTTCTCCTTTGGAATCGTTTTCTGTTCCTCCAAAACAACTACAACAGAAAGTTTGGTAGGCTTATGTGGACCATCATGGATTCTGTCTAAGTACTCAGGATCTGTAGCCTCTAGAAACATTTCCATCTTCACCTTCCATATGGGATATTCTGATGCCCTGAGTATTGGAACTCTGATTGATTCATATCTGCTTGTTGTTGGAGTTTGTGTTTTCTCTGTCATGATTGTATAGCTTTTTGGATCTTAACTGTTGTATAATAACAGAGTGGCTCTGATGCCAATTGTTAGGTCCGGAATAACGTAGAAGGGGGTTGAATACGTTATTTAGCAATATTTCGATTTTTGATGTGAATATGAAATAAAAAAATACTGAATCAAAATAACACAATTGTTTGGGAAATATCTTTGAATAGATAAAACCCGGAGGTTTGCTACACAATTTAATCCTATGGATTAGCTACAAAATCAAACACTCCTAAGGATAGTTTAGGCACGAGGACCTTCTACCCGACACTTCCTGAAAGTGGGCTAAGCCGACTTTCCTACTAAATGGACTGTCTAGCAGCTTACACAGAAAATATATGAGAGAGAAGAGAAAGTTGTGTGTTGAGGTGTGTTTTGAAATGAAATACAACAGGCCTATTTATAGATTTTAGAAAGTTACTATGCTGCTTAATATAACGTGACTGATGACGTTTTATCAGTCTTCAGCCGCCTGCTGCCTTCGATTTTTCAAAACATTTTGCACGAAGATTCTTTCAACATTTATATTCATGTGGGCTCCACCTGATGAATAGTACTTTTGGGTACTATTCATGAATGGTAATTTCAATTACTATTCATATGAATAGTACTATTCATATGAATAGTGATTTCGGTTACTATTCATGTGAATAGTGATTTTGGTTACTATTCATATGAATAGTGATTTTGGATACTATTCATTTTCCTATTAATTTGACATCCTTAAATATGCAGCTTCCAAAATGGAGGATATCAGTACTGCTCTAAACTCAATCATACCTCTTAACAGTTTTTCTGAGTTAGATACTTCGATTCCCTTGTGAAGTGTTGACGCCTAGTGCAACTGGTCTGGTTCACAGACGACTAACATTCACTCATGGTCTTCGTATCATGTCTTTAAGAACACTGCTAAGAATTGTGCAACCATAAAAACTTTATCTCTGGAATCTTTTGGCCCTTCAACTGAATCATCTGTACATCTTATTTTGTCACTGAGGCTTGATCATGTTAATGAACTTTTTTCAGCAACTTGATCCTTGTTGATGCCTGTTAATGAACTTCTTACATTATGCTTTACATTACCGATTATAAACACCTAATAATATCAATCGTACCATATCTTCCAATCATTAATATTTTTTTTTCTAATTAAAACACGTTGCCTTTTTGATTTCAAACTAATCTTATGATCTTTAATATATACCCAAAAATATCACACCATATTTTCCAATTATTAATAAAAATATATTGAAAATTCGTGTACATTATTTATAATAAGGAAACATTAGTATAATCCGTAAATGTGAGTATGTTAAATTAAAATTAAAAAATTATTAAAGATAATGATTATATGAAAACATAATTGTAATATTAAATAAAATTTATAACATAATAAAAGAAATCCGTGCATCGAACGGGCATTGAAAGTTTGTCGGTTCGATTTTCAGCACGACCATCCTAATTATTCAAATAAATAATAAAAAATATAATTAATGATAATTAGCCAATTGTCTTTTTTAATTAAAAGATGTTTACTTTTAATTAATTATATTATCTTTTATAAACACCTAAAATATAGTATCTTCCAATCAATAATATTTCTTTTCTAATTAAAAAATGTTAACTTTTAATTTAAAACATAATCTTCCAATATTTAATATATACACAAAAATATCACACCATATCTCTTAATCCCTAAATAGAAATCCATATAATACAAATAAGTAGTGATTATCCTAATTACTAAATAAAAAATAATATAATTAATGATAAGTAGCCGATTGTCTTTTCTAATTAAAATACGTTACTTTTTAATGAAAAGATATTACCTTTTATAAACACCTCAAAATATCAATTGTACTATATTTTCTAATCATTAACATTTTTTTCCAATTAAGGCGAGTAACCTTTTAATTTAAAACATAATCTTGCAATTATTAATGCATACCCAAAAAAATCACATCAAATCTTCTAATCATTAATGCATACCCAAAAAAATCACATCATATCTTCTAATCATTAATAAAATACATTAAAAATCATATATTCCAATCATACAAAGAATAATGACCATAAAAAATAAGAACAGCAGGATAAGGTATATTTATATTATGTAATTATATAATCGTAATAAAAGCATAATTACATAATTATGATTATAATTATCTTAGATAAATATATTATATAAGGTATATAAATGTTTATTATATTAAATAGTGATTATATAAAAATAATTATAACATAAAATAAAATTTAGAACATATCAAAAGAAATCCGTGCATCGCACGGATTATAAGCTAATAATATTTAATTTATCATTAGATTTATAAATGAAACTATCATTTTATTATGTCAATTTTTGGTATCTCAAGTTGGCACTCTATTACAATTCACTTGTCATCCCAATAAGATGCTCCAATGAAATGTTTAAAAAAATTATCATAAAAAAAAAAAAATTAATATGTCATGTCACATGCCATTAACACCGTTCATAACATCCTCATCTTCCATTAGAAATGCTCTAATCCTATTATTCAATATCAAAACAAATATAAAATGTATGATACAACATAAATAAAGTCTATAATACTTGATCAAAATTTCAAGAGTCATTGACTCATTGTTAAGTGAGTTTTACATGTAATGTTTGTTTTAAGAAATGTATAAAGGAGCTGTTATTGCACGTAATGTTACAAATATAATACTACTAGTAGTACATTATACAAAAATTAAAATATGACCATTTCCGTTTAATTTCAACCAAGTTCTACCTAGGCTGCACTGGGAAGGTTCAATTGATTTCGCTCAACTATTTTTCAATTACCCTAATATTTTAGTCGTTAGTGTATTGAAGTAGGAGTATTTATTTAATCGAAAATTACCGTTTCAAATGCGTATAATAGGGATGGGAAAAAAATCCGATCCGACGGATACCCGATTCGAAATCCGATTTTTTATCCAATTCGACCCGATTTTTTGGATTTGGATATGGATATTGATTTAAATTTTAAACCCGAAAGATTTTGGATATGGATATGGATTTCATGAAACCCGATCCGAAACCCGATCCGAAATCCGAAACCCGATCAAAACCCGAGCCGAACCCGAAACCCGAAAAATACCCGATTTTTATTTATTATATATTATATATTATATATTATATATTATATATAAATGTATATTATAAATACATATTATACATATTGGGCTCTAATAAGACCACATTACCTTAGGCCCATTAGGGTTTAAAACCATTTTTAAACTTAGTTACTATATATTAAAAGCTTGATGTGTTTGTTGAGTCGTGGTACCTAGATGATGATGTCGGTGGTGATAACAATAGAATACTACACTCTAATGGCTAGTTAGCACCCTGACTGAAGTGAATATTGATAAAATTAATATACATGTTGGATTACATATTTTAACTTACTTACACTATTTTTTTTATTTTTTTGTTAAGCGACTTATTTACACTATTTTTAATTTTGAATACCCGAAAAAAACCGATCCGATCCGAAACCCGACGGATTTGGATTTGGATATTGAATTTTGGATCCGAAACCCGATACGATCCGAAACCCGAAACCCGAAAATATTTGGATTTGGATTTGAATTTTCCAAAACCCGAGCCGAACCCGACCCGTTCCCATCCCAGCGTATATATATTTATCAAACATGAGCTAAGAATTTTGAATTTGACTTTGAATAAAGTTAGTAGATTTTTGTGGGTTGTTGATGTATTTGAAATCTTCCAATATGATTAGGATTATGTCGAAATACACTAACGATTTATTTTCATTTTAATCAAATTTGTGATCAAACTTGCTTGCTAACGATTTATATTATTTATGACTACAAAGAAGCATTAAAAAAACAAGATAAAATAAAATAACAAATACACTCTACAATACTCCTTTCGACTCATTTTATATGATTATTTGATTTTTTCGCGCATTTCAATGCGCTCGGTTGAGATATTTGTAAATAATATTTTTCGATTTTTTGTTTTGTATAAAATTATAGACCTGACATTTTTATTAAAAACAAAAGATTCGAAAAAATATTATTTATAAATACCTCATAATATATATAAAATTATTTATAAGTACCTCACCGAATACATTAAAATACGTATTAAAAGTTAAAAAATTATATAAAATGACTCAGAGATCGTAATACAATTGCACCCTAGATTTTGCTGTAAATAAATTTTCAGCGGGTAGCCAAAAATAGTCAAACGACCTTCAAATTTACCCAACCGCGTTTTCAAACGTCTCTATTTAGCCTTTAATACCTGAATTTTCACAAAAAACTACGTCTCCCATATCATTTTCTCAATTGTTCTCTCTGTTTTTTCTTCTTCCCAACCCCCACACTCTCTGTTTAGCCTTCAAATTCACTTGTTCTCTCTTTCTCAAGCTGCTGATCACACACACACACAAGAAACAAGAAGAAGAAGAAGAAAAAAACAAAAAGGTATGAACTTAGAGCACATGATTCATCATAATTCTACATAGTATGATTCTTTTCAGTTTATTTTTCTATTTTTTAAGTAGTTACCTCATGTTTCTGTATTTAGTTGTTATCTTATGTATGTTGTTCTAGTCCTAGCTGGATACAGATTTTTAAGGTTGCAAGTGTTTTAGTTTTTTGACTTTCTTGATCAGTTCTTGATTTTCATATTTTCTTTTCTAGTTATATGTATACGAACAAATTTTTATTATAAGGTCTGTATACATCGCACCCTCTTTCGAACGACACATATATGCAAAAGGAGGGAGACTTATTAGTAAAATTAATTATTTTTAGTGAGAAATGTTTATATTCATTTTATGCAAGAGAGACAAAAACAGTAAAACTGGTTACAGATAAGTATTCTAAAGATTCCAAAGAGGCTGATCTAGCTGGGGGATGTGGGAGTAGATGAGGTGGGTCTTTCATCTTTTTGACATTCATTTAGTGTAGGTTGGTTGTTCTGTATAGGTGCGATTCAGTCAATGGTGATTGCCAACTTTTTAATTTGATTATGACTTTCATCAATCTAATTGTTGACCCCCCATACATTTTCAAATGTTTCTAGATGTTTTATTTTCTTTTTCTTTCTACATTAATTCTATACTATATGTTACTAGCAACTCATTTGCTACAATAATCTAATGTTTCACACTATAGTTTTTTTTAAAGAAATTATCTACTGTCGGTTGTGCATTGTTTGTGTACATGTAACATCTATTAACACATTGAGTTTGTATTTGTATCCCCGTACCAAAACGATTGTTTAACCATACTGCGCTTATTAAACGCAATACTGTATGATGTAACATTTGAAATGAGTTTAATGTCATACTCCATTTTTTTCTATTCGATACCTGCCATTTTTGGCATTTAGTACTGCAACCGTCCATGAATGAACTTTTGAGCCAATGAATCAAGAATTGAATTGTTTTCACACCCTGCTTCAGTTCACTTTACCTGAAAAGTCCTGGAAATAGTTGAATTCTAGTTTTAAAATTGTTTACTATTATGCTTTACAGATTGTAGTCTCAAATTTTGCAACCCCACTTAATTATTTAAGGTGGCACATCTAAATTGCTCAATTATGTATGTTGCTAGTCAGTTTGGTTTAGTTTTGTATATTTTTGTTGGTTTCTGCTAAATTTTGTACAACACATCTGCAGAATCAATCTGGGAGGAATCCTAAGAGAATCCTAGAATGTGGAGGACAGTTAATTTACCAAATGTCCTAGTTGTTCTGACCACAGCTCTACTGTCAATCAGTGGTTCAGAGGGAGATCCAAGATCAAAGTTGGTCGAGATCAAGTGCGGGAAGATTGCAGAGTTTAATGCATCAGTTTTTGTCCCAAATTTTGTTGCTACGATGGAAAATATTAGCAGCCAGATGCGAAGTTCTGGTTATGGTGTAGCAGTCACCGGTAGAGGGGTGGACACTAACTATGGACTTGCTCAATGTTATGGTGATCTTTCTTTACTTGACTGTGTATTGTGCTATGCTGAAGCTCGAACTCTACTTCCTCAATGCTACCCTTACAATGGAGGTCGAATTTACCTTGACGGTTGCTTTATGAGGGCTGAAAATTATACATTTTTTGATGAATACAAAGGACCTGAAGATGGGGCAGTGTGTGGAAATGGCACTGGAAAGAGTTCTAAATTTCAAGAAGCTGCAAAAGCAGCTGTTTCACAAGCAGTTGCAGATGCACCAAATAATAAGAACTATGCTCGAGTTCACTTTAAACTGCCTGGAGGAGGTCAGAATGACTCGACCTATGTGTTGGCTAATTGCTGGAGAACATTGAATGCGAGTTCTTGTAGGGCTTGTCTTGAAAATGCTTCTTCTTCAATACTGGGATGTTTGCCTTCGTCTGAGGGGCGAGCGTTGAACACTGGATGCTTCATGAGATATTCTGACACCAACTTTCTTAATCCCAAACCAGGCAGTGGAAGTTCTAGAGGTAGTTACTGTAGTTTAGTCCTTGGTTAATTTGATATAAAATTTTAGTATGTCTTTACACTCTGAATTGTAGTCATATGTAGAAGTGGTGCTTTTGGTACGCCTGATCACGGTGTTTCATTTGTGAATTTGCAGGGACAGTAGTAGTGATTGTGGTTGTCACAATAAGCTCTGTGGTGGTTTTGGTAGTAGGAGTAGTTATTGCAGTTTACATATGGAAGCACAGGAAAATACAAAAGAAGAGAAGAGGTGTGAATTTTTGCATTTTATTTTGCGTCACATAATAACAATGCAGTTTTAGCCATAAAATGATACCGAATTTCTGAAAGATATCAGATATATTTTTTTAAAGCTGGCACTTATATATGTTACTTGTAATCACAGTGATAATTTGGTGTATTGCCTTGTTCTGTACATCTCAGGTTCAAACGACGTGAGTAAATTGGTGAAGACTCTACATGACAGTAGCTTGAACTTCAAATACTCAACAATTGAGAAAGCAACGGGTTCTTTTGACGAAGCCAACAAGCTTGGGCAAGGAGGTTTTGGGACAGTTTATAAGGTATGCTAAGACGAGAATCTTAATCCAGTGCAAAAATAGAATGCAGATATAGAATGAACTGTCTTTATAATCTGAGGTTTCCGAAAAAACTGTTTTTAAGCATTAAACTTTACAGTGTATCTTAAATGCAGGGAGTTCTGGCAGATGGACGAGAGATTGCAGTCAAGAGGCTTTTCTACAATAATAGACACAGAGCGGCAGACTTCTTTAATGAAGTTAACATTATTAGCAGTGTTGAACATAAAAATCTTGTCAGGTTATTAGGATGCAGTTGTTCAGGGCCCGAGAGTCTTCTTGTGTATGAATTTTTGCCAAACAGGAGCCTTGATCGGTTCATCTTTGGTAAGTTCTCGTAATCCAACCTCATTAGATGGGATAGAAGATTTTTAGTATTTTTTTGGTCTCAGAAAGACAGAAACTAAGATGTGATTATAATATGTTTCTAAAATTTGACAGACTCGAACAAAGGTAAAGAACTAAACTGGGAAAAGAGAGATGAAATTATTATTGGAACTGCTGAAGGTTTAGTTTACCTTCACGAGAACAATAAGATTCGTATAATTCATAGAGATATTAAGGCAAGCAACATCTTGTTGGATTCAAGGCTCAGAGCCAAAATTGCTGACTTCGGATTAGCCCGGTCTTTCCAAGATGACAAGAGTCACATTAGTACCGCCATTGCAGGAACATTGTAAGGATTGATTTATTTATTTTTCATGATATATATTTTACTAAATAAAAGTTCATGGTATTTCAAATTGAAGCATGAGCAAAGATATGTTTTTAACTTTTGGCTGATGTTTACTAATCTGTAGAGGATATATGGCACCTGAATACCTTGCCAATGGCCAATTAACTGAAAAGGCAGATGTGTACAGCTTTGGGGTGCTTTTGCTAGAGATTGTTACTGGAAGGCAAAACAACAAGGGCAAAAGCTCAGAATTCTCAGACAGCCTGGTTACAATTGTGAGCCGATTACTTTCTTGTTTGTGTAACCTCTGTAAACTGCCCCAAAAGGTCCTAACCTCAGGTGTTTTCCTATTATGAAACAGGCATGGAAGCGTTTTCAACAAGGAAGCATTGAAGAGATTCTTGACCCAAACCTAATGCTGCATGAATACCATCGAAGCGATGCAAGGGCAGAAGTTCTAAGAGTGGTACATATAGGACTACTATGCATCCAAGAGGCTGCATCACTAAGACCTTCAATGTCGAAAGCACTACAAATGCTCGCAAAGAAAGATGAAATCCTTCCTCCACCAAGTAATCCTCCTTTTATAGACGAAAAGACCATGGAACTGAATGACACGAGTGAAGACCCATTTTACCCTCAGAATGGTACTAGTTCTGCTTCAATTGCTAGTGTTTCCCACAGTTCTTTCTACCCGCGGTAACCGCCCTGTGTCTAGAAACTAACAGTACCATGCACATATATCAGACCAAGTTAACTGTTAGAACAAACCATAAAGAGTTGCAATCTGCCCAACTTCCGAGTAAGACATACGGGTTTGTTTTGTTGGTTTATGCTCATCAGGACTGGAATTCAGGATTCGAAAAGAAAATACAATCGCTTCATAGTTATACAGCATGAGCAGCAGATGAAAAAATCACTACTTGTTAGTTGTTACTAATTATTTGTAAATTTTTGCAGATGGGTGAATTTATCCTACTTGTTTGATTACTTTGTAAGAATTGCTACCTATATATATATGTCAAAATGCAGAATTTATATTTTTTAAGTGTTTTTGAGGGGATGCACCTTAGATTTAGAAGCTCTATCACCTACGGGCGTATCTCTCTACATATGGCAAAAATTTTACGGTTTACTAAGCGTCAACCTTTTTATAAACAATTTTTTATTGTGTACGAGTTATTTTGTTTATTTTCACGCATATCAGTGTTTTATCTACAGAATAAATTCTGGAAAATGTTGATAATACATGGATTAATAAGGTCCTTCTGAAATGGATGACCATAAGTCCTTCTGAATTCAAACAACATCCGTTTTTTTGAAGGTGTTATCAAGGTTAGGTGGCTAAAGTGGAGGGCAGCGTAGGGGTGATGTGCGACAAGAAAGTACCTTTAAAGTTGAAAGGGAAATTCTATAGAGCGGCAATCCGTCCTGCGATGTTGTATGGTTCTGAGTGTTGGGCGGCGAAGAAGGCTCTTGAGAGCAAGTTGGAAGCGGCCGAAATGAGGATGTTGCGTTGGTCTTGTGGGCGCACGATGTTGGACAGAATCCCGAATGTGGTTTTTAGGAGCGAGCTAGAAGTGGCACCTTTGTCTGCGAAAGTTAGGGAAGGGAGGTTGAGATGGTTCGGCCGCGTCAGTAGGAGGCGGGCTGAAGCGCCAGTGAGGAGGGTCGAGAGTCTTTCGGTTGTGGGGGTGAGGAGGAGAGGTAGACCGAGGAGATCGTGGGAAGAGCAGCTTAGGTTGGATATGAAGGCCCTAAACTTAAATGAGACCTTGACCACGGATAGGTGTTCTTGGAGGCATCAGATCAGAGTGGTGGATTCTCTGTTAGGGAGCGGCTCTGTTGTTGAGAGCCTCAGAGTTGGGTTGTCCCGGTTAGCTATATTCTTGAAGTTTGGCTTTATCGTTCTCACTTTTCGTTTTATACTGTCTTCTGTTGTCTAGTTTTGCAGGTGCAAGGAGCTTAGCTTGGTGGCATCTTAAATATGAGTGTCTTGCAAAGCGGAGTAGTCAATCCCCTGGTAGGTAAGCCCCATGTGTTCAAAGCCATGGGCACAGGTATAGCTGCGATCTTTGCCAAAATGTTTGAAGCCTGTGTAAATATCACACACCATTTTTCTGTTGTGCATTAAGCTGGGGGTCTTCACGGAAACAGCCTCCCTACCGTAAAAGGTAGGGGCATGGTCTGCGTACATCTCACCCTCCCCAAACCCTGCTCTGTGCGGGATATACTGGGTATGTTTGGTTTGATTTGGTTTGGTTTAATTGGGCTTTGATCAGGTGTGCAAGCCCTCCAAAAATCCCCAAGCCGGTTGAAGTTGAGCGTATCCAGCCTCCCCAAACCCCGTCAACTAGTGAGAAAGCTGCTGTCATGGTTACTCCTGAGAAAAAGGGTGATAATTATCTTGAATTTGATTTGCCTTTAATGATTTTGAGATTGATGTCATATTTGTTTTTCTTTTTTCTCTTTTAATTGTGAAAGTCGGATGGGAGAGTCCCTGAACTCGTTAGAGGAGTTGATAATGACGAATTTTAGGATTGTTACGTTGGTAGTCTATAATCGTATTTATTATAAACAATAATTTGTTATATTGCAGATAGGGAAATGCTTATGCAGGGAAACTTCATAATGATATGCCATTGCTCCTTTGCAATGAAAATAATTAAGTATGTCTTTCGATTTGTCATTTGGGGCACTTTTTTTTGGAAATGAATCAACCCTTGTTCCTGCAGGCTTTTCTGTTTCTAATATATTGATGGTACTATTACTATATGCTTGAGATTTGAGTAGGATGCATTCACCTTGGTGGTCAAAACTTACAAATTGGTGATCAAATTTTATCGAGTTTGAAGGGTGGCTCAGTCTCGAGATTAACAATAATAAGTTTATGACATGCTAGATGTTATTTGCTTTCCTATCATTAAAATAGTAAGTTAGTAAGACGCGGGCTTTGTTAAATAATCAGGGCACAAAACAACCCTATGAAAACTTCTTTCTTTTTCTTAATTAATCATTTCTTCGATTTTCTTCTATTTAGCAAGTTAGTGATCACTAGATCTTTCTTCTATTTTCTTAATTAATCATTTTATGTATTTTGTCTCCCTGCTCTATTTAGATGTTAAGATATAATTACATATATGTGATTTCAAATTTTAGTCTCATGTTTAATATTAGATTTTATGTATTTATCGTCTCCATCATGCTTAATCGAATTAAAGTTTATATAGCATTTATTATATATATATTTCAATTTTTCCCTTATTTGCATGTCCAAGAATAATAATTACTTTGTTTATCAACTCAATATTAATAATTATGAGTTGTATTATTTAAAAATGCATTTAAATTAGTATCTAACCAAAGGAACCCCCTTTGGTTTAGATTTTCTTACATTTGGTGTGAATTATATGTCTATTCAGATATTATGTTGATAATAGTTATAAAATATCTGAAAATTATATTTTATGGACTAATGTTCTCTTGCCTTTTTCTTTTTCGTAGGTGCTTTTGGACGTCTTGATTGGATGGAATATGTTTACAAAAGCAAAAATGGTGTACAATAGTTATTTCTAATCTCGTGATTCAGATAATTATTTTCATTATTACTGACATTTTTGTTCTTTGGGCTCTTTTCGGACTTTAAGGTTTTATAATCTAAACTACCTGGTCATCTTTGCATGACCTTCGGTTAGATGATAAGCTTTATTGAATGAAAGAAATCCCTTTTTTACGGTATTGTATTTCGGTACAATTCATTTTACGAGAATGTATTTCTCTGATAAAAATAAAATAAAATAAAATAAACTTCTTCAATTATCTTTCAGTAATTTATTTGCAATTAATTGTTTTAATGTCATTAATCAATTTATGGGGTGTTTGGCTAACCAAATAAGTAAACTTATATGGTCAAAGTCCGTTTTAACTTATTTTGTAGTGTTTGGCAAAATAAGTGAACGAGCTTATTAACAACTTATATGGGATAAGTTGAATGTTAAGAAATCCTAACATTCAACTTTTAACTTATTCTTATTTCTCGATACACGCAATATTCTTATCCTTTAAATCTTCAAAATCATATATATTTTGAGCCGTTCATTAAAAAATTGATATGTATATATCAAATTTCTCTACTCATCGAGATCTATCCATTGATATCCACTTATATATATTAAAAAACAAATATTTTGAAAATATTTAAAAAAGTTAACTTATAAGTTCTGATTTACCAAACACTCTACTGACTTATAATTTCTGATTTACCAAACACACTATTGACTTATAAGTTCTGATTTACTTATCACTTATGTGACACTTATCACTTTAAGCTATAAGTTACTTATTTTAAGGTAAGCCAAACGGGCACTTAGTTTGGGTCACCACAAAACACTTACGGCCCCTGTTGTATTATTATAACACTGATGGACCTTGCTGTGTCATTTTTTGTGAAGGAATAACCCAACAAGATGCTGCTTAATTTGGGCCTAACAGGACAGTCTTATTTTCGAAAAGACCCATAATTTATCGGATCTTCGAACAGATTTGTAGGCCGTTTATTTTAAAAGCCCGTGTCATGGCCATTTGTCATAATTTAGAACGAATACTAAATACAGTGTTATAAATTTTATTGAAATTTATATTTTATTTTTATATATACATTATTTTTAATAATTTTTTTAATTTGAATTTAATATAATTTGAAATATTCATGTTTAAAAATTATACTTATATTTTCTTATTATAAACAATGTATTCTGATTTTTAATATATTTTATTAATAATGATATTGTGTGATATTTTTGGATATATATTAATGAGTGCAAGATTAGTTTTAAATTAAAAGGTAACATGTTTTAATTAGAAAAGAAATATTAATGATTGAAAGATTCGGTATGATTCATGTTTTTTTAGGTGTTTATTAATGGTTAATTAGATAGAAGGTAAAATGTTTTAATTAGATAGAAATATTAATGATTAAAAGTATGGTATGATTTATGTTTTTAGTTGTTTATAAAGGGTAATATTTTAAACTAAAAGTAAACGTGAAAAATGCAATCAGCTAATTACTATTAGTTACATTATTTTATTATTTACTATTTTAACAAATAGGATAACCAAATTGAAAGTCAAAACTAAGGATAACCAAATCGAAAACCAAATCTTTTAAAAATTTTAATGTTTAGGCTTTAATATAATAGTATAGATAGTCAATATCGGAGAATTTTATTAATTTAGAAAGGTATTAATTAATCGATAAATTAATAATTATTAATTTATAGAGAATTTTTGAAATCAAAGAAAATTAATTTTCAACTATATACATTTAAATAGAATAAATTGTACAATTTATGTTTTATACTTAATTCAACTACTTCAATATACATTGTTCTGCAAATTCAATGAGTATTTGTGAGATTCATGTATATTTAGATATGTATATTTAGGTTATATCAAAGATAAAACAACATTTTTGGAACATTTGCACGTAAAGAAACACTCAAAGACATAAAAAACATTGATTAATATTTTTTTAATGTTTTAAGAAAACATCACATTCAAAATTTTGGTTGCAAAAGTTGAGGATGAGTTCTATATATAGATTCAAATTTAAAAAACCTTAAAATCATATTTTACAAAAGGATAATACATATATTTTATAATTATAAAAATTTTATTAATTTGTAATATTATTGGTACCATATATTTATATAAGATTTTTTTTAAAAATTATTATCTTATTATTTTATCGAAATTGATTATTTTTTAACTGACCCAAATTGAGACTGGAGAACATTATTAACTAAAAAGATTATTAATTTATCAAGTATTAATTTAATTAGATTTTACTGTACCTAAAATATTATCGAATATTTATGTTCATCGATAACCTGTCGAGTGTCGAGTACACTGCTAACTTTCAATTATTAAATCAATTATAACGAGAACTTGAGATTTAAATTCGGGTGAGGATCCATGCAAGTTCATGGTCTTGCTTTAATTTTATGCATGCTTTTGGCTTATATATAGTTTTATTAAATTACTATTAAAACAGTTCTAAAATCATTATTTAAAAGTATGTATAGCTCGGTGGTAGAGTTATTTATTTGTTACGTGTGTGTGATATTCTCACCTATATCAACGTATATTGAACAGATACAAACAAGGGCTCATTCAAAAAAATAAAAAGGATGCATATCCTGTTAGCTTTGGAGGTATAAAACTTGGCGTAGATTTACTGAGATTGTTTACTTCCTTAAGAACATACATTAATTTGCACGTGGATAAAAATATTAGAACTAGTGAAAATGTTTGAGTCTTGCTTGCATAGTTTCATGAAGCTGAACATGCATTGTTGCATTTGCATATTTTACATTTGCTATGTTCACTTCACATGATGTTAAGAAACTACTATAGGACATAATCAGTACTCTTCGTGGAAGAAGATGACAAACTTGTTTGAATTAAGTAGTAATTAAGAATATACAAACATGGGACAATCGAAAAGATTCATGATCAGATTACATTACAGAAACATATTTGAGTATCTGCAATATTCATGATCACCTGGTTTAGTCATCATTGTAAAATTGTCCCGAAATACTATCCATAACAGCTAACTGCATATCTTCTGATGGTTTCCAGTGCCTCTTCCTTTGGTTTATAAACCAGTTATTGATTTGCTTTTGGTCCAGCCCGGTCGATTCAGCTAAAAAAATCTTGTCGGTTTCCTGAACGAATAACGTGATCAAGATTATATCGTATCAATTATTCGAACTTGAATAAGCATAATATTGTAACATTTGCGGATTGATGAATGTGTTTTACTTACAGTGGGATAAGGCCATTTAAAATGCACATTCCACCATTCCATCAATGTTTGTCTTGCTTCTTTCGGTAGCTTCCCTTTCTTCTTCTTTTTCGAGAATTCGAGTTTCAGTGAACTTATGTGACTACCAAACTTTCGTAAGAGTCTATCTTTGAGTTCTTTATCTTCACTCCTCGTTTGCCCTTCTTGAACATCTACCTCCAGTCCGCTTAGTTCATCGTCCGATGATACAACATTCTCATCTGCTAAAAGAGCTATTATGGTAAGAAGAAAAATCTCAAACAAAAATTATAAATATAGTCGAGCAATGCACTGGGGGGGGCGTTTGGATCATAAGATTACAACCTGATTTATGGGAACGAGAATAATGTTCCATTTTGTTTAGAAGTTTCATTCTCATTTCCGTTAACCAGGTTGAAATCGCATGATCCTAACGGCACCTAAAAGTATGAGAAAAATGAAGAAAAGCAGTAACTATTTTACAGGGCCCGCAAAGATGCAAGTAAGTTAAAGATACGGATGTAGAACAAGAAAATTAAAGCCAAGATTGACGGCCACTACTAGTCTGCTACAGCACTTGAACAGTGTGAGCAAGTACTAGTAGAGTAGTAGTAGTCATGTGTTTGAGTTGTGGCCTGTGTTTAATTTGCTCCCTAAAAAAGAAGATACGCAGCGGAAAACACGGGAGTCTTATCTGATGTTTCATCACCCGATCAACCGGGCTATTTTCCTTATATAGTCCCGTCTATTCCATACACCATACTACTACTTTTTTTTTTCTTTTTTTTTTTTTTTAATCTTCCTGCCTCCCGGGATCACCTATGACCTTAAAATGGTAAGCACCTAAGTCACAGTTCCAACCAATTGAAACACTTGGGGTGAGTTCCGTACACCATACTCATTTGCTCTCCAGAAGCATCAGAATAATAACTATTGGTAACATGTTTGCACAAGTACACATCATCATCGAGAAAAATGTTACCGAGCAGAGATGCACAAAAAATTCAAATCCGAAATTAATCACAAATTAAGCAGTCAAACATAAACATTTAATACAACACTTTTTTCATCAAATATGCTCTCTATCTTGTCTCTATTTTCTTCATTGATTTCAATATTGACTAAAGAATTGATTTATACCCGGACGTGTGTTTTGATGCCCAGGACTGCCGTGACCAGTTTCATAAGATTTTAAAACTTATTAGCCTATTTCTGAACCAAGGCCAGGCCTTACCTCTTAGGCTATATTATCTATATACACACCCTACGTGCACTTAAATATGCATGGCTACAATTTACAACACAAATCGGAGCAATGATATATATATAAGAGCATCCACATCCAAGACCCTATCCCCAGATATTTAGGAAAATATTTAGGTTTTATGCAAAAAAAGGCTTCCATCCCATTCTCCATTTTAGGGATTAATTTTGGGGACAAGTTTTGAATCCCCATATTTGGGGACTACTATTTTGAACCCCCAATCATCTCTCTCCTCTTTTAAATATATTTAATTGTAGTGGGTAGTTTTGGTAGTTAAAATTGTAAGTGAAAGAGAGAGAAAGAAGTAATATAAAAAAGAATATATGGATAGGGGAATGGAATATGGGGAATGGGATGTAGAAACTTTTTGATAATTTTGGGGATTTACTATTTTTATTTGAGAATTTACTATTTTTAGTAAGTTTTTGGGGTTGGGGATGGGGATGTGATGTGAATGCTCAGCAACCAACTAGAATGGACAAATATCTTCTCGTGGGCAGCAATTATCATAGTAAGGCAAGGAAAATACTGTCTGAAATAGAGAAAAGAAACTTTCAAGACCAATTCGAAACTATAATACCATGTAATAGGTATATAATGCTTATGGTGTTGTTTTAGAGAGCTTGCTGGTAACCTAAGATGTCCAGAAGGATATGGCCGATTACCAATATACTTCGAACAGGTTGACCCGATGATAGGCGAACAAGACCTGAGCCAAATACCTCAATATGCAATTAAGGATCCACAAAATGTCCAAGCGATTATAAATGAATTTATAATTAAGATACGTAGTGTGTATATACGATTAGGGCCCCAGAAAATGATTTTGATCGATCAAGGTCCCGTAACATTTAGGACAAATCCGGCTTCCGAAGGGAGTTATATGCAAACATGTCTAATATCATATACTATTGCATCTTTTAATTGCTTTATCATCTGGCGATATAGCATTAAACAAATCATTTGGTAAGATTTTAAAAAAAAAAAAAAAAGTTTCTGGGTTTAGGCTGAAATGATGAAGTTAAGGATAATGAAAACTAAGTAGACAATTATGGCAAACAAGGACAGACCACAAAGTTCATCAAACTATAACATACAGATAATTAAGATCTAACCGCAGACTTTACACATGACTATATGCTCAATATTGTACCCAAGTGGACATCTGCTATTTTGTCTAAGAATCTTTGGATTCAGAATTAGTACTTTAATTAATTATGCTTAACAAGTCAAGAAGCTAGCACAAAGTTCGGAAAAGATAACAAACTAAAACCTGTTTAGGAAAGTTAATCTGTACTTTGAAGCAATTAACAACAATAGTTGCCAACTATAACCAACTTCACTAACTAGGAATCATAGCTGCTTTATTCATCACCTCAAGTCCTCAACTAGTTCAGATATTGAATTGTACAATTAAAGCAGCTTTAATGCCATAGAGATTCATACAATAACATGTAAATCATATAGAATACTTGGTTCAGCATGCAACAAAGCATAACACCAAATCTTAACTGTACTTGCTACTTGACAATAGCCAGAGTTATCGCTTAAAAGAGGATCGCGAAAACTATAATGTATAATGCAAGCTCTGAGTCTTTTTATAAAGGGTAAGGTTTTTAGCGATGAATCATGGATGTAATATGTACATTATTCTATTTTTAACACAAAAGAAGGCATGGCTCAGTTTCGCAGATTGCCGGACTGTAATACACTAACACTTATCAACATCAGATTTAACCATTTTGTTACTCAAGTATATATGCCAAATGCATGCACTATGTAATCTGAGATCCTTAATTAAGTATGATGTCCTAACCTTGTCCGTCCAAAATAACAATTTCACAATCAGCCACTTCCGGAAATTTCCTCGTAAATATTGCATTCATTCGCTTTTATACAAATATAAGAAAATTGTATAGAATAAGTGATCGATTAGTGAACTGCAAAATCAGCCATTTTGTTGCTGCCACTAGGTTGAAAATTACAACGAGAATTATTCAACGTCAATAATAAATAGCTACCATTACATCAAAAATAATTATATACTAGTACTAGTTCATAAAACTATTGAGTAAATTAGCCATACAACTAATATTTTCTGGCAACGTACTGATTCCCATTACTCTGCCTATGTATATTGGACATATTTACAAGGCACACTTGTCATAACCATTTATAAACAGTACTAACAGATATTCATACCTCTCGAAAGCAAATCGCAATAAGAGGGTTGTACTGTGCCAAGGGATGGCTAGAGCAGGAAACCAAACTTAACACACAACTACTTCTGTAGAAGAACACAAATGAGACCATCTGGTGTGTGAGTCGGTGTGGTGTGTTTACATGACTAGTGGCCGAACCAAGATTTCAAATGACTTGGGAGTTGTAACACTTTTTAATAAAAACTTCGTTGATTATTCAAGATTAGCAGGCTCAAAATAAATATTAATTCACATTGATTCTTAAAAACGAAATGGGATTTAAAATTAAAACAATACACTAATATTTCCGGTTAAGTTTCGGTTTCAATTTGGACTAGGTCTTTCTTAGTTCCGTCACTGCACAATGCACATAACCAAATCAGAATAACAAGATTAAGATATCAAGGCTTAAGATGGAGTATCTTGGTAGCAGCCTAGCAGGTCATCACCACTTACATATATACAGCAATACTTGGTACCTTCTAGCTCATACTATTTTATATTAGCTTGAACATATACTCACCTCACTTTTGTCTATAAAAGAAGCTACTATTTAACATATATAGCATGATCTCCACAATGAAATGTCAAATCAAAATCTCTGATATATATCATGGGTTTACTTCCAAGTTCAGTTTTCCATCCACCAAACCAATTAATTACTTGCTAGCCAGAAGAAAAAAAAAATTACTTAACAAATGAGCTTACACGAGTTGTCAGTGCATAGTCCATACTCCATACCTATTCCAACTATAACAGTATTTGAGAGCTAAGAAAAGAGGGAAAAAAAATACCCACCACGGATATCCCAGTTGGTCGGAACTATGACTTAAGGGCTTAACATCCCAAGATCATAGGTTCAATTACACGGAATTAAGTGGACTGCCATGTTCGGAGGGTACGAGTATACTAGCAGTACTCCGGATTAATCGAGGTGAGCGAAAGTTAACCCGGACACCGGATTATAAAAAAAAAAAAAAAAAATTATGCCAAGTCCCGATTACTACTTCTTGTTGTAATTCCCTTTGAGTCAGGAGCGAAACCTAGGAGGGGCTAGCTAGATTGAAGTTTCGGTTGGATTTGAAAATTTGATGTGAATACTTTTTCAGAGACTTGATTTGTCGTAATTTTTCAAAAATCATTGTAAATATCTATTTAAACCCTTAACTCATCTTTAAAAAATAGTAAAGATTTGGTTAGTAAGTATTTATGCTCAAAGCATTCGAAATTATAATTCTACCACTCCAGGTACGTATTAATGTACGCATTTTACTAACATGAAAAAGAGTTTACTTTTTTATGTACAAACAAAAAATTGCCTAGATCGAAGAAATTTAATACATATACAGATGTACAATAACATAAACATGATAAGTATTAATGTACATATAAACTGCAGGTAGATCAAGAAAATGTCTGCATTTCACAAAGAGAGTTACTTTTCCATTCTAGGGTTCATGGAGTTCGCCAAGAACAAGATACGAAAAAATTAAATAAAATTAACCAAACATAAAGAAAAAGGACTGGAGTAAATATGTAGAAGCGATTAAATTGTTTACCTTTGTTGATGATATCGCCAAGTTGAGTTTCGATATTACTTAAGAAAGTGCTGGCTTCACTAAAAGGCCTTGAAAGATCAGATTTGTACTTGATCAATATGTCACAGTAGGTTTCCTGCATAATTACACATCATATAGGTGTTAAGTTCTCGTGTCGAGATGAGTTGGTTATTTAACATGGCACCACAATAACATAATTGTGTGACGAAGCAAAGAAATTCGATGATCTTAATTGAAAATACAAACATTCTTGTTACCATGAACTCGTCTAGCTCCGGATCGGCTCCAAAGCAATTAGAAGCAGCATCATGCTTGTTATAAACATCATTTTCTCTCCGAATTTCATCTAACAAAGCTGCTATCTCTGGCGGAGCTCCGACCTTGAAATGAAACATTATTCGAAAAAGCTTAAACAAAATTCATTAATTGAATTGTCTATATATAGGCCGCCAAAAAAGTTCAAACATAAAAACAACATGATCAGCGTGCAATCAATAATATATGGTTACAAAAATTTAACATGCTAAGAAATTAATAATCTCGCTTTAGTTGGATCCGGAACGGTGACGAAACCAGGATCACGAAACAACCGAGGCCTAAAAAAGCACCTTTTGACATTCGATGTAAGCATGGAGCAATTTCGGAAACGAAGGATGAGAAAAAATTTTGGCCTTGATAGAAGTCGGATCATTATTTGCATCTTCACCTTGATGAGAACCTTGTCCAACACTATTTCTACGAGTAATCGAAGCAGCTTCTGATATAGCTGAAGCTGCAGAAAACAGCTCATCCGATCCGTAAACCGGAAACCGGTGCGAAGAAAGCAGACTCTGGTATTCCGATGATGGTATCAACATGTTATCCGGGGACATCAGCACCTTGTCCACATAATTATCAGTATGGTGACCGTACATCCCATCCATTCTCCTTGCACCAGCTAGCTAGCCTCTGTACAAACTTAAACTTATACCTTTCCAAAAAACTTCGTAAACCAGACTAATTACGTCTATATCGTACAAGATTGACAACAAATACGAAAAATATCGATAAATATCTCATAAATTTGTGTGTTTAAACTATATGTTGATGAAATATATGAGAGTATTTATGGTTTTGGAAGATGGAACAGACAAGAAGAAGCAGGAGATGCTCAAGAACAATAACATTACTTTTCAGTCATGGGCTAGCTAGCTTACATTGAAAAAAAGTTCATTCCATTTCTACTATTTTATATTTATATTATTTATTATATCTTGCTTTTCCCTTTTCTTCTTCCTTCTTTTTCTATTTTCTTTGCTACTCTTCATTTATATTTAAATTCTTTTCTTTTTTAACCCAACCAACTGGATACAGGGGTGAGTTTATATATTTATTTTTAGTACTCTCAGTTACTTCGGATTATAGGTAACGCCCAGTCCAAGAACATGCACACGCAGTTATACTACATATGTCAAGTAGGTTTGTTCAAATTCCGGTAAAATTAAATTTGAATAAGCTACATTTTAAAATTACAGATTATTTATTAAAATATAATATAAATTCAGTTAGGATCTTTTTTTCAAAATCGATTTAGATGCACTCATTATTTAACATGATATTAACATTATTTTAATATAACTAAAACTTACTCCCTTGGTCTGGTCCCTCTTATTTTTTTTTTTAATTGACTGACACACATTATACGGTGTATATAAAGTATAGTTCCATAACTTATTTATAAATATTTTTTTTCAATTTAAAATTTTGTTCAAAAAAATATTTAAAAATAAGTTATGAATTTATATTTTATATACATCTTAATAAAATGCGTATCAGTAAAAAAAAATCTGTAAACAAATGAAAAATACGGATGGAATATATGTCCTTGAACTTTGGCTTATAGCGGTGGATTGTATCGTTTACATGTTCATTCACAAAAGTGATCCTCTTAGGTGAGAATTATCAACTATAATCCACTATTCAAGTGAAACTATTTGTTGAAGCATGCAGTAGCCCTTTAATTGACAAAAGTTGCATTACTACTGTGCTTTCAATTTTAACTGAAGTGACTCATCTAATTTTTTGTATATTTGTTCTCTCCTTCTTTATCCATTTGATTATTACTCTAGATAATAATAGATCGATGGTTCAAATGGGTTATCTTTATTTAAATAACTAAAATTTCATAAATTAATTATTGTTTTAGAAGTAGAATAGAAGAGTATATTGGACTTCTCAATTTTAGGTTTTTTTAAATGAGAGAAGAATTCTAATCCTTACAATCGCTTGTTGTAATTATATATGTGTTAAAAAAATTGGCAGATAGATTTGATAATGAAAGTTGATATGAATGCTTTCATTATTGTAAATGTGAAAGGGAATCTCGTCACTTTTTTCACACTTAATAATATTTTTTTTTAATTCCATGCAAAAAAAATTCAAAAATATTTGACAGAGAACCGCTACCAAAATTGAAATAAAGTGTGCCAAAGAACAAGATACTAATTACCCCGACCTTCCTATTGATTTCTACCCAAATCATTTGGATATGAAGATCAAAAAAATGTATGAAAAATGATTAAAGTTAAATGAAAAGTTAATAAAATGAGATTTAACAGTACTTACTAATAGATTTGAGGTAGGTGTAATAGTGTTTTAGATTATAGATTTAGGAAAGTGGAGGAAAGTTAATAGGTGTAATAGTATTTTTTATTATTAAAACTTTACTATTTTTGGATTGCGTAGAAATGATGGGATATCCCAAAAAATAGTAAGTGGGTAGAAATAAATGGGACAGAGAGTACGACCTTTGATAACGGCCGGTGACGGTCGGAGGTTCAAAAGGATGAAATTACTGGATTGGCCTTGAATGTAATGAGCAAGCATAAGTGACTAGTGATTGATTGATTGATTTGGTTGAAAAAATTTGACAGGTAAAAGCTGAATATAAATGGGACGATTCAAATAAAAGAAATAATAATTCATCAAGATTTTCAGTACTCCTGCCAAATAAATTCAATTTCGGAGAGTGACCTCCTTTGCATGTGTTTGCCAAATTATATTCATGTGGGCCCGGCTGCCCCAAACCCTAGCTTTATTTATCTACAAACTTAGGGAGTAATTAATAACTGAATATTGGAAATATACATCGACAAGTAATTAAATTTTGAGTAATATGTACTAGAGGTTGAACCTTAGTGTGCTATCCGAGATTACAAGTATTTTTAATATAAATAGAGAAGAGTATATTTGTAAATTTAGGATGAATCATTAATATTTACAGAAATGCCACTAAATATATATGGGAGAAGGATATAACCTCAGGGGAGTTAGCTGAGGTCATCCTCAAACCCATTTTTCTCTTAAATTTATCTCCCTCAGTCCCATTTTATACGATAATCTAACTTTTTTTACTCATTTTGATGCGTTCGGTTGAGGTACTTGTAAATAATATTTTTTTCAATTTTTTGTTTTGTATAAACTATAATTAATATTTTTATACAAAATAAAAAAAATCGAGAAAATATTATTTGCAACTACCTCAACCGAGCGCATTGAAATGTACGAAAAGTCAAAGGATCATACAAAATAGGACAAAAGGGAGTAAATAATACGATCAATATCAATATAGAATGTTTAATTTTGAAATGTATACTTTTTAAATGATTAAAAATATGTTTGACAATTCTAGTGCATCATATTTCTTTCAATTTACAAAAGAATATTTGATATCAATAAATCAGGTATCTTTTCGTAATTCGTAGTCCCGATCTTCTCTTACTCTCCTTCGTCGCTATCTAAAAAAATAAAATTCGAATGGAATGCTTGTATTATCTTATATTTTTATAATCTATGAGGAATTAATTCTAACATTTTTGGTAGAATTTCTTCATCTCGACCGAATAACCATTCTCTTAGTTTCGGAAAATTTTAAAATGTTCCACTTCGTATTATTTTAAAATAATTAGGAAATGCACTGTTGCAACGTATGCATGCACTAAAGTCCCATTGACACATATAGAAGATTTTCCTACCGACAAACGTCCATTAACATTCCTACAATGAGAAGATGTTGAAATTCCTTCTAAAACTTTTTTCTTATTTTACTTTTAAAACTTCCTCTCTGTTTTGCATTGCACGAAATTACATGCAAGCTACACATTGAATAAAATATTTTTAATATAAAAATTCGTATCTTTTTATCTATTTAATTTTCAAATAACTTCAATCAGATAATAATTATTAAATCATGCATAGATTAATTTATATAATTTTTTGAATTTTACGTGGGTTGCGACATTCGAATACATTTTACCTAACCTATATTTGACATATATAGAAGATAACTCGTGCGTTCTAAATTATTAGTACGAAAAAGAATCAAAAGTTATCATAATCATGTTTAAATTATCATCCGATAAGTCAAATGTAGGTCATAAAATCAGCCGCAGCCTCAAATGGTGCATTACTTTTGCTAATTATCTTGATTAGTAATCGTAGTCAAAACTGTAACGTGGCTGTGCTTATAAGGCTAGCGCGTTCCAGTCATCATCTTAAACGAATTTATACCACCTTTCTAATTAAGCAGTTATTAAGAGAACGCAATTAAAAACTATTGCTTAGTTGACTTCTCTATTTTCACTTAACTTGTCGAGTATTAGGCCACGTTTAGAACCCTGAAAAGTCTTATGTCGCCCTAACAGAACATCTTATCGAGATTAAAAGGGTAATACAAAAGTAATCCATGTCTAATTCAAAGTATTAGAAAATAATTAGGGATCACCCTTGGTGCATTTTCAATGGAGTTATAGGTTGTTATGGATTGAATCAATTGTTAATGGTAATGATCAAGCTGTTTGATTAGTGAATTGAGTTGGTAATTTTAAATAGATGATTTTTTTTAATAAATATGAATTATTGGTAAATATTTGTTTGAATTATATATTTGTAGTTTGAACAAATACATTATAATTTTTTTAACTGAAAAAACTTCTCAAATTAGATTTTTCAAAAATTAACGAATCATGTTGTTATTTTAATTCATTAACTACCGAATATCAATACTAGAGGATTCATCAAACCTCTAATCTGATTCAATCCGCTAATTCTTTTTAACGTGTCATTTAACTTATTTGTTCTAAGAATTTTCTTTGAAAAGTTGATATTACGAAAGAAATGTTACTTCGTACAGAATTATTCGACATGTATAATGCAAATATTCAAACAATATTTTCTTGTACGTACGCATGTTCAAGTGGTGGTGCGAATTCTATAATTTGGTGTGTAGTCTCTCTTTCGGAGCCGATACAATACACTATGCATGTATGAAGGATTCGATAATTTAAATAATTTTTTTAAGAGCCGACTTTATGTATTTATTCGGTAACTTTCTATACACTTTTTTTAAGAGTCGGTAAATACATTTATGTCCTTATATAAAGGTGGATGCGAATTTAATTTTGAGTCCAATTTTGATTGATCTTCAAAAAATATTTCAAATAAACGAAATTTTATCTAAATAAATTATCTTATACCCGTATTTCGCATAGGATACCAACCAATATTCATACTTAGAGTATATCGTAATTGTTTCTCTCAATAATTAGTCAACTATATTACGCTAATTATATATAGGATTATATATAGGATAAAATATAATATGTAGTAATACTTTTTGAAAGATCAACTTCAAGTTCATGAGCATCGTTTATTTTGAGAAACTTACTGATTACACAAATCTTTAGAACGCAATTAAAAACTATTGCTTAGTTGACTTCTATTCACTTAACTTGTCGAGTATTAGGCCACGTTTAGAACCCTGAAAAGTCTTATATATGTCGCCCTAACAGAACATCTTATCGAGATTAAAAGGGTAATACAAAAGTAATCCATGTCTAAATTAAAGTATTAGAAAATAATTAGGGTTCACCTTTGGTGCATTTTCAACGGAGTCATAGGTTGTTATTCAATTCTAATATTATGATTTAGTTTCTGCTTGACGATCTATTCTTTTACTATATATTACGGAGAACATAAGGATAAAAATTGTCAATAAAATTGCTGTGAAATGTCCATTTTATCGCTTCATATTAAAAAATAACAAAAATGCCACCATTTTATAATTTATACTAAAAATGTATTACTTTATGTATTCAGTGAGAATCGAAAACTTAACCTCCGTTTAGAAATCTCATGTCATAACCAAGTGTGCTACATTAATTTTTGAGTTTATTTTAAAAAATTTATTAGATTAATCACATCTTCTTCTCTTCTCCTATTTTATTTTTTTGTTATAACTTTTGAGTAAATAAAATATTTGTTTACATTATCTATGTAACTCCGGATTTTATCCAATTTCCGTAATTTTATATATAACTATATAAAATGTTGGTTTATATTTTTATATAACTCCCTTTTTTTAGTTTGTGCATATAATATTACTATACATTCAATCATTATTATAATTTTTTAATATTTTGTAATTTTTTTCAATTAAATGGATATCAATTATGTTGCAATTGTTATATTTTATATTTTTAGATAAAACTATACCTCTATTAAACTTATTACAAAAACGCAAACAAGAATCACATTCTCGATGAAAATTGAACAAAAATCTATAATAATTAGGTCAATTGAATATGTCGAACTCAGATAAGTTAAAGATGCAACAAATCTATTATTTGTTACTTCTACCTATCTATCAGTAGGATTGTGTTTCAATAAATATTTATATTCTATTTATAAAATCAAACATAATTATAAGTAGATCATATAATTTTAGGTTCACAAAAAATTAAAAATGTGAGTTAAACTAGAGATTTTTGGTCGACCAACCATTTAGACTTTGACGATTTAATATATAATTGATACTAGCTTATAGACCGTGCAGTGCATGAATTTTTTCTATTATTAATGAATTTAATTTTATTTACAATTATATTTTTATACAATCATTATTTTCAATAATTTATTTTCATTTTAATTTAACTAATTTAATATAAATTTAATTATGATATGCATGGTTTAAAACTTATTTTATAAAATTTTAAAATAAACATGTCGTTGACGAAATTCGAACCTTGAAATTTTAGTAGATTAATTTAATCATATAATATATCTACTCATAGATCTAACGATTTTGATTTTTCACTAAAAATATAACGATCATTATTCGTTGTATTCGGATTTCTATTATATTTTGCTAGTGATTAGAAGATATGATGAGATATTTTTGGGTATATATTAATTATTGAAAGATTATGTTTTAAATTAAAAGTTAACGTGTTTTAATTAAAAAAAATTACTAATTGAAATATACGATATTTTAGATGTTCATAAAAGGTAAATCATCAATTAAAATTAAACATCTTTTAATTAAAAAGAAATTGGCTAATTATAATTAATTATATTATTTTATAATTTATTTTAATAATTAGGATAACCGTGCCGAAAATCGAATCGACAAACTTTCATTGGCCGTGCGATGCCGGAATTTTCTTTATTGTGTAATAAATTTTATTTAATATTGCAATTGTGTTTTTATATCATCATTATTTTTAATAGTTTTTTTAATTTTAATTTAATATACTCATGTTTACGAATTATACTAATGTTTCCTTATTATAAACAACGTATACGAATTTTTAATATATTTTATTAATAATTGGAAAATATGGTATGATATTTTCGGTATATATTAATGATTGTAAGATTGGTTTTAAATTAAAAAAGTAACGTGTTTAATTAGAAAAAAAATATTAATGGTCGAAAGATATGGTACGATTGATGTTTTTTAGGTGTTTATAAAAGATAATATCTTTATCTAAAAATAAATGGGAAAAAGCAATCAGATAACTACCATTAATTATATTATGTTATTATTTATTTTAATAATTAGGATGACCAAACCGAAAACCAAACTGACAAACTTTCAATCTTTCGGTTTTAATATAATAGTATAGATAAGAAAGATAAAAATTTAAAAATGTAGAAAAACTTTTGAATTTATGTTTGAAAAGAAGAACTTTAAAAATAAGATCTATGTTATTTATAAAAAATAACATGATCAATATGTAATGTTAGATGAAAATAAGATATGATTTTTTAGATCATAAATATTATAAAATTACACTTATTATTAGTAATAACCCGTCGTATTTAACTTGACTATAAATTGTGATAATACATATTATATATAATACATTAAAATGATGCATTATGTCATTTAATTTAGATTGATAAATGAAACTTTAAATATATGAATACAACTTAATATTTTAAAAGTTATCATTTGTAGTCTTGTACATTACCTTTATATATTTTTTAATTATGAAAAATAGTATATTTGTCCATACACGGTTTATAAATTATTAGTCTGCATTGTGAAATTATTAAATTATATTAAGTAAAATACATTAATTTTCAAAAGAGCATATAAATAATTGAATTTTAGTCAAAAATGAGTTTTCATAATTTAACCTTTCAATAATATGTAATGATTGAGTTATAACATGTATTTAAATAAATGTATGATGAAATCAAAAAGTATAATTTTAGATATAGTATAAATGCACAAGTCATTAATTTCGTCTAATCCCACGATTAAATTTTTTGGAATAAAATTTCAATTTGAGTTAAAAAATAATTCTTAATAATAATTTTAAAATATAAAAATCTAATTAGAGTTTCAGCGATTTAAATGTATGGTTTAAAATATAAAAACTTAAATATTTAAAAACATAAGAAAAATTATTAAATTTATGTTAAAAATATGAGAAATCTAAAAATATGATCTATGTTATATATAAAAAATAACGTAATTAATATTTAATATTAAGTGAAAAAAGATATAATTTTTTAAATCATAAATATTACGAAACTGTAATAATTATTAAAAATGATCAGTTAGATTATAACTCGACTATAAAGTATAATAATATGAATTTTTATATAACATAGTAAATTGATAAATATAATCTATAATGGTTGAATTATAACATATACTTATTTTAATATACGTAATACAATGAAACCAAAAAAATTGATCATTAATATCATATACATGCAAAAGTCATAAGGGTCATCTAATCATATTTTACGTCGATTGAAATATTAGTGAAAATTTAAAGTTGAGTTAAAAAATAATTTGAAATTATAATATAAAAAATGTATCAATTTACCTAATTTTTAAAATAGAAATCCGATATGTGGTAATAAACATCAGACTAAACTAATTATTTGAGTTTAAAAATGTATAAATATGCATATATATGGGAAAAAAATGAGTGAGACAATCACAATGATGACTTTGACATAATATTAAGAGATTTTGTAATATGTCTCTAACTACTTTAAAATCATATGATTTTACATATGCCTATGTTATAGACGGGCAATTTTACTAAAGTAATTATTTATTATAGTCAAATGTTCAATTTGATAAAATTCATTCAACGCCGTTGAAAATTGAATTAATACATTAGCAATTAAAAGCAGTCATGTGATTATTATCGTATAAACATTTATCCAAATTTTATGAAATCTAATTAAATTAAAAATATTTGGTTCATGAAATTGGTATAAAATATTATAAAAATACTATAAAAATATAAGATAAAATCGAAATCTTACCACTTATCGTATTTCTAACTAAAACGTTATCTCATTATATGAAATCATGTTAGTGTTGGTAATCGAACCACTAGTCTTTTCCTATCAATCTCATGTCATAACCATTGTACTATACTTATTTTTGAGTTCTTTTCAAAAATTTTATTAGATAAAACATATATTCTCCACTTATTCCATTTTTTTTTGAGTAAATAAAATATTGGTTTATATTATT
Organism: Saposhnikovia divaricata; assembly: GCA_036435485.1. Lineage (NCBI taxonomy): Eukaryota > Viridiplantae > Streptophyta > Magnoliopsida > Apiales > Apiaceae > Saposhnikovia > Saposhnikovia divaricata. Next base: position 155,277,328 of record CM071595.1, read on the forward strand.
TATAGAATATTGCATAGTATTTAATTAGAAAAAAAAATTATCGATTGAGCATACTCTACAATTTTCTTTCACCATTTTAAATGATTGATATAAAAAATATTTAGATTAATAGTCTACAGTTCTGTTTTGCCATTTTAAATGATTGATATAAAAAATAAAATTTTAAATTATACATAAATGTAACCGAGTCCGAGAAAAAATATGAATTTATTTACATTCGTTTCCATGTAGATATTATATTATTGCAATAAAAAATAAGATTTGATTTTAAAAAAATATGTAAATTTTATTTATCAAATCATATATAATTAATAATATCATCACACAATTTTTAGGTATATAAAATTACAAATATGTGAGTCATATTAAAGAATTTTGGTCTACGAACTATTTATATTTTTGAATTTTTATATACATAGTAAATTGATCAAAATAATCTATAATGTTCGAGTTGTAACATGTACTTATATCAATATACGTAATACGATAAAACCAAAAAATTTGATCAAGATATCATATAGATGTACAAGTCATTAAGGCTGTCTAATCATATTTTATGTCGATTGAAATATTTGGGAAAATTTAAAGTTGAGTAAAAAACAATTTGAAAATATAATATAAAAAATGTTTCAATTTACCTAATTTTTAAAATAGAACTTCGATACCGTGTAATAAATGTTGGACTAAAGCTAAACATTTGAGTTTACAAGTGTATAAATATGCATATATATGAAGAAAAATATTGAGTGAAACAACTGCAATGATGACTTTCACATAATATTAAAAAGATTTATCTTGTGTATATATCTGTGTCTTGTGTATGTGTAAGTGCCCAATCCAATAAATAATAATTACTATCTTATATCTGTATCTTCTAAGTCGAAATCGGTTTGGACTTTATCTTCTCTTCTTTCTTAGTAGTATTTGAAATTGATTATTGTTCTTTTCTGAGTTGTGAGTGATTTTGCTTGTAGGAATTCGTTTGTTTTTTAGGTTATTTACCGAGTCGATTGAATAGTTTTTGTGGTTTCTGTTTATTGCTGAGTTCAAGTGATCGAGTTAGTGTCAACGAGTCCAGTTGTATAGCAGTCATGTGAGTCCAGATTTGAGAATGGTTACTGAATCAAGTGTATAGGTCTGAGTTTGTAACTGGGTTTTGAGTCCATATTTCTGACTTTAGCTACCGAGTCGTCTGAGTTAAATCTTTTTGGTAGAATCGAGTTGTTTGTTCTGGTGCTCTGGTGTTGAGTTAAACCGAGTTAAGATGTTTGAGTTGATGGAGTCATGTGCTATATAGATGTTTTTTCGAGTTTTTGTTGGGTTGTACTGTTCAAGTTCTATACAGATTTTCTATTTGCATTATCATTCAGCCCTAGTTTAGATTTTTATTATTAGTCTGAATTTTGGAGTTAGAATGCTTTTTCCAAGTTGGGTCTGAATTTTTGAGTTTTATCTAAGTCAATTCATTGAGTTTTAAAATTTGGGTTCTGAATCAACTGGTGTTTTAGGTCTTTTTGATCCAAATTCTTGATTTCTTGTTTCCATAGTTAATTTGAATTAATTATAATTGTTATGTCATATATGTTTTTAGATGATGATAACAAATACCACAATGTAGAAAATGAATCAAAGAAACGAAGCTGACAAATAAATCAGGAAGCTAGCTGAAATGCAGATCAACAAAGGCTACATCTTGTGAATGAGACTCTGCAAACAGTTATGAATTATTTCTATAACAAGCCACAACATGCTACAATCAGATATCTGTAATCAGAAGAGAGTTTAACATAACCATGCAGGTACGTTCGAGAAGTCAAGAAAAGATGGGTTCGAGAAGTCATTCGAGAACTCTAACAAAAACGGTCTATTCGAGAAGTTCTAGTTCGAGAAGTCAGATTGTTCTGTTCGAGAAGTCTGTAACAATCACTATTCCAGAAGTCTATTCAAAAGGCTATTCGAGAAGTCATTTGAGAACTCATAAAGGAACTACTCGAGAAGTCATCATTCGAGAACTCAAGTTTCATCTGTTCGAGAATTCGACCTGGCTTCTTAATAATGCCAGAGTTCTCTAAAGGAACATATCGAATGAAGAATTAAACCCAGACGTACTTTTCAACCCGTGACTTGTAGGTAGTGATCAATTACACAGAGGATGTTACGAGTAGGGAGTCAAATTATAGATATTTGAAGGCTCAAACTCTTCCAAGTGAAAGGTGAAATCAGTCACTGTTTATTCGACTTCAAGGGCAACAATAAGAGTGGAAGCAACCTCCAACATGATTACACTACTACTGAAGAATTCGAAGGATATCTTGATAAATGCATAAAGATCATCCGTTATATCTGGGAGGTTTAAGCACAACTCAATAAGCAGAAAATCTTATTGACTTTCAAAAAGATTATCTTTTTAATTAAAGCTACTTTCAGAGACAAAGATCCAAAAGCAAAAAGATCTTTTGCATAAAGCATCACGTGGGCTTGGAAGCTAAGTCATTTCAAGAATTTAGTAACTTTTGAAGAAAGAAACATACACTGACTTGAAGCATGCTGGAATTGTCCAAATCAAGGAGAGAAAACTTTCAAGATAATTCCAGAAATAGCTACCACTTCGAGCATGTATGTGTGACAAGTTATACCATAAATGTATCATCACATTTCACGTAGTTTTACTTGTCTTCATATAGTTTAAATAAGCTGTATGAGCAGCATAGTTTTAGTAGAGAAGAAAACACTGATCACAAGGCTGATAGCTTTAGGTTTTCTTGTAAATGCTAAAACATTTTAACCCGCAGCTGTGTATTCTTACGCAGAGAATTATCTTCAAATACAACCATCGGGTGGACTAAGCAATCAAGCTAACCCACTAAGATTTTTTATATCTCGTGTTGTATGTGTCTTAGATAATTTATTTATCTTGTTTTCTTAGTGTTCTTATAACAATCTGTTTTAGACCTCACTAGTTCGAAAGAATTTAGTTGAGATTGTATTCAACCCCCCTTCTACAATCTCGTGGTGCTTAACTGGGAAATAAAAATTGGTATCAGAGCAAGCTTCTAGCATACAAGAAGTCTAAAGATCACCACCATGGGATTGAAGGATACAGACGTGAAAATACCATACCTCGACAAAGATAATTACTTTCACTGAAAAGTAAAGATGCATCTACATCTCTCATCCATTGATGAAGGTTACGTAAACTGCATAGAGAAAGGTCCTCATATTCCTATGAAGGCAAACACTGCAGTTGGAGAAGCAGCTGGAACAGGAGTTGGTGGAAAGCTTATTCCCAAACTGCCAGCAGAATTCACAGATGGAGACAAAGAGGAAGTCCAGAAGGATAAAAAGACCATGAACATACTGTTCAATGGTATTGATCAAGACATGTTCGACAATGTCATCAATTGCACCACTGCCAAGAAAGTTAGAGAGAATAAGAAAAAACTTCTCATACAACAGTATGAACATTTTCACTTTAATACATGTGAAAACTTAACTGATATATTTAGCAAGTTTCAAAACTGTAAAATGGGTTAAAGCTGTATGGAAGAGTGTATGAAACCAAAGACTCCAACCTAAAATTTTTGAGGTCTTTACCCAAAGAATGGAAGCCAGTGACAGTCTCTTTGAGGAATTCTCAAGACTAAAAAGACTATACACTTGAGAGACTGTATGGAATTCTAAAGACCTATGAGCTCGAGCTGCAACAAGATGAAGAAGTTGAGAAGAGCCAGAAGAAAGGTGGAAATGTAGCTTTGGTGGCCAATATTCCAACCAACCAAGATGGAGAGAAGATGAAGGATGTAGAAGGCACACCAAGTCAAATAACTTGTGAAGGTGGAGCTGGAACTAGCAAAGGCAAAGGCAAGACAATCGAAGAGGTTGATGCATTGAGTGATGATGAATCTGAAGACCTTGATGAATACTTAGCATTTCTGTCAAAGAGGTTTTCAAAGTTAAGATTCAAGAAGAATCCAGCAGGAGCCGGGCAATTCAAGAAAAGCTATCAACCTAACAAGATCATGGTTGAAAGGTCAAAGATCAAATGTTATAGCTGTGGAATTACTAGCCACTTTGCCAATGAATGCAGAAAATCCAAAGCTAAGAATGAAAAGAAATAGTTTGAGATTGTCGATTACAAAAAGAAATACTTTGACCTTCTCAAGCAAAAGGAGAGAGCATTCGTATCTATAGATGATGATTGGGCAGCTGGAGGAGACTCAGATGCAGAGGAAGAGTTTGTCAACCTTGCATTTATGGCAAATGGAAATGATGAAGAGGCTAGTTCAGCAAGCAACCAGGTATACTCTACAAATCTAACTGAGCTTTCCAAAGATGAATGTGCTAATGTTGTTGATGAAATGTCTAATGAATTGTACAACATGCATGTTACATTGAAATCACTTAACAGAGAAAACAACAAGATTAAAGATCTGAATGCTAGGCTAGGTGATAGGAATACTCTGTTAGAGACTCAATTAATTGATTTTGAAACAATGAGAAGAGATTACCAGGATGCAAAAGATAAATTACTTGAGGCTTTGAATAGAGAAGATTGTTTAAGAGAACAGTTGATAAAGCAACATGATTTAATTGCTAAGTGGAGAGGATCAAAGGCTAAAACTGAAGAAATTTGCAATAAGCAAGGAATTGAATCTTTCTACAAAATAGCAGAAGCAAAGTTAGAAGTTGATGGGGAAGTTGCACCAGACAGTGACTCAATGGATGAGAAATTTTCATTGGAGTCCAAGCCTGTCAGCAATGCAACCCTGATCAGATTGCATAAGAAGTATGGCCCTGTCAGTAAAAACTTTGTATTGGGAGAATGTAGCAAAACCAAGTCAGTTGAACAAGGAAACATAGGCAACTTGTCCATCAAGAAATTGAAGGATAAGTTAGAAAACACAGAACCTAAGGCTAAGGCTAATAAGAAGAATAGAAATGGCAAGGTAGGAATTAACAAATACAGTAACTACACTCCTGATAAGTATGCTCCCAGAAAGGAATGTGTTAACTGTGGTAGTGCTAATCATTTATCTGCCAACTGTAAAACTGTTAAGAATGCTTCTGTGCCTAGTATGTCTAAGTCTGTGCCTGCCATGAATGCTATGCCAAATATGTTTGTCCAGCCTGCTCATGCATCGAGTCATTATGCTAACATGCCATTCATGCATAATCCATATTACAATGCTTATAATATGCCTCAGTTGCCATGGATGATGAATAACATGTTTGCACAGACTATGCCTAATTGTACATCTAGTTTTAATGCATATGAGCATGTGAAACAACCTGTTTTTCAGAGACCTACACCAAGAGTTAAGATTGATTTAACTCAATCAGAATCCTTGGATGGTAAGGGTTTGAAAAATAGGAGAAAGGCTAACAAGGCAGGACCCAAGGAAACTTGGGTACCAAAATCAACTTGATTTGATTTTGATGTGTGCAGGGAGACAGAAAGAATCTTTGGTACCTGGATAGTGGTTGTTCTAGGCACATGACTGGAGATTCTACCCTACTCACTAAGTTTGAGGAGAGAGCTGGCCCTAGCATTACCTTTGGAGACAACAGCAAAGGATATACTAGAGGATATGGCTTGATTTCACAAGGAAATGTTGTCATTGAAGAAGTAGCACTGGTTGATGGACTTAAGCATAACTTGCTGAGTATCAGTCAACTATGTGATAGAAATCAAAATGTTTGGTTCACATCTGAAGCTTGTGTTGTTTTCAAGAAGAACGACAATAAGGTAGTGATGACAGGAAATAGAAAAGGGAATGTGTACATTGCTGATTTCAACTCAACAAGTGCCAACTCTGCTACATGCCTCTTCAGCAAGGCAAGTATGGATGAAGGATGGCTTTGGCACAAAAGACTATCACACTTAAATTTTATAGCCATGAATGAATTGGTCAAGAAGGATTTGGTCAGAGGTATTCCAAAATTGGAGTTTTCCAAGGATGGACTATGTGATGCTTGCCAGAAAGGGAAGCAGAAGAAAGCCTCTTTTAAATCAAAGTCATTGTCTTCAATCGATCAACCCTTACAGCTTCTGCACATGGATCTGTTTGGACCAGTCAATGTATTGTCGATAGCTAACAAGAAATATTGTCTTGTAATTGTTGATGATTTCTCCAAGTTCACTTGGACCTTCTTTCTGTCTTCGAAAGATGAGGCAGGTGAAATCATTATCAAGCATATCAAGACAATCAACAACAATCCAATCTTGTTAGCGACAATGGAACTGAGTACAAGAATTCTGTGCTAAGAAAGTTCTATGAAGAATAAGGAATCACTTAAGAATTCTCTACATCAAGAAAACCTCAACAAAATGGTGTGGTGGAGAGAAAGAACATAACTCTTATTGAAGATGCAAGGACTATGCTTGAAGAATCAAAGTTGCCAACATATTTCTGGGCTGAAGCTGTTAATACTGCATGCTACACTTAGAATATATCTTTGATCAACCAAGCAAAAGGCATGACACCTTACCAACTATTCAAAGGCAAGAAGCCAACAATTAACTTTCTGCATGTCTTTGGATGCAAATGATTTGTATTGAAGAACTATGGTGAGAACCTTAGGAAATTTGATTCAAAGGCAGATGAAGATATTTTTATTAAATACTCAGCTGGATAATCTTACAGAATCTACAACCTAAGACTGAACATTGTTATGGAATCCATACATGTTGTCTTCGACGACAAGAAAATATCTGGTCTTGTAGATGAAGGTTATCATGAGTCTCTTTCTTTCGAGAATGAGATAAGTGGTGAAGAAAGTGAAGATGATGATGAAGAAAGGATAACGATGGGTGTAGAGAACAGTCATGGACCATCAAGTGAAGTGCAGAATGGACCAACTGTAGAAGAGCAACTCACACCATCTGATGAAGATCATGTTAAAGCATCTGTTAAGGATCAAAGAGAAATATCTGTTGACAACTCTTTTAGAACTCCACTCTACACGAGGACCATACACTCAGGGGGAGCTTCTCACAGTCAACACTCAACAACGAATCAAAATGGACAACATCAAGAGAATGAAGTTACTTCATCAAGATCAAGCTTGCCACCATAAAGAAAATGGACTAAGGATCACCCTTTTGAGCTGATAATTGGTGACTCCAATGCAAAAGTCCAGACTAGGAGAGAAACTCGAGAAGAATGCTTGTACAACAGCTTTCTTTCTAAAGAGGAACCTAAGAAGGTCGAAGGTGCTCTTCTAGATCCAGACTGGGTTTTAGCAATGCAAGAGGAGCTAAACCAGTTTGAAAGAAACAAAGTATGGAAACTTGTACCCAAGCCAAAGGATAAATTAGTGATTGACACTAAGTGGGTATTCAAGAACAAGATGGACGAAAATGGCATAGTCACAAGAAACAAAGCTAGACTTGTTGCCAAAGGCTACTGTCAAGAAGAAGGAATTGACTTTGAAGAAACCTTTGCACCAGTGTCAAGGTTAGAAGCAATCAGAATCTTCCTAGCCTATGCAGCTCATGCCAATTTTAAGGTCTATCAAATGGATGTCAAGAGTGCTTTTCTAAATGGTATTCTGGAGGATGAGGTGTATGTGACTCAACCTCCCGGCTTTGAAGATCCAGACTTTCCAGAAAATGTTTACTACTTGCTCAAAGCACTCTATGGCCTGAAGCAAGCACCTAGAGCCTGGTATGACACTCTTTCACAGTTCCTTATTGAGAATCACTTCATCAGAGGTACTGTAGATAAGACTCTCTTTTATAGATATGTCAATGGCTCTATGATACTTGTCCAAATTTATGTAGATGATATAATATTTGGGTCTACAGATGAGAAGCTTTGCAAAAGGTTTACCAAACTTATACAAAATAAATATGAAATGAGTATGATGGGTGAATTAACTTATTTTCTTGGTTTACAAGTTAAACAAGTAAATGAGGGAATTTTTGTAAGTCAAACAAAATTTGTTTTTGATCTATTAAAGAGGTTTGACTTAGCAGACTGCTCTTCTGTAAAAACACCCATGGCCACTGCCACCAAGCTTGAATTGAATACTATGGAAAAGAAGGTGGACATTTCAAGCTATAGAGGCATGGTTGGATCTCTTTTATATTTAACTGCTAGTAGACCTGATATTATGTTTGCTACATGTTTATGTGCTAGATTTCAAGTTGATCCTAAGGAATCTCATTTAGTAGCTATTAAAAGGATTTTCAGGTATATCAAGGGAACACCAAACCTTGGCATTTGGTACCCTAGAGATTTTGGTTTTAATCTAATATAGGCTATTCAGATGCAGATTATGCAGGATGTAAGATGGACAGGGAAAGTACTATAGGCACCTGTCAATTTCTATGAAACAAGTTGGTCTCTTGGTTCAGTAAAAAGTAGAATTCAGTTTCAACTTCAACAGCAGAAGCTGAGTATATTGCAGCAGGAAGTTGTTGTGCACAGATTCTATGGATAAGGAATCAACTGCTTGACTATGGAGTTAAGGTTGAGAAAATCCCAATATTTTGTGACAACACTAGTGCAATTGCAATTTCTGAGAATCCAGTGCAACACTCAAGAACCAAGCACATAGACATCAGATACCATTTCATCAGAGAGCATATGATGGAAGGTACTGTGGAACTACATTTTGTTCCAAGTGAGAAACAATTAGCGGATATCTTTACTAAAGCTCTGGATGAAGCAACCTTCTCAAGGTTGGTAAGTGAGCTTGGTATGTTAATTAAACTTTTCATAATCTCTAATGTCTGCTCAATTTGTTGCAGCCAGTGAATTTTGTTCTCTGGATTTTATTTGTTTTATTTGCTTATTTACATGATTATTCTGGAGATATCGAACACTTAATTTCCTAGAGTTATCGAATGAATATGTGTACCTGTTTGAGTTGTCGAATGGATATTATGCTTGAGATATGGATCAACTAATCTTCTAGAGATATCGAACTAGTCTTCTAACTCGAGATATCAACTAGTCAAAGGTTGCGAGATATCAAATCAGTAAATGTTCAGACAAATCGATTGGTCAATATTTGAGATGTCGAAAGGAATAATTAATTGTTGATATTATTTAATTGTTTTATCTTTCATCCAGAATACTCGAATGCTTTGTATGTTCTGTACTCTAAAATTATTTGTCTCGAGTTGATTAGACTTAAGCTGTCAGACTTAAATGATTTTGGAACAAATAGCACACATAATATTTTACTTTTTATCTTTTCTAAATGATCTGTCAGGATTAATATAGGACACCGTGTATCTCTTTTGCATGCGTTAGTGTGTCTTAAAAAGGTGTGACCTTTGCTTAACCTTGCACCCGATTATATCCTAGATATTAAGTCGTGTCTTTAGGACTTCTGGGCTTATAAATAGGAAGGGGTAGACATCATTTAGACTCACACTTAACAAAAACAAAATCCTTTCTCCTTTCTTCGTCAAAACCTTTCAACCAAAATGACTAAGAGCATCTTGAAAGTTTCCGTCGAAGAGTTCGAAGCCATGCCGCTCTACACCAAGATCCTGGCCCTCCATGAAAATATTGATGAGCTTCTCGCCGAGGAGGAGAAGTCCCTCGCTGCCATGAGAGCAGCGTTGGAGGTTCTCCGGGCACGCAATCGGGAGGACTCTATTGAAGACCTAGCCAAGGCCGCCTAGATGGTGTAGGTGGGGGGGTCTTAGTTTAAGTTTTTGTTTAAGCTTGTTTTGTTTAATGGTCTTTTGACCATTGTTAATGTAATTTTTTTTATTTTAATGAAATGAATTTTCCATCTATCTTTATCTTGTTGATTCTATTGTTATGATCTACTTGCATGTCTCTTTAGAACGAGTTGCTGATTAGATTATGTCTCGACTTTCATAGAACACTTAGATAAGATTAAGTTGGACTGTGCTTGAATCACCTAAGTTGTCTTAATAATCTAATCCCTGCGAATTAGTTTTTCTTAAGTCAACTTACGCGTATTTCTGATTTTTTTGTGATTTGGCACACATTTCATTAAGTTATCTTTAATCTAAGCATGATGTTTTGAACTCATTTGAGTCATACTGAATAGATCTAGTAACTTAAATACTATTCATGTTGTTTTAATTCTAAATTCACACTGTCATCTAACCCTAAAAGTGAGCCTTAAAGCTACACAGTTGCATAGTTTTTTGTCCCATTGCAGTACTCTAAAGGACTTAAACTGACAACAGAGGATGATGATGATGAAGTGTTGGTGTTGACACAGCAAACTTGGTTATTGCATCGACCAGGTTCTTCAATTTTGTCATGTGCCATGTGTAACACACTTAGAATTAGGGCTTAATTTAAAAAATAACTAGTCTGCACTCTGTTTTAAAACAGGACTTATTAGTTAACTTTAAACACATGAATAAGAACTCTTTATAATTGATGATTGAACTCAGGTTTCAAATTGACTAACTATGGCATTAGGATTAAGTGCAACATGCTTGCAGTTACTTACATGAATATTCTTAACGATCTCTGTAAAATTGCTTCTTTTTCCTAAGTACAGCTTCGAGCGTACAGTCAATTTCAATCAAGACAAATGGTGTCCTGCATTTCTAAGAGAATAAACCTTCATGTAGAGAAGGCTCTTACAGCAGTACACCTAGCCAAGGTATTGAGTTCTCTCTCATCAGCATCTCTCTCTATTGTCCTAAAATCTTTGCCTTGATTTGCTGAAATGAGAATTGCTGGAATGTCCCCCAGATTCTCTACCCAATCAGCACACCATATATTCACAGTCTTCCATCTTTAAAACCCCCTCTACAGTTTCCCAAAAAACTGTAGTTGACAATTTTTGTAAATCTTAACTTGAGGGGAGTGATCAGGAGGAAAGTGAGGGTGAGGGAAGTGGTGAACATCAAGAAACCACAAGAACAAGGAGGGTAAGGGTGTGTAAAACCAGCCTAGCCATCCTATGTCTTCCCAAAAAGGCAGTGATTAAAAAGGACATCCACATTTCTAGTTTTAGTCTCTCAACAGACTTTAACTATTGAATCAAGTTCCCTACTAGGAACACAATCAGTGAGGGTAAGGGACACAGTTGTGCAACCAATTACACTTATCCTCTAGCCAGGAGTTAGTACAAGTTGCATTGACACAAGGGGAGCACACACAAGTTACTCTTAACTAATTCTCAAATTCAGGTTGATGAATCTTGTATAAATGAGAAGATTCGGCCCCACTCATGGACACCTAATTTGGAAACTGAAGCACTTCATTACCAACTCCAAACACTCTTGATTCTTCATTTCTTTTCATCAAGAAGCCAACACTCAACTTTCTGTTCACTAAGTTTTCTCTAAACCAACTTACTGAACTTCTATTTCTGTTTGGAACATCATTGATAATATATAATTCTCTTCAATCTATGTGAAATTTCATGGTTTCTCTTTAGGACTGAGGGAATGGAGTGAAAAACAGGAGAGGCCTGGTTGCTCCAGGGCAAAAGGTTTGTTGTATTCAAGAGTGGTCTTCTATTTCTTCCAGGAGAGCAAAAGGAGAGATTGAGTACCACTTTAGAAAGGGAAGGTGAGTTGTGAGAAGTGAGCCAGGATGAGATCCTGATGTAAAAATAGAGAGATTAAATAGAGCAAATTTTCATGCAGATTCTAGTTTCTCATCCCTCTGGTTCTCATCCTAACTACTACTACTACTCTGATCTTACTGATAACAAAAAGGGGGAGAAGTTACTCAGTTACTCAGCTTGGGGACTCGATCAGATTTTCCCTACAACATCAAGAGAAAGTCTTTTTCCTCATGTTTCAAAAAAGGGGGAGAAGGGTACCTCCAGACAAATCAGCAAGTGAAGAAACAGAACAGTCTCTCAGGATAAATGCTATACATAGGGGGAGCAGTTCTAAGTACTCAAGTGGAGTAAGTAGTTCAATCCATGTGTCAAAGAAGCTTGATCAATATTTTCTGGACTACTGAAAGAAAAATCTGAAAGAGTGGTTTTTGTTATCATCACTCTCTGGATTTATGTCCTTTTCTCAAAGACATAAATAGGGGAAGATTGTTAAGTCATATATGTTTTTAGATGATGATAACAAATACCACAATACAGAAAACGAATCAAGGAAACGAAGCTGACAAATAAATCAAGAAGCTAACTGAAATGCAGATCAACAAAGGCTACATCTTGTGAATGAGACTCTGCAAACAGTTAGGAATTATTTCTGTAACAAGCCACAACATGCTACAATCAGATATCTGTAATCAAAAGAGAGTTTGCCACAACCATGCAGGTATGTTCGAGAAGTCAAGAAAAGATGGGTTCGAGAAGTCATTCGAGAACTCTAACAAAAAGGGTCTATTCGAGAAGTTCTAGTTCGAGAAGTCAGATTGTTCTGTTCGAGAAGTCTGTAACGATTACTATTCGAGAAGTCTATTCAAAAGGCTATTCGAGAAGTCATTTAAGAACTCATAGAGGAACTACTCGAGAAGTCATCATTCGAGAACTCGAGTTTCATTTGTTCGAGAATTCGACCTGGCTTCTTGATAAGTGGATTTATAACCACTTGGATCGCTTCAATTCGGCTTAAATTGGTTGTCTTGGACTCAAGTTTGTTGTAAATTTGATGTGTTTTGCTTAGTTGTGCAGACATACAAGAATGTCGATTATGGGTGATGCTTTTATCGTGTTTGGAGGATTAATTGATTAGAATTCGGATTTTCCGGGAAGGTTGCGTAGGCTTCATTGTTCTGGCCATATCTGGAGTTCTAGAAGTCCATTTTCAGCGATCTTATAGCTCACGCGAAGCTTGGGATATTTTTTACAACCTGGGATAGATAGCAGGTGCAGGGAGCGTGTAGTTAAAATTCGCGCACGTGTTCTTTGTGAAGCAAGGCTGAAAGATTACTATTTTGCCCTTTTTCTAATTCTAATTGTATTTTGGGCAGTTGTTAGTACCTAAATCGAATTCTAATGGTAATAGAAGGCAATTTCTTGCTGGGCAAGAAATATAGAGCCTATATAAACACATCTTAGCATTGTAATTAGACAATTAGATATCTTGTACATAATATAGCTTAGAATTGCAAGGGAGAAAAGGGGAGCAAGATTCAACGCTCGTGACAAGCAACGGATCTAGATCTACTTCATCTTTTGTATCATAGATTTGTTTTTCTCAACTCTTTGTTTTATTAATATTATTACTTTCTTTCATATCTTGTCTTCTATCATGGTTTCATTAGATCCCATGATGACGAGCGGTTCGATTATGAACTAATCGTTGTCATGGGATTCTAACAGATTTATTTATGGAACTTAGTATCTTGATTGCTTAAAGATCTGTGTGTGATGTATATTTGATATTCTCGTATGGTTATGCTTAATTGATAGATGCGCCATGAACATCTAATTTGTTAATCTCTTGTGAAGTGAAAGTGGATCTTGAGATTTAGAACTTGCCATGCTAGCATAGGTTCATGATTGTTTATCAACATGATTCGTAGTATGAGATGAAAATATTTATATTGCCCTGTGTGATCTTTATGGATAACTTGTTCTTCAACCGTTATGTTTTCAAATTCTATAGACATATAGGGTCTAAGCATAATTGGTGTCTATTCATCTTCTATCTCTTTTGTGGATGTATGTTTAGTTTGGTATACGTATGCTGACAGGTATCGTGTACTTGTTTCGTGTTATCCGATCAGATATCATAACCATTGCATATAGTGATTAAAGGCGTCAGATCTAAGCGAAGTATTTAATGAAGTTAGGATTCCATGTCTTCTATTGCATAAGTTATTCGATTCCAATTCTCGTTAGTTAATTAATTATTAGTTGTTAATTTGTTTCTTAGTTAATTTTAGTTAATCAAAACCCATATTTGTTATTTGTCTTAGCAGTGAAGGATAACCATACATTGTTGCATAGGTACAATAACTGAATTAAAACCAAAACCAGATCTCTGTGGGAACGAACTCGACTTATTCATATATTACTTGTGACCACGTACGGTTGCGTGATTTAGTGCAAACAAGTTTTTAGCGCCGCTGCCGGGGATCGTCGGTGTTTTATTTTTGGTTTATGTGCTTGTCAATAGTGGTCGTTAGAGTTCACTGACTCATATTTTTTCTTACCTATCTTGTTTAGTTCGGTGTGTTTCAGGTACTTAAGTGTTTGAAGATGGCATGCGAGGAGTTGCCATGGTGGGCATATTCGAGGACATCCTTGCCTCAGCAATGTGAGCAGTGTTTGGGCATTCATGATCCCTCACAATATTGTTACTACGAAGGAGTTGATCCATATGTCACTTATGAGGAACAACCATATTTTCAATACCATCCTCAACAGTACCAGCAAGATGTTCCAGATATGTCATATTTCTTTGGAAGTGAAGAGTTTCAACATCAGCAACCTACTCCTACTTTTCAAACAGATGAGGTTGATGCTATGGAGGAGCTTTGGAGGCTTGTAAAGAGTAACGAGGAGTCTATCAATTCTTTGGAGACACTAGTTGCTCAAGCTGTGAGATCATTGGAACAAGAGAAACATCAATTCATATTAGAGGAAAATCCAGAAAATAACGGTGACTTGGAGCAGGGTACTGCATGCATAATTGAGGAAGACAAATTCCAAGGTGAGGTGAGTATTCACAAGCCGTGTGAGGAATTTGATCAAGCTAGTGAGGTGGATGATTTGGAAAGGGCACAATTCGGGACAGACACTGATGAGCTACACAAATTTCAAGAATTGGTATGTGCGTACCAAGAGGACACTGATGAGCTACGCAAATTTCAAGAATTGGTATGTGCGTTCCAAGAGGCTGATGATCATGGGACAGATGCAGGTCTTCTACTTGTCTCAAAGTGAGAAGATGGAGGTAGCGCATTAGAGCCAATGGAGGAAGTGCTCTTTGAGAAACCAAAGGCTTCAGCAACTTACATTTACCCTCCTCCATTATATTCAAGCGAAGCCCGCGAATGTGTGTTGTTCTACAAATTGACAGATTTTGGGTCAACAGAAGAAGGCATTGGAATAGGACATATTTGTTATACGAATAGGCCAAGCGAGGAGAAGGGGCAGAAAGTGTGCCGCCGTGATGACGATGAAGTCTCGCGAAGAGAAGACCAGGCAAACTATTATCATCCTTAATGGAGGCTTGGAAGTAACGTCAAGCTATTGACGTTAAAGAAGCGCTTCGTGGGAGGCAACCCACGCATTAGTTTAGGAAGAAAAAAAAATTGAGTGTTGTGAAAAAAAAAATCAGTTCTTCGCGCAGGTTGCGCCTGCGTTTCTGGTTGTCGCGCAGGTTGCGCCTGCGCAATTACAGTGTGTTTAGCCGATTTTTTTTTCCTGTTCAGCTGTTCTGTATAAAAAAAAATTCTTTTTTCTTTCAACCCCTGATAGGTGGATTTTATATCCACTTGGAATGCCTCAGTTCGGCTTAAATTGATTGTTTTGGACTCAAGATGTTGTAGTTTTGATGTGTTTTGCTTAGTTGTGCAGATTTACGAGAATGTTGATTAAAGTTGATGCTTCTATTGTTTTTGGAGATTTATTTGATTAAAATTCGGATTTTCCGGGAAGGCTACGCAGCTTATACTGTTTTGGCCATATCTGGAGTTCTAGAAGTCCGTTTTCAGCGATCTTACTGCCCACGCGAAGCTTGAGAGATTTTCTACAACCTGGGATAGAAAGCACATGCAAGGAATGTGATGATTAAAGTCGCGCACGTTTTCTTATAAAAGAAGGCCATGAATTTACTGTTTTGCCCTTTTTCTAATTCTAGTTGTATTCTGGGCAGTTGTGGGGTACCTTCTTTAAATTCTAATTGTAATAGAAGGTAATTGCTTGTTGGGCAAGATTAGGAGTATCTATATAAACACATCTAGGGATGGGAAAAAGGGGGTTCATTGTTAGAGAGATACAATTTGTACGCAGCTTTTAGGATTTTTTTCTGGAGAACCATTATTTTCTTTGAAGATTGAAGTTAAAAGGTTTCTTTTCTATATTCTTCTAATTATGATTTTTTCTATTAATTCTTGTTTTATTAATTTAATCATGTGTAACTAATTCTCTAATATGAGAATTGGGTTGTTGATATGGGCTAAAAATAAGCCCTAAAGACACATTTAATGTTGCACTAATTAGACCCAGCATGGTCCAAACGTGGGGCCCATTAATGAGGTCAGAATCCCTATTTTTTTCGTAATTAATATTAAGGGAAATAAACAGCTCAGCAATAAGAGTTGGATAAGGATATTATCTCCATTAGACTTAGCCACCAAGGCATCCAATTCGATATGGAAACTGATTCCTACAAGGAATTGATCTGGAACCTTCCTCAGGGAGGTGACTTGCCCACCAAGTCTCCGAATCCTACCATAATTCTAAGGCTTCTCAGCCTATATAAAGGGCCAGACCCCTCATCTCAGAACTACGTTTTCTTGGCTTGATTCTCTAATACAGAGATACGTAGGCATTCTGTGAGGACCGCTTAGTCTCGAACGCAGAAGCAGCCATTAAAGCACGAAGCTCACGAACCCTAGCATTAAATACACAAACCCTAGCCGCAATAATTTCAACCTAGTTTTTATTCCACAACATTTGGCGCCGTCTGTGGGAAGACAACATCAACCATGGTTCAAACACGAAGAACAACACCAGTTGCAACTGAGGTCATACCTCTCAGATCTGCTCCACCCATCACAGAACAGGTTCCCCCAGCATCAGGGGCGATTGCCCAACAAACTCCGCCAGCATCAGGGGCGATCCCCCACGTTGAGAGTATATTACCTCCGATTACCCGTACAAGACGAGAAACCAATCCTCTTCAGATGGTGGTCTCTCCTCTGATTGATCCGAACAACCCATCGCATGGGGTCCAGATCCACACTACAGATCTCCCCGTGAGTACTAACCCGATATACGGGCTGCCTAATTATCCTCCTATCCAAGGGACAGGCCCAAGTGGTCACGCTTTGCAGATCCGAGATCGAGAGTATCACGATTATTCGGGTCCTTATACTGATGAAACCTCCTCCGACGATGAGGATGATGACCGTGATGAAGCCCCGAGGAGGCGACGTGCTAGTAGAGAACCTCGAAGGAGGACTCAAGACATCCGTGATGGACAATCTTTGACAACTGCTGAAAGGATCAAGGCTTATGAGGCCGAGATCTTAAAATTGAAGGAAGATATGGCAAGAGAACAAGCTAGGCTAAATCAAACTCAGCCTCCTCCAACTGTAGGAAGGATTCCCATCATTGATTTGGAGAGGTCTTCCAGGAGACAAAGAAGGGCTGATGCCTCATTCGGAAGAACAACCACAAGGATGGAAATTCCCAAGGGGAACCCCAAAGATCTGATGCCTCTCGGAGATCCTGATGATCCAACACCCCCGTTCACCGAGGAAGTGATGAATGCTCACATCTCTAGGAAGTTTAAGATGCCTACAATAAAGGCTTATGATGGAACGGGTGATCCCGCAAACCATGTGAGAACATTCTCGAACGCACTGCTGTTGCAGCCTGCTAGTGACGCTCTCAAGTGTAGGGCGTTCCCTCAAACCCTGTCGGGTATGGCTCAAAGGTGGTACAGCCGTTTGCCTGTAAATTCGATTGGATCTTTTAAGGAATTGAGCACTGCTTTTATCAGCCAATTCATTAGTGGAAGAGTTCATGAGAAGAGCTCTGCGTCTCTTATGTATGTGGTACAAGGAAAGAATGAAAATCTAAGGGATTACCTTAAGCGATTCACTAAGGAGACTCTAAATATCACTGACTTGGAGAATAAGGTGGCCATGGTAGCCCTGGAGCACGGAACCACTGACCTCTTCTTTAAAAGGTCATTAGCGAAGCATCCCCCAGAAAATATGGCTGAGCTCCAACGAAGGGCTGATAAGTATATTAAAGCTGAGGATAGCTTGAAGAAAGAAACCACCGTAGGTGGAGGGGGAGGTAACAATGACTCCAAGAAGCGAAAGCAAGACCAGGACTATGATGATCAAGAGTATGATGCTAGGGACAAGTATCCCCGAACTAGCGAGGACTCCGACTCTGCCCCTAAGAAGAACCAAGGGTCAAGGTTTACTGAGTATGCAAGGTTGAACACTCCTAGGAGTCGAATCTTGTTGGACATTGAGAATGATAAGGATTTCAGATGGCCGAAGCCACTCAGGGGTGATCCCGCAAAGAGAAACCAGAATCAGTATTGCAGATTCCATAGAGACGTGGGGCATGACACTGACGATTGCAAGCAACTCAAAGATGAGATCGAGTTTTTGATCCGTAGAGGGAAGCTGAGGCACTTCACTAAGGGTGAAGACCGTGGTAACCAGAGAAGAGACTATAATAGAAGGGATGACGATCAAGATCGCAACCCACAGCCCCGAGGGCCAGTAATCAACATGATCTCAGGAGGCCCGACTGCGGCCGGGACAACTAGGAACTCTCGAAAGGCTTATGCCCGAGAGGTGTTGCACATCGTGGGAGAGGCCCCGAAGCGTGCAAAAACTGAGGTAGCGATTAACTTTGATGATTCAGACTTGGAAGGGGTGAAGTTCCCCCATGACGACCCGTTGGTCATAACTCCTGTGATTGGAAACTCGGAGGTGAAGCGAGTCTTGATAGACAATGGAGCTTCCATTGACATTCTGTTTCATGATGCATTTGTGAAGATGGGATACACTGATTCTCAGTTGACCCCCAATAACATGCCTATATATGGATTCAATGGAGTAGAATCCAAAGTTGAAGGGACTATTCAGCTGCCTGTAACTATCGGGCAAGAGCCCAAGGAGGCCACTCAGATGTTGAACTTCCTGGTAATCAAGGCGGCTTCAACGTACAACGCTATCCTTGGAAGGACTGGACTTCATGCATTCAAGGCTGTTGCCTCAACCTATCATGTGAAGATCAAGTTCCCTACCAGGAATGGTGTTGGAGAACATAAAGGTGATCAGAAGATGGCACGAAGCTGTTATGTAGCCTCGTTAAGGCCTGATGGAGTCGGGGGGCAGGTCCTTCCGATTGAAGACATGGATGCCTACAGTGGTAAGGAACACAAAGAAAGGTCAGCAGAGGACATCACACAGAAGCCTCGGACAGCCATTGAGGCTAAGGCGTTAACTTACTTTGTGGTTGAGTGCACCATTGGCAACCAAGAAGTTGGGGGGCAGGAGGTAGTACCCCGAGCCGGAAGTGAACTGCAGAATAAGAATGAGGAGACCAGAAGGAGTGGCGGGTGCTCTATTTTGATGGAGCATCAAAAACAAAATCAAGTGGTGCAAACCTAGTCTTGAAAAGGCTCGATGGGGCTTAAGTTATCCTAGTAGGACTTAGCTTCATATTTATATCGTAGAAGTATAAATAAGGTTTATTAAAACCATTGCAGAGCATGTTGCTCCGAGTAGGACAGTAGTACTCTATGTAAGGGTTGAACCCATTTCAAGTTATTAATGCAAGTTTGTTTTCCATTCATTGATTGTGATTTTATTTATGTGCCAAGCACCTGATGTGTGAGTCAAAGAAGACCAAGTACCGAAAATAAAAGAATACACGAATGAAAACTAACAAATGCATACCCCGAGTGGTAGAGTTAGGTTACAGCAGATAAGAGTTTAAGTCCTCGAAGGACCCTGGATAAAGACAAACGTTGAAGTCCTGATGGAACACCCGTTGAAGAAACATATTGCATAGCCCGAAAGCCAATGGAAGGCTCATAAAGTGGGCAATCTAACTAAAAGAATTCGATGTTAAGCCTTGTACGGCCATCAAAGCTCAGGCTCTAGCTGACTTCGTGGTTGAATATACCATTGACAACCAAGAAGTCGGGGGGCAGGAGGTAATAGACCAGGAAGGTCAGCAAGGTGAGAAACCCCTGGAAGAGAAGAAGGAATATTGGATGCTCTATTTTGATGGGGCATCAAAAACAAAAAGCTCTATTTTCATGGGGCATCAAAAACAAAAAACCAGTGGTGCAGGTTAAGTTCTGCAAAGCCCCGATGGGTTCACACTCGAGTATGCCTTGAAGTTGGACTTCCAAACAACCTACAACGAGGCGGAGTATGAAGCTTTGATAGCCGACCTTAGACTGACAAGAGCCCTGAGGGTCAAGAACCTGAAAGTCTGTGGAGACTCAAAGTTGGTAGTCTCACAAGTCAATGGAGAGTTTGAAGTTAGAGAAAAGAATATGGCCAAATACTTGAGGATTGTGAAAGCTGCGATAGCCCAGTTAGATGAGTGCCAGGTATATCCCAAGGGAGGAGAATACAAAGGTCGATGCCTTATCTCAATTCAAGGGTCGAGACCCATTCTGGGAGCGTCTACTTCCAAGTCCTGAAGACCCCCACCATCGATTCGAAGTTGGTGGCACCGTTTGATGTAGGAAGCTATCAGATAGACCCTATCAAAGCTCGTCTTAAGACTGGTTGACTCCTTGATATTTCCTTGAAAGCACGGAAACTGTTAATGAGAGTGTTGAGATAAGAAGTCCTTTACAATTCCACACTTGAGGTCTTGAACTTCAAATCTCAAAATTCAAGCCTTGATGGCCAACAAGGTTATCTGCCTCCAAACGAACCTGACAAGAGGCATCAGGCTACTTAAAACCTAGCCAAGGTTCTACAAGTATAAGAAGAAGGTTGGAAACCTAGAAGTAAGATAGAGGGTTGACAACCAGCCAAGGCACACCAGACTTGAAGTCAAGTGCTCAGTGGCAAGTGAACTTCTTGAACGATCAACCGAGAAGCAAGACCCCCACTATATGAAGCAAGAGGGCAAAAACTAAGGGACTCCATCATTTCAACATCTTAGAATGAGAGTTAAAGGTTGAATGGTTGATGATAACCAACAACCACGAATGAATTCTCGTTTTCGAATCAAGGACTCAGCAAACGAATTAAGGCCCTGAAGGTCACGAAAGCTAAGAAACGGGTCGTTTCAAGGTTCTGCAGGAATCTCAAAAAATCGAAAATAATAAGGCTGAGAGCCCGACAAAAACCAAAGAAACGGTCCACAAATAAAAATTGGCCCAAAGGATAGGAGCCTAGAACACCAACGCCCAAGAAGCTAAATCTCCTAGGCGTTGGATCAAATAAAGCCTCCTTGGCGGGGATACCCACGCCAAGGCTGGAGTAACAAATGAAGGGTATTAAGTACCCACGCCAAGAAGACTTAAAATCATAAGACAAGGTATCACAAAGTGCCTCCTTGGCGGGGGTACCCACGCCAAGGTTGTACGAATTGAGGGTGAAAAAATACCCACGGTCAGGAAGCCATATCTCCTAAACGTGGTTGGCAAAAACATCTCCTAGGCGGGGATACCCACGCCTAGAGTGGTTGTACAAATTGAAGGCATGAAATACCCACGCCCAGGAGACCAACTTCCTTGGCGTGCCTAAGGAGAAGGTCTCCTTGGCGGAAGTACCCACGCCCAGAATAAATTTTGAAAATTGAAGGCATGAAATACCCACGCCCAGGAGACCAACTTCCTTGGCGTGCCTAAGGAAAGTGTCTCCTTGGCGGGGGTACCCACGCCCAGCTCGATTTTCTTTAGAGAAGGGTATACCCACGCCCAGGAGACCAAACTTCCTAGGCGTGCCTAAGGAAAGTGTCTCCTTGGCGAGGGTACCCACGCCCAGGAAGCATTTCAAGGGACAAAGATCACCCACGCCCAGGAGACCAAACCCCCTAGGCGTGCCTAAGGAGAAGGTCTCCTTGGCGGGGGTACCCACGCCCAGGGCTCCTCTTCGAACGACAAGCCATTTTTCAGAAATTAAAAAAGGAATAAAATCCTTAAAAATTCTGAAAATAGGCTAGAAGTAATGATAAAATGGGTAAAAATACCTATTAAATCAAAAAATGTGTTCGAATAATTTATAAAATTATTACTAAGGCATGAGGCCCAACATTTTATTTTTGGTAAAAATTATGGAAAATAAAATGTATAAAACCTGATGGTTAAAAAAAAAAAAAAAAAAAAAAAAAAAAAAAAAAAAAAAAACAAGAAAAACACCCACGCCACCCAGGCAACTCCTCCTGGGCGTGGGAAGCAATGTAACCTTCTACGCGGGTGCACCCCCGCCAAGCTTGTATGACATGGTTAAATGGGCAAAGTGCTGTTTAGTACCTGAAGTTCTGCTGAATTGACAAGTTGATCCTCTAGTTTATATATTTATAATTCAGCCCCTGAACTTTGTAAGTTAACATAAAAAATTTCTAAATTATTAGGAATAATTTAGAAAAATACCTGTTGGTACATAAAAAATTTCT
This sequence comes from Saposhnikovia divaricata, assembly GCA_036435485.1. Taxonomy (NCBI): domain Eukaryota; kingdom Viridiplantae; phylum Streptophyta; class Magnoliopsida; order Apiales; family Apiaceae; genus Saposhnikovia; species Saposhnikovia divaricata. The sequence goes on from CM071595.1 coordinate 155,299,549, forward strand.
AAATTATTAGGAATAATTTAGAAAAATACCTGTTGGTACATAAAAAATTCCTAAATTATTAGGAATAATTAAGAAAAATACCTGTGGGTACATAAAAATTTCTAAATTATTAGGAATAATTTAGAAAAATACCTGTTGGTACATAAAAAATTCCTAAATTATTAGGAATAATTAAGAAAAATACCCGTGGGTACATAAAATTCCTAAATTATTAGGAATAATTAAGAAAAATACCTGTGGGTACATAAAATTCCTAAATTATTAGGAATAATTTAGAAAAATACCTGTGGGTACATAAAAATTTCTAAATTATTAGGAATAATTTAGAAAAATACCTGTTGGTACATAAAAAATTCTTAAATTATTAGGAATAATTAAGAAAAATACCCGTGGGTACATAAAATTCCTAAATTATTAGGAATAATTAAGAAAAATACCTGTGGGTACATAAAATTCCTAAATTATTAGGAATAATTTAGAAAAATACCTGTTGGTACATAAAAAATTCCTAAATTATTAGGAATAATTAAGAAAAATACCTGTGGGTACATAAAAATTTCTAAATTATTAGGAATAATTTAGAAAAATACCTGTTGGTACATAAAAAATTCCTAAATTATTAGGAATAATTAAGAAAAATACCTGTGGGTACATAAAAATTTCTAAATTATTAGGAATAATTTAGAAAAATACCTGTTGGTACATAAAAAATTCCTAAATTATTAGGAATAATTAAGAAAAATACCCGTGGGTACATAAAATTCCTAAATTATTAGGAATAATTAAGAAAAATACCTGTGGGTACATAAAAATTCCTAAATTATTAGGAATAACTTAGAAAAATACCTGTTGGTATATAAAAAATTCCTGAATTATTAGGAATAATCAAAGAAAATACCCGTGGGTACCTAAAACTTCCTAAAATATTAGGAAAAGTACAGAAAAATACGAGGAAAATTATAGAAATATTTTCTTGATAAATTGAGCAATCATTTATGCTAATAATGCATAAAAGCTATTAAAAGTGCCGAAATTGCTAAAAGCAAGCACAAGTTAAAGCCTCGAATAAGGCAAATCGTCGTAAATGTGTAGGTCGCTCCACACTTTACAATCAAGACGATACTCGTGAAACACTAGTGTAAACCAAAATTCCCATATAAGGGTAGAAAAATTAAGAAGTCCCAGGTAAGGGATAAAAACGACCCCGAGTCTCGATTAAGGCAAATATAACTTCTACGAAAACCTGATCAGTTTTCCTAGAAGTTGGGGGGCAAATGATATGGGCTAAAAATAAGCCCTAAAGACACATTTAATGTTGCACTAATTAGACCCAGCATGGTCCAAACGTGGGGCCCATTAATGAGGTCAGAATCCCTATTTTTTTCGTAATTAATATTAAGGGAAATAAACAGCTCAGCAATAAGAGTTGGATAAGGATATTATCTCCATTAGACTTAGCCACCAAGGCATCCAATTCGATATGGAAACTGATTCCTACAAGGAATTGATCTGGAACCTTCCTCAGGGAGGTGACTTGCCCACCAAGTCTCCGAATCCTACCATAATTCTAAGGCTTCTCAGCCTATATAAAGGGCCAGACCCCTCATCTCAGAACTACGTTTTCTTGGCTTGATTCTCTAATACAGAGATACGTAGGCATTCTGTGAGGACCGCTTAGTCTCGAACGCAGAAGCAGCCATTAAAGCACGAAGCTCACGAACCCTAGCATTAAATACACAAACCCTAGCCGCAATAATTTCAACCTAGTTTTTATTCCACAACAGTTGTATTCCTTGGTATTCATGCCTGTTTAATTATCTGTGATTTTCTTGCTTTGCTGATCTTTTATTGAGGGCTTAACACAATTAGGGGAGTCATAAACCTTTGATTGGATTTTAGGGATTGTAATAACTTGGAAGAGGAGTTGCAATTTTAGTACAGGATTTAACAGACATAACTCGAATATTTGATTGGAAGATTAATAGGAGAGTTGTGAGACTTATAATTCTTGGTGCGTAATAGTTTATGATTGTACTTTGATTGTATCACGGAAGTGACAATTAAGGTGTAGTTGTAGACACTATATTGTATCTTGGAAGAGAACATTATAACCTTAGAAGAATTGTTTTCAGCAGAGTAAGAACGTAGATGTCACATAGATATTGAATGTGTATTGAAACCAAGTGAAGAACCCAGTTCTTGGATTGTTTTCCTCATATATATTTTATTCTCGATTGATAATTAGTTTAATTTAGTTTATAAACAAACCAAACATTCTTTTACACTTCTAAATTGTGAGAGATAGGATACTTGAACTTGATATTACATTCAGTCCTTCCCTGCGAACGAACAAAAAAAATACTATTAACAACCCCAATTCTTTTCTCCTCTTATACTATGCATTTATGTTCGTGTTATCTACGTTTGTTTCATATAGGACATTCTGTTTTTATATTCGTATATCATTTGAGTTCATAATAATTTGCATTTGCACCCATGCTTGATAGGAATTTTGTGTTGTTGGCGCTTTTGATTGAGAAGTGATATGCTTTGTTCTTGTACACACACATACAGTAGTAAGTTGAAGCTAGTAGACTTACTGAATGTTGTGAGTAATTAGAAGGACATGAATATGTGCAAGTTGATTTAGTTTGCATTCTTTGAATACAAGTAGGTGCATTAAAGAGATTTTTGCTTGGGATTGAGTATGTTTTTCCCGCCAAGTGAGCTTTTGAGCCATATTGCATTTGTTGCAATTTTATTCGTTTGCTTGAGTGTCCACGGATTGTTTGCATTGCTAGCAGTTGTTTGAGGTCTTTCTTGAAACGCATGACATTATTTGACGATTAAAGTGATAAAGGCATTTAGCAATAACCGTATATTTTCCCATATTACCACACCATATTTACATGATCAATTAGTTAACCCGTTGAGCTTAATCCTATTTTTTCGGTGACATACCACATTACTTGCCTAGACCTTTTTCTTGTATTGGCATTACATTAATTTGAACCCACATTGTCAAAGGCTAGTAGGGTGCTTAAGGGAGTAATAAGGTGTGCAAGGAGAGGTTTATTGTTGGTCATAATTTTGGGGGAAATATTGAAATTTGGGTTTGGTTGTTGCTTGATAGTCGGCATGTGTAATAAAATCGTGGGATCATTGTTATTGTCTATATTATAGTTGCTTTAGCTCTCGAAAAAAAAAAGAAAAAAAAAAGAGAAAAAAAAAGAAAAAAAAAGAAAAAAAAAGTTATATTATGAGAGCATATTTGTGTTATTGTGATCCTACTTTAGTGGACTAGTCGAGTGTTTTTGTTGGAAGAAAAATACTAAAAGTATGTGGGGGGAAAAATAGGTGGTTGTGTATGATCTATTATAAGTTCCTACTAGCTTTTGACACTTCACCTGTTTTGGCTTATCTGACATACCTTGTCCCTAGCCCCGTTACAACCCAAATAAAGACCTTTTGATTATCGTCATTGATGTATGTTGTGTTAAGAGTTAGATTGATACCAAATGTCAAGCATGCTTATGATTTTGTTGGAATTGAGTGATACACTTACCCTTGTTCTTGAGTGAATATTTTTTTTGTGAGTGGATTGTGAGTGTTTTCTTGTTTTTGCGTATGAGATCCCGAGTTTTTTCTCAAAGATGTACTCTTGTAGGCTTAGCATGTTTACTAACTTATTCTTACACTTGACATGGACTTGTGAGAGCTTATGCATGTTCATTGAGTAGACTATGTGAATACTTGCACTTTCGACACCAAGACATTGCGTATTATTTTGATTCTTAAGTTAATATGGCATGAGAGGATTTGAAGGTATGGTAGGATATTAGTACTAGATTAATTGCATGTTCATACTAGTTGCATACATGCATTGCATTGCATTGGATTTTGTGGGTACTTCGCTATAGGCCCTCACGAGACCTTACTCGTCCACTAGGGCTGCCTAGGGGTTTAAAGGACTTGTTGCATATGCCAAATGCAACCGTGATCACCTACGGAAGTGGTACTATTTAATTAGTTAGTTGTAATTGTATATGCTTGAGGACAAGCATCGGTTTAAGTTTGGGGGTGTGATAAGTGGATTTATATCCACTTGGATCGCTTCAATTCGGCTTAAATTGATTGTCTTGGACTCAAGTTTATTGTAGATTTGATGTGTTTTGCTTAGTTGTGCAGACATACAAGAATGTCGATTATGGGTGATGCTTCTATCGTGTTTGGAGGATTAATTGATTAGAATTCGGATTTTACGGGAAGGTTGCGCAGGCTTCACTGTTTTGGCCATATCTGGAGTTCTAGAAGTCCGTTTTCAGCGATCTTACAGCTCACGCGAAGCTTGGGAGATTTTCTACAACCTGGGATAGATAGTAGATGCAGGGAGTGTGTAGTTAAAATTCGCGCACGTGTTCTTTGTGAAGCAAGGCTGAAAGATTACTGTTTTGCCCTTTTTCTAATTCTAATTGTATTTTGGGCAGTTGTTAGTACCTAAATCGAATTCTAATTGTAATAGAAGGTAATTTCTTGCTGGGCAAGAAATCTAGAGCCTATATAAACACATCTTAGCATTGTAATTAGACAATTAGATATCTTGTACATAATATAGCTTAGAATTGCAAGGGAGAAAAGGGGAGCAAGATTCAACGCTCGTGACAAGCAACGGATCTAGATCTACTTCATCTTTTGTATCATAGATTTGTTTTTCTCAACTCTTTATTTTATTAATATTATTACTTTCTTTCATATTGTCTTCTATCATGGTTTCATTAGATCCCATGATGACGAGCGGTTCGATTATGAACTAATCGTTGTCATGGGATTCTAACGGATTTATTTATGGAACTTAGTATCTTGATTGCTTAAAGATCTGTGTGTGATGTATATTTGATATCCTCGTATGGTTATGCTTAATTGATAGATGCATCATGAACATCTAATTTGTTAATCTCTTGTGAAGTGAAAGTGGATCTTGAGATTTAGAACTTGCCATGCTAGCATAGGTTCATGATTGTTTATCAACATGATTCGTAGTATGAGATGAAAATACTTATATTGTCCTGTGTGATCTTTATGGATAACTTGTTCTTCAACCATTATGTTTTCAAATTCTATAGACATATAGGGTCTAAGCATAATTGGTGTCTATTCATCTTCTATCTCTTTTGTGGATGTATGTTTAGTTTGGTATACGTATGCTGACAGGTAGCGTGTACTTGTTTCGTGTTATCCGATCAGATATCATAACCATTGCATATAGTGATTAAAGGCATCAGATCTAAGCGAAGTATTTAATGAAGTTAGGATTCCATGTCTTCTATTGCATAAGTTATTCGATTCCAATTCTCGTTAGTTAATTAATTATTAGTTGTTAATTTGTTTCTTAGTTAATTTTAATTAATCAAAACCCATATTTGTTATTTGTCTTAGCAGTGAAGGATAACCATACATTGTTGCATAGGTACAATAACTGAATTAAAACCAAAACCAGATCTCTGTGGGAACGAACTCGACTTATTCATATATTACTTGTGACCACGTACGCTTGCGTGATTTAGTGCAAACACTTCTTAATAATGCCAGAGTTCTCTAAAGGAACATATCGAATGAAGAATTAAACCCAGACGTACTTTGAAACCCGTGACTTGTAGGCAGTGATCAATTACACAGAGGATGTTACGAGTAGGGAGTCAAATTGTAGATATTTGAAAGCTCAAACTCTTCCAAGTGAAAGGTGAAATCAGTCAATGTTTATTCGACTTCAAGGGCAACAATAAGAGTGGAAGCAACCTCCAACATGATTACACTACTACTGAAGAATTCGAAGGATATCTTGATAAATGCATAAAGATCAGCCGTTATATCTGGGAGGTTTAAACACAGCTCAATAAGCAGAAAAACTTATTGACTTTCAAAAAGATTATCTTTTTGATTAAAGCTACTTTCAGAGACAGATCCAAAAGCAAAAAGATCTTTTGCATAAAGCATCACATGGGCTTGGAAGCTAAGTCATTTCAAGAACTTAGTAACTTTTGAAGAAAGAAACATACACTGAATTGAAGCATGCTGGGATTGTCCAAATCAAGGAGAGAAGACTTTCAAGATAATTCCAGAAATAGCTACCACTTCGAGCATGTATGTGTGACAAGTTATACCAGAAATGTATCATCACATTTCACGTAGTTTTACTTGTCTTCATATAGTTTAAATAAGCTGTATGAGCAGCATAGTTTTAGTAGAGAAGAAAACACTGATCACAAGGCTGATAGCTTTAGGTTTTCTTGTAAATACTAAAACATTGTAACCCGTAGCTGTGTATTCTTATGCAGAGAATTATCTTCAAATACAACCATCGGGTGGACTAAGCAATCAAGCTAACCCACCTAAGATTTTTTATAACTCGTGTTGTTTGTGTCTTAGATAATTTATTTATCTTGTTTTCTTAGTGTTCTTATAACAATCTGTTTTAGACCTCACCAGTTCGAAAGAATTTAGTTGAGATTGTATTCAACCCCCCCTTCTACAATCTCGTGGTGCTTAACTGCGAAATAACAATAATTGATTGTTAATTATTTTTTCAGTTACATATAATTGATTAATGATTAATAATGTTTTAATTAATGTTTTTAATGAGCTTTAATAGATAAGTTTATTTGCCTTTAAATTAGCTAATTAGCACCCATTCTTCTTGCTAATTGGAATTTGACACAATATTTAGTGATTGCTATATTTTATTTTCAGTCACTAATAATTATTGATTGATGATTGATTGTGCTTAATTAGGAGTTTTATTGGGCTCTAATTTAATTAATTATCTTTTTACATGGATTGCACCATTTTATATGGTTGTGTCAATTTAGTTGGCTATTTTTGTGCCTTCAGGGAGTGCCATATTTGATGGCTTTTTGGACCATATCTGGTTATCTGTTATTTGTCGTCAGTGGACGAATTTGTGTCATTTTGATGACTTTTCTTATGGTTAAATGTCAATTTGGTGACCATATTTAATGTTTTTAACTATAATTGGTGTTATTAGCTGTGGTTAGTTGGCGAATTTGTGCCATTTATTGTGACTAATTTTGGTTTAGGAAAGATTGTGTTATATATATATATAGTTTTTATATTTTATTGTTACTTTATTAAATTTTATATCTAACTAAAGGGATCACCTTTGGTTAGAAGATTATCAATTCATTTTATTCGAATTACAAAATGCTATAATATCTGTAGTCTTGATTTCTTTTGTTGTTTCATCGACTAATTAACTTTTGGATGGTTGTTTTGGTGGTTTCAGATGGAAGTTGGCTACTTATACGTGTCATACGGGCATGTTAGATTTACAGAAGAGAATGGAAGAAGTGTGAAGAGAAGATGGATGAAGACGGGAACTTGCTTTACTAAGCAAAAGGAGTTTCTACTCATCTGATTATTTAGGATTTATGTAAATTTATGTGCTCAATTTTAGTAGGGCACTCTTTTTCCTCCTTGAGGTTTTCTCCCATAGGGTTTTACTCTTGTGAGGTTTTAACGAGGTCTTATTTGGTGGATATAAAGGTTTTTATTATCTAAGCTTCCAGGGGAATCTCTTTCCTATGGATCCTGCGATTCATGGATTGGCTAAGCATACCTTTCGGTTAGATAATGGGTTTTTATTATCTCTTGAGATGTATTATCTAATTTTATATCAATAAAATGATTTATCATTTTAGCAAAAAAAAAAAAAAAAAAGATTTTGTAATATGTCTTTGACTAATTTAAAATCACATGACTTTATAGATGCCTATGCTCTAAACGGATAATTTTACTAAAGTAACTATTTATATTATACTCAAATGTTCAATTTGATAAAGTTCATTCCACGCTGTTGAAAATTAAATTAATACTTTAGCAATTAAAAGTAGTCATGTGATTATTACGTATAGATATTTATCCAAATTTTATGAAATCTAATCAAATTAAAAAATATTTGGTTCATGAAATTGGTATACAATATTACAAAAATTACTATAAAAAATATGAGATATATAAAATCAAAATCATATCATTTATCGTAATTCTAATTAAAAAATTATCTCATTACATGAACAGTTTTGTATGAGAAATTATTTCAATGTCCGTGCTTCGCACTGGCTTTTATGCTAGTTAAATATTAACGGTTAATGATAATGGATTGAATTAATTGTTTGTAGTGGATTGAATCAGATATTTGATTAATGAACTGATCGAGTAAGTGGTTTTAACTAGATGATAAAATTACTTTTTTTTGATAGACTTAAATTAGTTATTTTGCACGAAACTATTCGGTAAATATTTGTTTGAATTAGATGTTTGTATTTTGAACAAATCTTCGATATCGATTCTATACTAAAATAAAATCTCCTACTCCGAATTTCCCTCCCAAAATTCCCTCCTCACTCTCCTCTTACTTTCTCAAATATTTATTTTTCTACTCTTCTTTCTCCTCCCACTTTACACACAAATATTATTAGTTTATTCTTCACTTTTCTTCCCTCCCTCGTTCTCTTTCTCCTCTCCATCCATTTATTATTTTACATTTTTTCCTCAATTCTTACTTTCATTCCTAATTTTTTCATTCATTTATTTTCTATCATCCATTATTTCTATTTACATTTAAATTTGTATTTCTTCCATTTCAAAATTGTCACACTTTTCTCAAATGTTAATTTCTATCATATTGTTTTTTATAAATAATAGTATAAGCTAAACAAAATTTAATCCTCATCAAATTTGTATTTCATACTTTTTTATGTATATCTACAACTTTCAACATACTGTAATTTTTTTGTCATGATTACTTAAATCATATATAACATTTTTATATAAATAATCAATATTTTTGTTTATGTAGTTTACTTCTAAAAATTACTTTATCTATAACATTATATGTGTGGAAAGCATTCGATTTTTTGAATATTTTGAATTTAGAAAATTTAACCAAACTGATGATATATATTAGTGAAGAGATTCATTACTTGAGCGGGGGCATATTAAGATGTTGATTTATATTTGCAATTGAGATTTTTGAGTTTGCATCTAGAAATATTTGAAAAATAATCTTTGACATTCGTCTTTGATTAATTCTTCCTTATTGATATAACAGTTTACATAAATAATTAAAGTGTTATACTCTAAAATAGTATTTTAGAATAAGTTGAAATACTTTGATAATGTAAAAATGTTATTGTAGTTATTATTTTCCCATTTATACTATATTTATAAAATAAATCGTAGAGAACTTAATATTTCATTCTAAAAATATAAAATGTAACTAAACATAATCTAAAAAAGAAGTTATATATGATATATGAGAAAAAAAGTTTTTGTCTAACCCAAAAATTAACAGCTAATCAATTAAATTAATTTTTATTAGAATGTCAAAAATCTAACTCACATAAATGAAAATTAATTATTATGAACAAGATTTGTAGTCATGTACATTATATTTTCTCCAAAATTAACTAATTCAAATTTCAATAAATATATTTGATAAAAGAAAAAAAATAACGAATATAAAAATTATTTCTACTAAATACAATAATAATAACATATTAATTTTTTTGAGTAATATTCAAAAATATTACTTACAAATTTATATTCAATCTATCCGAATTTTTCACTTTTTTTTTGAATGTTTCTCCTAATATTATTTGATCCATCACTTAACTCATATTTTTTTAAGTTTTCCCATTATCTTTAAAATCGTGCATATACACGGTTATTATCTAGTACATTATAATTTTTTTAACTAGAAAAACTTCTCAAAATCGATTTTTCAAAATTAGCAAACCAAATTCAAGCTATTATTTTAGTTCACTAACTGTCGAATACCAATATTAAAGAATTCATCTAGTCAAAATTCTGATCTAGTTCAATCTGCTAATTCTTTCTAACGTGTTATTTAACTAATTTGTTCTAAGAATACTAATAAATCAATATTCGTACTTGGGGTGTATCAAAACTAGATCGTTTCTCTCAATATTTAAGGGTATATAAAGTAAGAGGTCCTGCAAGTGCATTTTTATAAATATAAAATTTTTATCAATAATTTATATATATATATATCCTTAAATTTGTATTGAAAATATTTTAACCTCAGGTAGAACCCTGAGATCATCCTCAATCACATGAAACCCTTTGACTAATTATATATACGATAAAATGTAATATGTTTATTTTTTGAAAGATCAACTTCAAGTTTCATAAGCATCGTTTTATTTTGAGAAACTTACTGATTACACAAGTTTTTAGAACATACAAACACGCGCATACACATTTCCAGCATGGGTGATCAGAACTTCAGAAGACCTGGCCTCTTTGTACTGCTGGCCCGCTGGGAGTGCTGGTGTTACAAAGCTGCAAGACTTTTTTTCGGAAAGTTGATATTACGAAAGAAAATGTTACTTCATACAGAATTATGCGACATGTACAATGCAAATTGATAGGTACCGCTGTGGAAACGGTCCACTCGCCGGGCACGCGCCCGCGAGTGGGTGCCCGTCCGTAACACAGCCCTTATCACTCCGTACACGTGTCATAAGATATTATCTATCCCAAAATTACTCAACTTGACAAGTATCACTACAAAAATACACTTGCACAAAATATCTTGCTTTATAAGACAGGAGACAATAAAGTATTCAAGGGAACACAAGGACATCCAACTGAAGCAGACAAACTCTGAGCAATAGGGCGCACAACAGCAGAATGACGTCATGTCAGGAAGGGTCACACCGGTCACTGTAGCTTTTGCGGCTAACTGTAGATTTAGCGGCTCACTGTAGCTTTTGCGGCTACCAAGTGGTCTACAGTGACTGGAGAGCCCAGCCTATAAATACCCCTATTCTACACACAGGTAAGACACACACAACTTTCAGATAAAAAGGCTCAAAACTACAGAATCTCTCCCCTTATAAACAGATACACTCTTACCAGCTTGATTATTATCATTTTCGATTACTGACTCTTACGCCGGAGGTGCTTGACGGCCACCACCCCCGGGCAAGCATTGTTTTGCAGGCACCCAAACTTAGGAGAAACATCCCGGAACAGTGATCGGAAGCCTCTAATCAGCCGTGGGAGTTATCATTTGGCGTTAGAAGGAGGGGGACTTCTTCTTAGAGAGAAAACACTCGCCTGCTCTACCAAAGCAACTACCTCCACGAGGCAAAACACAAACGTAACAAGCCCCAAAAATCAGAATACACGCTACAGAGATGGCCCCAAACACCAGATCCAAGGGCACCACCACGACGGCAAACCCAGACGAGCAACCACCCATAGAGAGAGAAGGAAACACTACCGGTGTCCCGCCACAAAATCCTCCAATGAACCATGAAGACCGTTTGCAAATAAACCCCCCTCGGGGAGACAACCAAGAACAAATTCTCAGCCTTAACCTAACGGGCTACAATCAACAGCAAATCGACTTGCTCATGCAAATAGCCTCGGCTTTTCCCCAGGCCAGGCAAGGACAACCGCCTGAACAGGGAGGCTCCCAGATAAATCCGCACAACGATCGCAGCGAGGCACACAGCCAACCTCGGAAAACCAATTCTGCGTTTTCCCGCTTAGGCACGTCTCAAAACACATATCACGAAAGGCATGGCAAAAAGCATCACTGCCCCGAGACGTGGGAACAAAACAAAAAACAGAAAGATTTGAGAAAAGTGATTATCAACAAAAAGGCCGCCTATGAAAAGGTCCTGGCCGAATACGAAAAACAAAGGCAAAAAGAACGATCTCCTGTCCGCCCAAGGGAGGCGGAAAGTGCACAACCAAAGAATGCAGACATGTTGCACACCATCATGGAGCTTAAGAGGAAAATAGAAGGGAATAGCGAACCGGGGATAGGGGAGTCGCCCTTTACCAAAAGATTGGAGGCAGAGCCCCGACAAAAAGACATCAAACATCACAGTTTCAATTCTTTTGACGGGCTAAGCGACCCAGAAGAACATCTTAGCTATTTTGACAAACTGGCTCTCCATTACGAATACAACGATCTAACAAGATGTCGTTTCTTCGCCGCAACCCTCCGAGGAAATGCCCAAAGATGGTTCTGCAGGATACCCTCCAAATCCATAGATACTTGGCTGGAATTCAAGAAGCTATTCCTAAACAAGTTCAAAGCAAACCAACAGCACGAGGTTCATACCGTGTTTCTTGAAACCATCGCCCAGCGCAATGGAGAAACTTTGCAATCGACAACAAAAGCAAAGTCCCCTACGCGGGCAAGCAATCGACAACAAAAACAAAAGCAAAGTCCCCTACGCGGGCAAGCAATCGACAACAAAAACAAAAGCAAAGTCCCCTACGCGGGCAAGCAATCGACAACAAAAACAAAAGTAAAGTCCCATACGCAGGCAAGCAATCAACAACAGAAACAAAAGCAAAGTCCCCTACGCGGGCAAGCAACCGACAAAAGTGAGAAATTTTACAATAGCAACCGACAAAAAGCAAAGTCCCCTACGCGGGCAAGCAATCGACGACAACAACAAAAGCTAAGTCCCTTACGCGGACACACAACCTACTACAAAAAACCAAATGAGTCTTTAATGATAGCCAATAGGAACAAATCCCACTAGCGGGCAAACGGCACAACACAAGGGCAAATGCATTCTATAAACAACTAACAGAGGCGCAAGGCGGTCTACAACTTGCACAAGATACATGGGTAGAATATGCAATACGACAGGAAACGAAAAAGATAATACAAACACTTGCGATAGGGAAAGGGGAAATTTTATTCATAAATTTTTGTTATTACAAGCATGGATTACAAGGAATAGATCCCTACATCTAAACCCCTCTCATGCTTGGGAACCCTTCTTCTCGGTCTTTGCAGCCTCTTTCATGGAGCCCTCGCTACTTTCCGGTGCATGGAAGCAGAAACGAATCGTATCGTTTTCCGCGGCCTCCTTCGCTGCACGGGCAGCAGCTATCTTCCTGCAATGCTTATGGATCTCCTCAGCTGTATAATGATCGCCCTCCTCCTCGTTGTGTTCAGCAAGCGCTTTCCACCCCGCCTCCGTCTCTGTGGAAATACAGCGCTCACGTCCCCATGAGAAGGGGGTAAAAAATTCATTCATCTCAGGGTTAGCCATCAATACGGATTCTGAAAGATAGATTTTCTGAAAAAACACGCAAGGAGAATGGTAACTGGCATCAAAGTGTAACCCCCCTTTTTTATAGGGGGTAAAGGAGGGTAAATTCAACACCCAGTCAAAAACACCCAATTCCCATGCAAAGGCGAGTAAATACAGTCAAAAAAGACCGGGACTCCCATGCAGTAATAAATGCTCTACACAGTCTTCCAGTCAACCGCGCAGTTTCCAGGTACCATTTCCCACTCCTATTTACTACCACCTTTGACAAAAATACACATAAATATATTACAAACATTTGATTATATCCCACCACGAATCACCAAAATATCTATTTCATCGAAAGCAAATTAATTTAGAGTTTAAATTTCCCAAGTACATACTACATCATCGAACTGTTCCCAAGTCGCACAGCGAACAGACCCGCTGAGTGACTTCAAAACAAGTCAAAAATAAGTTACACGAATATGAAAAAATTATCCCCAGCGAGAAGCACTCAACGGTCCAGCCATGCCCCTCAGCTGCTCCTCTTCTTCATTCCCACTTTGGTACTCCACAACAATGGGATTGACTACCGCCAACATCCACAACGGCACCTACATGACCGCCCTCTTCCTCATCCCCCTCACCATAAACAGCCGCTATAACTGAAAGCGGAGTGGCACCTTCTACGGCCGGGAATCCCTCGGTTGCAACCATATCACTTTCAGCGGCTTGTACGCCAACATCACGCACGGCGGCATCAACCTGACAGCCAATGCTCATTCTGGCTACCTCCCCAAGGTGGGCCTTCAGAGACTTCACTTTGCGTTTGGACTCCCTCGCTTTCGCCTTAAGTTTGGACACTTTAGACTTCAAACGAGCAACTTCCGCAGCATTCTCTATGACCCTCTCCCTTAACTGAACTTCCTCAACTAAATCACCGCCCGCAACCGCTGCACGAGCCTTGGCGGCTTCACTCTTCACAATCTCAACAAACTCAGAACTACCTTTAAATTTTCTTGTGGCATCCGCTTCAGTGGGCCGAGAATCAAGATGAGCTTCAGCATCCTCAGCACGTTCTTTTTCAAACCTTAGCAAGGTTCTCAGGTTACTTATTTCAGCAGATAGAGCTTCCTTGTCAGCCAAAAGTTCAATTTTATCCTCCTCCAAGAACCTTCGAAGATCTGCATTATACTCCAAGCTCGCATTGGCATCAGCTTTCTCTATCTCTAGCTCATACAAAGCTTTGGTGGCATTCTCTTTCATGTTCCTCTCAGCGATCACCTCGGCCTCAAGATGCTTCACCTTCTCTTTCAAAGCAATGTTACTACTGCGGTACTGGTTACCTCGAGCCATCAAGCCCGTATACATGCATTGGTTCTACATAAACGAAAACAAACAACTCAACAACGGGTTAACCAAAAGAAACATCAAAACAAAACTACAGTAAGGATAATCATACCCGTGCAGCATATTTCCGGGAAAGTCGGCACATCCATTCCCAACTCAATCCATTCATCCTCAGCAGATCATCATCAGTCATAGAGTCAACAGTGAAAGTATTAGGACCCGATTTGAATAAAAAACCGTAACCAGGTCGTACCCCAACTTCAGCATCATTCATTTCATCTCCACTGCTCGTATAATAGACAATCTCCTCAAACGACTCACCAACATTAGCACCACCATCATTTTCAGAATCATCCTCAGACTCGATACCAACAGGTTCATCTCCAACCATACCTTCGGGCACAACGTCGCTCAGTTCAACAGCCTCAACCCGCCTCCGCTTTGAAGGACCGACTTCGTCCACAGCTTTACGTTTGGATCCTTCAGGAGGAACTTCCATTACATCAGTAACGGTAGTTTCAGTAACCCTTTCGGTAACTTTAACAACAGGCAACCGCTCATCAACATCGATATCCACTTCCCTCCCAATAACAGTCTCTGTTCCCGGCACATTTGGCGATCCCCGCTCAACCCTTCGAATCGAAGCTCTATATTCCCTCAAAAGAATATCAGGCTCGTTATCATCTACTTGCAGACTAGCATCATATTTCCTCGCCACGGCACCAGAACTATTGACGTCGGCCTCAGCGGCTACCCAGCCTCAATGGGTACATCAACCTTGGCGGCTACCTCAGCCTCCACGGCTACATCAGCCGTTGCGGATATATCGATCTCGACGGCTACATCAGCCTCAACTGCTACATCACCCTCAGCAGCAACATTACCTTCACCAACATCCTCTTCTGACTGGCCCTCTTCGACACCCTCATCAGAATTAGCATCCTCCTCAGATTGCTCAGCCTCCCCACTCTCAGACTCACTACTGTCACGGCCTAGTAATTCCTCAGACAAAGAATCTGCTTCAGAATCTATATCATCCCCAGAAACTTCCTCTTCAGAAACGGCCTCTTCAACAACGGTTTCAGAAACATCAACTGGTCCTGCAGTCTCAACATCCTCTCCGCCACCGGACAGATCAAAAGCATCCAGGATATTTGCAGCAACAAACAAGCCGCCACGGGTTCGTTTGAGCCTAGGAAGAAGAGTAAGTATAAAATCAGCATGTAGCCTCGCCTCGCTCACACCAAGAGTCGGGTGCACATCTAATTCCGGTTTACGGGGATCCAACACTACAAACACAACAAAGACACAAGTGTCAACAAACAGACAGATATAGTACAAAGCAACTCAACAGCATACAGAAACTTACAACAATGCTTTCTCAAGTCCGCGGGATCGACTAGATTCTTCTCTGACCACACTTCACCCAACGCCCTGACAAGGCCAACAAGGACGTCGATCTCATTACGGCTAAGCCGACTGCGGTCCACCTTATAACTACACTCAACCTTTTTAACAAAGTTTTTCTACCAAGCAAATTCCCCACCACCTATGACCAAGAACTCCTCATGCCACCCCGCCATGCCCTTGGGAAACACAAACGGACGATGGCCAGCCAAAGCTTGCCCAATACGGCTCTGCGGTTTGACAAACTGAAGTTCATAAAATGGTTTCGCACGACTAGCTTTAACATCAAACAGACAGAAAAATGCCTTAAAGGTGGGCTGCTTTCTTTTCCGTTTACAGCTAGCTATAAACCAGTTTATCGTCCTAATCGAATTGGGAGAAAATTGGGCTAACGGGCACCGAAAGTGAAGCCGAAACAAATCCATAACAAACTTATGCGGTGGCACACGGAAGCCCGCCTTCAAATGACTTACAGGAATACACACAGACCCGTCGTCAAAACGATGATATAGCCTCTCTCCGGGTTCTGCCCGTCTCAAAAAATATCCATCTTCGATTCGGAACATCCTTCCAACATGCTCAGACCAACCATCGGCTTTAAAGGTACTATCATGCTAAAGATGAGAAAACCCAGTAAATGTGGCATCCAGCTCCGCTTTAGAATAAAGTGTCGAAGGTACCTTGGTTGCTCGGAACAAACTCTCGCTACTCTCAAAGTACTGATAACGGTTTCTCACTAACACGGCTGGAAACGTCAATTGATTTGGATCCGCCCAGCGACCATACCCGTTAATCAAAGCTTTCCTCTCCCCGGTAGCGGCATCTGTAAATTCATCACCCATCTACGAAAAATCCAAGTCAGCGATCGACACCGCCTACACAAAACACGCTAATACAAGGTACACGTGGATATTCACAGCAATTTTGATTTTTATTTTTATCAATTGTGCAAGAAAATGATTCATATTCTGGTTCCCTCCGCAATCAAGAAAACCCTAGCTTCATAAACTTTTTCACCCACTTTACTCAAAGCATACACACATATATATACACAATTTCATGTCGCATACACATCACAGCTTCATACCATTCAAGATAAGAATAAACACCACAAAACGCACAGAAATCACAAACAAAACCCCACTAAAAACAAACTAAAATCACCCTACAAGCTACGAATTCCATCCAAACCAACACAGACCTACAATACAACCCAAAACAGTAACACACAAGGCCATCTTGTAAACATATAGTACAGATCAAGAAAAACTACCTTCCAAACAGAAATCACAAAAGAAAAGACCAGAAGCAGAACGAGAGTATACCTCGATTCAGGGGATAAAAATGACTTCAAATGGTGGCAGGATCGTCGAACACAAATAACAAAGAAATCCCAGAAGAAACCAGAGATAGCAGAGAGCACGGTTATGAAGGCAGTAAAAAGATAAAAGAAAAGACACATCCCCCCTTTTTTATTACGTGGGGCGCGTGTAAATAGGGCAAAGATACACTTGCCGCCATGTGGAAACACATGATTGCGCCACGTCAAAAGCAAAACAGTAACCGCCTCGGTACAAACACCAACAACCCACTCGGTAATAACTTCCCACCTCTCTTTTCATATTACATCACAAAAGTACATTCTCTTTCCACCCAAAGGTCACGTCCCTCACTAAATACGCATCAGCACTTATCATTTCCATATTATTTGCATTAAATATCATTCCTTCATTTATTTCAATTTTCATTTATTACCAAATAATGCCATTTATTTCACAGTAGTTACGCATATCAAGCAAAAACGTTTCAAATTACAAAACCGTCAAGCACATCAAATTTTTCCCAACTCCTGAGTGTTGTCTGCCAACACTTGGGGGGCAGCTTTTCAAAATTTTTCCCAACTCCTAAGTGTTGTCCGCCAACACTTGGGGGCAGCTTTTCAAAATTTTTCCCAAGTGTTGTCCGCCAACACTTGGGGGCCAGCTTTTCAAAATTTTTCCAATTCTTAAGTGTCGTCCGCCAACACTTGGGGGGCAGATTTTTAAATTTTTCTCACAAATTTCTCGAAATCACTTAAAGAGCATTGTTATCAGTTCTTTTGTCTCCGTTTTTCTCCTCCCCCTATCCGCTAAAAGCGCATAGAGGGAGTGGGGGGCAATGATAGGTACCGCTGTGGAAACGGTCCACTCGCCGGGCACGCGCCCGCGAGTGGGTGCCCGCCCGTAACACAGCCCTTATCACTCCGTACACGTGTCATAAGATATTATCTTTCCCAAAATTACTCAACTTGACAAATATCACTACAAAAATACACTTGCACAAAATATCTTGCTTTAAGAGACAGGAGACAATAAAGTAGTCAAGGGAACACAAGGACATCCAATTGAAGCAGACAAACTCTGAGCAATAGGGCGCACAACAGCAGAATGGCGTCATGTTAGGAAGGGTCACACCGGTCACTGTAGCTTTTGCGGCTAACTGTAGATTTAGCGGCTCACTGTAGCTTTTGCGGCTACCAAGTGGTCTACAGTGACTGAAGAGCCCAGCCTATAAATACCCCCATTCTACACACAGGTAAGACACACACAACTTTCAGATAAAAAGGATCAAAACTACAGAATCTCTCCCCTTATAAACAGATACACTCTTACCAGCTTGATTATTATCATTTCCGATTACTGATTCTTACGCCGGAGGTGCTTGACGGCCATCACCCCCGGACAAGCATTGTTTTGCAGGCACCCAAACTTAGGTGAAACATCCCGGAACATTGATCGGAAGCCTCTAATCTGCCGTGGGAGTTATCACAAATATTCAAACAATATTTTTTTCTTGTACGTACACATGTTCAAGTCGTCGTGCGGATTCTATAATTTGGTATATATTCTCGCTTTCGGAGCCGGTATAATACACTTTGCATGTATGATGGATTCGATAATTTAATATAATTTTTTTTGAAGAAAAATTAATTTAATAATGAAAAATAATACAGTATCTACTTAATTTAATAATGAAAAATTATACGATATTTAAAAAATAATCAAGTCAAACAAACATAAAATAGATTATATCGCTGATTAATTTAGTCTTCATAAAAAGACAATAAAATGATTTATTAAAATTAATATATGTACATGAATCCGCTTCGCCACAACCAGTTTGAGCTATCAACCATAATTCCAATACCAAAAAAATCTTTATCATGAAAACAAAATCTTGAAAATCCCGCAGATCTAACTCCTGGACATTAAATTACACTAAAACACACCAAACTCTCATAAGAAGCGGATAAACAAAAATCAAATAAATTGGATACAAAATTCACCAAGAAGAAATTTAATTAACCAAAAAAACAATCTAAAAGGCAGAAATCCTTACACAAGAAGGAGGATTATTGACCAAAAAATTAATTGATTTGGAGTTTTCTACATGTGAAAACCGATGAAAATTCCTGGCAATTGCTATGAAAAGTAGAAAGAGGGAGAGCGGGTGAAGATAGACTTTTTTATAAAAAAATTTAAGAGCCGGCATAATGTATTTATTCGATAATTTTGTATATGCATTTTCTTTAAGAACCAGTAAAATACATTAATGTAAAATATTTTAAAAATATAGGTAATAATTTATAACTTTTATTAATAAGCGAAATTTCTTTTTAATGGTACTACCTTGTACAAAATTTGGTGCGAACAATATTTTGATTTCATCCCTAAACTCCTGGTTTTACTAAATCCCTTTTTAATGGTACTATTTTGTACCAATTTGGTTCGTACCATATTTTGGTTTCACATCTAAACACCTATTTTTAGTAGAATTCTATGTTATTCTATGTCCTTAACCAATGGAAGAGTGTTGAGGATCGTACTTTCGATCGTTTTCTGGGATATATGTCCCATGAAGATGGTGATGAACACTGGAGCTTACCATCGTCTAATAGTGTTAAAGTAAATTCTGATGCAGCCATTTTCGAGGAAACAAATTGTTATAGTTATGCCTTTGTCCTTCGAGATGATAAAGGAAGCTTGATTGAAGCTCGTTCGAAGTGTTTAAGGGGAAGAACCAGTGCAGATTTAGCAGAAGCAATAGGAATACACGAAGCACGGAGTCGGGTGAAAAATGAAGGTATTTCTAATGTAGTAATCGAGTCTGATTGCCTGCAGATTATTCAAGCCATTCGAAGTTTCTTTATGTGTTATTCATATTTAGGACGAGTGGATGAGGAAAGTCAAAATATTCTTGCAAGCCTCATTAAAAAAAACGTGAAGTTTAAGTTTGTGAAACGGTCCGCGAACAGGGTCGCTCACTTCCTAGCGAGAACCAGTTGTTCTATAGCTGATCGTATATGGAGGGTGGGAGATGTCCACCCCGATGTCAATTCTGTATTGTTGAAAGATTTGAGTGAGTAATAAAATTCGATCTCATTCTGGCAAAAAATAAATAAATTAATAATTGAAACCCTTTTTTAATTGTACTATTTTGTACCGAATTTGGTTCGCACCATATTTTAGTTTCACCCCTAAACTGCTATTTCTACTATAATTCTATGTTTTTTTTATTAAAAAAATTAAAAAATTATTATAACTTTAATTCTCTTTTAGCAATTATTTTAATTAACCAGAGGTAAAACACCGGTAAGGTAAAACTTCACCAACGGGATAAAACAATAAAAAGGTACAATGTACTTACAAATATGCTTATACCAACAAATATACAAACCATTGTTATTGTGACGCCCCTAGATCCGGGGTCAAGGATCCAGGTCATCACAGTCCAATTTCCATTCAATATCAATATCTCTTGAGTTTTTTTTTAAATAAGCAATTGACCCCACACTAATACACACACACACCAGTCATATGCTCATAGAACAACATTCACAATATTAAAAGTTTAAAGTTGACAGTTATTACAAACCCAGAATTCTACTAAGTACATTGTTGAATAATACTTCTACAGGAAGCATTTCAACAACCAAAAGTTTATTACAAACTTACACCCTTAATTTACATAAGTCTACTAAGCCCCTTTCGCTTGTCACTACCTCGGAGATGGTCGCCAGCACTCGCTCAAAAGGTCGCCTTTCCCTTACCCTCTTGCGGGGTGTAGTGCGTAGTATTGGCATGGGACCTAGCTGTAGTATAAATAAATAGCAAGAATGAGCTAAAATAGATCAACAAGATAACTTCTATCTACTACCATAAAAGGGAAAATAAACCTTTATATATATATATATATATATATATATATATATATAAATGGAAAAATTCATCATAGTCATTAAGAAAAGAAATAATTCTTATCTATCAAATGCACCATCTATTCCTCTTTGTACGAAAAGTAATATATAGTATTATAATATCAGTTTCTCTTCTTAAATAATATAATAATCCATACTTCGTTTCCGTATAATTTTCCAAAAATAATATTCCATTTGAATAAGATCTCGCAATAATATCCTTCTGTTTCTTGTATACAACAACCATATACAAATAATATAAAATCAGTTTCTCTTCATTCCATATAAATAATTCCATCACCTTATCTCATTTTCTTGGTTTCAGCATATAACTCTGAACCATTGTCAACCATTTCTTTTCAAAAACATTGGGGATATCTGCTGTCGCCTGATACATTAGGACGATGATCAGTCGCCTAATCGTACCTGCTCTCTTTTTACTACCGGTAGAAGGAATGAAGATCATCCCTGGAGGAAGGCCACCTGCTAACATCCTCCCTTGGCATCTTCGTGCCGTAATAAAAATAATAAATGCTGGACTGTGTCGCACACAGCCCTGACACAGCCACTTACGCAAGTCTGTTGCAATCCCCCTTTTTGTCAAATCATTTTTCCATTTACATTTATCATTTCCATTTCCATATCCATTTCCATTTCCATTCACATTTATTCATCACCTTTAAATCATATGTCATAATACTTTAATTATGACTCATACATCTTTTCTATAATTATTAAAGTCAAATATACCTTTAGAACATAAAGTATATTCGCTCTATCCATATTCGTATCTATCTTTCTTTAATTCTCAAAATCAGGAAATAAATCCTTAGCAATATAGCATCGTAGAAAAACATATATATTCCAAGAAATCATTTTACTTTAAAAAAATAAAATAGTTTTCTAAAGTAAGAGTAGAAGAAATCTTGCTCTCTTATATACACATATATATATGTTGTTCCATCTACTTTTAAAAATAGTAGATAATAATCAAATAATACTTATTAAATCACAATATTTAAAAAGAATATCTTTAGCAAAATATTATAAATCATATAACCCTAGATAACAACTGATACCATTCTTTTATTTACTTTAGATAACAACTGATACCATTCTCTCATATTCTCTTAATCATAAGGCATGTTCACTTCATGCATAATCATCTCTATACATATCCATCTCATACTCATATCCATATTCATATACATCTTCGTATACCTTTCTTTTCGATATCAATACTCAAGGAAGACAATTTCTTCACAATATAGTAATAATGGCATCACATATATATTCCATGAAATCAAGTTTCTTTGAAGATAAATAGTTTTCCAAGTAGGGATAGAAAAGATCTTGCCTCGATCTCGATGTCCTGAAGGTATGGCTCGTGGCTCTCCCGGAGTTTCTATAAACACGAAAAGGATCATTATCAGAATATATTCCACTTAACCACCTACGCTCATATAATAACACTCTTATAATATCCCATTACTACCTCAAAAGGTCTTGAAGACTTAACCATTCTTATTCCCGATTAAAGTTTTTAACGATTTACATTATTCCCTTAACAACCACTCCCGACTGTAAAAATTCTCATAATTCATAAATTCTACAATTTGTCACAAGGTCAGTTGGTAAGGGTTCTTTGATCACCCTATTATAACATCCCAAAGTTTCATAATTTTTAAAAATGTCTAAGTATGGTAGTTATAACCTCAAAGTTGACACAATTGCATTTTCTCGGTTTCTGAACCACTTTCACTAAAACTGACTTTTCTCCTAAACCGTTCATCAGATTTTAACGTAATTTATATCAAAACGATCTATGAACTAAGCTCTATCACTTCATGGTCAATTGGTAACCTAGACATTAGGGTACCGTACGGGTACAGGGGTCCAAAACATGGCAGATTACATCCTAACGAAAATCGGGCATTATAACGGCTATAATTTCATACTTTCCAAATTTTTCTCACCTCCAAATCCATCACCAAACACATACATCAAACCTACACCATGTGGTCATCATACCAACCATGGATTTCCAACACAAAACACTTCCATATTTAACTCAAACCACTTACAAACACATAATCATCATAATCTTATCATTTACACCACTTAATCACTAAACTTTCTATAATCCATCATATATTCAAAGTAATACTAAAGGGTCTTGAGATTTATACCTTCTTGAAGCTTTGATAACACTTAGCAAGCCTTGGGATATGCTTAAACAACCTTACACTAGCTTGGATTAACTAAGGAAACCATAAAAACAAAGTTAATACTTAGAGTTACTAAACTGCAGCTGAAAGAAGGTGAAAAACGAGGCCCTTACCAATCTTTTCTGGACAAGGCTCCTAAAGAAGAGTTGTAGGGCATCTCAAAACCTTTCCAAAAAGATAAAGAACACAAAATTCCATTGAGAAACGAAGGAGTTATGCTCGTTTTACTGAGCTGCTGCTGGTTTGTCCGAATTGAAAGAAAATGGATGGGGGAGAGATTTTCTTTTGGCTTTTGATCTTATCTTGGCTTAGTCTTGTAATCTCTAGAGTTTTGTAGAATGGTGTGGATATTTACATGGTTAAATGACTCATCTACCCCTTAAACTTGTGTTAGTGGAATGTGATGTAAGGAATGATGTCATTGGATGAGTTAATCATCTCATTTCTTTGGTTTTCTTAAGTATAATGCTACTAATTCTTGTAAATGATAATGTGGGATGTATCCTTGTTATTTTATTAAATCTTGGTTGTTTTGTTTCCATACTCGTCTAATTGCGATTCGTTTCGAATATACCTCGTTATCCAAGTGGTTTTGAAATCGTTTAAAAATCCAAATTCCCTTGGTATTTCCTTGACTTGATAATCCCTTGGTTTAACTTAAATT
The DNA here is from genome assembly GCA_036435485.1 of Saposhnikovia divaricata. NCBI lineage: Eukaryota > Viridiplantae > Streptophyta > Magnoliopsida > Apiales > Apiaceae > Saposhnikovia > Saposhnikovia divaricata. The sequence continues at coordinate 155,323,543 of CM071595.1, forward strand.
CACTAATTCCTCAATATATAAATCCTTTAATATTTCCATGCTCTTTAATATCCAATAAATAGAAGCTCGCTCGAACTCAAAATCCTCAAAAATTCATATTCAGGAATTTCTGAAATCCGTTATCATTTCGAGTCACTTATTTTCATAGTACATCACTAATACGATTTCTGTTTACTCATTTTCCATTTCCAATATAGAGCACCAACACACCATTTTCCTAAATTCCTCGAGATCACTATTCATTTAATCACTGTAGCCTTTCTAAAGTTAGGGTTATTACATTCTTCCCCCCTTAAAAGGATTCCGTCCCGGAATCATGCTGAAATATCAATGAATACCTTTCTCATCCGGTGTTCTCTAACTTCTACACTATATCCTCTATCCTTTTGTTCCTTCATAATATCTCTACCTTGTTTGCGCAAAATACACCAACATACACTTGCTTGTCATTCATCAACATGCCATTTAGCTTACCAATAGCAGCACTTTCACTATCCTTTCCTCGCAAATCTCCTCCTGATACCTTATCCCATATGTCTATTGTTCACTATACACTCTTTACATCTTGCTGATCCACCTTAGTTCTTTCATGATATACTATCTACTCCACCTCTGTAATTTCCCTTTATTATTCTCATCAAAATCTTTACCTCAAGTTTTACTCATTCACACCTTTTCGATTAATCCTTTGAATAATTAACATCTTTAATCTCTCTCTGCTACTTAGGATATTAGTCACAATATTGACCTTCCCCCACTAATAGTTATTGCACCTCGAATCCTTCATTAATTATCCCTACTTCCTTTGTTTATCCTTATTCCGACTCTATCCTCAAAATACACCTTACTTTCAATAATAAATCTCAATTACGCCTTAAAATTACTTATATTCTTTTCTCTTACTAATCATCAAATATACCCATCTCTTTTCACGAAATTCCTTCCTCTCTTATAATGAAACGCTTCTAGCTCTAATTATCTCTTATTGAAATTTCCCTTGGAATATCAAGTTTCCTTGTATTATCACGTATACTATAAACATTGTTTCCATTTATTAATGAAATCTTCTATATTCGAAACAATTAATAAAATTTAAGAGACTTTGAATTGAAACGAACCCAGAAACAAGCAAGGGTCCTACAACAATTTATAAAATTAAAAGTTTTAAATAACTTTTATTCGAAACAAAAGAATATTTGAGAAATCAATATGTTGGAAGAACCCCTATATCACACAAGTGAGGGCGTCCCCTCCGACTTTCTATCACACAGACAGATTGTCCTTGTATATACATATAGGGCCATTCCTCTTAGTTGGAGTAAGAAATGTAGAGGGAAATTTAAATCACAATGATAAACCATCTTCCGAAAATAATCTTAGAGGAATATTTTGACTAAGATAGATAAATAAAATTTTGAAACACATTCCCAAGGGTACCAGAAAGTTTTGAAAGGATACCGGCTCTTAATGAATAATTACCCACTAGTGGAGAAAATTTGAAACTCAATAATATAATTTAGCAGGGCTTTAGGAGATTAAAAATAGGTACTGTTAATAGCCTCTGCCCAATTGAAAATCCCCATAATGAAAGGTTTTCCTCAAATACTATTTATATCTTAGACTGCGTACTCTCCAAAATTTCTTAAATTTGGCACACACCATGTAGCCTTAACCTATCGTCTGCTATTCCCAATTATCTTCATTTACCTAGTCGTGACTTGGCTCGATACTCTATGCCTTTATCCATAATAGAACACCACCTTATAATCAATATACTTACGAGGTTATCTAACGTACACTTCCCGATACATCAAGTATTCCCTTTCTCATATCGATCCCGTGTGCTACATAAGTTTAACACTTATAGCATAATAACCTTTTCATTAAAGTCAATCTCGGAATGTCTCAGTCTGTCTTGGTCCTTAAGGTATATCTTGGCTTTATCGACCAATCCTCATTTTCACCATTTCATCTCCACAATCAATTGAAACCATCAGTGTCTGTTCACCAATCCACTTACAATATTTCTTCAAACTCCCTTAAACACAAGAAGACTTTAAATACCCTTAACTTTGGCTCACCAATCTCCTCTACCTATACTAAAACATAAACTTTTATTAGTAATACTCTATAAAATTATAATCACTACTTAGAATGAACACTTCGTTCGATGAACCCCCCTTGAACTCGATGTGAGTTCATATCTTATATCATTACATATATATCTATATGTGTATATTATTTCACGGTCCAATTTCCATTCAATATCAATATCTCTTGATTTTTTTATTTTTTTTAAATAAGCAATTGACCCCACACTAATACACACACACACACACACCAGTCATATGCTCATAGAACAACATTCACAATATTAAAAGTTTAAAGTTGACAGTAATTACAAACCCAGAATTCTACTAAGTACATTGTTGAATAATACTTCTACAAGAAGCATTTCAACAACCAAAAGTTTATTACAAACTTACACCCTTAATTTACATAAGTCTACTAAGCCCCTTTCGCTTGTCACTACCTCGGGGATGGTCGCCAGCACTCGCTCAAAAGGTCGCCTTTCCCTTACCCTCTTGCGGGGTGTAGTGCGTAGTATTGGCATAGGACCTAGCTGTAGTATAAATAAATAGTAAGAATGAGCTAAAATAGCTCAACAAGATAACTTCTATCTACTACCATAAAAGGGAAAATAAACCTTTACACATATATATATATATATATATATATATATATAAATGGGAAAATTCATCATAGTCATTAAGAAAAGAAATAATTCTTATCTATCAAATGCACCATCTATTCCTCTTTGTACGAAAAGTAATATATAGTATTATAATATCAGTTTCTCTTCTTAAATAATATAATAATCCATACTTTGTTTTCGTATAATTTTCCAAAAATAATATTCCATTTGAATAAGATCTCGCAATAATATCCTTCTGTTTCTTGTATACAACAACCATATACAAATAATATAAAATCAGTTTCTCTTCATTCCATATAAATAATTCCATCACCTTATCTCATTTTCTTGGTTTCAGCATATAACTCTGAACCATTGCCAACCCTTTCTTTTCAAAAACATTGGGGATATCTGCTGTCGCCTGATACATTAGGACGATGATCAGTCGCCTAATCGTACCTGCTCTCTTTTTACTACCGGTAGAAGGAATGAAGATCATCCCTGGAGGAAGGCCACCTACTAACATCCTCCCTTGGCATCTTCGTGCCGTAATAAAAATAATAAATGTTGGACTGTGTCGCACACAGCCCTGACACAGCCACTTACGCAAGTCTGTTGCAATCCCCCTTTTTGTCAAATCATTTTTCCATTTACATTTATCATTTCCATTTCCATTTCCATTCACATTTATTCATCACCTTTAAATCATATGTCATAATACTTTAATTATGACTCATACATCTTTTCTATAATTATTAAAGTCAAATATGCCTTTAGAACATAAAGTATATTCGCTCTATCCATATTCGTATCTATCTTTCTTTAATTCTCAAAATCAGGAAATAAATCCTTAGCAATATAGCATCGTAGAAAAACATATATATTCCAAGAAATCATTTTACTTTAAAAAATAAAATAGTTTTCTAAAGTAAGAGTAGAAGAAATCTTGCTCTCTTATATACACATATATATATGTTGTTCCATCTACTTTTAAAAATAGTAGATAATAATCAAATAATACTTATTAAATCACAATATTTAAAAAGAATATCTTTAGCAAAATATTATAAATCATATAACCCTAGATAACAACTGATACCATTCTTTTATTTACTTTAGATAACAACTGATATCATTCTCTCATATTCTCTTAATCATAAGGCATGTTCACTTCATGCATAATCATCTCTATACATATCCATCTCATACTCATATCCATATTCATATATGTTAAATATAATTGATGTGTTTTAATCAGTGTTTAAGTGTTACAGGGAGTTATCAGAGTTTAGCTGGAAGCAGTCAGAGTTTGCGTAAACTCTGACAGTTGGAAGCTCAACAGAGTTTGTTAAACTCTGTTTGAAGGAAGCGCGTCTACTGTTCAACAGTGATTAAAGATTAATTATGGAAGCGATATCTTTGAAGATTGGATAGCTATCAAAGAGATCGAGTTGACATAGGAGACGTGTGACAATCTGTAATTGATATCGTTGTATAGCTGATTATTAGGAATATCAATTAGAGATTGTATCGTAGCTGTATGTTATATAAATACAGATAGGTTAACCCTAGAAGGGTATCGATAACGAATTATCATTATTGTAACCTAGCAGCTCTTTGTGATATTTTACATCACGAAGAGGGTTTGAAATACAAGAAGTTTTTTAAGTGCATAAACGCTTTTACTTGTTAATTTCTCATACAAAGTTGATTATTATTTGTGTAATCGGCCTAACAAGTGGTATCAGAGCCAATCTGTTACTTTATTATAGGTTAAGATCTAAACACAACAATAATCATGTCAGAAATTCCTCCACCAACACCTACTGTTTCTGAAAAGGCTCCTACTACTGTGAGTCGTTATGAACCAATCAGGGTTCCTATTCTGAGGCCATTAGAGTATGCAATGTGGAAGGTCAAGATGACTATGTTTCTGGAGGCTACAGATCCAGAATATCTTGACAGGATTTATGAAGGCCCTCACAATCCTACAAAACTAACTGTTGCAGTTGCTGGTGAAGCAGCAAAAATGGTTCCAAAGGAAAAGAAGGACATGACTCCTGAAGATCTATCATCAATTGCTAAGGATGCAAAAGTTAGGCATTTACTACATAGTGCCTTAAACAATGTTATGTCTAACAAAGTCATTAACTGCACCACTGCAAAAGAGATATGGGATGCACTTGAAGTCAGGTGTCAAGGAACTGCAGCTATTAAGAAGAATAGGAGAAACATACTCACACAAGAGTATGAGCATTTTGAGGCTAAACCTGAAGAGACCATGACAGAAACATTTGATAGATTCTGTAAACTGATTAATGATCTGTCATTGGTCAACAAAGAGTATGATCTAGAAGACTCGAATCTCAAGTTTCTTCTTTCTCTACCTGAAAAGTGGGATGTGAAAACAACCACTATTAGAGACAACTATGATCTTGCTGAAACAGAGATTGATGAAATTTATGGACTGCTCAAAACTTATGAATTGGAAATGGAGCAGAGAAACAGGAGATCAAGCAGAAAAGGAAAGTCTGTTGCTCTTAATGTTGAAGAGAAGCCTCAGAAGAAAGAGGCAACAAGAAGGAAAATGAAAGGAAAAGCTTTGGTCATACATTCAGAAAGTGATTCACCAAACTCTGATTATGATTCAAATTCTTCTGAATCATCTGACTCAGAGGATGATGAAGAAGAAATGAGAAAAATGGCTGTGCTGATGGTGAAGACTTTCAAGAAAATGGGCTTCAAGAATTTCAAGAAAGGAAAAAGGTTTTCTAGGGATTCAAATGAAGACAGGAAAAGCTACAGGAAGTCTGATAAGAGAGATTCTAAAGGGAAGAAGGATAAGTCTGAAATTCAATGCTACAAGTGTAAGGAGATGGGTCACTATGCTCCTGAGTGCAAGAAGGGTAAAACTGGAAAGGTACTCTACACTAAAGGCAGAGATTGGGCAGATACTTCAGATTCTGATGAAGAAGTGAACTATGCTCTCATGGCTACTACTGAATCAGAATCCTCTGAAAATCAGGTACCTCCAACTACCTATGCTTATAATATTGATGACATTGCTCAATTAAGAATCTTTCTTAAGTCATTGCATATAAGTTATAGGGATCAGACTTTAGAAAATGAGAGGATAAAAGCTGAAAACTCTGAACTTAAAGAGAGAAATAAACTTGTTGAAGAGAAACTTGAAAACATGCAACAAGTTCAGAAAGAGAGAGATGATGCTGTTTCTATAGAACAGGATTTGCTTCAGAAATATAAACAACTAGAATCTGAGTTGGAGGAAGCAAATAAGAAAATTAGAACTTGGACTAATTCTGGAAAGGACACTCAACAAATTTTTCAAACAGACACTGTTGGTCTAGGTTATAATGAGGGAGATGAACTTAGATTTCAAAATCAAGTTAAAGTCAGAACTAAATTTGTTCATGGAACCAGTAAATTTTTGTCTGAGAATGAAAAGGAAGCTGTCAAAAGAAAACCAGTAAAAACTAGTGTTAAACAGGTTAATATTGGTTCAATGACAGATAAACAACTCAAACATAAACTGAAGGAGTTAAAATCTGTTGAGAAAAAGAAAGTGTCAAACAAGAACAGAAATGGAAAAGTAGGCATTACTTCAGGAAATAAACCAATGCTTGCTAGTTATGCTCCAAGAAAGACATGTCATAACTGTGGTAGTACTAAGCATCTTGCAAATTTCTGCAAGAAAAATAAAAATATAAATTCTTTACCTACAAAGTCTGAGGTAAAGAAGGATTTTGCTAGAACTAAGCCACAGACTTTATGCACACACTGTGGAAGCACTTGGCATTCCATCTATACTTGCAGAAAATATCATGCTATCTATCATAATTACTATGAACTGAAACCCAATCTGAAATGGGTTAAAGTTGATACTGCAAGTGTAAACACTGATACTGTTAGCTCAAACTCTGATAATGTTAATTCCGCTGCAAAAGCTAACAAAGTTAAGAATGCCAAAGGATCCAAGCAAGTCTGGATCCTTAAAACTAATCCTCAGTAATTGTTTGTGATTGCAGGGTAACAGGGAGGCAACCCTAGTCGTGGACAGTGGATGTTCAGGACACATGACAGGAAATAAAGCCCTGCTATCAGAATATGAGGAGAAGGCTGGCCCAAAAGTTTCCTATGGTGATGGCAATATAGGAAGAACATTGGGATATAGCAATATCAATCTTGGAAATGTCATCATCAACAATGTAGCTCATGTCCCAGGACTCAAGCATGACTTGCTATCTGTGAGTCAAATTTGTGACAAGGGATATCATGTAGATTTCCAACCTGAATATTGTGAAGTTATCAGCAAATCTACAGGAAAGGTTGTTCTAGTTGGTCACAGGCAAAACAACATTTATGAAATCAAGCTTTTGATAGACTCTGTTGGAAAAGCTGTTTGCCTGTCTACAAGAATGTCTAGTGAAGAGAGTTGGAAGTGGCACAAGAAACTCTCACATTTGAACTTGAACAACATCAATGAATTGATCAGAAAGGATCTTGTAAGAGGACTCCCAAAGACCCTGTTAAATGTTGATGGCCTATGTGACTCATGTCAGAAGGCTAAACAAAGGAAGTCATCTTTCAAGAGCAAAACAGAATCTTCTATCACTGATCCCCATCATCTTCTTCATGTTGATCTATTTGGTCCAGTAAATGTTATGTCTATTGCAAGGAAGAAATATGCTTTAGTCATTGTTGATGAATACACTAGATTCACCTGGGTGTATTTTCTAGCAAAGAAGGATGAAACTGCATTGACTCTGATGGAGCATGTGAAGCTTCTGGACAAAGGATCAAGCAACAAAGTCAGAATCATCAGAAGTGATAATGGAACTGAGTTCAGAAATGCAACAATGGAAGAATTCTGCAAGGACAATGGAGTGAAACAAGAATTTTCAGCACCTGGTACACCACAACAAAATGGTGTAGTTAAAAGGAAAAATAGAACCTTAATTGAAGCTGCCAGAACTATGCTTGATGAAGCAAAATTGCCAACTTATTTCTGGGCAGAAGCTGTTCAAACTGCTTGTTTTACTCAAAATGCAACACTGATCAATAAGCATGGAAAGACACCATATGAGATGGTGAAGAAAAAGAAGCCTAACCTGAAATACTTTCATATTTTTGGGTGCAAATGTTTCGTTTTGAAGACTCATCCAGAACAGTTGACCAAGTTTGAGCTAAAGGCAGATGAAGGAATTTTTGTTGGCTATCCGCTGTCAACAAAGGCATTCAGAGTTTACAATCTGAGAACTAAAGTGATCATGGAATCTATACATGTTTCTTTTGATGATAAGAAGATAACTGGACTTGAAGACAAAGACGAATATGATCAACTGAACTTTGAAAATGAAGTTTTAAACTCTGATGAAGGAAACTCTGAAGAAACAATTCTGACAGACTCTGTTGAAACAAACTCTGAACCTCTACTTGTAAATTCTGGAGAAACTTCTCAGTCACAACAAAGAGGAGAACCAGTTGAGGGGGAGCATGATCAAGATGAAGACTCAATCACTGATACTGAGTCAACTGAAAAATCTGGATCAAACTCTGATGCTTCAAACTCTGAAAATTCAAATTCTGACTCTGGACAGTCAAGTTCAGGGGGAGTCTCAGAAAACGAAAATAGATCACAACAGAATCAGGAGAGCATGGATCAAGGGGGAGGATCACATGCTGATAGAAGTCATTTGCCTTCTGCTAGGAAATGGACTAAATCACATACACCTGATTTGATAATTGGTGATCCAGATGCAAAAGTAAAGACAAGAAGTGCTACTACAAGTGAATGTCTGTTTCATGCATTCTTGTCTAAAAATGAACCAAAGAAAGTGGAAGAAGCTCTTCAAGATGCAGACTGGATAACAGCAATGCAGGAAGAGTTAAATGAATTTGAAAGGAATGAAGTTTGGACCCTTGTACCAAGACCAAAGAACAGATCTATTGTGGGTACTAAATGGGTTTTCAGAAACAAGACTGACAGTGAAGGTGTTATCACAAGGAACAAGGCTAGACTGGTAGCAAAAGGCTATTCACAGCAGGAAGGAATAGACTATGATGAAACATTTGCTCCAGTTGCAAGATTGGAGGCAATCAGAATTTTTCTAGCATATGCCTCTCACAAGAAATTCAAAGTGTTCCAGATGGATGTGAAAAGTGCTTTTCTGAATGGAAAGTTGAAGAAGAAGTGTTTGTTGAACAACCACCAGGATTTGTGGACCCCAAATATCCAGATTATGTCTACAGGCTAGATAAGGCATTATATGGACTTAAGCAGGCACCAAGAGCATGGTATGAAACACTTGCTCAGTTTCTTCTAGAAAGTGGATTCAACAGAGGAACAATTGTCAAAACTCTGTTTTATTTCAATCAAGGTAGTGACCTCCTTTTAGTTCAAATTTATGTTGACGACATCATCTTTGGGTCTACTAATGATAAACTCTGTAAGAAGTTTGCCAAGCTCATGCAGTCCAGATATCAAATGAGCATGATGGGAGAGCTTAGTTACTTTCTAGGCCTACAGGTGAAACAAACAGAAGATGGAATTTTCATTAATCAAGAAAAATACACCAGAAATCTTCTCAAGAAATTTGGTATGCTTGACTGTTCATCTGCATCAACTCCCATGGCAACAGCAACTAAATTGGACAAAGACACAGGAGTTTCAGTGGATATGACAAACTACAGGGGCATGATAGGATCTCTTCTATACTTGACAGCTAGTAGGCCTGACATCATGTATGCAACCTGTCTTTGTGCAAGGTTTCAGGCAGATCCTAGAGAGCCACATCTGACAGCTGTGAAAAGAATCTTCAAGTATCTCAAGGGCACCATATCATTAGGTCTGTGGTACCCCAGAGAATCAGATTTTAAGCTACTTGGGTATTCTGATGCAGACTTTGCAGGCTGTAAGGTAGACAGAAAGAGCACTAGTGGAAGTTGTCAATTTCTTGGTGACAGACTTGTTTCCTGGTACATCAAGAAACAGAAATCAATCTCCACATCTACAGCTGAAGCAGAGTATATTGCAGCTGGTAGCTGTTGTGCACAGATCTTATGGATGAAGAATCAATTGCTGGATTATGGATTGAGGTACAGTAATATCCCTATTTACTGTGATAATCAAAGTGCTATTGCTATGACAGGTAATCCAGTACAGCATTCAATGACCAAGCACATCAGCATAAGGTACCACTTCATCAGAGAACATGTGGAAGAAGGAAATATTGAACTACATTTTGTATCTACAGAACAACAGCTTGCAGATATCTTCACTAAACCATTGAGTGAAGCTACATTTACAAGACTGGTAAATGAACTAGGAATGGTCTCTGGTTCTGACTAGAAATGTTGGTTAGATTCAAACTTTACTTATGTGATGTATTAATCATATTTCCTGATTGGTTAAATGCTAAGTGTACTCTGTTGATTAAACTCTGTTATGCATACTCTGTTAAACTCTGTCAGACAACTTGTCATCCGTTGATTGTAGGTTGCATCAGTTGATGACTAACTGAACTGTATCCGTTGATATTATATGGTCTTATCCGTTGATGGTTGTACAGTCTTATCCGTTGATGGTTGTACAGTCTTATCCGTTGATGGTTGTACAGTCTTATCCGTTGATGGTTGTACGGTCTTATCCGTCGATGGTTGTGTTATGCAGTCTCTAAACTCTGTCAGCATGTCTGTATATCATACACTGTTAATAAGTTTGATAAACTCTGTGAACTTTGAGTTGAGTTTTGTCTGAATGAAAACACCAATGAAGAAATATGTATGAAGCATGATTCTCAGCAATTAATCATGAATCTTTCTGAGTTATTGAGATCTAATCTTAGATTGTGCAGAAAGTTAACACAGCATGATACTTGATCATATTTATAGCATCTCTTAGTTTATTTTGTCCTAAACTCTGAGTCTATAAATACTGTATGCATTACCTTTCATGAAGAACTACTGATGTTGATGAACTCTAAACTCTGTTAGTTATACTCTGATAAAATAAAATGTTTACTGCAATACCCCAAAGAAAATGTATATAGATTATTATACTCCTTTGAGATTATGTTGGATACTAGGATGACCCAGGAACCTATTGGTATATAATAGGTGCTAAAATTCTCTGATTTTTGGTGACTAGTTAAATACTAGGATGACCCAGGAACTTATCAAAATGATAAGGGCTAAAATTTTTGAATTTTTGGTGACTGGTTCCAACCTCTGATTACTGGAATGAAAAATGAAAAAAAAATGAATGAAAAAAAAATGAAAAAAAAATGATAAAAAAAAATGTATATAAAGGGGGTATAAAATAAAAGTTACTGTATATAGTTTGATTACTTCAGAGTTTAGCTTTCATCATACAGTCAGTGTTTACTATGACAGTTTGTGCATCCAGTGTTTATTGATTTACTTTATGGATTTTATGAAAAATTAGATGCTCTAAAAATTGACTTAGTAAACTCTGCTTCACACACACAAATACTCACAACTGTGCAATTTATGAAAGGGTTTCGATGATAAAGTTGGAGAATTGACAAACGCTGTTGATTCGTGATTTGTACTCTAAGGTAAATTTTCACTTGGACAATTTGAAAGTCTTGGAGTAAGTAGGGTTTTTGACAACTGTTAATCAGTGGATAGTTGATGAATGTGTTCTTTATATGATTACTTTAATTAGTTTTCATATTCTCTTCTTGATTCATTTACTTGAAGAACAGTTCATATAACACAAATAACAGTTGCAGAACACAATGAATATGATTAGAAAAACAAAATTTTCATTGATAAAAAGAAAGAGATTACAAGTAAATATTACATCTTTTTGTTCTCTCTATCTGCTAATCTATTCAACAGGAAAGTAAAAGGTCCGTCCACACCACTCCATTGTTAGCAAAAATTCCCAGATCCCATCTTTGCCACTTTATTTGGGTGGAAGTTGAAGGGATAAGGTTATTTTTGCTGACATATTCATTAACAATGGTTGGTGGTGGTGGATGAGGATGCCTTCGAGGAGAGCCATGTCAATGTTGCTTGGAGGGCAGCATCGATGTCAATCACCCTTGCAGGTTTCTCTCTCTCGAGCTCTTCCAGACCAGCATCCATTTGCAGCCACAGCGTCTCAAGCTGCCTTTCCCACTCAAACGCTTCAAACTCTTCACGAGTATAGCTGAAGATGTCCCTATTCTCGACAAGATGAAGGTTTTTCTCTTTGATGGTAAGGTTGGCCATTGTTTTTCAAGAGTATTTGGTTTGAAAGGTTTGTGATTTTACAGGGGAGACTGAAAGGTTAAAGGTTTAATGAATAATCTGAGCAAGTCTCTAGGCCTTAAATAGAGATGGGTAAGAACGAAGTCCTTAATCGCTTTGTATTCTGGTTTTTAAAGGCAACAGGTAAACGTTTCAAATTCTGATTTTACTTGGGTCCAGATATTTTTAAAAGAGTATTATTTGATTTTTGTTAAAATCAAATATTTTAATGCTTTAATTTTAATATAATTTTTTTTAAAAAATAGGCGCACATGACCTACTCGCCTTTAATGTGTCCCACTTACCTATTATCGTGTCCCACTACACATTAATCAAGGAACTGATTGAGTATCTGTTACATAAGAGATTGAGTTTTTCTTTAATTTAATCACTTTTGTGTCCAAACGAGTTTGCTTTACTCTTACTCTCACAGTTTTCTTAGTTTTCTCTTGGGCACTTACGCAAACACCTTTTCTACATACACATCTTTTGGAAATTCTTGGGAATTCTAAACTCAATGGCATCTAAAGCATTCACTGCTCTTGGCTTACGGTTTGTTCCTAATAACTATGAGGCTCCACTCTATCATGAACGCGTTCCAGAATCGTTTCATCTCATGCAGAACTTTTTGAGGGATTCAGAGATTGGACAAGCTCTGACTGGACCTGCTACTCTTTCTGCGTCTCAAATTGCTTCATTCTGGCAGAACTCAGTTTATGTGGATGGAGGAGAAAGTGGAACTCCTACCATTATCTTCACTTATGAAGACCAAGACCATGTGATTACTCCACAGACTGTACGAGATACAATGGGGTTTGAGACACATACTTCTTATACTCTCGTTAATGAAACTTATCTGAGAGACATGCTACAAGAGATAGGTTACATGGAATCTCTTGACAAGCTTGGCAGTATAAAGCGACCAAATCTCAGAAAGGAATGGAATTTCTTCTTTGATTGCATAACAAGGACGTTCCAGAAGAAAGTCACAAACTGGGATGCCATTCCAATGGATAGTCTTCAAATCGGGTATTCTCTGCTTTATGGTTCTAATTTTGATTTTGGTCGACATGTTTTGATGAGCTTAGGTGATAAATTGTCAGAGTCTACCACTGTCTATTATGCTCGTTTCTGTCAAATGTTGTTCAATGCATGTGTACCTGGTCTTGAAATTGATGAAACTGATGAAATTGATCCTTTTAGAGTCAATAAGCGTATATTCTCTGATATGACTAACAAGGATGTTGGTAAAGAAAATCTCCCAGCTTTTGTCATGCCTCTTGCTCTACGGAATTTTCTTAATCAACCACAAGAACAACACCAACCTGAACCGCAACAAGAACAACAAGATGCACCACAACAAGAACAACAACCTGACCCACACCCTGAACCTCAACCATCACCAAACACTGAATCACCTGCAAAGCAATCTTCACCCACTTCAAACACAAACTCTGATTCGCCGTCAGCAAACTCTGATTCTCCATTAAAATCAAAGTCTAAATCTCAAGGAGTTAAGAAAGCACTTGCTGAACGACATGCAAGTCTAAGGCAGGCGGAAGAGACAAAGAGGAAATCAAAACGGAAATCTCCTGAAGCTGTTTACACTAGAAAAGGGAAAAGACTGAAAGCTCGAGCAAACATGCCTAAGTCACCACCTTGTGAAGAGGATTCAGATAATGTACCTCTAGCAAAACGAAGAAAAGTGATATTCTCTGATTCTGTGGATGAAGATATTGAAGCTCCAGAGATTGCTTCACAGCAAATACCTCCTGTTGAGGTTGAGAAAGATGACATACCTGCAGAGGATGTAATGCCTGCAGAGGATGAAGTGCCTGCAGAGGACAAAATGCCTGCAGAAGAGGATGCAAGAGATGGTATTTCTCCGATAAATGATATTCCTGATTCATTTATGCCATTCTCTGATCCTGTCTCTAATATTGGTGTAGCTGATCAACCTACTTCTGTTCCTTCTGAAGCTGTGGCATCTCATACTGAGGTAATATCTGATGCTCACCACACTGTTGAAGAAGGTGAAGAAATTGATCAGGCAACCAAAGTAACTTCTCAGTCAATGCCTGTTGCTGAGCCTGAGCAACATGAAGACAATTCTGAAAAGCCTACAGAAGATATTGCTAAACCTATGGCTGAAGATGAACCAGTTAAAGCTACAAGTGTTGAAGCTGAAGGTGATAGTAGTGCAAACTCTGATGATTCTCTGAGTGCACCAGTACAAACTGATGATAAAAATACACCTTTTCCTCAACCTTGTACTTCTCATGAAGTTGAAAGAGTACAATTTGCCAAGAATGCTGCTGAATGGTACAAAGAAGATTGTATTTTTCCAACAGGAAGAGCAGCTAAGTTTGTTAAGCAGAGTGCTGATACTATCTCTAATCCAGATATTCTTTCGTGCTTGAAAGCAACTATAGTTCAAGTTAAAACTCTGGATAGACGATTTGATGATACTAATTTGGCAATCACTTCTTTGCGAAATGAGGTTGTAGCTAGAGAGATGAAGATGGAAACACATTTAAAACTAGTGACTACAAAATTCTCTAAAGCTCAAGACAATATCTTTGCCAGACTGAGTAAAGTTGAAGAAAACCAGTCTGATTTATCTGCTAAAATTGATTCTATTGCTACCTCCCTGGAGTTAATTACTTCTATTCTTATGCCTGATGATGTCAAAAAGGGGGAGAGAGTTGTTAGAAGGGATAGTGCTGGAGATGGAGGGGCAAGTAACAAAGACAAAGGAAAGAAAAAGGCTGAGGAGGTTCAAACTCTGAGAACTAGTAAGTCATCCAAATCATAGTCTGTTGGGAGAAGTACTGATACTCAAGGAACTTCAAGGACCAGGAGTTTACTGTTATCTTCAAATCCACAAACTGATGAAGAATTGGCTGCTAAGCTATTCATTGAAGAGAATGAGGAAGGAGTAACGATTGAGGACATTGAAGCTGAGGAAAAGAGTTTACAAGAAGAACATCTTAAAGCTTTTAAGTCTGATAAGGTACAAAAAGGAAAAGCTCCTAGACCTATTGTTAAAGGTGTTGTGATCAGAGAGAGGACTGATGTTAGTCAAAGTTCTCGATTTTCAAAGGAAGCAATTGCAGCAGAGGCTAAACTCAAGCTAAAAGGCATTGAAGGTGAAAGCTCACAGAAGAAAGTTATAACTTCTGTTGCATCTCAAGCAATGATCACACCTTTACACTCTTCACAGTTGAAATCTGTTTTTGGCAAAGGAACAATTTCTGATCCAAATGTGTTATCTGGAGTCTCAGTGAATATTTCTTATGGAAAAGCTTTATCTGGTAAGATTGGAAATAATAAGGCTGGACTAGGCTCACATAGAGACAGAAGGCAATATACTGGTCCTAGAGATCCTTCTTCACTGGCTGTTCCAGGTCGTGGTGTTCCTCAAGAGAGTCTGGATAGACTGGAATCAGTGCAGTTGGTTCATCAGAAGAGTTTAGACAAAGATTTTCTTCTTTACTTCATGACTGATGGGACAGTATTCAAAGTTGGTGAGGATGATATTGGCTTGAAATATTGGGAAGAACTAGAGTATGTTCTATATCTTCTCAAGGTGAATAGTCGAAGGACTCAATCTGTTGCTAATGTACTCAGACAAAAAATGACTCAAAATCTGGCTATTAGAGGACAGAAATACAACAGCAGATACATTCCTAAGTACAGGGATTACCAAGGCAATCTCATTGAAATGAAGAAAGGTACTGCAAAGTTAAAAACTGATTTGGGAATCACAGTACTTGACTTCAATACTCAGGCAGAAAAAGACAGATTTATCAGACTGGGTAATGAAATGAGAAGAAACAAGATTTATGATCTTAGGGCTGCTATTTACCAAACAGATGAAAGTGATCCTCAACTCAGAGAAATCAAAGAAGCAATGAAGATTGAACTTGAAAATGCAGAAAGAAGATTGCTGATTGATTATCTCAGAACCATGCCAGATCTTGAAATGATTAGAGATTAAAGTTCTGTAAGAATTTTCTTATTCTCTATAGTTTTTAAGCTTAAACTCTGAATTTGTATAAACACTGTATTTATCTATTTGTTTTGACATCATCAATTACTGTCATTAACTTGTACATTTTTGATAATGAACAAGTTGGGGGAGATTGTTAAATATAATTGATGTGTTTTAATCAGTGTTTAAGTGTTACAGGGAGTTATCAGAGTTTAGCTGGAAGCAGTCAGAGTTTGCGTAAACTCTGACAGTTGGAAGCTCAACAGAGTTTGTTAAACTCTGTTTGAAGGAAGCGCGTCTACTGTTCAACAGTGATTAAAGATTAATTATGGAAGCGATATCTTTGAAGATTGGATAGCTATCAAAGAGATCGAGTTGACATAGGAGACGTGTGACAATCTGTAATTGATATCGTTGTATAGCTGATTATTAGGAATATCAATTAGAGATTGTATCGTAGCTGTATGTTATATAAATACAGATAGGTTAACCCTAGAAGGGTATCGATAACGAATTATCATTATTGTAACCTAGCAGATCTTTGTGATATTTTACATCACGAAGAGGGTTTGAAATACAAGAAGTTTTTTAAGTGCATAAACGCTTTTACTTGTTAATTTCTCATACAAAGTTGATTATTATTTGTGTAATCGGCCTAACAATATACATCTTCGTATACCTTTCTTTTCGATATCAATACTCAAGGAAGACAATTTCTTCACAATATAGTAATAATAGCATCACATATATATTCCATGAAATCAAGTTTCTTTGAAGATAAATAGTTTTCCAAGTAGGGATAGAAAAGATCTTGCCTCGATCTCGATGTCCTGAAGGTATGGCTCGTGGCTCTCCCGGAGTTTCTATAAACACGAAAAGGATCATTATCAGAATATATTCCACTTAACCACCTACGCTCATATAATAACACTCTTATAATATCCCATTACTACCTCAAAAGGTCTTGAAGACTTAACCATTCTTATTCCCGATTAAAGTTTTTAACGATTTACATTATTCCCTTAACAACCACTCCCGACTGTAAAAATTCTCATAATTCATAAATTCTACAATTTGACACAAGGTCAGTTGGTAAGGGTTCTTTGATCACCCTATTATAACATCCCAAAGTTTCATAATTTTTAAAAATGTCTAAGTATGGTAGTTATAACCTCAAAGTTGACACAATTGCATTTTCTCGGTTTCTGAACCACTTTCACTAAAACTGACTTTTCTCCTAAACCGTTCATCAGATTTTAACGTAATTTATATCAAAACGATCTATGAACTAAGCTCTATCACTTCATGGTCAATTGGTAACCTAGAAAGTAGGGTACCGTACGGGTACAGGGGTCCAAAACAGGGCAGATTACATCCTAACGAAAATCGGGCATTATAACGGCTATAATTTCATACTTTCCAAATTTTTCTCACCTCCAAATCCATCACCAAACACATACATCAAACCTACACCATGTGGTCATCATACCAACCATGGATTTCCAACACAAAACACTTCCATATTTAACTCAAACCACTTACAAACACATAATCATCATAATCTTATCATTTACACCACTTAATCACTAAACTTTCTATAATCCATCATATATTCAAAGTAATACTAAAGGGTCTTGAGATTTATACCTTCTTGAAGCTTTGATAACACTTAGCAAGCCTTGGGATATGCTTAAACAACCTTACACTAGCTTGGATTAACTAAGGAAACCATAAAAACAAAGTTAATACTTAGAGTTACTAAACTGCAGCTGAAAGAAGGTGAAAAACGAGGCCCTTACCAATCTTTTCTGGACAAGGCTCCTAAAGAAGAGTTGTAGGGCATCTCAAAACCTTTCCAAAAAGCTAAAGAACACAAAATTCCATTGAGAAACGAAGGAGTTATGCTCGTTTTACTGAGCTGCTGCTGGTTTGTCCGAATTGAAAGAAAATGGATGGGGGAGAGATTTTCTTTTGGCTTTTGATCTTATCTTGGTTTAGTCTTGTAATCTCTAGATTTTTGTAGAATGGTGTGGATATTTACATGGTTAAATGACTCATCTACCCCTTAAACTTGTGTTAGTGGAATGTGATGTAAGGAATGATGTCATTGGATGAGTTAATCATCTCATTTCTTTGGTTTTCTTAAGTATAATGCTACTAATTCTTGTAAATGATAATGTGGGATGTATCCTTGTTATTTTATTAAATCTTGGTTGTTTTGTTTCCATACTCGTCTAATTGCGATTCGTTTCGAATATACCTCGTTATCCAAGTGGTTTTGAAATCGTTTAAAAATCCAAATTCCCTTGGTATTTCCTTGACTTAATAATCCCTTGGTTTAACTTAAATTCACTAATTCCTCAATATATAAATCCTTTAATATTTCCATGCTCTTTAATATCCAATAAATAGAAGCTCGCTCGAACTCAAAATCCTCAAAAATTCATATTCAGGAATTTCTGAAATCCGTTATCATTTCGAGTCACTTATTTTCATAGTACATCACTAATACGATTTCTGTTTACTCATTTTCCATTTCCAATATAGAGCACCTACACACCATTTTCCTAAATTCCTCGAGATCACTATTCATTTAATCATTGTAGCCTTTCTAAAGTTAGGGTTATTACAGTTATAGATGAAGTGATCATCATCTATCAACGAAGTACAAAAAAACGATACTAATCAAATTTTTATAAAGGTAAAGATTTTGTATCTCATGACAACTTAATTTTTTTTTTTCAACATAATCGCTTTCTAGTCAACCAAGTTGTGCCCATCTGCATGCTATTTAATGTGTCATTAAGGTCAATTCATTCATCATTAGCCTAATTATATTTAGATAAACCTTCTTGAAAACTCAAATCTTTGTAACATATTAGCTTTTCATCATGTTCATATTAACTTTTTATCGTGCTCGGTGGTGCTAGTACCCATTTGCATATACTCTTTAATTTTTGTTGGTACTGATCAAATAAGCAAGGTGGTTTTCAATAATATATCACCAAGGGAAGGTTAAAGCATCCTGCGTGCAAATCGATTTTACAAAAATAATAAAATATTTACATCATCAATCACAATTGCTTAAACTTAATTCAGTTATATATGTCCTGTTAAGGTTAATTTATTTATGTCTAGCCTTATTATATTTTGAAAATTCATAGTAAATTTAACTATAGTTTCCAGAGTAAGGAGAGTAATCCTAGTTGTACTTTAAGGTCAATTTATTCATCATTGACCTTCTATAATCTTTATTATTAAACGAAACTCTCTTCTATAACCTTCTATAATCTTAAATTAAAATATATTAAACAATCTTTATTAATAAGTAAAATATCCATTCTCATGATATTTCAGTCTCCAAATTTGATTCATTCCAAGATTCGTATCCGTCAAATCAATGAAATTTTATTTTAAATATAATTATTTTTTTATTATAACCTATTGAGTTATATAAATGACATTATCTTTAAAGATCATTCAAAATTATAAATAATAATTATTTTAAATTAATTTTTTAAAACTCGTGCTTCGCACGAATTAGGGTCTAGTAACTCTTAAAAATAACTACGGGTCCTGTAACACCAGCAAATTTTGAGCTTTGTTTAGAGTCTTGTAAGAGAATATGTCCGGTTTGTCATCGATTGTTTGATTAAAGAAATGTATTTATGTTGGGTGCTTTCCAGAATGCGTCTTATAAAGCACGATTTCTTTTATAAATTTTATTATCTCATTTGCTTTGGCTTTAGACCAGCACAAAGTGTGTTTAGTTTCCGTGTGAGGCCGATTATGATTCGATGTCGTGCACATATATTATTATAGTAATATTTAATTGTCTTTGAATTACTTCTATCAGTTTCAAGTCATTGTTTTGAGTATTTTTATAGTATTTTCGTTTATATATTTACGACAAAGACCTAATACCACTTGCAGGGATATCGGTGCCCGGTGGTATCGTAAATAAAAATACAAAACTAAATGCCCCTATTAGTAAGTTGTATAATAATTTATTAAAGGGTTGTTTAGGGGAACTTTTTTCTAAAATAAATCAATTTATTTTAAGATAAAGTTAGAGATTCCTAAATTTTTTCTGAAAAAGTTAACTTTTTTCTGCAATTTTTAGAATATCAAACACACATTAAATACTTGTATGAAAAAAATTTATCAAAATATGAAATTTTTACCCGAAAATAAATCTTTAAGAACCTAAAATAAGTCTGGCCAAACAGGCTCCAAAACTAGTAACTTATAAATTTCGTTATAAATTTCGGAATGCTCGAATCAAGCTTAGAAGTTGGAACAATAAAGAATAAATATCTGACATTAGATTTACACTGTACTCCCGAATAAATATTTGGAGAAAAGAGAACTCGAAATTACGCTCCCGAATTTTTTGAGAAGACAAGAAAAAAATTGGGAATGAAAATATTCAAAAATTTGTCCAAACATTTCTTCCCAAAATGCAATGTTTGTAAAAGAACCCTTCATATACATTTTTAAATATTTTTCTCCATGTCATATTTTCAAAAAAATTTCTTATCTTGAACAACAAATCTCAAGAACATGTAAAAGATTTTTTTTCTCTACTTTCTCCTTCTCTTCTCTTAATTTCTCTTCTTCAATAAAAAATTTGGGAACACAACTATAATAAATAAACTAGACAATAATTTGGTTCATGGTTTAATCATAAAAAAAATAATGATCGTTAAATTTTCGGTAAATAAAAAAGAGCTGTTAGATCTCATATTAAGAAATATTTTCAAAGTATTTAAAGGATCAAGGTTTGAATCCCGGCCGTCAACAACAAATTTAGATTAAAATTTTATATTATTAGTTATTAGTTTTAAACAACTATTAATATCATTAATAATATATATAAATAACATTACATCTTTTAAATAAATTATTTTAACCAGTATAATTTATATCCTATATATAATTGGCGTAAGGAGGTTTGAGTGGTCGTCTGGTCGTCAGGGATTAAAATCCTGCTATCAGAATTTGTAAAGAAAGCTGGCCCAAGTGTTTCTTATGGAGATGGCAACATAGGAAGGAATCTGAGATATGGTAATATCAATCTTGGGAATGTCATCATTGAATCTGTAGCTCTAGTCTCAGGACTCAAACATAATCTGCTAAGTGTGAGTCAAATCTGTGATAGAGGTTATCATGTGGATTTCTTTGAAGAACACTATGAAGTTATAAGCAAATCTACAGGCAAAGTTGTTCTGAAGGGATACAGTCATGGTAACATTTATGAAGCCAAGCTTTCAACAAACTCTGAAGGCTCTGCAATCTGTCTACTGAGTAGAGCATCAATTGAAGAAAGTTGGAACTAGCACAAAAGACTTTCTCATCTGAATTTCAACAGCATTAATGAGCTGTTGAAGAAAGATCTTGTGAGAGGATTGCCCAAATCAGTTTTTACTCTAGATGGCCTATGTGACTCATGTCAGAAGGCAAAACAAAGGAAAACTTCATTCAAAAGTAAGACTGAATCCTCAATTCTTGAGCAATATCACTTATTGCATGTTGATTTATTTGGTCCAGTAAATATAATGTCTATTGGAAAGAAAAGATATGCGTTGGTTATTATTGATGAATACACCAGATATACATGGGTGTATTTCATGCACAAGAAAGAAGAAACTACATCAATCTTAACAGAGCATGTCAGACAACTGGACAAAGGATCTAAGCATACAATGAAAATCATAAGAAGTGATAATGGCACTGAGTTCAAGAATGCAACCATGGAATAATATTGTAAAGAAAAGGAAATAAAGCAAGAATTCTCTGCACCTAGAACTCCACAACAAAATGGAGTAGTAGAGAGAAAGAACAGGACTCTCATAGAAGCTGCAAGGACCATGGTTGATGAAGCAAAGCTGCCAACTTACTTCTGGGCTGAAGCTGTGCAAGTTGCTTGTTTCACACAAAATGCTACACTCATAAACAAGCATGGTAAAACACCATATGAGATCGTGAAAAATAAGAAGCCGAACCTGAAGTACTTTCATGTGTTTGGATGTAAGTGTTTTGTTCTTAAGACTCATCCAGAACAGCTTTCCAAAATTGATTTAAAAGCTGATGAAGGAATCTTTGTTAGATACCCACTATCCACAAAAGCATTCAGAGTCTACAATCTGAGAACAAAAGTGGTCATGGAATCTATCCATGTGTCTTTTGATGATAAGAAGATAACAGGACTTGAAGATTTTGATGAACATGACCAGTTGAGATTTGAGAATGAAGAAATAAATGTTGATCTACAAAATTCTGATACTCTTTCAAACTATATTGTTCAATCTATACAAGTAGATCAGACTGCAGCACATGTTGAGGGGGAGCAAGTGAACGATGAAAATGAACCCCAATCAAGTGAAGAAACATCAAAGAATGCATCTACTGCTAATGATTCATTAAACTCTGATTCATCAAACTCTGAAAGCAACAGCTTAGGGGGAGCAAACAATGATTTTGGATCTATTAGTCACCACACTCAACACAATTATGAACTTGGGGAATCATCAAGATCAGATCTGCCGAGACAAAGGGTATGGAGTAGAGCGCATCCCTTTGAACAGATCATTGGTGAACCAGACACGGGTGTACAGACTAGAAGAGCAACACAGAATGAATGCAATTTCGCAGGATTTTTATCTAAAATTGAACGTGAAAAGGTTGATGAAGCTCTAGATGATCCAGATTGGGTAACTGCAATGCAGGAAGAACTCAATCAGTTCAAAAGGCAGAAAGTTTAGAAGCCGGTGCCAAGACCAAAAGATAAATCTGTAATTGGCACTAGATGGGTGTTTAGGAATAAACTTGATGAAAATGGTAATGTTACGAGGAACAAGGCTCGATTGGTAGCAAAGGGTTACTCTCAAGTAGAGGGAATTGATTATGATGAAACCTATGCTCCAGTTGCAAGGCTTGAAGAAATCAGGATGTTCTTAGCATTTGCTGCACACTCTAACTTTAAAGTTTTTCAGATGAATGTGAAGAGTGCATTTGTAAACGGAGATCTAGAAGAAGAAGTCTATGTTGAACAACCCCCTGGGTTCGAAGACAAGGAATTTGAAGGTTTTGTGTACTTTCTCTTCAAAGCTCTCTATGGTCTCAAGCAAGCCCCTCGAACATGTCAAAATACATAAAGGATCTTCTGAAGAAGTATGGGATGGAAGAAGCAGCTACTGCCAAGACCCCGATGCCAACTGCTGTCAAGCTTGATCAAGACAAATCTGGTAAGTCAATTGACATCACGAAGTATCGTGGTATGATCGGCTCTCTCTTATACTTAACTGCTAGTAGACCAGATATTATGTTCGCAACTTGTTTATGTGCTAGATTCCAGGCTGATCCTAAATAGTCACATCTTATAGCTGTTAAACGTATTTTCAGATACCTTAAGGGAACCCCCAATCTTGGGATTTAGTACCCTAAAGGTACAGGTTTTGACCTAGTTGGCTATACAGATTCTGACTTCGCAGGTTGTAAGATTGATAGAAAAAGTACTTCTGGAAGCTTCAGTTTCTAGGAAGAAGGTTGGTATCTTGGTACAGCAAGAAGCAACACTCAGTATCTACCTCGAAAGCTGAAGCAGAATACATTACGGCAGGTAGTTGTTTTACTCAGATCCTGTGGATGAGGAATCAACTTCAGGACTATGGACTCATGTTGGACAAAATTCCAATTCTATGCGACAACACGAGTGCCATTGCCATTGCCAACAATCCAGTTCAACATACCAGGACTTAGCACATTGATATCAGGTATCATTTCTTACGAGAGCATGTCATGAATGGAACTGTGGTATTATATTTTGTTCCCACAGATCAACAAATTGCAGACATCTTTACTAAACCACTGGATGAATCCACTTTCTCCAGGTTAGTTGGTGAACTTGGGATGTTAAATCTGTCTAATTAATTTTGGATAATCAATAACTGCAATTTGTTATAAGTTCACATGTATTTTAAATGTCCATATGTTTAGGATTTATGAATTTATTTGCATCCAGTCCTCATATTATAGTTATCTCTATATTAATTACCATGCTTATAAATGCTATATTTTATGGTAATTAGTTAGTAAATAATTGTGTCAATTGTAGCATAATTAAATAAATATTTTATTGACATATATCAATTAATGATACTTTGTTAATTTTGTGTCTATTTAATTATGAGTTTGTCTGATTATTGTGGAATAATTCTTGAATTATTGATTGGTTATTTTAAATCCACAATAATTAGAAATAATAAGTGTGTATGTGTGTGTGTACATAGGCTGATAGGTTTCGGTGATAAGATGTTTTTCGGTTGACAGGTTTCGGTGATAAGATGTTTTTCGGCTAATTAGGTTGTTAGGTGAGAAATTATTGAACGGTGTAATTTTTCAAACATAACCTGTCACTATCACACCTAACCCACTAATCCTTGAAACCTTATAAATGATGAGTTTTTGTTTGTGTTTAACATCATCATTTTTCAGATATACAGAGCATATACACACAATTGCTGAAAATTTCAAGCTTTGACCGGAAAGATCTCACAATCTAGCTGGTGGTTTTTAGGGCGGATTTCATATTCGTGTTATACGCATCATCCTTTATAAAAACTAACCCTTGTTGTTGAATTTCCTCAAAGTTTTGAAAATAGCATTGCAGGGAAGCTTTTTAATTGCTAAAGTTAATCCTATTTCCATTCAGCAAATCGAAACCATTCTGGATGAGCAATTTCGGGCTTGGACACAATTTCTGAATGAACATTCATTAATTCGCTATGCTTTAGTTACACCAGTGCAGCTTAACCGTGATGCATTGCGTGAACTATATTGCAGTGCGGTTAATACTTCTGGACAGGACGGGTGTGCAATCACATATCGACTGTTTGGTAGGTCGATTAGGGTCACTGAACGAGATGTTAATTGAATTCTTCATTTTCCTATGGAAAATCTTGTTTCTGATCCTACACCTGAACAGATTGAAATGTTCTTTCGTTTTATAAGGTACCAAGATGGCAATTTCAATACTGGTAATCTTTCTAGAACGTTTTTAACCCAGTACTGGAATTTCTCCTTTCACACTCTTAACCATGTTTTTTCCTCAGATAGAACAAATCAAGATCGAATACCTGAATTTATTCAAAAAATAGGGTATGCGATCGCTAATAATTTGAGGATTAATTTTGGAAAAATAGTGCTTTGTCAAATCATTTTAAAGATGAAACACTTGGGAAGAAGAGATGTTCGGACTCAAAATGTCAAATGTCTATATCCGAGGTTTCTACAGCTAATATTAAATGATTTTTTGAATGATGAAGACATGGTACGCTTGGAAAATGGTCGAAAGGTGGAATGTTCTTACATGAAGACGAATGTAATTAATTACATAAGCAAAAAGAACTATATGGATGTGCGTACAGTCCTAACTGAATATCTAAAGACTGTTCCACTTCCGTTGTTACCAAGACCAGTGAGAGCAGGTATACGACAAGGTAATATTTCAATCCATGTTATTCCAACCTCTGTATTCCCTGTTGTGTCACAGGAAATACAGTTTCTACAGCCCCTAGTGGCCATCTTACCCGACCAGGAGCAGGAAATCCCACCGAATCTAACACAGGTCGAAGAGCCCATTCTACAAATGCAAACACAAACACAACAAACTCCTACACCTTAATTGTCACTTAAACGACCAGCCATCAACACTTTTGAGGGAGATAGTGCCTCAGCAGAACCACATAAGGAGTTAGTTACATCAGCAGCTCTACCTTATTCTAAAAGAAGTAAACCAAATGAACCTGAGGTAACTGCAACTGTTATTGAAACAATTCTTCCTTGTCAAATGAGTGAAAATGTAAATAAGGTTGAATTGATGGGAGCAACTATCTTGAGTTCCATTTCACGGAACATAAGAGTGGTTGATGATCTTTCTAAAGATCAAATGCCTTCACAGGCATCCGAGGTGGAATTACCTACCTCAATAACTGCTGGTGAATCTTCCATTTTAAAGAAAGATCCATCGGTAGGTGGTTCTTTTATGAACCAAGTGTCTTCACAGGCAGTCGAGGGAAACTTGGGTTTTGTGCCATTTAATCGATTCAAGTTTAACCTCCCAGAGGGAAAATCTCTGGATCTCTTTCGAGATTTACCATTCTTTACCAGTGGTCGGTAACTCGGTTCACGCGAGGATGGAAGCTTACGAACTTTCATTGCACCATCCGTGACCTCTGAAAAAGGGGCTAGGATGATTTCATTTACAGGTACTCACATCAGTGGAAGCTCTGGAGGAGAGTTGAGGGAAACACGAACAGATCATGTAAGTGTAACCCAAACCACTAAACCGAGTGAATATAGAGTTTTGAGTGAAACACTTGCAGAACGTACGAGTGAGCAACCTACTCAACCACATGCACCTGTAACCAGAAAGGAATACAGCAGACTCCTTACACGGGTCCAAACAATGGAGAAAGAGTTGCCAAATATCTGTAAGTCCATTGCAGAAATAAAAAATTTGCAACTTATTCAACATGATGTATTCCAGGTTCAGTTGAATACCATGGCAACCCAGTTAAATGATGCAATCAACTCCTTGGTAAAGCCATCTTCGTCTAATTTACCAATTCCACATCCTACTACTCTGGAGGATAACCCAACTGAGGGGGAGAAGGTGGATGACCAAGAAAAATCTACTAGGCGTAAGGGCAAGGAAAAGGTTGTTGACACCGAATTAACTTTATTTTGGGAAAGGAAAAGCTAATGGGAGTATTAGTGCTATGTGGAAAGAAAGCAAAGGCAAACTTGAAGATTTGTTCAGTCTAAAGAAATAATTGTCTTGCACTTGGTTAATTTTATAAATCTGGAAAATGTATATATATGATCCAGAATGCACTTTAATATTATTTATCTTTGAACTTTATTTTTTTTCCGTTGTATCAGTTGAGTTATCCTCTAGGAATTTGCTTGTCAAACCCTAACAATCAAATATGGGGAGATTGTAAAGCATAATGTAATGTAATATGTAATAGAGGGCATATATAACTCAACTAGGATAAAAGATAATAATATTAACTCTATGCAGGGATCGTGAAATTTGAAGAACAGGCATCAACAAGGATCAAGTCGTTGAAAGAAGTTCATTAACATGATCAAGCCTCAGTGACAGAATAAGATGTACAGATGATTCAGTTGAAGGGCCAAAAAGATTCCATGTATTTATATTATTTGAAGATACTGTTGCAGGCTAATCAATTGGAATGTAACGAAGGTGTGAAGATCAAGATCAGTGCTAGTCACTTGTGAACCAGACTAGTGCACTAAATGTCATCACATACGAGAAGGATAACACATTAATTCATAGAAAGAATTGCCAAAGCCTATTGACGATCAAGGACAGACATAATATCTCAAGGTATTGTCAAAAATTAATTTACTCTGAAAATTAACTAAGTAACAAATTAATTAATTATTTATAATAAATAATTAAATTAATATGGTACTTGAACTATTTTCTGAGATGAATTAATTCAGCAGAATATTTGAAACAGAAGAGAGAAGCAGCCAAAAATAGTAATACTATGCAAAGTTACTATGCGCGATTACTATGCAAGGTTACTATACAGGTACAGTGCAAATAGTTCTTGCTGTGCAAATAGTGGTACTGTGCAAATAGTGGCTGGTGGGGCCCACGTGAAATGATAATTTTCAGCAGACGCGGTTTGGTTGGTGGAATAGTGTTACTATGCAGGTGGGGCCCACTGGAATAGTACAGCATAGTGACTTTCTAAAACCTATAAATAGGTATGTTGTATTTCATTTCAAAACACACCTCAACACACAACTCTCTCTTCTCTCTCTTATATCTTCTCTGTGTAAGCTGCTAGACAATCCATCTAGTAGGGAAGCCGGCTTAGCCCGCTTTCAAGAAGTGTCGGGTAGAAGGTCCTCGTGCCTAAACTATTCTAGGAGTGTTTGATTTTGTAGCTGATCCATAGGATTAGATTGTGTACCAAATCTCCAGGTTTTATCTATTTAAAAATATTTCCCAAACAGTTGTGTTATTTCGATTCAGTATTTTTTGATCTCATATCCACATCAAAAATCGAAATATTTTTTAAATATCGTATTCAACCCCCCTTCTACGTTATTCCGGACCTAACATATATTATATAAATTTAGGTGGAATGTGTGCACATAAATGAACACCGCGACATAATAAACCATTATCTTAACCTAAAATGTTTACCAAGTTGCCGATGCAAGTATATACATACCGTTAACCAAAAAGCATGCACATGAGGGTAGGTCACAAAATATTAAGTGTTGGGTTGGTCAAGATAGGTTACGGTTCTTTTAGCCGTTTTGGGACAAACTTGATTTATATAATGTTAAATGAAGAGACAGATTTGGAAATGTTTATTATCTTAATCATACAACTTAGGAACTACATTCCCATTATCTAAGAAAAATGTTACGAAATTAAATAATTTTTTTTAAAAATTGTTCAAAATAATACGTATCTTATTATTATTAGTTGATTAAATAATTAATATGATGGAATTCGTGTGTATTTACATGAATTTCCAATTAAAACTTTCTATTTTGCCAGGTCACACATATCACATCATTTCGGGAACATTTTTTTTAATAAAAATTTGGGTCCCTAGCATTACTTCGAATCTAATCCACAGTACCTAATTAACTCATTTGATATTTTTTTTATTAAGAACAGTAATATATATTCCGAAAAATATCCCAAAAATATTTTCAAATACCAGTTGACATCGTTTTATTCGTGAGATTCATATTAAATATTAACACACGAGGGGCTCATTTAATTAATGGAAAGTTAATCAATTATATGGTGATAATTCAGCATTCAAGAACAATTTTGGAAACGTTTTTAACAATTGTATCATTTTTCTTTATTAATTATTACCGGACCAAAAGAATGAATGTCTTTATCTTTTGTTTTTCTTCAGGCCACTCAACGAATGGCCGAATCTTATTTGATTCGGAGCTGTGTCGTTATGGGCTTCAACTTTTAGGAACCTTAAGTTCTTATCGAGTGTGCCAAATTATTACCTAGACTGGCCGACCCACTTAGCTCTCATTTACAAGTCTTGTAAAATAACATGGCCTGTCACGTTAAATAATAGAAACCAAACATGTCTCATGGATCCGGCAATTTCATACACGGCATGATAATACGTCACGGAAATGATATGATAATATTAGGTTTGTGTTTGCCTTTTTTCTAAACGAACATAAAATTATACAAAATTTTATAATGTCGATTTTGTGTTTATCCTTTGGTACATGAAACGAAACGAAAATACACGAAATAAATAAATAAATCAATATTATAAAATTATGTAAATACATATCTATCTACACTATTATATAATAGCCGAAACATTAAAAGAGTGTTCGGTCGGTCGGTACGGTACTTATTGATTTTACTTATTTATCCTTACTTAATTACAAATAAAATCCATCCTACTAACTAATCAATTTCCTATTTCAGGTGAAACATATTTCCTTTTATATTTTTCAATAACTAAATATTTTACTTTTTTAGGTAAAATACAAAATCTTTTATATTTTATCAAACTAAAATTTCTCCTTTCTTAAAAACACTACGAGCAATTTTGTTTAATAAAATAACATAATTACATTATAATTACTATTAACTAAGCAATTACCTTTTTCAACCAAAACACGTTATCTTTTCTCTAACTAAAATCTCTTCTTTTCAAATTATATTACGGGCGGTTACCTTTTTCAGTCAAAAAACATGTTACCTTTTTCTTTTCTAAAACTAAAACCTCTCTCTTTCCGGTTATATCACGGCCAGTTCTATTTAATAAAAATAAACTAATAATATTATAATATTAATAATCAACCAATTACCTTTTCAACTAAAACGTATCATCTTTTCTATTTATTCTAATTATATTCCTTTTTTTCTAGAAATATTACTGGCAACATTAATTTATTATTTTCGAAAAACACAACGAGCAATTTTATTTAGTAAAATAACATAATTAAATTATAATTACTATAAACTAAACAATTACCTTTTTCACTTTAAAACATGTCACCTTTTTAATTTTCAAGTTACCTTTTCCATTTTGTCTAAATAAAATTTTTCTCTTTTCATTTATATCATGGGCGGTTCTATTTAATACAATAAATTAATAATATTATAATACTAATAATTAACTGATTATCTTTTTCAGCTAGAACATATTATCTTTTATATATTTTCTAACTAAATTCCCTCTTTTTTGAAGAAATATCAGGGACAACATTAATTTATCCTTTTCTAATAACATTATGTTATTTAGTAAATTAACATAATTAAATTATAATTCCTATAAACTAATCAATTACATTTTTCACTTAAAACATGTTACCTTTTTAATTTTCTCAAACTATGTCTTCTCTTTTTCCAATTATATCACGGGCATTCTATTCTATTTAATAAAATAAAATAATAATTTTATAGCTACTAATAATTACCCGATTACCTTTTTCAACTAAAACCTATCATCTTTTCTATATTTCTAACTAAAATCCCTTATTTTCTAGAAATGTCACCTCATTTAAATATTTAAGCCTCCAAAATTCATGTTTAAAAAAATAAATTCAAATTAATGAAAAAAAATCATATAATATTAAAAAATACGTGCATCACACGGGTTTTAAGCTAGTTATAAATAAAAATTGTATGTATAATTTTTATAAAGAAAAAACAGAAAATAGTTCAAATTTAAGTTTAAAAAATTTTGACCACACTTAACTCGTTAGGACTTATTAACTTAAAACTCAACTAGTAAATTTAATCAGAAAGTTTAATATTTAAATAAAAAACTTACATATATTTATATTTTTATTTGAAATTACACGAAACACGACACGAAGGTACACGAGCACGAACATGACACGAATCCTTAATGGGTCATGTTTGGGTTTAGCCTTCATATACACGAAACACGAGAGTACACAAAATGAATGAATTTCCAACTCTAAATTATTTCAGATCTAATACTCCCTCCGTTCTTACCATTCATTTTTTACACTTGTTTTATGTATGTTCCTTTCAATTATTTACATTTCTAAAATTTCCAAAAGTAGTAAAGAAAACTTATTACATCTACTACATTTCTCCATTATACTTATTTTATACATTAAATATTGATTGGTCCCACCAATTTACTCACTCTTCTTAATTTTCTTTACTATTTTATATATTTTCTTAATCTTCGTAAAACTCAAATGTAAACAAATTGGTGGAACGAAGAGAGTAACAAATTAAGCCATTTCTTTACACATTATGTAATGTTTTCTTTGAGTAAACTTTTAAATTTATAAAATAATATTCATTGTCTAATAATTTCTGAGATGATATTGTCTAATATTCATTGTAATTTATAAATTTATCTCTTTATATTATGTTTTCTTAATGTATAGTAATATTTAGTGAAGAAGCAGCTTGAGATTTTTCATAAAATTCAATACGTACATTATTGTAGCAATAAATTGTAATGATTATGTTGGAAAAATTTAGCATTTTAGATTAAGTTGTGGATCATTTTAAAACTCAGTTTGCGTGATAAATACAATGTGTCAGTGTTGTGTATTGATTGGATTGTATTTTTCTCTACCAGAGGATTCTAACGCATGTTTACACGCTCAAAATGAATAAAAGATGAATGAGAACTGATTTTCCAAAGTACGACCATTTAAAGTGGTATTTTAGAAGTATACCACATCAAGAGTAGTACAAACTTATTACTTGCGTTTTATTATAAATACATTGTCCCACATCGAAAAGAAATAATAAGTCCTTTCAATCTCTTTTTTAAGTCTTTAAAGTCAAGAATTAGTCAAAATCGTTATAATCAGTCAAAAATGAATTAATTGATCAAAAATCTATATGATTGGTAAAAGCCTAAAAGGTAGTAACTTACGTGAAAAGAAATTAATGGACCATTAATTATTTTTGCCCCTAATTATTATATTTTTGCCCTTAGTTAGGATCAATTTAAATTTATACATACTCTACATCTATACTATATTATTATAAGCAAACTAGGGTAAATTTGGTTGGTTAGTAGTTTGGTCACTTTAATTGGTATGCTCAATAACAACCATCAGATTTTATGATAAATAAATAAAAACTGTTGAATCTAATGCAAAAAGAATATTCATTTTCTAAAATTTAAAATACTTTTATAGTTTCCAAGTTCGTATCCCATCAAAAACATCTATACTATACTATTATAAGCAAACTAGGATATATTTATTTGGTTGGTAGTTTGTTCATTTTTTTTTTAAGGTAGTTTGGTCACTTTATTTGGTACAGTCAATAGCAACCGTTAGATTTTAAGATAAATAAATAAGAACCGTTGGATCTAATGCTAAAAGAATATTTCTTTTCTAATATTTAAAATACTTTTATAGTTTCCAACTTCGAATCCCACCAAAAACATATCTCTATTAAACATATATATATTATTTTAAAAACTACTCTAACGGGTTTAAGAATCATTTCCCGTCTATAAACATTTTATTAATTAAAACACTATCGTTAAAAATACTATCAAACATGTATTATAATATTTTATTATCTTGTATAAATTAAAAAATATATCTCAACATGAAATTTAAAAAGTTAAAAAAATATTTTAATAATAAATTATATATACAACTTAAAACTTTAACAATAAAATATAATTTAAAAAATTTACAAGCAACCATGCACCGTACGAATTATAGGCTAGTATATCTAAAAACAAAAAAATTGAAATTTAAGGGGGCCACGTCGACTGACCATGGCTTAAGATCCGAGTATGAGAAGCCATGGCTTAAGTAAAAACTATGACAAGCCAATAAAATGTAAACTACTGTATTTGTATGCAATCAATTTAGGAGCTAGAACAAGTATTAAAAAAATCTAGCTATCATACGAGAAAAACGAATATACCCATTACCCAAGTAGCTAGACTAGCTTTAGGAAAAGTAGTTGGTTATTCTCATTGTTTTCATTTCTGTTAAGTGAATCATTTCTTTGGTAAACACTGTGTCAAATCAAAGATGCTCGTTCTATTATTATTTGCACATTTAAAATTAATCCAGCAGCAAAGTCGCTCATCGTAATAAAATTCTACGTGATTGGAATTGGTTTCCTATTTTCATCACTATTTAACGAGCATATGAATTATCTTATACTCCCTCCATCTCTAAATAATATTTTCGTTCGAAATATCAGTTCTGTTCATTACATGTGATAAATTATAATTTACATTTAATTTATAAGACCAAATATAGTCATGAGTGATCTTGTTAGATTTGTATTTATTAGTACTTTAATACAGTGAAGTTTTTATATTTAATATTGTTGTGCCCAAAATTTGTAACGGATTTAATTTTAGGTCTATGGATATTTGGGGCCCAATTGGAGTGGTTTGAATAATATTTGAGGTTCAGTTGTGGAGGAAGCTGTGGAGGTTCAGCTGTGGAGGTTCCGTTGTGGAGGTACGAATCTGGGGGCAGCTGTAGAGGTACGAATCTGGGGGAAGCTGTAGAGGTACGAGTTTGAGGGAAGCTCTGGAGGTGGAGGTACGGCTCCACCGCCATCTACCAGGTTCGCTGTTTGGATAAGGATTATCTCCTAAACTTTAGGAGCACGTAAATATCTTCAAGTAATGGACTTCTAGCTGGATTCTATCACTATAAACGTGATAACAACATTATATATATATATTATATATGTATATACTTGGATAAATATGGGTTATTTATGGATTTATCAGTTTCTAGTGTTGTGCTTGGACTAGGACACTAAAAGCTCACCACAGAACACTTGGATCAGCATTGGTGGGAAGATAAAACACATCAAAACGTGGCTTATTGATCAAGAAAAGGAGTCCATGACCTAAAGAACTACATCGGGGCTTGATTCCTATAAATAGGATATGTAGGCAGTTGGCAATGGGGGTTCGGAATTTCACTTCTCTCCACACAAGACACGTGTAACCTTAGTGATACTTTCCCGAGCATATCTTGGCCAGAATTTAATGCCATATTGTCCGGTGACCTTGCTAATTCAGTCCCAAAACACTACAAATCTCCACCCACTTCGGCAGTTGGAGCTGGAGCTGAAGCTGAAGCTGCGGACGTGCGAAGCTGAAGCTGCGGACGTGCGAACCTGCTTCAACGTCCGATATTCAAGGACAAATTCGTTATTCCAGTGATATTCTCTCGGTGTGTTGTTGCAGAATTTTCTCACAACATTTTTGGCGCTAGAAGGAGGGACAATCTCTAATCTTTTGAGAAGAACAACGTCTAAAAGCTCCGGCGATAATCGTACCTTGAAGAACGACCGAGGTAATCTTGAAAATGAGCCCGAAAACAAAGTCTTGGGCAAGGATTTCACGGATTGAATTCCACGTCTGGTCAGGAGAATCATTACTCTAAAAAAATTCAAAAAATTGGGGAAACGGAGGAGAAATCATGGCTTGTTGGAGAAAAGGCGAAGAAGACGGGAGGTAATCACCTTCATACTAGTCATTTGATGGTGAAAATGCATAAAGGACGATATATGGCTCAGAGATGCACATATTTTTGGCTTGATGAGAGAGGCCTGGAAAAAATGGTCGGAAAATGAAGTTTTCAGATGATAATTTTCGTAGGAAATGCCCGAAAATGAGGTTCTGTGATGAGAGCTTCTATGACCTGGCAGCTTCTCATGTCAGGGGTGCTGATATGTTTAACTAGATAGGTGAAGCTGAACATCCACCTGCTAATGGAGGTACGACCATTTGGAGAGGTTATAGTGGCAAAGACAGGAGAGACCTCAATCTCGAGGTTGCACCTATGTAGAAGGTTTCTATAAGGTCCCCCAAATACTTCATCTTGGCATATGATAAGAAGGTTCTTATGGTCAGAAAATGGCGAACCTCAATTTAGAGGTTCAACCGGATGGAGGTGAAAGATTATCGAAGCTCCCATAGTGAAAATTATGGAGTACAGATCTGGTTCATACCATACTACAGGTCGTAAGGAGAGTCTGCAGGTGAACCTGTGGGGGAAAGAAGGTACGAACCTCCCAACTGAGGAGGTGCAGGTGTGGCTAAATACGAACCTCTTGACCAAGGAGGTACAAATGAACCAGGTATGCAATTGAAACTGTTTATTCAATCTGTTGGGTATGTGGATGTAGCTGTACCTAAAGATGGGAAAGGTGTAGCTATGGAGGTGCTCAGGAAAAAGAACCTTTAACAATGCTTTTGAGCTATAGGCAACAAAGGAATGAGGAATGAGGTTCATGGAAGAGGTTCAACAACTGGAATTAACAAAAAGTCGAATAACAAGAACCTCTACAGGAAGCTAGAAGAGTAAAGGAAGCAATATGGGTCAATCATGGCGGTTTTACCACGCAACTCGAGGTTCAACAGTTGAACCTGGAGCTTCCACTACAATAAGCTACTACAATTCGTTGAGGTTCTCTAAAGGATCCACCTTATGCCATGACGAAATCACTACAGGAAGCTCAATGTAGAATAACGAAGGAATCAAGTTACTGGTAGCCTTAATGTAGGAACCTCAAGATAAAGGTTCCAGTTTTTCGGGGGGTAGTACCACCCATGGCATTGATGCAAATGGCTGCTCTAATGAAGGATAATGAAGGCAAGGTGCACCATGTCGAAGTTATGATTGAGGATTTAAAAAAAAAACAAAACAAAATAGTATAAGGGAACCTCACGGAGTTCTTGGTTGGTCATGTGGCAGCACCTGTAGAAGTAGGTGAAAGCAACTTGTAGGGATGCTCATAACGGAAGCTTCACCAATAGTTGGAAGCTCAGAATATCTAGTTGAAGGCATCAAGCAAAAGGTGTCAAGGTAGATGACGCTGAAACTCCAGCAAAAAAGGCTATTAGGGAAGCTGAAGGCGAATTGGCACCTCTCATAAATTGAAGAGGCAAATGACCTATTCTGAAAAATACAGAAGAAGAAGCATATGAAGCCTCTAAGGTGCTCATCTGATAGAGGAGCCAACAATAAGTTTAAAAGAGGAAGCACCTGGAAATGAACCATCTCAGCTCGTGAAAGCTTCGAGCAATATAATTATGGTAATCATCATGATGAAGAATCTCGAGGAGGTTCACATACTGCAAGCCCCGTAGGTATGATAAGGCACTATAAGTTGGAAGGTGTCTCACAAAGAGGTTCTCCTGCTATAAGCTTCTCGAATATTGGAAGCTGAAATTTGGGAATACATCATGGAAGGAATTGCAGAAGGAGTAGATGATAATAATCTCAATCAGATTCTGGAAAAGATGTTACTGGACAAAGAAGGATATACGACGACCTCTTAGTTATTAAAGAAAGTGGTGCGAGGTTCACATATGGAGCTACCTACCAATCGGCGGATGCAGAATGGAAACCTATGTTAAAGGCATGTAAGCAAGAACCTCTCAAGGGAAAAATCACCGGAAGCTATGAAAGCTCGAGAAATAGTGGAGTTGCATCTTTGCATGCTAAGGTAGTGGAAGGAAATCAGGTGTGACTGAAGACACCATCTTAAAATTGGCAGATGTCGGTAATCTTAATGAAATCTGAAAGATCGAACGGCGACCTGGGTCGCACATGAGCGAAATATTTATCTCAGTTTTGAAGGTGAACCTTACAAGGAGATTGTTATCTATCAAGAGGTAGCTCCCCCCAAGGCACTATATTGGCAGCTTTCTTGTTAAGAGGATGGAGGTTGATTGGCTTTAGCTGCAGGAGTAGCTTCTTCGAATTTCCCCTGCCGGTTGCAGGTTGATTAGATTCAGCTGTAGGAGCAGCTTCTTCGGATTTCACCTGCTGGTTGCAGGTTGATTGGATTCAGCTGTAGGAGCAGCTTCTTCAGATTTCACCTGCTGGTTGCAGGTTGATGTTGCAGGTTGATTGGTTGCAGCTGCAGGAGCAGCTTCTTCGGATTTCACCTGCTGGTTGAAGGTTGATTGGTTTTAGCTATAGGAGCAGCTTCTTCGGATTTCACTTGCTGGTTGCAGGTTGATTAGTTTCAGCTGCAGGAGCAACTTCCTTGGTATTAACCTGCTGGTTGCAGGTTGATTGGTTTCAGCTGCAGGAGCAGCTTCCTTGGTATTAACCTGCTGGTTGCAGGTTGGTTGGTTTCAGCTGCTGGAGCAGCTTCTTCGGATTTCACCTGCTGGTTGCAGGTTGATTGGTTTCAGCTACAGGAGCAGCTTCCTTGGTATTAACCTACTGGTTACAGGTTGATTGGTTTCAGCTGCAGGAGCAGCTTCCTTGGTATTAACCTACTGGTTGGAGGTTGATTGATTTCAGCTGCAGGAGCAGCTTCCTTGGTATTAACCTGCTGGTTGCAGGTTGGTTGGTTTCAGCTGCTGGAGCAGCTTCTTCGGATTTCACCTGCTGGTTGCAGGTTAATTGGTTTCAGTTTCAGGAGCAGCTTCCTTGGTATTAACCTGCTGGTTGCAGGTTGATTGGTTTCAGCTACAGGAGCAACTTCCTTGGTATTAACCTGCTGGTTGCAGGTTGGTTGGTTTCAGCTGCTGGAGCAGCTTCGTCGGTATTAACCTGCTGGTTGCAGGTTGATTGGTTTCTGTTGCAGGTTGGTATTAACCTGCTGGTTGCAGGTTGGTTGGTTTCAGCTGCTGGAGCAGCTTTTTCGGATTTAACTTGTTGGTTGCAGGTTGATTGGTTTCAGCTGCAGGAGCAGCTTCCTTGGTATTCACCCGTTGGTTGCAAGTTGATTGGTTTCAGCTGCAGGAGCAGCTGTAAGAACCCCAAATTTTGGATATAATTAAAACTTTTTATTATGTACTGAGGTAATGGTGAATAGTGATTACGACTACGATGTAACGATTGAGATAATGAATGAAAGGAATAGATTTGGATTCAAATGTTTATATGCCATGAAGAATACTATGGATTGACAACTTAGGTAAGAATAATCTATCTCTTAGGGGAATAAGATATGGCAATTCCAAGCCGGAGAATATTCTCGTGTCATCCGGATCGAAAACGATTAGTCCAGTGGTTCCGTGAAAGGGTTAAGAAACGCCCGAGAAATAGCAAGGACATTGTCACAAATATAGGGAATAAAGGAAGAATATAGAATGAATAGTATTTTTGGTGGAAATGAGAATATTATGAGACGACACTATATAGAAATATTCGGAACGGATTTCCGAGTTCGTATTAGTGATCCAGGGGGAAAATAAGTGTATGTAAAAGCTGTCGGATTCTGAAAAGTCGCACTTTTATTTTCTCCGAGAGTTCCCTGGACACTGAAAGACTTAAGAATTTAACGAAGGGATTTAAGGAATATAAATTCGAAAGTTAGTAAGAAAGATGGAGAATGATGGTATTAATATTAAGAAGATTCCCGGTGAACCCTAATTAGAAATCCGTGAGATATTCCTACGAACGATCAATCGAAAGGAGCAATAACCGGACAAAGAAACAAATAAATGGCCAAGAGATGACATGTGCATTTCGTGGAAAAAGAATGATACAAGTGACTTACATATAAGTCAACTAACAAAGGAATGGTGTAATTACAATTAACCAAGAATGGAGTTGCTTGATATAATGCCAACACTTGGACAAGTAATGGATCAACAAGTGGCAGCAATAGAGTGTTAACAACACAAAAGGCAAGAGATGCATCCAATATAGATAGATATTACTTGTATTATTGCATTAAACACCAAAACACAAAGCAAAACACAAGCTCTCTCCATTTTCTTAAACCTGCCCAGCAAGAACCAATATGAAAGAAAAATTCATATCTCAATTTCTATCCATGATACAATCACCAAATGTTAACCATAGCCTCTCCACTCCATGGGTAATATTCGCTCAAAATTTCATGGCCAACAAAGTTGTATAGCCTAGTCAAATCCATGCTCAAAGTTGGGGAAACAAATCTGCCCAGTTTCTGTCCAGCAGAAAAAGAGGGCTCAAAACCCTAGATAGGAAGCTTCATATCTGATGATCTAGGACTCAAAACAAAGCTTATAAGGAGCCCAAGATGTGGTAAAAATTTGAGAGCTAAATTCTTATTTTTCAATTTGATCTTTCTCAGCTGAGGATCACTCTCATCTGTTTGATAGATAGCAGATCTAAGATCATAGATTTTGTTCCTCCTCATCTCATTTCCCAGCCTGATAAATTTCACTTCCTCTGACTGTGAATTGAAGTCAAGTACTGTGATTCCCAGATCAGTCTTTAACTTTGCAGTACCCTTCTTCATTTCAATGAGATTTCCATTCCAGTCTCTGTACTTAGGAACATATCTGCTATTGCACTTCATCCCTCTGATTGTTAAATTCTGGAGCATTTTCTGTCTGAGCACATTTGCAACTGATTGAGTCCTTTGATTATTCACCTTGAAAAGATATAGAACATATTCTAGTTCTTCCCAATATTTCAATCCAATATCATTCTCACCAATTTTAAATACTGTCCCATCAGCCATAAAGTACAAGAGAAAATCCTTCTTTAAACTCTTCTGATGAACTAACTGTACTGATTCCAGTCTGTCCAAACTCTCTTGAGTGACACCACGACCTGGAACAGCCAGTGAAGAAGGATCTCTAGGACCAGTATATTGCCTTCTATCTTTGTGTGAGCCTAGACCAGCCTTATTGTTGGTGTATACTGAAAATATTTATTTGAAGTATATACATTTATTTCTGGCCTATTTTATTGAGAATCATTTAAATGTTTACATGTTGTCTAAATATTATATATTGTGAATAATCTAGTATCAAATGGGATACAAAATATTAGATTATTAAATACGGTTTATATAATATAATAAGGTTCACAGCACAGGTGGAGTTAGACAATCCACTAGAATGGCTGTAGTATTATTTAGATTAGTTTGTATTGACTAATAAATAATACTAGTATACTTTGTGTATATTGAACAGGATCAAATTTAGAATTGTTCCCTTATACTGATTAAGAAGGTGAACTAAGATTCTATGTTATTATTAATGCTTAGGTTCTTAATTCAGATATAGTAATTGACACGTGTATATTATTTACATGCTTTGATTTATATATGAAATAATTCTTTTGATTTATTTCATTATATTTTGGGTGATGAAATAATATATATGGTGAATATTATTTATTGAAGGAATCCATGTCCTGATAATATTCGGGTTAATGATGTCCCCTTGAAAGCTCAAAAAGATTTAATTATGTGAAACCCTGCAGGTGGATTTATTCCGGCATAATTAAATAAAGGTTGAGTGGATGATCAAGGATAAAAGATATTAATTAAATGAATTATCAGTAATTTATTTAATTAATGGACATGCGATATTTTAAACATGGGGAATTTAATAAGCAAATAATATTGGAACCGAATTAATTAAATTACGGTATTAGGAAAGGTAGTGCAAATATTAATTCTTTAGTGGATTGAATTAATATTTAATTACATTGGGCTAGGCTCAAGATGTAATTAGAAGGCCCAACCTAATTATCCATGATCCCTATTGTAGCCTATATATATTCCTATTCTCTTCTTGCTGGGGGTTGGTCGAAAAAATTTTGTAGCCACCCAGGAGTAAAAAGAGAGGTTAACTTGAGAAGACGAAGGCCACACTTCGCTCAAGGGAATTTGGGAATACAATAGAAGAGCGTGGAATCAACCGTTAACAAGGTGATTTTTCTATTCGTACTCGTTAATTTATTGTATCAAAAATTGCAGTGCCAAGATCTGATTGTCCCAACAATTGGTATCAAGAGCCTGGTTCAATGGTTCTGCGATTTTTGATACGATGTCCATGTCGTAATTATATATGCATGTATATAGTGGTAGGCTTGTATAATTCTGTTTTGCAGGTTGTTATCCACTATTATGGCCATGTATATTTTAATTATGTGTTTGGATTCCACGTGGTTTATCGTGGTTGTAAAACACGAGGGTTGATCGTGTTAGAATAGATTTTACAAAATTAGTTTTGTATTAGATCTATTTTTTTTTGTAATTGTTTGATAGATTTTGTAAAAATCCGGTATCTTGTAACAATTATGTAATTGCTTCCGCTACGTAAGCTTCTGGTGTGTTATATTTTGTTTGTTCCTGGCGGTCCGAAGAGACAAAACAATTGGTGCTGTTAACAAGAAAAGTGATACAGCAACAACATCCCAGGCGCGTGGCATTGGCGCGTATAACACGCGTGGCTCAGCAAAACAATTGTTTTTGTTGTTGTTCTATTTTCTTCCGTACAAGATTAAGGTGAACAATTGAAAACAAAATGGTGGCCAACTAATAGCCGACTACTGTTGGACGAAAATGGGGTGCAGACGTGCAGGAAAATCATGTTGATTCGAATTAATGTTTAATTCGAAGGAATAACAGGAGCTGCAGCAATTAAATTATGGGGCCATAATAGTGGATTTAATTATTGTTTTAATTTTTAATTCCGCTATTTATTTATTTTTTTAATTATTGCATTAAATAAATTTATGTGTGTTGATTAATTATGTGTGTAATTTTTAATTGCATGTTTAACATAATTAGGACGACATGGACATAGATATTTTATTTATTGCTTTAATTAAATGTTTTATGTTGTTAAATTATGTGTGTATTTGGAATGCATGATAGACATAATTGTAACGACATAGGCCCCATTTAATTTTTTAAAATTCCTCAATTTTAATAAAAATTCTAAGTGGGTGAGGGAATTAATTAGGTATTAAATCCCATGGTCTCCATTATTGTTTGTATGTAATTTAACACTATGGCGAATATAAATTGTATACATGTCCACCCATCGTGGCGTATGATTTATGGTGTCAGGTAGTGTTATGGATATTACTAGAGCAAACTTCTTAAATTAATTACGAATATTGAAAGGTATATAGATCACCCTAATTGTTTCATAGAATTCGTTACGAAAATTGAATACTCTTTTGATGTTGACTATGGAGAATTCTGTCTAGGAATTGGGTATTAAGCGAGGCCGTTGTGACTCCTCCAAGACCTGGGAATTATCCATTAATATATCAAACGGATGTATTTGGTTTAAGTAATTTAAGATTTGATAATGGTATACACTTAGCTATGAAAAATAATATATAGTCCACCCTAACGTGGCGTATTATTTAGTAATAGGACCGAAGTAATATTTAAACGAATTTAAGTGGTACATATGTCACCCATCGTGGCGTACCAGATACTTATGGTGTTTAAATATTAGTGCATTAATTTTAATTAATTGTTAGAGGAAACCAATAGGTTTTAAGATTTATGCAACTATCTGATTATGTGTTACATGTATGATTCTCAGGATTAGATCATTATGGGCTTTAATCCACTATTCACCATACTTAAGGGTAACAAACTTACTGGACCGAACTATATTGAATGGAAACGTAATTTGGACATATTGTTGACTGCTGAGGAGTACAAATTTTGTACTTATGAACCCAAGCCAGATCAGCCTGCTGAAGATGCTCCTGAAAGTGAGAAGGAGTATTATAAGCGGTGGGTTAAGGCTGATGAGATGTCGCGATGTTACATTTTGGCAGCAATGTCGGGTATTTTGCAGCATCAGCATCAGGCTATGCCCACTGCTTCAGATATGCTCTTTAATCTCAAGGAACCTTTTGGAGAACAGAATAGGGCTGCTAGGCAAGTAGCAATAAAGGCTTTAATGAACACTCAGATGGCTGAAGGAATACCTGTAAGGGATCATGTTCTCAGGATGATGTCTCATCTGAATGAGATGGAGATCCTTGGTGCTGATATTGATGGGGAAACCCAGATCGATATCATCCTTATGAGTCTGCCCAAAAGTTTTGAGCAGTTCCGCTTGAATTACACCATGAACAAAAGGATGTATAGTCTCGCGGAACTTCTGACAGAACTTCAGGCAGCTGAAGGACTCTTTAAGCAGAATGTTCAAGTGAATGTGGCTGAGAAAGCTTCTTCCTCTAAGCCGAAAGGCAAGAAGAAGAAAAAGGTTCTGTCACAAAAAGCTGGAAAGATTGCTAATGCAGTGGGAGTTCAAGGTGGTGTGAAAAAGCCTAAGGGCAAGTGCTTCAGGTGCAAGCAGTCAGGTCACTAGAAACAGGATTGTCCTCTTCCTAAGAAGACAAACAATACTGGTATGTCTCTTTCTCTAGTTACAGAAACATATATAGCGGCTATATCTACGAGCACTTGGTGTGTAGATACAGGAGCCACTGACCATGTTTGTAACTCTATGCAGGGGTTCCAGCAATCCAGAATGCTTAGAGATGGCGAGATATATGTGTTCATGGGAGATGCTACGAAAGTAGCAGTAGTTGCAGTTGGAATAATTACATTATCTTTTGGCGATGATAGGATTTTGGTTTTGAACAATTGTCTTTATGTACCTTCGTTTAGAAGGAATTTAATTTCGGTTTCTAAACTTGCCATGGATGGTTATAATGTTTGTTTGGATCGTAATGTTTCTATTATGATGAATAAACGAGTTATATGTTCTGGTACATTGCAAGACAATTTATATGTTATTAATCCTATCCAACC
This sequence comes from Saposhnikovia divaricata, assembly GCA_036435485.1. Lineage (NCBI taxonomy): Eukaryota > Viridiplantae > Streptophyta > Magnoliopsida > Apiales > Apiaceae > Saposhnikovia > Saposhnikovia divaricata. Next base: position 155,367,094 of record CM071595.1, read on the forward strand.
AATGCTGCAACATAAGGAAACTAATAACATTCTTTCTAGCTCAAATAAAAGAAAGAAACCTTCTGAATTGAACCAAACATATCTTTGGCACTTAAGATTAGGTCATATTAACTTGAGGAGGATTCAAAGACTGGTAGTAGATGGGCCATTAGGCTCGTTGGCAGTGGAGCCATTTCCAGTTTGCGAATCCTGCTTGGAAGGTAAGATGACTAATAGGCCTTTTAAAGCAAAGGGGAATAGGGCTAAAGAAGTGTTAGAATTGGTTCATACTGATTTATGTGGACCTATGAGTATCCAAGCAAGAGGAGGTTATGAGTATTTTGTCACTTTCATTGACGATTATTCTAGATATGGGTACATTTATTTGTTGCGCCATAAGTCTGAGTGCTTTGAAAAATTCAAAGAGTACAAAGCAAGTGCGGAGAAGCGACATCTTGGAAAATGTATCAAGTCACTACGATCAGATCGTGGTGGCGAATACTTGCTTGGAGAATTTAGGGAATATTTATCAGAAAATGGGATTGCATCCCAGTTGTCTGCACCTGGCACACCTTAGCAGAATGGTGTAGCAGAGAGAAGGAATCAGACTCTTTTAGAGAGTGTTAGATCGATGATGAGTTATTCAGATTTACCCAAGTCGTTCTGGGGATATGCTATAGAAACAGCGGCTTACCTTCTAAACTTGGTACCTTCTAAGTCGGTTCCCAAGACCCCAATAGAATTGTGGACTGGTAGCAAACCAAGTCTAAGACATATTCGGATTTGGGGTTGTCCAGCACATGTGCTGAATAAGAACGCGACCAAGTTAGAATCTCGTACAGAAGTAAGGCTGTTTGTAGGCTATCCCTTGGGAACGAAAGGTTATTCATTTTATAGTCCTAGGGATCGAGATATCATTGTTAGCCCCAATGCTAGATTCTTAGAAGAAGACTATATAATGAACCACAAACCCATGAGTAGTATCGTTTTAGAGGAACTAGTGGGAGGGACAGATAATCCCTAAGTGCCAATAGTACAAGTAGATCAACCACAAGAAAATGCACAACATGTCACTAATACCACACCGGTGCTTCGTCGTAGTGGGAGGGTTGTTCAACAACCTGATAGATTCATGTTTTTGGGAGAGTCCTCGGACTTGGTCTCTGGTGAACATGATGAGGATCCCAGGACATACGAAGAAGCAATTCTAGATAAAGATGCAGATCTTTGGCAAAAGGCAATGGAATCTGAGATGGAATCTATGTATTCTAATCAAGTTTGGGAGCTCGTGGAACCACCCAAAGGTGTAAAACCCATTGGATGTATGTGGATCTACAAGAAGAAAAGAGGATCTGACAAAAAGGTGAAAGCCTGGAAAGCACGACTTGTTGCGAAAGGGTATACTCAGAAAGAAGGGATCGATTATGAGGAAACCTTTTCGCCGGTTGTTATGCTTAAGTCGATCCGGATTCTTTTATCTATAGCAGCTCATCTCGATTATGAGATTTGGCAAATGGATGTCAAGACAGCTTTCCTTAATGGAAGTCTTGAGGAAACCATCTATGTAAGAACCCCAAATTTTGGATATAATTAAAACTTTTTATTAAGTAATGATAAAATGAGGAACAATGATTCCGATAACAAGGTCACCAGCTCTAATGAATGGTGGTTTCAAAGAACAATGATTGTAATGAATGGATATTGCTTTGGACAATGATCCTGATGCATTGGTATATTGTCAGAATAGAGTAATTCGATGGTTGAGGACCTAGATAAGAATAATCTACCATCCAGGAAGGAGCTAATGGATCCTTGAAGGGAAATGAGTACGTGCATAGTGTTTCCCGTACGTGCATAGTGTTTCCCGTACGTGCATAGTGTTTCCTGTACGTGCATAGTAATTTGGTGGATGAATAGTGATTTTGTAAGTTGGAAAACTTTTCACTCCACCCTATGTACGGGACGTGATATGGATGTTTCGAAGTCATATTAGTAATACGCGGAGGAAATAAGTGAATGCAGAGACGATCGGAATTCAGAAATTCCAAATTCTTTTCGGTATAATATTTGACCGGACAGTGGATTAAATATTATTATAATCCAAGAATTGAGATATTAACTTTGAGGATTTGATATTTTGGGATGTTATTATATTTGATTTAAGAATGAAGGTAGGAAACCACTGAGGAGTGGTTATGGCTACAATGTAATTATTGATATTTGGAAAGAATGAATGGAATTCGACCTTTATATGTTTATTTCTTGAAGAATGCTAAAGGGTGACAACATAGGTAAGAATAATCTATCTTCTAAGGGAATAAGATATGGCAACTTCAAGCAAGAGAATACCCTCATGTCATCCAGATCGATAACGATTAATCCAGTAGTTCCGTAAAAAGGTTAAGGAACGATCGAAAGAGAATACGGACAATTGTACCACCATAAGAGAACAAGTAAAGAATACAGAATGAATAGTGTTTGGTGGGAGTATATAATAATATGAGACGACACTATACAGAAGCATTCGGAACGGATTTCCGAGTTCGTATTAGTGATCCAGGGGAAAATAAGTGTATGTAAAAGCTGTCGGATTCTGAAAAACCGCACTTTTATTTTCTCCGAGAGTTCCCTGGACACTGATAGCCTTAAGTATTTAACGAATGGATTTAAGGAATATAAATTGGAAAGTTAGAATGAAAGATGGAGAATGAAAGTATTAATATTAAAGAGGATTCCCGGTAAACCCTAATTAGAAATCCGTGAAATATTCTCACGAACGATCAATCGAAACGGGTAATAACCGGACACAGAAACAAGCTGAGGAAGCAAGAGTCTTGTGTAAGCTACTAGAATAAATATCTAGCAACCAAGTGGCTTAAAGTAACTAGCATACTTGGAGATGGAAGTAGTACTTAGAAAAACCAACCAATACTTAGCCTTCCACCATCCAAAACATAACACTTGTCTCTCCAAATTGCCTCATCCATGACATCACACTCCACTAACACAACTAGGATGAGATATTATCTATCCAAATTCACTTTATGCAAAATTGACCAAGGAAAAGCAAGAAACCAAGCAAACACTCTCCATTCCTTTCTTTTCTTCAAAGTTTCGGCCAAGGAGCTAGAAAAGGAGGTTCCCACCATTGTTTGTTCTTCTAATTTTTAGGGTAAGTACTACATATCATAGCTTAGATCCCCTAGAAATTTCAGTCTCAAATTCACTTCCTTTCATTTTCAAATAAATCATCAAAGGTGATGATGAATAGTGTTTCTAAGAACTAATCTTTGTTTTTCTTGTTTTCATGGTTGATCCTAGCTAAGTTAAGGCCATCCAAGGGCAATACCAAGCTTTGTGAGGCTATTACATACTACAAGGAAGGTATAAGACTTGAAAACCCTTGCTCTACTTTGAGTTTTAAGCATGTTCTTGATGGATCTAGCTTAGTTATGATTATGTTCATGTTATAAGCATGTTTAGTTAGTGATTTGTGATTGGATTAACATGATGAGTTTGATACTAAGATCAGTGGCTTCTGGTCTTGTTGGGGTGCTTATTATGTGTATAAGTTGATTAGATGCCCGGTGTGGCTTGGTTGTTGCGTAATGAATTTTAGAACGCTCGATTCGTAGCCGTCGTAATGCCCGATTTTCATTAACACTAAGAAACCGAACTGGTCAGTAGCCATAACTCTCTGTTCTTGGAACGTTAATGAACTCTTCTGATAGATTTTTGAACATAGATCACTTTGGCGAAAGAATCGAAGCATTTTGATTTACGGTTTAGGAATTATGACCAAATTACTAAAAGTAGTTCGAATCCGTAAACGAAAGTTCGTAACTGAAATTGAACCCTCGTAAACTATGTAACGTCAGGGAGAATCTTGATAAATAAATACTAGGGGTAAGAAGGAAGGTGTGAAAGAAAACCGTATGTCAAAAAGAGCATTTTTCGATTTATTAAAAATGTTCGAGTCAAGGTTAAACGCGAACGAACCCCTAAAAGACGACTCTTTTATAACTTCGGTAAAACACTTAGAAAACGGGCGATAAAACTCGGAGTATAATATTGGTTCGTAACGATCAACCTTAGAACTCATATGACTTAAGTATGTCCCAAGTATAAGTGCAGTGACATGTCGTATTAACGAACGAATGTCAGGTCGGATCAGTGATAATAAGTAATCCACTAAAAAGGGGTATAACGAGATAACTCGAGAACGTGTTTCGAATTAAGTATAACTTAACTTTTAATATGTTAAGTGATTAATCCCGAATGCCTTGGCTATTTATAGATCACCAAGCTGAACCGGGACCCGCTACCACTACCCCTTACCGTACTCGACTACCAGGCAAGTTTCAATTCCCTTCTTTTAGGCTGTTGTTGTGATTGAATAAATATATATATATATATATATATATGATTGCTGATATACATATGCCATTGCATGCATGCCTACTTTCAAGTTGAATTGATATACTTGTTCCCTGAATGTTATTGTTGGCTTATAAGCTAGATAGTTATACATCAGTTATAAGCCGGTTATTGTAAGACCCTCATAGAAGGGCGTATACATCTTATTCATCAAATATAGACCGGGAGTCAATATTTCTTGATATATCGAGATTACCTCGGAGGAAAATATTTAAGTAAATATTTTCCATTATTCGGGCGACGAATATTATTTGAATATTCGTTCGAGATTATTTATTTTAACGATCTTTACTTCAAATAATTATTTGAACGTAACTATTCGACGAATAATATTTTTAATATTCATTCAGAGTCGAATTATTTATCGATTATTATTGCGAATATTCTTCTAAAGGTTGGACTACTAAATGAATATTAATTGGATATTCATTTAGAATATTATTCATTAAATGAATATTACTTTTGAGTATTCATTTAAGACAGTAATTACCTATCGAATATTATTTTAATGTTCATCTGAAACTTGATTTATTTATCGAGTCTTATCTCGAATATTCCTTTAAAGCTTGGATTACTAAATGAACATTACTTGATATTCATTTAGAATATTATCCATTAAATGAATATTACTTTATCAATATTCATTTAAATTCCTAATTAATTATGAATATTATTTTGAATATTCATCCAGGGTTCTATTTAATCAATGAAGATTATTTTAAATATTTTAAATATTCCTTTCAGGTCTTATTAATTAATGAATGTTATTTGGAATATTCATTTGAATGTTTAGTTATGCAATAAATATTCTCTCGATATTTCTTCAAGAATTATTTGAGAGATACTCTGATTAAAGATATTCTTTCATATTCCTAAATATTCCGTAAAATATTTTAATTCAATAAATATTCTCTGAATATTTATTCCATACTTAGAATAACCTCGATAAGGTTTATCTTCTTCGATTATTACAGAAAATATTTCGGAGTCATATTATTATTAATCTTATATCAAGAAAGGTTCTCAGACATCATTCTTCTTTGAGTCTATCTCCTTAATAATAGGGAACCTTACTTGGAAAATGTTATTTATCTTGTCGACTTCCCGGTCATAAAGTATTCCCTTCACTCGCAACTCGGGTGCTGTTGACTTATTAAGTCGTTGCTTACCTTCTCATCTTTCGAGGGGTAAGATTACTGGAACAAGTTGATATCCGTTACCAAGTAATAGCTTGGGAGTTATTGGTAAATTTTCCTTTCCAACTAGATACGACTACTTTGTGGAGTCTTATCAACAAGTATTATACTTGGGGAAAGGGGGACGAACGTTACATTCAGAATCATGAATTCTATTTGAACTAGGAGTCGTGTAAGAGGCCGAGTAGCGCCGGTCCATCCCCTTTGGCCCAACCGTTGGCCGGGGAGAGCTAGCAAGGCGGTATACAAGTAAAGCAGTCAGTTCTTCCTTCTACCGGTAGTAAATCTAAATTGAGTTGTACGATCTCGACTGATCATCAAGATTGGAACAGCGGGCGCGGTGAATACTCCATCATTGGTTCATCATCCAAATTTATTTATTTCCTGCAACATGATTACTGTTGGCAGAGTTGGAAAAGGGTCATAACTGGAATTGCAACCTTTTCTTGCAAACTCCTCTTCTTAATAACAATAAGAATATCTCGCTTACTTTGATGTAGCAGATATTTCTACAAACAAATACTTTAAGTTACCTTGTAACTTCATCGTTCATATTATACTGGCATCATTTTCGTAAATGCATGGCATATGGTTTGAAAGATACTTTTGAACTGTTATTCATTATCGTTCAGTTATATATTATTGTTGGTGGGCTATTGCTCACCCTTGCTTTATTATTATATCACAACAACAGCTAGATCAGATGACTCGCTCAAGGCGCACTCGACGCGGGTGAGGACGATGAGACTACCAGAGCTGAAGAAGAAGCTATTGGTAGGGTATATTTATTCTTTCAGTACCAAGAATATGGTATAGTATGACTTATGTAAATGGATGGCAAAGAGTATGTATTTTTATTGAAATCCTTTTGGATTGTAAGAACTCATAATGTGATTAATAAAAATTTGATTGTTACTCTGATTTCATCTCTGGGACTATAACGGGTGTGTTTTATATTGTTGTGTTGGGTTATAGAGACGTAATTTATTTTATGTTAAGGAAAGTTCAATTGTTGTGGACAGAATTGGAAACCGAAACCACCGGATCCCGGACCCCGGATCTGGGGGTGTTACAGAAGTGGTATCAGAGCGTACGTTATAAACCCCAGAGATGAGGTGACGTTAAAACAATAAATTCAATAAGATAATAAGAACTCTTGCCAAGTTCATAGTCGGACTACTTAATGTAGTGATGACATATAAAACCCTTATGGGAACTCGTAAGTATAATGATAGTAACTTAGCTCGATATCGTATCGACGAGTTAGGCGACTGACCTTGAGGAATACGAGCAACAGCGCGATGATGCTTTATATGCTGAAGATCAGCGGGTAATTCGATGGAGTACCCTACTGGAGACCCGGAAGAGGTTCCAGCAGATAAGGAAAATCCTGTTAGGATAAGGAGCTTACCCATCGGTAATGAGGGTCGCACCCAGAATGACTGTGATGATTAAGATATGGTGCTCAGAAAAGTGAGTATAAAGAACCGAGATATTATTAAGAGATCTGAAGATGCTTGTTGAATTCATAGCCGGACTACCAGATGTAGTACCAGCAAGAAAGAAGGATTGGAAGAAATACTTGAGATCTTATACGGAAAAAAAAAGATGAGAATCCTTAGAGATTTTCATCTTAATAAAGAAAGAGCTAGAGGGATGTATGATTATCAAAGACATCGATTTAGGGCGAGGAACAGAGTCCCTAGGAATAGTTGAGAAGGAGGCAGTAAGTGCCATATCATTTGATAAATGAATTAGTATGAATATGGTCAGTAATAATTCGCCATGAGAAGGCAGGTGTCGTAGGTTGTAAATTATGGAACCAAATTGAGGTTAATAAAGTGGTTTTATTAAGGAAAATGTTCATTTTATGAATGAATCATTTAGAAAGTAAAAACATTGGGAAGTGACAGCATGATTGGATAAAGTTATATAAGGAAGTAGTAAGCAAGACAATGATCTCAGAACCTACCGGAAGATAAGACCAGTGAGTCAAGATGAACTCGTAATGAGACTACTGCCAGAGACTGAGTATAGAGTTAATTCAACTCAGTTAAATGATGAACCAGAAACATTAGATGCATGTGATTCAGAGGAATATTAAATTCCTTCTTCTCTTTGAATGGATTATAGTAGTACCTTAAGTTTATTCCGATGCGGAATAATAATAGATCAAGTAATACGATCAGCAGTTAAAGAGAAAAATGTGAGAAAATCTTCCTGGAGCTAAAAGGTGAAATTGGTAATGACGAAGAGCTGGCATTGCTTAATGGAAAAAGGAGACTTTGTGCTTCCAATGACGTTTCGCATAAAGGGTTAGGTAGACCGACATTTGGTAGTATTGAATATCAGGACGTTGTGACAGGTTTCAGTTTGAAACTATTGATTCCCTTCTAAGGGATGGATATAATTGATTCCTCTCCAGTGGGTAAACTTCCAATCTGATGATGATTATTTCGTTAACTATGACTGCTTATGATTCCACCTGCTTGGAGGTTCAAAGAACTATTCTTCAGGTTTCGAAACTGGTCTCCTTAATGTTACAAGTAGGTGGGTAGATTGATCAAAATTTCCTTGAATCTGGAAAGGAATCCGGTGAATTTTGGCAAACCTTGTCTTTCTGATTATCAGAGAATGTCATGGAAGAGAGAATGTCATGCAAACCCTGTGATTTGGGTAAGGATGCTGTAAAATGGGTTAGTAAACGGACCCTGAGCATTACAATCGACGGTAGTGATAAAAGGATGAAGTGAGATTGGACGAGAACAGGAAATGTAAGTAAGAAACTAGCCGGACGGAGAAACTCCGGGATTGACTTAAGTGAAAAGGCTGTTATGCCAGGAATGGTAAGCTTGCGTGGCACGCGGGATTGATAAGAATAGTTGAAAAGATAAAAGTGGAGGAAAGGTGACCGGAGACGGTGCCGAGTAGTCGATTAAGACTTATATGGAGTAAAGTTTTGGAAAGGTAGAAAGGTATCAAAGAAGAAGGCACTATGCCGGCAATTGCTAGAAAAGTAATGCTATTAGCCAACCCCTAAAATCATATATTTTTATTTTAGTGTGGCCAGTTGAGGCCAAGTCACAACGGACTATAAAGTGACTAGACCAGCAATGAAAAGAAAAAGCAGGGTTGCTTCTAAGTAAGCACCGACTGCAAGGGCTTCTGATATAAAGGAAATATTAATGAGATCGTAGGAGTCTTCTACTAAACTTTTTGCAACCCATGTTTTGATGGGGAATTTACTAGACCTTTTTGGGATGGGGTAACCCGTACTAAAGTGACTCATGTGTATATGGTTGTCCAAGATTACGAGTAAAATGGAAGTATAGTGACTTGAGATGTATGATGTTAGGGTATCATGAATACCCTGAACATATTACGACTAAGGGAAGTAAACAACGAAGGTTTATGAAGAGAGTATAGAAATGGTCAGAGATGGATCAGTATGCTGTAGAAATTTTGTCTAAGGCAAGTACATTTGAGAAGAACGATAAGTACTAAGAGATTCACGTTGAACTCGACCAATATCTTCCAAAACATCCTTGCTGCCATTACCAAGTTCTGTAAGAGAGGAGATAGGCATATGTTGCCTTTTTGGAAGGCCAAATAGGCTGATAACTATCTGAAAGAAGAGGATGGCATTAAGCCACCGATCGATTATCAAATGAGAATGATTGAAAAGAGACCTTTATTAAGGATACATGATCTGATTACCAATTATAAGATGCAAGAATTCTTTGGCAGTTGAATTAAGGATAGGATATCCATAAATTAAGACAAACCCTAGGGAATGCACAAGGGGTGGCATTAACCCTAATAACGACATTATGACTTCAGATGATATGAGTTGGACTTGCTAAGGCAACAATGACCGGTAAGGATTATTAAAAAGAGTTCTGGAAAGAACTTAGATAGAATTATTAGAGTATTGATCAATGACATTTTGATATACCCTGTACCCAGAAAATACAGGAGGAAGGATGAGGATGACCTATGAAACCTTACAAGGAAAAAGGTAATATTCCGAACTTCAAAATGGAAGTTTGGTAAGGAATGTATGACATAGTAACAGTAATGCCAGATGAGGCATGTATGAGACCCTGAGGAAGTATGGATTGAACCTATAAAGGTTGAGATTATCCTAAGATAAGGAAAGAACTAAGAAGAGAAGTATCCTAAGTAGGATTGGGAATAAACGTGATAAAGTTCCCACGGGTAGGTGGAAGCAATGACTTATGGAGAAAGACTGTTAAATATATTTTTCTCCATCAGCAGAGCTTAAGGGAGAATGCTTTCACCCAAAAATGATGGGAATGAGGTAGAAATGTTTGAATTGGAATATATCCAAGGAACAAGGATTACCAGAAATTATTATTATCAGGAAAGGCCAATGAGGTGGCCGACAGTCTAAGTATAAAGGAATAATTATAAATGTTCATACCGAAGAAACAAAATGATATTTGGAAAGACCTTGAAGGTCATATTGGAGTGGAGGAAGTTACATTCCTTTTGATGATTGTGCAAGAATCGAAGGTAATAATAGTTTAAGTAAAGATTCGATTCCTGATGGAGTCTTAAGCATATTACGTACCTTAGAAGGTCCCGTTTTGAGGCAAACCAGGACCATGGTACAAAATTGATGAAGTAAACCGTTAAGTTTCCAGTCTTTTATGGAAGATGCATAAGTGATAGTTTCATCAACCGGACCTAGCTGCGATGCTTGAAACTCCTCCGCAATTCTATCTACTTCATGTTATATCTACATCAAGTTCAGGAAGTGTTCCTTATGGATAAGGAATAGTGATTACTTTGTCTCCCTAAGGGATTTGAAACCCGTAGGGTTAGCTATTAATGCACTACGTAAACAACAAGCAATGGTGATTCTTCTAAGAAAGTAGATGACAATGTAAAGATAAAGAAAGTGCTGCCATTGATTAACTAAATGGCATGTTGATGAATGACAAGCAAGTTTGTGTTAGTGTACTTCTGCACAAACAAGATAGAGAATATGAGGTTGATAATTCGTGATGCTAAACGTATTCCCGTAGAAAGAATTAATGAGACTTGGAGGGAAGGGCGGTTGAGCCCACGACTTATTGGGCCACTTGAGAGGTTAAAGTGTTCGAGCGGCGGTATTCGAGCCAGCCTTACCCCCAAAATTATAGCACGGTCATAACGGGTTTTCATGTGGCCAGGCTACGCCAGTAAAATGCAGATGTTCAACAGATGATAGGAGTACGAGCATGTAGATATACGACCTGGTCTGACTTACGAAAGACAACCTGTGGAAAACCACGGATAGAAAAGAACAAGTAATGAGAAACAAAGTTGGCAGAAGTAGATTATATGAATCTAAGTTAAAGGAATCGGGCCAGATTCATTTCGGAAAGTTTAAATTGAAATAACGTGATGATTATAGAATAAATGAGACGGAATATCGATAAGGAGGTACCAAGTGCAAAAAGGTGTCTCAATAAAGAGGTGACGGTGAAAGTAAATAATAGAAATGAGTAAGAATCAGCTAATAAGAAGGATGTGATTGATAAAGAAAAGGGTGGGGAAGCAACTATGGAATGAGAAGCAAGGAATGTTATGAATGGGTTTTCTAATGAATTCTCAGGATGACAACCTGATAGTGTCAATATTATAGTTATGAAAAAGCTAGTAACATGATATGGGATGTCAGTAATAATGATGTCAAGTGAGAAATCTAAGATTTAACCTGAAAGGTTGAAGGATTTCCCGAATGTGAGTATCGCTAAGATTGAACAAGAGTATTTGTCCATAGAATAATGGACAAAGCAGCAAGATATGTTGACACGTGAGATTGCGATCAAATAGTATTGGATATAATTATGATTAATTTCTTCTTTGATAAACCTCTATAGTTCAGAGGTAAATTCTGAGTATGATATTCTACAATCATGAAAGCTTTCTATAATCCTTTAGAACTCTTTTCTCTTCTTCTCTCTTATTCATCTTCTTTATGAATTGAGAAGAACAACCCTTTTAGGAGGGGAGGTACTGCTACGTGACTATCTGTCTATGTGATAGAAGTCTAAGTGGAATACCGTGACTTGTTTAATTGCTTGTCAAGTACTAAAGGCTGGCCCCCTTCTGTACTAACTATGCAATATAACAACTGTTCAATTGATCATAGTGATCTCTCAATAAATCTTTCCACTTCTCTATATTGATCGAGATTGCGAAGATTAAAGCAATCAGGAAATGCACAGTACGAGCGAGGTTACCTCCCAATTCGTAGGGTGATAGTGATACCAATGTTACTGCAGGTATCAATAAGGATAAGACTGAGTAAGAATATAACCCGGATAGTGAGTTGTACGAAAAGTAGCAACGTTGATGGAAAAAGGATACAATATGGATTGTAGCACTAGAAGATGTGCTGAGGAAGGGTAGAACGACTAAGAATTGACCGGGAAGCTAAAAAAAGTGAACGACAGGCAAACGACTCTTTGCTTCCTACCTGATTCCGGGACGGAATCCTTTTAAGGAGGGGAGACTGTAAGAACCCCAAATTTTGGATATAATTAAAACTTTTTATTAAGTAATGATAAAATGAGGAACAATGATTCCGATAACAAGGTCACCAGCTCTAATGAATGGTGGTTTCAAAGATCAATGATTGTAATGAATGGATATTGCTTTGGACAATGATCCTGATGCATTGGTATATTGTCAGAATAGAGTAATTCGATGGTTGAGGACCTAGATAAGAATAATCTACCATCCAGGAAGGAGCTAATGGATCCTTGAAGGGAAATGAGTACGTGCATAGTGTTTCCCGTACGTGCATAGTGTTTCCCGTACGTGCATAGTGTTTCCTATACGTGCATAGTAATTTGGTGGATGAATAGTGATTTTGTAAGTTGGAAAACTTTTCACTCCACCCTATGTACGGGACGTGATATGGATGTTTCGAAGTCATATTAGTAATACGCGGAGGAAATAAGTGAATGCAGAGACGATCGGAATTCAGAAATTCCAAATTCTTTTCGGTATAATATTTGACCGGACAGTGGATTAAATATTATTATAATCCAAGAATTGAGATATTAACTTTGAGGATTTGATATTTTGGGATGTTATTATATTTGATTTAAGAATGAAGGTAGGAAACCACTGAGGAGTGGTTATGGCTACAATGTAATTATTGATATTTGGAAAGAATGAATGGAATTCGACCTTATTATGTTTATTTCTTGAAGAATGCTAAAGGGTGACAACATAGATAAGAATAATCTATCTTCTAAGGGAATAAGATATGGCAACTTCAAGCAAGAGAATACCCTCATGTCATCCAGATCGATAACGATTAATCCAGTAGTTCCGTAAAAAGGTTAAGGAACGATCGAAAGAGAATACGGACAATTGTACCACCCTAAGAGAACAAGTAAAGAATACAGAATGAATAGTGTTTGGTGGGAGTATATAATAATATGAGACGACACTATACAGAAGCATTCGGAACGGATTTCCGAGTTCGTATTAGTGATCCAGGGGGAAAAAAGTGTATGTAAAAGCTGTCGGATTCTGAAAAACCGCACTTTTATTTTCTCCGAGAGTTCCCTGGACACTGATAGCCTTAAGTATTTAACGAATGGATTTAAGGAATATAAATTGGAAAGTTAGAATGAAAGATGGAGAATGAAAGTATTAATATTAAAGAGGATTCCCGGTAAACCCTAATTAGAAATCCGTGAAATATTCTCACGAACGATCAATCGAAACAGGTAATAACCGGACACAGAAACAAGCTGAGGAAGCAAGAGTCTTGTGTAAGCTACTAGAATAAATATCTAGCAACCAAGTGGCTTAAAGTAACTAGCATACTTGGAGATGGAAGTAGTACTTAGAAAAACCAACCAATACTTAGCCTTCATAACATCACACTCCACTAACACAACTAGGATGAGATATTATCTATCCAAATTCACTTTATGCAAAATTGACCTTATAAGCCTTATAAGCCTTCAAAACATAACACTTGTCTCTCCAAATTGCCTCATCCATGACATCACACTCCACTAACACAACTAGGATGAGATATTATCTATCCAAATTCACTTTATGCAAAATTGACCAAGGAAAAGCAAGAAACCAAGCAAACACTCTCCATTCCTTTCTTTTCTTCAAAGTTTCGGCCAAGGAGCTAGAAAAGGAGGTTCCCACCATTGTTTGTTCTTCTAATTTTTAGGGTAAGTACTACATATCATAGCTTAGATCCCCTAGAAATTTCAGCCTCAAATTCACTTCCTTTCATTTTCAAATAAATCAACAAAGGTGATGATGAATAGTGTTTCTAAGAACTAATCTTTGTTTTTCTTGTTTTCATGGTTGATCCTAGCTAAGTTAAGGCCATCCAAGGGCAATACCAAGCTTTGTGAGGATATTACATACTACAAGGAAGGTATAAGACTTGAAAACCCTTGCTCTACTTTGAGTTTTAAGCATGTTCTTGATGGATCTAGCTTAGTTATGATTATGTTCATGTTATAAGCATGTTTAGTTAGTGATTTAGTGATTGGATTAACATGATGAGTTTGATACTAAGATCAGTGGCTTCTGGTCTTGTTGGGGTGCTTATTATGTGTATAAGTTGATTAGATGCCCGGTGTGGCTTGGTTGTTGCGTAATGAATTTTAGAACGCTCGATTCGTAGCCGTCGTAATGCCCGATTTTCATTAACACTAAGAAACCGAACTGGTCAGTAGCCATAACTCTCTGTTCTTGGCAAGTTAATGAACCCTACTGATAGAGTTTTGAACATAGATCACTTTGGCGAAAGAATCGAAGCATTTTGATTTACGGTTTAGGAATTATGACCAAATTACTAAAAGTAGTTCGAATCCGTAAACGAAAGTTCGTAACTGAAATTGAACCCTCGTAAACTATGTAACGTCATGGCGAATCTTGATAAATAAATACTAGGGGTAATAAGGAAGGTGTGAAAGAAAACCGTATGTCAAAAAGAGCATTTTTAGATTTATTAAAAATGTTCGAGTCAAGGTTAAACGCGAACGAACCCCTAAAAGACGACTCTTTTATAACTTCGGTAAAACACTTAGAAAACGGGCGATAAAACTCGGAGTATAATATTGGTTCATAACGATCAACCTTATAACTCATATGACTTAAGTATGTGCCAAGTATAAGTGCAGTGACATGTCGTATTAACGAACGAATGTCAGGTCGGATCAGTGATAATAAGTAATCCACTAAAAAGGGGTATAACGAGATAACTCGAGAACGTGTTTCGAATTAAGTATAACTTAACTTTTAATATGTTAAGTGATTAATCCCGAATGCCTTGGCTATTTATAGATCACCAAGCTGAACCGGGACCCGCTACCACTACCCCTTACCGTACTCGACTACCAGGCAAGTTTCAATTCCCTTCTTTTAGGCTGTTGTTGTGATTGAATAAATATATATATATGATTCCTGATATACATATGTCATTGCATGCATGCCTACTTTCAAGTTGAATTGATATACTTGTTCCCTGAATGTTATTGTTGGCTTATAAGCTAGATAGTTATACATCAGTTATAAGCCGGTTATTGTAAGACCCTCATAGAAGGGCGTATACATCTTATTCATCAAATATAGACCGGGAGTCAATATTTCTTGATATATCGAGATTACCTCGGAGGAAAATATTTAAGTAAATATTTTCCATTATTCGGGCGACGAATATTATTTGAATATTCGTTCGAGATTATTTATTTTAACGATCTTAACTTCAAATAATTATTTGAACGTAACTATTCGACGAATAATATTTTTAATATTCATTCAGAGTCGAATTATTTATCGATTATTATTGCGAATATTCTTCTAAAGGTTGGACTACTAAATGAATATTAATTGGATATTCATTTAGAATATTATTCATTAAATGAATATTACTTTTGAGTATTCATTTAAGACAGTAATTACCTATCGAATATTATTTTAATGTTCATCTGAAACTTGATTTATTTATCGAGTCTTATCTCGAATATTCCTTTAAAGCTTGGATTACTAAATGAACATTACTTGATATTCATTTAGAATATTATCCATTAAATGAATATTACTTTATCAATATTCATTTAAATTCCTAATTAATTATGAATATTATTTTGAATATTCATCCAGGGTTCTATTTAATCAATGAAGATTATTTTAAATATTTTAAATATTCCTTTCAGGTCTTATTAATTAATGAATGTTATTTGGAATATTCATTTGAATGTTTAGTTATGCAATAAATATTCTCTCGATATTTCTTCAAGAATTATTTGAGAGATACTCTGATTAAAGATATTCTTTCATATTCCTAAATATTCCGTAAAATATTTTAATTCAATAAATATTCTCTGAATATTTATTCCATACTTAGAATAACCTCGATAAGGTTTATCTTCTTCGATTATTACAGAAAATATTTCGGAGTCATATTATTATTAATCTTATATCAAGAAAGGTTCTCAGACATCATTCTTCTTTGAGTCTATCTCCTTAATAATAGGGAACCTTACTTGGAAAATGTTATTTATCTTGTCGACTTCCCGGTCATAAAGTATTCCCTTCACTCGCAACTCGGGTGCTGTTGACTTATTAAGTCGTTGCTTACCTTCTCATCTTTCGAGGGGTAAGATTACTGGAACAAGTTGATATCCGTTACCAAGTAATAGCTTGGGAGTTATTGGTAAATTTTCCTTTCCAACTAGATACGACTACTTTGTGGAGTCTTATCAACAAGTATTATACTTGGGGAAAGGGGGACGAACGTTACATTCAGAATCATGAATTCTATTTGAACTAGGAGTCGTGTAAGAGGCCGAGTAGCGCCGGTCCATCCCCTTTGGCCCAACCGTTGGCCGGGGAGAGCTAGCAAGGCGGTATACAAGTAAAGCAGTCAGTTCTTCCTTCTACCGGTAGTAAATCTAAATTGAGCTGTACGATCTCGACTGATCATCAAGATTGGAACAGCGGGCGCGGTGAATACTCCATCATTGGTTCATCATCCAAATTTATTTATTTCCTGCAACATGATTACTGTTGGCAGAGTTGGAAAAGGGTCATAACTGGAATTGCAACCTTTTCTTGCAAACTCCTCTTCTTAATAACAATAAGAATATCTCGCTTACTTTGATGTAGCAAATATTTCTACAAACAAATACTTTAAGTTACCTTGTAACTTCATCGTTCATATTATACTAGCATCATTTCCGTAAATGCATGGCATATGGTTTGAAAGATACTTTTGAACTGTTATTCATTATCGTTCAGTTATATATTATTGTTGGTGGGCTATTGCTCACCCTTGCTTTATTATTATATCACAACAACAGCTAGATCAGATGACTCGCTCAAGGCGCACTCGACGCGGGTGAGGACGATGAGACTACCAGAGCTGAAGAAGAAGCTATTGGTATGGTATATTTATTCTTTCAGTACCAAGAATATGGTATAGTATGACTTATGTAAATGGATGGCAAAGAGTATGTATTTTTATTGAAATCCTTTTGGATTGTAAGAACTCATAATGTGATTAATAAAAATTTGATTGTTACTCTGATTTCATCTCTGGGACTATAACGGGTGTGTTTTATATTGTTGTGTTGGGTTATAGAGACGTAATTTATTTTATGTTAAGGAAAGTTCAATTGTTGTGGACAGAATTGGAAACCGAAACCACCGGATCCCGGACCCCGGATCTGGGGGTGTTACAATCTATATGCAACAACCAAAAGGATTCATTAGGGAAGGCCAAGAGCATCTTGTTTGTAAGCTTAAGAGGTCTATTTATGGACTAAAACAAGCTTCTAGGGACTGGAATATTCGTTTTGATCAGGCAGTCCAGTCATATGGATTTGATCAAAGTCCAAGCGAATCATGTGTGTATAAGAGAAGTGAGGGTAATGCAGTGGTTTTTCTAGTACTGTATGTTGATGACATTTTACTCATTGGAAACAATGTTAAGATGTTGTCATCAGTAAAGGCATGGTTGTTCAAACAATTTGAAATGAAGGACTTAGGTGAAGCGGCATACATCCTTGGGATCAAAGTAATAAGGGATCGCAAGAAAAGGATGTTGGCTTTATCTCAAGAGCCCTACATTGATGAAGTATTAGCTCGTTTTAACATGCAGAACTCTAAGAAAGGTTTTCTACCTTTTAAGCATGGAGTGGCTCTATCCAAGGAGCAATGTCCTTCGACACCTAAGGATATAGAGAGCATGAAAGCAGTTCATTATGCTTCGGCATGTGGAAGCTTAATGTATGTTATGTTATGTACGAGGCCTGACATCTGCTTTGCTGTAGGCATGGTTAGTAGATATCAGTCGAACCCAGGTCAGGAACATTGGAGTGCAGTAAAAACTATACTCAAGTACCTGAGAAGGACTAAGGAGTATATGTTAATTTACAAGGCCTCAGATCTATTTCCTTTGGGATATACTGATTCAGATTTCCAATCAGATAGGGATAAGAGGAAATCGACCTCGGGATATGTTTTTACTTTGGGAGGTGGAGCCGTTATATGGAGGAGTGTAAAGCAGAAATGCATTGCAGACTCTACCATAGAAGCCGAGTACGTGGCGGCCTCTGAGGCTGCAAAGGAGGCTGTATGGTTCAGGAACTTCCTTTTGGACTTGGATGTGGTACCTAATTTGCCTAGGAGCTTGACAGTGTATTGTGATTGAAAGAATTTACGAAATAAGAGGAAGCGCAAATAACAATTATTTCCGTAAAAACCGTGTATCGCACATATAGAAAATCATGTAAAAATGAATAAACGAGGAATCGTGATCATACCTTGAAAAATCGAAGCTTTATAAAATGGTTTCTCGCAGTTGCTTCTCAGAGTGTGAAGCACTCTACCGGTATCCACCAAGATAAATTTCTTCGATGAAGCTTTTTATAAAAACAAGGTTTTATAAAAATGGAGGTTTGAGAGAGAGAGAGAGAGAGATGAAGAAGATGGAGGCTTTAAGTTTTTCACAAAAACCAAGTGTCTCATACTCTTCTCATCTCATTCTATTTATAGGGCACAAGTAGGTTTTTTTAACATAATTAATATATCATTATATATTAATATATAAATCCTACACTTTACCTTATAAAATGTTAAATAATAATTAAAACAATTTTAATCATTATTAAAACAACTTGCTCTCTCAAAATACCTTCATCAATAAATTAATCTTTTTATGGTGTGACCCTGTAGGTTCAATATTAAGCCGGTAGTAGAAATAAATAATAATAAACCTTTTATTTATTATTTATATGAATTCTAAAATTCATTAAATATAATTAACTGATTAATTATATTTATTCTACATCGTGAGTGATGCTTCTCAACATATCGCGACTATCCGGATAATATGAATTCACTGCTTAGAATACCAAGAACCTGTCAGTGACTAGTTACCGTACAATCAATTCCTTCTACCCTACAATATCCCGATTAAATACAAGGCATGGATCTCGTGTCAGGCCTATCAAATTTAATCATATGATTTCTTATTCATAACGCAAAGTTCATATTAATGCAAATTAGAAACTCCTTTCTAATTTCATACACTCTGGCCAGAGATTCCAGAACTCGCATACTAAGAATAACATAGGATATTCACTTCCTTACTAGAAGGGGTAGATTCTTTATTGATCGTTAACTATCTCCATACATAAATCCCTGTACCCAGAATAGACCTAATGTATGTCCTTGAGACTAAGGACTAAACCAAAGCACAGTTCATTATATATAAGATAACTTTAACGATCTCAAGTCTAAGGACACTTGTACAACTATCACTCAGTGAATAACTATTGACACGTGAGTAAACTCCATTAGTTGTCCAACTTATCGAGTCATGTTCAGTGAACTTATTCCCTAATAAGCACCTACATACTAGCTATAGTGTCACCACACAAATGCCTATGAGAACAGACATCCTCCTGACGGGAGCAAGCATAATATGTACCGATCTTTGCGGATTCACTAACTTCCAATTAGTTATCCTATGATCAGGAACTGTTTAAGTCTAGAGTTATCATCTTCTAGATCTCACTATTATAATCTCATTATAATTATAGAAGCTTTACTCTAAACTGTGGAACATCTTATTTAAAACACTTTAAACAGATAATGCCCGTAATAAAATCAAAACAAGTCTTTTATTATTATTATTAATGAAATCAAACAAGAATACATGAAAGTTCTTCCTAACTCATCATACATGATTGGATTTAGGACAAACACTTTCAATCTCCCACTTGAACTAAAGCCAATCACCCTGGTATCTAATACCCATCTTCTCTTTATGACGATCAAAGTGAATCTGAGACAATGACTTTGTGAGTGGGTCTGCTATGTTGTTATGTGTGTCAACTCTCTCAACCTTGACATCTCCCCTTTCAATGATCTCCCTAATCAAATGAAAGCGCCGCAAAACATGTTTGGAATTTTTATGAGACCTAGGTTCCTTGGCTTGTGCTATTGCTGCATTGTTATCACAATACAACACAATAGGCTCTTCAATGCTTGGAACAACTCCCAACTCAGAAACAAATTTCCTCATCCAAACGGCTTCTTTTGCAGCCTCACTTGCAGCTATATACTCTGCTTCCGCTGTGGAGTCATCCGTTGTCGACTGTTTGGAACTCTTCCAACTAATCGCACCACCATTCAGAGTAAACACATACCCTGACATGGATTTGCTATCACTTTCTGATTGAAAACTAGAGTCAGTATAACCCTCTATTTTCAACTTAGATCCACCAAAAACAAGAAAAGTATCCTTAGTCCACTACGCCATAGATGGCTTTATACAACACTTAATGGGGGGTGTTACCTTCTCGGGTGTTACCATAGCTATGAAATTTTGGACCTACCACAACGCTCTAGGTTTGGTGTTACCATATCCTTAAGGTATGTTACCATAGCTATGGAAGGTGTTAAACTTAGTAACACCATGGATTGTGTTACCATAGAGTATAATTAACATATTTTGAATTTTATTTATAATTAATGATTTAATAATTATTAAATTTTAAAATTAAATAATTTTAATCGAGTCACTGAATTTATTAATATAAGCAACACCATGAGATGTGTTCCCTTAGAATATTTATAAGCAAATTTTGAATTTCATTTAAAATTATAATAAAATAAATATTTTACTTTAAAAGTAAGTAATTTTAATAATACATTGAAGTAATTATCATACACTAATATTCTATGAAATAGTTATGTTATTTATATTTTATAAATAATTTTTGTAAATTTATATTAAAAAAGTTTTGAAATAATTAAAGAAACATTCAAAAATGATTAAATTTTAATTAAAATAATTAAAAAATTATTAGAAAAAGTAAAAACTTGTAAAATCTAATATTAATAATAGATTATTGAATAGATTGTCAAAATAAAATAATTGAAATAATCGATTCAATAATTATAATTTAATATTCATCATATTAAAATAAATAATTAAAATTTTTTAAAAAATAAAAAAAAGTATACATTGAAATTATTGAGAATTTGAGAATTGAGATACATGATTGAGGAGCGGCAAACAAATAGTACTGAGCGGCAAACGAAAATTCACAAATTCTAGGCGAGGGAAATTGGGGGAAATTGGGGAAAATATACTCGGTCTCTTTACCTCTCACTTATCACTTCTCACCCAGTCGTTCAATCTCTCTCTGAAGGATTAAATGAAGCTTGGTTCAATTAGGGTTTAATTAGGGTTCAACCTCCGTTTAATCGAAGCAACCTTGGTGTTTCAGAGTGTTTGAAATCAATTTGAGGTACAAATCTCTCTTTATATGTTTCGATTTGTATATATATTTAGCTTAGTTTCTGTTACATGCTTCGATTTATATGTATCTCTATCTGTCTCTCTCTCTATCTCTCTCCTCTCTCTGTCTCTCTCTTCACTCTCTCTATCTCTTTCTCCATTCTGTCTCTCTCCCCCCGCTGTCTCTCTCTCTCTCTCTCTCTCTCCCTCTCTTTGGCACTCCCATCTTTCTCCGTCATGAAGCACAGGTACTGAATCCTTGTACTTGATGGAGGTGAATTCTTTGGAGTCCCATTCTCATCTTTTTTTACTCTACAGGTTTTGTTGGTACCTTCAGCATTTACAAAAGTTACCGGGGAGGCCCACTGGGAGATTCTTCTCCGTGCCCGTGAAATTGAAACCCAGTGCTATGTATGAAAATATTCAGATTTCTTATGTGTAAACTTCGTGAATGTTAATTTCATTTTCATGATTAACATAATGTTACATGCCTCCTCAAACTGAAAGGTTGGAGATTGTTTACCAAAATGACTGTTTGACCCAATTACTAATTTTTTCAGTTATTCAATAATGCAAGTAACTCAATGTTAAGTAGATTCCGTAACTTCGTATTCAGATTTATATGCTTGTATGATCTTCGTGCTTCCTGCATGCTATTGTGGGAAAGGTATACATATACTGAACAAAATTGATTAGTATGAAAACTAACATGAATCTCTATGTCATAAGTTTTATGGGATTATACTTGCCACTTATTGTGGCGTTCTTTGTATTATATTGTTCCCTTCTCTTGCTCAACCTAAGTGTGGATATAATATTTTGCTGAATCGTAAAATGTGTGTTCACCATTTCTATTAGTGTTCAACTATTTGTAATAGGCACAGTCACTTTATTGTATAATTACTGCTATGATGTGAGATATTGGTAGTACTATATTCTTTAGAGATTTAGGGGGTCGTTTAATCCTCTTTGCAGGTCATAGCAGCTACACAAGCAGGAAAGCATAGTGATAGAAGGGAAAGCTTTGGTGAAACACTAATAATTGATCCCTGGGGTTCCGTCATTAGTCGGTTACCTGGTGAGAGATTATTTTGTTCCGGATATGTTGTTTCACTTGTATAACTCAGAGGTTTCTCTGTTTTCATTTCAAATGTATGCTATATTTTGGTAGCATGTTTGATTCAATTAATCATATAGTTGTATGTTAATGTATAAGATCCATTTAGTGGTTGGTTTAGGGAGCGATTATTTACTTTTATTCGTCTGTTTGACTATCTCCTGTGATTTAATCTCTTGTGGAAGTTCTTTGCTATGAACTATTAAACTGCAGTTATCACCAGTGCAGTTCTCAAAACAGAAGGCTTTGAAATAAATTAAATATTCATTTTAGGGCATATGTACTCTTCTATTGAAACTAACTTGTAAAATTTATTTTCTGGTTTAAGGCATCTTTATAGGAATTAGATACTCCATATAACTCTGACATGACACTGTTTCAGACCGAGTATCAACGTGCCTTGCTATTGCAGATATCGACTTCTCGCTGCTTGATTCAGTTAGAGAAAAGATGCCAATTTCCAAGGTAGTTTTTTCTTAACAACAATCACTAAACAGATTTATCTGATAAGGTTTTTTGTGGTCTTTAAAATGCCCGTTTCCTGTGTATGGTTATCAATATTTCCGTGGTTGCTAACGTTCGCAAACTTGCAGACCAGTTATCTTTTTAAACATGTTTGTATAGGGTTAATGTACGAAATGCTGAGATCATGTAGAATAGGGGACTCAAAATCTTGGAAGGTATGTGTTGCCTAATCATTTATTTTTCTTGTGTTAGTACCTTTCCTCCTACTGTAAAGAAATCAAATTGATAAACAAATTCAGCTGCTTCTTTCAGTTGGTGTCTAGTTTTGGGAGTTACCAGACACTGAATTAGGCCTTCTTATGTTTGACGCAATGGTCAAGAGTCTACTAGATTGACATCATCACATTATTCAAAACTTTTTCTTGTTAAAGTTCAGGTGTTATCTCTATATATGAAGAAAATTACAAAGATATAGGTTATGAAATATTAAGTGGCAGTTGAAGGAGACTTTTTACTGATGGTTGATAAATGCTAGCTATTTGAAAGAGTTTTGTGGTACAGTTGAAGAAGAATTTGTAAACGGGGAGGCACGTAAAGCATGGGTCGAAGTTTTGTGCACAGAGTTGTTTTTCAAGTTACTGTAGGCTGTTAAGCCAACAGTCCTCATTGGAACATCAGGACAGGGGAAGACATTCACTAAAGAAGTCATAATTGCCCTTTGCTTATTGCAAACATTGTTCTGTAGTTAGTCAAAAGAAATAGAATTGCAAAACTAATTTAACAATTATTCTGGAGCAGAGCTTACGAGTAATGATCTTAAATTGTAAACTGTAATATGCTGTGGTTGGTCATCATTAGGGTAGCAGGGATTTGATCATGCACTCTGTGAGAGTGCGTCTTAATCTTGTAAACTCCACTAATAAGAACTTGTTTGCATTTTAATACAGGTGCAGGATAATCAGAGCACACATCTGCAAAGGATTCTGGAAGAGACAAAGGAAGCAGATGGAGAGGCTGAAATATAAGAAACGATGCAAATGTTAATTTCTCAAGTCATTGACTCCATTTCTAACTTGCACGAGGTCTTTACCAGTCCAATTTTCATTGTAACCTGTGGTGGATTTTGGGACAGGATGGGACAGGAACGCGGTAAATATAATTTGTTAGCACTTACATCCTGTCAAATGTATGTTTATACAAAGTTCTGATGCTATTTTATTGCCACTGGAATAGATTGTACGCGGTCTGGAAAGCTATGCAGATATTTTCCAGGTATGCAAAGCTATGCAGATATTGCCTCTTCTATTTTCTTTTAATATGCAACAGGTTTTATGGATAGGAATTATCTCTGTAATATTTCGATATAATTATGACTGCTCCTTGTTTGGTTTTCTTAATAATCTTTTGCCTACTTATAAAGCTTCTGTAATAATCACTCATAATCACTCCAGGTTAATGCATGTGCACATGTATTTTGTAAATCTTGTTTGATCGACTTCTCTGCTACCGCTGGACAAGTCTCATGTCCTACACGTCAGGAGCCACTTACTGCAGATTTTAGTACAAAGAAAGACCAAGGAGATGAGGATACAAAGACGAACATTCTCAACAGATTACGACTTGATGACTTCCAGACTAGTACAAAAATAGATTACCGCTTGAAAGACCAAGGGATAGATTAGTTTTTGTTGAGATGTTTAAGTAAATGTAATCGGTTGTACGATTTGTAAAATTTTATTTAAATTAATGATATTTATAGTTTGTAGTTTTATTTTAGATTTGACATTTGGCTATTTTTTATTTTTTTTGTTGTATCTATGCATTTTTTTATGAATATTAGAGGAAGGAAATGGTAGAAAAATAATTAAATCTGAATTATTAATTTTAAAACAGGCAATGTTTGTGGGGCCCACGTGTGGGACCCACATAATTGATTAATAATTTTGCAAAATTATAACATCTAAGGTAACATAGATTTGGTGTTGCTATAGAATGCTTAGTGTGTTACTGTATAGGTCTATGGTAACTAATTTCGCTATGTTAGCTTAGGTGTGTCGAAGTGTTGCCTTAGACGCCAAAGGTTACATAGAACAAAACTATCCCAGCTAAGGTGTTACCTTAGCCTTTTTTTGGCCTTTGGTAACAGACTTTAGGGTCTAAGGTAACACAGTTTTGGTGTTACCGTAGGCTGTTTATGGCGTAGTGGTCCTTCGCAAGTACTTAAGGATATTCTTCACTGCTTTCCAGTGGTCTTCACCTGGATTGGACTGATATCTGCTTGTCACACTGACTGAATAAGCAACATCAGGCCTAGTACATAACATCGCGTACATGATAGATCCTATTGCTGAAGCATAAGGAATCTTACTCATGCGCTCTCTTTCCTCAGGTGTCTTAGGAGACATCTTTTCGGAAAGGGATACTCCATGGCTCATCGGTATGAGACCTCTCTTGGAGTTTTCCATGCTAAACCTTTTAAGCACTTTCTCGATGTATGTACCCTGGGTAAGACCTATCATTCTTCTAGATCTATCTCTATAGATCTTCATACCGAGAATGTAGGATGCTTCACCCAAGTCCTTCATAGTGAAGTTCTTTGATAACCACACTTTGACTGATTGCAGCATCGGTATATCATTTCCTATAAGAAGTATGTCATCCACATACAATACAAGAAATGTTACCGCGCTCCCACTAACCTTCTTGTAGACACATGGTTCATCTATGTTCTTGATAAAATCAAACTCTTTGATTGTCTCATCAAAACGAATGTTCCATCTACGAGAAGCTTGCTTTAATCCATATATGGTCCTTAGCAGCTTACACACTAGGTGTTCATTCCCTTTAGAAACAAACCCCTCTGGCTGTGTCATATACACTTCCTCTTCAAGTTTCCCATTGAGGAAGGCCGTTTTCACGTCCATTTGCCAGATCTCATAGTCGTAGTAAGCAGCAATCGCAAGCAAAATCCGAATTGATTTTAACAGGGCTACAGGCGAAAAAGTTTCATCAAAGTCAATCCCTTGCCTTTGTCTGAATCCTTTTGCCACGAGCCTGGCCTTATAGGTCTCCACCTGGCCATCTGCTCCAATCTTTCTTTTGTATACCCATTTGCATCCAATAGGATTCACATCCTCTGGTGCTTCAACCAAAGTCCATACTTGGTTGGCATACATTGAATCCATTTCGGATTTCATGGCACTCTGCCATTTCTCTGAGTCAACACTACTCATAGCTTCATTATAGGTCATAGGGTCGTCATCATCAACGATTGATAACTCATTGTCATTCTCAATGACAAGGCCATAATACCTCTCAGGTTGGCGAGACACTCTTTCTGACCTACGAATGGGCTGTACCACAGAAGGTTGTTCAGTTTGAACAGGTGTTTCCTCTTGAACCGTAGTAGTTTGTGCTTCTTGAACTTCATTAAGTTCAATTTTGCTCCCACTGTTTCCTTCTAGGATAAACTGTTTTTCCAAGAAGGTAGCATGTCTGGAGACAAATACACTATGATTGGTGTAGAAGTAATACCCTAAAGTTTCTTTAGGATATCCCACAAAACTACATTTCACGGATCGAGATTCCAGCTTATCAGGGTCAACTTTCTTGACATAAGCCGGACATCCCCAAATCTTAACGTGTTTAAGACTCGGTTTCCTTTCTTTCCATATCTCATATGGAGTTTGAGGAACAGATTTGGAAGGCACCTTATTCAGTAAATATGCTGAGGTTTCCAATGCATAACCCCAAAGGAATACTGGAAGATTTGCGTAGCTCATCATGGACCGAACCATGTCTAACAAAGTTCGATTTCTCCTTTCAGATACTCCATTCAACTGTGGAGTATATGGAGGAGTCCACTGAGAGACTATACCATTTTCTTTGAGATAATCTAGAAACTCTCCATTTAAATATTCACCACCTCGATCTGATTGAAGGGTTATAATACTATGTTTGGTTTGTTTCTCCACTTCATTCTTATATTCTTTGAACTTTTCAAAGGCTTCAGATTTGTGTTTCATTAAATACACATATCCGAATCTAGATCGATCATCTATGAAAGTAATGAAGTACGAAAATCCGCCCATGGCTTGCGTAGACATCGGTCCACATACATCTGTGTGTACCAGTCCTAGCAATTCTGCAGCCCTCTCTCCATGTCCACTAAATGGAGATTTGGTCATTTTACCCAATAGACAAGACTCGCATGTAGGATATGATTCAAAATCAAAGGGGTCAAGTAACCCTTCCTTATGCAATGTCCGCAGTCTATTTTCACTAATATGACCAAGTCTGCAGTGCCACAAATAGGTGAGATTTTCATCATCTCTTCTCCTTTTATTAGTATGTTCAATTTGTAGTAAATCATGCTCTATGTCACACACATATAGACCATTATTTAAAATACCACTACCATAAAGAACATTATCTCTAAGAATTGAACATTCATTATTCTTAATAACAAACGAAAATCCATCCAAGTCTAACATGGGAATAGAAATAATATTCCTCACAATCGAGGGAACAAAATAACAATTATTTAAAACAATAGTCTTGCCCGTAGGCATATGTAAATCAAACGATCCTACAGATTCAGCAGCAACTCTTGCTCCATTTCCCATCCGTAGAATCACCTCCTCTTCCTCGAGAGTCCTACTTCTCCTTAGTCCCTGCAACGAATTGCAAATGTGAGAACCACAGGCGGTATCTAATACCCAAGTAGAATTTTGATTTATTGACATATTCACTTCAATCATGAACATACCTGAACCAGAAGCGACAGTCTCACTATCTTTCTTCTTTTTCATTTCTGCAAGGTAAACCTTGCAGTTCCTCTTCCAGTGCCCCACCTTGTTACAGTGAAAGCAAACAGCTTTGCTCTTGGGGTCTTCAGCTTTTGGTGGAACCGGCTTTTTCTCACCAACTTTCTTCTTCTTGGAAGGGTTCTTCTTCCTTTTCTTAGGATTGGAACCCTCACCAATTAGAAGAACAAAACTCTTCTTAGAGGGAAAATTCGATTCCGCAGTCTTCAACATGTTGTGGAGTTCAGCCAGGCTGACGTCCAACTTATTCATGTGAAAGTTCACAACAAACTGCGAAAATGAACCCGGAAGTGATTGCAAGACCAAGTCTTGAGTCAGTTCCCTATCCATGACAAAACCAAGTTGCCCAAGACGTTCAATCAAATTGATCATCTTAAGTACATGGTCATTCACGGATGATCCCTCAGACATCCTACAACGGAACAGCTCCTTCGATATCTCATATCGAGCTGTCCTCCCTGCCACATCATACAACTCTTGCAGATGCTCTAGGATAGTGTGAGCATCCATAAGCTCATGTTGCTTCTGTAGCTCATCGTTCATGGAAGCTAGCATGATACATTGAGCAACATTAGCATCATCTATCCACTTACGATACCCAACATGTTCATCATTATGTGCATCGTCAGCAGGTGCAGCAGGCTTAGGTGAGTCAAGCACATATTCCAGCTTCTCAACCCTGAGAACAATTCTCAAGTTTCGAAGCCAGTTAGCAAAATTCGGACCAGTCAATTTGTGAGCATCTAGTATGCTCCGGAGTGATAGTGCACCAGACATAGTGTATATAGTAAATCTGTAAATGATAAACACATAACAACACTTAGCAAATATTCAATTTCATTTTAAAAACACTATATGAATCGGGTCTTTATTCATAAGTGACTCCCACTAGTTAATCTAATTTATTCAACCCCCTTAAGTGAAAAATTAAGCATTCATAATGCTAGTGGGAATAGGGATCCTATATTCCATCACACAACCTCGGCTGTGGCACGAAACGCCATGTGATGTTCAATAGGCAGACAACTCTTGTCAATTACATCTCATGTTATTCCCTAATAAAACTTTAGCCTCTTGAATAATTGAGTCACGGCTGTGGCACGACAAACTCAATATTCTAACTCAAGTCTAACCCAACATTCCGTACAACTGAATCAGTCTCCAACGGCCCACGGCTGTAGCACGTAACGACCATTAGATTCTAATTCATTGTACACATCTCTATGTAATAGACAAGTATTTCTTATTTCAAAATCAAAGCCCTCGGCTGTAGCACGAAACGACAATGATTCAAAAATAAGAACTACTTTCTACCATGTTGGAAGGCTATGACCGACACAAGCCCGTTGTGTCATTGGCCAATTACTACTTGATATTATTTAATTTTAGAGGGATTATATTATGTTACAATCATAATCATATTATAAAGAGATTCTTCCTTTTAAATTAAATATTTCAAATCAATAATCGATAATTGCATGATTCCCAGATCGGGGGGAGCATTGTCAAGAGGCGTCACTTAATACCCCTTTCTTACAGATCGAAATCCGTTTTTGACAGAATCATCCATTCTCTCAATATTGAAAATTCATATTTAATTACGTGTTTCACAAACACAAGAATCTCATGATTGTATTCATAATATTATTATTAAGGCAAGAAACGATTCCTATTTCTAGATTTTCTAGAGCACGCCTTATTTTGATTTAAATTCACCTAAATCTATCATCGCATGGTAAACATAGGCATATATCACATATATAAAAATAAATCAATAAGTAAGCATGCAAGCAATATCATGTCACACATTGATATATTGATGTATGGATTTATTATAGTATTTAAAAGCAATTAATCCAATTAAAACATGCTTTAAAAACACTTCCGGAAATATAAATAATTCAAAATTATTATATAAAAAATATTTGACCACTCCATTAGATCCGTCTCGGAAAAACGAATCCAACGATATATCGCACGCCCAAAATGGAGTTACGGAACTCAAAATAAATCAAATTTAATTTGGACAGAAGACTGTAACGCATTACAGTAATGCGTTACAACAATTTAACGCCATTAAATTGTGTAACGCATGAAGTAAATGCGCGACAGCCCTTGTCATGCATTTCCCAAATGCGTGACAACCCCTTGAAGGAATTTACGAATGAGCGGAAGCGCAAATAACAATTATTTCCGTAAAAACCGTGTATCGCACATATAGAAAATCATGTAAAAATGAATAAACGAGGAATCGTGATCATACCTTGAAAAATCGAAGCTTTATAAAATGGTTTCTCGCAGTTGCTTCTCAGAGTGTGAAGCACTCTACCGGTATCCACCAAGATAAATTTCTTCGATGAAGCTTTTTATAAAACAAGGTTTTATAAAAATGGAACTTCTTCTTTTGAGAGAGAGAGAGAGAGATGAAGAAGATGGAGGCTTTAAGTTTTTCACAAAAACCAAGTGTCTCAAAAGTGTCCTCATCTCATTCTATTTATAGGGCACAAGTAGGTTTTTAACATTAATATATCATTATATATTAATATATATAAATCCTACACTTTACCTTATAAAATGTTAAATAATAATTAAAACAATTTTAATCATTATTAAAACACCTTGCTCTCTCAAAATACCTTCATCAATAAATTAATCTTTTTATGGTGTGACCCTGTAGGTTCAATATTAAGCCGGTAGTAGAAATAAATAATAATAAACCTTTTATTTATTATTTATATGAATTCTAAAATTCATTAAATATAATTAACTGATTAATTATATTTATTCTACATCGTGAGTGATGCTTCTCAACATATCGCGACTATCCGGATAATATGAATTCACTGCTTAGAATACCAAGAACCTGTCAGTGACTAGTTACCGTACAATAAATTCCTTCTACCCTACAATATCCCGATTAAATACAAGGCATGGATCTCGTGTCAGGCCTATCAAATTTAATCATATGATTTCTTATTCATAACGCAAAGTTCATATTAATGCAAATTAGAAACTCCTTTCTAATTTCATACACTCTGGCCAGAGATTCCAGAACTCGCATACTAAGAATAACATAGGATATTCACTTCCTTACTGGAAGGGGTAGATTCTTTATTGATCGTTAACTATCTCCATACATAAATCCCTGTACCCAGAATAGACCTAATGTATGTCCTTGAGACTAAGGACTAAACCAAAGCACAGTTCATTATATACAAGATTACTCTAACGATCTCAAGTCTAAGGACACTTGTACAACTATCACTCAGTGAATAACTATTGACACGTGAGTAAACTCCATTAGTTGTCCAACTTATCGAGTCATGTTCAGTGAACTTATTCCCTAATAAGCACCTACATACTAGCTATAGTGTCACCACACAAATGCCTATGAGAACAGACATCCTCCTGACGGGAGCAAGCATAATATGTACCGATCTTTGCGGATTCACTAACTTCCGATTAGTTATCCTATGATCAGGAACTGTTTAAGTCTAGAGTTATCATCTTCTAGATCTCACTATTATAATCTCATTATAATTATAGAAGCTTTACTCTAAACTATGGAACATCTTATTTAAAACACTTTAAACAGATAATGCCCGTAATAAAATCAAAACAAGTCTTTTATTATTATTAATGAAATCAAACAAGAATACATGAAAGTTCTTCCTAACTCATCATACATGATTGGATTTAGGACAAACACTTTCAATCTCCCACTTGAACTAAAGCCAATCACCCTGGTATCTAATACCCATCTTCTCTTTATGACGATCAAAGTGAATCTGAGACAATGACTTTGTGAGTGGGTCTGCTATGTTGTTATGTGTGTCAACTCTCTCAACCTTGACATCTCCCCTTTCAATGATCTCCCTAATCAAATGAAAGCGCCGCAAAACATGTTTGGAATTTTTATGAGACCTAGGTTCCTTGGCTTGTGCTATTGCTGCATTGTTATCACAATACAACACAATAGGCTCTTCAATGCTTGGAACAACTCCCAACTCAGAAACAAATTTCCTCATCCAAATGGCTTCTTTTGCAGCCTCACTTGCAGCTATATACTCTGCTTCCGCTGTGGAGTCAGCCGTTGTCGACTGTTTGGAACTCTTCCAACTAATCGCACCACCATTCAGAGTAAACACATACCCTGACATGGATTTGCTATCACTTTCTGATTGAAAACTAGAGTCAGTATAACCCTCTATTTTCAACTTAGATCCACCAAAAACAAGAAAAGTATCCTTAGTCCTTCGCAAGTACTTAAGGATATTCTTCACTGCTTTCCAGTGGTCTTCACCTGGATTGGACTGATATCTGCTTGTCACACTGACTGAATAAGCAACATCAGGCCTAGTACATAACATCGCGTACATGATAGATCCTATTGCTGAAGCATAAGGAATCTTACTCATGCGCTCTCTTTCCTCAGGTGTCTTAGGAGACATCTTTTCGGAAAGGGATACTCCATGGCTCATCGGTATGAGACCTCTCTTGGAGTTTTCCATGCTAAACCTTTTAAGCACTTTCTCGATGTATGTACCCTGGGTAAGACCTATCATTCTTCTAGATCTATCTCTATAGATCTTCATACCGAGAATGGAATGCAACGAATCCAACGATATATTGCACGCCCAAAACGGAGTTACGAAACTCCCAATAAATCAAATTTATTGTGGACAGAAAAGCTTTAACGCATTTATGGAATGCGTTACAACAATTAAAACTATTTAATGCTGTAACGCATGCGCCTTATGCGCAACAGGACCTGAAACGCATTTATCAAATGCGCGCTCCTCTTCCCCCGCGGGTGCGCACCATTGAAGGAATTTACGAATGAGCGGAAGCGCAAATAACAATTATTTCCGTAAAAACCGTGTATCGCACATATAGAAAATCATGTAAAAATGAATAAACGTGGGAAACTTGAAGAGGAAGTGTATATGACACAGCCAGAGGGGTTTGTTTCTAAAGGGAATGAACACCTAGTGTGTAAGCTGCTAAGGACCATATATGGATTAAAGCAAGCTTCTCGTAGATGGAACATTCGTTTTGATGAGACAATCAAAGAGTTTGATTTTATCAAGAACATAGATGAACCATGTGTCTACAAGAAGGTTAGTGGGAGCGCGGTAACATTTCTTGTATTGTATGTGGATGACATACTTCTTATAGGAAATGATATACCGATGCTGCAATCAGTCAAAGTGTGGTTATCAAAGAACTTCACTATGAAGGACTTGGGTGAAGCATCCTACATTCTCGGTATGAAGATCTATAGAGATAGATCTAGAAGAATGATAGGTCTTACCCAGAGTACATACATCGAGAAAGTGCTTAAAAGGTTTAGCATGGAAAACTCCAAGAGAGGTCTCATACCGATGAGCCATGGAGTATCTCTTTCCGAGAAGATGTCTCCTAAGACACCTGAGGAAAGAGAGCGTATGAGTAAGATTCCTTATGCTTCAGCAATAGGATCTATTATGTACGCGATGTTATGTACTAGGCCTGATGTTGCTTATTCAATTAGTGTGACAAGCAGATATCAGTCCAATCCAGGTGAAGACCACTGGAAAGCAGTGAAGAACATCCTTAAGTACTTTTGAAGGACTAAGGATATTTTTCTTGTTTTTGGTGGATCTGAATTGAAAATAGAGGGTTATACTGACTCTAGTTTTCAATCAGAAAGTGATAGCAAATCCATGTCAGGGTATGTGTTTACTCTGAATGGTGGTGCGATTAGTTGGAAGAGTTCCAAACAGTCTACAACGGCTGACTCCACAGCGGAAGCAGAGTATATAGCTGCAAGTGAGGCTGCAAAAGAAGCCGTTTGGATGAGGAAATTTGTTTCTGAGTTGGGAGTTGTTCCAAGCATTGAAGTGCCTATTGTGTTGTATTGTGATAACAATGCAGCAATAGCACAAGCCAAGGAACCTAGGTCTCATAAAAATTCCAAACATGTTTTGCGGCGCTTTCATTTGATTAGGGAGATCATTGAAAGGGGAGATGTCAAGGTTGAGAGAGTTGACACACATAACAACATAGCAGACCCACTCACAAAGTCATTGTCTCAGATTCACTTTGATCGTCATAAAGAGAAGATGGGTATTAGATACCAGGGTGATTGGCTTTAGTTCAAGTGGGAGATTGAAAGTGTTTGTCCTAAATCCAATCATGTATGATGAGTTAGGAAGAACTTTCATGTATTCTTGTTTGATTTCATTAATAATAATAAAAGACTTGTTTTTGATTTTATTACGGGCATTATCTGTTTAAAGTGTTTTAAATAAGATGTTCCATAGTTTAGAGTAAAGCTTCTATAATTATAATGAGATTATAATAGTGAGATCTAGAAGATGATAACTCTAGACTTAAACAGTTCCTGATCATAGGATAACTAATCGGAAGTTAGTGAATCCGCAAAGATCGGTACATATTATGCTTGCTCCCGTCAGGAGGATGTCTGTTCTCATAGGCATTTGTGTGGTGACACTATAGCTAGTATGTAGGTGCTTATTAGGGAATAAGTTCACTGAACATGACTCGATAAGTTGGACAACTAATGGAGTTTACTCACGTGTCAATAGTTATTCACTGAGTGATAGTTGTACAAGTGTCCTTAGACTTGAGATCGTTAGAGTAATCTTGTATATAATGAACTGTGCTTTGGTTTAGTCCTTAGTCTCAAGGACATACATTAGGTCTATTCTGGGTACAGGGATTTATGTATGGAGATAGTTAACGATCAATAAAGAATCTACCCCTTCCAGTAAGGAAGTGAATATCCTATGTTATTCTTAGTATGCGAGTTCTGGAATCTCTGGCCAGAGTGTATGAAATTAGAAAGGAGTTTCTAATTTGCATTAATATGAACTTTGCGTTATGAATAAGAAATCATATGATTAAATTTGATAGGCCTGACACGAGATCCATGCCTTGTATTTAATCGGGATATTGTAGGGTAGAAGGAATTTATTGTACGGTAACTAGTCACTGACAGGTTCTTGGTATTCTAAGCAGTGAATTCATATTATCCGGATAGTCGCGATATGTTGAGAAGCATCACTCACGATGTAGAATAAATATAATTAATCAGTTAATTATATTTAATGAATTTTAGAATTCATATAAATAATAAATAAAAGGTTTATTATTATTTATTTCTACTACCGGCTTAATATTGAACCTACATGGTCACACCATAAAAAGATTAATTTATTGATGAAGGTATTTTGAGAGAGCAAGGTGTTTTAATAATGATTAAAATTGTTTTAATTATTATTTAACATTTTATAAGGTAAAGTGTAGGATTTATATATATTAATATATAATGATATATTAATGTTAAAAACCTACTTGTGCCCTATAAATAGAATGAGATGAGGACACTTTTGAGACACTTGGTTTTTGTGAAAAACTTAAAGCCTCCATCTTCTTCATCTCTCTCTCTCTCTCTCTCTCTCTCAAACCTCCATTTTTATAAAACCTTGTTTTTATAAAAAGCTTCATCGAAGAAATTTATCTTGGTGGATACCGGTAGAGTGCTTCACACTCTGAGAAGCAACTGCGAGAAACCATTTTATAAAGCTTCGATTTTTCAAGGTATGATCACGATTCCTCGTTTATTCATTTTTACATGATTTTCTATATGTGCGATACACGGTTTTTACGGAAATAATTGTTATTTGCGCTTCCGCTCATTCGTAAATTCCTTCAATGGTATCAGAAAAGCAAGGGGATTCTTGTGCAAATTTTTAAATCATAATATTCACATGCATAATTATTTTATGAATTTTAACTAAAACAATTTTAAAAAATTCATAACAAATAATCTACACATCACAAAATTATGAGAAAAATATCTAGATGATCCATAACACTTATAGAACCCAGATCAATGTTCAAAATCTCATGCAAATATTATTTTGAATTAATTCATAATTAAATCCAAATAAACTTGCAAAAATCATAATAAATCCATACATGCATAAAAAAATCTGAATTTTTTTTATATGAATCTCTATATGCAGAACCTAGCTCTGATGCCGTTGAAAGAATTTACGAATGAGCGGAAGCGCAAAACTTTCAGTGATAACACTGGTGCTGTGGCAAATTCGAAGGAACCGCGAGATCACAAAGCAGCTAAACATATTGAACGTAAGTATCATCTCATACGAGGAATCGTAAAGCGAGGAGATATAGTTGTGGCTCACATATCATCAGAAGACAACCGGGCAGATCCTTCCACAAAGAGCCTGCCAGCCAAAGTTTTTGACAGGCATGTGGAAGCGATATGAGTCAGATGGATGGACACATAGTTTTTTGTAATAGTGGATTAAATAAACACTGATATACTCATAGAATATTTTGAGTATAAGTGAGAGATTGTTGGTGTATACTGAAAATATTTATTTGAAGTATATACATTTATTTCTGGCCTATTTTATTGAGAATCATTTAAATGTTTACATGTTGTCTAAATATTATATATTATGAATAATCTAGTATCAAATGGGATACAGAATATTAGATTATTAAATACGGTTTATATAATATAATAAGGTTCACAGCACAGGTGGAGTTAGACAATCCACTGGAATGGCTGTAGTATTATTTAGATTAGTTTGTATTGACTAATAAATAATACTAGTATACTTTGTGTATATTGAACAGGATCAAATTTAGAATTGTTCCCTTATACTGATTAAGAAGGTGAACTAAGATTCTATGTTATTATTAATGCTTAGGTTCTTAATCCAGATATAGTAATTGACACGTGTATATTATTTACATGCTTTGATTTATATATGAAATAATTCTTTTGATTTATTTCATTATATTTTGGGTGATGAAATAATATATATGGTGAATATTATTTATTGAAGGAATCCATGTCCTGATAATATTCGGGTTAATGATGTCCCCTTGAAAGCTCAAAAAGATTTAATTATGTGAAACCCTGCAGGTGGATTTATTCCGGCATAATTAAATAAAGGTTGAGTGGATGATCAAGGATAAAAGATATTAATTAAATGAATTATCAGTAATTTATTTAATTAATGGACATGTGATATTTTAAACATGGGGAATTTATTAAGCAAATAATATTGGAACCGAATTAATTAAATTACGGTATTAGGAAAGGTAGTGCAAATATTAATTCTTTAGTGGATTGAATTAATATTTAATTACATTGGGCTAGGCTCAAGATGTAATTAGAAGGCCCAAACTAATTATCCATGATCCCTATTGTAGCCTATATATATTCCTATTCTCTTCTTGCTAGGGTTTGGTCGAAAAAATTTTGTAGCCACCCAGGAGCAAAAAGAGAGGTTAACTTGAGAAGACGAAGGCCACACTTCGCTCAAGGGAATTTTGGAATACAATAGAAGAGCGTGGAATCAACCGTTAACAAGGTGATTTTTCTATTCGTACTCGTTAATTTATTGTATTAAAAATCGCAGTGCCAAGATCTGATTGTCCCAACACTTATTGTTTCCAATCTTACCAGACAAAGCTCTTCCATCAGAAAAATCCATAGAAGGTCCAGATAATAGATTTGGATCATGAAGTGTTCCTTTACCAAAAACTGATTGCAACTGAGAAGATAGAGGTCTAGACACAACTTGTAACAGAGTTTCTCCAGAAGGTAGAGATTTGTGTGGCCGAGAGTTTTTCTGGTTGAACAAGCGCTTGACCAATCTCAGAATCTCTTAAGAAGTTCTGAATCAAATGAAATGATTCTGGGGCTTTATCAGTGTTTAGGATTGCAGCATAGTTGTTAGTAACAAAGGTTAATCCCTGAGCCACAAAATTCTTGGTTGCCATTAGAACAGTGTGATAGAAAAGAGAGTGTGTGGAAAAGTGTTTGTGAAAATGCTTAAGTGAAAAGAACAAAGAAATTGTGTGTACTGTTGTGTGTTCGTGGATGTAAAGGTGAAAAAGTGAATAATGAAATGATTTTGATTAGATCTGTAATTGAAAATTAAAACCCAATCATTTTAAACATTAAACACGCAACCAATTTCTTGTTAAATGTGTGAGTGGGAC
This sequence comes from Saposhnikovia divaricata, assembly GCA_036435485.1. NCBI lineage: Eukaryota > Viridiplantae > Streptophyta > Magnoliopsida > Apiales > Apiaceae > Saposhnikovia > Saposhnikovia divaricata. The sequence goes on from CM071595.1 coordinate 155,404,984, forward strand.
ACGTGTCACATAAGCAGTGGAACAGTTATTTACACGCGCAGTAATAATGCCTATTATTACTGCTGTTCTCTCTCCTATTTCCAATAAGCTTTAACTGTCTGACACCATTAAACAACTGGCACGTATTACATGTAAATTTCAAAAACTCTTTGTGTACTCCAAGTATATGTTTTGACTGAAATAAAATATTACCTTAGAGTACTCAACAAAATCCAACAGTGTTTATCAATTCTCCAACTTAATTACTGTTATCTTTTCAAACACTGTACAATTGTGAATATGAGTGTGTGTAGAGCAGAGTTTACTAAATCAGTATTTAGAGCATCTAGTATTTCATAAAATCCATAAAGTAAATTAGTAAACACTGGATGCACAAACTCTCATAGTAAACACTAAATGTATGATGAATGCTAAACTCTGTAGTAAGCAATTTATATACAGTAATATTTAATTAATCTATAACCCCCAAATTTTTTTTTTTTGTGGTTTTCTCCAGTAATCAGAGGTTGAAACTAGTCACCAAAAATTCTATAATTTTAGCCCTTATCCATTTGATAAGTTCTTGGATCTTCCTAGCTTTCGACTAGTCACCAAAAATTAGAGAATTTTAGCCCTTACTATATACCAGTAAGTTCCTGGGTCGTCCTAGTTACAAACATGATCTCAAAGGAGTTCTAACAGTCTATATATACTAGCTTTGGGGTTATTCTAATAACAGAATCTAATTTAACAGTGTATAACTAACAGAGTTTAGAGCTCATCAACATCAGAAATTATTTATGAGAGGCAATGCACACAGTATTTACAGATTCAGAGTTTAGGACAAATAAACTAAGAGATGCTATAAATATAGAATAGTATCATGATGTGTTAACTTTCTGTACAGTTTAATATTAGATCACAGATGACTTAGAAGGATTCATGATTAATTAATGAGAATAATGTTTCATAAATGTATCTTCATCGGTGTTTATGTTCAGAATGAAACATTATCAGAGTTTCTCAGAGTTTATCCAACAGTCAACAGTGTATGATTTAAAAAGCATGCTAACAGAGTTTAACAGTCATTGAGCAGAGTTTGCATATCAGAGTTTAGCATACCACAGAAATATGAGCAACACAGTACATAAGTAGAGTTTTGAGTCTAACCAATATCTCTAGTCAAAACCAGAGACCATTCCTAGTTCATTTACCAGCCTTGTAAATACAGCTTCACTCAATGGCTTGGTGAAGATATCTGCAAGTTGTTGTTCTGTAGACACAAAATGAAGCTCAATATTCCCTTCCTCTACATGTTCTCTGATAAAATGGTACCTTATGCTGATGTGCTTGGTCATTGAATGCTGTACTGGATTACCTGTCATAGCAATAGCACTTTGGTTTTCACAGTAAATAGGTATTTTACTGTACCTCAATCCATAATCCAGTAATTGATTCTTCATCCACAGAATCTGTGCACAACAGCTACCAGCAGCAATATACTCTGCTTCAGCTGTAGATGTAGATATTGATTTCTATTTCTTGCTGTACCAAGAAACAAGTCTATCACCAAGAAATTGACAACTTCAACTAGTACTTTTTCTGTCTATCTTATAGCCTGCAAAGTCTGCATCAGAGTAACCAAGAAGCTTGAAGTCTGATTCTCTTGGATACCACAAACCTAAAGTTATGGTTCCCTTAAGATATTTGAAAATTCTCTTCACAGCTGTTAGATGTGGTTCTCTTGGATCTGCCTGAAATCTTGCACAAAGACATATTGCATACATGATGTCAGGTCTGCTAGCTGTTAGATAAAGAAGAGACCCAATCATTCCTCTATAGTTTGTCATATCCACTGGTGAACCTGTGTCTCTATCCAACTTTGTTGCTGTTGCCATGGGAGTTGTTGCAGATGAGCAGTCAAGCATGCCAAATATCTTGAGAAGATTTCTGGTATATTTTGCTTGATTGATAAAAATTCCATCATCTGTTTGTGTTGTGCTAAGAAATAATTAAATTTTAATCGCAAGCGCACAATTCGTTTCGTTGTAATATTTAATGATTCGTTCCTCAGGGACTAATATTTTCACGATCCTTAATTTTTTAATTTAATCGAACTAGGACAAATTGGGTTTTTTTGGAAAAATTTGTATTTTACTAATTAATGTGTAATTCTAAATTATTATAAATCTAAATTCGAGTTAAAAATTAGATTTTACTTTCTATTTTAATTCCTAAAAAAAAAAGTAATTAAAAACGAAAATTGAATAAAACTGATTTTAACAAAAATTCAAAAACAAAAAAATAAAAAAAAACAAACAAAAACAAAAAAAAAGAAAAAAAAACGAAAACAAAACAAACAAAAACAAAAAAAACGAAAAATGGAATGGGATGTGGGTTTTGAAAAGTAAAACAGGGGTCCTGCATCACAAAACTAAAAATAAAAATGACATCAAGACTCGACAACTAACGAAGCTCAAAACTCGGTGGCCGAAAAAAAATAAATTAAGATAAACAAAAAAAAATATTAAGATAAACAGCTGAGTTAGTTTGTGAAAACAGGGGAGGTGGGATTTATTACTCCGAAAAAGAAAAACAGAACAGAAAAAAAAAGAAAAGAGGCAAGGGGTTTGAGTATGGTCGCAGCGAAAGAAAAGAGGGAGACATATGGGTTTGGTGTCTGTGCTTTTGAAACAGAGAGTGAAAACTGAGAATTAGAATAGAACAGGGGAGAAACTGAATATTGCTTCGAATAAAATAAAGATGAGACAAAAAATAATTACTGAAATTTGTTGAAACGATTTTTTTTTTTTTAGAAATCAAGTACGAAATTAAAGATTCTACTTACGAAATTAAAAATTATAATTATTCTAAAACGATGATTTTAGAATTAGATGGCCCATAATAAAATTGAAATTTAAAGGGGCAAAATTTACGAATTAAAACTACGAGCAAGAAAATAAAAATCGTTATTTTCAACCCATAGTGGTTAGCATTTCGCTACTTTGTCCACTACTTGGATTTACGAAAATAACGAAAGCTATGTAAAATAAACGAGAGAGCAAGACAAGAAATTAAACTAAATGAAATTGCATTAAAATTAAAAAGACTGTTTACAAGATTTGAAACAAAAAAAAATACAAGAAATTAAAACTACCCTAAAATCTAAGTTACTAAATACAAGGGGGGTGAGGGGGTATTTATAGGATATGAATTAGGGTTAAGGGGGGTGTTAGGTAAATCCCCACCATACATTTGTGGTGTGTGGTGGTGGAATCCTAACCATCTATATGTTTTCTTCCCCCTTAAGCTTTGAAGAGAAGATCTTGGCCATACACTTCTCTAATGTGTTGGGATGATCTCCACCTTCCACTTGTCTTGAAATATTCCTTTTGCTCCAAGCTCCTAATTCTTTTCCTTCTTTCATTTTTGGTCCTTTTTCTTCCTCTTTTTCCCTTCCTTGCTCTTTATTTATCTATTTTTCCATTTCTTTATTTATTTACGAATTTCCTGAAATGCAGCAAAATAAATTATTAAAATACGAGTTCAAGCAAATAAATAGGTAATAAAAATATGCAAAAATATGCACTTATCAAATGCCCCCATACCTATCTTTTGCTCGTCCTCGAGTAAAAACAAAAAAGAAAATCTAGATAAAAAGTCATATACTCCTTTTCGTAGGTGTGACGGTTGCATTTGGCATATGCAACAAGCCCTTTTAACCCCTAGGCAGCCCTAGTGGACGAGTGAGGTCTCGTGAGGGCCTATAGTGAATGTACCCACAAAGTCCATCTAGCTTGTATAAAAGATCACATGGCAATGCACACCACACATACATGTCCTCTCATGATACATCAACTTAAGAATCAAAATGAAGTTGCAAAGTCTTGGTGTGGAAAGTGTAAGGATTCACATAGTCTACTTAAAGAACCATGCAAGAGTGATTATAAGTTCATGTCAAGTGCAAAAATTATTGGTAACCATGCTAAGTCTACAAGGACACACCTTAGAGTCAAAACTTGAGATCTTATATGCAAAACAAGCAATACTTCACATTTCACTCACAAAAGAATATTCACTCAAGAACAAGGGTAAGTGTATCACTCAATTCCAATAAAATCAAATGCATGCTTGACACTTGGTATCATCCCAACTTAAATCACAACATACATTAATAATGACAATCAAAAGGTCTTTATTAGGGTTGTAATGGGGCTAGGGACAAGGTATGTCAAGAAAGGCCAAAGCAAGGTGAAGTGTCAAAAGCTAGTAGTCACCATGAATATCATGCACAAAACCAAACTTCCTCCCCACACAATTTATTTTCATTTTTCAACAAAAAAAAGACTTGACTAGTCGAATGAAGGAGGATTACCAAAAAAACATAAGTATGCTCTCATATTTTTTTCATTTTCTTTTTTTTTCTATTTTTTTTATATAAAGGAAAATGATAAATGTAACAATAATCCTCCTTTAGATTCAATTTTGAAAATCGACTATTAAGGTAACAACAAATATTTCCTCAAAAGTTATGAACAAAAGTAAACCCTATTTCACACACCTTATTGCTCCCTCAAGTTCCTACTAGCCTTTGACAAAATGGGATCAAGAATACGTAAGGCTAAACAAGAAAAAGGTCTTAGATGAGTAATGTGGTGTGTCACCGAAAGAAAATGATTAGGCTCAAAGGGTTAACTAATTGATCATATAAGAATGGTGTGGATAATTTGGGAAATATGGGTTATTCCTAAGTGCCTTTATCATTTTATCATCAATTAATGTCATGTATTTCAAGAAGGAACTCAAACAAGTGCTAGCGATGCAAATGACAAGTGGACACTCAAGCAAACGAATATAAATGCAAAAGATGTGCATATAGGCTCAAAACTCACTTGGTGTGGTAAAACATAATCAATCTCAAGAAATGGTATCCTCAATGCACCTACTTGTACTCAAAACATGAAGACCAAATCATCTTACACCTAATCATGCCCTTCTAATTTCATGCACAATTCAAATAAGTCTACTAGTTTCACCTTGCTAGTGTAAGTGTGTGAACAAGAACTTTAGCAAATCACTTCTCAAACAAAAGCTAATGGATCATAAGATTATCATAGCATGCAAGGGTGCATCAAGCAACTAGCAATCAATTAACAAGACTAGAATAATATTTAAACTCTACCATTTACAATTCTACCACTCTTTTTGTGATTTTTTTCATTTTTTTTAAATTTTTTGGATTTTTCAATTTTTACTATTTACACTAATACCCCCCCCCATACCGAGATCATGCATTGTGCTAAGAAATAATTAAATTTTAATCGCAAGCGCACAATTCGTTTCGTTGTAATATTTAATGATTCGTTCCTCAGGGACTAATATTTTCATGATCCTTAATTTTTTAATTTAATCGAACTAGGACAAATTGGGTTTTTTTGGAGAAATTTGTATTTTACTAATTAATGTGTAATTCTAAATTATTATAAATCTAAATTCGAGTTAAAAATTAGATTTTACTTCCTATTTTAATTCCTAAAAAAAAGTAATTAAAAACGAAAATTTAATAAAACTGATTTTAACAAAAATATAAAAATAAAAAAAATAAAAAAAACAAACAAAAACAAAAAAATGAAAAAAAAACGAAAACAAAACAAACAAAAACAAAAAAAAATGAAAAGGGGAATGGGATGTGGGTTTTGAAAAGTAAAACAGGGGTCCTGCATCACAAAACTAAAAATAAAAATGACATCAAGACTCGACTACTAACGAAGCTCAAAACTCGGTGGCCGAAAAAAAAATTAAGATAAACAAAAAAAAATTAAGATAAACAGTTGAGTTAGTTTGTGAAAACAGGGGAGGTGGGATTTATTACTCCGAAAAAGAAAAACAGAACAGAAAAAAAAAAAGAAAAGAGGCAAGGGTTTGAGTATGGTCGCAGCAAAAGAAAAGAGGGAGACATATGGGTTTGGTGTCTGTGCTTTTGAAACAGAGAGTGAAAACTGAGAATTAGAATAGAACAGGGGAGAAACTGAATATTGCTTCGAATAAAATAAAGATGAGACAAAAAAATAATTACTGAAATTTGTTGAAACGATTTTTTTTTATTTTTTTAGAAATCAAGTACGAAATTAAAGATTCTACTTACGAAATTAAAAATTATAATTTTTCTAAAACGATGATTTTAGAATTAGATGGCCCACAATAAAATTGAAATTTAAAGGGGCAAAATTTACGAATTAAAACTACGAGCAAGAAAATAAAAATCGTTATTTTCAACCCATAGTGGTTAGCATTTCGTTACTTTGTCCACTACTTGGATTTACGAAAATAACGAAAGCTATGTAAAATAAACGAGAGAGCAAGACAAGAAATTAAACTAAATGAAATTGCATTAAAATTAAAAAGAATGTTTACAATATTTGAAACAAAAAAAAAAAATACAAGAAATTAAAACTACCCTAAAATCTAAGTTACTAAATACAAGGGGGGTGAGGGGGTATTTATAGGATAGGAATTAGGGTTAAGGGGGGTGTTGGGTAAATCCCCACCATACATTTGTGGTGTGTGGTGGTGGAATCCTAGCCATCTATTTGTTTCCTTCTCCCTTATGCTTTGAAGAGTAGATCTTGGCCATGCACTCCTCTAATGTGTTGGGATGATCTCCACCTTCCACTTGTCTTGAAATATTCCTTTTGCTCCAAGCTCCTAATTCTTTTCCTTCTTTCATTTTTGGTCCTTTTTCTTCCTCTTTTTCCCTTCCTTGCTCTTTATTTATCTATTTTGCCATTTCTTTATTTATTTACGAATTTCCTGAAATGCAACAAAATAAATTATTAAAATACGAGTTCAAGCAAATAAATAGGTAATAAAAATATGCAAAATATGCACTTATCACAATTCGTAAGCGCACAATTCGTTTCGTTGTAATATTTAATGATTCGTCCTCAGGGACTAATATTTTCACGATCCTTAATTTTTTAATTTAATCGAACTAGGACAAATTGGGTTTTTTTGGAAAAATTTGTATTTTACTAATTAATGTGTAATTCTAAATTATTATAAATCTAAATTCGAGTTAAAAATTAGATTTTACTTTCTATTTTAATTCCTAAAAAAAAGTAATTAAAAATGAAAATTGAATAAAACTGATTTTAACAAAAATTCAAAAACAAAAAAATAAAAAAATAACAAACAAAAACAAAAAAAACAAAAACAAAACAAACAAAACAAACAAAAACAAAAAAAACGAAAAGGGGAATGGGATGTGGGTTTTGAAAAGTAAAACAGGGGTCCTGCATCACAAAACTAAAAATAAAAATGACATCAAGACTCGACTACTAACGAAGCTCAAAACTCGGTGGCCGAAAAAAAAAATTAAGATAAACAAAAAAAAAATATTAAGATAAACAGCTGAGTTAGTTTGTGAAAACAGGGGAGGTGGGATTTATTACTCCGAAAAAGAAAAACAGAACAGAAAAAAAAAAAGAAAAGAGGCAAGGGGTTTGAGTATGGTCGCAGCGAAAGAAAAGAGGGAGACATATGGGTTTGGTGTCTGTGCTTTTGAAACAGAGAGTGAAAACTGAGAATTAGAATAGAACAGGGGAGAAACTGAATATTGCTTCGAATAAAATAAAGATGAGACAAAAAAATAATTACTGAAATTTGTTGAAACGATTTTTTTTTATTTTTTTAGAAATCAAGTACGAAATTAAAGATTCTACTTACGAAATTAAAAATTATAATTTTTCTAAAACGATGATTTTAGAATTAGATGGCCCACAATAAAATTTAAATTTAAAGGGGCAAAATTTACGAATTAAAACTACGAGCAAGAAAATAAAAATCGTTATTTTCAACCCATAGTGGTTAGCATTTCGTTACTTTGTCCACTACTTGGATTTACGAAAATAACGAAAGCTATGTAAAATAAACGAGAGAGCAAGACAAGAAATTAAACTAAATGAAATTGCATTAAAATTAAAAAGAATGTTTACAAGATTTGAAACAAAAAAAAAAATACAAGAAATTAAAACTACCCTAAAATCTAAGTTACTAAATACAAGGGGGGTGAGGGGGTATTTATAGGATAGGAATTAGGGTTAAGGGGGGTGTTGGGTAAATCCCCACCATACATTTGTGGTGTGTGGTGGTGGAATCCTAGCCATCTATTTGTTTCCTTCTCCCTTATGCTTTGAAGAGTAGATCTTGGCCATGCACTCCTCTAATGTGTTGGGATGATCTCCACCTTCCACTTGTCTTGAAATATTCCTTTTGCTCCAAGCTCCTAATTCTTTTCCTTCTTTCATTTTTGGTCCTTTTTCTTCCTCTTTTTCCCTTCCTTGCTCTTTATTTATCTATTTTTCCATTTCTTTATTTATTTACGAATTTCCTGAAATGCAACAAAATAAATTATTAAAATACGAGTTCAAGCAAATAAATAGGTAATAAAAATATGCAAAATATGCACTTATCACAATTCGTAAGCGCACAATTCGTTTCGTTGTAATATTTAATGATTCGTCCTCAGGGACTAATATTTTCACGATCCTTAATTTTTTAATTTAATCGAACTAGGACAAATTGGGTTTTTTTGGAAAAATTTGTATTTTACTAATTAATGTGTAATTCTAAATTATTATAAATCTAAATTCGAGTTAAAAATTAGATTTTACTTTCTATTTTAATTCCTAAAAAAAATAATTAAAAATGAAAATTGAATAAAACTGATTTTAACAAAAATTCAAAAACAAAAAAATAAAAAAATAACAAACAAAAACAAAAAAAACAAAAACAAAACAAACAAAACAAACAAAAACAAAAAAAACGAAAAGGGGAATGGGATGTGGGTTTTGAAAAGTAAAACAGGGGTCCTGCATCACAAAACTAAAAATAAAAATGACATCAAGACTCGACTACTAACGAAGCTCAAAACTCGGTGGCCGAAAAAAAAAATTAAGATAAACAAAAAAAAAATATTAAGATAAACAGCTGAGTTAGTTTGTGAAAACAGGGGAGGTGGGATTTATTACTCCGAAAAAGAAAAACAGAACAGAAAAAAAAAAGAAAAGAGGCAAGGGGTTTGAGTATGGTCGCAGCGAAAGAAAAGAGGGAGACATATGGGTTTGGTGTCTGTGCTTTTGAAACAGAGAGTGAAAACTGAGAATTAGAATAGAACAGGGGAGAAACTGAATATTGCTTCGAATAAAATAAAGATGAGACAAAAAAATAATTACTGAAATTTGTTGAAACGATTTTTTTTTTTTTTTAGAAATCAAGTACGAAATTAAAGATTCTACTTACGAAATTAAAAATTATAATTATTCTAAAACGATGATTTTAGAATTAGATGGCCCACAATAAAATTGAAATTTAAAGGGGCAAAATTTACGAATTAAAACTACGAGCAAGAAAATAAAAATCGTTATTTTCAACCCATAGTGGTTAGCATTTCGCTACTTTGTCCACTACTTGGATTTACGAAAATAACGAAAGATATGTAAAATAAACGAGAGAGCAAGACAAGAAATTAAACTAAATGAAATTGCATTAAAATTAAAAAGACTGTTTACAAGATTTGAAACAAAAAAAAAATACAAGAAATTAAAACTACCCTAAAATCTAAGTTACTAAATACAAGGGGGGTGAGGGGGTATTTATAGGATAGGAATTAGGGTTAAGGGGGGTGTTGGGTAAATCCCCACCATACATTTGTGGTGTGTGGTGGTGGAATCCTAGCCATCTATTTGTTTCCTTCCCCCTTAAGCTTTGAAGAGTAGATCTTGGCCATACACTTCTCTAATGTGTTGGGATGATCTCCACCTTCCACTTGTCTTGAAATATTCCTTTTGCTCCAAGCTCCTAATTCTTTTCCTTCTTTCATTTTTGGTCCTTTTTCTTCCTCTTTTTCCCTTCCTTGCTCTTCCATTTCTTTATTTATTTACGAATTTCCTGAAATGCAACAAAATAAATTATTAAAATACGAGTTCAAGCAAATAAAAAAGTAATAAAAATATGCAAAAATATGCACTTATCAAATGCCCCCATACCTATCTTTTGCTCGTCCTCGAGTAAAAACAAAAAAGAAAATATAGATAAAAAGTCCTATACTCCTTTTCGTAGGTGTGACGGTTGCATTTGGCATATGCAACAAGCCCTTTTAACCCCTAGGCAGCCCTAGTGGACGAGTGAGGTCTCGTGAGGGCCTATAGTGAATGTACCCACAAAATCCATCTAGCTTGTATAAAAGATCACATGGCAATGCACACCACACATACATGTCCTCTCATGATACATCAACTTAAGAATCAAAATGAAGTTGCAAAGTCTTGGTGTGGAAAGTGTAAGGATTCACATAGTCTACTTAAAGAACCATGCAAGAGTGATTATAAGTTCATGTCAAGTGCCAAAATTATTGGTAACAATGCTAAGTCTACAAGGGCACACCTTATAGTCAAAACTTGAGATCTCATATGCAAAACAAGCAATATCACATTTCACTCACAAAAGAATATTCACTCAAGAACAAGGGTAAGTGTATCACTCAATTCCAATAAAATCAAATGCATGCTTGACACTTGGTATCATACCAACTTAAATCACAACATACATTAATAATGACAATCAAAAGGTCTTTATTAGGGTTGTAATGGGGCTAGGGACAAGGTATGTCAAGAAAGGCCAAAGCAAAGTGAAGTGTCAAAAGCTAGTAGTCACCATGAATATCATGCACAACACCAAACTTCCTCCCCACAATTTATTTTCATTTTTCAACAAAAAAAAGACTTGACTAGTCGAATGAAGGAGGATTACAAAAAAAAACATAAGTATACTCTCATATTTTTTTCATTTTCTTTTTTTTTTCTATTTTTTTTATATAAAGGAAAATGATAAATGTAACAATAATCCTCCTTTAGATTTAATTTTGAAAATCGACTATTAAGGTAACAACAAATATTTCCTCAAAAGTTATGAACAAAAGTAAACCCTATTTCACACACCTTATTGCTCCCTCAAGTTCCTACTAGCCTTTGACAAAATGGGATCAAGAATACGTAAGGCTAAACAAGAAAAAGGTCTTAGATGAGTAATGTGGTGTGTCACCGAAAGAAAATGATTGGGCTCAAAGGGTTAACTAATTGATCATATAAGAATGGTGTGGATAATTTGGGAAATATGGGTTATTCCTAAGTGCCTTTATCATTTTATCATCAATTAATGTCATGTATTTCAAGAAGGAACTCAAACAAGTGCTAGCGATGCAAATGACAAGTGGACACTCAAGCAAACGAATATAAATGCAAAAGATGTGCATATAGGCTCAAAACTCACTTGGTGTGGTAAAACATAATCAATCTCAAGAAATGGTATCCTCAATGCACCTACTTGTACTCAAAACATGAAGACCAAATCATCTTACACCTAATCATGCCCTTCTAATTTCATGCACAATTCAAATAAGTCTACTAGTTTCACCTTGCTAGTGTAAGTGTGTGAACAAGAACTTTAGCAAATCACTTCTCAAACAAAAGCTAATGAATCATAAGATTATCATAGCATGCAAGGGTGCATCAAGCAACTAGCAATCAATTAACAAGACTAGAATAAGATTAAAACTCTACCATTTACAATTCTACCACACTTTTTGTGATTTTTTTCATTTTTTTAATTTTTTGGATTTTTCAATTTTTACTATTTACACTAAAAACCCCCCATACCGAGATCATGCATTGTCCTCAATGTATGCAAATGCAAAAGAAAAGAGAAATGAGAAAGTTGAGGAAATACCTGATAAGGGATGACGGAGACTGAAAACTACTAGAAATTATGAAAGAAAACAACTCACACACACAACTCCTCCCCCATACCTACATTCTACTATGGGAGGTACAAAACAAATATTTACTAACCAATACCTGCTCTCGGAAAAACTATTTTTGTTATACAACCAACATATTTCAGAAACTCACCCACGAAAATAGCATAGACCACTCGAACGATCCGATTAGGCGCAAGAATAAAACTCATATTCCTAACTTCATCCATAGACCACGAGGATGCTTCTTTTTGTTGTTTAAGCAAATTAATTACGATAAGATGTTGGTCATGAATATCATGAGTTTCGATGAAAGATGGAGCACGAGTGGAAAATGAAGAAATAGAAACGGGTGGGGGGGCTCTTCGAAAAATGTTTTACCAATAGAATTAGGATCACAAGAACTATCCTTATGTTGGGTTTCCCATTTGGAACAAATATTCTTCATCTCTCCAAACATCTCTTCCGAGGTCAAATCCTTAAAAGATTTGTGAAGCTCTCGATTGGTCTCGTAATGCAATTGAAAATCTTGTTTAAGAAGAGACTCAATCTCATGATTGTCCAAATTTGACCTTGAAACAACCTCCTTAACTAGATTAGCTCCTATTGGTTGAGTATGAAGTTCTTTTGGTTTTTCAGGAAGAGGTTTGGAAGATGAAAGGAAAAGTTCACTAGAAGAAGATGATGGTTGTCTAGGTGAAGCCACAAACTCAAAATCATCGGGATTCTTTGTTTGACCTAGAGAAAGAATGATGTCAGCATTAGAATCTGTTTCGTGTGAATCACCACTGAAAGGAGTGTCAACTTGAACATTAGACCTAGGAGAAATGATATCATCGAAAGTATCGATAGGTCTTTGAGTGATAAGAAATTTAGGGTTGACCTCGGGTGGACTCGGGGTGGTTATCGTCTCACTCTCGCACATGGTGGCTAATTGATTCACTTGAAATTCTAACTTAAATAAGGCTTGAACATTAGAGTTCAAAATTTGCCTATCAGAAGTTATGGTTCGCATGAAGTTTGCTTGAGAAATCAATAAAGCCTCGATACTCTTTTCTAAGATGTCAAGTTTCCTACTCGAATCATGAAATCCGGGTGGGTGGGCGGGTGTTTGAATTGAACTCGAATAAGGAACTTGACTCGGAATTAGATAAGAGTTCGGTTCTTGAAAATGTGGAGGCGGATTTTGATAGCTATGACCTTGGTTCCATGAGAGATCGGGATAATCTCTCCAACCGGAATTAGAAGACGATGTAAAGTGGTCATTTCGAGAATTTGGTTGAAACATGGCGTTGACTTGTGAAGGGCCACTAAGGGTTTCTAAGGCTTCGAGTCGTCTAGTAAGAGCATCTAATTCAGAGTCGATTGCAATATCGTTTTCACTATAATGCAAATCACTAAAAGTACTAGACGACTTGTTATAAACACTAGGTTCCCTAGTTGACTCACACCACATCGTATTATCCGCTAACTCCTCATCAAAATCCCAACCTTGGTAATAACGCTCCCTAAATGCTACGGACATGGTAAAGATTGATCAAGGATAAAACCACGCAGCACGTAAGTGCGAAAATGAAACACACAAAATAAATGGTGAAAATCAAAAGAAAAATCTAACCTAGGTTCCCTAAATAAAATAACTAGAGATTGCTCATAACGTTAAGACACACTAAAAATTCCGTAAATTAAGAATTATTCAGACTGATTCGGCCAGATTAGAGCAGGCATTGCCAAGAGGCCAAACTCGTCACTTAGACACCGAATCTTAACAGCCAGGCGAACCTTAGACATTGAAGGTCGTGAATAAGTCTTAATTACGTTTATTTTTAGGCACCTTTCTAATTGAGCGCGAAATCCTAGGGGCAAATGTCTAATTAATTTTATTAAAAGGCTAGGGGATGCAAAATGTTGAAAATTAATTGTTGTGGGCCAAGGAAAGAGTGATTAAATCCCTTCCCCATGTTGCAAGAGGATTTGCCCTTAAGATTTATTTACAAATGAATGCAACAAACAACGAGATATAAAAAACTATAAACATTTATGGATGCTTTAAACTACATGTTCTAAAATAAAGAAAAGAAGAATTTAACGTACCTTGGTCCTCCAGCGATCACCACAATTATAGGTACGAAAAATTTAAAAACAAAAAATAAAATCTAGTATGATGTGCACCTACGTGATGAATGCATGATGCAACAATTATGTATTTACAACTAATTTTTTTGGATTTTTGATTTTTCAATTTTTTTTGTGTTTTTTTGAATTTTTTGAATTTTTTTATTTTTCTAAAAATAAAAAAGGGCGAAAAGAGTGAGATACGGTTACCGAAGCAAACTTTCCATAAATTCCAATTTTTCCACGCTTCTTGAGAAGAATTCCGAAATCTCAAACTTTCCTAAAAAAAACGAGACAAAAATAAGGCAAGAAATAAAACTAACCCGAAAAATTAAAAATTAAGGCGCGAAAAATAATTAGTCCCCGGCAGCGGTGCCAAAAACTTGTGCTAAGAAATAATTAAATTTTAATCGCAAGCGCACAATTCGTTTCGTTGTAATATTTAATGATTCGTTCCTCAGGGACTAATATTTTCACGATCCTTAATTTTTTAATTTAATCGAACTAGGACAAATTGGGTTTTTTTGGAGAAATTTGTATTTTACTAATTAATGTGTAATTCTAAATTATTATAAATCTAAATTCGAGTTAAAAATTAGATTTTACTTTCTATTTTAATTCCTAAAAAAAAAGTAATTAAAAACGAAAATTGAATAGAACTGATTTTAACAAAAATTCAAAAACAAAAAAAATAAAAAAAAACAAACAAAAACAAAAAAAAAACAAAAACAAAACAAACAAAAACAAAAAAAACGAAAAGGGGAATGGGATGTGGGTTTTGAAACGTAAAACAGGGGTCCTGCATCACAAAACTAAAAATAAAAATGACATCAAGACTCGACTACTAACGAAGCTCAAAACTCGGTGGCCGAAAAAAAAAATTAAGATAAACAAAAAAAAAATTAAGATAAACAGTTGAGTTAGTTTGTGAAAACAGGGGAGGTGGGATTTATTACTCCGAAAAAGAAAAACAGAACAGAAAAAAAAAAAAAGAGGCAAGGGGTTTGAGTATGGTCGCAACGAAAGAAAAGAGGGAGACATATGGGTTTGGTGTCTGTGCTTTTGAAACAGAGAGTGAAAACTGAGAATTAGAATAGAACAGGGGAGAAACTGAATATTGCTTCGAATAAAATAAAGATGAGACAAAAAAATAATTACTGAAATTTGTTGAAACGATTTTTTTTTATTTTTTTAGAAATCAAGTATGAAATTAAAGATTGTAATTACGAAATTAAAAATTATAATTATTCTAAAACGATGATTTTAGAATTAGATGACCCACAATAAAATTGAAATTTAAAGGGGCAAAATTTACGAATTAAAACTACGAGCAAGAAAATAAAAATCGTTATTTTCAACCCATAGTGATTAGCATTTCGTTACTTTGTCCACTACTTGGATTTACGAAAATAACGAAAGCTATGTAAAATAAACGAGAGAGCAAGACAAGAAATTAAACTAAATGAAATTGCATTAAAATTAAAAAGACTGTTTACAAGATTTGAAACAAAAAATACAAGAAATTAAAACTACCCTAAAATCTAAGTTACTAAATACAAGGGGGGTGAGGGGGTATTTATAGGATAGGAATTAGGGTTAAGGGGGGGTGTTGGGTAAATCCCCACCAAACATTTGTGGTGTGTGGTGGTGGAATCATAGCCATCTATTTGTTTCCTTCCCCCTTAAGCTTTGAAGAGTAGATCTTGGCCATACACTTCTCTAATGTGTTGGGATGATCTCCACCTTCCACTTGTCTTGAAATATTCCTTTTGCTCCAAGCTCCTAATTCTTTTCCTTCTTTCATTTTTGGTCCTTTTTCTTCTTCTTTTTCCCTTCCTTGCTCTTTATTTATCTATTTTGCCATTTCTTTATTTATTTATGAATTTCCTGAAATGCAACAAAATAAATTATTAAAATACGAGTTCAAGCAAATAAATAGGTAATAAAAATATGCACTTATCAGTTTGCTTCACCTGTAGCCCTAGAAAATAACTGAGCTCTCCCATCATGCTCAGTTGATACCTGGACTGCATGAGCTTGGCAAACTTCTTACAGAGTTTATCATTAGTAGATCCAAAAATTATGTCATCTACATATATTTGAACTAATAACAGATCACTACCAAGATTGAAATAGAACAAGGTTTTATCAATTGTACCTCTGTTGAACCCACTTTCTAAAAGAAATTGAGCCAGATTTTCATACCATGCTCTTGGTGCATGTTTAAGTCCATAGAGTGCCTTTTCAAGCCTGTAGACATAATCTGGATACTTGGGATCTACAAATCCTGGTGGTTGTTCAACAAACACTTCTTCTTCAAGTTTTCCATTCAGAAAAGCACTTTTCACATCCATCTCAAAAACCTTGAATTTCTTGTGAGAAGCATATGCTAGAAAGATTCTTATTGCCTCCAACCTTGCAACTGGAGCAAAAGTTTCATCATAGTCTATGCCTTCTTGCTGTGAATAGCCTTTGGCCACAAGTCTGGCCTTGTTTCTTGTAACAACCCCATCACTGTCAGTTTTGTTTCTGAAAACCCATCTAGTACCAACAACAGATCTATTCTTTGGTCTAGGTACAAGGGTCCATACTTCATTTCTCTCAAATTCATTTAACTCCTCCTGCATTGCTGTTATCCAGTCAGCATCTTGAAGAGCTTCTTCCACTTTCTTTGGTTCAGATTTAGACAGAAATTCATGAAACATACATTCATTTGTTGTAGCACTTCTTGTCCTAACTTTTGCATCTGGATCTCCAATTATTAAATCAGGTGTATGTGATTTTGTCCATTTCCTAGATGTAGGTAAATGACTTCTGTCAACAGTTGATCCTCCCCCTTGATCAATGTTCTCCTGATTATCTTGATGCCTTTCTTCATTCTCTGAGGCTCCCCCTGAATTTGATCGCTCAAAGTTTGAACTGTCAGAATTTGGACTTTCAGAGTTTGAGTCATTAGAGTTTGAGTTTGATCCAGAATTTTCAGTTGACTCACTGTCAGAATTTGTGTCATCACTATGATCATGCTCCCCCTCAACTGGTTCTCCTCTTTGTTCAGACTGTACTATTTCTTCTGTGTGTACTAGTAGAGGTTCAGAGTTTGCATCAACAGAGTTTGTTGGACTAGTGTCATCAGAGTTTATTTCATCAAAGATTAGATCTTCATTTTCGAAATGCAACTGATCACGTTCATCAACATCTTCAAGTCCAGTGATTTTCCTGTCATCAAATGACACATGAATAGATTCCATAATCACCCTTGTTCTCAGATTATAAACTCTGAATGCCATGGTTGACACTGGATAGCAAACAAAAATTCCTTCATCTACTTTCAACTCAAATTTGGTCAACTGTTCAGGATGATTTTTCAACACAAAGCATTTGCACCCAAAAATATGAAAATATTTCAGGTTTGGATTCTTTCCCCTCACCATCTCATATGGTGTTTTTCCATGCTTGTTGATCAGTGTTGCATTTTGAGTAAAACAAGCAGTTTGAACTGCTTCTGCCCAGAAATAAGTTGGCAATTTTGCTTCATCAAGCATAGTTCTGGCAGCTTCTATCAAGGTTCTATTCTTCCTCTCAACTACACCATTTTGCTGTGGTGTACCAGGTGTAGAAAACTCTTGCTTCAACCCTCTGTTCTTGCAGAATTCTTCCATTGTTGCATTTCTGAATTCAGTTCCATTATCACTTCTGATCATTTTGACTTTGTGTTTTGATCCTTTGTCCAGTAGCTTTACATGCTCCATCAGAGTTAATGCAGTTTCATCCTTCTTTGCTAGAAAATACACCCAAGTGTATCTGGTATATTCATCAACAATGACTAGAGCATATTTCTTCCTTCCAATTGATAAGACATTTACTGGTCCAAAAAGATCAACATGTAACAGATGATATGGATCAACAATTGAAGATTCAGACTTGCTCTTGAAGAGGTCTTCCTCTGTTTGGCCTTTTGACATGAATCACACAGACCATCAACATTTAACAAAGACTTTGGAAGTCCTCTAACAAGATCCTTTCTTATCAGCTCATTGATGTTGTTCAGATTCAAATGAGAGAGTTTCTTATGCCGCTTCCAACTCTCTTCATTGGACATTCTTGTTGACAGGCACATAGTTTTTCCATCAGAGTTTGTCAACAAGCTTGCTTCATAGATATTGTTGCGCCTTTGTCCAACTAAAACAACTTTTCCTGTGGTTTTGCTGATAACCTCACAGTATTCAGGTTGAAAATCTACATGAAAACCTCTGTCACAGATTTGACTCACAGATAGCAGATCTTGCTTGAGTTCAGGAACCAGAGCTACATTTGTGATGATGACACTTCCAAGATTAATATTGCCATATCCCAGAGTATGTCCTATGTTGCCATCTCCATAGGAAACTTTTGGGCCAGCCTTCTCCACATACTCTGATAGCATGGCTTTATTACCAGTCATGTGTCCTGAACATCCACTGTCCATGACTAGGATACTTTCCCTGATGCCCTGCAATCATAAACAATTACTGAGGATTAGATTTAAGGATCCAGACTTTCTTGGATCCTTTGGCTTTCTTAATTTTGTTAGCTTTAGCAGCGGAATTTAAACTATCAGAGTTTAAGCCAACTTTATCAGAGTTTACACTTGCAGAATTAACTCTAACCCATTTCAGATTAGGTTTCAGTTCATAGTAATTATGATAAATAGCATGATAATTTCTCCAAGTATAAACAGAATGTCAAGTGCTTCCACAGTGTTTGCATAAAGTCTGTGGCCTAGTTCTAACATTATCTTTCTTTACTTCAGACTTGGAAGGTAAAGAATTAATGTCTTTGTTCTTCCTGCAAAAACTAGCAAGATGGTTAGTGCTACCACAGTTATGACATGTCTTTCTTGGAGCTAAAGTAGCAAGCATTGGATAATTGCCTTGAGTAATGCCTACTTTACCATTTTTGTTCTTTCTAGACACTTTCTGTTTCTTAAAAGATTTTAACTCCTTAAGCTTATGCTTAAGTTGTTTATCTGTCATTAAACCAATATTAACCTGTTTAACACTTGTTTTTACTGGTTCTTTCTTAACAGCTTCTTTTCCACCTTCAAACCTAGGTTCACTTATTCCATTAACAAATGTTCCAAACTTCTTAGATGGAAGAGGTGGTCTAATCTTGACTGTATTCTGAAATCTAAGTTCATCTTCCTCAGAGTAACCTAGACCTACAGTGTCAGATTGAAAAATTTCTTGAGTATCTTTTCCAGAGTGAGTCCAAGTTTTAATAATATGATTTGCCTTTTCCAATTCAGATTCTAGTTGTTTATACTTACTTAACAACTCTTGTTCAAGATAGACAGCATCATCTCTCTCCTTTTGAACTTGCTGCATGTTAGCAAGTTTCTCTTCTACAACCTTATTTCTCTCTTTGAGTTCAGAATTCTCAGTTTTGATTCTCTCATTCTCTAAAGGCTGATCCCTATAACTTATATGCAAAGCCTTAAGATATATTCTTAATTCAGTTATATCATCAGTATTATAAGCATAGGTAGTTAGAGGTACCTTGTTTTCAGAATCTTCAGCTTCATCAACAGTAGTAGCCATGAGAGCATAGTTCATATCCTCATCTGAGTCAGAGGTGTCTGCCCAATCTCTACCTTTAGTGAAGAGTGCCTTCTCAGTTTTACCCTTCTTGCACTCAGGAGCATAGTGACCCATCTCCTTACACTTGTAGCATTGAATCTCAGACTTGTCTCTTTTCCCAGATTTTGTATCCTTTCTCTCAGATTTGCTGAAATTCTTCCTGTCAAACTTTGAATGATTCTTGGAGAATCTCTTTCCTTTCTTGAAGTTCTTGAATCCCATCTTCTTGAAAGTCTTTACCATCAAGGCAGCCATTTGCATCATTTCCTCATCATCTTCAGAAACAGATGATCCATTTGCATTTGAGTCAACATCAAAGTTTGATGACTCACTTTCAGAATGAATGACCAAGGCTTTTCCTTTTGCCTTCTTCCTTGATGCTTCCTTCTTTGAGGGTCTTTCTTCAACTCTTAGAGCAACAGATTTTGACTTTCTGCCTGATCTTCTGCTTCTCTGTTCCATTTCTAGTTCATGAGTCTTGAGTAACCCATAGATCTCATCAATATCAGTATCAGCCAGATCATAGTTGTCTCTAATAGTGGTTGTCTTAACATCCCACTTTTCAGGTAGAGAAAGAAGAAACTTGAGATTTGAATCTTCTAGATCATATTCTTTATTAACCAATGACAGATCATTAAGTAGCTTACAGAATCTGTCAAAGGTTTCTGTCATTGATTCTTCAGATTTAGCCTCAAAGTATTCATACTCCTGTGTGAGTATGTTCCTTCTATTCTTCTTGATTGCAGCAGTTCCCTGACATCTAACCTCTAGAGCATCCCAAATCTCTTTTGCAGTTTTACAATTGATCACTTTGTTAGACATAACATTATCCAATGAACTATGAAGCAGATGTCTAACCTTTGCATCCTTACCAATGGATGAAATATCCCCAGGAGTCAAATCTTTCTTCTCCTTTGGAAAAGATTTAGCTTCCTGTCCAGCAGCAACAACAGATAATTTTGTAGGCTTATGAGGGCCTTCATAAATTCTGTCAAGATATTCTGGATCTGTAGCCTCCAGAAACATAGCCATTTTCACCTTCCAGGTTGAGTATTCTGCTGGCTTAAGAATAGGAACCCTGATTGTTTGATATCGACTCACAGTTGCAGGTTGAGCCTTCTCAGCAGTAGAGCCTGATGTTGGAGGAGGAATTTCTGCCATTGATTATAGTTGAGTGTGTGTGGATCTTAAGTTGTATTAAATTAACAGATTAAGCTCTGATACCAATTGTTAGGCCGAGTACACATTTATAATCAACTAAGTATGAGAGTGATAAGTGGATTTTATATCCACTTATTATGCGCTAAATGGACCTATATTGATGGTTTATCCTTAAATATGTTGTGTCTTTTAATTCGTTTTGTTGTTTAATTATTTGTTGCGCAGAACTCGCAAATTCAGGTATCTAGGCGATAAAAGGCTAAAAACGGTGGATTTCTGGCTCAATTTTATCAAGTGAACTGGTTACGAGGAAAAAAGAATTATCATAAAGGAATCCTGAATGACATATTCTTAAATCTGGAACCCCGGTTGGAACTGATATTTTTTTCGTTTCGCAAAAGGAATCCAGTTTTAGATCCTCAAGAGGCCGTAATTCGCACCTGGGCGAGCAATGAGAAAATAGAATTGTCACAAAAAGATGGAAAGTGATATATTCTTAAAAAGAAAGTCCCGGTTGGAATTGATATATTTTTCGTTAAGAAAAAGAAGTCCGGTTTTTGGTCCGCAATTTACCGCAGCTTGGGACTTGAAAATTTATTTATATTAATAAATACTTTATTTAATTAGAAAATTATATTTATAAATATCTAATAATATTAGATATTTATTTTTATAAATTCGAAATTAAATTAACTATTTATTAATTAAATATATTTTATTAGGCAAGTTGAATTAGCAAAAAAGAAAAAAAAAATAATAATAATAATAAACGAATGTGACCAAAGCAGGCTGTCAACAGAAGTATGTATGATAGTGAGCAAGTTGTTTTTAAAAAAAAAAAAAAAAGAAAAAAAAAAAAAGAAAAAAGAAAAACTACAAAAACAATAAAAGCTAAACAAGAGCAGGTGGTGCACTAAAGTAGCAAATGTCGGCATTAAACAAAAATAGATGGTGTCAAATTGCAAAAACCTGTCGGCAAAGATTCTGGTCTGGCCACCCTCCCACGCGCGCGTGGGAGGCACGCGCCAGGAGTGGCCTTTTGTTTGCGCGCGTGTGTACCACACTTGGGAGGCTGAGAGTGCAGTTTGTCAAAGTCAGCATACATGCAGAGTGCAGTGTGGGTTTGGTGGCCTGTTTTTTTTTAATCAGGATGCTTTCGGCTGAATTATTTATGCTCTTGGCGTGCTGATTTTTGGGCTATAAATACGAGTGAATTCCTTTGGTTTCAACACACCTCAACTGAATTCATCTCTAAAATTCAGTTTCTTCTCTCTAAAAATTCAGTTGTATTCTCTAGCTTCTTTGTAATTTTATTTTTATTTTAAACACTTGGATTTTCTGCAATTTTTAGTATAAGTGTTGTTTTGATTGGAGAAATTACGGGATTTATCGGAGTGCTCTTCTCTTTCGGTGGAAGCTATTCCGGTTTTATTTTCTAATTTCTTATTTTACAGGGAATTATCGGAGTGCTCGTTTCGTGCAAGTGGAAATTATTTCGGTTTTAGTTTCTAAGCTCTTATAATTTTCGTGTTTAATTTATCGTAAATTTTAATTTAGTTTTATTATTGTTGTTATTAGTATTATTATTATTATTATTATTATTATTATTATTATTATTATTATCATTATTAATATTATGGTTTCAATTAATCCCATGATGACGATTCGTTCGATTATGAACTAATCGCCGTCATGGGATTCTAATGGATTTATTTACGTAATTTAGTAATTCGATGCCTTAATAAATTGTGTTATGATAAAAATTTCCGATTGCCTAACGTGGTTGTGCTTAATTTATTAGATGCGTAGCTATCATCTAAATTATTAATTCTTAATGAATGCGAAAGTGGATTTGAGAATTTAGAATTAGCCATGTTAGCACAGGTTCGTAATTTTCATATATAATTACGATTAGTGGTAGTGTTTTAGATCACATCGCCCTGTGTAGCCATAATAAAGGAATTTATTCGTAAACCAATTATGTTTTCAAATCTTATAGACATATAGGGTCTAGACATAAATGGTGTCCACGCAACTTCTATCTTTTTAAGTGGATGTTTGTATGGTTTGATATAAGTTAAGGCTGAAAGGCGCTTATATTAGTTTCGTGTTCCCGGCTAGCTTTCATAATTATCAGAATCACTTTACATTTAGGCATCAATTCTAAATGAAATAAATAATGAAATTAGAATCCCATGTTTATCTCATATATAATCTTTATCATATTATTTTTAGTCATTATTTCATTAATTAATTGTGAATTGAACAAACCAACCATTTGTTGTTCAGGCTTCTATAATTAACCGAACGTTGTTGAATAAACATATTTACTTAAATACACCAAGTCTTCGTGGGAACGATCCTTATTTCCCTATATTGCTTTTGGACTGCGTATACTTGCGTAGAGAAAATAGCGAACAAGTTTTTGGCGCCGCTGCCGGGGACTCGGTGTTATTTTGTTTATGTGTTTTACTACAATAGAAGTTAATTTGTTTGACTTGAACATTTTATCTTATTTTTTTTGAAGTGATTATTTGTGTTCAGATACTTGGATTTTTATGCTAACACGTGCTAAAGCATTGAAAGCCAAGCAAGTACTTAAACTAGCAAATACTCACAAGATGGACGGAGAAGCCGAAGTAGTTGCACCTGCAGCAGCAAGGGCTTTAATGGACTACTCACAACCGAAGATTGATGACATTCAGTCAAGTATCATTCGTCCAGCAATTGCGGCTCCTACATTTGAAATTAAATCCAGCACTATTCAGATGGTGCAGAATCAAGTACAGTACGGAGGAACTGCAACGGAAGATCCTAACTTACACATCAGGAACTTCATAGAAATATGCGACACATTTAGATTCAACAATGTGTCAGATGATGCTGTGAAGTTGAGACTCTTCCCGTTTTCCTTTAGAGACAAAGCCAAAAGTTGGTTACACTCTCTGCCACCGGGATCTATCACCACCTGGGCTGATCTAGCTCAAAAGTTTCTTAGCAAATTCTTCCCCATGGCAAAGACTGCAGCTATACGGAATGCTATCACGCAATTTTCTCAACAGTCTGGTGAATCTTTATGTGAAGCATGGGAAAGATACAAGGAAATGCTTCGACAATGCCCTCATCATGGCATGCCAAATTGGATGGTCATAAATTGCTTCTATAATGGACTAGGAATACAATCAAGGCCAATGGTAGATGCAGCTTCAGGGGGAGCATTATGGGCTAAAAGTTATGAGGAAGCCTACGATCTTATCGAGATGATGGCAGCTAATGAATATCAAAACCCAACTCAGAGGATGCCACAACAGAAGGTAGCAGGAATTCTTAATGTCGACAAGGCCACTTCCTTAGCAGCTCAGATAGAGGCTTTGAACTTGAAAATAGACTCTTTGACAACACAAGGATTTCATCAAGTTGCTAGTGTGTGTGAGTTGTGTGCGGGCGCACATGAATCAAACCAATGTGCCATCTCAAACGAGTCGGTTCAATTCGTAAGCAATTTCCAAAGACAGCAACAGCCAGCTCCAAATTCCTACCATCCGAACAACCGAAATCATCCAAATTTCAGTTGGAGCAATAGTCAAGGAGGAGCACAACAGTCAAATCAGCCCTACCAACAATTTCAAAATCAGCAGTTTGGAGCTAGGCCATATAATCCATCTGGATTTCAGCAACAGCAGGGGCACCAATATCAGCAACAATATGCCCCACGACAATTTCAACCCCCAGGATTTCAACAACAATCCTATGGGAATTCTGGGCAATCATCTTCTAGTGAAAAGGCAGAATTGGAGGAGTTGAGGTTGGCGTCCAAAAGCCAAGCGGCTTCTATTAAAAATCTGGAAACTCAATTGGGACAACTCGCTAGTTTCATGATGAGCCGACCACAAGGAACACTCCCCAGTGATACTGAAGCTAATCCGGGGAGAAAGAACAACCAAGAGCACATTAAAGCCATCACTTTAAGATCGGGAAAAGTCACAGAAGGCACTGAATTGGAAAGAGCAAAAAGAATTCTGCCCGATGAAGAAACAGTGAACGTGGGAGATACCGAAGACAAGGGTAAGGCTCCAATTTCAAGCACGGAGGTAGAAGAAAGTGTACCACCTCCTAAACAATCAGTCCCTGCACAGAAAGAAGCAGAAGAGCATGTCTATCCACCTCCGCCATTTCCTCGACGTTTGCAAAAACAGAAACTGGACAAGCAGTTTGGCAAATTTCTTGAAGTCTTTAAGAAATTACATATCAACATTCCATTTGCTGAAGCCCTGGAACAAATGCCGAGTTATGCCAAGTTTATGAAGGGCATTCTATCAAGAAAAGTAAAACTTGAGGATTTAGAAACTGTTGCTCTGACAGAGGAGTGTAGTGCGGTATTGCAACAAAAGTTACCGCCTAAGCTAAAAGATCCTGGAAGTTTCACCATACCATGCACCATTGGGAATTTGTCTTTTGACAAATGTTTATGTGATTTAGGAGCAAGCATCAACCTCATGCCATACTCAGTTTTCTTACAACTTGGCCTTCCTGAGCCAACCCCGACGAACATGTCACTTCAGTTGGCTGATCGCTCTATCACTTATCCTCGGGGAGTTGTTGAAGATGTCCTAGTGAAAGTAGACAAACTTATCTTCCCAGCTGATTTTGTCATACTTGATTTTGAAGAGGACAAGAAGATTCCGATCATTCTTGGTAGACCATTCTTGGCGACAGGACAAACATTGATTGACGTCCAAAAGGGGGAACTTACAATGAGGGTGCATGATCAAAATGTCACTTTCAACGTTTTTAAAGCCATGAAGTTTCCAACAGAAGAAGAACAGTGTCTGAAGGTAGACTTGATTGAGTCTACGGTACAAGAAAAGTTGGATCACATGTTCATGAATGACACTTTGGAAAAGGCCCTTAGTGGAAGGTATTCATTAGATGAAGATGACATAGATGAACAATTACAATATCTGGATGCTTTGCCATGGCAAAGAAAATTTGAAAGACCAGTTGAATCATTGGATCTGCCAGAACTAAAAGGGCCGCATCAGCAAATGAAACCATCTATCGAGGAAGCTCCAACTCTAGAGCTCAAACCACTTCCTAATCACTTAAAGTATGCTTCTCTTGGTGAATCATCTACCTTACCTGTGATTATATCTGCTAACCTTTCAGACTCTGAGGAAGACAAGCTTTTAAGAGTCCTGAGGGAATTCAAAACAGCCATTGGTTGGACCCTGGCGGATATCAAAGGCATCAGCCCAGCTTATTGTCAACATAAAATTCCATTGGAAGAAGGTAGTAAACCAACAGTGGAGCATCAAAGGCGGCTAAATCCTCTTATGAAAGAGGTAGTGAAGAAAGAAATCATCAAGTGGCTGGATGCAGGGATTATTTATCCCATTTCTGACAGTGCATGGGTGAGTCCAGTGCAATGTGTACCGAAGAAAGGAGGCATGACTGTGATTACCAATGAAAAGAATGAACTCATCTCTACTCGCACAGTCACCGGTTGGCGAATCTGCATGGACTACCGGAAGTTGAATAAAGCCACAAGGAAGGATCATTTTCCCCTTCCTTTCATTGATCAGATGCTAGATAGACTAGCCGGCCATGATTATTACTGCCTCCTGGATGGGTATTCTGGATATAACCAAATCTGCATTGCTCCTGAGGATCAGGAGAAAACAACATTTACATGCCCGTTCGGCACTTTCGCCTTTCGGCGGGTTTCTTTTGGCTTGTGTGGAGCACCTGGTACTTTTCAAAGGTGCATGATGGCCATCTTCTCAGACATGATTGGCAAGACTGTTGAAGTCTTCATGGATGACTTCTCTGTATTCGGTCTATCTTTTGATGAATGCTTGCAAAATCTTGGTTCGGTGCTGAAAAGATGCGTGGAAACTAACCTAGTGCTCAATTGGGAGAAGTGCCACTTCATGGTACCAGAAGGAACTATTCTCGGGCACGAGGTGTCAAGGAAAGGTCTAGAAGTAGACAGAGCAAAGATAGAAGCTATTGAAAAGCTGCCGCCACCTAATTCAGTGCGAGGGATTCGCAGTTTCCTTGGGCACGCAGGTTTCTATAGGCGTTTCATCAAGGACTTCGCAAAAATTTCCAAACCTTTGTGTCAGCTGCTGGAAAAAGATATTCAATTCAAATTTGACCAAGCATGTCTCACAGCTTTCGAGACTCTGAAGAAGAAATTGATTTCAGCACCCGTGATCATTGCTCCAGATTGGAGTGAGCCTTTCGCTATGATGTGTGATGCTAGCGATTACGCAGTTGGGGCCGTTCTTGGCCAAAAGAAAAATAAAATGTTTCATGTCATCTATTATGCAAGCAAAACCCTCAGCGATGCTCAATTAAACTACACTACCACTGAGAAGGAGCTGTTAGCCATAGTTTATGGTTTTGAAAAATTCCGTTCATACTTGCTTGGCACGAAGGTGACAGTGTACACTGATCACGCGGCTATCAGATATCTGCTCTCTAAAAAGGACTCCAAACCTAGGTTGATTCGATGGATTCTCCTGCTGCAAGAATTCGATGTGGAGATCAAGGATAGAAAAGGGACTGAAAACCAAGTAGCCGACCATCTCTCACGATTGGAAGACCTTGGGAAGACATCCCAAGACAAAACCGTCATTAATGAATCCTTTCCTGATGAACAGTTGTTTGGGATACAAGAAGAAGAGCCTTGGTTTGCAGACATTGTGAACTTTCTGGTGAGTCGAGTGATTCCTCCCGAGCTCTCTTTTGCACAAAGAAAGAAATTCTTGCATGAAGTCAAATGGTATCGTTGGGACGAACCATATCTGTTTAAACAAGGAGCCGATCAGGTGATTAGGAGATGTGTGCCATACAGTGAAACAGAGGCTATTCTAAGGGATTATCACACCACGACATATGGTGGCCATTATGGAAGTGAAAAGACCGCAACTCGAATTCTTCAAGCGGGATTTTATTGGCCATCCCTTTTTAAGGATGCCCATCAGTTTGTACTAAAGTGTGATCGTTGTCAGCGTGTTGGTAACATATCTAGGAGGAATGAGATGCCCCTCAATATAATGCTAGAGGTGGAAATCTTCGATGTTTGGGGCATCGATTTCATGGGACCATTCATTTCCTCGTGTAACAACCAATACATCTTGCTAGCCGTTGATTATGTTTCCAAATGGGTGGAGGTCAAGGCACTTCCGACCAATAATGCCAATGTCGTGCTCAACTTCCTTCACAAGAACATCTTCACAAGATTCGGCACTCCTCGAGTAATCATAAGCGATGAAGGTACTCACTTTTGCAATCGCAAGTTTACTAATCTCATGGCAAGGTACAACATCAACCACCGGGTAGCTACGGCATACCACCCGCAAACCAATGGCCAAGCCGAGGTATCTAATCGCGAGATTAAGCGCATTCTGGAAAAAGTGGTGAACCCTTCGAGAAAGGATTGGTCTTTAAAACTCGATGAAGCCGCATGGGCTTATCGTACAGCATATAAAACACCCTTAGGCATGTCACCATATCAGCTTGTCTATGGGAAAGCTTGCCATTTACCGGCCGAATTGGAACACAAAGCTTATTGGGCTTTGAAGAAGCTAAATTTCGATCTTAAGGCCGCAGGTGAGAAAAGGATGGTGCAACTCAACGAGATGGACGAGTTTCGATTGCAGGAATATGAGAACAATAAGCTCTATAAGGAGAAAGTGAAACGATGGCATGATCGTCGTCTTATTCAAAAGGTATTCGTTCCTGGTCAGTCGGTCTTATTATATAACTCTCGTCTTCGATTGTTTCCAGGGAAGCTCAAATCAAGATGGTCAGGGCCATTTGTTATCAAAACTGTGTTTCCACACGGAGCGGTGGAAATTTTTGAGAAATCACCTGATCAATCGTTCAAAGTGAATGGGCAGAGATTGAAACCCTATTTTGGTGACACGGTGAACCGTGAGGCTGATACCACCAAGTTGGCCACCACATGATTCTCAGAATAATCGTCAAGCTAGCGACAATTAACAAGCGCTTCTTGGGAGGCAACCCATAGGTTTGGTGTTTTTCTATGTGTGGTTTGATTTGGTGTGATTTTGTTTAGTATTATGTTGAAAGTGCAGGTCATTGCCTCAGTTTGGAGCTCATTGCCGCCGCCTGATTCACCACCCGAGGAGGGTAACGATGCCAACAGTTAGGGGAGTTCTCTTTTATCCTTTATCTTTACCTTCAATGAGGACATTGAATATTTTAAGTTTGGGGGTGATTTAGGATATTTGATTAATTGAGTCATAGTATGCATATAGTTTCATATAGTTCATAATATACCATGCTAGCATAATTTCACATAATTCATATTAAAAAAAAAAAAAAAAATTGCATATCCATGATTAGTTGCATATCATATTTTCCTTGATCCCGTAGCGCTTGGCGATTCCGTTTAGTAGTCAATGATGAATTTGAGTGTGATAATGGTGGATAGAGGGCTGATTTAAATACTTATGAATTGACGTGCATGTTGCAGAAACATAATCTTACACAACTCATCGGTTACTTTTGGGCTAGGTTAAGGTCATGCTTGTTTGGTTGTTGAAATTTAATCACCTGATTATATTCAGAATTTTCTTTATTCCCTTGATGGCGTAGGAAGCACTAAATTCTAAGTTTGGGGGAAACCAGGAATTTCATGCTAGTAATTTGTCAATAATTGATAGGTGTCAATTGGCTAGTAGCCAGCTCATATTTATATGAGTAGTCTAGGGTTGGAAATGAGAATTCTCATTCCAAATTGCATATAAAAAAATGAAAAAAAAAAAATATATTGTTTATGAGATTGTGAGTATGCAGAGTTGGCCAGGGTGAGCTCTTTAATACTCGAGCAATTAAGTACGAGGGGACTTTGTGCCTAGTGACCTAAGGCTTTTATAGTCTGGGATCCACTGACCTAACGCTCGCTACATGGGTATTATTGTATAAGCCTTTTGGGGTCTCATCCATTGCACGGTCAAATAAGCATGTGTGTTGTGTAAAGTATTATGCATCATAGTTGTTAATAAAGCATGAATTCCTGTCTAAACTCAAATGATGATAGAGGTGTTTCTAGGTTATGAAGTGTCTAGCGTCCATTCTATTTATAAACTTGTGATTGTTATGACGAAGAATATGTATGGTTTTGAGCTAGTTCTAAGAGTAATTCTGATGAGTATTGCACACATGCACGTTTCTGTACTTGTACATGTTAATATGCGGGTATTTAGTCGAGCTCTATTTGGAATTTTCATACTCTCTGAGACACTCTGCTAATTTGGTTATTTGCTTTGCCTATGGGATCTTTGCGTCAGTTGCATTCGTGCATTTAGAGGTAGTCGAGTCTGTTTTCGCTTGAGGACAAGCTTCAGTTTAAGTTTGGGGGTGTGATAAGTGGATTTTATATCCACTTATTATGCGCTAAATGGACCTATATTGATGGTTTATCCTTAAATATGTTGTGTCTTTTAATTCGTTTTGTTGTTTAATTATTTGTTGCGCAGAACTCGCAAATTCAGGTATCTAGGCGATAAAAGGCTAAAAACGGTGGATTTCTGGCTCAATTTTATCAAGTGAACTGGTTACGAGGAAAAAAGAATTATCATAAAGGAATCCTGAATGACATATTCTTAAATCTGGAACCCCGGTTGGAACTGATATATTTTTCGTTTCGCAAAAGGAATCCAGTTTTAGATCCTCAAGAGGCCGTAATTCGCACCTGGGCGAGCAATGAGAAAATAGAATTGTCACAAAAAGATGGAAAGTGATATATTCTTAAAAAGAAAGTCCCGGTTGGAATTGATATATTTTTCGTTAAGAAAAAGAAGTCCGGTTTTTGGTCCGCAATTTACCGCAGCTTGGGACTTGAAAATTTATTTATATTAATAAATACTTTATTTAATTAGAAAATTATATTTATAAATATCTAATAATATTAGATATTTATTTTTATAAATTCGAAATTAAATTAACTATTTATTAATTAAATATATTTTATTAGGCAAGTTGAATTAGCAAAAAAGAAAAAAAAAATAATAATAATAATAAACGAATGTGACCAAAGCAGGCTGTCAACAGAAGTATGTATGATAGTGAGCAAGTTGTTTTTAAAAAAAAAAAAAAGAAAAAAAAAAGAAAAAAGAAAAACTACAAAAACAATAAAAGCTAAACAAGAGCAGGTGGTGCACTAAAGTAGCAAATGTCGGCATTAAACAAAAATAGATGGTGTCAAATTGCAAAAACCTGTCGGCAAAGATTCTGGTCTGGCCACCCTCCCACGCGCGCGTGGGAGGCACGCGCCAGGAGTGGCCTTTTGTTTGCGCGCGTGTGTACCACACTTGGGAGGCTGAGAGTGCAGTTTGTCAAAGTCAGCATACATGCAGAGTGCAGTGTGGGTTTGGTGGCCTGTTTTTTTTTAATCAGGATGCTTTCGGCTGAATTATTTATGCTCTTGGCGTGCTGATTTTTGGGCTATAAATACGAGTGAATTCCTTTGGTTTCAACACACCTCAACTGAATTCATCTCTAAAATTCAGTTTCTTCTCTCTAAAAATTCAGTTGTATTCTCTAGCTTCTTTGTAATTTTATTTTTATTTTAAACACTTGGATTTTCTGCAATTTTTAGTATAAGTGTTGTTTTGATTGGAGAAATTACGGGATTTATCGGAGTGCTCTTCTCTTTCGGTGGAAGCTATTCCGGTTTTATTTTCTAATTTCTTATTTTACAGGGAATTATCGGAGTGCTCGTTTCGTGCAAGTGGAAATTATTTCGGTTTTAGTTTCTAAGCTCTTATAATTTTCGTGTTTAATTTATCGTAAATTTTAATTTAGTTTTATTATTGTTGTTATTATTATTATTATTATTATTATTATTATTATTATTATTATTATTATTATTATTATTATTATTATTATCATTATTAATATTATGGTTTCAATTAATCCCATGATGACGATTCGTTCGATTATGAACTAATCGCCGTCATGGGATTCTAATGGATTTATTTACGTAATTTAGTAATTCGATGCCTTAATAAATTGTGTTATGATAAAAATTTCCGATTGCCTAACGTGGTTGTGCTTAATTTATTAGATGCGTAGCTATCATCTAAATTATTAATTCTTAATGAATGCGAAAGTGGATTTGAGAATTTAGAATTAACCATGTTAGCACAGGTTCGTAATTTTCATATATAATTACGATTAGTGGTAGTGTTTTAGATCACATCGCCCTGTGTAGCCATAATAAAGGAATTTATTCGTAAACCAATTATGTTTTCAAATCTTATAGACATATAGGGTCTAGACATAAATGGTGTCCACGCAACTTCTATCTTTTTAAGTGGATGTTTGTATGGTTTGATATAAGTTAAGGCTGAAAGGCGCTTATATTAGTTTCGTGTTCCCGGCTAGCTTTCATAATTATCAGAATCACTTTACATTAAGGCATCAATTCTAAATGAAATAAATAATGAAATTAGAATCCCATGTTTATCTCATATATAATCTTTATCATATTATTTTTAGTCATTATTTCATTAATTAATTGTGAATTGAACAAACCAACCATTTGTTGTTCAGGCTTCTATAATTAACCGAACGTTGTTGAATAAACATATTTACTTAAATACACCAAGTCTTCGTGGGAACGATCCTTATTTCCCTATATTGCTTTTGGACTGCGTATACTTGCGTAGAGAAAATAGCGAACAGAGAGAATAACAATAAGTTCTTAAAAAGCTTTAAAAACTGTTTGAAATTAACTTCTCTCTCAGTGATGTAAAATATCACAGAGAGCTGCTTAGGTTACAATGAAAGATATTGTATTACACGATCGATTACCCTTCTAGGGTTAACCTAACTGTATTTATAAGATATACAGCTGCTATACAATCGATAATTGATACTCCTATAAATTAGCTATACAATTGTTATCAATTACGATTGCTACACATCTCCTAAGTCAACTCAATCTCTTTGACAGCTATCCAATCTGTAAAGATATTGCTTCCAAAATTATCTTCAATTAATCTTTAATCACTGTTGACTGGAGACGCGCTTCCTCCAGACAGAGTTTGTTAAACTCTGTCGAGCTTCCACTGTCAGCGTATAGCAAACTCTGTTCAGCTTCCAACTGTCAGAGTTTAACTAAACTCTGACTGCTTCCTGTTTAAACTCTGTTTTTCCCTATAAACTTAAACACTGATATTAACCATATCAATTATATTTAACAATATATTTTCCGTACTTTTTATTCTTGTCCTCACACTTGTGAGTGATTTTTACCTTCCGCACTTTTTATTCTCGTCCTCACACTTGTGAGTGATTTTTACCTTCCGCACTTTTTATTCTCGTCCTCACACTTGTGAGTGATTTTTACCTTCCGCACTTTTTATTCTCGTCCTCACACTTGGGAGTGATTTTTACCTTCCGCACTTTTTATTCTCGTCCTCACACTTGTGAGTGATTTTTACCTTCCGCGCTTTTTCTTCTCGTCCTCACACTTGTGAGCGATTTTACATTCCGCACTTTTTTAACGCATAATAGCGGCCCTCGTTTTATCCTATAGATAAGCCGAGTTACTTTTACGTACGTGTGCGTTTATTTGTGTGTTGTGTTTAATTGGCCAAATAATATTAAAGTGCAAATTGTTAAAGTAATATTGTAACACTCTCGTTTAAATATAAATACGAATAGTCTATAACAAGACTATATCGAACGAGAAGTTGTTTATCAAAGATCCTTTAGCTATAAAGCTCATCAAGGACTTGATTTATACAATACTTCGAAAATAGACGTATTTTCAACAAAGAAGTAATTGTAAGTATACTTCGATCTTTATAAAAGACGAGCCAAAGTATACGATTATAAAACCTTATAAGCCTACGAGCTTAAAGGAAATAATCAAGATTTACAAACTCCGAGATATATTTAAATCTCACCATACGGAGTATTGTATTATAAAGTCATAAGCAAATAAAGCTTATTGAACTTACTTTAATTAATATTCGGGTAAGAATATTATAGTCACCTTAGGACATATTAAGTCCAAACCTCTCTTTATATTAGGGTTTGTTTCGTAGCTATTTTTTTCTAAGTTTTGCAGTGAGGTGAAGTTGAAGTGAGGTGATTCTCGTTCTAAGACCCAAGTCCTAGGCATTAACGGGGAGTTAGTGGCCTTTGCACCGTGAAGAAGAGGAAAGACCCAAGACCTTGCATCTAAGATCCAAGACCGGCAAAAGCGAGGAATTCAAAGACTACACCAAGGGTTCTACATTAACTTTGAAGAAGTGGCGGGGAGTTGCTGTCTAAGATAAGTTGTGTAGGTTTTTCACAACGACTTTGAGGGTGTAACGGGGAGTTACAACCCAAGACGAGTCTTGTGGGTTTTTATATTTATTGTGAGGTAGTGTCTCGGAGATATGTACCAAGAACAATATTTATAGGGTTGTAAAGGCTTCTCCGCCTACTAAAGGAGCGAGTTATTTTTAAGGGAAAATCTCGAGTCCGGAGAGGAGCTCGGGGATTGGAGTAGGGGTGAGCGAATCCATTAGGGGTTGCGCCATCGCGAACCAGGATAAAATCTCCTGTGTGGTATTTTCCTTCCTTGTCCTTTATTTCTGCACTTATAAACTGCATAACGACTCGGTAAAGTTTTAAAAAGGGAAAATTATTTTAAAACGCCATAATAATTTTTAAATTGGTAATTAAGTTATTCAACCCCCCTTCTAGCTTAATATAGCCCTCTTACGGGACCTATCAGGAAGTGACAGCATGATTGGATAAAGTTATATAAGGAAGTAGTAAGCAAGACAATGATCTCAGAACCTACTGGAAGATAAGACCAGTGAGTCAAGATGAACTCGTAATGAGACTACTGTCAAAGACTGAGTATAAGGTTATTTCAACTCAGTGAAATGATGAACCAGAAATGTTAGATGGATATGATTCAGAGGAATATTAAATTCCTTCTTTTCTTTGAATGGATTATAGTAGTCACCTTAAGTTTACTCCGACGCGGAATTATAATGGATCAAGTAATACGATCAGCAGTTAAAGAGAAAAATTTGAGAAAATCTTCCTGGAGCTAAAAGATGAAATTGGTAATGACCAAGAGTTGGCATTGCTTAATGGAAAAAAAAAAGAGACTTTGTGCTTCCAACGATGCTTCGCATAAAGGATTAGGATGTGTGCTTGCGCAGCACGGCAAAGTACTTGCGGATGCATTCGGACAGCACGATTCACCAGGTTCGGATGGCCTTAGTAGTGCCAATTTTTGTGGAACAACCAACTCCGACGGTAATGTCCCTTCTGAGACTAGTAGTCAGGTAGACTGACACTTGGTAATATTAAATATCAGGACATATAGGTATTAGGACGTTGTGACAAGTTTTAGTTTGAAACTGTTGACTTCCCTTCTAAGAAATGTATATAATTGGTTCCTCTCCAAAGGTCAAACTTCCAGTCTGATGACGATTATTTCATTAATTATGACTGCTTATGGTTCTACCTGGTTGGAGGTTCATAGAACTATTCTTCAGGTTTCGAAACTGGTCTCCTTAATGTTACCAGTAGGTGGATAGATTGACCAAAATTTCCCTGATTCTGGAAAGAAATCCGGAGAATTTTGGCAAACCTTGTCTTTTTGATTATCAGAGAACATCATTGAAAAGAATGGAAACTGGAGCGAACCCTGTGGATTGGGTAAGGTTGCTGTCATATTGGTTAGTAGACGGACCCTGAGTATTACAATCGATGGTAGAGATAAAATGATAAAATGAGATTGGACGGAAACAGGAAATGTAAGTAAGAAACCAGCCGGACTAAGAAACTCCGGGATTGACTTAAGTGAAAAGGCTGTTATGCCAGGAATGGTAAGCTTGCGTGGCATGCGGGATTGATAAGAATAGTTGAAAAGATAAAAGTAGAGGAAAGGTGACCGGAGACGGTGCCAAGAAGTCGATTAAGACTTATATGGAGTAAAGTTTTGGAAAGGTAGAAGGGTATCAAAGAAGAAGGCACTATACCAGCAATTGCTAGAAAAGTAATACTAATTAGCCAACCCCTAAAATCATATATTTTTTTTATTAGTGTGGCCAGTTGAGGCCAAGTCACAAAGGATTATCAAGTGACTAGACCAGCAATGAAAGGACAAAGCAGGGTTGCTTCTAAGAAAGCAGCGATTGCAAGGGCTTCTGATATAAAGGAAACATTAATGAGATCGTAGGAATCTTTTGCTGAACAACCCATGTTTTGATTAAGAATTCACTAGACCTTTTTGGGATGGGGTCACCCGTACTAAAGTGATTCATGTGTATACGATTGTCCAAGATTACGAGTAAAAATAAAAGTATAGTAACTTGAGATGTATGATGTTAAGGTATCATGAATACCATGAATATATTATGACGGAGAAAAGTAAACAATGAAGGTATATGAAGAGAGTATAGAAATGGTCAAAAATTGAACAGTATGCTATAGAAATTTTGTCTGAGGCAAGTACCTTTGCGAAGAACAATAAGCACTAAGAGATTCACGTTGAACTCGACCAATATCTTCCAGAACATCCTTGCTACCATTACCAAGTTCCGTAAGAGAGCAGATAGGCATACGTTGCCTTTTGGAAGTCCAAATAGGTTGACAACTATTTGAAAGAAGAAATTAGCAGTAAGCTACCGATCGATTATCAAATAAGAATGATTGAAAAGAGATCCTTATTAAGGATACAGGATTTGATTGCCAATTATAGGATGCAGGAATTCCTTGGCAGTTGAATTAAGGATAAGATATCCATAAAGTAAGACAAACCCTGGGGAATGCCCAAGGGATGGCATTAACCTTAATAAAGACATTGTGAATTCAAATGATATGAGTTGGATTTGCTAAGGCAACAATGACCTGTAAGGATTACTGAAAAGAGTTCTGGAAAGAACATAGACAGAATTATTAGAGTATTGATCAATGACGTTTTGTGATACCCTGTACCTAGAAAATACAGTAAGAATGATGAGGATGACCTAAGAAACCTTACAAGGAAAAATGTAATATTCCGAACTTCAAAAAAGAAGTTTGGTAAGGAATGTATGACATAGTAACAATAATTCCAGATGAGGCATGTATGAAACCCTGAGGAAGTATGGATTTAACCTAAAAAGGCTGAGATTATCCTAAGATAAGGAAAGAACTAAGAAAAGAAGTATCCTAAGTAGGATTGGGAATAAACGTGATAAAGTTCCTACGGGTAGGTGGAAGCAATGACTAATGGAAAAAGACTAATAGTTATATTTTCTCCTTCAGCAGAGCTTAAGGGAGAATGCTTTAACCCAACAGTGATGGGAATGAGGTAGAAAAATTTGAGTTGGAACGTATCCAGAGAATATTGATTATAAGAAATTATTATTATCAGAAAAGGCCAATGAGGTGGCCGACAGTCTAAGTATAAAGGAATAATTACAAATTTTCATACCGAATAAACAAAATGAGATTTGGAAAGACCTTGAAGGTCATATCGGAGTAGAGGAATTTACATTCCTTTTGATGATTGTGCAAGAATCGAAGGTAATAATAGTTAAGTAAAGATTCGATTCCTGATGGAGTCTTAAGCATATTACGTACCTTAGAAGGTCCCGTTTTGAGGCAAGCCAGGACCGTGATACAAAATTGACGAAGTAAACCGTTAAGTTTCCAGTCTTTTATGGAAGCTGCATGAGTGATAGTTTCATCAACCTGACATAGCTGCGATGCTTAACACCCTTCTGCAATTTTATCTTCTTCATGTAATATCTACATCAAATTCAGGAAGTGTTCCTTGTAGATAATGAATAGTGATTACTTTGTCTCCCTAAAGGATTGAAACCTGTATGGTTAGCTATTAACGCACTACGTAAACAACAAGCGATGGTGATTCTTCTAAGAAAGTAGATGACAACGTAAAGACAAAGAGAGTGCTGCTATTAATGAGCTAAATGGCATGTTGATGAATGACAAGCAAGTTTGTGTTTGTGTACTTCTGCGCAAACAAGATAGAGAATATGAGGTTGATGATTCATGATGCTAAATGTATTCCCGTGGAAATAATTAATGAGACTTGGAGGGAAGTGCAGTTGATCCCGAGACTTATTGGGCCACCTGAGAGTTTAAAAGTGTTCGGAAAGTGGTATTCGAGCCAGCCTTACCCCTAAAACTTATAGCATGATCGTAGCGTGTTTCATGTGCCAAGGCTACACCAGTAAAATGTAGATGCTCGATAGATGATAAGAGTACAAGTAGGTAGATATACGACCTGGTCTGACTTACGAAGAACAACCTGTGGAAAATCACGGGTAGAAAAGAACAAGTGATGAGAAACAAGGTCGGTGGAAGTAGATTATATTGGATCTAAGCTAAAGGGACCGGCCAGATTCATTTCGGAAAGTTTAAATTGGAATAATGTGATGATTATAGAGTAAATGTGACGGGATACCAATAAGGAGGTACCAACTGCAAAAGATGTCTCAATAAAGAAATGAAGGTGGAAGTAAATAACAGAAGTAAATAAGAATCAAATAATAAGAAGGATGTGATTGATAAAGAAAAGATGGGGAAGATAATTATGGAATGTTAAGCAAGGAATGTTATGAATGGATTAATAAATGGGTTTTCTGATGAATTCTCGGGATGACAACCTGATAGTGTTAATATTATAGATATGAAAAAGCTAGTAGCGACATGGAATGTTAGTAACAATGGTGTCAAGCGAGAAACTAAGATTTAACCTGAGAGTTTCAAAGATTTTCCAAAAGTAAGTGTTGCTAAGGTTGAACCAGAGTACAGGTCCAGAGAATAGTGGACAAAGCAACAAGAGATGTTGACACGTGAGGTTACGATCAAATAGTATTGGATATAATTATGATTAATTTCTTCCTTGATGCACCTCTATAGTTCAGAGGTAAATTCTGAGTATGATATTTTACAATCATGAAAACTTTCTATAATCCTTTAGAACTCTTTTCTTTTCTTCTCTCTTATTCATCTTCTTTATGAATTGAGAAGAACAACTCTTTAAGGAGGGGAGGTACTGCTACGAGACTATCTGTCTATGTGATAGAAGTCTAAGTGGAATACCGTAACTTGTTTAATTGCTTGTCAAGTACTAAAGGCTAGCCCCCTTCTGTACTAGCTATGCAATATAACAAATGTTCAATTGATCATAGTGATCTCTCAATAAATCTTTCCACTTCTCCATATTGATCGAGATTGCGAAGATTAAAGCGATCAGGAAATGCACAGTGCGAGCGAGGTTACCTCCAAATTCGCAGTGGGATAGTGATACCAATGTTACTGCAGGTATCAATAAGGATAAGACTGAGTAAGAGCATAACCCGGTTAGTGTGTTGTACGAAAAGTGACAAAGTTGATGGAAAAAGGATAAAATATGGATTGTAGCACTGGAAGATGTGCTGAGGAAGGTTAGAACGACTAAGAATTGACCGGGAAGCTAAAAAGTGAACAACAGACAAACGACTCTTTGCTTTCTACCTGATTCCGGGACGGAATCCTTTTAAAGAGGGGAGACTGTAAGAACCCCAAATTTTGGATATAATTAAAACTTTTTATTATGTACTGAGGTAATGGTGAATAGTGATTACGACTACGATGTAACGATTGAGATAATGAATGAAAGGAATAGATTTGGATTCAAATGTTTATATGCCATGAAGAATAATATGGGTTGACAACTTAGGTAAGAATAATCTATCTCCTAGGGGAATAAGATATGGCAATTCCAAGCTGGAGAATATTCTCGTGTCATCCGGATCGAAAACGATTAGTCCAGTGGTTCCGTGAAAGGGTTAAGGAACGCCCGAGAAATAGCAAGGACATTGTCACAAATATAGGGAATAAAGGAAGAATATATAATGAATAGTGTTTTTGGTGGAAATTAGAATATTATGAGACGACACTATATAGAAGTATTCGGAACGGATTTCCGAGTTCGTATTAGTGATCCAGGGGGAAAATAATTGTATGTAAAAGCTGTCGGATTCTGAAAAATCGCACTTTTATTTTCTCCGAGAGTTCCCTGGACACTGAAAGACTTAAGAATTTAACGAAGGGATTTAAGGAATATAAATTCGAAAGTTAGTAAGAAAGATGGAGAATGATGGTATTAATATTAAGAAGATTCCCGGTGACTAATTAGAAATCCGTGAGATATTCCTACGAACGATCAATCGAAAGGAGCAATAACCGGACAAAGAAACAAATAAACGGCCAAGAGATGACATGTGCATTTGGTGGAAAAAGAATGATACAAGTGACTTACATATAAGTCAACTAACAAAGGAGTGGTATAATTACAATTAACCAAGAATGGAGTTGCCTGATATAATGCCAACACTTGGACAAGTAATGGATCAACAAGTGGCACCAATAGAGTGTTACCAACGCAAAAGGCAAGAGATGCATCCAATATAGATAGATATTACTTGTATTATTGCATTAAACACCAAAACACAAAGCAAAACACAAACTCTCTCCATTTTCTTAAACCTGCCCAGCAAGAACCACTATGAAAGAAAAATTCATATCTCAATTTATATCCATGATAAAATCACCAAATTTTAACCATAGCCTCTCCACTCCATGGGTAATATTCGCTCAAAATTTCATGGCCAACAAAGTAGTATAGCCTAGTCAAATCCATGCTCAAAGTTGGGGAAACAAATCTGCCCAGTTTCTGTCCAGCAGAAAAAGAGGGCTCAAAACCCTAGCTAGGAAGCTTCATATCTGATGATCTAGGACTCAAAACAAAGCTTATGAAGAGCCCAAGATGTGGTAAAAATTTGAGAGCTAAATTCTTATTTTTTTTCAATTTTCTATGATTTTTACAAGTTTAGGGTGATAGTAACTTCCAAGAACTAATCTTTGATTTCTTGTTTTCTTTGGTTGATCCAAGCTTTGTTAAGGCTATACAAGGACTAGAACAAGCTTAGTAAGGCTAGTACACACTCCAAGGAAGGTATAAACTTCAAGAACCCAAGTTTTTGTTTTGAGTTTTAATGGAGTTTTAGATGAGTTTTGGTGATGATATTATTATAAGCATGACTATAATCATGATTATGAATGGGGTCTTGATAAATGTTAAAAATAGTTAGATGAACGGAAAGGCATTGATTGGCCTCAGTTCTTGGTTAGAAATCATGCATATGTGTTGTTTGGAGTGGGAACTATGATTATTGGAGGGTTTTGATTTTGAAAATATCCGATTTATAACCGTCATAATGCCGAATTTTTGTTAACACATAGAAACCAAGCATGGCAGTTAATGTAGGTTCCTGACCTTGATAATATTATGAATGGTCCTTGTAGATCTCGAGCAATAGATCATTTTGGCATGAGAATCGAGACATTCCGACTTACAGTTTAGGAGTTATGGTCAAATTACTAAAATTGGTTCGGAACCGTAAGTAAAAGTTCGTAACTTCAATTGAACCCTCGTAAAGCATGTTACTCAGTGGCGAATCTTGGTAGATAAATACTAGGGGTCTTAAGGAAGGTATGAAAGAAAACGACATATCGAACGGATCGTTTTCCGATTTTATAAAAATGTTCGAATCAAGGTTAAACGCGAACGAACCCCTTAAAAGTATAACTTTGGTTATAACTTAGAAAACGAACGATAAAACTCGAGGTATAATCTCGGTTCATAATCGATCGACTTTAGAACTTATACAACTTAAGTATATACCGAGTGTGGGTATGATGACATGTCTTAATAATGAACGAATGTCGGATCATATCGGTGATAAAAAGAGTTACACTAAAAGGTGTATAACGAGATAATTCGAAAACGTGTTTCGACTTAAGTGAAGTTTATACTTAGACTTTTAAAAGGTGTTAAGTGGTTAATCTCGAATGTTCTGATTCTTTATAGATCATCGAGCAGACCCAGGACACGTTATCTCTACCCACACCTGAGTACCAGGCAAGTTTTCAATACCTTGGAACTGTTGTTGTATGCATGCCTATTGTCAAATTAGTTTATGATACTTGTTCCCTGCATTGATATTGGCTTATAGACTAGATACGAATTATCAGTTATAAGTCGAATTGTTTTGATAAGACC
Organism: Saposhnikovia divaricata; assembly: GCA_036435485.1. Lineage (NCBI taxonomy): Eukaryota > Viridiplantae > Streptophyta > Magnoliopsida > Apiales > Apiaceae > Saposhnikovia > Saposhnikovia divaricata. The sequence continues at coordinate 155,446,781 of CM071595.1, forward strand.
CTTAGCGAAGGGCATATGATATTCATTCTTAAATATAGACCGGGAGTCGGTATTTTGAGATATAGATAGTCGTGGAAACCCGGAGGGATTCCAATAGCAGATTATTATTTATCTTGAGGAATGTTATTATTAAACATTATTTATATTTCCATAAAGTATCAATTACTTGGAAATATTTTGAGGAATGTTATTCGAGTATTATCTCAGTCGAGAAATATTAAATGAATGTTAGTTTCGAATATTCATTTAGAGTTGATTATTTATTGAATATTATTTTGATATTCATTAAAATGTTATTTATTAAATGAATATTACTTTCGAATATTCATTTAAGGTTTATATACTTGATGAATATTATTTTAAAATATTCATTGGAAGTTCTATTTACTTAAGGAATATTATTTCGATTATTCCTTTAAAGTTTTGATTACTAAAGGAATATTATTTGGATATTCATTTAGAAGATTATTTATTAAATGAATATTATTTTCAAATATTAATTTAAAGTTTGACTCATTTATTGAATATTATTTTAAATACTTATTAGAGTCTAATTATTAATGAATATTATTTTGAATATTCATTTAAGGAGGGATTTATTTAGTAAATAATTCTATATATTCATTCGAGGATTACTTACGAGCAACATTATGATTTAATAATATTCCGTAATTATTATTGAGTTAATAAATATTCTTGGAATATTTATTTAATTCTTTTAAATTCTTTTTAAAATGATTTATATTATTTGGAGATTATCTTTCACCTCCAAATATTATGTAAAATATTTCGGAGTCCTACGATTAATATTATATTAAGAAAGGTCCTCAAGATTCCATTCTTCACTCGAATCTATCTCTTAAATTATAAGGGAACCTTACTTGAGAAAGGTTATTTATCTTGTTGGCTTCCCGGTCATAATTTATCCTTTTCACTCGCAACTTGGTTGCTATGGACTCATTAAGTCTGTGTGTACCTTCTCATCATTCGAGGGGTAAGATTGTTGGAACAAGTTGATATCCATTAACAAGCAAAAGCTTAGGGAATGTTGGTGAATTTTTCTTTCCAACTAGATACGACTACTTTGTGGAGTCTTATCAACAAGTATTTCACTTGGGGAAGGGAGGACAAACTCTACATTTCAATACTGTGGATTTATTCGAACTAGGAGTCGTGTGTAAGAGACCGAGTCGCGCGGTCCATCACAAGGCCTAACCATTGGCCAGGGAGTTACTATTAAAGGCAATCGACAAGTGGAGCCATTAGTTCTTCCTTCTACCGGTAGTAAACTATATTGGGTTGTACCATCCCCGACTGATCATCAGGGAGTGGGATAGCTGGCGCGTGATAACTCAAGTATTGGTTCATCTCCCAAATTGGGAATTCCCTGCAACACGTATCGAAGAGACTTCTTTCAGGTTGACGGTGTCTTCCGCAACACGTATCGAAGAGACTTCTTTCAGGTTGTAGGACTTCGAAAAATGTTAATAACTGGAATTGAAATAGTTTCCTTGCAAGTTCCTCTTTATATGATAAATGATAATATCTTGCTTATTTTCGACATAGCAGATATTCCCACATATATTTACATTTTGAGTTACCTTGTAACTTCATCGTTCATATTATACTGGCATCATTTCCGTAAATTCATGGCATATGGTTTGAAAGATACTTTTGAACTGTTATATATTATCGTTCAGTTAAATATTATTATTGGTGGGCTATTGCTCACCCTTGCTTTATTATGGGGGTGTTTGGGGGAACTTTTTTCCAGAATAAGTCAACTTATTTTAAGACAAAGTTAGAGATTCCTAACATTCCAACTTATTTTTCAACTTATTTTTGCAACTAATTGAATCTCAAAGATACATTAAACATTTGTATAAAAAAAATTATCAAAATATAAAATCTTTACCCGAAAATAAGTCATAAGTTAGTATAATTAAGCTATGCCAAACAGGCCATATTATATCACAACAACAGCTAGACCAGATGACTCGCACAAGGCACACTCGACGCTGGCGAGGACGATGAGACTACCAGAGCTGAAGAGAAAGCTATTGGTAGGATAGATTTATTCTTTCAGTACCAAGTATATGGTCTAGTATGACTTATGCAATTGGATGGCAAAGAGTATGTATTCATATTGAAATTCTTTTGGATTGTAAGAACTCATATTGTGCTTAATAAAATTTGGTAGTTACTCTGATTTCATCTCTGGGACTATAACGGGTGTGTTTTATATTGTTGTGTTGGGTCATAAAGATGTAATTTATTTTGAGTTGAAGTAAGTTCAAGTATCGTGAACAGTAATGGAGACCGTAACGACCGGATCTGGGGATGTTACAGCAGCTTCCTTGGTATTAACCTGCTGGTTACAAGTTGATTGGTTTCAGTTGCAGAAGCAGCTTCCTTGGTATTAACCTGCTGGTTGCAGGTTGGTTGGTTTCAGCTGCTGGAGTAGCTTCTTCGGTATTCACCTGTGGGTTGCAGGTTGATTGGTTTCAGCTGCAGGAGTAGCTTCCTTGGTATTAACCTGCTGGTTGTAGGTTGATTGGTTTCAGCTGCAGGAGCAGCTTTTTCGGATTTCACCTGCTGGTTGCAGGTTGATTGGATTCAGCTGTAGGAGCAGCTTCTTCGAATTTCACCTACTGGTTGCGGGTTGATTTTTTTCAGCTGCAGGAGCAGCTTCCATGGTATTAACCTACTGGTTGCAGGTTGATTGGTTTCAGCTATAGGAGCAGCTTCCTTGGTATTAACCCGCTGGTTGCAGGTTGGTTGGTTTCATCTGCTGGAGCAGCTTCTTCGAATTTCACTTGTTGGTTGCAGGTTGATTGGTTTCAGCTGCAGGAGCAGCTTCTTTGGTATTCACCTGATGGTTGTAGGTTTATTGAATTTAGCTGCAGGTGCATCTTCATTGGATTTTTGCTACGGATTGCAGCTTCATTAGAATTTCGTAGCTAGTTGCAGCTTCATTGGTGTACAGCTGCAGGTGTAGATTTATTGAAATTCACCTGCTGGTTGCCGGTGTATTTGAATTAGTTGCTGGTTGTAGCTTCTTTGTTTATCACCTGCTGCTTGCAGGTGTATTGGGATTTAGCTACAGGAGCATCTTCATTGGATTTCACCTGCTGGTTGCAGGTTCATTGGAATTAGCTGCAGGTGCAGCTTATTTGTTATTCACCTGCTGGTTATAGGTTGACTTCTTTGGTAATCACCTGCTGGTTGTAGGTATATTGGTATTCAGTTGCTAGTTGTAGCTTCATTGGATTTACCTGATGGTAGTAGATTCATTAGATGTAGTTGCGAGTTGTAGCTTCTTTAGAATTCACCTGCGAATGCCAGTGCATTGGGATTCAACTACAGGAGCAGCTTTTTTGGATTTCCCCTGCTAGTTTCAGGGTGATTGGATTCAGCTGCAGGTGCAGGTTCATTGGCTTCACCTGTTGGCAGCAGGTTCATTGGTTTCATCTACAATATGCAGGTGCATTGGTTTTATCTAGAGATTTTCGAGGATCTAGTGCGTGAACCACTAAAAAATTTGATTCTTGAAGTATTCATGGAATTGGCTTGGATCTGGATTATGGATTTTATTGGAGGACTTGGCTCATGACATGCTGAAATATCTTAGGGTTCACATTCTTGTGGAGCTTCCCTATATTTGCTAGCTCGCGATATTTAAGCGTGGCTTGGATGGATTTGGATATTGGAATTATGGAGAAATCTCCCCGGTAGACACCTTTGGGTAGGGATTCGGTAGACTTACATAGGCTTAGGAGAGATAAAACGGTTTATTAGGTACGACTATCACGCTTAGGTTCAGGTTTTGATATGTTTAGTCGTCACTAAAATGTGTGTCGTTTTATTTGCATGACTTATGTGGATTATATATTTATGTGTTTATTTGCTCTTTGTTTATATGTCGAATCTTGAATGTTTGAATGGTTGGATCTAGTTCTTTATTATCATTAGTCATATGTCAAATAACTAGGAGGGTAGTGGGAGTATGGACCTGCTAGGTAGATCCTCTTAAGTATGAACCTCCACGGGGAGTATGGACCAGGCTCGTGGAGTTTCTATGCTCATAGGATCGCGAGGTGCCTTGATGGAGTTAGGATCGTGGAGTTCCTATGCTCATAGGATCGCGAGGTGCCTTAATGGAGTCAGGCTCGCGGAGCTCCTATGAAAATAGGTTCGCGAGGTGCCTTCATGGATTCTGGCTCGCGGAGCTCTTATGAAAATAGGTTCACGAGGTGCCTTCATGGATTCTGGCTCACGGAGCTCCTATAAAAATAGGTTCTCAAGGTGCCTAAATGGATTCTGGAAGCGTGAAGTTCCTATAAATTTAGGTTCGCATATCGTGGTTGAAGGGGTTGACCTATGAGGTCCTCTTATATTGGAAGCTGTTTTGGGAATACACCATCAGGTTCATGTGGATCCTAGGAATACGAGGCACATGAAGAGCCAGGCGAAAGGATAAATCGTGTGGGAGCCGGAATACAGGCCACATACTGATCTTGGAAATATTTAATGAAATAACAATAAGCTCCAGCTGGATAGCCGAGCGGATTATCATGAGAGGTGCCAATATGAACGGACCTCAAACGGATTGGAATATGGATGACATATGGATTAGCGTATGGATTGGAATATGGATTGGCATATGGATGGGAATATGGTTGGCATATGGATTGGAATTCAGATTGGACTATGAGCTCATCAAACCCTTGGTCGGGTAGTGAAGCTCTTTCATTTTTTTAAAATCTTTACGTCAATGGAATGATGTTTAAAAGCATATGGGTATTTGATACGAGTTATACCTACAAGAATCTTAAAAGGCCAAGTTCTGGAAGTGTGGTTTTGCTACATCTACTTATGGTTTATTGAGGTTCAGGTACAGCTACTGGTTTTTGAGCAACTGCTTCTGAGTTGATCAACATATTTGGGATTCAAGATGGAGAAGGTTTTATATGTCATATCAAAAGGAAATCCAACGGCTCAGGAGGTACATTAGATTTTCGTCGAAGAGCTGGCAGATTTGAAAAGAGGTTCTCATCATAAGCTTGTCGAGAGGGAGCTTCTACCAAATAGGTTCAACGGCCGAACCTGATCTAAAGTGGAACCATAAGAAAACAGGGTTTGGAAGTTTAGGGTATCTTTGCAATAGCAGGAGCTCTATACGGAAGCTCCATGGCATGGCTCACAAGGAATTCTTACACGAAGGTTATTTTAGTAGGAGAAAGGAGCATCTCGAGGAGTCAGATTATGGTTTTCAAGGAAAAATGTTGGAAGCTAGTAGGTTTAGGTACGAAGCTGAAGAAGCTTATAACTGGAGCTGGAGTGTCGTACATGATCTAAGGTATATGGAAGGGTTTCATTTAAGGATTCAGATTGAGGGATAAATGCGGAAGCATTGTATTTCCTATTTCTTATGCCGAGACAGCTCATGTAAGCTTGGAAGTACATTGCTGAAGCTATGTATCTATCTGAGAATGTAAGGAAGGATTGGGCCTCTCCTTGTATTTGTTGCTTTCGCATTCCATGACATCAAGGAACCGGGGGGTAGTTGTTGTGCCCAAAATTTGTAATGGATTTAATTTTAGGCCCATGGATATTTGGGGGCCCAATTGGAGTGGCTTTAATAATATTTGAGGTTCAGTTGTGGAGGAAGCTGTGGAGGTTCAGTTGTGGAGGAAGCTGTGGAGGTTCCATTGTGGAGGTACGAATCTGGGGGCAACTGTAGAGGTACGAATCTGGGGGAAGCTGTAGAGGTACGAGTTTGAGGGAAGCTCTGGAGGTGGAGGTACGATTATGGCTCCACCTCCATCTGCCAGGTTCGCTGTTTGGATAAGGATTATCTCCTAAACTTTAGGAGCACGTAAATATCTTCAAGTAATGGACTTCTAGCTGGAATCTATCACTACAAACGTGATAACAACAATATATACATAATATATATGTATATACTTGGATAAATATGGGTTATTTATGGATTTATGAGTTTCTAGTGTTGTGCTTGGACTAGGACACTAAAAGCTCACCACAAAACACTTGGATCAGCATTGGAGGGAAGATAAAACACATCAAAATGTGGCTTATTGATCAAGAAAAGGAGTCCATGACCTAAAGAACTACATCGGGGCTTGATTCCTATAAATAGTGTCAGGTTAGGGACTACACAATTAACGAGATTCAAATAAACAAATAAAACAAAGCACACACACAAATATATTTGACGCGGAAAACCCACGTCCCAAACTCGTATTATTAATCTTAACAATATCAATAATACATCAATCACTCAGTGTATCACTCACACAATACTCAATCCAAACAATACTCAAGTATATCAAAACATAATATGACTATGTTTATATAGCCACCCAAAACTTAGCCACCAAGACTTTCCATACTTGTTCTACAAGTATTACCATACTTGTTATACAAGCCTTCCAATTCTTGGCACCTAATTACCTAACTTTGTGAATAAGACATACCATATATAATAATTGTGTATCCATACAATTATTACCTTACCCATATATGACTTATATCACCAATACCCATACTACCATATTGGGTTTAAGCCCAGCAATCCTCCCCTTCAACCCAATACGGTTCCATGCATAACCGATTTAACGGTCACCATCATGACATCGACGTCCATCCGCCAATGCCTCCCCTCGAACAATAACCTCTCCTTCTAGCACAAAAAAATTTATTTTGTCCTTCCGTCCTTTGAGAATCTCTAAATCCCATTTAGTGACCTCCAAAATACAGTTCTTCATCATAACAGTATATCCCAAATCAACTAATTTACCCAATGAAATTAGATTTCGATTTAACTCCGGTACGTACCTCACTTGAGTTAACTTTCGAACACGACCATTGTGAAGTTTCATCATTACCTCACCAATACCAGCAACCTTTACCCTTTTACCATTTGGTAAAGCAACCATCTTTCCATCACACTTCTTGTAGGACGAGAGCCAATCCCTCCTAGCACATATGTGATGAGAACATCCCGAGTCAAGCACCCATTCTTCTTTCGATACCTTATATTCTTGTACCAAAAGAGCATCACCTTCCACAAGCGAAACACTACCCCCTCCTCGAGTTTTCTTCAACTCCTTCAAGTCTTCTCTTGCCTTTGGACACCAGGATTGTATATGACCCAATTCATCACAATAAAAGCACTTGATATTAGGGTTATGTTTCTTACCGGACTTCTTTTTCTTGTCACGTGCATCCACCACGAGTGCACTTCCATCAGATGCGTCACTCGATCCTTGCTTCATCAATCTTTCGGACTCCAGAAGAACAACAATAGTCTCATCCAAAGCTAACTCCGTATTCCCAACCAAAAAAGAAGTAATCACAGAACTATACTTCTTTGGTAGAGACACAAGTAGAAGAACAGCTTTGTCCTCATCCTTCAATTTTTCATCCAAATTATTCAGCTGGTTGATCAGGCCATTAAAACGATTCAGATGATCTCTCAAATCTCCATCGTCTTCCATCTTGAGCCCGAACAAATCTTTCTTGAGGAACAACTTATTTGCCAAAGACTTTGAGTGATACTTCTTCATCAACTTCTCCTACAATTTTTTAGGGTTATCCTCCTCAAGAACATCATACTTGATTTTCGGTGCAAGGGCCAACCAGATTGTCGATGCTGCACGTAACTTCATATCTGCCCACTTTGTATCTTCCACATCAGCAGGCTTCTTGTCTTCAAGAGTTGCATACAACCCTCGTTGAATCAACAGATCTTTCACCGTGCTCTGCCACAAGGTAAAATTGTTTCTTCCATTAAACAATTCAATCTCGAATCCCCCGACCTTATCCATCACGAACCTCGAACCTCGGCTCTAGATATCAATTGTTAGGTTAGGGACTACACAATTAACGAGATTCAAATAAACAAATAAAACAAAGCACACACACAAATATATTTAACACGGAAAACCCACGTCTCAAACTCGTATTATTAATCTTGACAATATCAATAATACATCAATCACTCAGTGTATCACTCACACAATACTCAAGCCAAACAATACTCAAGTATATAAAAACATAATATGACTATGTTTATATAGCCACCCAAAACTTAGCCACTAATACTTGCCATACTTGTTCTACAAGTCTTACCATACTTGTTATACAAGCCTTCCAATTCTTGGCACCTAATTACCTAACTTTGTGAATAAGACATACCAAATATAATAATTGTGTATCCATACAATTATTAATTTACCCATATATGACTTATATCACCAATACCCATACTACCGTATTGGGTTTAAGCCCAACAAATAGGATATGTAGGCAGTTGGCAAGGGGGGTTCGGAATTTCACTTCACTCTACACAAGGCACGTGTAACCTTAGTGATACTTTCCCGGGCATATCTTGGCCGGAATTTAATGCCATATTGTCCGGTGACCTTGCTAATTCAGTCCTAAAACACCACAAATCTCCACCCACTTCGCAGTTGGAGCTGGAGCTGAAGCTGAAGCTGCGGACATTCGAAGTTGAAGCTGCGGACGTGCGAACCTGCTTCAATGTCCGATATTCAAGGACAAATTCGTTATTCCAGTGATATTCTCTTGGGGTGTTGTTGCAGAATTTTCTCACAACAAATACCAATACGAAATTAAAGATATTAACGATCAAAAGTGTGCGTTGGCCAACGTATGCAGTCCAAACAGTAAAAGTAATATGAGATGGAGGGAATATAAATTTCGAATATGATGGTACGATGGTGATGCAGTTTAGTACCTTTTTGGATCTCTGACAATATTATTATAAGATCTTGATTCTCTTCGTCTAAATTCATTTTATAACCTGCAAGTTAGTTATGGGCTCCCACATTGTTTGTTGTTTTTTTTCTTATTGCATTTAATACGGTTGCAAACACTTGTTCTTTAGCAGCTCTGCATAAAACAGTACTGAGCTGATTTCATTAATGCTTAATGCATTAAAAGAACATTGATTTTTTTTTGTAGGTCTGGTACCTGAAGATCGTTGAAAAAAGTGGTTATCAGGCTCTTCCATGGGTCTAATACATAATAATGGCAGGGGAATATGTTGAGACTTATATAACCCCCTTAGATTTTACACAACTTGATATTACCCAATAGTTTATGACTGGTTCACTAACGTTACAGGCGGTGGAGCTTCTCATAAGTCTGGATGTGGCCTTTTAAGGGATTGATTTTGCCATTACGTGAGGAGCTACGCAACTCACCCGTCTTCCATCTCATCCACTAGGTGTATTGTCACATTCTTATTACAAAAATTACTGTTAATATCCTGATCGTTGTAAATGTTAGATTCTTCACCTCACAAGTCACAAGTGAGGGATTTATTGAGCCCAATTGAGATTGATGAATATTATTGATGCTTCTTGTCATGCCTGAATTTTGTCATTGCCACTTCCCTTTGAGGTTTGCATTGCTTTGATATTGTGCAAAAGTATACCACCATCTGGATAAAAGGATAAAATATATATGCCTACAGAAATTCTATTCAATGGCAATGCCTGTTTCATTTTTGATCACCTTTGTCGTCGAAACTTGATTTAGTCAATTTAGTTTTGCAATGATCCAAGCTCATTAAAATAATATGAAAGCTCTTCTGATTGTCAAAAAGATACAAACCATACACAGAATGCACAATGCAGCATATTCATTATATGAAAAAAAAACTGAACAAAGAGCAAAGCTTAAATGAACAACATCATTATCCCTTCTGAAAATATGTTTTGTTTTCCACATCCCAGCTTTTGCCAATTACACCGTTATGCTAGGGACGAGAATGATTAGCAAGGCTGTTTCATATAATGATTAGCAACACAAAATTCCCCTTCTGCAGCAAAGTGAAGTCTAGCTAGCATTTAACTTTTTTTTTTTAAAGCTGAATAAGTTATATCTTTTACTTGAAATGAAAGACCTGATAGAATGAAAGTTGAACAATGTCCATATATTAGTTTTTTTTTTTGCTAATTGTCTATATATTAGTTGATTTTTTTTAAATAGTGGTATTGAGGAAAAAAATAAGCAAAATATACACCGATTCTAACCAATTTTTCTTTTTCAAAGGGGATATATGGTTCAATTTTGAAAATTTAGTGCACCTACATGTTGGTTTGTCAACGGGCCAAATTCGGATCGGATCAACCTAAATTCATATCCGAATTCGTTACAATTTTTCGGATTCAGATCGGATCAGGAATCGGATGTTTTTTAGGTCGATCCATATCCAATCCGTTAGCATTTCGGGTTATCGGATCGGATTCCGATCCGTTTAACAATTTTAAAAAAATCTTTATATATTTTTTTAATCTATAAATTAGTTTTTCTTAAAAAAATTGACAATGTAAAAATTAAAATTATGACATATATGTTGATAAATCCAAATTTATATTCCAAAATAATATCATTTATATAAAATATTATATATTAGTCTTATTCTAATAAAAACCATTTTTAGGCTAAAAACTAGAAACTGAAAAAAAAAATTCTAATCGCGTCAGAATCGTTGGGAGATGAATAAAAATACAGTGAAGTCAAATTTGAAAAAAAAACTTACCGATAACCGGAAAAATCAAATTAGCAATCATATACTCAAATTATGACTTTAAAAAACTATTTGATAAAGTGAGGCTAAAAGCCCAAAATTTTCCAACATACAGTGTCTCTGAGGAAAAAAAAATCTCAATTCATCACTTTTAACCGATTAGCTTCACATTTTTAAGATGTTCATTTCGTCAATACAGAAAACATTCTGATTAACGTTGATGGTACAGTACGTACAAGTGCCAAGGTTTTGGGGAAGTTATAAAACAAAAAATTTTCTATCCACTATTTATATTAATTTTTGTGCTATGCATGTCACGTAATTTTTATCTTCCTTTAAAAAAAATTAAAGATAATATCGATCTTTGATACTATTGTTGGAGGAATTTCGTAATAACACAAAATTTGAGGGGTGCTGGAATAATAGAGCGAAATTATAGTATGTGGCTGTTTTTAGGGATTTAGGGTTTATGAAAAAATAGGGGGCTGGACTTGGCATGTATCTCGATATATCTCGTGTATCGGATTCCATTATATAGGATTAAGCCCAAGTAGTTCTGTGCAATTGTGTTTATCCCTAAGAGACCTTAGGGATAAACTTCGTTAATGTGTTAATTACTGATTTTATCTGAGTTAATCTTGACGTTGTGATATCTTCCTGATTTGAAGAATATCGTTTGGAGATATTTTCTGTAATTGACTAATTGAGTTTGATTCTTTCCTCATTTCAGGGAGAGGATAAAACTTAATGGTTAAGCAATAATTATTAATCTGAATTAATAATTATTAAATATCAGAAATTTGGGAGATTATTAGACATGCTAAAAATATAGCATAACAAGTAGCACCCAGTTCTTCAGTGTAGCTTGCTGTAGTGGAGAACTAAAAATTCTTCGAGCTTCCGTATTTCTTCAATCACTGAAAAAGCTGAAAATAGATGATTAGTAAAACATTTAGAGCACCACAGTGCTCGTTAGGCGTATGCGGATGCAAGTGTGATAGAAAGCGATAACCAGTATAAGATATATATCTGCCAAGGTTTTCAAATGTGCGAGCATAAATAATATTTTTGAAATCCTTTGCGATCCTTATTGTTTAGTTAGGACCTTGGCGCTTGTATATATCCCGAATTGGCGTACACGCTATTCAAGTGTCTGATGCAACCACATAAAGATGTGTCTAGCGGGGTCTTCAATAAGAGATGTAGATATAATCCTGGCGAACCTCGCACGCGTCCTTTCTTGGGCTGGCTATGCTGAGATTTCAGCGAACCTCACATGCGTCCCTTGTTGGGTTAGCTGTGCTATGAAGTCTTAAAGATATTTTGCATAGGGATACCTTCCCACCCATTCTTCATGGGCCTTCAATAATTCACCCATTCTTCATGGGCCTTCAATAATCCAGAGAGTGCTTCACTTTACTCAAGCGTGTAGCATTGCGAGAATTTACAACTTGTCTAGGCTATTCTACTTGACAATTTAGTTTGCAAGTTTGTAAATATTTTTGACATATATGTACTATCGCGAAGATATATGAAAAATATTTTACAAATAAATATGCAATAATAAATATGTTCTTTTAAGAGTGTCGCGATATTTATTTTCTTCAAAAATAATGTCCTTTTTTCTGTAGAAAATCTTTTTCAAAATTATGCATCTCGCATATATAATTTTTTCTTCAAAGCATGCAGCTCGTACGGGATTGTAAAATAAATCCGCAATTCATCAACATAAATATCCACAGTTTATCAGCATAAATATCTCGTACGATATTTTCCAAATCGCAATAATTTTACAAACATAAAAATATTGTGCTCGCACGAATTTTTAATAATAAATATTTTTTTGGAAAAAATATTTAAAAAACATGATTAATGCATGGCAAAATATTTGTGCAATTCGTAAAAATTAAAATAAGTACAGAAACTTATCTTTATTTTTGTTGAATTTCCTATGACACTATGTCAAATTTGGAATTTCGCCACTCTTTTGTACAGAAAGGGCTGTGACACTTTGGAAAAAACGAGTGGCTAAAGGTCATCGTCCCAAGTTTTAACCACACAATTGTTTTTCGAGTGACTGAAAACACATTTTTTGGAAGATTTAGTCACAACTTAATAAAATGTGTGACAATATTTAGCCACGTTCCAAATATGTGACCAAATATGATAAAACAACATGGTTTTTTGTTGACTTTGACCAATTCCAAAATTTATAGTCATACTTGGGAGATAGAAGTGTGACAATAACTAGTGACGCTTCTTGCTGTGTTAAAAATTAAGAAACTACCACAGTCGTTTTCGGTGATGTGGTTAAATGGGAAATAACATATGGTCACTACATTTTATATGTGACTAAAAAGTAGAGTTTTCTGCATATATGTCAGAGCTTTGTTCGCTTAAGGAAGCTAAAAACTAGTGACTGTATTATTGTGTGACTAAAAAGTACTCCTGTCACATTATTACATCTATTCGAAATTCAGAGGATACTCTCAGATAATCGAAAATAGAGGATCTTGAATACTATTTGAAATTCAGAAGAACTACGTGGGGGAGCCATTGAATAGCTGATCCTCTGTTTTCAGGAGTACCCTCTTGAAACAGAGTATCCTCTGTTTTCAAGATCCTCTTTTCCAACTGATCTGTCACATTATTACATTTGTGTGTGGCAAAATATTTGACCAACTGGACATGAAGTATTGGTATAGCAGATTAACCACAAATGACAAACACAAACTTGATTCATCCAAGTTGCATACCAGATGACCATATCATGATATGCCATAATAATTCAGCTAATTACAAAGATAATGAAGCTTAAAACTAGAATTGAACCAAAGAGTAAATTAATCAAACAAAATATAACAATTCAAATCACATGTCCTGCTAGTCAAAGGTACCAAGCCAACATTAGAATTCACCATTACATATTATTCTTCATCAAATAAAAAATAAAGAAAATGACCAACACAATGATAACATTATACAACTTCCTACTTATCATATGAACCTCCTTTCAAAGATCTTCAACAGGTGATATGTAGTTTTGCAGCTCAGTCTTCACATCATCAACTTCTTTTTGGATCTTGGTCTTCATGACAACTGGTTCAGGATCAATCCATTCCCAAAACGAACATTTGGGTCCAGATCCAACTAGGTCTAGTTCTCTTAGCTTCCTCGGCTACTGATAGCTTCCAAAATTTTGCCGAATTCCATTTTGTCTTCATTTTTCACAATGGTCAGGCACTGTATTGTCTTCTATAAAATTAGGTTAGCAACCATTACCACTTTATCAATTAAATCGGAAAGACATACAGATGACAACTGCAAGAAGAAAACAAGTTATCAAGTATCAACTTTGTAATAGCCCAGTCTAAAATCTACTCTAACAATTAGCTTTCCCATAGTTGTTGGAAGTTAAATCATGTCATTAGTCTTGCGTTTACCTTGTAACAGTAATTACTATTGAAAAAGCATTACCAGTAAAACTTATGCATAAAATAAATTTGGTGGTCTAATACGTACATATGGCATACACATACATTTTAGACGTGTGTTTTTGATAATGTATCTATATAACACGGGACAATATTGTGAAAATCAATATTTTCCTTGCCACTTCTTCATAAAGAGAACAAAATAATAGTGTTAAGACAATACCGTAGCTTCTCTGAACAATGTTCTGGTACTAGTACGTCAAATACACTAATCACTTCAAAAATTAGATTAACCAAGAGTGTGCAAATACTTATCTAATAATACTTATCTACTTGCCTAAGTCAATAACTATCTGTTGACAATAGACCATGTTGGATGTACTAGCCATTAAGTGAAATAGCATTAATACAACACCGTAGCTTCACTAAACAATGTCCTGGTATCAATGGGTCAAATAAACTACGTACTTCAAAAATTAAACAAAAAAGAGCGTATAAAGGCATATCTGATACTACTTCTCTGCTTGCCTAAATTTACTTACAATTGTTTTTTTTGTACCATGTTGTTGCCTAGAAGAATAAGATGCAGACAGGCCACCATGTTGCCCAGAAGATGAGCTCAAAACCTTTGTAGATGTTCTTATATTATCTACAGAAGCCAAATACTGTTGCAACTGAGACAAATCAGCTTCACCCATGCTAAAGGTGTCAATATTTTCACTAAAAGTATTATGACTGGGTGTGCGAGAAAGGTAGTCCAGAAGTAGGAGAACTTACTATCACAATAATATATGTACTGCAGCTTGATGATTGTTACTATCAATGCTAAATGGAACAAACTAAGCAACAACTAAAGAACTTCATACAAATTCATAAGACACATAATCTGGGGAGATACAAGTGGCCAAACCTGATCAAGTAAACTTAATTCATCAAAACCAGTGTTGTGAAGGATGTAATGTCTAAAATGGAGAAGTAAAGGCAAAAAGTTTGTCAAGCAAAAAGAAGACCAGTAATCAACATCAATGAGAAAATTAACAAAGAAGCAGTCGAAGTTTTGTGATGTTAAAAGGGCCAATCCAAACAAAATTGTCAACCAAACTTATCACCGTTATACAAGCTGTCAATGCTTATCTCAAATAATAAACATGGGCATACTAATTGCTATTATCACCTTGAAATCATAAACAGAAGTCCAAAGTGTGTTCCTCTAAACTAAAACATAAAAAAAGGGTTAGGCATTTAAAAGAAACATTGATGCTATCTAGAAGGCGCATAAAGAGAGAGAGAGATATAGAGAGAGAGAGAGATGGTACCTGAGTTAGTTTAGCATCTTTGCCAGTTCTCTAACAAGAATTATTGGAATGCCATGAGAATTACCAAGCTTTGTTCCTCCTTGATGTCAGCTCCCCAAAGAACATTCAAATTGCTTTATACTTTCTTCTCAATTTCTGTCATTAACAACACTTAATTGTTGAGTATTGAATACGACTAAAGAATACAGAGGGGGGGTGAATGGATTCTTGAACTTTTCTTTGTTCTTGAATCAGTGTAGCACAATATGTGTTTGTGTGTGTAGATTTGTAAATGCGGATTAAGAACAACACAAGACACAATATCACTTTAATCTAATATATTATTAGATAAAGATTTTGCTACAATCTGTGAATACAAATGTTAGTATTCTGAGTTTCGTTTTTCTTAGAGAGATGTTTTCTTTTTCGTGTATGAAAAACTTAACTTCTAAGGAAGTGAGGCTGTATCCTTATAGAGCATGAATACAACCTACTTACTACAAATAAGGTTGCTAAACAACTTTACTTTCTAGTGTGTCTATCCTTTTTGAGTAAGCATCCAAACGACTACAGGTTTGACTTTGCAAAGCTCTGTTCAGATCCACTTCTTTAGCTCTTTGTCTCTTGTACATCTCTCCAAGCTTCTTTGTAGGCTTTACCAAAGTACATTATAGATTGTGGTCCATAAAGTGATTTAGCTTGTTGCAGGTTTCTGCCTTGTACAATTCTTCAGTATTTTGTCTCCAAAATTGTATTCGAGAAGTAACTCTATTGATGATTCGAGAACTAGAATTGACTTGATCGATAACTCTGAGTTCTCGAATACTGTTAAAATGTCATATCGAATGACTTCTCGAATAAGTCTTTTCTTCAGGAATCCTTGAGATATCGAATAGAGCATTTTACTTATCGAATCCCTGAGATATCGAATAACTTCTTTAGTCCTTGAGATATCGAATAGAGCATTGACTTGTTGACTCTTAGAGAACTCGAATGATGCTTTGACATATTGACTCCATGAGTTCTCGAATAGAGTATTAGACATGTCAAATCTCTGAGTTCTCGAATAAGGCTTTGACTAGTTGACCTTCAGAGATATCGAATAGTGTCTTTTGAGATATCGAATCCCTGACTTCTCGAATGCTGGACTTCTCGAATAGACAAATGTACTTCTTGAATTGGTACTTAGGCAAATTCTTCATTTCTTCAAATCCCAACTGTGATTATTTGACAGTCTTTATCTCCTTGCTTGAGGCATGAACCTTGGAACTTCTTTCAATCATTATTCTTGACTTTATAAGTACAGTTACACAACTAGGATTTGATGCCTATTACAAGTACAAAACAAATAGAAACTCTACAACTAGAGGTTCCCTCAGTTAAGAGGTCATGTAGGTAATGCATAGCATTACACATACTTAGACTTGTTATTATATGAGTACATGCATGTCTCTGTGACTAACAATCTCCCCCAAATTTTGAATAAGACCCTTAGTCACAATTTCATGCCTGATAACAAGCCTAACATACATAAAGATAAAACTTTTAAAAGTATAGGTATGTAGATTTGAACTAAGAACATGAATAGAAATACAAGTGTGTAATCTTACAGACTATGATGAGATGCTAGCCTTTATCATTTGATCCCATCTCCATTTCCTTGGCTAGTAGATCATCATATGCCTTCTGTTTTCTTTCTTTTTCCTTCCTTACATTCTCATCCATAGCTCTTATGATTTCTGCCATTGCATCCAATTCTTCAAGCAAGATAGAGTTTTTGAAATCTTCAAGTACTGGTTTCAGAATGTTGGCAGGATAGTGATTGAGTAGGTTCATTCTTATATTGACATTATCTCCATTTCTTCTCCTATACTTCACCATATAGGGATTGAGTTGAACTCTACACAGTCCCTTAGCCCTCAAAACTTCTGCTTCAGCTTCCAGTTTATCAATTTCTTTTTCCCTTTTCATCCACTTCTCAAGGCACCCCTTTCTTATCAGCTCTTCATGATCTCTCTTCATCTTCACAAAGTCAATCAGTTCCAGCTTCCATACTCTTTCCACTTTATCATTTGCATCCAACATGGTAATAATCCTTTCTATGTCATATAACTTGCCCCAATTTTGACACTGCCCTTGTTTAAACTTCTTCTGTCTTCCATCAGTATACTTGATCTCAAGGGAGTCATCAATGATTGAAACATGATAGATTCTTTGAGCTCTAAGGTATTCCAGTTGGTCTTCATTGTAGTTTCATCTAGTGGTTGGAGTTTTAGGCCTGGATAGATTGTTAGGGTTCTTGATTTGGAAAGCTTTGGTTTTCTCGCTGCTTATTTGAATTTGATCCTTTTAGTGTGGTTGCCTGGCAGTAGTATGTGAGCTTTGCTGGTAGACCATTATAGTATTCCATTAGCAGTTTGCTTTTTGAAACATACAGATGGTTTCTTGACTTGAATCTTCTTCTCTTCTTGAGGTGGTAAAACAGTTGCAGAAGCCATGGAATTAGATTTTGGTAGGTCATTACTAACAGCATTCACCCTAGACTTAGAGTCTTGTGTTGTGGTGAGATTACTGCTAGCAATGCCTAAGGCTTGCTGTTTTCCATTCTTCCTCTCATAGACTTTGCCTTGGTCATCATCCTTCTTGTCCTTACCGCCCTTCTTCTTCTTATCTTCATCACCCTTATCACTCCTGTGATGATTTCTCCTCCCATCACTCTTGTCTTCATCTTCATCATCCTTATTCCTCCTTGGCTTGGCCATTTCTGGAATTACACAGTTGCAATGAATGATCTTAGGATTTGTAGTCTTCTATCTCCTCAGATGTCCTCATCCCCTTTTTCTTTTGCAGTAGATCAATGATGGCAATAATGAGTTTGTGGTTCTGAAGAGTAAGATCTCTGGGAATGACCAACTGATTGACATCTTAAATTTTGGTGCCAGACTGGTAAAGAATGGTTCTTGGATTGGTGCACACTTTAGACAAACTGGCTTGTTGATCATTCCTCAAGTCATTGTACAGACTTCTGTTGTTCTCATTTACATCTCTTTTCTCAATCAGCTTGATTAGGGCATCTACCTCTGTGAACTTTTATTCTTGAAGAGTTTTGTAGGTTAGATGCCATATATTGGATTTAGAAACCATCAATATCTCCTTGTACCATGAGCTGTTGACTTTCTTGGGTATGACAGTGAAGTATTCAACATGATCCTTCAAGCTCCTCAAATACATTATCATGTCACCAGCCTGTTCCTTTTGGGCTTTCAGAAACTCCAAGAATGCTTCATCATGATAGACATTTGAGTTAGCAACTTCTTGTAGCTTAGCCTCTGTTATCAATTTTGCTTCTACAGGCTTGGCACTTTCAACTCTGGAGGATGGAGGTTTGTCAGATGGCATACTCCCTGCAACCACTGTGGAGGTGATAGATTGTCTCTGGCCACTGGGAGTAGTGATGTGCACAGTTGGTAAAGTAAAAACTGGCAGAGATGGAGGCTCATCAACTTTGTCTTTCCCTTTTCCTGGAACATGGGTTATAAATTTTGAACTCCATTGATGACCACCCTTATTTATTGTTTTTGAACTCCTTTGATGACCACCCTCATTTATTGTAATACCTTTCTCCTTGGGTTTCTCCTTTCTGGGCTTCTCCTCTTTTGACTCCCCCTTAGGCTTTGAGTCCCTTGGGTTTCTCTTCTCCCCCTTAGGCTTGGTGTCAGGCACTGAGGCTTTAGTAGGGGCCTTTGGGATGGAAGAGGTGAGATTGGCAGATTCATCTGGAAGAGGGAGACCCATATGCTTCATCATTGTAGACAACATAGATTGTTGATGTAGAAGAACATCAGCTGTGGTGGAGGCTTGAGTGCTCAACTGCTCAGAGATAGTTGCTACTGTGTTTGTTAGATGAGCATTGGATTTCTTGAGGAATGTCACTTCTGTTTCCAGGGCAGCCACCTTTTTGAATAACTCATTAGATTTGAAACCAGAAAGTGATTGTTCTTTGAGTCTCTGCACTTCAAACTTGGTCATCTCATGCACTGGAACCTCGGTGATCAGCTTGTCTCCATACTGGTTTGCAAAGAGGGTCCTGAGCATGGCATTTGCATCAGTTGTCTGATCAGATAAGATTTGGAATTTATGCCCCAGACCTGTGACAGCATCTTTCAGTAAAGCTAGACCATTATCCATCCTTGTACAGGTAGAGTTGCAGACTTTGATGTCTTTGAGAACACTGTCCAATTGAGGAAACCTTGCATCAAAGGCCCTCTTTATCTCTCCCACAGACTGGTCTGTTGCATCACTTACCTTGTTGACTTCTGATTTGACACCTTTGCCAAGGTAGTGTGTAGCCTTGAGGAATCCTTTGTAAGAGTCATTGATGGCTTCATATACTTCACCAGGAGTTAGGGATTTAGCATTGAACCCAGTGAGGTGATGTATTCCTCTCTTAGATAATGAAGAGCTTCATTGAGAGTGAGATCAAATTTTCCTTGCATCCAGGCATCTACATTGCCATCTCTCTCAGTATCAGCCATAATTTTCTCCTTCTGCATCTCTACATCATCTCTGTGGCATAGAAAGATAACCTCATAGTCTGGGTTTGGCAGATTTGAAGTGAGAAGATTCTGAGCAATTTTAGTGAACTCAGGAATCTGATCCACAACTAAGCTTTGAAGTGCTTCAACCGTCAATTGTGGTGGAACAGATCCTGATCCTGAAGCACTGTCATGTTGCACAGGCTTCAGCCATTGTGACATAAAGTCAGAGCTAGAGCTAGGCAAGCTAGACTCCTCAGTTATAGATGCAACTTCTGTAACCGGATGGAATGACTCTACTACTGGTGTCTCCATAGAAGTGGGATGAGTTACACCAATAGTTGACACAGGCACAGAGTCTCTAGTGAAAACTAGTGAATCCTCTGTGTTTTTGATGGTGTCATTAGGATATGCCCCAGCTCGCATTCCCTCACCATCTAAATGTAGTTCCTGGGTGGTGAGCAAAGTGTCATGCACTAAGTCACTTGAGCCCATTGGCTCACCAAGAGGAGAAAATTCTTGGTGATCAATGCCTAGCTCCTCAATTGCTTGAGTTGCAGGCTCCAAAGAAATTTTAGTGTTAGATTCTGGAAGAGAAGTGTCGTTTAGATTAGATTTTGGCAACTCCCCCTGAGAAATAGAGGGAGTTTCAAGTGTGATGTGCTCTCCACTCTGTGTTGTGCCAGCCTTATCACTCCCATGTGCTGACTCATTATAAGAAGGTGCATTGGGGAGGATGCTTGATTCTATAGATGCACCCTGTTGAGAGGATACATCTAGTGAGCTGTTTGCCCCTGATTTTACAACTTCAGCCATTTGTGTGACTGAAGAGGTGGTTTGCTTAGTTTTCTTCTTCTTTGGTCTGTGTAAGGGTGACTCAGGTGTCTCACTTTCTAAACCTAGTTCTACAGCCAATGCTGCTTCAGTTAAGATTTTTAGAGGTTCAGAAGCAACCTGATTTCTCTTCTTCTCCTTTTTACTGACACCACCCTGTTGAGAGGATGATGCAGGTGGCTCTGTGTTTGGTAAAGTGTTTGGATGAGAGGGTTGGTTAGCAGGCCCTGGGTTAGCATTTTGTTCTACTTGCTTGGGCCTAGCTAACTCTGATTTTGAGGCAAATATTGGCATGTTGTGGGGGTAAGTCCTAAATAAACTCTCCATAAGGGGAGTTATTTTGAGTCTTACATCCACATCATTCCTAGTCTCCAAGCTACCAAAAATGAGTTTGGTCATGGATTTCGGATAGCCTATTCTATTTTTGTCTAACCCAGGCAATTCAATCAATTTAGCATCTATGAAATTAAGTACAGATTGAATAAAGCGAGGGAAGAAAATTTCATTACCTCTCTTGGCTGAGTTCTTACCAAGTCTCCCATACAATTCTTGCATTATGATCAGTCCAACATCAATCTTTCTCCCATATGCTAGAGCATAGCCAATTTGTTGAACAGGTGTGCTGATTTGATCAAAGCTGGACTTCCTTGCTGTGAAGACTTGAAGAAGAGTGGCAAAGACATAGCTCCATTCTTTTCTCAAGTACTTCATATTTAAATTTCCAAGCTTGATTCTATCTAAGTAGTTGATAAAATCAAAGTAGTCTTCCAATTCCTGATCAGTAGCTTGACTGTCATACGCTTCTTGTTGTAAGCCCAGTGCTCGATTCATATCTTCAGTGGCGAAAGTGATGTCCTTATCCTAAATCTTGCAGTAGATTACGTATGAAGTTATTGCATTCTCTAGGGCCACGACCTCCATAGTAGCAGTTCTCCAAAACTGTTCTAGTAGGTCTAAATACAGAGTTGGGTTGGCTGAGAGTGCATCCTTGATGTATGATTCAGACATCCATCGAACGAAGCATTTATAGTTTGCATTGGGTGCTTCAACATCGTTGGTTATTGCTATGAAATTGGTGTGGGTAGGTATTGTGAGTTTGGTATTTGCCATTGTTACACAGAGAGATGAGAAGAGAATGAATGTTGAAGAAGAAATTTAGCTTTTGACGTTAGGGTTTTCAGGTTTTGGAACTTTAGCTGCCTGAGAAATCGAATAAAATGATTTGAACAGTTGTGGAATTGTATATATGTGAGTAACATGAGTTGTCGATTAGATATATGTTTTGTATCGACAAGTCAGTCATTCGAGAAGTATAAAACAACTATTCGATAAGTCAAGAAAGGCTTATTCGATATCTCAAGCAGTTTGTAACTCACAGCTGGCAGTTATCTAACTTAGAACATAATTCTAAATTAAATAAAATATGTTTTTATGATTGATTTAAAATTCTAAATAAAAATCCAAAAATGATTAAGATTCAATAGAAATTCAGCCTTTTCAAATGATTCGACAACTTAAATGTTCTATTCGAGAACTCAGTCATTAGAGAACTCAAATGTCCTATTCGAGAACTCAAATGTTCTATTCGAGAAGTCAAGCAAGTCTCTGTTCGATTTCTCTAAAATGCACTATTCAAGAACTCAAGAGTGTTCCAAATAGACTTGTTAGAGAAGTCGACCATAGACATGAAAGTCATTCGAGAAGTCTGACTTATCGAACTATACTTTTCACTCATAAAAATTAATTTTCACTATCTTTTCAAAATTTACCGAATTATTCAAATGAAGAATATTCTAACAAATTAAATAGTGATAGTCTTAAACTTTCATAGAAATTTCAAGCTAATTCGAATATGATTTTTAATATATGCAACAGATTTGAAATATTTAAAAATCATATTTCAGCCAACACCTACTTCAAAAATATTGAGAATTTAGATAAAGCAAGTGTTTACTGCTGCAACAATCTAGTTGCTATTTTCACTTAGCCAGATTCTGAAGAATTCAGCATTCCAATCTCACTAACCAACCTTGTGAAGGTGGCTTCATCCAATGGCTTAGTGAATATATCAGCTAATTGTTTATCTGTAGGAACATAATGCAACTCAATGGTTCCATTATTTGCATGTTCCCTAATGAAATGATATCTGATGTCAATGTGCTTTGTTCTAGAATGATTTACAGGATTGGCAACTATAGAGATTGCACTTGTGTGGTCACACATGATTGGAATTCTTTCCAACACAAGTCTATAATCTCTAAGCTGATTTTTAATCCAAAGCACTTGAGCACAACAACTTCCAGCAGCTATGTATTCAGCCTTAACTGTGGAAGTTGACACAGATTGTTGTTTCTTTCTGTACCAAGAGACTAACCTTTGTCCAAGAAACTGGCAGCTACCTGAGGTGCTTTTCCTATCCACTCTGCATCCAGCATAATCAGCATCAGAGTAACCAACCAGACTGAACCCTGTGTCCTTAGGATACCATAAACCCAAGTTTGGAGTGCCCTTCAGATATCTAAAGATCCTTTTTATAGCAATCAAATGTTATTCCTTTGGATTTGATTGAAACCTTGCACACAGACATGTAGCAAACATGATGTCTGGCCTACTTGCAGTGAGATAGAGTAGAGAACCAACCATGCCTCTGTAGACTGAGATATCTACTTTCTTGCCTTTGACATCTTCATCCAATTTGGTGGCAGTGGCCATGGGTGTCTTTGCAGGTGAGCAGTCTTCTAAGTCAAACTTCTTTAATAAATCCTTGATGTACTTGGTTTGACTGATGAAAATGCCATCCTTCCTCTGACTAACTTGCAATCCAAGAAAGAATGTTAACTCTCCCATCATACTCATCTCATATCTGCTTTACATGAGCTTAGAGAATTTCTCACACAGCTTCTCATTTGTAGAGCCAAATATGATATCGTCCATATAGATCTGAACTAGGATAATATCATTACCATGCTTCTTGTAAAACAGTGTCTTGTCCAATGTGCCTCTAGTGAATTGATTTTCAAGAAGAAACTGTGACAAAGTGTCATACCATGCCCATGGAGCCTGCTTAAGTCCATACAATGCCTTAAGCAATCTGTAGACAAATTTTGGGAAATGTGGATCCTCAAAGCCAGGTGGTTGTTGCATATAAACTTCTTCTTCCAACTCTCCATTCAGAAATGCACTCATGACATCCATTTGATAGACTTTAAAATTTGAATGAGCAGCAAATGCCAAGAATATTCTGATGGCTTCCAATCTAGCAGCAGGGGCAAATGTCTCATCATAATCAATGCCTTCCTGTTGAGAGTATCCTTTTACAACCAACCTTGCTTTGTTTCTTACTACCACACCATTTTCATCCATCTTATTCTTCAGAACCCATTTTGTTCCAACAATGGTTCTATTCTGTGGTGCAGGTACAAGTTCCCATACTTTGTTTCTTTCAAATTGATTCAGCTCCTCTTGCATAGCAATAATCCAATCTAGATCTAACAGTGCATCATCAAGTTTCTTAGGCTCAATTTGAGATAGAAAGCAACCATAGAGACACTCATTTTGAGTTGCTCTCCTAGTTCTCACTCTGGCATTTGGATCTCCAATGATGTGATCTGCAGTGTGTGATCTATCCCAATTTTTTGAGTTCTCAGTTTGATTTTTTAACCTTGATGTTGCTTCATCATCCAAATCATGATCATCTTCATTTCCTCCCTAGTTTGCCCTTTCTATTTTGTTTCTTCTTAGCCACTTTCTTTTCAGATTCATTTACCCCAGCTGATACAAACTTAACAAACTTCTCAGGTCTAGGTCTACCTTCTACTGGCTTTTTGGATTTTGCCTTGACACTCTCATTCTTAGAGGATGCTGGTTGTTCACTAGACTGTGCCTCATCCTCATCATTCAACATTTGTTTAATGAGTAAGGCATCCTCATCAATTTCAAATGCTGGTTCTTTAAAAATTGGAGACTCAGTCTTTTTCAAAATGTGAGGCACTTCATCCTGAACAACTATGTCATCTTTAATGACAGCATAGCCTTTCCTCTGTTTGAGAGTGCCATAGTCAAGTCCAATGGCAGCCTTGGGTTTAGCTTGTTTTTTCTCATGGTAGGACTGCAGTAGACTAGAGGAGTTCTTAAAGGCTTTCAGTTTGAATTCATTTTCAGCTAGTTCATCCCTAAGAGCCTTTTCAATTTGAATACACATAGAACCTTATTCTGCAGATATTCAACTTCTTTCTTAAGGTTATCTACATGCATAGCAGTTAGCTCAAGTTCCTCATTCTTTATGTTTAACAATTCATTCTTAGCAGACAGTTTGGCAATCTCTTCATTAGCAGCAGTCATACTAGTATTAATATTAAACATTTCAACAGATAGTTGTTCAACCATGCATTTATATTCAGAAATAGACATATCTATGGTAGTGAGAGATGGTACCTGAGAGTCAGATGGAGATTGTTCATCCTTGGAATCAGCCATCAAGGCATAGTTGTAGAATTCTTGCTCCTCTCCATCGCTGTCAGAGTCATCCCAACACTTCCCTTCAGCTATGTAGGCCTTACCTAGTGTTTCCTTTTTCAGAAGGGCCTCATACTTAGTTCCAAGCTATAGAAACTCCTTATCCTTCTTTTTAGGCTTCTTGCATTCACTGACAAAATGCCCTAGGTCATTGCATCTATAACATCTTACAGATGACCTATCCACATGGTTGGTTTTGAATTTATTCTTGTTTGCTTTCACAGGTGCCTTGCTCTTGTTGAATGAATGGTTTTGGGGTCGAGGTTTGAAGGGTTGGTTCCTCTTGAATCGGATGTTTGGAAACTTTCTGGCCATGAAAGCATATGAAGTATTTTCCATGCCATCTAGCTCTTCAAGAGTATAGAACTCTTCTTCTTCCTTCTCCTCAACAGGTTCAGTCACTTCACCTTCATTTTCTTCATCATCTACTATCTCTTCTATCCTCAGCTGACTTGTAGATGCTTCTAGGTCTTGAATAGATTTGTTGACAATCAAGGCACATGTTGTGTTTACTATTCTGCCTTGGTTGGCTTGGATAGCCCTTTTCTGAAGCAACTCAAGCTCATGAGTTTTTAAAACCCCATAGAGCACATCATAAGTGACTTTGTTCAAATCTCTTTCTTTTTGAGAAATGACCCTTTGCTCTAGATGGTTTGGAGAAGACAGTAGAAACTTCATGTTCAGCTCCTTGGTGCTGTATACCTTCCCATTCATCTGTAGCTCAGTCACCGGCTTTTGAAACCTTTCAAACATGTTAGTAATGCTTTCCTTGGACTGAGCCATGAAAGCTTCATACTGTGTGACCAGTATCTGTTTCTTGTTTTCTCTAACCTCTTCTGTTCCTTCACATAACACCTCAATATGATCCCACATCTCCTTTGCTGTTTTGCAAGAGGCTATGTTCGCAAACATTGACAGTTCCATAGAATATATGATTAATAACATGAGATGACTATCGAGAGCAACCATCTCCTTTTCTGTATTCGTCCATTTGGATGGTTCTTTAGGCACATAAGATCTTGGAAAGGTTATAGTTCCAACAGTCTTTTCAAGAATCTCTTGTTGTGGAACAAAGGGACCATTCTTGAGTATCTCAGGATATAGAGGATTAGCAGCTTTGATGAACAACTGCATCTTGATCTTCCAGAGGTTGTAGTTCTCTTTGTCAAACTTAAGGACCTTCACCGTTCCTGTAGTCTTTGGTGTATTCATGATCGTTTTTTGTTTTTGAATAAACAGCCTACTCTGATACCAATTGTTGAGTATTGAATACGACTAAAGAATACAGAGGGGGGGTGAATGGATTCTTGAACTTTTCTTTGTTCTTGAATCAGTGTAGCACAATATGTGTTTGTATGTGTAGATTTGTAAATGCGGATTAAGAACAACAAAGACACAATATCACTTTAATCTAATATATTATTAGATAAAGATTTTGCTACAATTTGTGAATACAAATGTTAGTATTCTCAGCTTCGTTTTTCTCAGAGAGATGTTTTCTTTTTCGTGTATGAAAAACTTAACATCTAAGGAAGTGAGGCTGTATCCTTATAGAGCATGAATACTACCTACTTACTACAAATAAGGTAGCTAAACAACTTTACTTTCTAGTGTGTCTATCCTTTTTGAGTAAGCATCCAAACGGCTACAGGTTTGACTTTGTAAAGTTCTGTTCAGATCCACTTCTTTAGCTTTTTGTCTCTTGTACATCTCTCCAAGCTTCTTTGTAGGCTTTTCCAAAGTACATTATAGATTGTGGTCCATAAAGTGCTTTAGCTTGTTGCAGGTTTCTGACTTGTACAATTCTTCAGAATTTTGTCTCCAAGATTGTATTCGAGAAGTAACTCTGTTAATGATTCGAGAACTAGAATTGGCTTGATCGATAACTCTGAGTTCTCGAATACTGTTAAAATGTCATATCGAATGACTTCTCGAATAAGTCTTTTCTTCAGGAATCCTTGAGATATCGAATAGAGCATTTTACTTATCGAATCCCTGAGATATCGAATAGCTTCTTTAGTCCTTGAGATATCGAATAGAGCATTGACTTGTTGACTCTTAGAGAACTTGAATGATGCTTTGACTTGTCGACTCCATGAGTTCTCGAATAGAGTATTAGACATGTCGAATCTCTGAGTTCTCGAATAAGGCTTTGACTAGTTGACCTTTAGAGATATCGAACAGTGTCTTTTGAGATATCGAATCCCTGACTTCTCGAATGCTAGACTTCTCGAATAGACAAATGTACTTCTCGAATTGGTACTTAGGCAAATTCTTCATTTCTTCAAATCCCAACTGTGATTATTTGACAGTCTTTATCTCCTTGCTTGAGGCATGAACCTTGGAACTTCTTTCAAGCATTATTCTTGACTTTATAAGTACAGTTACACAACTAGGATTTGATGCCTATTACAAGTACAAAACAAATAGAAACTCTACAACTAAAGGTTCCCTCAGTTAAGAGGTCATGTAGGTAATGCATAGAATTACACATACTTAGGCTTGTTATTATATGAGTACAGGCATGTCTTTGTGACTAACATTAATTAACAAATATCATTGTCAAATAACTACATGCATACACAGAAAAAAACCCCAATTAACAATAGCTTACCCATCTCCTTCAAACTCCACCTCGATAAATCATGGCCAAGTTCACCACTGGAATTTCTATGGTTAAAGCATTTGTGAGAGAGGTAAGAGCATGAAGAGAGCATATAGATAAGAGAGAGGGAGAGGGAGAGAGAGAGAGAGAGAGAGAGAGAGAGAGAGAGAGAGAGAGAGAGAGAGAGAGAGAGAGAGAGAGCAGGGTAGAGATATTTGAGAGAGAGATAGGGTATATTCTGAGAAAGAGGGGGAATTGAAAATTTTCGACTAAGTAAAGGAGGGGGTTGGCTTTTTTGTTAGAGATAGGGTTGGAGATGTGGCGGTATTTTCGCCGCCTATACCTTTTCATCTATAGTTGGGGAAGAATTTGTGGGAAAAAGGAATAATTAGTATTAAAATGAATAATAAAGCCAATCACTCATAATTATTTTATAAATAAATATTTTGAAACTTATTTAAAAAAAAATTATTTTTTTTTAAATTTCTAATAATTTTATAAATAATATAATATTATTTAATTCAAATTTATCTTGAACAACTTTATACCAAAAATCTAGTGAAAGTACTACTTCCACAAAAGATATCCCTCCCCGATTAACCAGATATTTTTATCTTGTATGACTATTTATTTAAGTCATATGAAAAAAATTAAAAAATATATAAATTTATCTTGTACAACTTTATAACAAAAATTTAGTGAAAGTACTACTTCAAGAAATGAGACTACCACCCACTTAACAAACTATTTTTTAAAATTAATTTTTAGATGATCCAACCGTACGGATGTGAAAAACTACTTATATTAGTGATAGGAAATTTTTTTAAAAAAATCCAAATGTATCTTGTACGACTTTATAACAAAAATCTAGTGAAAGTACTATTTCGAGAAATGAGACTACCACCCACTTAACAAACTCTCTTTTAAATTAATTTTTGGACGATCCAAACGTACGGATGTGAACAACTACTTATATTAGTGATATGTAAAATTTTAAAAAAAAATCTAAATTTATCTTGTACGACTTTATAATAAAAATCTAGTGAAAGTACTACTTCGAGAAACGAGACTATCACTTAACAAACTATTTTTTTAAATTAAGTTTTGGACGATCCAACAGTATTTTAGAAGTATTTTATTATTTTCAATTTTAGAAGTATTTTATTATTTTGAATCAAAACTTATAAAATTTATAATCAATTCATTTTTAATCCCATAAATATTTATTTTATATTATACAAAGAATTTTACAGCATTGTTTTAGAATAATAAATTAAAAAGTAAAATACAGAATTAATCGATAAAAAAGGGGCGGCCCCTTTTCCCCCTAAAACCAATTTCTTACCAGCTCACATAAACAAAATTACAATCACAGACTTCACTTTCCCAAATCCCCTCATCAAAGACGATTAAGGTTTCTTGCTTCAATCCATCTCTCTTCTTTGCCCTTTACATCTCTCCCATCGTTTCGGTCTCTCTCGTCTCTCCCGTCTCCCATCTCTCCCGTCTCTCTCATCTCTTCCTAATCTACTTACACAAAAATACATATTTTTATACATACGCATCGTGTGTACTATATACATTCGGTGGTATCAAAACTCAAATCTTTTTGTGCTAAGAATCAAGAAATCCAAGAAGCACAAGCAACACTTATCTAGGTCACTCTTTGTTCCCACTTATTTCACAAGTTATTTCTCAACTTTGTATATCAACACATATGTTTTTTATATGTTTGTGTATGTATAATTAACTCATTTTGTTTTTCTCAATTAATTGGCTTGTGGGTCAGATTTGTATCTGCTTATTTTCATGTTTAGCTTCAATTTAGTTATTCTTTTAAGTTAAAGATTGAATCTTGAACATGGGTTTTGATTGTATTGGTGATTTTTAGTGATTTGTGTTGTGGTTGATTTAGAAGTTGTGGGTTTGTAGTGTAATTAGTTGAAGTGGGTGCTTGGTTTGTCGAAAAATTTGTGTGATTTAGTGGGGTGTGGTGGAAAAGTTTATGTGATTTGATTTAGAATGATTGTTTCATTCATATACTGTATTTTTTTCTTTGTTAACCACTTGAGTGTTTAATATTGTCCTTAAAAATTAAAGTAGCAATAAAGGAGAACTGATACCTGCACAATAATGAGTCATAAGATGTTACTCTTAATATCCCTTATCGCAAAGTCTGATACTCTTGCAGTTAGGGCTGGGAAAAAAATTCGGAAAATCCGATATCCGTTCGAAATATCTGCATTCGTATCCGAGAAAAAGCGGATATTATCCATATCCGTAACAAAGCGGATATTATCCGTATCCGCATCCGACAAATACGGATGCGAATATGGATATAGGCATATTCGTATTCGAAAATATCCGAATCCGGAACTAAACGTACAAATATATATATAATATTATATATATGTATATAATTTTCTTAAAATTTAATAATATATTATTAATATAAATTTTATAATATATTTTTACTTAATATATAGTAAGTTACTATATACAATTAAGGTTAAGACTTAAGGAGACTTTAACATTAAAAAAATATTAATTTTAAACAAAAAAAAGGAAAGAATATGTTACAGACTTACAAGTTACAGGTCTAAACTAAACTAAATTCCTTATTCCTGCAAAACCTAATCGCCGCCACACTGCCTCGCGTCAGTAATCAGTCTCGCCTCTAGGCTCTCAGATTCAATCACTTCGACTAATAATCACAAGAGAGATCCCAAGAAGAATTCACAGAGGTACTCTTCGTTTATTAACCCCCCTCTCTCTCTCTCTCTGTTAATATGTGAGTCGTGTCAAGATATTGAGGAGAATGCTTCGATTTTTTTCTCTGTTAAAAACGGATCCGAATAGTATCCGTATCCGGATATTTATCCGACGGATCCGAATCCGGATATTTTTTTTCTCTATTTCCCGGATACGGATTCGAATCCGGATATGCTTTTAAACTCCCGGATACGGATCCGGATATAGTAGAATTCGTATCCGAATTATCCGATTCCCAGCCCTACTTGCAGTTGCTAGTTAGGTAATCCAAATTACCTAACTAATTTCATTCATTTACAGCATATTGATAAAAAGTTGATTGATGCATGTGTAGCTCACATTCAGTCACTGTTCTAATCTACTGCTTAGATTGGTTACTTCACGCTTCAAGTGTTACTTGGGTCATCTACTATCATGTTTTTTTATTCTGAATTTAAACACTTACATGGTACATGAACCAATTGTTGTACATGATGAGGCTTTCAGAACACTTCTTAATATACCATGTCATGTAATCATATTTTGTTGAAAATCTGTATGACTGAACAATGTAATTATCTCCTTAATCTTTTATATTGACAGATTTGGACATTTCAAGAAATGGCATGCTGATGGGTCTGTTTTGGTTGCCATTTCATTTTCATCAGATTTTGGTGGTTGCATGCCTTGCAAGTTTTTTGGCTCCAACTCACTATAGGTTATAGCGTATTTGCAGCATTTTTAATATCGGGTTGGGCTGCCACTCAAGTTTCACACATGTAATCATTTCTTCCAAGGAGTTCAGATAAACATTTGTTTTCTCCACCTCTCCTTAACTTGACTAAAGGTGATAATTTTATAGCAAAAGTTCAACTTGACTTAAACTTTAACTTTAATATATTGGTAATTATGCTACTAATTTTATAGCAAAAGGTGATCGGATCCGGAACCAGGAAAAAGATTAATTTATCTCCGCCAAGGATATCTCAGTCAAATCAAACCTCAACAGTTGTCCAATCGGTATGCATTATATTTCGGTATGCATTATATTTCTAAATGTGCATGTATATTAATTCACTTTACCTTTATGATGTTGTTAATTATGCCACTAACTTTTGTAGCTAATGAAGTATACTCTGTATACGTTGAATTTGAACAACCCAGTTGCACATGGTACGATTTTCCCCTCAAACCAGCAAGGACAAACCATTCATGGAGTCCCCCTACAAGATGATTGCTGTAGAGTTTCTATTGAACATGTTAAGGGGGCAGCATTCTTACTATATGAAGCCGGTGATATGCGGATAGTTGAGGATGCTTTGGGTTCTTTTGTGGCTTGGCCCAAAAACCTTCTCAAGAAAACTAATCAAGTACGTTTCTTAATTTGCATTCCATTTTGGTTGTGTGCATTTATTCTTCTGGTTTATAATTTGTTTAAAATGCTTATTTTTTCAAATGTACTTGTGTAAATTGCTGCTTATATGATTCTGAAATTACATAAACTGATGGAGCTTTTATTAAATAACAGTTTTTGAAACTCTGTATTATATGCTTTGCTTCTGTTTTGACGTGTACATGTTTATATGCATACATATAAGGAGAGATATAATTACATGTTTATTAATATAAGTTGCACGAATTATATGTAGTCTGTAGAGATGGGAGCTTGTCTATTTTTTGCTTATCTATAGAATTACATTACTTGTGTTAGAATGGTCTCAACTTGAGGGCTGTTGGAATGATCGTCGTATTTGTTTTCATGTTTTACTCTAGGTACCAAATCCAATGGCCAATGGGGAAGGGGAAGAACATAGCGCAGCTCAAGCTAAGGAAGAACATAATGCAGCTCAAGCTAAAAAGGGGAAGAGATGTAATACCATTACTGATTGGATTACTTAGTTGTATTTTGCCATTTTAGTTGTTTGCATTATGGCCTTTTTGGATTGGATTGTGGCCTTTTGGTATTGTGATTGGACTGGCCTTTTGGTACAGTGGTCATTTATAATACAAATGAAACCCTGTAATTTGGTTAAGTATGTGTGGCTAGTACTATTCTTCAGCCACACTACCTATTACAAACAATCTATATAATATTGGGCCTGAAAAAAGGTTTTAACCAGAACGATAGTTACTACAGTTATTTGTGACTAAATTCAGTTTCTTAATAGTATATATAACATGGAAACGACCACACAAAAATTATATAATGTAGCCATACCAAAGCTTTTTGTCACGGTTTACCAATAAATAGTGCACCAAAACTAAGCCTTTCATGAATGTTGGTATGTAGCCACGTTATTAATCCTCTTTAGCCACTACGCATCTTGTGGCTGCAAGTTGGTATTTAGTCACACTTTTGAGTTTAAAATGGGAATTGTCAGACCCAAATGGAGGTATGCTTTAGTCGCTCTGTTTTGAGTTACAGCCACACCCCCAGGGTGTGTCCGTAGGGGGCATAAAATGATCAGACCTTAGGTGACACTTAGCTAAAAAATTAAACAGTGATGTAAAGTTCATAGCCACACATACTTTATGTGGCGGAAGAAAAAATTTGACGTAGTGAGAGCCGACAGTTCTCCGTGCTGGTTGGTGTGTCCTACCCGCGTGTTGCTTCAGTTTCTCCTCCCTCTTTTTTTTCTTTGCCGCTGCTACTTCTTGTTGCCTTAAGTATTTTTTCTTCAATTTTTTCTTTTTTTTCTTTGCTCCCACTGGTCCCACAAACATGCTGCCTTTCAATCCATTTTTTAACCATGTGCCATGCATGTAAATCAGGTGCTTGGTTTTCTTTAATCTTCCAGGACTTCGCATCACATGTCTTTTTTGTTTTCTTTTCTTGTCCACTTACTGGCTTCCTTCTTCTCGTAGTCGTCGTTACAAGCCGTTGCCTTGTTTTTTATTCAGTTGCTTCCACCGTAACTTGCCACCATAAAAATTTTCCTGCTGACTTCTGTGTACCACCGCCGTATATTGTATTTTGTGCTCTGAAATTATATCCGTCATGTCATCTGCCGTAGATCATGGTCAATCCCAATTTTTTGTGTAGGTATAAATAAAACCCAAAAACCCCCCCGAAATGGATTAAAATTATTCGTACTCCACGAATAATAAAATTTATCCCCTCCTTCTAGTGCCAAATATTGTTAGAGGAATTTCGTAACACGAAATTGGAGAGTATGTGGCTATTTTTATGGATTTAGGGTTTATGAAAAAAGAGGGAGCTGGACTTGGCAGGTATCTCAATTTGTCTCGTGTATCGGATTCCATCATACCAAGATGCCTACGTACCTTTGTTTATATAGGATCAAGCCCACGTAGTTCTGTGCAATTGTGTTTATCCCTAAGAGACTTTAAGGATAAACTTCGTTAATGTGTAATTATTGATTTTATCTGATTTAATCTTGACGTTGTGATATCTTCCTGATTTGAAGAATATCGTTTGGAGATATTTTCTGTAATTGACTGATTAAGCTTGATTCTCTCCTTGTTTCAAGGAGAGGATAAAACTTAGTTTCAAGGAGAGGATAAAACTTAGTGGTTAAGCAACAATTATTAATCTGAATTAATAATTATTAAATATCAAAAATTTGAGAGATTATTAGACAGGCCAAAAATATGGCATAACAGATACTTTCTAAAAACATGACTTCTTGTTGAATGTTGAGACACAACATATAATGAGAATGTTTCCGTAAACACCAACTAGCTCTAATATTTTTATTCCTTTTTGTATAATCTTTTTGCATACTATTAGGATAGAGTACGGATCGAATTGGTTCGATGTGGTTTTTAGATAAAATCACAATCGGAACCATTAAACTTGGATTTCAAAAAGACAATCCCAGCTGGCTAACATTAATCTATCTTACCTTGTTTGTGTTGTATATATGGCATGTTCAATATTTTAGATAGTTTCAGAACTCTAACAAGTATGATATGGACATGCCGAATTTTGTTGAATTTTCTGGAAGGTTTGATTTTTTACCTTATACCTAAACTTGCTATACGCTGTGGGGTGGGGAAATGATAGAATATATATTATATATACTAGCTTATAACCCTTGCGATGCACGGTTTTTTTTTTTAATTTTTTTAATATAATAAATTAATTTTTATGTGCTTTATTTTGAAAATTGCTATTTTTATGTAAGTCGTCATCGAAATTATTTCATTACATTTGATAGTAAATTTTTAAATAGTTTACAACACGATTTTAAATTTTATAAAAAATAATTTACAAAGATAAATTCTTGAATAATTATATATTTTTTTATCAATGTTAAGTTAAGGATTTCAAATTTTGTAAAAATCATTGCAATGTTAAACCAATATAAGTAATCAATTTTCTATAAAATTTTCTTTTCATTATTTTCTTCACATCTTTGTTTTTCTCCTTTGGCTCCGTTCTTCTTCTGTAGCTTCTACATATCGTTCACGACGTCTCTTGTTATGTTTAATTTTTTGTTTTTCATTTGTAACTAATGATCTTGTATGTATAGATTTCTACTTGATAGAATAATGTAATTATAATTCTATCTATAATTGTATTAGGATTTTTTTTTTCCAATTCATTCTAGAGATATTTTTTATTTGTTTATTTATAATTGATTTTATTTGTTTATACATATTTCACGGTAATAGCTATACGTGGTTATGGTTGATTATAATATTAAGATATTAATGATTCTATATGAATTTAATTTGGATCTAATCTACGTACAGCATTGTTCTGTTTTGTTGTCTAAATCTCTATCTGTATGCATCAATGCTGATGGACACATGCCAGCTATATATTTTTTACTTACAATCCCATGGGATTTTTTTTAATATCTATTAAATATATTATTTTTTTTAATATTTATATATTATTAGATATCAAATTGTTGTTAAAAAATTGTTATATATTAGGTTTTACACGTTCAATCATGATTATATCCTTTTCATATTATAGTTTTCTTTTTAAAATTCAATTCCAATACAAACTTTTTTAATTATATCCTTTGTAGATTATAATTTTCATTTTAATATGATATAATCTTGATCGTCTATTATTAAAACTATTAGATTCGACGGTTGAAATTATTTTGGTAGTATAGTGACCAAACCAAAATTATGGATAAGAACCCTCTTACACTTATTATATATAAGGATATAATATATATTAAATGATATTTATTTTCTTATTTTTTTTTGAAAATATATTTATTTCATATTAGTTATATATTGTATTTAATTAGATATATATTAATTAGATTTTAATTTATATGCACGAATTATTGTTTGGGCCATGGAATTATATAAGTAGATTTGGGCGATTTAACAGCCTACGAGGATAATTGAATTTTCTATCATTCTAGATGGATACAAGTATCAAGAGACACTTGTAAACGCCCAATAATATTTAGTTTCCAAAAATTAAATGGTAAAATTGGTATTTGGATATTTTTAATCCCTATGTAACAAGTTAATAATAAAGCGTAATTAATGAAGATTTTTCCGGACCAAATAAAGCTAAAGTATATTAATGCATTAAAAACACAATCTTATTCTTCAATTATAAAAAAAAATACATTCTAGATCTGGGGTTTGTAACCGATGTTGCGATACTCAATAAAATCAAAATTAGAAAAAAATCAAGATATTATTTGAAATTGTAATAAATAGATTATATAGTTTTAGATAATAAAATCATTATAAAAATTGCGATGATGGCGTTTGGCTAAATATTGTTCTCTGCTATTCATTCTTGTTTATAATCAGAAGGGTGAGTTGTTGTTTATACTCCAATTTCTTTATAATGTCAGCAAAGATATTCTAGTATAAATTTAATTATAATCACTAATAATTATGTTGTTTTTGTTGTTGCAATGGCACTCTCCTTGCGACGCTACGGTTGGTTTGGTGAGACCGGGCGTTTGACTCAACTGTTGAAACAAAGGTAACAACATCTTTATTTATTTTAATTATGTATTTAGCTGATTGATTTAATGGGTGAAAGATAAAAATATCCGTTTTTTTAGTTAATAGTAACAAAAATACTCATTCCCAGAATTTTTGACAAAAATACCTGATAGAATACGCATTTGCCAAATGGGTATCTAGGATACGCATTTGGCAAATGCGTATCCTTTATAATTTTTTTTTTAATTTGTTTGGTTTTGGAACATGTATAGGCGCGTGACTTTCAGAGGGAAGTGGGCAACATGTCTGCATGTCTCCTGCAAGTTGCAACCACACGTGTGTGTCATAATGGGTGTTGTTGTCTCTTTTTTAAACAAGATACGCATTATATAAATGCATATCATCCTATTACCCCATTGTCTCTTGCGTATTACTTACAAAATGTGAAGGATAAACATTTGCCAAATGCGTATCCCTAATACCCATTTGGCAAATACGTATTGAAACGGATATTTTTGTCAGCTTTTTTAAAACTGGGTAGTTTCGTTACTATTACTCTAAAAAACGTGTATTTTTGTCATTTTTTCTGATTTAATTTGGTGGTGAATTTTCAGAATTAAGAAAGAAAAAGAGAGATTGATTTTAATTGTTGCAATGGAGAAGAATCAGATTGATGAATTGCCAGAAAGTCTGATTATTGAGATTCTGTCAAGGCTACCAGTAAAAGATCTGTTACAGTGTAAGAGTGTGTGCAAATCATGGTATGCGATTATTTCGAGCCCCGACTTGGTATCCAAACATCTAACTAACTACTATAACAACAATGATGATTGGCGCGGTTGTCTTCTTGTTCAATATTATGCTACACATGCTGAACTTGACTTAGATGAGTTGTTGCTAGATGAAACTCCTCGAGTTTTAGCTTATGATAAGTTAAATGGTTTGCCGATGCGTAACTTTTATATTTGTGGTCCTTGTGATGGATTGTATTATGTGTATCATTGCTATGATAGTGTTCGTGCATTGTGGAATCCGGCTATTAATGAGTTCAATCCTTTGCCTGATATAATATGTAAGCCCGATCTTCCCACTCAGTTCACTTATGCTCCGTATGAAGTTTATGGTTTCGGTTTTGATCATGTTAGCGGGGCTTATAAGGTGGTTGTTATGAAAAGTTACTGGAAGGCTCATCCTAATGATGATAGTGATCTCAACCATCCTGTGTCTGTACTTGTGTATTCGTCAAGGACCGAGTCGTGGAGGTATTGCGGAGATCTGTCTAAAGCTTATCAATTGGAAATTAATAAATGTTACATATATGTGAATGAATGTTGTTACTGGTTTGGATCACTGGATTATAGCTCTGAAGTGATCATTTCTTTTAATATGGCTACTGATTCATTCAAAGAGATTGATGTTCCAGACTATGCGCAGCCAAGTTCCAAGTGTCTTGCAGTATATGATGATTCTCTTACATTTTTGTCTCTCCATGAGACTCTGAAGAATTTTGATATTTGGACATTGACTGAGGGGTGTTGGACCAGGAAATTTACTGTGGGGCCGCTTCCTGATATTTGGAGTCCTGTTGGTCATTGGAAGTGTAACATGCTCTTATTGCAATGTGTGGATGGTATGATGGTCTTATTTGATCCTGACACGCAAAGAACCAAGGATCTTGCATTTAAGATCAAACATATGTGTCGAGGAGTGTTTGCGTACATGGAAAGTCTGGTTTCGATCAAATATATAAGAACGAGACAGGCAGTAGCCTGGGGAAAAACTGAATCACAAAACAATTGAGCCAAGTCATTCATCATTCTCTCCAGCCGATTCCCAAGTGTTATGTGTTTCTATTGGAATAACGGCGTATATGTGCTGAGTTTTTTTTTTTTTTGTTTACGTTGGTGTTTGTTCTCCTGGATTAGATTTCTAAGTTTGATTTTTCTTTAAGACCCTGTCAAAAGTATCATTTTTTTAATGAACACGGGATGAATTATTTGTTTATGAATTCTTTAGCAGCCTCCTTGAATTCTGATCAACATAGCCACATCAAATAACCAAATCTCCATGACAACTATTGAACAAAGACGTTGCCAAGTCCTAGTATAAATAACAAATGTAAACCAGAAAATATTTGTGCAGACTCTGTAAATTAATAACCGCGTCTAAACGGCTCTAAGCATAACAGAGCTACATTTATCCCTGAACCATGAAAGTTTTTCCATCCACCAGCAGTAGCAAAGGACGAAAATTTTGCAAATCCTTTGTTCCAGAAACCCATACGCAGTAAAGCAGCACCAATGCGTCACCATCTGCCACTTACTAGATGTCGTGAAAAGAAAGGCACGAGCAGCACTATATGATAACAGCCATGTGTCTCCTGTCTCCGGAAAGTAGATACTCTTAACAATAAACATGCTAACCAAATAACTCTCACTATATACCGGGAAATTTTCCAGCAGAAATCCCTTGCCAGAATCCTAACTCTCTACACATCAGCTAAAGAGAATGGCTATAAATGCACCTCCCACTATATAGCGGGAAATAATAGAAACATCATCCAAGTCATAATTCCTTAAAACCAGGACATGAGCGCAATTTGAGCACAAAGGTAGAGCAATAGTTGACACTTTAAGAACTGTCGTATTAGAACCCAGCCACCACCCAAACCAGCAAAGAAGCTAGATACCAGGAGTAGCTAGATAGAGAGCTGGCGAGTAATCCTATCTACCAGCAATACCCAAACAGAGGGGCTTCAGCCAATCACAAGAGCGATGCTAAGGCATGACCATCAAAAACATACTAGCCGTCGTTGGAACAATCACACGAGGAGTACTATGGTAGTTAACCTGAGTATATACATGCAGCCGGTAGCAAGAGCCTGGTGACTAGAGCCTAATTACAAGATCAGAGACTATTTTGTTGTTTTCAACTTGAGGATGCCGATGTCATTTTTTATTCCAGCCACTGCATCCACCTCCTGCCTGTACCCAATTTTACTGATTACGAGGGTTGGCGTAATCTTAATACATTTAGGTGTTTCAGCTTCTGCTCTATGAATCACATCTGAGGTTGCTCTCCAATCATTCTTTTATAGGTTCATTTAAATAAGAAAAATTAGGCTACAGAAGCTGCTACTAATATTTGTTGAATTTTAACTGTGACTACAAATAATGCTACTGTGACTACAAATTTATGTCATTGGTGGAGAAGACGACACTGTTCAGACGGAGTTACTGTTCAACGCCGGAGAAGACGACGCTGTTCATCATCTGAGAAGACGACACTGTTCATACGGTACTGTTCATACAGTACTATTCATACATCACTGTTCATACAGCACTGTTCATACGGTACTGTTCATATGGCACTGTTCACGGGCACTGTTCACAGGCACTATTCACGGGCCCTATTCACATATACCGTTCTGGGAGAAAGATGTCTGGTGGTATTAATGTTAAGGTCGACAAATTTACTGGGAGAAATAGTTTCAGTCTGTGGCAAATCAAGATGCGTGCCTTGTTAAATCAACAGGGGCTCTGGGCGCTGTTGAACACAAAAACGGCTGCTTCTACAAGCGCTGAGATGGCCATTCTGGAAGAAAAGGCACATTCAACAATTCTGTTGTGTCTTGCAAATGATATTATTACTGAAATCGCAGAGGAGGATACCGCGTCTGGTCTGTGGTTGAAGCTTGAAAGTCTCTACATGACGAAGTCTTTAACAAACAAGTTGTTGCTGAAGCAACGTCTGTTCAGTCTGCGAATGCAGGAAGGTATGCCTCTACGAGATCACTTAGATCAATTAAACACAATTTTATTAGAATTGCGTAATATTGATGTTAGAGTTGAAGATGAGGATGCTGCTTTGATTCTGTTAGTTTCTTTACCATTATCGTATGAGAACTTTGTACAATCGTTTATTGTTGGTAAAGATACTATTTCTCTAGAGGAGGTTAGATCTGCTCTTCATTCTAGAGAACTGCGCCATAAGGCGGCTGGTACAGGTGCAGATAATCATGATGCTGGGTTGGTAGCTAGCGGGAGTAATGGACATGGAAAGTCGGGGAAGAAATCAGTTCCTAAGGGTCCAAAACCTAATGATATCTGTAATTACTGTAAAGAGAAGGGACACTGGAAATCTGACTGTCCCAAGAAAAAGAAGCAACAGGATAATTTGACAGATACTGCTGCTGTAGCTTATGCTACTTCTGAAGAAGATATTGCTCTAGTTGCTGTCAAGGACACACATCACTCTGATGTGTGGATTCTTGATTCTGGAGCGTCTTATCATATATGTCCGCGCAGGGAGTGGTTTACAACCTACGAGCGAGTAGACGGTGGCAAGATTTCTATGGCTAACAGTTTTACTTGTGAGACGGTTGGAATAGGCTCGATTAAAATTCGGACACATGATGGTAAATTCTGCACATTGAATGATGTTAGGCATGTTCCACTTATGACAAAGAATCTGATATCTTTGTGTATGTTAGACAGCAAGGGTTTCAGTTTTAAAGGTGAAGGTGGAGTTCTACATGTCTGCAAGGATTCTAATGTGGTTCTGAAAGGTGTTAAACGTGGTACCTTGTATCTTCTTCAAGGTTCTACGTTATCAGGTTCTGTTGTTGTCGCGTCCTCGGAGAAGATTAAGAGGCTGCGAACCGATAACGGTCTGGAATTTTGCTCATCTGAGTTTGATGAGTTCTGTAAGAATGAAGGGATTTCTAGGCATCATACAGTCAGGGATACACCGCAGCAGAATGGTGTAGCAGAGCGTATGAATCAGACACTTCTGGAGAGAGAAGGGATTTCTAGGCATCATACAGTCAGGGATACACCGCAGCAGAATGGTGTAGCAGAGCGTATGAATTAGACACCTTTGGAGAGAGAAGGAATTTCTAGGCATCATACAGTCAGGGATACACCGCAGCAGAATGATGTAGCAGAGCGTATGAATCAGACACTTCTGGAGAGAGCTAGGTGCATGCTCTCTAATGCTGAACTAACTAGAAGATTCTGGGTAGAAACAGTTAGTATAGCATGTTATCTGATAAATCATGGACCTCACACAAGTATCCATCTCAAAAATCCTATTGAGAAATGGTCTGGTAAGCCTGCTGATTACTCCAATTTAAGAGTTTTTGGTTGTACTGTTTATTATCATGTAAATGAGGGTAAATTGGAGCCACGAGCTAAAAAGAGAGTATTTGTTGGCTATGGGGATGGGGTTAAAGGTTATAGAATCTGGCCTCCATCTGAAAATAGGGTTATACTGAGTAGAAATGTAGTCTTTGATGAAAATTCTATGTTTAACCCTACGGTGAAGTCTACGATTGTTTCAGAAAGTGGTGGTGTTGAGAAACAGGTGGAGCAGGAAGTCACTCAAGATGAGAGTGAACCACAACAAGAAGTTCAACAACCACAGTCAGAATCAGAATCAGAATCATCAGTACCAGTAGTAAATTAGCACAGTTTAGCTCTTGATCGATCGAGGAGAGCTAAGTACGGAGTGCCTCCAAAGAAATATGGTTTTGAAGATATGGTGGCATATGCACTACAGGTAGTTGAAGAGGTGGATCCTAGCTCTGATGAGCCATCCACTTACAAAGAAGCAGTGACATGTAATAAGTCTGCTGCGGAAAAAGAGTTCATATCTCGAGTTCCCTATGCTAGTGCAGTAGGAAGCTTGATGTATGCAATGGTCTGCACTAGACCCGATCTTGCACAGTCTGTCAGTGTTGTTAGTAGGTTCATGGGTGATCCAAGCAAGGAGCACTGACAAGTTGTGAAGAGGGTATTTCGGTACTTAAAAGGTACGTCTGATGTTGGTCTAATTTATGGAGGTGATACTGAGTGTTTGGTGACAGGGTTTTCAGACTCTGATTATGCTAGAGATGTTGACAGTAGAAGATATATGACTGGTTATGCTTTCACTCTGGGTGGTTCGATTGTCAGTTGGAAAGCTACTCTGCAACCTACAATGACTTTGTCTACTATAGAAGCAGAGTACATGGCATTGACAGAAGCCGCAAAAGAAGGAATCTGGTTGAAAGGATTGGTCAGCGATCTGGGTCTACATCATGATCAGGCTACAGTATTTTGTGACAGTCTCAGTGCAATCTGTTTAGTCAAGGATCAGTAGATGTGAGATATCATTTTCTAAGAAGTGAGACGAGAATTAAGGTGAGAAAAGTGGGTACTGCTGATAACCCAGCTGATATGCTCACCAAGCCGGTTCCACATGGCAAGTTTCAACATTGTTTGAACTTGCTAAATGTTCGGAGTTGTTAACTGCCCTTTTGAGGGAAAAATCTGAGGCAGAAGAGTTTTATCTGGTACATCTGGCATTATTATGATGCGTCTGGTACATCTGTTATCTGTTATTTGTGAGAGGATTCAAGTCAAGGTAGAGATTAGTTTTATCTGGTACATCTGGCATTATTATGATGTGTCTGGTACATCTGTTATCTGTTATTTGTGAGAGAATTCAAGTCAAGGTGGAGATTAGTTTTATCTGGTACATCTAGCATTATTATAATGCATCTGGTACATCTGTTATCTGTTATTTGTGAGAGAATTCAAGTCAAGGTGGAGATTTGTTAGAATGTCTTGAATTAGGTCACCTACCCTTGACTACTGTTCCTCTGGCGGCTACAGTTCCTCCGGCGGCTACTGTTCCTCCGGCGGCACCACCTACCACACCTAACCCCTTAGTTTATGTCTATAAATAAAAAATGCATGTAAGCATTTGAAATCATCTGAAACATCTGAAAAACACCTCTGTAATCAGGTTATCCTCTCAGATCTATAAACTTATTTCTCTTCTGCATATAATCTTTCTTGCTTCCGTTATAACAATTACAAATTTACCTCCGCTGTGAGCTTCCGGCCTGGTTTATCTCCTCTGTGAAAGCTGCATCTTAGAATAATATTCACAATCATGATTCTCCAGCCATGCACATCCTTTTAAATTTCAGTTAACACGAATAAGTAGCTAGTAGGTCATTATCTCCCAGTCGAATAGATGACTCGATAACAAAAAATAATGCGATGAAAAAGATACTTACAATGTGTAAAAGATTGATTTGAGCCACATCACAATCTGTACAATGTGGCTTCACCAAGAGGACAACAAAGAAGCACAAGTGGATAAGTCAAAAATATGTTATCGTGATTTATATATATAGATATTATACGA
Source organism: Saposhnikovia divaricata (assembly GCA_036435485.1). Classification (NCBI taxonomy): domain Eukaryota; kingdom Viridiplantae; phylum Streptophyta; class Magnoliopsida; order Apiales; family Apiaceae; genus Saposhnikovia; species Saposhnikovia divaricata. Next base: position 155,490,427 of record CM071595.1, read on the forward strand.
GTCCTCTGCTTTCGATCTGGATCAAGCTAAGGCAAATCATAATGCATATATATTTTTATCATAAACTGCGTGGTAGGGAAATATTTCTCTGTTTTGTTGTTACAATTACTTGGGAAATCTTTTCTTCTGGAGAAGGTGAATTCCATAAAAAATACAAGGTACGCAATGCAATATCCATCCTGCTGAACTAGCAAAAGGAATTATTATTATTTATAATACAAACTTAGATAAAATTACAACCTCATTAGATTCTTATTATAAACGCAACCCATACTGGAACTCAGAGTCTGTAAAGCGTCCTCATCTATACACACACTCCCTCCCGCGGTGGATCCACCGCCATTAGGCAGACATGTGGCAGCTTATATAGCCTATCCAGGTCAACCTCTGGAAACATTAATGTGATCATATGTATTTTTTATCATCACATTAATGATATGTATTTTTTTATCATTAGGTAATACAATAATTGATGTGATGGAATTCGCGTGCATTCGTATGAATCCCGCAATCGAAGTTTTCCATTTTATCAAATCATACATGACACATCATTTTGGAAACATTTTTGAAGAATTTTTGTGATTTACTCACATTAGTACATTACTCCTAGTTTCATCCACAGTACCTAATTAAGTCATTTGGTATTTTTTTTATTAAGAGTAATACTATATAGCACGAAAAAAATCTCAAAAATGTTTTCAAATGCCACTTGGCATAGTTTTATTCATGAGATTCATATTAACAAACGTGGAGCTTATTTCATTAATAAAAAAGTAACCAATTATATGATGATAATTCAGTATTCGAGAACAATTTTGGAAATGCTTCCAGTAGCATTTCTGATAAAATAGTCGCAAATTCTCTTCTCATTCATGGTGAAGGCGCTCGCCTCAAAGTTTATTACAACATCATATTGATTTATATAACACGGTATGATAATACGTCACGAAAATGAAATGATAATATTGAGTTTGTGTTTGTCTTTATACTACATGAACACGGAAGTATATGAACAAAAAATTATACGAATTTTTAAATTTTAAATTTTGTGTTTAGCCATTGATAAAAGAAACGGAACGAAAATATACAAAATAAATAAATATTATAAAATTATGTAAATACATATCATAAATAAAAATTATATATATAGCTTTTATAAAGAAAAAACAGAAAATAGTTCAAATTTAAGTTTAAGAAATTTTGACCACACTTAACTCGTTATGACGTATTAACTTAAACTCAACTAGTAAAAATTTAATCAAAAAATTTAATATTTAAATAAAAAAATTATGTATATTTATATTTTTATTTGAAATTACACGAAATATGACACGAACACGACATGAATCCTTAATGAATTGTGTTTAGGTTTAACCTTCATATACACGAAACATGTAAAGCATAATGTAATGTGATATGTAATAGAGGACATATATAACTCAACTAGGATAAAAGATAAATAATATTAACTCTATACAGGGATCGTGAAATTTGAAGAACAGGCATCAACACGGATCAAGTCGGTGAAAGAAGTTCATTAAACTGATCAAGCCTCACTGAAAAAATAAGATGTACAGATGATTCAGTTGAAGGGCCAAAAGATTCCAGTGATAAAGTTTTTATGATTGCACGATTCTTAGCAGTGTTCTTAAAGACATGATACGAAGACCACGAGTGAATGTTAGTCATCTGTGAACCAGACCAGTTGCACTAGGCGTCAACACTTCACAAAGGAATCGAACTATCTAACTCAGAAAAACTGTTAAGAGATATGATTGAGTTTAGAGCAGTGTTGATATCCTCTAGTTAGTTGGAAGCTGAATATTTAAGGATGTCAAATTAAGAGGAAAATGAATAGTATCCGAAATTACTATTCATATGAATAGTAACCGAAATTATTATTCATATGAACAGTATCCGAAATTACTATTCATACGAATAGTATCTGAAATTACTATTCATATGAATTCATATGAATAGTACTATTCATATGAATAGTACAAAAATTACTATTCATTTGACAAAGTAAAAGCATGTGGGTAAAAACATGTGGGCCCCAGTCAAAACCAAAATTTGTTGAAAAGAAGTTTGGCAGGAATTGACGAAATGGAGCAGTTCGGCAGAAAATTGAAAAATGGAGCAGGCAGACGTAATCAGTTACGTATATTAGCCGCATAGTAACTTTCTAAAGTCTATAAATAGGCCTGTTGTATTTCATTTCAAAAACACACCTTAACACACAACTCTCTCTTCTCTCTCTTATATCTTCTCTATGTAAGTTGCTAGATAGTCCATCTAGTAGGAAAGCCGGCTTAGTCCGCTTTCAGGAAGTGTCGGGTAGAAGGTCCTCGTGCCTAAACTATCCTTAGGAGTGTAAGCTGTTAGACAGTCCATCTAGTAGGAAAGTCGGCTTAGCCCGCTTTCAGGAAGTGTCGGGTAGAAGGTCCTCGTGGCTAAACTATCCTTAGGAGTGTTCAGGTTTTGAAACTAATCCATTGGATTAGAAGTTGTAACACCCCTTCGAGTTTATTATCAATAAAGATGTATTCTCGAAATTATTTTTTTTGGTAGTATCGTATTCAACCCCCCTTCTACGATACTTCGGGATCTAACAATTGGTATCAGAGCAAGCTTCTAATATACAAGAAGTCTAAAGATCAAAACCATGGGAAGGAAGGATACAGGTGTGAAGATTCCAATGCTTGACAAAGATAATTACTTTCACTGGAAAGTAAAGATGCACCTTCATCTCTCAGCCATTGATGAAGGCTATGTAGATTGCATAGAGAAAGGACCTCATGTTCCAATGAAGGCCAACTCTGGGATTGGTCAAGATGCTTCCACTGTAGCTGCTGGAAGGCCTATTCCAAAGAATCAAGCTGAGTACAAAGATGAAGACTTGGAGGAGATTCACAAAGATACACTACGCCAAAAGTGGGCTACTGTAATGCTTTTTTGTAAGCGTTACACAAATAGTGTTACAATAGCTAGTAAAGTTCATACCTATTGTAACACCGCTCGATTGGTGTTACATTAGCCATATATCTAGTGTTACTCTGAAATTACGGTGTTACGTGAAATGTAACACCACACCGTGGTGTTACAATAGGTAATACTAGTTTTTGAATTTTACTATTTTTTTAAAATTTTTAATACTAATATTTATTTTTTTAATAACTTTTAATTAATAAATTATTACTCTTTAACCCAATTTCCGGAAAATGAAAACCCTCTTTGATTTTAAATTAACGAACTCCTTATTTGGATTAAATATTAATTTTAGAAATTCATATAATAATAATAAGTACTAAATAAAATAAATATGTTATGAAAATAATATAATATATTTAGATGGTTTCTCTCAATAAAATATAAGAATTAATATAGTAAAAAATTTAGAATATTTTTATCACTAAAATTTATATATAAATATATAACATATATTTTGTATGACTTTTTAAAAATTATGAAAAATGATTAAAAAATAAATTAAAAACTAATAATATATTAGAACTAATAATATATTTGTTTAATTTAATTTATACAAATCGACAAAATTATGCACTAGTTTTTTTATAAAAAAATAATTAATTTTTAAAAAATTAAAGAAAATTAATTCTAAAATCAAAATATCAAAACTTACACACTAAACAAATTACAGTTAAACCTCAATAAATGAATACGCTTGGGGCTGGAAAATTTTATTCATTAATCGAGATTATTCATTTATCGAGGTCAAAAATACACTATCTCTATTTTGTCGGGACCGGAAAAAATTATACATTTTATGAGATTATTTTTTTATCGAATATTCATTTATCGAGATTCTACTGTAGTCCAATCCCAAATTATTTAAAAAAAATTACAACCCAAATTATCTAAATAAATTATTTGTTTCTACTTATTTAATTTTTAATTAGCAAAAAAATGAAAAGGATAAAACGTTATGGCAGCAATTTTCCCCCCAAACCGAAATTGCATTTTCCCCTTTCCCCCTTAAAAAAATTTAATGAAAAATTTGAAAGCACTGGGTCTATTTTCAGTAGTGAAATACTTCCCCCCAAAATGAAAACTTAGCACTACGCGTTGCCCCTGAATAAAACACTCACCTAATCTCTCTCAACCTAAATCTCTCTCAACCTAAATCTCTCTCGACACACTCACCATCTATATCTCTCTCCACCACACTCACTCACCACACTCTCTCCACAATCTCCGTCTCTCTGAATACACTTTCTGAAGGATGAATTGAAGAACAAAATGGAGATTCAAAATTAGGGCTTCAAAATTGGGGTTAGAAATTGGGGGTTTGAGTTTAGAGATTTTATTAAGGTAAAATTGGGGGTTTTTCTTTTGCATACCCGTATCTAATGGTATTTACTTGGGTTTTTCAATTTTATACGGTACTTTGTTTGGGTTTTTGACGTTTTTGGCATTTTGTATGTTTTTAATTGGAGGTTTTTTACTATAATTTTGATTATAGTGCCCTTTTGACTTCTGGTGTTTCTGATTTTCCATACAGGTACATATTGATCCTTAGGCATTCTCATCACTTTTTTTACTCTTTAACTAGTTTGGTTTTTTAGGTCCCATTACGTAAATGGATGAAAAAAAAACTTGCAAACAGGGGAAGTGATCCGTCTAGGGCATCTGAGGTCTCTTCTTCCTTTTAATTTACGATATTCTTAACTTACTATTCTGTAATGGTATGACCATATGCACATTACTTTTTCTTTTTCTTGCATTGCAACCTAGATGTGATTTCCTCTAATATGTAAGATGATGTGTTCTTTTGTGTATCTTTGCAGGAAAGTAATAGTGAGCAAGTTGACCTTCATACCCAGTTGAAGGTTTTGAAGCTGATGGAACGTTGTAAGTAATGTTACAAAATAAATTGTTTATCTTTCCATCAGCTTTATACTTATTTGATGACCTTTAGACATCACCTCTCTTCTTATAAGGCTTCTGCAAAGAAGGATTTGTTTAAAGAATCTGGGAAAAGTGAGTACAGATCCAGAATACTAAGGAAGATTAGAAGATTTTGTGCTATACTCGGTCGATATATGTACTTGCATTGTTAGTCCGTTTTGTGTTAACTTCTGGAGGTCTGAAATCAGTTTTAGATTATATCAAAACTGTTCCCATCCTAGGTGTTTGTACTTGTGCAATAAGATAAGTTACTTCTAGAAATACATTCCAAGGTACCCAAATCTTGAATATTTCGCTGTTTGCGATGTCCCTCAAGATGCTACATTAAAACAAATTTTTAGTGGTCTTCAGTCCATCATTGTCATTATGTAGAGCTTTCTATAGAGCTTTGATATAGGAAGTTGTTTCGTGGGTAGTTTGCAACTCCAGTGTGGGTTATTTTGGCAATGGAGACTCAGAATTCACAGACACCTGATCAGGCTTGTTAAACTGTGTTTCTAAGTTGGTTCTTTTGCATCAGTCACAGTGATTAAAAAATGATTCTTGCACATCAACGTTGGTTCTGCATTCCAGCTTGAGTGAATAAACATATTGATGGATGGTATGTGTTTCTTAGCGTTTGATTATTTGATTATTCTCCCTGCTTTGATAGTTATAGCCTGCTAAGAAAATCACTGTTCCACCTTGCAGCTGTGAAGATGGGGAAGCAGATCTTACAGCAGGAAAGTAAGGTATGCTGAGAGCAAATATTTAGTGGCAAGTTTTCTCGTAATCATGTTATATATATTACACTCCCATGCTTCATTATTATCAGTGTTATATGCTACAGACCAAAATCCAATATGCCTATATTGAAATAGTTATACTATCTAATAACCCATCAATTTTTATGATCCTGCTGAACTTTTTTTGTTTCAGATAATTTCCAGCAGTACATCATTTCCCTTGTAATTAAAATTCTATATCTAACCTTTTTATCTGGACTCGACTGTTTTCTAGAAAAGCAGAAAGCCACATTACCAGTAAATTAGAGGCTCCTTTCTAGGGATGTAGACTAAAATCACATTTAACACGAATGTTGCAATCAGTTAAAAGGTAATGTGGGTCATATAGTAATTAATCAGGAAGCCAGCTGCATTAGAGCCTTAAATAATTATAGAAGAATGCTAGGGATCTCAAATAATATACTCCTAAAGTTTCCTACTTTTTTAACTCAACATTTGGAGGCATAATTAATTTCCATATGATTTTATAAAGGGCAGCCTTTTGGTATGACATTTTTCAGTCTTTTATTACAAATGACATATAATATAATCCTCATTTTCCTCAATTTCCTTTAGTATACATTTATTTTCTACAAAAAGAAAAAAAAGGAAGATGAAAAGAGGTCCTCAACTTGATCTCACAAACCATTATGATTAATGTAATGACATAAGGAAAGGTCCAGTGCTAGAATATCTAGCAATATTTAGAAGGCCCACTAAAATAAGTTAGCTATTTTTGTACAGTATCATTTAAGTTTAGATAGCTAATCTTTTGCTGTTTTACCAATCATGTGTAACATATAATGAGTTGTCCACACATTAGGCAATGGATTTTAAGTGGGAGACAAAAGGATAAGATATGCTAGATGACTAGAGAAAGCTCAATACTCTGTACCTAGAAATATTGTTTCTCCGAGAGGAAGTAGTATGGATTTGGGTCTGAATCTACCACACTGTTCTTTAATTTCCCTTAAATATTTTAGTTTAAGTTTTTTCTTTGTGATATCTTAACCTGTTCCCTCAAAATTTTACTTTCCATCTACAAGTTTATTATCATGGTTAATGGTATATATTTTCGGTTATCTGATTCACAGACAGAACTACTCAAAATATAATTCCTGCATCATTTTCACCCAAGTGCTAGTTTTGATTATATCTCTAAAGCATTGCAACTATTTAATGTAGCAACAGTTCACTTCCTACTTTACATACAGTGACAAAAACATGCACCAGGACATGTATTTACAGGCATGACAGGTAGTTCCCATTGTTTCATTTGCGTTAGTTGATGTGTGAGTAATTTTACTATATATTCTGTATTAAGTATACAATAACATGGTAAGATATAACTTTCCAGCTGCTACATATTCTTTCAAAGTTTATAGACGGTAAACATATGCAATCATAAAAAGCATTTCCTTTTGTGACGAGTGTACATCTTTTTTGATGCAGTAATGTTGTCGTGTTCATCTATGTGACAGATGTCGACACTCAAAGGTTCCAAACTTTAAAACTACTCTAGCTTACCATTTATATATAGATGACTGATTAAAAATTTAATTTTGTTATTCCAGGAATAAAATCACATGCCTTGCACGGTCGGCTGGATAACTTCGTAGTAGATTTCTAATTGTTGGATCCTTGACTTGGATTGAGAATTTATTATGGTTAAAGTGTCAGGTGTGATTCAGGTATTCAATAGTTATTAAGCTAATCCAGGAAGATATTGATAGCCATCTTGTCGATATATGCAATATAATTCTTTTTATCACATATAATATGGAGATCATTGGTATGGGTGAAGTGGAAACAATATTAGTGATATTACTATATTATAACTAGTTGTGCAAATGTCTGTGTTATGTCAGATCCTCAGATATCTCTTTTGCCCCTGGAGACCTGGAACAGTTTGTAAGGATGCCATTAAGGAGATGATGAAAGATGAGGATGATGCATATGTGTTGCTTCCCAGAAAAAAGAATAGATCAGATTGGTTGGTGGGAAGGCAAGAATAGACCAGATGTTTCTAACTTTACTCTTTATCTACCGATTTTTTGCAATCGTAGTTTGTATTGGTTAATTAAATGGTGGTGGTTGAAATTGTTTGGAGTGGTTGAAGGAAGGAGAACTTGTAATTGTATATTTTGGTTTAAATGTTGGTGTTTGGCGTAGTTTGGAGTGTTTGAAGGAGGCATTATAATGGTTGAATTTGGTTTGAATGTTAGTTTAGACATGTAATGGATGAATTTGGGTTGCTGTCATTGATTCTTTTATAGGAATAATAAATTTATAGGGTGTCGTGGCCATTTGGTTCGGCTACCATGTCGTCAGGGAATATTATTAATGCAGAGCCTACATTTCAAAATTTCAAAAATTTAACGTTACGTTTGCTTATTGTAGTGTTACATTTGTTAATATATAGTGTTACAATAAATAGAAAATAATGTTACAACAGATAAAAATGGTGTTACAATAGGGTATGTGGGCCCCCTATAAAATATTTACCAAGTCAAATGTAACACTTAATATGTGTTACAATTGCCCAGTATAGTGTTACAATAGAGGCTGGTGACGTGTACACAATGTGCCACGTGGCGCCACATGTGTTGCCACGTGGCCACGTGGTGCCACGTAATGCCACGTATGCACATGGTGCCACGTCTGAAAAAATTGAACTGAGCTATTGTAACACTCAAAATGTGTTACAATTGGGCCCCTGGTGTTACAATAGGTGCCTATTGTAATACTTTTGCTACTGTTACAATAGAGAAGAAAAGCGTTACATTAGGGTATCTATTGTAATGCTCGTAAACGTAACGCCTCCTGGTGTTACAATAGATCTAATGTAACGTTTTTCGGGCCTATTGTAACATCATAGAGGCGTTACATATGCCCATCTATGGCGTAGTGATAAGAAGGCTATGAACATCCTATTCAATGGCATCGACCAAGATATGTTTGATTGTGTTATAAACTACACTACTGCCAAGCAAGTGTGGGACACTATTCAAACAATCTGTGAAGGAACTGAGCAAGTCATAGAAAATAAAATGTAGCTCCTAATACAACAATATGAGCATTTTCACTATTCCTCTGGTGAAAATCCAACAGATATATTCAGTAGATTTCAAAAGTTACTGAATGGTCTAAAGTTGTATGGGAGAAAATATGAAACCAAGGACTCCAACCTAAAGTTTCTGAGATCTCTTCCTAAGGAATGGAAGCCAGTGACAGTCTCGTTGAGGAACTCTCAGGACTACAAAGATTTTACACTTGAGATACTGTATGGCATCCTGAAGACCTATGAGCTTGAAATGCAGCAAGATGAGGAAGTGGAGAAAATCCAGAAGAAAGGTGGATCTGTTGCCTTGGTGGCAAATATTCCAACAATCTAAGGTGGTGGAAGAGTGAAGAGTGTAGAAGCCACACTAAGTTCAAAAACTTGTGAAGGTGAAGCTGAAACTAGCAAAGGTAAAAGCAAGATGATTGAAGAACCTGATGCATTAAGTGCGGATGAAGCTGAAAATCTAGATGAGTATTTGGCATTTCTGTCAAAGAGATTTTTGAAGCTAAGATTCAGGAAGAATCCAGCAGGAACCGGGTAATTCAAGAAAAGCTATCAACCGAACAAGGATGTGGTTGAAAGATCAAAGATCAAATGCTATAGTTGTGGAATTGCTGGTCACTTTGCCAATGAATGCAGGAAATCCCAAGCTGAGAAAGAAAAAAAGCAGTTTGAAGCTGTTGATTACAAGAAGAAATATTTTGATCTTCTCAAGCAACAAGGGAGAGCATTCGTGTCAAAAGATAGTGACTGGGCTGCTGGAGGTGACTCAGATGCAGAAGAGGAGTTTGTCAATCTTGCACTCATGGCAAACGAAACTGATGAAGAGGCTAGTTCAGCAAGCAACCAGGTATACTCTACAAACCTAACTGAACTTTCCAAAGATGAATGTGATAATGTTGTTAATGAAATGTCTAATGAATTGTATAACATGCATGTCACATTAAAATCGCTTAACAAGGAGAACAAAAAGATTAAAGATCTTAATGCTAAGATAGGTTATAGGAATACTCTGTTAGAAACTCAACTAATTGATTTTGAAACAATGAAAAGAGATTTCCAGGATGCTAAGAATGAGTTACTTGAGGCTCTGAAAAGAGAAGAGTGTTTAATAAAACAGTTAAAAGAGGAACAAGACTTAATTGCTTAGTGGAAGGGATCAAAGGTTAAACTGAAGAAATTTATAGTATACAAGGAGTTGATTCTTTTCACAAATTAGCAGAAGTTAAGTTAGATGTTGATAGAGAAGTTGCTTCAGACAATGATTTAGTCGAAAAAGAATGTTCTTTGAGACTTAAGCTTGTTAGTAAAGCAACTTTAACTAAATTGAATAAAAAGTATGGGTCTGTCAATAAGAACTTTGTTAATGGAGAGTGTAGCAAAACCAAGTCAGTTGAACAAGGAAACATAGGCAACTTGTCAATCAATAAATTGAAGGATAAGTTAGAAAAGACTGAACCTAAGGCTAAGGCTAATAAGAAGAATAGAAATGGCAAGGTAGGAATTAACAAACATAGTAATTACAGACCTGATAAATATGCTCCTCGAAAGGAATGTGTGAACTGTGTTAGTGTTAATCATTTATTTGTCAACTGTAAATCTGTTAAGAATGCTTCTGTGCCTAGTATGCCTAAGTCAGTACCTATGCCTGCTATGAATGTTATGCCAAATATGTTTGTCCAGCCTGCTCATGCATCTAGTCATTATGCTAACATGCCATTCATGTATAATCCATATTACAATGCTTTTAATATGCCTCAGTTGCCATGGATGATGAATAACATGTTTGCACAGACTATGCCAAATTATACATCTAGTTTTAATGCATGTGAGCAAGTGAAACAACCTATTTTTCAGAAACCTACACCAAGAGTTAAGGTTGATTTAACTCAATCAGAACCCCTAGGTAGTAAGGGCTTGAAAAATAAGAAAAAGGCTAACAAGGCAGGACCCAAGAAAACTTGGGTACCAAAATCAACTTGATTTGATTTTGATGTGTGCAGGGACACAGAAAGAATCTTTGGTACCTGGATAGTGGTTGTTCTAGGCACATGACTGGAGATTCTACCCTGCTCACTAAGTTTGAGGAGAGAGCTGGCCCTAGCATTACCTTTGAAGACAACAGCAAAGGATATACTAGAGGATATGGCTTGATTTCACAAGGGAATGTTGTCATTGAAGAAGTAGCACTGGTTGATGGACTTAAGCATAACTTGCTAAGTGTCAGTCAACTGTGTGACAAAGGCCAGAATGTCTGGTTCACATCTGAAGCTTGTGCCATTTTCAAGAAAAGTGACAACAAGGTAGTGTTGATAGGAGATAGAAGAGGAAATGTGTACATTGCTGACTTCAATTGAACAAATGCAAACATGACTACATGTCTTCTCAGCAAGGCAAGTGTAGATGAAGGATGGCTTTGGCACAAAAGACAATCACACTTGAGTTTTAAAGTAATGAATGAGTTGGTAAAGAAGGATTTGGTTAGAGGTATTCCAAAATTGGATTACTCCAAGGATGGATTATGTGATGCATGCCAGAAAGGGAAGCAAAAGAAGGCCTCTTTCAAATCAAAGTCAATGTCATCAATTGATCAACCCTTGCAACTACTTCACATGGATCTCTTTGGACCAGTCAATCTCAAAGAAGAAATACTGTCTTGTGATTATTGATGATTTCTCAAAATTCTTTTGGACATTCTTTCTGCACTCTAAGGATGAGGCAGGTGAAGTCATTATAAATCACATCAAGATAGTCAACAACAATCCTTTACTCAAAGTAAGGAGAATCAGAAGTGACAATGGAACTGAGTTCAAGAATTCTGTAATAAGAGAGTTTTGTGAAGAAGAAGGAATTATCCAAGAATTCTCTGTACCAAGAACTCCTCAACAAAATGGTGTAGTGGAAAGAAAGAACAGAACTCTAATTGAAGCTGCAAGGACAATGCTTGAAGAATCTAAGCTACCAACATACTTCTGGGCAGAAGCTGTAAACACTGCATGCTACACTCAGAATATTTCTTTGGTCAATCAAGCAAAAGGCATGACACCTTATCAACTTTTCAAAGGCAAGAAACCAATAATCAACTTTCTGTATCTTGGAAATTTGATTCAAAGGCAGATGAAGCTATCTTTGTTGGATACTCAGCTGGAAAATCTTACAGAGTCTACAACCTAAGACTAAACATTGTAATGGAGTCCATACATGTTATCTTTGATGACAAGAAAATATCTGGTCAAGTAGATGAAGGTTTTCATGAGTCTCTCTCATTTTAGAATGAGAGAAGTGGTGAAGAAAGTGAAGATGATGATGAAGAATGGAGATCAAATGGTGTGAGAAACAGACAATGATCATCAGTTGAAGTGCAGAATGAACCACCTGTTGAAGAGAAACTAACACCATCAGTTGGAAATCAATTTGAATCATCTATTGATGAATCTGCAAGAACTCCATTAATCTCGAGGGCCATACACTCAGGGGGAGTTTCTCACAGTCAAAACTCAACAACAAACCACAATGATCAACACAGAGAAAATGAAGCAACTTCATTAAGGTCAAACTTACCACGACAAAGAAAGTGGACCAGGGATCATCCATTTGAGCTTATCATTGGAGATCCTAATGCAAAGGTCCAAACCAGAAGAGAAACTCAAGAAGAATGCTTATATAGCAGTTTTCTATCCAAAGAGGAACCTAAGAAAGTTGAACATGCTCTTCTGGATCCAGATTGGGTTTTAGCAATACAAGAAGAGTTAAACCAGTTTGAAAGAAATGAAGTATGGAAAACTTATACCCAAACCTAAAGACAAATCAGTGATTGGAACTAAGTGGGTATTCAAGAACAAGATGGATGAGAATGGCATAGTCACAAGGAATAAAGCTAGATTAGTTGCTAAAGGCTACTGTCAAGAGGAAGGAATTGTTTTGAAGAAACCTTTGCACCAGTGGCAATGTTAGAAGCAATAAGGATCTTCCTGGCCTATGCAGCGCATGCAAATTTCAAAGTCTATCAAATGGATGTCAAGAGTGTATTTCTGAATGGAATTCTGGAGGAGGAGGTATATGTTAGTCAACCGCCTGGTTTTGAAGATCTAGACTTTCCAGAATATGTGTTCTTTCTACTCAAAGCACTCTATGGCCTGAAGCAAGCACCTAGAGCCTGGTATGACAAACTCTCACAGTTCCTTATAGAGAATCACTTCATTTGAGGTACTATTGATAAAACTCTATTTTATAGAAATGTCAATGGCTCTATGATACTTGTCCAAATTTATGTAGATGATATAATATTTGGGTCTACAGATGAGAAACTTTGCAAGAGGTTTGCCAAACTCATGCAAAGTAGATATGAAATGAGTATGATGGGTGAATTAACTTATTTTCTTGGTTTACAAGTTAAACAAGTGAATGAGGGAATTTTTATAAGTCAAACAAAATACATTTATGATCTTTTAAAAAGGTTTGATTTAGCAGATTGCTCTTCTGCAAAAACACCCATGGCCACTTCCACTAAGCTTGAACTGAATACTAAGGAAAAGAAGGTGGATATGACAGGCTATAGGGGCATGGTTGGATCTCTTTTATACTTAACAGCTCGTAGACCTGATATTATGTTTGCTACATGTTTATGTGCTAGATTTGAAGCTGATCCTAGGGAATCTCACTTGGTAGCTATTAAGAGGATTTTCAGATATCTCAAGGGAACACCAAACCTTGGTATTTGGTACCCTAGAGATTCTGGTTTTGATCTAATTGGTTACTCAGATGCAGATTATGCAGGTTGCAAAATGGATAGAAAAAGTACCACAGAAACCTGTCAATTCTTGGGAAACAAGCTGGTATCATGGTTCAGTAAGAAGCAGAACTCGGTATCTACCTCAACTGTAGAGGCTGAATACATAGCAGCTGGGAGTTGTTGTGCACAGATTCTATGGATGAGAAATCAACTACTTGACTATGTAGTTAAAGTTAAAAAGATCCTAATTTTCTGTGACAACACTAGTGCAATTGCAATACCACAGAATCCAGTGCAGTATTCTAGGACCAAGCACATAGACATCAGATACCATTTCATCAGGGAGCATGTGATGGAAGGCACTGTGGAACTACATTTTGTCCCTAGTGTAAAACAGCTGGCAGACATTTTTACTAAAGCTTTGGATGAAGCAACCTTTTCAAGGTTGGTAAGTGAGCTTGGTATGTTAAATTTCTCAAGATCTTTTAAAATGTCTGTTCAATTAGTTGTAGCCAGTGAATTTCATTCTCTGGATTTTGTTTGTTTTATTTTCTTATCTGCATGATTATTCTGGAGATATCATTGTAGCCTAATTAAATAAATATTTTATTGACATATATCAATTAATGATATTTTGTTAATTTTATGTCTATTTAATTGTAGGTTTATTATTGTGGATTAATTCTTAATTTACTGCGTGATTATATTTAAATCCATAATAATTAGAAGTATTAAATATGTGTATATGTGTATAGGCTGATAGGTCGGCTGACAGGTTTCGGTGATAAGATGTTAGCCTCCATTGTTGAATTCATGAAATGTGGCTACCTAACATGGTTGACAATTTACTACTTGTTGTAGAGAGTTTGAATTCTTTAAACAAAACCTGTCACTATTTCACCTAACCCACTGAACCTTATAAATGATGAGTTTTTGTTTGTGTTTAACATCATCATTTTTCAGATATACAGAGCATATACATACAATTGCTGAATATTTCGAGCTTTGATCGGAAAGATCTATCAATCTAGCTGGTGGTTTTTATATCGGATTTTATATTCTTGCTTTATACATCATCCTTTATAAAAACTAACCCTTGTTTTTGAATTTCCTCAAAGTTTTGAAAATGGCATTGCATGGAAGTTTTTTAATTGCTAAAGCTAATCATACTTCCATTCAGTAAATCGAAACCATCTATGATGAGCAATTTCGGGCTTGGGCACAATTTCTGAATGAACATTCATTAATTCGATATACTTTAGTTACACTAGTGCAGCTTAACCATGATGCATTACGAGAACTATATTGCAGTGCGGTTAACACTTCTGGACAGGACGACTGTGCATTCACATATCGACTGTTTGGTAGGTTGATTAGGGTCACTGCACGAGATGTTAATCGAATTCTTCATTTTCCTATGGAAAATCTCGTTTCTGATCCTACACCTGAACAAATTGAAATGTTCTTTCATTTTATAAGGTACCAAAATGGCAATTTCAATACTGGTAATATCTCTAGAACATTTCTAACCCAGTACTGGAATTTCTTCTTTCACGTTCTTGGCCATGTTTTTTCCTCAGATAGAACGAATCTAGATCGGATACCTGAATTTATTCAAAAAATAGGGTATACGGTCGCCAATAATTTGAGGATTAATTTTGGAAAAATAGTGCTTGGTGAAATCATTTTATAGATGAAACACTCTGGAACAAGAGATGTTCAGACTCAAAACGTCAAATGTCTACATCCAAGGTTTCTACAGCTAATATTAAATGATTTTTTGAATGATGAAGACAGGGTACACTCGGAAAATGGTCGAAAGGTGGAATGTTCTTACATGAAGACGAATGTAATTTATTACATAAGCAAAAAGAACTATACGGATGTGCCTACAGTCCTAACTGAATATCTAAAGACTGTCCCACTTCCGTTGTTACCAAGACCAGTGAGAGCATGTATACGACAAGGTAATATTTCAATCCCTGCTATCCCAACCTCTGTATTCCCTATTGTATCACAGGAAATACAGTTCCTACAGCCCCTAGTGGCCATCTTACCCGACCAAGAGCAGGAAATCCCACCGACTCTAACACAGGTCGAAGAACCCATTCTACAAATACAAACACAAACAGAACAAACTCCTACGCCTCAATTGTCACTTAAACGACCAGTCATCCACATTATTGAGGGAGATAGTGCCTCAGCAGCACTACATAAGGAGTTAGTTACATCAGCCGCTCTACCTCATTCTAAACGGAGTAAACCCAATGAACCTGAGGTAACGGCAACTGTTAGTGAAACAATTCTTTCTTATCCAATGAGTGAAAATGTAAATAAGGCTGAATTGACGGATGCAACTATCTTGAGTTCCATTTCACGGAACATAAGCGTGGTTGATGATCTTTCTAAATATCAAATGCCTTCATAGGCATCCGAGGTGGAATTACCTACCTCAATAACTGCTGGTGAATCTTCCATTTTACGAAAAGATCCATCGGTAAGAGGTTCTTTTATGAACCAAGTGTCTTCACAGACGTACGAGGGAAACTTGGGTTTTGTGCCATTTAATCGATTCAAGTTTAACCTCCCAGAGGGAAAATCTCTGGATCTCTTTCGAGATTTACCACTCTTTACCAGTGGTCGGCAACTCGCTTCACGCGAGGACGGAAGCTCACGAACTTTCATTGCACCATCCGTGACCTCTGAAAAAGGGGCTAGGATGATTTCATTTGCAGGTACACATATCGGTGGAAGCTCTGGAGGAGAGTGGAGAGAAACACGAACAGAACATGTAAGTGTAACCCAAACCACTAAACCGAGTGAATATAGAGTGTTGAGTGAAACACCTGCAGAACGTATGAGTGAGCAACCTACGCAACCACATGCACCTGTAACCAGAAAGGAATACAGCAGACTCCTTACACGGGTCCAAACAATGGAGAAAGAGTTGTCAAATATCTGTAAGTCCATTGCAGAAATCAAAATTTGCAACTTATTCAACATGATGCATTCCAGTTTCAGTTAAGTTCCATGGCATCCCAGTTTAGTCATGCAATTAATTCCTTGGCAAAACCATCTTCGTCTAATTTACCAACTCCACATCCTACTACTCTGGAGGATAACCCAATTGAGGGGGAGAAGTTGGATGATCAAGAAAAATCAACTAGGCGTAATGGCAAGGAAAAGGTTGTTGACACGGAATTAACTTTATTTTGGGAATGGAAAAGCTAGTGGGAGTATTAGTGGAAAGAAAACAAGGCAAAATTGAAGATATGTTCATTCTAGAGGAACAATTTATCTTGCATTTGTTCAAATTTTAGAAATCTGGAAAATGTATATATGATCCAGAATGCGCTTTAATATTATTTATCTTTGTACTTCATTTTTTTTGTACCAGTTGAGTTATCCTCTAGGAATTTGCTTGTCAAACCCTAACAATCAAATAGGGGGAGATTTCAAAGCATAATGTAATGTAATATGTAATAGAGGACATATATAACTCAACTTGGATAAAAGATAAATAATATTAACTCTATACAGGGATCGTGAAATTTGAAGAACAGGCATCAACATGGATCAAGTCGCTGAAAGAAGTTCATTAAACTGATCAAGCCTCAGTGACAAAATAAGATGTACAGATGATTCAGTTGAAGGGCCAAAAGATTCCAGTGATAAAGTTTTTATGATTGCACGATTCTTAGCAGTGTTCTTAAAAACATGATACGAAGACCACGAGTGAATGTTAGTCATCTGTGAACCAGACCAGTTGCACTATGCGTCAACACTTCACAAAGGAATCGAAGTATCTAACTCAGAAAAACTGTTTAGAGATATGATTGAGTTTAGAGCAGTGTTGATATCCTCTAGTTAGTTGGAAGCTGAATATTTAAGGATGTCAAATTAAGAGGAAAATGAATAGTATCCGAAATTACTATTCATATGAATTGTAAATTACTATTCATATGAATAGTAACAAAAATTATTATTCATATGAACAGTATTCGAAATTACTATTCATATGAATAGTAACTGAAAATACTATTCATTTGACAAAGTAAAAGCATGTGGGTAAAAACATGTAGGGCCCAGTCAAAAGCAAAATTTGTTGAAAAGAAGTTTGGCATGAATTGAAGAAATGGAGCAGTTCGGCAGAAAATTGAAAAATGGAGCAGGCAGACATAATTAGTTACGTATATTAGCCGCATAGTAACTTTCTATAGTCTATAAATAGGCCTGCTGTATTTCATTTCAAAAACACACCTCAACACACAACTCTCTCTTCTCTCTCTTATATCTTCTCTGTGTAAGCTGCTAGACAGTCCATCTAGTAGGAAAGCCGGCTTAGCCCGCTTTCAGGAAGTGTCGGGTAGAAGGTCCTCGTGCCTAAACTATCCTTAGGAGTGTAAGCTGCTAGACAGTCCATCTAGTAGTAAAGTCGGCTTAGCCCGCTTTCAGGAAGTGTCGGGTAGAAGGTCCTCGTGCCTAAACTATCCTTAGGAGTGTTCAGGTTTTGAAGCTAATCCATTGGATTAGAAGTTGTAACACCCCTTTGAGTTTATTATCAATAAAGATATATTCTCGGAATTATTTTTTTTGGTAGTATCGTATTCAACCCCCCCTTCTACGATACTTCGGGATCTAACAAAACATGAAAGTAAACGAAATAAATGAATTGACAGCTCTAAATTATTTCAGATCTAACACTCCCTTCGTCCTTCCCATTCATTTTTTACACTTTTGTTTATATGGATTTTCCTTTCAACTGTTTACATTTGTAAAATTTCCAAAAATAGTAAAGAATTTATAATATAAAAACTTATTACTATATCTACTACATTTCACCACTTTACTCATTTTATATATCAAATATTGATTGGTCCTACTATTTTACTCATTTTTCTTACTTTTATCTACTATTTTTTACATTTTAAATTTATATCTTTATATTATGTTTTCTTTATGCAAAATATTTAGTGAAGAAGTAGCTCGAGATTTTTCATAAAATTTGATACATACATTTCGGTAGCAATAAATTGTAATGATTCAACTGGGCCAAAGTGAAGGACCGTAGGAGTCAGCCCACAAAAAGAATGTTGAGACTTATATAACACCCCCGGCGCCCCCCCCCCCTCCTCTTTTTATATAACACCACCCTTTGCCTCCCCTCCCCTCCCCTCCCTCTATATGTTGGGTGTGTTCCAAATCCCAATTATACTGCTGCAGATTTCATGACTTCAATTCCAATTGTACTGTAAAGATTTGTTCCAGGTTTTTCAATCATAGTCTCATTACAACTTGATATTACCTAATAGTTTATGACTGGTTCACTAGCGTTACAGGCTGTGGAGCTTCTCATTAAGATAACTAGTTAACTTATCCGCGATTTGAGCGGTTCATTAACTTTATTTTTAAAATTATAAAGAATTAAATTTTATTTGTATTATTATAAAAAAAGCTCTATTGAAGAGTTTTTTATGAAAATTGTTTCAAAAAAAATTATGTATTATTAGTTTGAAGAATATTCTCATTATATATCTAAAAATTTATTAATTCGAACAAAAATTATAAATATGAAAAATTGCAATTACAACATATGCGTAATTTTACGATAAAAGATTATTTATATCAAATATAATTAAATAACATCCTTTAAAGTCGACGCTCCCTTTATAACACATATGCTTAGTAATATTTTAATAATTGATTAATTAGAATATTAATTTAATTCGACATAGTGATTAAAATAACGTATATCTATATCTTTTTTCAATTTAACCGGTCCAGAAAAGAGTCTGATGTGCTAAAAATAAGGATTTAAAAATTGATTGCAAGTGCACAATCTCGTTTTAGTAAATTTAGATTCATTCCGCAGAGACTAATATTTTCGCAAAACCTTAATTTTAAATTTAATCAAATTAGAATAATTTTGATTTTTGAGAATTTTGACTTTTACTCAATAGTTACAAAAAGGAAATTTAAGCTATTTCTAGAATTAAATTTTCTCTAGTTTAGAAATAATTAATTAAAGTTGAAAGGACAAAAACAAACTAAATTATTCTAAAATTCTAAATTAAAACTATTTTTTTTTCTAACACACTTTTTTTTTAAAGGAAACGGAATTTTGCATTAAAATAAAAAGTGTTTACAAAATTTGAAACTAAAGAAAATACAATAAATTAAATCTACTCTAAAATCTAAGTTACTAAATACAAGGGGGGTGAGGGGGTATTTATAGGATAGGAATTAGGATTAATGGGGGTGTTGGGTAAATCCCCACTATACATTTGTAATGTGTGGTGCTGAAATCCTAGCCTTCTATTTGTTTCCTTCCCCCTTAAGCTTTGAAGAGTTGATCTTGGCCATACATTTATGTAGTGTGTTGGGATGATCTCCACCTTCCACTTGTCTTGAAATATTCCTTTTGCTCCAAGCTCCTAATTCTTTTCTTTCTTTCATTTTTGGTCCTTTTTCTTCCTCTTTTTCCCTTCCTTGCTCTTTATTTCTTTATTTTTCCATTTCTTTATTTATTTACGAATTTCCTGAAATGCAACAAAATAAATTATTAAAATAAGAGTTCAAGCAATAAATAGGTAATTAAAATATGCAAAAATATGCACTTATCAGAGTCAAATTTCAATTTAATTGAGTTTATCACATCTCGTATGTAATTTGTTCATGTGCAAAAATAAAATCTATCGATAATATTTGTATACGAATTGTACATGTTGATAAAAAAATCTATATATAATCGTAACTTATCGCGATCCATTCACGACCGTTAACAAAAAATTTCTCAAAATTTAAGATTGTTTGCCTAAAATCTCCTGAAATGAAATTTTCGATTTAATCGATCTAGAAAAGAGTTAAATTTCAGTTTAATCGAGTTTATCACAACTCGTATGTAATTTGTTCATGTACAAAAATACTTATCACGATCCATTCACGATCACTAACAAAAAAATTCTCCAAAATTTAAGATTGTTTGCCTAAAATCTCCTGAAATGAAATTGCAGTGATTTTGAATAGAAGATAAATATAACACAATATAAATAATTAAATAATCATTTCACTTAAAAATAATCTTATTTTTGGATAGATAATTATTATTATTTTCTATTAAAATATTATAATACTCAAATAAGTTTGATATAGATAAAATAAAATAAATTTAATATATATATATATATATATATATATTAAATAGATAAAAAAAATACTTTTTAAAAAAAATAAAATTGTAATGTATATGAGTAATTAAGATGCTATTAATTGTATAATTTATTTTAATAAAAAATTTAAAAATTGGAAAATGCAAGAAACATATTTTAAAAGTATTTGAGGACACTTCGATCCGATCTCCTGACATTATAATATATACAGATAGATATGAAAGCTCTTCTGATTGTCAAAAAGATACAAACCATACAATGAATGCACAATGCAGCATATTCATTATATGAAAAAAAAAACACTGAACAAAGAGCAAAGCTGAAATAAATAATATCATTATCCCTTCTGAATATATGTTTTGTTTTCCACATCCCAGCTTTTGCTAATTCCACCATCATGCTTAGGGACAAGAGAATGATTAGCAAGGCTGTTTCATGGGGTCTTGAGTATTGGGACAGTGATGTTAGGAGGAGTCAAATATCTTGCTTTCTTCACAAAAAAAGCAACACAAAATTTCCCGTTTACAGCAAAGTGAAGTATAGCTAGCATTTAACTATTATTTTTTGTTAAAAGCTGAATAATTTATATCTTTTACTTGAAATGAAAGACCTGATAGAATGATAGTTGATCAATGTTTGATTTTTTTTAATAGTGGTATTGAGGAAAAAAAATAAAATATACACCGATTCTAGCCGATTCTTCTTTTTCAAAAGGGATATATGGTTCGATTTTAAAATTTATTACACCTACATGTTGGTCAGTCAATGGGTTGAATTTGGATCGAATCAACCTAAATCCATATCCGAATTCGTTAAAAAAATTTGGATTTGGATTGTGTTGAATATTGAACAAGCAAAAGAATACAGAGGGGGGTGAATGGGTTCTTGAACTTTTCTTGTTCTTGAATCTATTTTGGAGTATGTAACAAGATATGTGTTATGTGTGTGCAGAAATACGAATGTAGATAATAAACAACACAAGACACGATATCACTTTAATCTAATATTTTATTAGATAAAGATTTGCTACAACCTGTGAATACAAATGATAGTATTCTCAGCTTCGTTTTTCTCAAAGAGATGTACTCTTAGAATGTATGTGAAAAACTTAACTTCTAAAGAAGTGAGGTTGTGCCCTTATAGAACATGAGCACAACCTGCTTACTACAAATAAGGCTACAGGATAAATTACTTTCTCGTATGTCTATCCTTTTTAAGCAAGCATCCAAACGGCTACAAGTTTGACTTCTTGAGGTTCTGCTCAGATCCAATTCTTTAGCTCTTTGTCTCTTGTACATCTCTCTAAGCTTCTTTTTAGGCTTTCCAAAGTACTTTACAGCTTGTGGTCCATAAAGCACCTTGGCTTGTTGCAGGTTTCTGACTTGTACAATTCCTTCAGTATTTTGTCCCCAAGATTGTATTCGAGAAGTGGCTAAGTGTTTGATTCGAGAACTAGAATTGACTTGATCGATAACTCTGAGTTCTCGAATACTGTAAAGTTGACATATCGAATCACTTCTCGAATAGCTCTTTTCTTCAGGAATTCTTGAGTTGTCGAATAGAGCATTTAACTTATCGAATCCCTGAGATATCGAATAGCTTTCTGAGTCTTTGAGATATCGAATGAGCTTTGACTTGTTGACTCCTGGAGAACTCGAATGATGCTTTGACGTGTTGACTTCCTGAATTCTCGAATAGAGTAAAAGACATATCGAATCTCTGATATATCGAATGAGATATCGAATAGTGTCTTTTGAGATATCGAATCCCTGACTTCTCGAATGCTAGACTTCTCGAATATAACAAACATACTTATCGAAATGGTACTTAGGCAAATTTTCATTCTCCAAACTCTAACTGTGTTTATTTTGACAGCCTTGTTCTTCAAGCTTGAGGCATGAACCTTGGAACTTCTTTCAAGCATTATTCTCTGACTTTTAAGTACAATTAGACGGATAGAAATTGATGCCTATTACAAGTACTAAACAAGTAGAAACTCTACAACCAGAGGTTCCCTCAGTTAAGAGGTCATGTAAGTAATGCAAAGCATTACAAACAATTAGGCTTGTTATTAGATGTATTCAGGCATGCCTCTGTGAGTAACAATCTCCCCCAAATTGTGAGTAAGACCCTTAGTCACAATTTCATGTCTGATAACAAGCCTAACATACATAAAGATAGAACTCTGAAAGTACATGTATGAAATTTGATTAAGAACATGAATAGAACTACAAGGTGAGTAATCTTACACAATATGGTGAAATACTAGCCATTCTCATTTGATTCCTTCTCCATAGCTCTGGCTTGTAGATCATCATATGCCTTCTATTTTCTTTCTTTTTCCTTCCTTGCATTCTCATCCATAGCTCTTATGATTTCTGCCATAGCATCCAATTTTTCAAGCAGAATAGAGTTCTTGAAATCGTCAAGTACTGGTTTCAGATGTTGGCAGGATAGTGATTGAGTAAGTTCATTCTTATATTGACATGATCTCCATTTTTCCTCCTATAATTCACCATATAAGGATTGAGTTGAACTCTACACAATCCCTTAGCCTTCAGCTTTTCTGCTTCAACTTCCAGTCTATCAATTTCCTTCTCCCTTTCTAGCCATTTCTCAAAGCACCCTTTTCTGATTTTCTCTACATGATCTCTCTTCATCTTTACAAACTCAACTAACTCCAGCTTTCATACCCTCTCCACTTTGTCATTAGCATCCAACAATGCAATAATTCTTTCTATGTCATACAGCTTGCCCAAATTTTGACACTGCCCTTGTTTGAATTTCTTCTCCCTTCCATCAATATATTTGATCTCAAGACAGTCATTCACAATGGCAGCATAGTAGATTCTTTGAGCTCTAAGATATTGCAGTTGGTCTTCATCAAAGTCTTCATCTAGTGGTTGGAGTTTCAGTCCTGGATAGATAGTTATGGCCCTTGACTTAGGTAACTTCACTCTTTTTGCAGCATGCTTGAATTTAACCTTTTTCACTCCAGTGCTTGGCAGAAACTTATGACCTTTGCTTGTAGACCACTGTAGTATACCATTAGCAGTTTGCTTTTTAAACATACAGATGGTTTCTTGATTTGTATCTTCTTCTCTTCTTGAGGTGGCAAAACAGCTGCAGAGGCCATGGGTGTAGATTTGGTAGGTCACTACTAACTGTATTCACCCTAGACTTAGAGTCTTATGTTATGGTGAGATTATAGTTAGCAATGCCTAAGGCTTGCTGTTTTCCACTTTTCCTTTCATAGACCTTGCCTTGGTCATCATCACCTTTCTTGTCCTTGCTATCTTTCTTCTTCTTCTAATCTTCATCACCCTTATCACTCCTGTGATGACTTCTCCTCCCATCACTCTTGTCTTCATCTTCATCATCCTTATTCCTCCTTATTTTGGCCATTTCTAGAACAATGCCAGTTGCAATGAAAGTTTTGAGAATATTTAGTGCTTCCAACTCTTCAGCAGTCCTGACTCCTTGCTTTTTAGTTAGTTTTTCAATGATGGCAATGATGAGACTATGGTTCTGAGGAATAAGATACTTGGGGATGACCAGTTGCTTGATCTCATCAATTCTTGTTCAAAATTGATAGATGATAGTTCTAGGATTTGTAATCACTTCAGGCAGTCTTGAGGGTTGCTCATTCCTCAGATCATCATATAGACTCTCGTTGTTCTTATTCTCATTCCTCTTCTCAATCAAGCTGATCAACTCATTTACCTCAGAGAATTTTAGGGCCTGAAGAGTATTGTAGGTTAGATGCCATATCTTAGACCTTGCCACCATCACTATCTCTTTGAACCACACACTGTCAACTCTCTTAGACACCACAGTGAGGTAGTCAATCTGCTCCTTCAAACTCCTCAGATAAAGTTGAGTGTCACCAGCCTGTTCTCTAGAGACCTTTCAGAAACTCCAAGAATGCATCATCATGGTAGACATTAGACTTTGCAACTTCTTGTAGATTGGCCTCAGTAACTACCTTTACTTCTACAGGCTTGGCATTTACAGTCTAGGAGGATGGAGGTTTGTCAGATGGCATACTCCTTACAACTACAGTAGTAGTGATGGTTTGCTGTTGGCCACTTGGAGTAGTGATGTGCACAGGTGGATAATTAACAACTGGCAGAGTAGTTGGAGGTTCATCAATTTTGGCTTTCCCTTTGCCTGAAACATGGGTTGTAGCTTTTGAAGTTCTTGGATGACCACCCTCAGTGGCCTTGAAACCAGAGAGAGATTAATCCTTGCGTCTCTGCACCTCATGCTTGGTCATGTCATGGAGAGGAACATCAATCACCAATTTATCACCATATTGGTTGGTAAAAAGAACTCTAAGAGCTGCATTGGCTTCTATTTTTTGAGTTGACAATTTTTCCATGTGAGTAGCCATACTTTTGACAGACCCTTGAACCAATAGCATTGAGTTGTCCATTTTGATGCATTCAGACTTGCAGAGTTGAATATCTTTGAGAACAATGTCCAATTGAGGGAATTTGGCATCAAAGGCCCTTTTTATTACCTGCACCTCTTTGATTGTGGCTGCACACACTTCATTAACTTCTGTCTTGAGGCCCTTACCAAGATAGTGTACAGCCTTTAGAATTCCCTTGTAGGTGTCATTCATTGCTTCATACACATCACTAGGGGTGAGGGACTTGGCATTGGACCCTAGTGAAGTGATGTACTCTTCTCTGATGTACTGAAGACCATCTGAAAGAGGAATGTCATATTTCCCTTGCAGCCAAGCATCTACATTACCATCTCCTTCAGCCTCATTTGCTATTTTCTCCTTTTGCATCTCCACATCTTCCTTATGGCATAGCAGAATGGCTTCATATTGAGGATTTGGCATGTTTGAGGTAACTAGATGTTGTGCAATCTTGGCAAACTCAGGAATTTGATCCACAACTAAGCTTTGAAGTACTTCAACCATCAATTGTGGTGGAACAGACCCTGATCCTGAAGCACTGTCATGTTGCACAGGCTTCAACATTGTGACATGAAGTCAGAGCTAGAGCTAGGCAAGCTAGACTCCTCAGTTACAGATGCAACTTCTGTAACCGGATGGAATGACTCTACTACTGTTGTCTCCACAGAAGTGGGATGAGTTACAACAGTAGTTGACACAGGCACAGAGTCTCTAGTGAATCCTCTATGTTTGTGATGGTGTCATTAGGATATGTCCCAGCTTACATTCCCTCACCATCTAAATGTGGTTCCTGGGTGGTGAGCAAAGTGTCATGCACTAAGTCACTTGAGTCCATTGGCTCACCAAGAGAAGAAAATTCTTGGTGATCAATGCCTTGCTCCTCAATTGCTTGAGTTGCAGGCTTCAAAGAAATTTGAGATGTAGATTCTGGAAGAGAAGTGTCTTGTAGATTTGATTTTGGCAACTCCCC
This sequence comes from Saposhnikovia divaricata, assembly GCA_036435485.1. NCBI lineage: Eukaryota > Viridiplantae > Streptophyta > Magnoliopsida > Apiales > Apiaceae > Saposhnikovia > Saposhnikovia divaricata. Next base: position 155,516,487 of record CM071595.1, read on the forward strand.
CTGAGGAATAGAGGGAGTTTCAAGTGTGATGTGCTATCCACTCAGTGTTGTGCTAGCCTTATCACTCCCTTGTGCTAACTCAGTACATGTAGGTGCATTGGGGAGGATGCTTGATTCTATAGATGCACCCTGTTGAGAGGATACATCTAGTGAGCTGTTTGCCCCTGATTTTATAACTTTAGCCATTTGTGTGATAGAAGAGGTGGCTTTGGATTTCTTCTTCTTTGGTATCTGTAAGGGTGACTCAGGTTCCTCACTCTCTAGACCTAATTCTACAGCCAATGCTGCTTCTGTCAAGATATTCAAGGGTTTACATTCAATCTGTTTTCTCTTCTTCTTCTCCTTTTTACTAACACCACCCTGTTGAGAGGATGATGCAGGTGGCTCTGTATTTGGTAGAGTGTTTGGTTGAGGGGGTTGGTTAGCAGGCCCTGGGTTAGCATTTTGTTCTACTTTCTTGGTCCTGGCTAACTCAGATTTAGAGGCAAATGTTGGCATGTTGTGGGGGTAAGACTCAAATAACCTCTGCATATGAGGGGTTATTACAAGCCTAACATCCACATCATTCCTAGTATCCAAATTACCAAAAATAAGTTTGGTCATGGACCTAGGGTAACCTATTCTAGTTTTATCTAAACCAGGTAAATCAGCCAAATTCTTATCTAAATAATTAAGTACAGACTGAATGAATCTGGGAAAGAAGATATCATTACCTCTCTTGGTTGTGTTCTTACCAAGTTTTCCATAGAGCTCCTGCATTATGAGCTTTCCAACATCTATCCTTCTATCAAAGTCCAAGGAGTACCCTATCTATTGAACAGGTGCACTCAGTTGATCATAGCTGGATTTTCTTCCACTGAATACGTGCAGGAGTGTGGCAAACACATAGCTCCACTCTTTCCTCAGATGCGCCCTTTTCAGGGTTCCAACTTTGATGGTGTCTGAGTACTTTATTAGGTCAAAGAATCCCACCAGTTGGTCATCTGTTACTAATTTATTGTATTCATTATGGTGAAGACCCAAGGCTTTACTCATGTCCTCAGAGGTGATGTTAAACTCTTTACCCAGAACTTTGCAGTTTATGACATAGCCCAGACTGCCATCTTCAAGAGCAACGGTTTCAGTAATTGCAGTGTTCCAAAACTGTTCTAGAATGTCTAGATATAGAGTTGGGTTGGCCGTAAGTGCTCCTTTGATATATGATTCAGACATCCATTTTACAAAGCACTTGTAGTTAGCATTTGGAGCTTCGACATCACTTGAGAGAGCGATGAAGTTGGTGTTGAATTTCACAGTTGCCATGGATACAGAGAAAAGAGAGAAGAGAATGAAGTTCGAAGAAGATATTTAGCTTTTGAAGTTATGGTTTTAAGAGGTTTTGGAACTTTAGATGCTTGAGAAATCGAATGAAATTAAACGAATAGATGTAGAATTGTATAAGTATGAAGTACTTGAATTGTCTATTAGATGTATGTTTTGTATCGACAAGTCAGGCATTCGAGAAGTAGAAATCAACTATTTGATAAGTCAAGAAAGGCTTATTCGACAACTCAAACAGGGTGTAACTCACAGCTGGCAGTTATCTAACTTAGAAATAATTCTAAATTAAATAAAATATATTTTATGAGTGAATTAAAGCTTTTAGACAAAAATCCAAAATCGGTTGAAATTCAGCGAGAATTCAGCCTTTTCAAATGATTCGAGAACTCAAATACAGTATTCGAGAACTCAGTCATTAGAGAACTCAATTACCAAGTTCGAGAAGTCAAGAATACCTCCATTTGATATCTCTAAAAGACTCTATTCGAGAACTCGAGAGTGCTCCAAGGAGACTTGTTAGAGATGTCGAGCAGTGAATCATTAGAGAAGTCTTACTTATCGAAATATTCTTTTCACTCATAAAAATTCAATTTTCACTATCTTTTAAAATTCACCAGACATATTCTATGAAGAATATTCTAACAAATTAAATAGTGATTTTCTCAAAATTTCATAGAAATTTCAAGTTGACATAATATGATTTTTCAACATATGCAACAGATTTGAAATATTTATAAATCATATTTCAGCCAACACTTAATTCAAAAATATTGAGAATTTAGATAAAGTAATTGTTTACTGCTGCAACAATCTAGTTGATATTTACACTTAGCCAGATTCTGAAGAATTCAGCATTCCAATCTCACTAACCAACCTTGTGAAGGTGGCTTCATCCAATGGCTTAGTGAATATATCAGCTAACTGTTTATCTGTAGGGACATAATGCAACTCAATGGTTCCATTAGTTGCATGCTCCCTAATGAAATGATATCTGATGTCAGTGTGCTTTATCCTAGAATGATTGACAGGATTGGCAACTATAGAGATTGCACTTGTGTTGTCACACATGATTGGAATTCTTTCCAACACAAGTCCATAATCTATAAGTTGATTTCTAATCCAAAGCACTTGAGCACAACAACTTTCAGCAGCTATGTATCCAGCCTCAGCTGTGGAAGTTGACACAGATTATTGTTTCTTGCTGTACCAAGAGACTAATCTTTGTCCAAGAAACTGGCAGCTACCTGAGGTGGTTTTCCTATCCACTCTGCATCCAGCATAATCAGCATCAGAATAACCAACCAGACTGAACCCTGTGTCTTTAGGATACCATAAACCCAAGTTTGGAGTGCCCTTCAGATATCTAAAGATCCTCTTTATAGCAATCAAATGTGACTCTTTTGGATTTAATTGAAACCTTGCACACAAGCATGTAGCAAACATGATGTCTGGCCTACTTGCAGTGAGATAGAGTAGAGAGCCAACCATGCCTCTGTAGACTGAGATATCTACTTTCTTGCCTTTAGCATCTTCATCCAATTTGGTGGCAGTAGCCATGGGAGTCTTTGCAGGTGAGCAGTCTTCTAAGTCAAACTTCTTCAATAGATCCTTGATGTACTTGGTTTGACTGATAAAGATACCATCCTTCCTCTGACTAACTTGCAACCCAAGAAAGAATGTCAACTTTCCCATCATGCTCATCTCATATCTGCTCTGCATGAGCTTAGAGAATTTCTCACACAGCTTCTCATTTGTAGAGCCAAATATGATATCATCCACATAGATCTGAACTAGGATAATATCATCACCATGCTTCTTGTAAAACAGTGTCTTGTCCAATGTGCCTCTAGTGAATTGATTTTTAAGAAGAAATTGGGATAAAGTGTCATACCATGCCCTTGGAGCCTGCTTAAATCCATACAATGCCTTAAGCAATCTGCAGACAAATTCTGGGAAATGTGGATCCTCAAACCCAGGTGGTTGTTGCACATAAACTTCTTCTTCCAACTCTCCATTCAGAAATGCACTCTTGACATCCATTTAATAAACTTTAAAGTTTGAATGAGCATTAAATGCCAAGAAGATTCTGATGGCTTCCAATCTAGCAACAGGAGCAAATGTCTCATCATAATCAATGCCTTCCTGTTAAGAGTATCCTTTTGCAACCAACCTTGCTTTGTTTCTTACTATTACACCATCTTCATCCATCTTATTCTTCAGAACCCATTTTGTTCTAACAATGGTTCTGTTCTTTGGCGCATGCACAAGTTCCCATACTTTGTTTCTTTCAAATTGATTCAGCTCCTCTTGCATAGCAATAATCCAATCTGGATCCAACAGTACATCATCAAGTTTCTTAGGCTCATTCTGAGATAGAAAGCAACCATAGAGACACTCATTTTAAGTTGATCTTCTAGTTCTCACTCATGCATTTGGATCTCCAATAATTTGCTCTGCAGTGTGTGATCTATCCCATTTCCTTGAGTGCTCAGTTTTATTTCTCAACCTTGATGTTGCTTCATCATCCAAGTCATGATCATTTTCATTTCCTCCCCCCTGTGAAGTTGCTACTATTCACAGGTGTGTCTTGGATGCTAGTATCTTCACTGTTGATTTGCACAGATTCTTCTCTTGCTTCATCATTCACTGGAGTTTGTTGAATTGTAGTCTAAACTTCAGTTTCAATCTCTTCATCAGAATCATCTAGATTTTCAAACTTTATTGTATCTCTATTTTCATCATTGGCTTCTTCTAATCAAGGTAGTTTGCTGTCATAAAATGTCACATCTGTGCTTTCCATAACTTTCATTTAACTGATGACATAAACTTTGTATGCAATTCTCTCCATAGAATAGCCAAGAAAAATTCCTTCAAATGCCTTTGCATCAAACTTCCCAACATATTCTGAATTGTCTTTCAACACAAAGCATTTGCTTCCAAAAGTATGAACATACTTTAGAGTAGGCTTCTTTCCAGTCATCAAATTGTAAGATGTCTTTCCAGTGTTTTTGTTGATGAAGGTTCTGTTTTGGATATAGCATGCAGTGCTCATAGCCTCAGCCCAAAAACATGTAGGCATCTTTGCATAAAGCAACATTGTTCTAGCAGCCTCAATTAGAGTCCTATTCTTTCTCTCAACTACTCCATTTTGTTGTGGAGTCCTTAGAGCTGATGCAACCATCCATAAATTGTCTTCTCAAATTAAAACAGCTAGTCATAACATTCATGTTGCATGGCATACAGTCAAGTTTATCACAGAAAGGTGAATCTCTATGTCTTAAAGGCACAGAGCAATCATAGAAAGGCTTAGCTACACTACTAGTTGGTTTCTTGCATGCATGAGTTAAGTGATTAGTGCTAAAACAGTTTTGACAAACTTTTCTAGGGGCATTTGGCACATAAGCATAATTATTATTCTTGTTTATCCCTAGCTTGCCATTCCTGTTTTGTTTCTTATTAGCCACTTTCTTCTCAGATTCATTTTTTCAAACTAACAAACTTCACAAACTTCTCAGGTCTAGGTCTACCTCCTACAGGCTTCTTGGCTTTTGCCTTGACACTCTCACTCTTAGAGGATGCTGGTTGTTCACTAGACTGTGCCTCATCCTCATCATTCAAAATTTTCTTAATGAGTAAGGCATCCTCATCAATTTCAAATGTTGGTTCTTTAAAAATTGGAGACTCAGTCATTTTCAAAATGTGAGGCACTTCCTCCAGAACAACTATGTCATCTTCAATGACAACATAGCCTTTCCTCTGTTTTAGAGTGCCATAGTCAAGTCCAATGGCAGCCTTGGGTTTAGCTTGGTTTTTATCATGGTAGGACTGCAATAGACTAGATGAGTTCTTAAAGGTTTTTCAGTTTGAATTCATTTTCAGCTAGTTCATCCCTAAGAGCCTTCTCAACCTGACTAGAACATAGAACCTTATTCTGTAGATATTCAACTTCTTTCTTAAGGTTATCTACTTGCATAGCAGTTAGCTCAATTTCCTCATTCTTCTTTTTTAACAATTCATTCTTAGCAGACAGTTTGGCAATCTCTTCATTAGCAGCAGTCAAACTAGTATGAATATTAAACATTTCAATAGACAGTTGTTCAACCATGCACTTATACTCAGAAACAGACATATCTATGGTAGTGAGAGATGGTACCTGAGAGTCAGATAGAGATTGTCAATCCTTGGAATCAGCCATCAAGGCATAGTTGCAGAATTCTTGCTCCTCTCCATCACTATTAGAGTCATCCCAACACTTCCCTTTAACTATGTAGGCCTTGCCTTTTGTTTGCTTTTTCAGAAGGGCCTCATACTTAGCTTCAAGCTCTAGAAACTCCTTATCCTTCTTTTTAGGCTTCTTGCATTCACTGGCAAAATGCCCTAGGTCATTGCATCTATAACACCTTACAGATGACCTATCCACATGGCTGGTTTTGAATTTATTCTTGTTTGCTTTCACAGGTGCCTTGCTCTTGTTGAATGAATGGTTTTGGGGTCTAGGTTTGATGGGTTAGTTCCTGTTGAATTTGATGTTTGGAAACTTTCTGGCCATGAAAGCATATGAAGTGTTTTCCATGCCATCTAGCTCTTCAAGAGTATAGAACTCTCCTTCGTCCTTCTCCTCAACAGGTTCAGTCACTTCACATTCATTTTCTTCATCATCTACTATCTCTTCTATCCTCAGCTGACTTGTAGATGCTTCTAGGGCTTGAACAGATTTGCTGACAATCAAGGCACATGATGTGTTTATCATTCTACCTTGGTTGGGTTGGATAGCCCTCTTCTGAAGCAACTCAAGCTCATGAGTTTTTAAAACCTCATAGAGCACATCATATGTGACTTTGTTCAAATCTCTTTCCCTCAGAGAAATGACCCTCTGCTCTTGGTGGTTTGGAGAAGATAATAGAAACTTCATGTTCAACTCCTTAGTACTATAAACCTTGCCATTCATTTGTAGCTCAGTCACCAACTTGTGAAATCTCTCAAACATGTCAGTAATGATTTCCTTGGACTGTGCCATGAAAGCTTCATACTGAGTGACCAGTATCTATTTCTTGTTCTCTCTGACCTCCTCTGTTCCTTCACATAATACCTCAATGTGATCCCACATCTCCTTTACTGTTTTGCAAGAGGCAATGTTAGCAAACATTGACATCTCCATAGAATCTGTGATCAACAACATGAGATGACTGTCAAGGGCAACCATCTCCTTTTCTGTCTCTGTCCATTTAGATGGTTCTTTAGCCACATAGGATCTAGGAATGGTTACAGTTCCAACAGTCTTCTCAGGAATCTCCTGTTGTGAAACAAAGGGCCCATTCTTTGATGAACAATTGCATTTTAATCTTCCAAAGGTTGTAGTTCTCTTTGTCGAACTTAGGGACCTTCACCGTTCCTGTAGTCTTTGGTGTATTCATGATTGTTTTCTGTTTTTGAATAAACAGCCTGCTCTGATACCACTTGTTGAATATTGAACAAGCAAAAGAATACAGGGGGGTGAATGGATTCTTGAACTTTTCTTGTTCTTGAATCTGTTTTGGAGTATGTAACAAGATATATGTTATGTGTGTGCAGAAATACGAATGTAGATAATAAACAACACAAGACACGATATCACTTTAATCTAATATTTTATTAGATAAAGATTTGCCACAACCTGTGAATAGAAATGATAGTATTCTCAGCTTCGTTTTTCTCAGAGAGATGTACTCTTAGAATGTATGTGAAAAACTTAACTTCTAAAGAAGTGAGGTTGTGCCCTTATAGAACATGAGCACAACCTGATTACTACAAATAAGGTTACAGGATAAATTACTTTCTCGTATGTCTATCCTTTTTGAGCAAGCATCCAAACGGCTATAGGTTTGACTTCTTGAGGTTCTGCTTAGATCCAATTCTTTAGCTCTTTGTCTCTTGTACATCTCTCTAAGCTTCTTTGTAGGCTTTCCAAAGTACTTTACAGCTTGTGGTCCATAAAGCACCTTGGCTTGTTGCAGGTTTCTGAATTATACAATTCATTCAGTATTTTGTCCCCAAGATTGTATTCGAGAAGTGGCTAAGTATTTGATTCGAGAACTAGAATTGACTTGATCGATAACTCTGAGTTCTCGAATACTGTAAAGTTGACATATCGAATCACTTCTCGAATAGCTCTTTTCTTCAGGAATCCTTGAGTTGTCGAATGGAGCATTTAACTTATCGAATCCCTGAGATATCGAATAACTTTCTGAGTCTTTGAGATATCGAATGAGCTTTGACTTGTTGACTCCTGGAGAACTCGAATGATGCTTTGACTTGTTGACTTCCTGAGTTCTCGAATAGAGTAAAAGACATATCTAATCTCTGATATACCGAATGAGATATCGAATAGTGTTTTTTGAGATATCGAATCCCTGATTTCTCGAATACTAGACTTCTCGAATATAACAAACATACTTATCGAAATGGTACTTAGGCAAATTTTTATTCTCCAAACTCTAACTGTGTTTATTTTGACAGCCTTGTTCTTCAAGCTTGAGGCATGAACCTTGGAACTTCTTTCAAGCATTATTCTCTGACTTTTAAGTACAATTACACAGATAGAAATTGATGTCTATTACAAGTACTAAACAAGTAGAAACTCTACAACCAGAGGTTCCCTCAGTTAAGAGGTCATGTAAGTAATGCAAAGCATTACAAACAATTAGGCTTGTTATTAGATGTATTCAGGCATGCCTCTGTGACTAACAGATTGGACCAGGAGTCGGATATTTTTTATATTGATTCATATCCAATCCGTTAGGGTTTCGGGTTTTCAGATCGGAACAATTTGAAAAAATCTCAATTCATCTCTTTTCACCGATTAGCTTAGTTCACATTTTTAAGACGTTCATTCGTCAACACGAAAAACGTTCTGATTAATGTTGATGGTACAGTATGTGCAGGTGCCAAGGTTTTGGGGAAGTTATAAAACAAAAAATTTTCTAACCACTATTTATATTAATTTTTGTGCTATGCATGTTACGTAATTTTTATCTTCCTTTTAAAAAAAATTAAAGATAATTTCGATCTTCGATACTTTATAAAAACATATGACTTCTTATTGAATGTTGAGACACAACATATAATGAGAATGTCAACTAGCTCTAATATTTTTTTTCTTTTTGTATAATCTTTTTGCATACTATTAGGATAGAGCTCGGATCGGTTCGGTGCGGTTTTTGGATAAAACCCCAATCGGAACCATTAAATTTGGATTTCAAAAATAAAATATCCCAACCATAACCGAAATCACAGTTCGATTTAGATTTCAAAAACCTTGACTCGATTTTCAATGCTTCGGTTTTGGTTAATAAATCCGCAAAAATGAAAATATAAATTTTACTAAAAATTAAATCATTAGATCATAAAAATCTATAGACTATAGTTACAACTAAGATTTTTATCGTTTAGACCAACTATAATTACAACTAACGTTGAATAATTTTCTTATAGTGTCTTTAGATCGTAAATCGTGATAGATGCGGTATAGAAATCAATTATAATTATAATTAAATTACAGGTTCTAAACAGTGATCCTGGAATTGCTCACTTCGATGTTTGGCACTAAAATTGAAGACCAAATTCATTGGAAGTATGTTCATCGATAATTAGTTTGAAGACCAGATTTCAGTAGTAGTATGTTTAGTGGGAATTGTTTTATCAGTGAGAATTTATATCAGTGGTTGTATCTTGTCTAGTTTTCTAATAAAATCTTTACATATAAAAAAAAGATCATAAAATCTAATGCATTAATTCTCCAAAAATAAAAATTACAACGCTTGTTCTAACTGAATGCAGTGCCAGTGCACATACATGAAACATCGGTTTAGACAAAAAAACTCAACAAAATCCCAGCTGGTTAACATTAATCTATCTTACCTTGTTTGTGTTGTATATATATGGCATGCTCAATATTTTAAGATTAGGGATGGCAGAAAAATCCGACGGATACCCGACCCGTTCCGATCCATTTGGATCTACCCAAACCCGATTTTTAGGATTTGGATCTAGATTTGGATCTTATTTTTGGACCTGAAAGAGTTTGGATCTGGATTTGAATCTTATGTATCCCGAACTGATACCCGACCCGAAACCCGAAACCCGATCCGAACCCGAAACCCGATAAAAACCCGAAATATATATATATATATATATATATATATATATATATATATATATATATATGTATTTACCTACATTTAATATTAATTATTAATTATTATATCATTTTATTTATTTGAGATACATATCAAACAAATAAACAAAATGATCACCCACATATATATTTGAGATATCTTAAATAACGTGATATTATTTTTAATTAATTTTTCGGTATGTAAGTCTTGTGTATATGTTATATATATATATATATATATATATATATATATATATATATATAAGCCACAATTTTGATTTATTTATTCGAATCACAATCTTATTTCTTTTATTAAAATTCTAATATATTTATATAAATATATATATATATATATTCTTTATTTTTCTTATAATTTTTAAATTTTATTTATAATATTCTATATTTTTTATGCAACTAAAATATTTTATATTTTAAATTTTAAATATATTTGTACTTTTATGTTTTGCTTAATGTGATTATTTCAATTTTTGAATTTTGAATTAAAAACCCGATTTAAACCCGAATCCGATCCGAAACCCGATAAAACCCGATGATTTGGATTTTAATTTTCAAACCCGGATCCAGATCCGAACCGATCCGAAAACTTTGAATTTGGATTTGGAGTTGGCCAAACCCGATCCGATCCGATCCGATCCGTTGCCATTCCTATTTAAGATAGTTTCAGAACTCTAACAAGTATGATGTGGACATGCAGAATTTTGTTGACTTTTTTGGAAGGTTTGATTTATTTGGATATATATTAATTAGATTTTAATATTTTATTGTAAGAGGCAATTAATAATTTCAGGAAAGGATTTGATGCAAATGAGAAAAAAATTCAGATTTATTGACTACATTTGCACGAATTATTGTTTGGGGCATGGAGTTCTAGAAGTCAGATTTGGGCAATTTAACGGTCTACGCGAAGATAATTGAATTTTCTATCATTTTAGATGGGTACAAGTATCGAAAGACAACTGAAAAGCCCAATAACATTTAGTATCCAAAAAATAAAAGGTAAAATTGGTAGTATTTAAATATTTTTAATCCCTATGTAACAAGTTAATTATAAAGCGTAATTAATGAAGATTTTTCCGAACCAAATAAAGCTAAAGTATATTAATGCATTAAAAACACAATCTTATTCTTCAATTATAAAAAAAAAATACATTCTAAATCTGAGGTTTGTAACCGATGTTGCGATACTCTATAAAATAAAAATTAGAAAAAAATCAAGATATGAATTGAAATTGTAATAAATATAAAAATCAAGATACATTCTAATTCCTAGTTCTCTGCTATTCTTGTTTATAATCAGAAGAGTTTTTTGTTGTTTTTGTTGTAGCAATGGCTCTCTCCTTGCGACGCTACGGTAGGTTTGGTGAGACCGGGCGTTTGACTCAACTGTTGAAACAAAGGTAACATATTTATTTATTTATTTATTTTAATTTATATATTTAATTAGTGAGTGATAATTATGTAGTATTTAGCTGATTTAATTTGGTGGTGAATTTTCAGAATTAAGAAAGAAAAAGAGAGATTGATTTTAATTGTTGCAACGGAGAAGAATCGGATTGATGAATTGCCAGAAAGTCTGATTATTGAGATTCTGTCAAGGCTACCAGTAAAAGATGTGTTACAGTGTAAGAATGTGTGCAAATCATGGTATGCGATTATTGCAAGCCCCGACTTGGTATCCAAACATCTAAGTAACTACTATAACAACAATGATGATTGGCGCGGTTGTCTTCTTGTTCAATATTATGCTACACATGCTGAACTTGACTTAGATGAGTTGTTGCTAGATGAAACTCCTCGACTTTTAGCTTATGATAAGTTAAATGGTTTGCCGATGCGTAACTTTTATATTTGTGGTCCTTGTGATGGATTGTATTATGTGTATCATTACTATGATAGTGTTCGTGCATTGTGGAATCCGGCTATTAATGAGTTCAATCCTTTGCCTGATATAATATGTAAGCCCGATCTTCCCACTCAGTTCACTTATGCTCCGTATGAAGTTTATGGTTTCGGTTTTGATCATGTTAGCGGGGCTTATAAGGTGGTTGTTATGAAAAGTTACTGGAAGGCTCATCCTAATGATGATAGTGATCTCAACCATCCTGTGTCTGTACTTGTGTATTCGTCAAGGACCGAGTCGTGGAGGTATTTGGGAGATCTGTCTAAAGCTTATCAATTGGAAATTAATAAATGTTACATATATGTGAATGAATGTTGTTACTGGTTTGGATCACTGGATTATAGCTCTGAAGTGATCATTTCTTTTAATATGGCTACTGATTCATTCAAAGAGATTGATGTTCCAGACTATGCGCAGCCAAGTTCCAAGTGTCTTGCAGTATATGATGATTCTCTTACATTTTTGTCTCTCCATGAGACTCTGAAGAATTTTGATATTTGGACATTGACTGAGGGGTGTTGGACCAGGAAATTTACTGTGGGGCCGCTTCCTGATATTTGGAGTCCTGTTGGTCATTGGAAGTGTAACATGCTCTTATTGCAATGTGAGGATGGTATGATGGTCTTATTTGATCCTGACACGCAAAGAACCAAGGATCTTGCATTTAAGATCAAACATATGTGTCGAGGAGTGTTTGCGTACATGGAAAGTCTGGTTTCGATCAAATATATAAGAACGAGACAGGGCAGTAGCCTGGGGAAAAACTGAATCACAAAACAATTGAGCTAAGTCATTCATCATTCTCTCCAGCCGATTCCCAAGTGTTATGTGTTTCTATGGAATAACGGCGTACATGTGCCGAGTTTTTTTTTTGTTTACGTTGGTGTTTGTTCTCCTGGATTAGATTTCTAAGTTTGATTTTTCTTTAAGACCCTGTCAAAAGCATCATTTTTTTAATGAACACGGGATGAATTATTTGTTTATGAATTCTTTAGCAGCCTCCTTGAATTCTGATCAACATAGCCACATCAAATAACCAAATCTCCATGACAACTATTGAACAAAGACGTTGCCAAATCCTAGTATAAATAACAAATGTAAACCAGAAAATAATTGTGCAGACTCTGTAAATTAATAACCACGTCTAAACGGCTCTAAGCATAACAGAGCTATAATATGCAAAAACAAAACCGAATCTTGTAATAATGCTATAATATTCTGATTATATTCAGTTCCGGCAGACCATCTGTCAGTAAATTTTCCTACTGAAATTACAGGAACAAATATTTGTTCTTATTGACTGACGATTTGTAAACTGATCTTCTTAGGATAAAGATTTTCCTTGACTGTTGTCCCTACATGTCTGGCTAAGGACTACATTTCCTGGTGCTCATTTGCTTCTTAATATGCGCTAGTACGAGTACGTACATCACCTTGTTAGTTTCCAGAAAGCATTAAGGTGCTTGATACATACATTGTTTTTTATCGACATAAGAAGAGTGTTGGTAGCTGCTATACTCTTCCACAAATACAAATTTTAACACAAACTAGCAAATCTTGGTAGCAAAACTTATAGGCGGGCCGGTTCTCCCCATGCCGTCTTGAATCCCCTGATATGATCTCAGAATTCAAGGAGTCGATGTCATATAAGCAGACAATCTGACATTTTTTTTTAAAAATCAAACTTCTGAAACAGCTGAACCCATGGTACTTCTATATTGCTCTTGATTCTAGTAATTTTGTAAAAGCCACTTTAACCTATTTTTAATCCATATACTATAAATTTATAGAACGTTAATATTTTTAACCTATTTTTAATCCATATACTTTAATATTTTTAATCCATCCCATGTCTGCCTCATCGCAGCCACCACCCCAAACCAGCAAAGCAGCTACATACCAGGAGTAGATAGAGTCATAGAGAGCTGCCGTGTAATCCTATCTACCAGCAAAGCCCAAAGAGTGGGGCTTCAGCCAATCACAAGAGCAATGCTAAGGCATGACCATCAGAAACATACTAGTCATCGTTGGAACAATCACATGAGGAGTAGTATGGTAGTATATAACCTGAGTCTCCAGCACAGAAGAGTACTTGTTAACAGTAATCACATTCAATTTAAGAATAAGGATCAAGTTAGTATTTTCTTCGTAGCTGTTTCTGGATTACGCTTGATCAAAAGTATACAATATCTAATTTCCTTATGATTCATATTATTTTAAGCCCGAGAGTGCTAGTTTTATGAAAGTAGCATCTGAGTTCATATGTATACAGAACAGTCATGAAACAGAAAGTTTTTTTTTTTTTTTTTTTTATTTAGCTGTAGTATACATGCAGCCGGCGACAAGAGCTAGCGACTAGAGCCTAGTTACAAGATCAGATACTATATTCGTGTTGTTTTGAACTTGAGGATGCCGATGTCATTTTTTATTTCAGCCACTGCGTGCACCTCCTGCCTCTGCCTGTACCCAATTTTACTGATTACGAGGGTTGGCGTAATCTCAATACATTTTGGTGTTTCAGCTTCGGCTTTTGTTAGAATTCAAACTCTTCTAGAACGGAGGCTAAAAATCAAAACAACACATGCATATTAATGTTCAACAATTGTAGGCTTGGTTGGTGAAGTCATAGATTGTAGGTTTGAAATAAATAATAGTGATGTAAGCAATGATGTTAGCTTGTATTTTGAAGTCTATAAATAGGCTCATTGTATTGCCATTATATATACACCAAGAGAAATAAAAGAGAGAAACACAAGAGTTGTTTTCTAGAGAGAAACACAAGAGTTGTTTTCCAACATTTGATATCAGAGCTTGGTTGTTAAAATCTGAAAATTCTGCAAATTTTCCGGCAAGTTACTATTCTGGCGGCACTGTTCACGCCGGAGAAGACGAAGTACTGTTCATACATACGGTACTGTTCATACGGAACTGTTCATACAGTACTGTTCATACGGCACTGTTCATACGACACTGTTCATATAGACGACAATGTTCACGCCGTAAAAGGCGAAGTACTGTGCACTGTAAAAATCATGGGAGATTTTACAAACTCTATTCAGAAACTCAACAACAGTAATTATGGGTCATGGAGTACCCGTATAAAGTTTTATCTACTTGGACATGATTTATGGGATGTTGTAAATGGCAGTGATACAATACCACCAAGGGAGGCCCGAAGTATAGACACAAGTTCCGTCGATTCAACTTCAACACCGGCACGACCAGAGGCTACACCTCAAAGACCAGTAGCTGACCCTGAGATCATAAAGAAATGGAAGATTAAGGCAGGCAAAGCCATGTACGCTTTAACCGTAGCTGTGGAGGATGAATTTCTACAGCGAATCAAAGATGCCCAAACGCCGAAAGAGGCGTGGGACATATTAACAGGAGTTTTCGCTAAGAAGAATGACGCAAAATTACAAAGGCTCGAAAATGAGCTTTTGTCCATCTCCCAGCAAAATATGACCGTGAGTCAATATTTCTCAAAGGTAAAATCTCTCTGTGACGAGATTTCCAAACTAGATCCAGAAAATGGTATTACACCAACCAGGATGAAAAGAATTATCATCCATGGACTAAAGCCGGAGTACAAGAGTATTATCACGGCAACTCGGGGTTGGGCCACCGAGCCAACTTTGGCAGATCTGGAGAATTTGCTAATTAACGAAGAGGATCTAGAAAAACCCATGTCTAGTCAACCAACCATTCGTGAAGAGACGGCTCTTTTCACCAACAGGAGAGACGGCCGAGGACGCGGTCGTGATCGTGGTAGAGGTCGAGGACAAGGACGTGGTGCCTGGAGATTCAATAGTCAAGAAAGAGATGTTCGAGGAAACCAATATAGAGGTTTCCAATCAGGGGGAGCTCGAGGAGCTCAAAATAATCAGGGTGGTCAGAACCGGTGGCAGCAAAAGGATCGTCAAAGTGAGGAATGTTTTAATTGTGGCAAGAAGGGACATTACGCAAGAAATTGTTGGTCCAAGAAAATTGAAGGAAATGTCGCAACATCTTCTAAAAACGAAGACGCTGGAGAAGAAGATTGGAACTTCGACACTTCTTTTTTTGTGGAAGAGAAAGATATTGTTGATGCACGAGGGAAAGGCCCAACAGAAGAACATGCACTTACTGCTGTAAGTGAGCAGTCAGTCGACTACAAGAATGATTGGATCGTTGATTCAGGCTGTTCCAATCATATGACCGGAGATGAGTCAAAATTGTCGAGCATAACCAAGTACACAGGAGATCGTGTTATCGTAATAGCAGATAACACACATTTGCCAATATCCTATGTTGGCAAGTCGCAGCTATCACAAAAATATGGACATGAAGGTATACAACTCGAAAATGTTTATCATGTCCCAGGGATGAAGAAGAACCTGCTGTCAGTACCCCAACTAACAACTTCAGGTAACTATGTACTATTCGGCCCAGATGATGTGAAGGTGTATAAAGAATTAAAAGTCATAGGTACACCTTTCATAGAAGGACCAAAAATGAAGGCTATCTATGTAATGTCAGCTGAAGAGGCCTATGTAGACAAGGCCAGAAAGAGTGACACAGGCGACTTGTGGCATGCACGACTCGGGCATGTCAACTACAGCAAATTGAAGATTATGATGCAAAAGTCAATGTTGAAGGGACTCCCACAAATTGAGATCCGCCATGATACTGTATGTGCTGGATGTCAATATGGTAAGGCGCATCAATTGCCGTACAAGGAGTCAAAGTTTAGAGCAAAGGAGCCGTTGGAGCTGGTGCATTCAGATGTTCATGGAAAAATCAAACAACCATCAACTCGTGGTTATCAATATTTGTTAACCTTCATTGATGATTTTTCAAGGTATGTGTGGGTATACTTCTTAAAACATAAAGATGAGGTTTTTGAAAAATTCAGGGAATTCAAGGACACGGTAGAACGCGAGCTCGGAAGAAAAATCAAGTGCCTTCGCACTGATAATGGAGGAGAATACACTTCAAATGAGTTCAACAACTACCTCAAGAAGTTCAACATCCGGAGACAACTCACTTGTGCAAAAACTCCACAACAGAATGGAGTAGCGGAGAGGAAGAACCGCCATCTAGCAGAGATGTGTAGAAGTCTTCTACATGCCAAGAATGTTGATACAAGGTTTTGGGCAGAATGCATGAAGACGGTGGTCTATATCACTAACAGGTTACCACAACCAAGGTTGGAATTTGTTTCACCATTTCAGAAGGTGCACAATGTAAAACCAACGGTCAATTATTTTCGGGTATTTGGTTGTGTATGTTATGTGTTTATTGCAGATGAAGACAGTAGTAAGTTTGATAAGAAAGCTATCCGCTGCATTTTTGTGGGATACGATAAACAGAAGAAAGGTTGGCGATGTTGTGATCCCAATACAAATAAGATATATGTCTCACGGAATGTTGTATTCGATGAGGCATCTTCATGGTGGGCAAATAGAGTGGTGTTACCAGATTCACAGGAGCTGCAAGAAAAGTTACAAATCAATGTGCAGCTAGATTCCTCCCAAAATAATGATGTTATAGAGGAACCAGAATCCCCGACGGATCAATTGGAGGTACGATCCAAGTCAAGAAGCCCTTGGAGAACAGGTGTTCATGAAACACCAGATGAAGTACAGACTAATCAACCGGAAGAGCAACAACAAGAGCCTTCACAACATCAAGTACGAAGGTCTAACAGAGATAGACGGCCAAATCCAAAGTATATAGATGCTGCCTATGCTGAGGTCAAAGAGCCAACTAACTTTGATGAAGCATCAAAGAGTCCAGAGTGGAGAAAGGCCATGGAAGAAGAGATTTTGGCACTTAAACAAAATCAAACATGGAATTTAGTGCCAAAACCTGAAGCTGTTAAGCCCATATCTTGCAAATGGGTTTACAAGTTAAAGATTCGCCCAGATGGTACGATCGAGCGATACAAGGCTCGATTAGTTGTTCGTGGTTTTGCTCAGGAGTATGGCATAGATTATGACGAGACATTCAGTCCAGTGGCAAAGATTACTACAGTTCGTGTCTTACTAGCCTTAGCCGCAAGTAAGTCATGGAAATTATGGCAGATGGATGTGAAGAATGCTTTTCTACATGGAGAACTTGATCGTGACATTTATATTGATCAACCCCAAGGATTTGTGAATCATGAAAAGCCAAAATACGTGTGCAAGTTGAAGAAGGCATTATATGGCTTGAAGCAGGCACCCAGAGCATGGTACGGGAAAATTGCTGAGTTCCTAGTACAAAGTGGTTATCATGTTGCCCCAGCAGATTCGAGCTTGTTCGTGAAATCTCAAGGGGGAAAATTATCAATTGTCCTTGTATATGTAGATGATCTAATCATCACCGGAGATGACGAAGATGAGATTCAACGAACAAGGAAAAACTTATCAGTTCGATTTCAAATAAAGGAGCTTGGTGAGTTGAAGCACTTCCTAGGATTGGAAGTTGAAAGAACAGAAACTGGTATATTTCTTGGTCAACAAAAATATGCAAGAGATATCATTCAAAAGTTTGGGCTAGCTGAATGCAAGCCGATCTCTACCCCAATGGAGCCAAATTTAAAGTTGTGTGCCTACGATGGAAAGGAGTTGAAGGATACAAAAATGTATAGGAAAATAGTAGGTATTCTTATTTACCTAACTCTTTCTAGACCAGACATAGCTTTCGCAGTAGGCGTTGTTAGCAGATTCATGGAGAAACCAAGAAAGACACACCTTGAAGCAGTTAAACGAATATTGAGATATGTCAAAGGTACAATTGATTGGGGACTATTCTACAAGAATGGAGTACAAAGCAAGGTCAGCGGCTACTGTGATGCTGATTATGCAGGAGACCATGACACCAGGAGATCGACTACAGGATATGTATTTAATCTTGGGTCAGGAGCTATATCATGGTGTAGTAAGAGACAACCTACTGTTTCTTACTAGAGCCTAGTTACAAGATAATATACTATATTCGTGTTGTTTTGAACTTGAGGATGCCGATGTCATTTTTTATTTCAGCCACTGCGTGCACCTCCTGCCTCTGCCTGTACCCAATTTTACTGATTACGAGGGTTGGCGTAATCTCAATACATTTTGGTATTTCAGCTTCGGCTTTTGTTAGAATTCAAACTCTTCTAGAATGGAGGCTAAAAATCAAAACAACACATGCATATTAATGTTCAACAATTGTAGGCTTGGTTGGTGAAGTCATAGATTGTAGGTTTGAAATAAATAATAGTGATGTAAGCAATGATGTTAGCTTGTATTTTGAAGTCTATAAATAGGCTCATTGTATTGCCATTATATATACACCAAGAGAAATAAAAGAGAGAAACACAAGAGTTGTTTTCTAGAGAGAAACACAAGAGTTGTTTTCCAACAGCTTTATGAATCGCATCTGAGATATCATCCCAATTATTCTGGAAAGCTTCCATTTTTTGTTTCATGTCAGGTGTGTTATCATTTCGAACAATCGCCGCATCCATAAATTTGAAACGTGCTGCCTCCGACACCATTTGGACAGCGATTAAAAGAAATTTAGCCTCTACATTGCCTTGATTTAGTTCATTTTCTTGTCTCCCATACACGGCTCTGATGGCCCCGTCGAGGTTCTGAATTCCTAATATAAGGTTCAATTGAGTTACATTAGCAGCCGCCCAAGACTATTATAGTCACCTGCAAATCTGGTGGTTCTAATTGTCGAACCACGGAAAAGGTTACTCTTGCCTCCTTAGGGGCATCACTATAGAAACTTGCCCTGTACTGACCATTATATTTAACATTGTCCTGATAACCCCATACATATAAGGTTATGGCATCAATTCCCAAGGTCACCCATTCTGTGTTGCTGATCAGGAGGTTTACATAACCATATTCAGCCCCAGGTAACGGGGTGCTTCGTGTCGATTGTAAGCCGCAAGCTCTTGTCGGGGCTTCCACTCAGGGCCGTCTCTAAGAATTAAGGGGTCCTGTGCAAAAACTGTGCAAAAATTGTGCAATAAATGTGCAAAAATTATATTATACAATATATTTATTATATAATTATTATATATTTTTCTAATTTATTCATATATTATAATTTAAGACAAACAAATTTATCAAAACTGGGCCCAAATATTTTGGGGCCCTGTGCAGTCGCACCTCCCGCACATGCTAAGAGACAGCCCTGCTTCCACTGCATTGCGCAACCTTGTCAAGAAACTTGAGTAGCTTCGAACACCCCTTGTTAGTTCAAATGTGACGTAGCCCAGCTGGTTTTCACCGATTTCTTCATATTCTACTACTGCTAATGATGGCACAACCGCCATCATCATGCACCAAATAACACATATTGTTGACAACTTCATACTTTGTAATGCACCTGTAAGTAATTAAAATATATAAGAGTGTGTTAAGACAAACAATTTATAATTAATTGAAAAATAATAAATAAAGTAGATTTGCTCCTTTT
This sequence comes from Saposhnikovia divaricata, assembly GCA_036435485.1. Taxonomy (NCBI): domain Eukaryota; kingdom Viridiplantae; phylum Streptophyta; class Magnoliopsida; order Apiales; family Apiaceae; genus Saposhnikovia; species Saposhnikovia divaricata. The sequence goes on from CM071595.1 coordinate 155,536,319, forward strand.
ACCCGTGTGAGAAAATGTTGGGCAATCTCTTCAGGATACAATGACTACTAATATTCAAAAGCCCCCTTTTTGAATACTCAGATGAACTTGAAACAACACCTTCACTCTATTAGCGGACTCTAACGCAAAAAAAAATTGAGAAAACCGATTTGTTTTCCGTATGTTTTAAAACTGCCTCTATTTATAGTGTTCATCAGGGGATGGATATGTAAGAATCGTGCAACGCACAAATTATACTGCTGGCTTGATACGTGTTAATTAAAAGATAATGATAACATTGTTGATTCAACACATCTTTTATAGTAGTAGGAAATTAATTGTTTTTGTCTCTTTATACGATTGAGTATATACTAATTACTGTAATTGTGTGTTACCGTACGTGTTATGCAAGCATACTGTGTATATTGTAATTTCTGCTGGTTCCTCTTTAATGCAGCAACAACAACTGAATGTGTTGAAATAGCAACATACCTAAACTAGTTTTATTATATATCCAGAATAGAGCACGTCAATGTCAAATGCCATGATCCTCTTTGTTTTTTGGTTTTATTATATATTTTGGAATTTATGTTTGGTTTTATTATTTTCTGAAACGACGTTATAATAATTTTCTAAAAATCTTTTGAAGAGGGTTTAAAAGGTGAGGAAGAAGCTTTATGCAAAATTCATGAGTTCTTAATGGATAATGGTTGGTGGGAAAGATCGAATAATTTAAGCTTTAAGAAAGATGGGTAAAATTCAATCTAGAATATCAAAAGAAGTTGAGAGCAGAGGGAGATGATACGGTTAATTTTATCTTCAGTAAAGAGAAGTGGGTGCACCGAATGTCATCAAAAATGGAATAGAGAGATAGAGGGCATTAGAATGGCGTTAAGCCAAATTCACTATGACCCTCTAATGGAAAGGAGAAAGATATTGGAAATTAAGGAGACAAAAGAAAGATGTGAGGAATTGGACATCTCTAGACAGAAAAGGCTAGATGGGTCAAATGAAGGAAAGAAAGCGGAGCAAGAAAAATGTTATTATCTTAATCATGCAACTTATTATCTTAATCATGCAACTTAGGAACAACATTCCCATTACCTCCGTAATCTAAGAAAAATGTTAGTAAACTAAATAAAAATTTCAAAAAAGTATAAAAAATGATATGTATTTTTTTATCATTAGGTGATAAATAATTAATGTGATGGAATTCGTGTGCATTCGTATGAATCCCGCAATCGAAATTTTCCATTTTGTCAAAGTCATACATAACACATCATTTTGCAAACATTTTTAAAGAATTTTTGTGATTTACTCACATTAGTACATTACTCCTAGTTTCATCCACAGTACCTAATTAACTCATTTGGTATTTTTTTTATTAAGAGTAATACTATATACCACGAAAAAGATTTAAAAAATGTTTACAAATGCCACTTGGCATCGTTTTACTCATGAGATTCATATTAACAAACGTCGAGCTCATTTCATTAATAAAAAAATTAACCAATTATATGATGATAATTCAGTATTCAAGAACAATTTTGGAAATGATTCCAGTAGCATTTCTGATAAAATAGTCGCAAATTCTCTTCTCATTCATGGTGAAGGCACTGGCCTCAAAGTTTATTACAACATCATATTGATTTATATAATGAAAGGCATATGACTCAGCCTATTTGTAGTTAGAGGATCCTAATCAACTTAAACCAAATTGTAATAAGTAAATATACATATGAACTGTCACAGGAATCTCAAGAAGTATTATCTGTCAGAAGAAAGAAGAAAAGTCAATCTATAGTTTTGATGTCATACACTGGAAGACGATTCAGTTATCTGATCAAGCCCCAGTACAGCATTGAAGTGAATGGATTCATTTGAACAGTGACAGAGATTTTTCGAGTGATAGTTTGAAGGTCAGTTACAGTACAAGAGAATTGAGAGAAGAAATAAACCACAACCTAAAGTCAAAAGTGAAGAAGCATCGTTGAAGTTAGTCGTTCATGAACCAGACAGTACATCGAACGTCAACACAAATCAGTGGTAATTCTTTACTACCTTCAGTGGTTTGTAAGAATTAGATTAATTAATTATTGATTTAATTAAATTCATTTATAATTGATATAAATCATTTAGTTGATTTAATTAAATGAATTAATTCTAGAAGAATTAATTATTGTATCAATTAAATATGAATTAGTTAATCATTAATTAATTAAATGGATCAATATGACTTAAAGAAAGAAGATTGGATTATGTCTTGGAGAAGAAAAATTCGGTATGACCTAAATTTAAGTCATACCGACAGTATTCAGGATTATGTCTTACCAAGCCATTCAAGATTATGTCTTACCGACCTGATTAAGTTATACCAACCTCTGCCAGCTGTTTTAAGTCGTACAGAACTTCTGTTAAGTCATACCGACAAGTTTTATGTCTTAATGGAGGTTTGTGTAAGTCTTAATGAAGAAAAATAAAGTCTTGGTAGCAGTTTAAGTCATGCTGGAGCAGTTAAATATCCTACAGAAAGCCAGCAAGACCTGTTACTAATATAAAAGAACAGAAAGAGCAGATTAGGTCATACCCAAGAAACACAGCAGAAAACATCATATCCATAACAGATTTCTCTCTCAAGAACATCAAGAACACCAAAGCTTAAACAATTCCCAGAAATTCAAGTTCTTCATCTTTGTAATATTCTATCCGCTAGAACTTGTTTATTTGTGATTCTTGTACTACTAGCGAATTAAGTTTCCTAGTTCTTATCTTGATTATTATTAACTAAATTAGAAAAGTTCATGTCGAATTTTCTAATTAGTTATTAACATCTTGATAAGTTGTTATACTGATTTTGTAACACCACATCAAGTTAATATACAGTTATATTCAACTTGAAAAATTGTGTTAAATAATTCCGCACATAAATTTGTCTTTATCAAATTTTATTTAAAGGACAAATTTCGATAAAAAGGTAAAGATTGTATTCAACCCCCCTTCTACAATCTTATCGGACCTAACAATTGGTATCAGAGCCGATTGATTGATACACAAATCAAAGATCCTATTTTACTCGATTAAAAATCATCCCCGAATTTTTTAACTCTCTTAAAAAATTCATCATGTCTTCTAAAGTTGGAACTGTGAAAATTCCCATATATGACAAAAACAGTTATGATATGTGGAAGAACAAAATGTTAATGTTCCTCGAGGTTGCAAATCCTAAATACATGAAAGTTTTATCAGAAGGACCAATAATACCTTTTGGATTAATTCCTGAAGTTGTTACTGATGGAAAAGTTATTGCCCCTGCAAAGTTTGTACACAAAGATTCTTCTGAATTCACTCTTGTTGAAAGAGAGGAAGCTGGACTTGACATTAATTTAAGACTGATCTTAATAGATTCTCTAGACTCTGTAATGTACAGTCATGTGATAAACTGCAAGACTGCAAAGCAAATGTGGGAAACCATTGAAACTGTAAATGAAGGAACAGAGGAAGTTAGGGAGAATCGTCTAGAAATTCTGACATCTGAGTATGAACACTTTCGATCAGCATACAATGAAAGTATTCAAGATGTGTTTGAAAGATATAACAAACTTGTCAACAATTTACAGATGCATGGAAAGTACTACACTCAGAAAGAGATCAACAGAAAATTTCTACTGTCAATGCCTGTTCATCTAGAACATAGGATTACAGCTATCAGAGAGTCGAGGAATCTAAGTGAAATTACTGTAGAAAGACTCTTTGGTGTTTTAAAAACCTATGAACTGGAACAATCTCAACAAAAGGAGATTTATGGAAAAGGAAGAGTTGCTAATACTTCTACAGCTCTTATTGTTGAGAACAAACAGGAAGTGGAAGATAAGGTTATTCAACCTTGTAATGTTGACAGTGGCAAGCTTGAAGTTGAAGTTGGTCAAACGAATGCTAGTCCAGATGAAGGAGACTTCTATTCGTTAGAAGAGCTAGATCAGTTGGAAGATGAGTCCATGGCTTTGTTGGTAAGGAAATTCAGTAACTTCAGATTCAGGAAGAATCCCAAGTTCAGGTACAAATCTAACTATAACAGGTTCCAGAGAGGAGGTTCTTCATCCTCAAGTAACAGAGGAGGTTACAAAACTGGAACAGTTGAAAGAAGTAAAATTAGATGCTACAACTGTAATGAACTTGGACATTTCGCTACTGAATGTCAGAAGCCAAAACAAAACCAAAGAAAAGACTTTGGATCTGAGAAGAAGAAGACATGTAAAGCCTATGTGGCTGCTGGAAAGAGTTGGGATGATACAGACTCTGAAGATGAAGAGTATGGCAATCTTGCCCTGATGGCAAAATCTGATAACTCCAGTGGTACTTCATCTGAGGTATCATGTACTGAAAGTCAATATATTTATCAACTTAGTGATACGCTAGGTAATGCTAATAGAGAGATTGAAAGGATCAATTTGTTAAATACAGATCTTAGTAATCAATTATCAGAATTACACGATGTACAAAATTGCCATGATAAACAAAAATCAGAAATAATAATTCTAAAAGAACTTGAGAGGTCTCTAGCGTTGATAGTGGTTCAACAACGTGAAACAATAGCTGAGCTAGAAATAAGGGTTAGTGCTACTTCTAATTCATGTAAAGTGGCTAAAGAGTTGTTTAACCAACAAGCTATTAATCAAACCGTAGGAATTGGGTTTGATTATAATGAAGCTATTGGACGAAAAAGCATTATTACCCCTAATCGTGTCAGTGCTGTAGAAAGGGGTATACCATTAGTGCTTAAGGGTGTTAGTAACCCACTCTTTAAGACATCCATAGCAGAACCTTTGGATACAACATCTTTAATCATTAAGGAAGAGATGCGCATTGAGGATTTAGCTAATGGCGTAGTCTTATAAAGTAATCAAGTTGTTAAAAATGATGAAGATAGAAAGTCTGTGTTTAAGAAAACAGAAAGAGTTGGTGAGTCTACTAGTTCCTTAAAAACTAGTAGTAGAAGCAATAACATGAATAAATGTAACAACATATCTACCATGCATGCTATTCCTGTTATTGATACTGCTCATAAGAAATGCAATGTTGTTAATTGCATGTCTTGTGCTTTTAATATAATGTCTGCTTACTTTAACGGTAATCATGCATGTGTTGATAAGAATGTTCCTAGACAGCATATGAGCAGAAATAAACATGTTAGATCCAGGACTGTAACACCACCTAATTCTAAGACTAGGACTCCAAGTCCTTCTCAGGATATGGTGAAGACATGGTTACCCAAGCTGAAACCAAAACAAGTTAAAGCTGTTTACAGGGTTAAATGTCCAGTACCTAAAGAAAATGTTGTTAAAATAAAAAGTGTTGCTTTGCCTGATAAAGGCCAATTCTTTAAGTACTCCGGACCCAATCAAATTTGGGTTCCGAAGAAAGTCTAACCAATTTGTCATTGCAGGGTTTGAAACAGGTTGAACGAGTCATGTGGATTCTGGACAGTGGATGTTCAAGGCATATGACCGGAGATAGAGCCCTGCTGACAAATGTGGTGGAGAAGGCCGGCCCAGTCGTTACCTTTGGAGATAACAGCAAAGGTAAAACTGATGGATATGGCAGATTAGAAGCTGGAAATGTTATCGTTGAAGATGTCTCTTTTGTGAACGGCCTTGAGCACAATTTGTTCAGTATTAGTCAATTCTGTGACAAAGGTTATGAAGTTCATTTCAACAAGAAGAATTGTCTAATATCACACAAGAGAAATGAAAGGCCACAGTTGACTGGAGTAAGAAAAGGAAACTTGTACATAGCCAATATGAACTCTGGAAGCACAGAAGAAATTAGATGTTTTTATTCAAAGGCATCCACTGATGAAAGTTGGTTATGGCACAAGAAACTTTCTCACCTAAACTTCAAAACAATGAATTCTCTAGTGAAAAGAGAGTTGGTGAGAGGTTTACCTTCGATTGAATTTACTCAGGAAGGTCTATGTGATGCTTGTCAAAAAGGGAAGTTAAAAAGGGCAACTCACAGGAGCATTAACACATCATCAATAACTGAACCATTACAACTTCTCCATATGGATTTGTTTGGTCCAGTTAGTGTAATGTCCATGTCAAGAAAAAGATATGCTCTAGTGATTGTTGATGATTTCTCAAAATTCACATGGGTACTATTTCTGAACTCAAAAGATGAAACTCCACAACTGGTAGTTGATCACATTAAGTTAATTGAGCTGGACTCTAATCGTCCAGTAAGAGCAATAAGGTCAGACAACAGAACTGAATTCATGAATGCAGTTCTGAATGATTTTTGCACTGAAAAGGGTATAACTAGACAGTACTCGGCTCCCAGAACTCCTCAACAAAATGGGGTAGTTGAAAGAAAGAATAGAACCTTGATTGAAGCTGCACGTACTATGCTAAGTGAATCAAGGCTTCCATTGAGCTTTTGGGCTGAAGCTGTCAACACTGCATGCTATACCCAGAATCGTACACTTATCAATAAAGACTTAATGAAGACACCATATGAAGCTCTACATGACAAGAAACCAACTCTCAAGTACTTCCATGTATTTGGGACAAAATGCTTTGTGCTGAAAGATGGAGATGATCAAGGTGGTAAATTTGAAGAAAAAGCACATGAAGCAATATTTATTGGTTATTCTAGAAGAGCCTACAAGGTATATCTTATTGATCAACAGAAAACCTTGGAAAGTGTCAATGTTACATTTGATGACACAAAACTCCCAAGTATCCAAAATGAAGATCCATCTGAAAAGCTTAAGTTTGATGACATGTCAGACTCAGATTCAGATGATGACAATGAACCTGACATTGTTGCTGATAATAATAATCCAAATGTTGGTGGTAATGATCAAGGTGATGCTGGTGAAAACAATGATAATTTTCAAGACACCACTGATACTCTTGAACCATCAATAAGTCAAACTGGCAACAACTCAGGGGGAGATAATGAAGGGTCAACAAGTCATACTCAACATCATACTGAATGTAACACCCCCAAATTCCCTACCGGAATCTAGGTTGTCACACCTCTTGCGGAATATACAATCACCTGCTCATAATATAATCTACAACAATATTCTTAATAGACTCCACAATTACTCCACGGGTTATAGTCTTAGAACAAGCATTCCATAATTCAAAGGTTAATACAACACGAGTTCATCTACTAGAATTTCTGAATGTTATTACAATTCCAAAATACTAGATAACAAAATACTAAACCACTACTCTTCAGCTTCCACCTTACTTAGATACTACAAGGCCACCGCGCTGAATCAGTAGTTCGTCGCTTTCCCCTTGCCTCGATTGGCCATACTTGAGTTAGCCCTGGATGCCGCTGCTTAACAATATATAAAATAACAAGAATGAGCCAAAGAATGCCCAGCAAGGTTATAACTATCCCCTATTCCCAACAATTCACACAAAATATTACTAAACCGCTCTACAAAAACTTTTCCCCTCATACGGATATATATTTATTTTGAAAAGAGATTTATCTCGGAATTTTAATACCCAAATGATGGAATAAATACATCTCAATAACTTCTCCATATTACTCAACGGTAACATGATAATTGCTCAAACTCCTCAATATAATAATATAATATAATAATTTCTCAGATCGATACCCTAGTTAATCCGAACCACAAAGGCATCGGTTAATAGCTAGAGAATCAATGATTGGACTTTTCCTCGAACGCTGCATCAAGTAATGGATGATCAATCCATTGTCACATCTCAATTTTTCTATCGATAGAAAGGACAGTCGACGTCTCGAACCATCCAATAATATTCCTCATAAGGATGAGTCGACAGACTCGGACCCTCACCCTTAGTTGGGCCGGTGCGTTACTCCGGTCACTTTCATCAATTTATGTGCCGAGCCGGCCCTGTCCCGGTCTCGTACGCACTTTCATCGATTTATGTGCTGAGCCGGCCCTGTCCCGGTCTCTTACGCACTTTCAGTCCAGGATATTAGGTGTCGGAATCTTCGATCACCTTTAACAACAAATAGCTTAGGCGTCACGGTGAAATAACACGTGCACCTTTATTTATTTTGAAACGAATTAATACTCCAATATCGTTCAGAAACAATGAACGATATACACCTCCAATAATTTGGTTCTCCTTCCGAATGAGTGGAGGAAAATATTTATGAAAGATTGTTCTGACTATGAATCCAGAATGAAGGACCCATGTCAGTATATATAAATATATACATAACTCCACCCTTAAATAACAGTAAATATATAGTATGAAGATATTATTAATACGCCTTTATTATCTCCTCTTCGAGTACGAATGAAGTAACTCGATAAATGTCCCACAATACGGACCATCTCATGAACTAAAATAGAACATCTAGCATAATAATATTATTCAAGTAACAGCTCAAAAATAATATATATATATATATATATTGCAAGAAGAAAACATCTCTAAAAGTAATCACCTCGATAGAATAATTTTGTAAATCAACATTGATATTTCTCCGGACAAAGTTGTTTTAAGAAAACATTTTTTTGAAAATAATATTCTTCTAATTAAATAAATCTAATTAGACGAATAAGGTTCATTTAATCAGTAAATGCTACCCAAGTATCTACTTGATTAATAAACGCTAGATTATTGGTGATGTTTCCTTTAGGTTCATTATTGCGAAATTCTTTAAAATCTTTGTCCGGGTTTTTGAAGAAAATCCAACTCCTCACTACTTCGTATTCACATATAACTACCACTACGAACATTTTATACACAAAACATCTCTACTCTGAATGATAGAGTAAGAGTTAGTATACTTGCCTGGTACTCCTGATGCAGTAACGGCTGGTAGCGGGGTCCGACAATCTAAATAAAGTCAAGAAAACATGCTATTAATCCCCTATACAATCCAATAATAGTCCAACACTTAGACACTTAAGTCAATCAAAACAAAGCACTAAGGGGTCCCTCTAGACTCGTCTAAGTCCATGTTATACTTAACCATTTTTAACCCCGTTCTTTACACCAATATGTTGCCTTGATAATTCTTAACAAGTTTCATGTTTTAGTCGACTCGAAATTCCTCTTTTAACTCAGCCAAAGCGGATGGTCAAGTAGCACCTCTAGAGTTGACTTTCCTGAGATTCACTATTCCGTGACTCGCACTCCAACACTTTTAATAAATCACCGGGAATGTATTTAAATACGAAACCACCTCTAAAATCACCTTTGGTATTTGTAATATTTATCATAAAAGTTTCGATTCAAATCTACGGGTCTAGGCAGGGGAATTGTATTTTTGAAGTTCAGTCAACTACGGGTTTTACTATTTGCACCTCTTTCACTAAAATGTTCATAACTCGATAACCGTTAACCCAAATGACGCACCGTTTTCGCGTACACGATCTAGGGAATGTCTAGAAGGTAACTAACTCAAAACTTGGCTCTGGTCAGAAGGCTCATTTTTCGGAATTTTCAAACCAGGGCAGTGGCTATGCAGTGAGTCTTATGGTCTTTCTAAGGGGTTTTCCACTTGCGCAATCTCGGCTTACGCCCTTTTTATAAAATCGAAAAATAATCTTTTTAACTCGAAACCTTCGTACAAACCTTTCTAACTGACCTTAGTATTTATCCTCAAAATATCATACTCTAATTCAATTTTTTTAAGGGTCTCAAACTTAACCTCAAAGTTGATACATTTCTGCGACATGGTTTCTCGAATCGCTTTCACTAAAACGGTCATTACTCACAAACCGTAAACTCTTTTGACACGATTCTTGCGGCCACATAAACTAGAATCCAAAACCTACCCAATATGGTCAGTGGTTGCAATTTAAACATGTTTAAGGACTCGGGTAGCTACTGTCAACATTGTTCAAGAAATTTGGGCATTATAACGGCTCTAAATCGAACATTACCATTTTTGTAACTCCTCAATCAAGCCATACAAGGCAACCCAAACTCTAATATTACACACCAACACTCATACTAGGCCTCTAAGGGCAGTGGTAAGGTCCAATGACCACCACTCAACATATACACCTCAAGACAAAGCTAAACAATCATATAAATTCTTAACATGAACTAATCTTTACACTAGCATCAAAACTTCACCAAAACTCATATATATAAAAGGTAAAGTTGAGGTTTATACCTTTCTTGATACTCTCACAACACTAACAAAGCTCTGTACACCTTATAATAGCCTTGGGTAGTCTTAAGCTTGCTAAATCAACCAAAGAAATCAAAGAAATCAAGATTAGTTTATGAAGGTTACTATTCACCCTCCACTTTGAGGATTTATTTGAAAATGGAAACAAAGGAGTTTGAAGCTAAAACTCTTAGGAGATCATTTATATGAAATATAGGACTTACCATAAAAGTTTCAAGATCAAATGATGGTTGGAAGTTGGATTTTGAAATCTCAAAACTTCAAAAATTCGAAGTGGGTTCTTCAAGGGGAAAAACAGAGCGATTTTCTCGAATTTATTTGACCACACAAACGATCTTCAAAAATTATGAAATTAAATCCACAACTTCATCTTGATGTGCAGAAGCTTCGTGAATTTTTTCATAATTTTTAAATGAGTAGAACTGGGTGAAAAAAAATCGGAAAGATCCCTGCTCTGAAAAATCTGATCTGCTGGAAAATGGGGAAGGAAAGAGAGAAAAGTGTTTGGCTTGCTTGGTTGATATTTTTGGTGTTAGAAATGAATTATTAGGCTTGTAAGTAATGTATATCAGCTGTGCTACTCTTCATATTCTCCTTCCACACAAGTGTCAAGTAATGGGAGAGTTTAGGTGTTTTATTTGCATGGTTTTAACAAGAACACCTCACCTTGTACTATTCTTAATCCACTTGCATCTTGTTTGGTTTCACACTACTTCTATTGATTTGTTGCACTTAATAATCTTTCATGGTATTTAATCTTGTCATGTGTTCAATCTATAATCCAATATTAAATCCAACATTCCTTGTTTATTCTCTCTTTATCTCTGGAAACGTCCTCCCGATTTTCTCAAGTATTCTCTATTCCTCACCTCTAGGGTTTCATCCTCAATCCCATTTTCCTCTCATAATATATATCCCTCCTTGGACTTCTCATATCCAATATCCTCAATTAATAATCCAATTATTATATCCCTGACTCCTCTGTCAAAATTGGAATAAAATAAAGTTTGGATTCTCTGAATTCCGATCGTCTTTACATACACTTATTTACTCCATGGGTCACTAGTACGACTTCGGAATATCCATTCTACGTCTCGTACATAGGTGACATGAAAACTTTTCCTAATCCTCAAAATTATCATTCATCCACCAAATTACTATTCAGGTATGACAACACTATTCACGTATATACCTATTCTTAATAATAAAAGTTTTAATTCTACCGAAAATTTGGGTTCTTACAATCTTCCCTCCTTAAAAGGATTCCGTCCTCGGAATCAACGCAGGTAACAACTAAGGTTAATTGTCTCGTACTCTACTAGTCAATATATTCGCCTTACCCGTACTATGCTTTCTACTTCCAGTTATACATTCTCATATTATAACGCTATTCCATCTCCGATAACCCTCTTATTCCTTAACATGCCTCTATTTTTACACTAACTCATCATTAATCTATGCATTCCCAAAATTTAAGAAACTGTGTACCTGGCGCCTCGTTCCTCTCCTTTAAGCCATCGGCCAATGTCATATTAAAAACTCTAGCGGTTTGTCGGTTGCTATTAACTCCACTGCTTTGTCGCGATGTCGCGGGTCCAGCTGTCGACACTCTACAATCTCTAGAGATGTGGCCCTCCTTTCCACATTTGAAGCAAACCACTCCCCTCCTGGGACAATTCATCTTCTGATGCCCCTCCTGACCACAGTTATAACACTTAACTTGGTTGCAAACTCCCAGATGCTTCTTTCCACACACCTCACAGTCCGGCAGCGGTGGTCCTGACTGCCTAAACTGGCTCCCATTTCCTTGTTGTCCCACTTGTACACTAGCCATACTTTCTGCTGGGTTAAACCCCCCGGACCTCCCAGCCTTAAATCCAGACCTCCTACCATACTGGTTCTGAAATGCTCCACTGGCCTGACTTCCTCCCCAACTCTCCGCTTTTCTCTTCTTCCCTTCATTCTCCTTGGGATCAAAATTACTCCCTGCTTCTACCACTTCTGCCTTGTTCACCACCTTAACATACTCAGTAAGCTCAAAAACAGCTACTCTAGTTTGTATCCACGGTTTCAACCCATGCTGAAACCTCCTCGCCTTCTTCTTGTCGGTATCCACGAAATGTGGTACAAACCTAGCTAGCTCCGTAAACTCCTTCTCATACTCAGCTACTGTCTTATTATTCTATTTCAGCTCCAAAAACTTTATCTCCATCCTGCCCTCCATATGCTCAGGAAAGTACTTCTCCAAAAACAACTCAGTGAATCTCGCCCAGGTTACTACCCCTTCAGGTTCCATTGCTTCCTTAGACTCCCACCAATAATTTGCCTCCTCTTTCAGCAAATAGGTGGCAAAGATCGTCTTCTGCGCATCTTCCACTCCTATAATCTTAAAGGATTTCTCCATCTCTTTCAGCCATGACCTCGCCTCTACTGGTTCACCGAACCCCTTAAACTCAGGTGGTTGGATTGACTTAAAAGCCTTGAAAGCTGCTGCAGTCTGGTTCCCTACATTAGGTCTAGGATCCTGGTGGCCACGGTCTAGGGTTTGCCTCAACAAATCCAAAAGTTGGTTCATTCCTTGCTGGTTCTGGTTGTTATTCTGGTTATCTCCTTGGTTGTTATCTCCTCCTGTATTTCCTCCACCTCCAATTGATTCTTCATCAGGGTTAGCCCCCGCGTTCCTTCTAGGCGGCATTCTCCTATAATAAAAGAAAACTTAATAAATCAGTCGGTTCAATGAAACTACATACTCATGAAACACTTATTTACGAAGCAAACAGTATATACACATGCACATAAATATATATAAATGCATTTGCAACTACACATATATATATCTACGGATCCATATAACTTTTAACTCCTTCAATAATCATGGATACACATTTTTCTCGTCCCAACTGATTCTACTACTGGTCTGGGCCATCATGCCTCTACCCTAACTACCCCTTAAGGTTCTACTACCGAACTTCCATCTCGGTCTCTCGGTTTCTAAAACTCTTGTTCTAAGGTTTATAACCTATCGCTCTGATACCATTACTGTAACACCCCCAAATTCCCTACCGGAATCTAGGTTGTCACACCTCTTGCGGAATATACAATCACCTGCTCATAATATAATCTACAACAATATTCTTAATAGACTCCACAATTACTCCACGGGTTATAGTCTTAGAACAAGCATTCCATAATTCAAAGGTTAATACAACACGAGTTCATCTACTAGAATTTCTGAATGTTATTACAATTCCAAAATACTAGATAACAAAATACTAAACCACTACTCTTTAGCTTCCACCTTACTTAGATACTACAAGGCCACCGCGCTGAATCAGTAGTTCGTCGCTTTCCCCTTGCCTCGATTGGCCATACTTGAGTTAGCCCTGGATGCCGCTGCTTAACAATATATAAAATAACAAGAATGAGCCAAAGAATGCCCAGCAAGGTTATAACTATCCCCTATTCCCAACAATTCACACAAAATATTACTAAACCGCTCTACAAAAACTTTTCCCCTCATACGGATATATATTTATTTTGAAAAGAGATTTATCTCGGAATTTTAATACCCAAATGATGGAATAAATACATCTCAATAACTTCTCCATATTACTCAACGGTAACATGATAATTGCTCAAACTCCTCAATATAATAATATAATATAATAATTTCTCAGATCGATACCCTAGTTAATCCGAACCACCAAGGCATCGGTTAATAGCTAGAGAATCAATGATTGGACTTTTCCTCGAACGCTGCATCAAGTAATGGATGATCAATCCATTGTCACATCTCAATTTTTCTATCGATAGAAAGGACAGTCGACGTCTCGAACCATCCAATAATATTCCTCATAAGGATGAGTCGACAGACTCGGACCCTCACCCTTAGTTGGGCCGGTGCGTTACTCCGGTCACTTTCATCAATTTATGTGCCGAGCCGGCCCTGTCCCGGTCTCGTACGCACTTTCATCGATTTATGTGCTGAGCCGGCCCTGTCCCGGTCTCTTACGCACTTTCAGTCCAGGATATTAGGTGTCGGAATCTTCGATCACCTTTAACAACAAATAGCTTAGGCGTCACGGTGAAATAACACGTGCACCTTTATTTATTTTGAAACGAATTAATACTCCAATATCGTTCAGAAACAATGAACGATATACACCTCCAATAATTTGGTTCTCCTTCCGAATGAGTGGAGGAAAATATTTATGAAAGATTGTTCTGACTATGAATCCAGAATGAAGGACCCATGTCAGTATATATAAATATATACATAACTCCACCCTTAAATAAAAGTAAATATATAGTATGAAGATATTATTAATACGCCTTTATTATCTCCTCTTCGAGTACGAATGAAGTAACTCGATAAATGTCCCACAATACGGACCATCTCATGAACTAAAATAGAACATCTAGCATAATAATATTATTCAAGTAACAGCTCAAAAATAATATATATATATATATATATATATATATATATATATATTGCAAGAAGAAAACATCTCTAAAAGTAATCACCTCGATAGAATAATTTTGTAAATCAACATTGATATTTCTCCGGACAAAGTTGTTTTAAGAAAACATTTTTTTGAAAATAATATTCTTCTAATTAAATAAATCTAATTAGACGAATAAGGTTCATTTAATCAGTAAATGCTACCCAAGTATCTACTTGATTAATAAACGCTAGATTATTGGTGATGTTTCCTTTAGGTTCATTATTGCGAAATTCTTTAAAATCTTTGTCCGGGTTTTTGAAGAAAATCCAACTCCTCACTACTTCGTATTCACATATAACTACCACTACGAACATTTTATACACAAAACATCTCTACTCTGAATGATAGAGTAAGAGTTAGTATACTTGCCTGGTACTCCTGATGCAGTAACGGCTGGTAGCGGGGTCCGACAATCTAAATAAAGTCAAGAAAACATGCTATTAATCCCCTATACAATCCAATAATAGTCCAACACTTAGACACTTAAGTCAATCAAAACAAAGCACTAAGGGGTCCCTCTAGACTCGTCTAAGTCCATGTTATACTTAACCATTTTTAACCCCGTTCTTTACACCAATATGTTGCCTTGATAATTCTTAACAAGTTTCATGTTTTAGTCGACTCGAAATTCCTCTTTTAACTCAGCCAAAGCGGATGGTCAAGTAGCACCTCTAGAGTTGACTTTCCTGAGATTCACTATTCCGTGACTCGCACTCCAACACTTTTAATAAATCACCGGGAATGTATTTAAATACGAAACCACCTCTAAAATCACCTTTGGTATTTGTAATATTTATCATAAAAGTTTCGATTCAAATCTACGGGTCTAGGCAGGGGAATTGTATTTTTGAAGTTCAGTCAACTACGGGTTTTACTATTTGCACCTCTTTCACTAAAATGTTCATAACTCGATAACCGTTAACCCAAATGACGCACCGTTTTCGCGTACACGATCTAGGGAATGTCTAGAAGGTAACTAACTCAAAACTTGGCTCTGGTCAGAAGGCTCATTTTTCGGAATTTTCAAACCAGGGCAGTGGCTATGCAGTGAGTCTTATGGTCTTTCTAAGGGGTTTTCCACTTGCGCAATCTCGGCTTACGCCCTTTTTATAAAATCGAAAAATAATCTTTTTAACTCGAAACCTTCGTACAAACCTTTCTAACTGACCTTAGTATTTATCCTCAAAATATCATACTCTAATTCAATTTTTTTAAGGGTCTCAAACTTAACCTCAAAGTTGATACATTTCTGCGACATGGTTTCTCGAATCGCTTTCACTAAAACGGTCATTACTCACAAACCGTAAACTCTTTTGACACGATTCTTGCGGCCACATAAACTAGAATCCAAAACCTACCCAATATGGTCAGTGGTTGCAATTTAAACATGTTTAAGGACTCGGGTAGCTACTGTCAACATTGTTCAAGAAATTTGGGCATTATAACGGCTCTAAATCGAACATTACCATTTTTGTAACTCCTCAATCAAGCCATACAAGGCAACCCAAACTCTAATATTACACACCAACACTCATACTAGGCCTCTAAGGGCAGTGGTAAGGTCCAATGACCACCACTCAACATATACACCTCAAGACAAAGCTAAACAATCATATAAATTCTTAACATGAACTAATCTTTACACTAGCATCAAAACTTCACCAAAACTCATATATATAAAAGGTAAAGTTGAGGTTTATACCTTTCTTGATACTCTCACAACACTAACAAAGCTCTGTACACCTTATAATAGCCTTGGGTAGTCTTAAGCTTGCTAAATCAACCAAAGAAATCAAAGAAATCAAGATTAGTTTATGAAGGTTACTATTCACCCTCCACTTTGAGGATTTATTTGAAAATGGAAACAAAGGAGTTTGAAGCTAAAACTCTTAGGAGATCATTTATATGAAATATAGGACTTACCATAAAAGTTTCAAAATCAAATGATGGTTGGAAGTTGGATTTTGAAATCTCAAAACTTCAAAAATTCGAAGTGGGTTCTTCAAGGGGAAAAACAGAGCGATTTTCTCGAATTTATTTGACCACACAAACGATCTTCAAAAATTATGAAATTAAATCCACAACTTCATCTTGATGTGCAGAAGCTTCGTGAATTTTTTCATAATTTTTAAATGAGTAGAACTGGGTGAAAAAAAATCGGAAAGATCCCTGCTCTGAAAAATCTGATCTGCTGGAAAATGGGGAAGGAAAGAGAGAAAAGTGTTTGGCTTGCTTGGTTGATATTTTTGGTGTTAGAAATGAATTATTAGGCTTGTAAGTAATGTATATCAGCTGTGCTACTCTTCATATTCTCCTTCCACACAAGTGTCAAGTAATGGGAGAGTTTAGGTGTTTTATTTGCATGGTTTTAACAAGAACACCTCACCTTGTACTATTCTTAATCCACTTGCATCTTGTTTGGTTTCACACTACTTCTATTGATTTGTTGCACTTAATAATCTTGCATGGTATTTAATCTTGTCATGTGTTCAATCTATAATCCAATATTAAATCCAACATTCCTTGTTTATTCTCTCTTTATCTCTGGAAATGTCCTCCCGATTTTCTCAAGTATTCTCTATTCCTCACCTCTAGGGTTTCATCCTCAATCCCATTTTCCTCTCATAATATATATCCCTCCTTGGACTTCTCATATCCAATATCCTCAATTAATAATCCAATTATTATATCCCTGACTCCTCTGTCAAAATTGGAATAAAATAAAGTTTGGATTCTCTGAATTCCGATCGTCTTTACATACACTTATTTACTCCATGGGTCACTAGTACGACTTCGGAATATCCATTCTACGTCTCGTACATAGGTGACATGAAAACTTTTCCTAATCCTCAAAATTATCATTCATCCACCAAATTACTATTCAGGTATGACAACACTATTCACGTATATACCTATTCTTAATAATAAAAGTTTTAATTCTACCGAAAATTTGGGTTCTTACACTGAAGATCAAGGCGAATCGTCAAGATCAATTCTTCCCAGACAAACTGTTTGGAATAGAGCTCATCCTTTTGAGCTGATTCTTGGTGATCCAGATGTTGGTGTGAAAACAAGAAAAGCTTATCAGAATCAATGTAACTATTCTGGGATCCTGTCTGTCATGGAACCTAAGAAAGTAGAAGAAGCTCTATCTGATCCTGATTGGGTGATTGCTATGCAAGATGAACTCAATCAATTTAAGCAACTAGAAGTATGGAAGCTGGTACCCAGACCTAAATATAGAGAAGTGGTGGACACAAGATGGGTATTCAGAAACAAACTAGATGAAGATGGCACTGTGATAAGAAACAAAGCAAGACTGGTAGCTAAAGGTTATTCTCAAGCTGAAGGCATTGATTATGACGAGACCTATGCTCCAGTGGCAAGACTTGAGGCCATCTGAATATTCTTGGCATTTGCATCCTATTCAAGATTCAAAGTTTATCAAATGGATGTCAAGAGTGCCTTTCTGAATGGTAAGCTAGATGAAGAAGTGTATGTAGAACAGCCCCCTGGTTTTGAAGATCAAGATTATTTGGACTATGTCTACTTTCTTTACAAAGCTATCTATGGTCTTAAGCAAGCCCCAAGAAAATGGTATGACACTCTCTCTGAATTTCTATTAGAAAATGGTTTTATAAGAGGTGTCATAGACAAAACGCTCTTCACTAAAAGACATAAGAATGATATAATACTAGTCCAAGTCTATGTGGACGATATTATATTTGGGTCTACTAATGAGCTTCTATGCAAGAAGTTTTCTAAGTTAATGCAGGGTAGGTTTGAAATGAGCATGATGGGAGAACTGAAATTCTTTCTTGGATTATAAATAAGTCAGAGACCAGATGGAATATTTATTTGTCAATCCAAGTACATTAAGGAGCTCCTCAAGAAATATCACATGGAGGAGTGCACATCAGCAAAGACACCATCAACTATAGCTGTCAAAATTGGTTTATGTGAAAGTTCTGCCAAGGTAGATATCACAGGCTATAGAGGTATGATTGGCTCATTGCTTTACCTAACTGCTAGTAGACCAGATATAATGTTTGCAACATGCTTGTGTGCAAGGTTCCAAGCGAACCCTAAAGAAATCCATCTCACTGCTGTCAAAAGAATCTTAAGATATCTAAAGGGTACGCCTAATTTAGGCATCTGGTACCCTAATGAATCTGGTTTTACTTTAATTGGATATACAGATTCTAACTATGCAGGAAGTGTTGTAGACAGGAAAAGTACATATGGGAGTTGTCAATACCTAGGTGGAAGATTGGTATCCTGGTTCAGTAAGAAACAGCAAACAGTTTCCAACTCTACCGCCGAAGCTGAATATATAGCTGCTGGAAGCTGTTGTGCTCAGATCTTATGGATTAGGAATCAATTAATGGACTATGGCATTGTATTGGAAAATATCCCTATTTTATGTGATAATACAAGTACCATAGCAATCGCCAGCAATCCTGTGCAGCACTCAAGGACAAAGCACATTGATATAAGGTATCATTTTATAAGAGAGCATGTAATGAATGGTACAGTGGAACTACTATTTGTAGGCTCTGGAGATCAAACTGCAGATATTTTTACTAAGTCGCTTAATGAATCCTCATTCACTAGAATTGTTAGTGAATTGGGTATGTTAAACAGTCCTAGTAATTAATACTGTTAATATCTGAAATTTGATCTTTAATAATTTTGCAAGTGATTATTCTGTGAATATTTGTTGTTTGAAATCACTTGTATAATTATTTTACCATTTGATTTTCTTGCTTGTTTAGTTATTTTTCACTCTGTTTATTCATATTACTTAATACTTCATACTTCTGTATTTTTAGAATATTTGTAGATATTTATTTCTATTTTAATAATTAATTTATCATATGTTTTGTAATGTTTGTCCTATTAATATTGCTTTGTTTTCGTTAACAGGATAGCATATGGTATTTATAATTATTTTTATTATTTGTTTAAATTTCTATAATATTTTTATTATTTTTATAAGTTAATTGTATATTTTATTGTGTTTTTAATGTTTGTTTAAAGTAAATATGACTTAAAATTAGGAAAAACTATCAATATGACTTAACTTAAAATCGGTATGACTTAAACAGGTTAAGTCTTACCGAGTTTTTGTTAGATTAAGTCATATTCACGAGTCTGTTAATATTTAAGTCTTAACGAGGTTTTTAAATTTAAGTCTTATTCCATTCAAGTCTTAACTAGTTTTGTTTATATTAAGTCTTAGACATTTAAGTCTTACTGAGTATTAACATAATTTTAAGTCCTATTCGTTTTAGTCTTATTGTCTGTAATTAATTTAAGTCTTGTACATATAGGTCTTAATAGAATTAAGTCTTATTTATCAGTATATTATTAAGTCTTACTCTAATATTATTAAGTCTTATTCAGAGTTTTAAGTCTTGTTGAGTTTAAGTCTTATTTTAAATTTAAGTCTTAATCAGTTAATATATATATAAAGCAGGTAACAGTTTTAAGTCTTGTTAGTTATTTTTTTTAAGTCTTATTCGTCTAGTTAGTATATATGTAGTAGTTAGTAGAGTTAAGTCATACTTTGGTTTATGTCATTCTCTCAAGTTAAGTCTTAGAGAACTAAATAGATACATACATATATACACAAACATACCAATCGCTCATGTTCGATTTTCATCTCAAATCTTGCTGATAATCACGAACTAATCACATAACTCGACTCCTTGTCTGATTATCTACGTTTTGAGTGTTTAAAATCGTGTTTTAGTTCGGTTTTTGAAGAATTTTTTGTTCGAAAAACGTTTTTTAAGATCTGTTTTTCTGAAAAACTGAGTTCGATTCTTGCAAAAGTAAAAATATACTTGTGTTTGTGTGTATACAAGGATCATTGTGTGAATTTTTCAGAATTTTTGGAGAAAAGTTAATTATTTCGAATTTTTAATTAATTATTAATTCGAAAAATTAATTTTTAAATCATAATTTTGTAAAATCTGAAATTTTCAAAGAAACTAAATCTTGATTAAAATGGCTGATCGATTTGAAATTATTAAACATAATTTAATCGGTTATTTTGATCCAGAAAAATGTTCAGTTGAACGTTTTCGACCGTGGATTCGTTTTTTAAATGAAAATTCACTGGTTCGCACTGCTTTGAGCTTGGACGCTCCATTGAAAATTGAACCTTTGCGAATCATGTGTACTACTGCTGTCATTTCTAATGATAACAGATCATTTGTCTTCTCTGTATGAGACAATCAGTACACAGTGAATGAAAATACATTAAATACGGTCTTAAATTTTCCAACTGACAATTTCGAAGAGTTACCATCAGATCAAGAATTGATAAATTTTTTGAATGGTGTATTCTATCAAGACAGTCCTGATCAAACTGTCTGGAATAAAAAGAACTTTGTTCAGGAATGGGACTATCTGTTTGACACATTAGCTAGAGTCTTTGCCAATTCTACTAAAGGGAACTTCGGGGTATTACCATCCTTCTTGCAGCATATTGGATATGCAGTTGCACACAACCGAAGAATTAATATTGGTAGACTACTGTGTGTTCCGATGGTTAGAAGAATCATTAATGCAAAGAGGAATTTTGATAATGGACAAAAAGTATCATGTTATTATCCAAGATTCCTGTCATTGATTTTTAATCATCTAGTGGAACTAGAAAACCAAGCCCAATTCCTGAATGGAGAATCACTGGCGTCAGGTAAACCTACTACCAGATTGTTCACTGAGTACAGCAACAAGCCTAAATTCACAAATATACCTGTAGTTGTCACCCAATACATGTCAAACTATATACAACTACTTGTCATTGAACCTGTACCAGAACCTGAACAAAACCCTGAACCACCAGTGGAAAACATACTTGTTGATAATGAAGATCAAGGCAATCAACGAGTTGAACCTGCTCAACAAATTGTTCCTCAGCCAGCTGCACATGCTGTTGAACATCCAGTGCAAGAAACTGCATCTGTCCCTGAACCTGAATTAGATCAACCAATCTTATCAGAGACTGTTGCAGAATCAGCTGACCAGGTATTGCCTTCTGTTCCTCAAACTACTACTTCTCAATCTATTTCTGGAACCCAAGTGGTTGGTAGGTCTGACCAAGGGGTTGTAGCACCACAACCTCTAACCAAGGTCGTAGAGCCAAATACTCAACCAACAAAACTCATATCATTTCACTCCAGAAAGAAATTGCAAGTTAAAAGAAGTCGAATCAGTAGTGGTAGTATGAGTGAACCCACAGCTCTGCCTCTAGAAAAGAAAAGTAGAACTCAAATTGAGGCAACTGTAAGCCCGTCTATATCCTCCCAACAGGATATGGAAGTTGATATGGCCGTTACACAGTTACTAGAATCATCTTCTCAACAGGATGATTCTATTGAAATTCGCCATAGGGTCGTGGCACCTTGTAGTGAGTCAAGCACACCCCTATTACTCACAATGGGGGAAGACATACCTTTAGATGAGTCTCAGGACACACTGCAAGGAGAGCACGTAGAAAATGTGACAGTGCCTACCATAGTTACGGTAGAAGAGTCTTCACAGGCTTTAGAGGTAAATCTTGGTTCTCAGCCAACTTTAATAGAACCATCATCTCCCCTCCCAGGACAAACACTCCTGGCTCCCTCAAGGGATTTTCCACTCGCAGTTTCGACTGGAGAAAGTGGAAGGCAACTTGATCAATCTACTACTGAAGCAATTCAGTCAACAATTTCAAATGTTCAAGTAGATTTGATTAAGGACAGGGATTTGCGAACTCCCATTGCACCACCACTGACCTTCCCAGAGGAGGCTAGGGTGATTTTAACTGCAGGTACAAATCTGGAAGCAGCTAAGGAATCTGAGAGGAGTGATGTGAGGAATACCATAAAATTGAGTGAAACACATGCACTTCAGGTGAGTGGATCTCAAAGTGAACGTCAGGTGAGCGCACACACTGACACATGCACTCTCTCACTATTAGAAAAGATAGCTGCTTTAGAGAAAGAACTTGCAGTCAGCAAGGCTGAAACAGAAATCCTTAGAGCACAAGTGGGTGAGCGATCTTCTTCATCCACCTCTGTCAACAGTCAGCTTGCTGGAATCAAGAAGGAAATAAACTACTTAAAGACATCTTTCACCAAGAAGATAGATTCTCTCGAACTCTCTCATGAAAAGGCACTTGATGACTCTGGTGATATTACTGTTGCTCAAGACATGTTAATTTCTGAGATTTCCATGAAAGTTGACACTCTACAGTCAGATGTACAGCACAATCAGGAATCTACTGATTCTCGTCTGGACCAGATCGAAAAGCAAAATGCACACCAGGCTAAAGGGTTAAGACATCTGTTTAATCTTGTCAGTCAAAGTCGCAAACCTACAAATAAAGAAATTGAATCCTTTTAAGTAAGGGTGGTGGTGATGATGAACAAGATCCTGAAGCTGGGGCAACTGACAAATCTGTAGAGGATTCCTCAACTAAGGGGGAGAAATCAAAGGGGTCACAAGATAAAACTAAAGAAAGAGAGGGAGACGAGGGAAAATCTGGAAAATCTGACCAAAGTGAAGATAGGAGAGATAAGAGGAAGAAAGTAGTTGAAGAAACTGAAGAAGAAATTCAAGACAAGAACACAGGTTATTATTACACGGGTGAACCGGATAACTTCGATGTTTTTGCTGATCTTGAATTCCCTGATCAAGGTGAAGAACTTCCTGAACCTGATCTTAGTCACTGGGAAGATGAAGGACCAGTGACATCTGAATATGAAGCTCAACAAGCAGAGAAAGAATCTGAAGAATTATTTGCTCAGAGGGAAGCTAATTTGCTAATGAGAGAAGAAAAGCTTCAAAAGTCATTAGAGCAAATTGCACGAAATGAAGAACTTCAGAAAGCTGAACAGCAAGCATTACAACGATTACATGCTATAAATGTTGAGAAGAGAAAGACATATATCAGACTAAAGAGCGGTGACAAATGGGAACGTGCTCAAAAAGCAATTGATTCACCTCAGAGTTCTGATTATGAAGATCGTCGTCTTGGACAAATTCTCGAGGAATTCAAACTTGCAAATCCAATTCATGATATGTATATAAGGGCCTTAAAGGTAGAAGTCATCAGGATAACTACTGCATTTGAACCCAAATCTGATGAGCTTGTAATATTTGTGGATTGTCATAATGTTGGAACTTTCAGAGTATCTATTCAGTTCTTTTATGACAGATCGCTGACAGAGATTTGGGTACTTAGGCCTAAGGTAAGAACATGTTTACAAATGCCACTTGGCATCGTTTTACTCATGAGATTCATATTAACAAACGTCGAGCTCATTTCATTAATAAAAAAATTAACCAATTATATGATGATAATTCAGTATTCAAGAACAATTTTGGAAATGATTCCAGTAGCATTTCTGATAAAATAGTCGCAAATTCTCTTCTCATTCATGGTGAAGGCACTGGCCTCAAAGTTTATTACAACATCATATTGATTTATATAATGAAAGGCATATGACTCAGCCTATTTGTAGTTAGAGGATCCTAATCAACTTAAACCAAATTGTAATAAGTAAATATACATATGAACTGTCACAGGAATCTCAAGAAGTATTATCTGTCAGAAGAAAGAAGAAAAGTCAATCTATAGTTTTGATGTCATACATTGGAAGACGATTCAGTTATCTGATCAAGCCCCAGTACAGCATTGAAGTGAATGGATTCATTTGAACAGTGACAGAGATTTTTCGAGTGATAGTTTGAAGGTCAGTTACAGTACAAGAGAACTGAGAGAAGAAATAAACCACAACCTAAAGTCAAAAGTGAAGAAGCATCGTTGAAGTTAGTCGTTCATGAACCAGACAGTACATCGAACGTCAACACAAATCAGTGGTAATTCTTTACTACCTTCAGTGGTTTGTAAGAATTAGATTAATTAATTATTGATTTAATTAAATTCATTTATAATTGATATAAATCATTTAGTTGATTTAATTAATTGAATTAATTCTAGAAGAATTAATTAATTTATTAAATTAATTATTGTATCAATTAAATATGAATTAGTTAATCATTAATTAATTAAATGGATCAATATGACTTAAAGAAAGAAGATTGGATTATGTCTTGGAGAAGAAAAATTCGGTATGACCTAAATTTAAGTCATACCGACAGTATTCAGGATTATGTCTTACCAAGCCATTCAAGATTATGTCTTACCGACCTGATTAAGTCATACCGACCTCTGCCAGCAGTTTTAAGTCGTACCGAACTTCTGTTAAGTCATACCGACAAGTTTTATGTCTTAATGGAGGTTTGTGTAAGTCTTAATGAAGAAAAATCAAGTCTTGGTAGCAGTTTAAGTCATGCTGGAGCAGCTAAATATCCTACAGAAAGCCAGCAAGACCTGTTACTGATATAAAAGAACAGAACAGAGCAGATTAGGTCATACCCAAGAAACACAGCAGAAAACATCATATCCATAACAGATTTCTCTCTCAAGAACATCAAGAACACCAAAGCATAAACAATTCCCAGAAATTCAAGTTCTTCATCTTTGTAATATTCTATCCGCTAGAACTTGTTTATTTGTGATTCTTGTACTACTAACGAATTAAGTTTCCTAGTTCTTATCTTGATTATTATTAACTAAATTAGAAAAGTTCATGTCGAATTTTCTAATTAGTTATTAACATCTTGATAAGTTGTTATACTGATTTTGTAACACCACATCAAGTTAATATACAGTTATATTCAACTTGAAAAATTGTGTTAAATAATTCCGCACATAAATTTGTCTTTATCAAATTTTATTTAAAGGACAAATTTCGATAAAAAGGTAAAGATTGTATTCAACCCCCCCTTCTAAAATCTTATCGGACCTAACATATAACAAATCCCTAATTCTCAATAATGGAAATTAAAATAATAATGAAACTCTTATTTTTTGACTAACAATAAGATTAAATATAAGTCTCTATTTTTCCCATAATAATATATCATAATATATGTCAACAATTTCTCTTTTATTAATTATTACTGGACCAGAAGAATGAATATCTTTCTCTTTTGTTTTTCTTCAGGCCACTCAACGAATGGCCGAATCTTATTTGGTTCGGAGCTGTGTCGTTATGGGCTTCATCTTTTGCCTTTTGGGCTTCAACTTTTAGGAACCTTAAGTTCTTATCGAGTGTGCCAAATGGTTACCTAGACTGGCCGACCCATTTAGCTCTCTTTTACAAGGCTTGTAAAATAACATGGCGTGTCACGTTAAGTAATACTAGAAAGTAGAAACCAAACATATTTCATATAGATTCGACAATGTTGTACACGGTATGATAATACGTCACGAAAATGAAATGATAATATCGAGTTTGTGTTTGTCTTTATGCTACACGAACACGAAAGTATATGAACAAAAAATTATACGAATTTTTAAACTGTCAATTTTGTGTTTAACCATTGGTAAAAGAAACGAAACGAAAATATACAAAATAAATAAATATTATAAAATTATGTAAATACATATCATAAATAAAATATATATATATATATATATATATATATATATATATAGCTTTTATAAAGAAAAAACAGAAAATAGTTCAAATTTAAGTTTAAGAAATTTTGACCACACTTAACTCGTTATGACATATTAACTTAAAACTCAACAAGTAAAAATTTAATTGAAAAATTTAATATTTAAATAAAAAATTATGTATATTTATATTTTAATTTGAAATTACACGAAATACGACACGAATCCTTAACGAATTTTGTTTGGGTTTAACCTTTATATACACGAAACATGAAAGTAAATGAAATAAATGAATTGACAGCTCTAAATTATTTCAGATCTAACACTCCCTTCGTCCTCCCCATTCATTTTTTACACTTTTGTTTATATCGATTTTCCTTTCAACTGTTTACATTTCTAAAATTTCCAAAAATAGTAAAGAATTTATAATCTAAAAACTTATTACTGTATCTACTACTAGGTCTGGCAATTTTGGACCCGATACACGAACCCGACACGAACCTAACCCGCATGGGTCGGTTTCGGGTTTATATTTTTCAGGTTCGGGTCGGTTTCGGGTTGACCCTAACTTGACCCGAAAAAATCGGGTTGGGTTCGGGAAACCCGAAACTGACCCAAATATATATATATATATATATATATATATATATATATATATATATATATATATATATATATATATATATATATATTTTTAATATATATATATATTATTTTTAATATATATTATTTTTAAACTTTTAAAAAATTAAATTTTCGGGTCGGGTTACCCGAAACCCACCCGAAACCCATTCGTGTTGGGTTCGAGTTGAGCACCTGAACCCATTAAATTTTCGGGTCGGGTTCGGGTTGGGTCAAATTTACGACCTGATTCTGCTGATCCGACACGAACCCGACCCGAAACCCGAAATTGTCAGCCCTATCTACTACTACATTTCACCACATTACTCATTTTAGAGCATTAGCATCGGGGTCCCTATCCCCAAAAACTTACTAAAAATAGTAAATCACCAAACAAAAATAGTAAATCCCCAAAATTACCAAAAATGTTCTACATTCCATTCCCCATTTTCTATCCCCATGTCCCTATATTCTTTCTTTTATTACTTCTTTCTCTCACTTCTCTTCACAACTTTAACCACTATCTATTATTTTATCATTTCTCACTCTTCTTACATAATAAAGTTGTATAAAGTATAAAATGGGGGATGAATAGTAAATCCCCAAATATGGGGGTTTGATTTCAATTCCTAAAACTATACCCTATTTTGGTGTTCCAGATGTGGAAGCCATTTTAACAAAATCTAACGTTTTTCCTTAAATTATTGGGATGGGGATGGGGGATGGAATAAGAATGCTCTTATACATCAAATATTGATTGGTCCTTTTACTTTACTCACTTTTCTTACTTTTCTCTACTATTTTATACATTTTAAATTTATATCTTTTTTTAACTCAAATTTATATCTTTATATTATGTTTTCTTAATGCTAAAATATTTAGTGAAGAAGTAGCTCGAGATTTTTCATAAAATTCGATACGTAAATTCCGGTAGCAATAAATTGTTATGATTCAACTGGGCCAGAGTGAAGGACCGTAGGAGTCGGCCCACAACAAAATGTTGAGACTTATATAACACCCCCCGGCACCCCCCCCCCTCCTCTTTTTATATGTTGTGTGTGTTCCAAATCCCTATTATACTGCTGCAGATTTCAGGACTTCAATTCCAATTGTACTGTAAAGATTTGTTCCAGGTTTTTCAATCACAGTCTCATTACAACTTGATATTACCCAATAGTTTATGACTGGTTCACTAGCATTACAGGCTGTGAAGCTTCTCATTAAGATAATTAGTTAACTTATCCGCGATTTGCGCGGTTCATTGACTTTTATTTTAAAAATTATAAATAATTAAATTTTATTTGTATTATTATAAAAAAAAAACGCTATTGAAGAGTTTTTTTTATGAAAATTGTTTCAAAAAAATTATGTATTATTAGTTTCAAGAATATTCTCATTATATATCTAAAAATTTATTAATTCAAACAAAAATTATAAATCTTGACAAAAAAAAACAAAACAAAAATTATAAATATGAAAAATTGCAATTACAATATATGCGTAATTTTACGATAAAAGATTATATATATCAAATATAATTAAATAATATCCTTTAAAGTCGACGCCCCCTTCATAACACACATGCTTAGTAATATTTTAAGAATTGATTAATTAGAATATTAATTTATTTCGAAACAGTGATTAAAATAACGTATATCTATATCTTTTTTCAATTTAACCGGTCCAGAAAAAAGTCAAATTTCAATTTAATTGAGTTTATCACAACTCGTATGTAATATGTTCATGTGCAAAAATAAAACCTATCGATAATATTTGTATATGAATTCTACATGTTGATCAAAAAATCTATATATAATCGTAACTTATCACGATTCATTCACGACCATTAACAAAAAAATTCTCAAAATTTAAGATTGTTTGCCTAAAATCTCCTGAAATGAATTTTCGATTTAATCGGTCCAGAAAAGAGTTAAATTTCAGTTTAATCGAGTTTATCACAACTCGTATGTAATTTGTTCATGTACAAAAATACTTATCACGATCACTAACAAAAAAATTCTCCAAAATTTAAGATTGTTTGCCTAAAATCTCCTGAAATGAAATTACAATGATTTTGAATAGAAGATAAATATAACACAATATAAATAATTAAATCATCATTCCACTTAAAAATAATCTTATTTTTGGATAGATTATTATTATGATTTTCTATTAAAATATTATAATACTCAAATAAGTTTGCTATAGATAAAATAAAATAAATTTAATTTATATATATTCAATAGATGTAATTAATGACTAATTAAGATGCTATTAAATACATAAAAAATGCTTTTATAAAAAAATAAAATTGTAATGTATATGAGTAATTAAGATGCTATTAATTGTATAATTTATTTTAATGAAAATTTCAAAAATTGGAAATGCAAGAAAAATATTTTAGAAGTTTTTGAGGACACTCCGATCCGATCTCCTAGCATTATAATATATATAGATAGATATGAAAGCTCTTCTGATTGTCAAAAAGATACAAAGCATACAAAGAATGCACAATGCAGCATATTCGTTATATGAAAAAAAAAACACTGAACAAAGAGCAAAGCTTAAATAAATAGTATCATTATCCCTTCTGAAAATATGTTTTGTTTTCCATGTCCCAGCTTTTGCCAATTCCACCAATATGCTACGGACAAGAAAATGATTAGCAAAGCTATTTCATGGGGTCTTGAGTATTGGGACAGTGATGTGAGGAGGAGTCAAACATCTTGCTTTCTAGTTTCTCCACATAAAAAGCAACACAAAATTCCCCTTCCGCAACAAAGTGAAGTCTAGCTAGCATTTAATTTTTTTTTTAAAGCTGAATAAGTTATAGTATCTTTTACTTGAAACGAAAGACCTAATAGAATAATAGTTGATCAATGTCCATTAGTTAATTTTTTTTTAAATAATGGTATTGAGGAAAAAAAGAGCAAAATATACATTAATTCTAGCCGATTCTTCTTTTTCAAAGGGGATATATGGTTCAATTTTAAAATTTAGTGCACCTACATATTAGCCTGTCAACGGATAGAATTTGGATCGGATCAACCTAAATCCATATCCGAATTCGTTAAAAATTTTCGAATTTGGATTGGATCAGGAGTCAAAATATTTTTTAGATCGATGCATATCCAATCCGTTAGAATTTCGGGTTATCGGATCAGAACAATTTAAAAAAAATTTCAATTCATCTCTTTTCACCGATTAGCTTAGTTCACATTTTTAAGACGTTCATTTCGTCAACACGGAAAACGTTCTGATTAACGTTGATGGTACAGTATGTGCAGGTGCCAAGGTTTTGGGGAAGTTATGAAACAAAAAAATTTCTAACCACTATTTATATTAATTTTTGTGCTATTCATGTTACGTAATTTTTATCTTCCTTTTAAAAAAAATTAAAGATAATTTCGATCTTCTGTACTTTATAAAAACATATGACTTTTTATTGAAACTTGAGACACAACATATAATGAGAATGTTTCCGTAAAGACCAACTAGCTCTAATATTTTTTTTCTTTTTGTATAATCTTTTTGCATACTATTAGGATAGAGCTCGGATCGGTTCGGTGCGGTTTTTGGATAAAACCACAATCGGAACCATTAAAATTGGATTTCAAAAATCAAATATCTCAACCATAACTGAAATCACAGCTCGATTTAGATTTCAAAAACCTTGATTCGATTTTCAATGGTTCGATTTTGGTTAATAAATTCGCACAAATGAAAATAAAAATTTTACTAAAAATTAAATCACTAGATCATAAAAATCTATAGTTACAACTATGATTTTTATCGTTTAGACCAACTATAATTACAACTAAGGCTGAATAATTTTCTAATAGTGTATTTAGATCGTAAATCGTGATAGATGCGGTCTAGAAATCAATTATAATTATAATTAAATTACAGGTTCTAAACAGTGATCCTCGAATTGCTCCTTCGGTGTTTGGTACTAAAATTGAAGACCAAATTCATTGGAAGTATGTTCATCGATAATTAGTTTGAAGACCAGATTTCAATAGTAGTAGTGGGAATTGTATAAGTGAGAATTTATATCAATGGTTGTATTATGTCTAATCTTATGACTTATTTTAATAAAATCTTTGCATATCAAATGAAAAAAATCATAAAAATCTAATGCATTAATTCTCCAAAAATAAAAATTACAACGGTTGCTGTAACTGAATGCAGTTCCAGTGCACATACATGAAACATCAGTTTAGACAAAAAAACTCAACATAATCCCAACTGGCTAACATTAATCTATCTTACTTTGTTTGTGTTGTATATATGGCATGCTCAATATTTTAAGATAGTTTCAGAACTCTAACAAGTAACAAGTATGATGTGGACATGCAGAATTTTGTTGACTTTTCTGGAAGGTTTGATTTATTTGGATATATATTAATTAGATTTTAATATTTTATTGTAAGAGGCAATTAGTAATTTCAAAAAAGGATTTGATGAGAATGAGAAAAAAATTCAGATTTATTGACTACATTTGCACGAATTATTGTTTGGGCCATAGAGTTTTAGAAGTCAGATTTGGGCGATTTAACAATCTACGTAAACATAATTGAATTTTCTGTCATTCTAGATGGGTACAAGTATCAAAAGACAACTGAAAAGCCCAATAACATTTAGTATCCAAAAAATAAATGGTAAAATTTGTAGTATTTAAATATTTTTAATCCCTAAATAATAAGTTAATTATAAAGCGTAATTAATGAAGATTTTTCCGGACCAAATAAAGCTAAAATATATTAATGCATTAAAAAACCAATCTTATTCTTCAATTATAAAAAAATACATTCTAAATCTGGGGTTTGTAACCGATGTTGCGATACTCTATAAAATCAAAATTAGAAAAAAATCAAGATATTAATTGAAATTTTAATAAATATATTATATAATTTTAGATAATAAAATCATTATATGGATGTATAAAATAAGGCTTATCCTCTGTTGTCCCGGATCCTATTAAAAGATAATGATAATATCGTCATTTCAACACATCTTTTATAGTAGTAGGAAATTAATTGTTTTTGTCTCTTTATACGATTGAGTATATACTAACTACTGTAATTGTGTGTTACCGTACGTGTTATGCAAGCATATTGTGTATATTGTAATTTCTGCTGGTTCCTCTTTAATGCAGCAACAACTAATTGTGTTGAAATAGCAACATACCTAAACAAAGTTTTATTATATATCCAGAATAGAGCACGTCAATGTCAAATGCCATGATCTTGAATTTTTTAAAGTGTTTTCAACTTGAAGTTTTAAATTCTTATAGAATTACATTGATGCATATGGTTTAATTGTTTAGGCTCTTATTGGTTTCAAAATAAAACAGATTAGTTCAGTAAGTCGTGTTTTGAAATGACGTTATAAAAGGTGAGGAAGAAGCTTTATGCAAAATTCATGAGTTCTTAATGGATAATGGTTGGTGGGAAAGATCGAATAATTTAAGCTTAAGAAAGATGGGTAAAATGTGGAATCTAGAATATCAAAAGAAGTTGAGAGCAGAGGAAGAAGATACGGTTAATTAAAAGATAATGATAATATCGTCATTTCAACACATCTTTTATAGTAGTAGGAAATTAATTGTTTTTGTCTCTTTATACGATTGAGTATATACTAATTACTGTAATTGTGTGTTACCGTACGTGTTATGCAAGCATACTGTGTATATTGTAATTTCTGCTGGTTCCTCTTTAATGCAGCAACAACAACTAATTGTGTTGAAATAGCAACATACCTAAACTAGTTTTATTATATATCCAGAATAGAGCACGTCAATGTCAAATGCCATGATCCTCTTTGTTTTTTGGTTTTATTATATATTTTGGAATTTATGTTTGGTTTTATTATTTTCTGAAAATTATGATGATGTCATGATCTTGAAATTTTTAAAATGTTCTCAACTTGAAGTTTTAAATTCTTATAAAATTAAATTGATGCATATGGTTTAATTGTTTAGGCTCTTATTGGTTTTAAAATAAAACAGACTAGTTCATTAAGTCGCGTTTTGCAACGACGTTATAATATTTTTCTAAAAACAATTTGAAAACGGTTTAAAAGGTGAGGAAGAAGCTTTATGCAAAATTCATGAGTTCTTAATGGATAATGGTTGGTGAGAAAGATCCAATAATTTAAGCTCAAGAAAGATGGGTAAAAAGTGGAATCTAGAATATCAAAAGAAGTTAAGAGAAGAGGAAGCCCGAATGTCATTAATGGTGATGAATAGAGAAATGGAGGGCATTAGAATGGCGTTAAACCAAATTCACTATGGCTCTCTAATGGAAAGGAGAAAGATCATGGAAATTAAGGAGACAAAAGAAAGATGTGAGGAATTGGTCATCTCAAGACAGAAAAGGCTAGATGGGTCAAATGAAGGAAAGAAAGCGGAGCAAGAAAAATGTTATTATCTTA
Organism: Saposhnikovia divaricata; assembly: GCA_036435485.1. NCBI lineage: Eukaryota > Viridiplantae > Streptophyta > Magnoliopsida > Apiales > Apiaceae > Saposhnikovia > Saposhnikovia divaricata. The sequence goes on from CM071595.1 coordinate 155,569,547, forward strand.
ATCATGCAACTTATTATCTTAATCATGCAACTTAGGAACAACATTCCCATTACTTCTATAATCTAAGAAAAATGTTAGGAAACTAAATAAAAATTTTAAAAAAGTATCCAAAATTATATGTATTTTTTTATCATTAGGTAATAAAATAATTAATGTGATGGAATTCGCGTGCATTCGTATGAATCCCGCAATCGAAATTTTCCATTTTATCAAGTCATACATGACACATCATTTTGCAAACATTTTTGAAGAATTTTTGTGATTTACTCACATTAGTACATTACTCCTAGTTTCATCCACAGTACCTAATTAAGTCATTTGGTATTTTTTTTATTAAGAGTAATACTATATAGCACGAAAAAGATCTCAAAAATGTTTTCAAATGTCACTTGGCATCGTTTTATTCATGAGATTCATATTAACAAACGTGGAGCTCATTTCATTAATAAAAAATTAACCAATTATATGATGATAATTCAGTATTCGAGAACAATTTTGGAAATGCTTCCAGTAGCATTTCTGATAAAATTGTCGTAAATTCTCTTCTCATTCATGGTGAAGGCACTCGCCTCAATGTTTATTACAACATCATATTGATTTATATAACAAATCCCTAATTTTCAATAATGGAAATTAACATAATAACGAAACACTTCGTTTTTAACTAACAATAATATTAAAGGTAAGTCTCTATTTTTTCCATAATAATATATCATAATATATGTCAAAAATTTCTCTTTTATTAATTATTACTGGACCAAAAGAATGAATATCTTTCTCTTTTGTTTTTTTTCAGGCCACTCAACAAATGGCCGAATCTTATTTGGTTCGGAGCTGTGTTGTTATGGGCTTCGTCTTTTGCCTTTTGGGCTTCAACTTTTAGGAACCTTAAGTTCTTATCGAGTGTGCCAAATTGTTACCTAGATTGGCCGACCCACTTAGCTCTCTTTTACAAGGCTTGTAAAATAACATGGCCTGTCACGTTAAGTAATACTAGAAAGTAGAAACCAATTAACCAAACATATTTCAAAGATTCGACAATGTTGTACACGGTATGATAATACGTCACGAAAATGAAATGATAATATCGAGTTTGTGTTTGTCTTTATACTACATGAACACAAAAGTACATGAACAAAAAATTATACTAATTTTTAAACTGTCAATTTTGTGTTTAGCCATTGATAAAAGAAACGAAATGAAAATATACAAAATAAATAAATATTATAAAATTAAGTAAATACATATCATAAATAAAACTTATATATATATAGCTTTTATAAAGAAAAAACAGAAAATAGTTCAAATTTAAGTTTAAGAAATTTTGATCACACTTAACTCGTTATGACGTATTAACTTAAAACTCAATTAGTAAAAATTTAATCAAAAAATTTAATATTTAAATAAAAAAATTATGTATATTTATATTTTTATTTGAAATTACACGAAATATGACACGAACACGACATGAATCCTTAACGAATTGTGTTTGGGTTTAACCTTCATATACACGAAACATGAAAGTAAACGAAATAAATGAATTGACAGCTCTAAATTATTTCAGATCTAACACTCCCTTCGTCCTTCCCATTCATTTTTTACACTTTTGTTTATATGGATTTTCCTTTCAACTGTTTACATTTCTAAAATTTCCAAATATAGTAAAGAATTTATAATATAAAAACTTATTACTATATCTACTACATTTCACCACTTTACTCATTTTATACATCAAATATTGATTGGTCCTACTATTTTACTCACTTTTCTTACTTTTATCTACTATTTTATACATTTTAAATTTATATCTTTATATTATGTTTTCTTTATGCAAAATATTTAGTGAAGAAGTAGCTCGAGATTTTTCATAAAATTCGATACGTACATTTCGGTAGCAATAAATTGTAATGATTCAACTAGGCCAAAGTGAAGGACCGTAGGAGTCGGCCCACAACAAGAATGTTGAGACTTATACAATGTTGGGTATATTTAACTAAACAACGCAACAATGGGACAATTATATTACAATTAACAAGAACAGACAATTAACCAAATAACGAAACAAACACGATGGCAAAACAAAATATATAATTAAATACTGTAAAAATCAAAAGAAATGAGAAAATACTTAGCTCTAACAGAAGCTTTAAAACTCTGACAGAACAGAACAGCTAAGTCGCCAAGGCTTCGAAAAGTCTTGACTGTTCTTGAAGAGATTATTGCCCCACTTACCCTGTGATGGGTTGCAGCAATATCGCTTCCAGGATAAAACAGCTCAGATCAATCCGGTCACAGACACGGCAGAGATCAACAGCGACTAGCACATTAGTTCGCCCAAAAAACCTATGCAACTTATAAATGAATACAAGGTAGGCACTTGAGATTACTACCTAAAACTCAAGTAGACCCTTCTATATATAGGCAAATCAAGTTGCTAAGTTCAAATTCTTCTCGATGTGGTATTATAAGAAATATCACATTTCAACTAGTAACTTTGCCTACATATAATTATGGATTACACTAAGAAAATGTCTTAGATCCAAACATGAAAGTTTAAGTCCTCATATCAAGGAACAACTTCCATAAGTTAGTTTCCGGAAATTACATCAAGAGCACATCTAAAAAAATGCCTCAAACTTTCCATTTTCTAACAATCCCCCACGAATCCATATAGTAATGCATATCAGATTCTACTCATGACTTGCTTTTCAGAGTCGGTACCCTTTCGGGTTTGAACCCTCCTAAGTCCTCTACTTCAATGGCTATCGGATATAGATGGAATGTTTCACCTTGAATCTTTATCCGTTTGGTGTAACCACACTCCATAGACGACGATAAGTCAAAGGCTATGGTGCTAATCTACGTCTTTGAGATGTTAATGGACATGTCTCGATCCTGTTTGTTGAATGCTTTAAGGAATAACCCTTTCCTCTAATTGCGACCACACAATTACATTCACTTAGTTGGACATCTCCAGAGATGTACTGCTAGCATCTCGTCATATGACTTAACCCCATTCAGAGTTCAAATAATTCTTGCTATTCTTGCAGTTACAGTACCTTTTAGGTTTACAGGGGATAGACTCCAAATACGTGAGTATCAATCTATGTAGTTAAAGGTACAACCAATTCACCCTTACAACTTGTTATTACCACATTGAATACACTTTCGAGAGATCTCCTCTCATGTGTATTGGGTTCCCGCTGTAGATGAATCATGATGGGCTATCAGTCCCATCCCCAACCTTGACTTAAGGACCACTGCAGGTTCTAGTCCTTTAATCAAAAGATCAGCTATATTATTCTGAGTTCCTATGAACTCTATAGCTATAATCCTATCTGACATTAAACCCCTTATAGACTTTAGTCTAACTTGGATGTGCCTCTTTGTTTTAGCATTATACTTTTTACTGCTAAACTTGTCAATAGTTGTTCAACTATCACAATGAATAGCAATCGCAAGAAACGGTCTACTTACTACAGGTATTGCGGACATTGTTCCATGTAACCATTCAGCCTCCGTCCCCGTGGCATCAAACGCACACAACTCAGCCTCAAAAGTAGACCGAGTTACTATAGTCTCTTTGGTCGACTTACAGGATATTGCTCCACCTGCCAAGGTGAACAAGTATCCAGTCACTCCATTGGAACCAGACTTCTTAGCTATCCAACTTGCATCACTGTACCCCTCAAGTACACCAGGAAATCTCCTATAGTGTAAACTAAGGTACATTGTGCCTTTCAGATATCTAAGTACTCTATCAAGAGCATCCCAATGAGTTCTGTTTGGACAGCTTGTATATCTAGCCAACTTAGACACAGAGTATGAAATATCTGGTCTAGTACAGTTAGCAAGATACTACAAGCTCCCTGTAATCTGAGAATACCTTAACTGAGACACAGGTACTCCTGAAGTATTCTTGACAAGGGCAACTTTAGGATCACAGGGTGTACTAGTGATTCTACACTGTGAATAACCATATTTCTCAATTATAGATTTCTCTATATAATGAGACTGTGATAAAGTTATTCCCTCAGCTGACTGAGTCAGCTTGAGACCAAGAATCACACTAGGCTCACCCATATCCTTCATTTCAAAATGCCTTTTCAAGAAAGCTTTTGTCTCGTTAATAATCTCAATATAGGTTCCAAACAGTAATATGTCATCCACATATAGGCACAAGATGACACACTCACTACCTTTAACTTTGGTGTAGACACACTTCTCGCTTTCATTAATAACATAACTGAACGGCAATACAGTTTCATCAAACATTTTATGCCAATCCCTGGGAGTTTGTTTCAAGCCATAGATGGACTTGATCAACTTACATACTTTCCATTCATTCCCTGATGCAATAAATCCCTCAAGCTGATCCATATAAATCTCTCTTCAAGTTCACCATGAAGAAAAGCTGTCTTTACATCCATCTGATGGATGATAAGACCATGGACGGATGCCAATGCTATAAGCATTCAGATTGTTGTCATCCTAGCAACTGGAGATTACGTATCAAAGTAATCAATGTGTTAACTCGAATAACTTGTAGAATGGGGGTTGAATACAAGTTATATAATCGTGTCTGATTTTTGCTTGATTAGATGAACAAGAACAAACGAATGAATCAAACTTTGTTTGTATTAAAATAAATCAAATACAAACTCTACCAAAGATGTACAATACCTTTAGCAGCTGCTGACAATACAAATTTCTCTCTCTGTTTATTTTGAACTCTCGAATACAAACCTTATACAGATCTTCACACGATATGCACTCTATAATTCACAATTCGCTATTCGCTCTTTTTACAATAATATAGAGAGAGTATTTATAATGCTACCTATCAACTAATAACAGGATTATAATCTATCTATGACAATGTTCTACCGTCCAGTTGATAGCTTCCATCAATAGAGAATTCGTTTCCTTCACGATGTCTTCTTGCTTGTTTTTCAAAACAATGATCCTGTTTTATAGCACTTGCCAGTTTTTGTAGCATCCATAATGACATCATCAGTAACACGACTGATATCAGGATTTCCCATTGCATCAGGATCTGATCATCCATCAGTATTTGATCAGGATCTGACTTGCTGTATCAGGATCTGCTCTTAGTTCCTGAAATGTAGTCTCTGACGCACTATTCGTGACTAACCTCCACAGATTACTGTCTAACACATATATCCTATACAAAGTGCTAAATCCTTTATAAGATCAGGATATACAAGAAGTATTAGCAAAATTCTATTCTTAACATCACAACTCATGAATTATTCCTAACAATCTCCCCCTATTTATGCTTTAGAATCTGAAGCATAAATCTAAGTTGTAGATGTCAAAACATATAACAATACAACCAGAATAGAATTTATGAATTTAAGATCATGAAGTTAATTACCTCCTTCTTCAGATGTAGATATGTATCTAGTACTTAGAAGAAAGAATTCAACTATTTGATGCTTCTTTTACTTTACCACTTCCATGATGAAATTTACCAACTCTGTCACCCTTAATTCTGCTCCCAGTCTGTTTATCTCTCCCAGTCTATTGTTGTTGTTGTTTCTGAATTGTCTTTATCTCCCCCTTTTTGACATCAGCAACATTAATACCAAGAGATTCAGTAACAGAACAAATGAGATTCATCAAAACTGCTTGATTGTCCATAATAGTGACTTGGTTATTTTCAAGAATTTGAAGTCTCAATTGAATATCACTTTGAGATTTCTGAATGTCCTTAAGAAGTTCAGAATTGACTTCAATGTTTGAAGTGCTTATTGTATCTTCAGATTCAGATGTAGAAAGAACTTTATCTTCAAGTCTTGTAGAAGAAGTTGCCTGTTTAGAATGATATTCAAGTAATAATACTTGAGTAGAAGTACAAACATCTTCATCTCTCTGATCTGGAGCTGAAGTATAATCATCCTTTCCTTCACCAGTATTCTGTGTACTAACATCTACAAATCCTGACTCCTCCTTAGATTGATCAGATATTGTTGATGTCTCAATTCTAGCTGAAATTGGAAGTACAAACAAAGGAATACTAGGATCATTAGGAATTTCTTCTGGTACTGGTTGAGTAGAAGTTTGTCTTAGCCTTTCACCTCTTCTGTTAATGATTCCTGCAAGCCTTTCTTTCTGTTTCTGAGCTTTAACTTCTGGCTTTGCATTATGATGTGCTAAGTCATGCTTCTCATACATCTTGATAAAAGAATAAGTACCAGCATCTATACCAAGATTTTCAGATCAAAATTCATGAAAAATCTGATCCCAGAAATCAAACGATGGTGGTTTCCTAATTTTCTCTCCCTCACTATGGAGTTGATCATCCATACCCTCATTCTCACTTTGACTATCTAAAGTCAACACTCTTTCTACCTCTCCTTTTGCCTGGTCAGGAGCCAGCCTCTCTGTGTGTGGATCTATGTCCATCTTTTCAAGTGTATCACTCAAATTTGGATAAGTGCTCTCATGACCTACAGAAAAATAGGGGTTAGAAGAAGTTTTTATACCTGAACTCACATGGAGAGAGGGTTCCTCATATGGCATGGGGCTTGAGGTTTTCTCCAAGGAGTGAGCTGCTATAGTCTCTGAACCCTTACAAACATCTACTTTCTTTCCAGAAACTACAGGCTCCAGTATTCCACTTTCAGGTTTTACACTAGACTCTGATGTCTTCAGTAATACTTCATTAGACACCATAGCTAGTATGTCACCGTCTTTAAGTGTTGGTTGCTGAGACACACCCTCAAGGTGGATAGACTCTGAAAGAACAATATTGGTTTGATCTTTAGGAAAATCAATCAAAGTCATTCCCCCCATATCATAGGGTCTCTCACTTGCAATTTCAGTCATCACAGAAGACCTTTCAGCATCAGCCATCACAGTTCCTGAGTCATCCAACCTCTGACTAGATGGTTCTTGTGTTGCAGTGGCTGTGATCTGATCTATCCTATTATTCACCACTGGTGCAATAGTATCTTCTGTTGACTGCTTCCCTCTATCAACTACCTCCTCTTGTTCACCTTGAGCTGAAGCATCCTCAACAATGACATCCTTGTCAAATAAATATGCATGAAGTGACTGAAGTGCAGCATGCTTAGGAAGTCCAAATTTCTTGTGCAATTCCTTTCTGACTGATACATGGAAGTATGTTTTCATTAAATCAAGCCTTTGATGTAACAGTCCATATTCTTTAGGAAATGAAAGTTTGGGAACTCTTTCAATCAGAAAATCCAGAACAGGCCTGGAAAGCTTCACTTACAGAGAAATAAGTTCCATAGCCAGTCTGTATGTCAATGTAGTTTCCCATGAAGAATCAAGATCCAGATCTCTCTTATCAGATACTGACGTGGATGTAGCATTATTTGTAGAGACCTACATAATGTTAGTTGGACTAGACACTGTGTGTGTAGGTGACAAATGAATCTTTCTCCTTGTTCTCCTAGTATAGTGAGCAACAGATTTGTCTTGAGAAGACTCAAGAGGTGTAGACACAGAAGTGATCTTGGGATGAGATCCTTTTTCAATAGACACAGTCTTTTGAGAGACAGTATCCAGTAACTGTTTTCCCTTTTTAAGAACTACAGCCTTTTGGGAGACTGCAGCCTGGCTGTGACTAGTTGTTCAATCTCTTTGTCCTAGCTTAGAAATTTGAATTGCAGCCTTCAATTCTGCTCTCTCAGTAAGAGATATATTATCATCATCTTCACTAGAACTACTACTTGAAATGACAAATCTTCTCTTCCTTACAACTGATGTCTTTTGAGAAACACCAGAGGTTGGCTTCTTTGAAACAATAGGCTGTTGATCAAAGTTTGGTTCTAGAATTGTTTCAGAGACTGTAATGTTTTTGGCTACTTGGGTAGACACAGGGGGGTTCTCCTCCAATTGAGATTCCTGAGTCATTTCACCACCAAAGAAAGAAGAATTATAGATAGTAGGAAGATGAGTTCTTAGAAGTACCTGAACATGATTTGGATAGTGTAATACAGGTATTTCATCTAGATTCTTTTCATTGTCCTTCTTTGTAATGTCAAAGAAAATTCTATTTTGCTGTACATAAGAAGAAACACAATATTCTCTACCAAATCTAGCTTCAACATCAGGAATGAAATGGTTAATAAACCGTTGCATGAATCTGTGATAATAAACCATATTCCTATCATGATCTCTTGACCCAAGTTAGATATACATCTGATTTAAGATAATGTGACCAAAATTAATTACTATGTTATAAAGCAAGGCATATGCAATATGTGATGTAACAGCAGTAATTTGTTGAAAAGAACTACATTTACCAGTAAAACATTTAGCAATTTGATCAAAGAAGAAAGATCATTCTTTCCTAAGAAAAGATCTATTTAACTGGCTCATGTTATCTAGAGGTCCGTTATAACCTAATGCAGATAACATAGTTCTAACATTATCATCAGATGGTACATTCTCAAAATTCATACTAACAGGTAAGCGAAGTACTGAATTAACAACAGATTCAGTAAGATCAAATGAGTCTTGTCCTAAGTATAGAACAATCTTACCTGATTGACTCTGAGTAGAATCAATTACCTCAGAATTCTCCCAAGCTTGTGAAACAGCTACTTGATTAATTTGTGGAGATGCTGTCAAGGCATAGCTTAATGGTCCTTTAGCCATAAAGTCCATTATCGGGTGAAAATCAGTTGACGCCCCTTCCTTATTGGTGATAGCTGCAACATGATTGTTCATCATAAAATCAAAGTCACCAAAATTGAAAGCTACTGATTTGGGTAGTCTTCTTTGAGTTGCCATTTTGATCTGAAAAGAACTTAAGAAATCCTTGAAATTGATTAGTGATTTTGAGAACTTGAGAGTGTTTTTGCTTTAGAGAATGAAATTAGAGAAAGCAATTACACGATTAGAGTGTCAAAATAATTATATTTCAAAAATCCTTCAGACCCATTATCCCACGTTGACACGTAGGTTGACAGGTGTCAGTCCCTGAAAAAAATGCAGCTACCTACGACTTTTGGAAAATAAAATCCAAAAATAATTTCAAGTAAATAAGTCAAGGTAAAATCAAGATAAAAATTAAACTGATCAGCTTCCTTTTCCTGATGTGATCTTCTCATCAGGATAATCACACGATTCAATGTGATTTCTGAATAAAAAGAATTACTAATCCTGATGTGAACACACTTGTATTCCTGATCAATATTATCCTGATTCCAGAGATTAAATGAAGTTTCCACATGGCATTTTCTTTTACCTGTAAAAGAAATAAATAAGATCTGAACAAAATCAATTGGTTAAATTCGTTCAATATTTCTTGAAAATACAAGAAATACAGTCACACATAATTATGACTGATTGCATTGATATCTCCCAAATGACTGTTCAACGTCCCACGTCTTTCTATAAAAGAAACCGACATCTTATGCCATTCTCCAAAACCTTTTCATTCTTTTCTCTTTCCATCATGACTTCCGACCCAAATCTTCATATGAACCCTAGATTTTGGTTCATTACCACTGAGAAGTTCTTTACTCTTGATGATCAGGAGCAAGTGAACTATCTCTTAGAAGAGATGACTTTTCTCATTGAGTCAGATATGGTTGGTCTTAACCCAGATAATTTCCACGAATCTCCTCTAAAACATCTACCAGTTGGATACAATCCTCCTCTAATCTCTTCACACCTTGAGGATGAAGAATTTGGTGAAGAGTCTGAGGTTGATCTTGATGGAGAAGCTATTCATCTTCTTCAATAAGCATGAAGATGAGTTAGCTGCTCTCATTCAAGTCGCCCAGACAAGGAATCCAATCTTGAGATGCTCCTTGTCCTAAAGTCGATCGTTGAGGATTGAAGCAGCAACAACTTTAGACAAGAATAGAATTATCAGTAGTAGTTAGACAAAAAGAAGAATTGTATTTCATTTCCATGTATGTAATGCTTTTGATTAATGAAAATACAAGTTTTCTTAATATCTACTTGTCTATTGTTGTTTATTGACTGACATGTATAATGATGTAAATTATCAGTATGCATGTAATAAAACTTGCTAACATAGACTTTAACAAAACTCAGAATTGAACCACTAAATAACATGAACTTCAGAATTTGAAACAGTAAGACACACAAATTTCACAATCCTGATACTGACGATACAATCCTGATGTCAATACTGATGACGTCAGCATACTGATAGCAATCCTGATGTTTATTAACAAGTCTATCATACTATAATTTATCAAAGTAAAGTGTTACAGCTTAAGCATTTAACAATCAAGTATAGATCCTAACAAAAATATCAAGTCTATAAGCTGAAACAACATACCTTGCTACTTTTGCAGATGTTAAAGATCTAAAAATTTAACATTCCTAACTCACTAACCAATCTAATGAATGTAGCCTCATCAAGTGGTTTAGTTAGAATATCTGCAAGCTGTTTGTCAGTAGGAACAATGTTATTCCCAGATTACACACTTGTATAATTGTAGAAGGGGGGGTTGAATACAATTCTTGATATTTATAAATTTCTGATAAGAACTCTAGAAATTTATGCAGAGATAATTGCATTGTAAGATTTAAACACAAACACATATAAAATCAGGTGGTTAATATGCACCACCTGAAGCTTTTATTTGAAGAAAACTCTGTGATACAAAATGTACACAGCTGCCGTTTTACAACTCTTTGCTTCTAAGGATATTCAAGAAACCCTAAGCAAATATGTCTGTTTTCTTAACCTACAAAGAGTTGCTACACTTGGTTATATATCCCATGTTTTACAAGTACTACTGGAATAAGATAATATTAATCTAATTCTAGTTGACTTGCTACTACACTCCAAATACACATGTAGCCGAAAGGTTGTCCTTGTGTTCAGACATGTCTCCTGCACCTTTTTTGTATTCATAGTGTAAATGGAATGCTTCTTTCTTCTGTGTTTCCAAAGTATGGCTGCCATACTGCTTTTTGTATCTACTATCAACCCATGTGATCTGTCAGTCAAACATGTCCTTATCAACTGCTAATCCCCAGCTAATCATAGAAGACAGTGTCAATGATTATCCGTTGATGTTGTACACTGACATCCGTTGATGATTTATTGAGCGGTATCCGTTGATCTTGAGACTTGAGCTGTATCCGTTGATAAAGTGGATTTGAGTTGTATCCGTTGATAGAGTTTTGTCTTCATCTGTTGATACACTTTCACTTAGACAGAATTACATAGCATAGCTTATTTACAATTGGCTACCCTATTCTGCCTATCCGTTGATAGTCAACATGACTGTGGATAAAAACACTATCAACTGATAACATAGAGATACTTGCAGTATGCTACAAAACCTCATCCGTTGATGAGCTACCTGTCAACGGATAGAGTTATAATTCCTCATCCGTTGACAGCTACAAAACCTTATACAATTTGATTAATTGTGAAGTTATCATCAAGTACAACATATTCCTAACAATCTCCCCCAATTTATACTTGATGGCAATAAAGCATAAATTCAGGACCTTGATGATAACAAAACATTCCTAAAGATATATAAAGAACAATGCATAAATTGTATTAAGCTACAAAAATTAAAAACTGAAAGTTTGAGAAATTTACAGAGAAGTGCTCCTCTAGACTGAGCAGATTAAGACTGTTTCTTTCCTCTTGTTGGCATCACCCTTGATTTTCTTTCTTTGGCAGAGTTGGACTCAATCTGTATTTGGAGTTGCCTATAGAAGGCATCTTCTTCATCTACCTTTGGATTTAGCTTTTGTTGTAACCATCTCAGGTATTGAGAACTAGCCTTTGGTAGTTGGTCTTCTAACCTGAAGAATCTCCTGTTACCATCTTCATCCCTGAACTCCATCATCCAGAAGGGTTGAAGGTGGATTTTCTGTCCATTGTATGGGATCTTCATTTTCCTTGGTAGACTTGATGGTGAGTTCCATTCCCTCCTTATTTGTTCTATTCTGTCCATTATCTCCCCTTTTGCTATCTTGGAGAACCCTGTGTATCTCTTGATTGCAGAGAACACTTTGGTTAAGGTATGATAATTTTCTCCAAGAACCCTTTGTAGTGGCCATGTCCTTTCCATTCCTCCCTTGTATACAAAGACCAATCTTTCAAGCAAATGTCTATATTTGTCAATTCCTCTTACTTCTGACAATTCATCCAGATAAAGATTCATGCCAGAGTATTCTTCAATATCTGCCTGATAGATAAAATCATCCTTGTTTTCCAAGATTGGCTGCCTGACAATAGCAGGTACCCTAGCAACTTGAATTGGTTCCTTTGAAGGTTGCTTCCTTGGTTTCCTTTTCTTCTGTATAGGCTTATGTTGAGGCTTCAGCAAGAATGAAGGAACCTCAATGGAGTCAAGATTCATTGGTTCCTCTTTAGGTACTATGGGATCACCATGGAAATTCACAGCTGGGTTGAATACTTTTACAGAAGTGGGTTGTGATGAGCCAACTGTCTCCTTGCTTTCAATTTCTGGAGAGACAGGCCTCCTTGCCTTTGATTTTATTCTCTTAGATTTGGATTTGGGGACTGATTTCCCTTTCTTTTTGAATTTGGGGACTTCCTCAGGTTCCCTCAATTCATCCTCTACCTCATCCATTAACTCTTGAGCCAGCCTTGCTTGCTTCTCATCTGAGTTTTCATATTGATATTCAGTGCTTGGTTGAGATTCTCTTAGCAGCCTTGAAGTCTCTTCTCTCTTGGCTTCAACAAATCTAGGATGGCTGTTGGATATGTTTAGAACTTTTCCATTCCTAATGATTACAGCCATCCATTCTCTTACACAACTGTCAGTCTTCTCCTTGAATTCCTTGATTTGCTTACCCATCAGCTTCCCTTCATCATCCTTGGGAAATGGAAAGTCCAGTTGTAACTTGTTCTTCCCATTTGCTTTTGGTGGTGAGTAAGGTCTTGTTTTGATGTAGGGTTCAAATTCTTTAACATGAGAAGGCTCAGCATCATAGAATGTAGGAGCCACAATTGTTGGAGTGAGCACCTTCAGAATTGTTGTAGATATTGTTGGAGCTGAGGTTTGGCTAGAGAACAGAGTTGATGCAATAGATTGATTGATCAATCTTTCTGTCCTCATTATCCTTTCATAGTTTTCCTCTTTCATCTTTTGTAGAGCTTCAATTTTGGCTAACTTTTCCTCTTCTGTCAAGTTTGAGAAATCAAACTCTTCAGATAGAGCTACTTGTTCAGGTTTGGATTTGTTGGGGGAAGCTGTGACAATGAAGTCCTGTGGATTGACCACTATGGTAGGCTGCTGCTCCCCCTCACTTGTTGCTTCCCTCCTTTCAGAAATTAAGATTTGACTTGTAGTTGCCACAGCCTCTTCCACTTTCTCCCCCTTTTTGTTAGCATCAAGGGTTTGACTAGAAGTTGGGGCTGCAACTAACTTTTCTAGCAGTTGGGTTTGCAGTTTCTGATGTTGAAGAAATTGCTCCATCTGGGATTCCATCTTTTCCACTCTTGAGGTGAGGAGTTGCACAGACTTAGCCAGGTTGTCTTCTTTGATGAACCTTTGTTGCAACACCCTCTGAGTGGCTGTAGGAGCTAGTTGCTCTAGCTTGGAATCCACAGAGATCTTCACATCCTTGATTTCTTGTTTGACCTCCTCTAAGTTGGATCTCTGAATCACCATTTGCATCTTTTGTAACTTAAGGGAGTCAATTGCCTGTTGAAGAACAACCTTTCTTTGTGGATCCGCTTCTGGGTGCTCAGCCAGGGCAGATTTATATTGCCTTATGATTTCCATATCAAGTTGATGATAGGTGTAGTTGTGAGCAAATGCAAAATCATGAATACTGCTACCACCTTCATCTTCAGGGCTCTGGCTGTCTTCATCTTCAGAATCTTCAAATTCTTCACTCTCAGCAGTGGTTGGCAGAGCTTCTGTAGATTCCTTAGCTCTAAGTAGAGACTGTGAGGTGTGCACTAGGTGCATTGCCTCCTTTGCTTCCACATTGCCCCGTTGTGCCAGAATTTGATAGGCAGGAACAGGGTGAGTAAAGGTTTCAGCATCCAAAGAAATGGAGTCAATCATGGACTGATATTCTCTTTGATATTCCATTTCCTTGGCTGCATCCTCAACCTCCATTGACTCACTAGCAATGGCTGCTTCTTCCATCCTTATTTCTCCTGTAGTCCCTTCTCTCCCCTCATCTCTCTTTTCTTACATCAAGGGCTCCCCTTGGCTCACACCTCTCACACCCTCACCTTCACCTACTAAAGTGGAACTCTCAAACTCTCCTTTTGCCTGACCGGAAGAAATGGCCAGCCTCTCATTATTTACCTCTCCTTTTGCCTGCTCACAAGGCAGCCTCTCACTCCCTTCCCTCAATCCTAAAAGTGTTTCAACTACTGAGAACTCCTCCACACTTGACACAGGAATGTCAGATATAGCAGTGGTGGAGTGAGTTATCAACGGATAAGGAATATCCGTTGATGGAGTAGTTATAGCTGTCAACGGATGGCTAGATAGAGGCGCATCCGTTGATGAAGAAACACTTGTCAACGGATGAAGGATATCCGTTGAGGAAGGAATAATTTTATCCGTTGAAGAGAAAACCAACACTGAATCTGTGGAGATTGATTTTAAGTTCGAGGCCACAGTCTGTGTTGAGAATTATGGAAGGGAAGATTGATGGTCCAACAAATCATCTAAAAGATGATGACCACCAATTTCAGAGTGGGGCTTCTCCAAGAATCTTAAAGATGGAGAATGAGGAATTGATGTAGATATCATATCCACATCCAGAGATGGAGTTGGTGATGGTGGATTGTAATGTGTATCAATTTGAAGATTGAGATCAAGGGGCTGTGACTCCACATTTATTGAAGCCACATCAAACTGAGTTTGAGAAGGTACAATTTCCTGTACTGTGTGTGCACCCTGTGATTCCCCTGTGGTTTTAGATTTCACTCTTCTTCCATAGGTTTTTGAGATTGGGCTATATGTGTCTCTAACCCTCTTGTGCAGTGTTCCTTGTGGGGAACTTGATACAGTAGTCACACTCTGTTGAGAGAGTGTAACTAGAATTTGGCTTGTAGTTACATTAGCAGTCTTTTGAGAGACTGAAATGGTGGTTGCACTCATCTCTCCTTCCTTATCCTTAGGGCTTCTTTGATGTTCACCCTGTCCCTCACCACTCACTACCACCTTCACACTCCCCTCAAGAGTTTTGGTAGATTTTACAACAGGTGTCTTTTGAGAGACACTTGAGGTTTGCTTTTTAGAATGTGGTTTTGGAACTCTGGATTTGGTCACTTTGGTAGGAGCCTATTTGGTCACAACTACAGACTCCATTGTGACACTGGAAGGCAAAGAAATTTGGGGGTTGGAGATAGGGGTTTCAGAGTTAGAGATAGTTACCTGAACAATTGGTAGATATACCAATTGTACTCCTGCATTGAGGTTCATTCGAATCAGGTCACTTAAGACTCTCTTCTCCTGAACAAAGCATTGGAACTTGCTATCCGGGTTAGCAATGGATAGCTTATTCTCAGATACATGCAGTGCTAAGAGCATTAAAAATCTAGCAAAGTAGATATTCTTGCTCCTAGTTTCCTTTTTACCCAACTTTGCAGCTATCTCATACATAACTAATGTGCCAAAATTATAGAATTTATCATTTAAGAGCATACACATCATAGTTAGCATGGACTGGGTAACAGCATCAAAATTACTAATTTTTCCTGAAAAAGTTTTAATGAAGGCATCACAGAAATAGCTCCATTCTTTAACCATTCCTTTCCTAACAATTTTCCCTAAGTTTTCAGTATTAAGGGCATAATTAATAGAATTAAGCATGGCAACAATTTCAGCATCAGTAGGTACTTTCAGACAGTTATTCTCAGGTAATTTTAAACAAGCAGTTATTACATCAGAATTAACCACATAGTTTTTACCCTTTAAAGAAAAAGCAATTGTACCGTCTGTGCCATTGTACTCAGCAGATGTCCACATTTCTTCAATTACCTCGTGGATTAAGGGAGTGGTGGCAGTCATAGCATATGACAATTTGCATTTCTTCACGAAACTCATCAAAGTGTGGTAAGCTTCTGGAGCATTCACTGTGTCAACAAAGGCCGCGAAATTGTTCTTCTCATAGGTAAACCCAGTGGAGGACATCATCTTAACAATGGGCGCCATTGATTGGACTTTGGTTACAGAGAGTTTTAGAGAAGAAGATGCAGTTAACTTTTGATATGCTTGAAAATGAATAAAAGTGAGATGTGAGAGTACAAGTCAGCCTTTTATATTTTTCAAGAATTAAAAATGAAATAATTAAAAGTAATTACTCCATTGGTCAAAAGTAACTGTCAGATAATAAATAAAAAGAGAATAAGTACAGCCATGATTAGATATACACGGTTACCAACGGTTATAAAAAAATGTATATCAACGGATATAGAATGAACGGTTGAGATACAGTTTATCCGTTGATGACGTGGATAGCCTGTTACCCGTTGACATGCGAAAATCTAGTAATGTGTTTATACTATCAACGGATAAAAGGATATCCGTTGATAAGCTAATTTTGCCTTAGACAAAATTTCTGCAGAAAATTTTTCTGAAAGTTTTAACTTTCAAGTAAATCAAAACACATTTCTAGCTTCAATTCATTGAAATCAAATATCACTAGGAATTATGACAAGTTAAGCATACCTAGCTCACCTACCAATCTTGTGAATGTGGATTCATCAAGAGGCTTGGTGAAGATATCTGCAAGCTGCATTTCACTTAGCACAAAGTGCATTTCTACTGTACCATTCATCACATGTTCTCTAATGAAGTGGTATTTGATGTCAATGTGCTTGGTTCTCGAATGTTGCACTGGATTCCCTGTGATGGCAATAGCACTTGTGTTATCACAGAAAATTGGAATCTTCTCAACTTTTAGACCATAGTCAATGAGTTGGTTTCTCATCCATAGAATCTGTGCACAACAGCTTCCAGCAGCAATGTACTCAGCTTCAGCTGTAGAAGTGGAGACTGAGTTTTGTTTCTTACTGAACCATGAAACAAGCCTGTTTCATAGAAATTGACAGGAACCTGTAGTACTTTTCCTATCAACTCTGCAACCTGCATAATCTGCATCTTAATAGCTAGTTAGATAAAAACCAGATTCTCTTGGGTACCAAATGCCAAGGTTTGGTGTTCCCTTGAGATACCTGAAAATTCTTTTAATAGCTATTAAGTGAGACTCTCTAGGGTCAGCTTGAAATCTAGCACAAAGACAGGTAGAAAACATTATATCAGGTCTACTAGCTGTTAGGTATAGAAGTGAACCTACCATGCCTCTATAGCTTGAGATGTCCACAGACTTTTCCTTAGTATTCAACTCAAGCTTAGTTGCAGTGGCCATAGGTGTTTTAGCAGATGTACAATCCATTAAGTCAAATTTCTTTAAGAGATCATAAATATATTTTGTTTGACTTATGAAAATGCCCACATTAACTTGCTTTACTTGTAGGCCAAGAAAGTAAGTTAATTCACCCATCATGCTCATTTCATACCTACTTTGCATAAGTTTGGCAAACTTTTTGCAAAGCTTCTCATCTGTAGACCCAAAAATAATATCATCTACATAGATTTGAACAAGTATTGAAGAGCCATTAATATCCCTATGAAATAAGGTTTTATCTACTGTACCTCTAGTGAAGTGGTTCTCCAAAAGAAATTGAGAGAAAGTGTCATACCAGGCTCTTGGTGCTTGCTTCAAACCATAAAGTGCTTTCATGAGAAGATATACATATTCTGGAAATTCTGGATCCTCAAAACCAGGAGGTTGATGGACATAGACCTCTTCTTCCAGTTCCCCATTTAGAAAGGCACTTTTGACATCCATCTGATAGACTTTGAAATTGGCATGTGCTGCATAGGCTAGAAAGATTCTTATTGCCTCAAGTCTTGCCACTGGAGCAAAAGTTTCATCAAAATCTATTCCTTTTTCTTGAGAATAGCCCTTTGCCACTAATCTAGCTTTATTCCTCACAATTATGCCATTTTCATCTGTCTTATTCTTGAGAACCCATTTAGTACCTATGACACTTCTATCATCAGGTTTGGGCACAAGTTTCCATACTTTATTTCTTTCAAATTGGTTTAGCTCTTCTTGCATTGCTAACACCCAATCTGGATCTAGAAGGGCATCTTCCACTTTCTTAGGTTCCTCTTGAGACAGGAAGCTACTGTATAGACATTCTGCTTCAGTGGCCCTTCTAGTTTGGACTCTTGAATTTGATTCACCAATGATTAACTCAAATGGATGATTTCTAGTCCATTTTTTTGCAGGTGGAAGGTTTGATCTTGATGAGGTTGCTTCATTTCCATGATCATGTTGATTTAGCATTGAATTTTGACATTGAGAAACTCCCCCTGAGTTTGTTGTCCTTGCTGAATTATGAAGTTGACTGTCAATGGATGCATCATTTTGCCTGTCGACGGATGCTTGAGAATATCTGTCAACGGATGCATCTCTAATAGTGTCAACGGATGTTGCATAATGACTGTCAACGGATGTTGCAGAATGACTGTCAACGGATGCTTCATTTTCAGTGTAAGCATCACTTCTAGTTGGTATAACAGCTCTAGGTGGATCTCTGTGGTCATGATCTTCATTTTCCTCATCATCATCATAGTACATTCTTCCTTCACCTTCATTCTCAAATTCCAACTTTTCATGGTAACCTTCATCATTTAGGCCTAGAACCTTTTGATCATCAAACACAACATGTACAGATTCCATAACAATGTTGGTTCTTAGATTGTAGACCTTGTAGGCTTTCCCTGCTGCATATCCAACGAAAATAGCTTCATCTGCCTTTGCTTCAAATTTGCCCAAGTTATCTCCATGATTCCTTAGCACAAAACACTTACACCCAAAGACATGTAGGAAAGCTAAAGTTGGTTTCTTGTTGGTTAATAACTGATAAGGAGTCATTCCTCTAGCTTGATTGACCAAGGAAATATTCTGAGTAAAGCATGCAGTGTTGACAGCTTCAGCCCAGAAATATGTTGGTAACCTTGATTCACTTAACATTGTTCTAGCTGCTTCAATGAGAGTTCTGTTTTTCCTTTCAACAACCCCATTTTGTTGAGGTGTTCTGGCAGCAGAAAACTCATGGACAATTCCATTCTCTTCACAGAAAATCTTCATTGTGGAATTCTTGAATTCAGTACCATTGTCACTCCTGATTCTTTGTACTCTGTCTTCAGAACCATTGTTTAGCATTCTGAGGTGATTGATGATGATTTCACTTGCACAATCCTTGGAGTGCAGGAAGAAGGTCCATGTGAATTTAGAAAAATCATCTACAATCACCAGACAGTATTTCTTCTTTGAAATAGACATGACATTTACTGGACCAAATAAATCCATATGCAGCAATTGAAGAGGCTTAACAATGGATGACTCTGTCTTGCTTTTGAAGGATGATTTCTTTTGTTTCCCTAATTGGCAGGCATACACAACCCATCTCTGACAAACTCCAATTGAGGGATTCCTCTAGCAAGATCCTTTCTTACCAAATCATTCATAACTTTAAAATTCAAATGTGACAGCTTCCTATGCCATAGCCAACTCTCATCCTTACTTGCTTTGCTGAAGAGACAAGTAATGGATTCTGAGCATGATGAATTGAAGTCAGCTATGTAAACATTTCTTTTTCTAAAGCCTGACAATACCACATTGTTGTCTTCCTTGGCAGAAACAACACAGGCTTCTTTTGTGAACTTTACTTCATAGTCTTTGTCACAAATCTGACTGATACTCAGCAAGTTGTGCTTCAAACCTTCAACTAAAGCCACTTCTTCAATGATGACATTGTCTTTTGAAATCAGGCCATATCCCTTAGTATATCCTTTGCTGTCATCTCCAAAGGTAATTCTAGGGTCAGCTCCTTCTTTGAACTCTGTGAGCAGGGTTGAATCTCTTGTCATGTGCCTAGAGCATCCACTGTCTAGGTACCATAGATTCCTTCTGTTTCCCTGCACACATTTCAAAAACAAATCAAGTTGATTTTGGTACCCAAGCTTCCTTGGGTCCTTTCTTGTTAGCCTTTGACTTTGCACTCTTAGCATTCTTCAACTTAGGTGTAGATGCTTGAGTGATGGGGTTTGACAAATGCTCATTTGCATGAATATTGGATGCATGCATGTGTGGAAAATTGGCATACATATTATTCATGTTAGGTATGTTCCATGACATTTGTGGCACATTCATAGATTGAAAGTAAGGATTAGACATATATGGCATGTTCACATATGGATTTGAAAAACTAGAATTTTGATACAAACCAGGCATAACAGGCATTGCAGGCATACATGGCATTGGTTGAGGTACATGAACAGGAGCCTTGTTGACAATCTTGCAATTAGAAGATAGATGATTGACACTATTACAATTACTACAAGTTTTCCTAGGAGCAAACTTGTCAGGGGAGTAATTGTTTTTCTTGTTGATGCCTATCTTACCATTTCTGTTCTTTTTCTTTTTGCCCTCAATTTCTACCTTTTCATTGTCTGATTTACCAACAGCCTTTTTGTCGTGTAAATCACCTGTCTTAGCCTTCCCACTGGATTTGGTTTTGCTGCACTCACCACTAACAAAATTCTTGTTTACTGGACCATACTTGATATCCAGTTTCCTAAGTTCCTTCTTATTAACAGACTTTTTGTTAGTCGACGGATACCTCTCATCCGTTGACGGTTCATCTGTCAACGGATGATCACTATCCGTTGATTCACAAATAGTCTCTAGATCCTCAAGGCCAGGTTCTAGCTCCTTTTTCTTTTGAGTCCAGGTATCCTTCACAAATGATTCTATTCCCTGAACTTCTATTATGTTTTGAGAAATATTCCTACAACTTTGAAATTTAGAAATTATCCCTTGTTCTTTTTCAAGCTGGTCTTTTAAAATCAGTTCTCTTTTTAACACAGCTTCAAGTTCCCTTTTAGCATTATTGCAATCAACTCTCATTTTCTCAAATTCTAGAAATTGAGATTCTAGAGCAGCATTTCTATCACTTAAAAACATATTAGACTCTTTAATTCTATTGTTCTCTTTAGTAAGTGATTTAAGAGTAACACTTAAGTGATATAGTTCAGTAGACATTTCATCTATAACACTATTGCATTCCTCTTTAGTGAGCTCAGAGAGATTAGTAGAAAATACCTGATTGCTAGCTGAACTTGCTTCCTGCTCTCCAGAATCAGCCATTAAAGCAAGGTTGACTAACTCAACATCATCATCAGAATGATTGTCATCAACAGCCCAGTCATACTCTTGGGTCAAGAATGCCTTTCCTTTCTGCCTGAGAAGATCAAAATATTTCTTCTTATAGTCAACAGCATCAGTTGGCTTTCCCTTGTTCTCAGATCTAGGTTTCCTGCATTCACTTATCATATGACCAGCAATTCCACAATTGTAGCATTTAATTTTGGATTTATCCACATAGTTGCTTGTGGAAAAATCCTTGTTAAATGGCTTGGCCACCCCAGAGTTTCTCTTGAATTTCAGCTTAGAGAATCTCCTAGATAGAAAAGCTAAGTGCTCATCTATCTCATCCAATTCATCCTGCTGAAGAGCATTCAATTCCTCAGACACCTTTTCCTTGCTCCTGCTTGATTCTGCTCTACCTTTACAAACCTCCCTGTTTGGTGTAGAACTAGCAGTTTCTGTCCTTTCCTCCTTTTGCTCCTAGTTGGCAACAAGTGCAACTGACCCACTTTTCTTTTGAGACTTCTCAATCTCTTCATCCTGCTCCATTTCCAGCTCATAGGTCTTTAAAGTTCCATAGAGCCTTTCAAGAGTAAATGTCTTGTACTCTTGAGTGTTTCTTAAAGAAACAGTCATTGGCTCCCATTCCTTGGGCAGTGATCTCAGAAATTTGAGATTATAATCTTTAACTAGATAGATTCTTCCATACAGTTTCAAACCATTTAGTAGCTTTTGAAATCTACTAAATGTATCATTCAATGTTTCTCCACTCTTAAAGTGAAAATGTTCATACTGTTGGATTAGTAGTTGCATCTTGTTTTCCCTTACATGTTCTGTTCCTTCACACAGGGTTTGAACAATGTCTCATACTTCCTTGGCGGTAGTACAGTTAATAACATTGTCAACCATGTCTGTTTCTAGACCATTGAACAGAATATTCATGGCCTTTTTGTCTTTGTGGACTTCTGCAATATCTTCAAGACTCCACTCAGAAACAGGTTTGGGAATGAGAGTGTCAGGCACATCATCAGCCAGGCCAACTCTTGTTGCTGTCTTCATTGGAACGTGAGGACCCTTGTCAATGCAATCCACAAAACCCTCATCAATAGACGAGAGATGTAGACGCATTTTTACTTTCCAGTGAAAGTAATTTTCTCTATCAAGAACTGGAATCTTTACTCCATGATCCTTCTTAGACATGTTGGAAGTGTGTTGATCTTTAAACTTCAAATATGTTAGAAGCTTGCTCTGATACCAATTGTTATTCCCAGATTACACACTTGTATAATTGTAGAAGGGGGGGTTGAATACAATTCTTGATATTTATAAATTTCTGATAAGAACTCCAGAAATTTATGCAGAAATAATTGCAATGTAAGATTTAAACACAAACACATATAAAATCAGGTGGTTAATATGCACCACCTGAAGCTTTTATTTGAAGAAAACTCTATGATAAAAAATGTACACAGCTGCCATTTTACAACTCTTTGCTTCTAAGGATATTCAAGAAACCCTAAGCAAATATGTCTGTTTTCTTAACCTACAAAGAGTTGCTACACTTGGTTATATATCCCAAGTTTTACAAGTACTACTGGAATAAGATAATATTAATCTAATTCTAGTTGACTTGCTACTACACTCCAAATACACATGTAGCCGAAAGGTTGTCCTTTTGTTCAGACATGTCTCCTGCACCTTTCTTGTATTCATAGTGTAAATGGAATGCTTCTTTCTTCTGTGTTTCCAAAGTATGGCTGCCATGCTGCTTTTTGTATCTACTATCAACCCATGTGATTTGTCAGTCAAACATGTCCTTATCAACTGCTAATCCCCAGCTAATCATAGAAGACAGTGTCAATGATTATCCGTTGATGTTGTACACTGACATCCGTTGATGATGTATTGAGCGGTATCCGTTGATCTTGAGACTTGAGCTGTATCCGTTGATAGAGTGGATTTGAGTTGTATCCGTTGATAGAGTTTTGTCTTCATCTGTTGATACACTTTCACTTAGACAGAATTACATAGCATAGCTTATTTACAATTGGCTACCCTATTCTGCCTATCCGTTGATAGTCAACATGACTGTGGATAAAAACACTATCAACTGATAACATAGAGATACTTGCAGTATGCTACAAAACCTCATCCGTTGATGAGCTACCTGTCAACGGATAGAGTTATAAGTCCTCATCCGTTGACAGCTACAAAACCTTATACAATTTGATTAATTGTGAAGTTATCATCAAGCACAACATATTCCTAACAAACATAATGAAGTTCCACAGTACCATTTTCAATATGTTCTCTAATAAAATGATACCTGACATCAATGTGCTTAGTCCTTGAGTGTTGAACTGGATTTTCTGCAATTTTGATAGCACTAGTATTATCACAAAACATAGGAATATTACTAAGTGTCATACCATAATCCATCAACTGATTTCTTATCCAAAGGAGTTGAGCACAACAACTGCCTGCTGCAATGTATTCAGCTTCTGCAGTTGAGGTTGAAACTGATTGCTGCTTCTTGCTTGCCCAAGAAATCAATCTGTTTCCCAAGAATTGACATGTACCTGTAGTGCTTTTCCTGTCTATTTTACACCCTGCATAATCATAGTCTGAATAGCCAATTAGGGAGAAATCAGATTCTTTTGGATACCACAAACCAAGATTTGGAGTTCCCTTGAGATATCTAAAAATTCTCTTCACAACAATTAAATGAGATTCCTTAGGATCACTTTGGAATCTAGCACATAAATAGGTAGAGAACATTATATCTGGTCTACTTGCAGTTAAATATAACAGTGAACCTATCATGCCTCTATAGCTAGTGTTATCACCACTCTTTCCCTTAGGATCAGAGTCTAGCTTAATGGCTGTTGCCATGGGTGTCTTTGCAATTGCACAATTTTGAAAGTCAAACCTTTTTAAAAGATCTTTAATATACTTTGACTGATTAATGAAAATACCACTCTCAGTCTGTTTGACCTGCAAGCCTAAAAAGTAATTTAGTTCACCCATCATGCTCATCTGATACTTAGACTGCATAAGCTTGCTAAACTTAGCACATAACTTTTCATTAGTAGAACCAAATATAATATCATCAACATAAACTTGAACTAAAAGCAGATCACCTTTTATCTTTCTAAAGAATAGAGTTTTGTCAATTTTACCTCTTGTGAAGCCATTTTCAAGAAGAAATTTAGACAAAGTCTCATACCATGCTCTTGGTGCCTGCTTTAGTCGATAGAGTGCCTTGTCAAGTTTGTAGACATGATTTGGAAACTTTGGATCAACAAAACCAGGTGGTTGTTCCACATACACTTCCTCATCAAGTTTGCCATTAAGAAAAGCACTCTTTACATCCATCTGGTATACCTTGAATTTTGAATGAGCTGCAAATGCAAGAAACATTCTGATTGCCTCCAATCTTGCTACAGGTGCAAAGGTTTCATCATAGTCAATTCCTTCTTCCTGAGAATAACCCTTGGTCACCAGTCTTGCTTTGTTTCTTACAATCATACCAGATTCATCTAGCTTGTTTCTGAAAACCCATTTAGCACCAACAATAGATCTATCTTTAGGTCTTGGTACCAGTTTCCAAACTTTGTTCCTCTCAAACTCATTCAATTCTTCCTGCATTGCTATTACCCAATCAGGATCTTGTAAGGCTTCTCCAACCTTCTTAGGTTCATTCTTTGAGAGAAAACAACTGTACAAGCATTCATTTTGAATTGATCTTCTAGTTCGAACACCACTATTTGGATCACCAGTTATCAAATCCTCAGTATGATCCCTTGTCCATTTTCTAACAGGTGGTAGATTGCTCCTGCTAGACTCTCCCCCTAAGTTAGTGGTATTTCTTGTATAAGAGTATTCATTTCCTTCAAAAGCTCCCCCTTGATCAGTAGAATCAGTGGATTCAATACTGCTACTAGTTTCTGATCTTCCTTCACTAGACTCTGAAGGATCAGTTCCTGATGAAGTAGACTCTTAAAGACTAGTCTGATCCTGACCAGTACTGTGTTCTCCTTGATTGAATTGCTCCCCCTCAACAGTAGCATTCCTTTGAGAAGCAATAGAGATTTCCTCTGGAGAACCTTCATCATCACTAGAGAGAATCTCAGAATACTTAAGATTTTCAAATTTCAGATTGTCATGGCTTTCATCAGTTTGCAAAATTCCAAACTTCTTATCATCAAATGCAACATGAATTGATTCCATAACAATGTGAGTTCTGAGATTGTATACTTTGAAGGCCTTTGATGCTGAATATCCTAGAAAGATTGCTTCATCCGATTTGGCTTCAAATTTTCCAAGTTGTTCTGGATGAACTTTCAGGACATAGCATTTGCCTCCAAAGATGTGAAAGTATTTCACACTTGGTTTTTTTCCTTTGATCATCTCATAGGGAGTCTTACCATGAGCATTTACCAAGGTACAGTTTTGAGTGAAACATGCAGTGTTGATAGCTTCTGCCCAGAAATAGGTTGGAAGCTTTGCATCTGCAAGCATGGTTCTTGCTGCCTCTATGAGAGTTCTGTTCTTTCTTTCTACTACACCATTATGCTGAGGTGTTCCAGGTGTAGAAAACTGTTGAGTAATTCCTTTTTCTGCACAATACTCCTCCATTGTAGAATTCTTAAATTCTGTACCATTGTCACTTCTGAGCACTTTGACCTTGTACTCAGAGCTATTTTGAATATTCTTGACAAGTTCAATGATTTGCTGAGGAGCTTCATCCTTGTTGTGTAGAAAGAATACCCATGTGAACCTTGTGTTATCATCCACTATAACTAGAGCATATCTTTTCTTGTTGATAGACATAATGTTTACTGGACCAAATAAATCAAGATGCAGCATGTGAAATGGTTCAGTAATTGAATTTTCTGTCTTGCTCTTGAAAGTGGTTTTTCTTTGTTTTCCAAGCTGACAAGCATCACAAAGTCCATCTTGCACATAATTTGCCTAAGGTAGGCCTCTCACTAGATGGTGCTTAACCAGTTGATTAAGCTTCTTGAAGTTGAGATGTGAGAGCTTCTTGTGCCAGTTCTAGCTTTCATCATTTGATGCCTTGCTGTAAACACATCTGACAGTTCCTTTAGATGTGTCACTCAAGCTGGCTTCATATATGTTACCATGTCTCTGACCAGTCAAAACAATGTCTCCATTCTTCATATTCAAGATTTTGCATCCTTTACTGTCAAAGATTGATTGGTAACCCTTATCACCCAGTTGACTTATGCTTAAAAGTGTGTGTTTCAAGCCTTCAACCAGTGCTACGTTTTCTATGATGACATTCCCCAAAATAATTGAGCCATATCCTAGAGTTTCTCTTTTCTTGCCATCTCCAAATTATATTACTAGGCCAGCTTTCCTCTCAAACTTTGTAAGCTGGGACTTCTTTCCAGTCATATGTCCAGAGCATCCACTGTCTAAGATAATTGAATGCTTCTTTCCATTGCCCTGCAAACAAAAAGTAGCTAATTAGAATTTTTTAGGACCCAACTTTGATTGCATCCTTTCTTACTAACTTTTGAACCAACAGGCTTTGAAGATTTTGCTTTTGATTTACCTATTGCAGAGTGAACCTTAGACTTAGATTTCACAAACTGTTTGTGACTAGGAGTTTCAAATTTCAGAGAATAATAGTCATAATACAGTTCATGATATTCCTTACACATATAAATGGAATGAAGTAAACTACCACAATGATAACAGGGTTCTTATGGCTGGTATTGAATTCTCTGAGTCTTGGGGAATCTGGACTCAGTTTTCCAAGAAGGTTTTTGATTGCAGTCTAGGGCCAAATGATTATGATTTCCACATTTATAGCATTTCTTCCTAGGTGCATCAGGTACATTCTTGTAATTATTCTCTTTGTTAATACCTTCTTTTCCATTCCTATTTCTTCTGATCTTGCTAGACTCTGAAATACTTTCTAGTCTCTGTTTCAACTGAGACTTAGACAAAAAACCTATGTTGACATTCTTAGGTTTTTCTAACACTCTTTCATCTGAACTGTTATTGTTAATTCTTTTGTGCACAACTGGGGTACCTTTAGAATCAACAAATTTAACATGTTTAGGTTCAGAAACTATCTTCTTACCTTCAGACTTAGATGTGCTAGCTTCAATTTTACTATCATCATTGACAATAGCTACAGTATCTTCTTGCTTAGCCTTATCAAAACCTAAACCATTAACTTTACCAAGAATTTGATTTTCAATGATTTCTTGAGTCTTTTTACCAGAATTGTTAATGGTTTTAATCACATCTCTCTCTTCCTCTAGTTCTTTTCTGACATAGTCATAAGCCTCAAGGATAACACCATAATCATGCTTAGCTTTATCAGAACTTAACCTATATTCTTCCATTTGAATTAACTCAGATTCAAGAAAATGATTTCTACTAACTAATTCATCATTCTTAGCCTTAAGTTCATCTTTTTCACTAGCAAGAATTTTGAAATTAGTCATAAGATTCTTAAACTCAACATGAATAGATCTAATATCATCAGAATCTAAGATATCAAATGAATCAAGAGAGTGAAGTGATACCTTAACAGAAGATGAAGAAGTTTTCTTTGGAGATCCAGGCTTGTCTGAAGCACTTGCCATCAATGCAATGTTGTCATAATCCAATTCATCTTCAGAATCACTGGAGTCTGCCCAATCCTTCTGTGTGACCATGAGTGCATTACCCTTCCCTGAATTCCTAGGCTTCTTGCACTTACTAGCAAAGTGTCCAAGCTCACTGCAGTTAAAGCACTTGATTTTAGCCTTATCAAGCTTGATAATTGTACTTTTGCCTTTGTCACTCTTCTTCTCCTCTTTCTTCTGAAAAGATCCTTTGCTAAATCTTCTCCTATTGAATCTTCCTTTCTTGAAAGCTTTAGCGAACATAGCAAAGATTTCTTGCATCTCTGATTCAGAATCATTATCTTCAGAGTCTATATCTGCAGTCTCTGACTCAGAACTTTCTTTGTTCTTGTTCTTCCTCAAGTCTCTTTCAGTAGATTCAGACTTTTCTTCTGGAAGCTTCTTTGATTCAGATTGAGCAGTGAGTGCAACAGTCTTCAACTTTCCTTCACTCCTGCTCTTTTTCTGCTGCCTGTCAAGTTCATAAGCTCTCAATTTTCCATAAACTGCTTCTAATGATATTTCATCCAGATCATTAGCTTCCTCAATTGAAGATATCTTCTCATTGTAGAAATTAGGAAGAGCTTTCATGAACTTAGTATTCATATCTTCCAAGTCATAATATTTACCATGCATGGCCATCTCATTGATGAGTTTAGTAAACCTATCAAAGGTGTCAGTAAGTGACTCACCAGACTTGGATTCAAAGTACTCATACTGTTGTATGAGAAGTGTCCTCATATTCTTCCTGACAGGTTTTGTTCCTTCACAGTGAACCTTTAGATTGTCGCATATCTCCTTAGTAGTTTTACAAGAGAGAACATAGTTAGTGAGAACAGAATCAAGACTGTTGAATAGTATGTTTCTCACTTTAGCATCCTTAAGAATGTTCTACTTTTCCTTATCTGTCCATTCAGATTTAGGCTTCTCTGCTGTATGTTCTGGAACAACTTTTCCTTCGACAGTTTCTTGAGGAACAAGCCTTATTGGAATAAAAGGCCCATCTCTGATTCTGTCAAGATAATCAGGATCTGTTGCTTCCAGGTGATGCAACATCTTCACTTCCCATAGAGTATATTCGTTTCTCTTGAGCATAGGGATCTTAGTATTACCATCCTTGTAACCAGACATGATTGCAGATCTTTATGATTATTCGAAATCAACCTGCTCTAATACCAATTGTTAACTCGAATAACTTGTAGAAGGGGGGGTTGAATACAAGTTATATAATCGTGTCTGATTTTTGCTTAATTAGATGAACAAGAACAAACGAATGAATCAAACTTTGTTTGTATTAAAATAAATCAAATACAAACTCTACCAAAGGTGTACAATACCTTTAGCAGCTGCTGAAAATACAAATATCTCTCTCTGTTTGTTTCGAACTCTCGAATACAACATTATACAGAGCTTCACACGATATGCACTCTATAATTCACAATTCGTTATTCGCTCTTTTTACAATAATATAGAGAGAGTATTTATAATGCTACCTACCAACTAATAACAGAATTATAATCTATCTATGACAATGTTCTGCCGTCCAGTTGATAGTTTCCATCAATAGAGAATTCGTTTCCTTCACGATGTCTTCTTGCTTGTTTTTCAAAACAATGATCCTATTTTATAGCACTTGCCAGTTTCTGTAGCATCCATAATGACATCATCAGTAACACGACTAATATCAGGATTTCCCATTGCATCAGGATCTGATCATCCATCAGTATTTGATCAAGATCTGACTTGCCGTATCAGGATCTGCTCTTAGTTCCTGAAATGTAGTCTCTGACACACTATTCCTGACTAACCTCCACAGATTACTCTCTAACACATATATCCTATACAAAGTGCTAAATCCTTTATAAGATCAGGATATACAAGAAGTATTAGCAAAATTCTATTCTTAACATCACAACTCATGAATTATTCCTTACACAATGCCTTCCTTTTGCTTAAAACCCTTAGCTACCAGTCAAGCTTTGTACTTATCTATTGAGCCGTAGGTTTCAACTTTCTTTTAAAGATCCATCTGCACCCGATAGTAGAACACCCAGGAGGGAGATCAACTAACTCCCATGTTCCATTAGAAATAATAGAGTCAATTTCAGTCTTCACAGCGCCCTTCCAGTGCCTAGACTCTGAAGAATCCATAGCTTGTTGGAAAGTTAAAGGTTCGTCCTCAATATTGTAAGTGATAAAATCACTTCCAAAATCCTTGACTACCTCTACACGCTTACTCCTTCGTGGTTCCTCTACTTCCTTAGGAGTTGAGCTACTACTAGGTTTTGCCCCCACATTTGTCATCTTTTCCACATGATCAAGAACAGAACTCAATGTGTGAGTAGGATCTTCATTAGAAGTATCTTGAGGCATACCAGTCTTCATAGAGTATACATCCTCAAAGAATGTAGCATCACGAAATTCAACTATCGTGTTTGCCACTATACCGTCTGTGTCAGATTTTAACACAAAAAATCTCATAGCCGTAGTGGTCTAAAGATAGCCCAGAAAGATTCAATCAACAGTCTTTGGACCTAGCTTCTTTCTCTTGTGTTCAGGGACAAGTACCTTAGCAAGATACCCCCACACACGAAGATACTTAAGACTAGTCTTCTTGCCCTTCCATAACTCATAGGGTGTCTTATCCATGTGTTTCAGAGGGACTCTATTCAGAATATGGCAAGTCGTATTCAAAGCCTCTCCCCACATGTATTTAGGCAATCCAAAATTAATAAGCATACTATTAATCATATCTTTAAATGTTCTGTTCTTTCGCTCAGTAACCCCATTAGACGCAGGTGTATATGGAGGGGTAACTTCATGAACTATACCATTGCTTGCACAAAATTCATTAAAAATGTTACTCGTATACTCACCACCTCTATCAGATCTCAACCGTTTAAGTACCTTACTAGTTTGTTTTTCTACTTCAGTTTTATATATAATGAATTTACTAAGTGCTTCATCCTTATTTCTAAGTAAATAAACATAACCGTATCTGCTACAATCATCTATAAAGGTAAAAAAAGTATCTAAACTGGTCCTTAGTCAACACACCGCCAAATTCATAAATTTCAGTGTGTACTAAATCTAACAAGCCTGAATCCCTAACAATATTATGAAAAGGTTTACTTATTTGTTTAGCAGACACACATACTTGACATTTAGAATTCTTTTCTATAGTGTGTTTTGGAATCAACTCTAAGTTCATCATATTTTTAAGAGCAACAAAATTTAAGTGACCAAGTCTAGCATGCCATAAATTTGAAGATTCAACATAATTAACAGAAGGAGCAACATTATCATTAATAAAACTGCCCAAAACAGGCTCAACATTTATCAAAAACAATCCATCAGACAAGTAACCTTTGCCAACAAAAACACTAGTATGTGTAACTACTTTATTACACTTCAAAGAAAGTTCAAATCCATTCTTAACTAAACAACTTCCACTTATTATATTTCTACGAATATCAGGAATATAATGCACTCTAGTGAGGGATAGAACACGCCCAGAAGCAAACTTCAGGTCCACGTTTCCTATTCCGAGCACTTGTGCAACACTAGCATTCCCCATCGTCACTGTCACTCCATGAGTCTATTGATAAGATACAAATAGAGTTTTATCAGCACAAATGTACACATTAGCTCCAGTATCAATCAACAATTCATGAGACAAATAAGTGGATAGTATAACAGGCTTATAGGTAACATACCCGTCATTGGTTATAGAAGCATATGCTTCACCAATAACCATGTTAGCCATAGGCTCATTAATGGTTCTAGCTCCAAGCACAGTGTTTGCTTGAGCAACCACATCAGCTTTCTTCGCTTTCTTTATAGGACAGTCCTTGCTCCAGTGACCAACCTGTCCACATGACCAACATGGTTTGTTTGCCTTTGGATTCCTAGCCTTGTTCTTGTCTTTATTAGACTTAGTGTTTTCCTTCTTAGTAAATTCTTTTATTTTCTTACCAACAGTCATAACATTCACCTTCGAACTACTATCATGTTCAACAGGCATCACATGTCCCTGTTTGGACTTATGCTGCTCCTACACTGAGATGTCCAACATCAGATTAGTCCACATGATCTCTCCTTTCTGTATCTTCAGGGAGAGATAAAACTCTTCTCAAGACTTCAGGAGCTTTTCAATCACTGCCAGAATTATGTTTAAAATCAAGGAACCGAGCCACAGAATACTTTTCCAACCCTTGCAAGTCAGTATTATGTTTCGTATCCAACTTCTCCCATAAGAGCTTAGCTGTGTAGGAATCCGATGAATAAACATCAAATAGAGTGTTCGCTAAAGCTGCCAGAATTGTAGCCCTAGCCACCCCAACCTTTTCCTCCCACATAGCATAAGCCTTAACAGTTTCAGCCTTTTCCTTAACCACAACTGGTTTCTCATACTGCACCGCCGGCCATAGACCCTTTACCATAAGCCACAGTTTCATCTTTTTCTGCCAAAGAGAAAAACCAA
Source organism: Saposhnikovia divaricata (assembly GCA_036435485.1). Taxonomy (NCBI): domain Eukaryota; kingdom Viridiplantae; phylum Streptophyta; class Magnoliopsida; order Apiales; family Apiaceae; genus Saposhnikovia; species Saposhnikovia divaricata. The sequence goes on from CM071595.1 coordinate 155,601,902, forward strand.
CACCCCCACCGAATTTATCGGGCATACCCGACAAATCGATAGATTGTGGGAAACGGTATGTGGTCCAATCAATGGTGGGTGTAGTAACACCAGACCCAGAGTCAGTCTCAACAACAAGAGTTTCAGTTTCATTAACCATCTTGCTAATTAACAAATATAACAAATAATCTCTTCAAGATTGTTGGGTATATTTAACTAAACAACGCCACAATTGGACAATTATATTACAATTAACAAGAACAAGCAATTAACCAAATAACGAAACAAAAACGATGGCAAAACAAAATATATAATTAAATACTGTAAAAAACAAAAGAAATGAGAAAATACTTAGCTCTAACAGAAGCTTTAAAACTTTGACAGAACAGAACAGCTGAGTCGCCAAGGCTTCGAAAAGTCTTGACTGTTCTTGAAGAGATTATTGCCCCACTTACCCTGTGATGGGTTGCAGCAATATCGCTTCCAGGATAAAATAGCTCAGATAAATCCGGTCACAGACACGACAGAGATCAATAGCGACTAGCACCTCAGTTCGCCCAAAAAACCTATGCAACTTATAAATGAATGCAAGGTAGGCACTTGAGATTACTACCTAAAACTCAGGTAGACCTTTCTATATATAGGCAAATCAAGTTGCTAAGTTAAAATTCTTCTCGATGTGGTATTATAAGAAAAATCACATTTCAACTAGCAACTTTGCCTACATATAATTATGGATTACACTAAGAAAATGTCTTAGATCCAAACATGAAATTTTAAGTCCTCATATCAAGGAACAACTTCCATAATTTAGTTTCCAGAAATTACATCAAGAGCACATCTAAAAAATGACTCAGACTTTCCATTTTCTAACATATAACACCCCCCGGCGCCCCCCTCCTCTTTTTATATAACACCACCCCTCGCCTCCCCTCCCCTCCCCTCCCCTCCCATCCCATCCCATCCCATCCCTTCCCTTCCCTCTCTCTATATGTTAGGTGTGTTCCAAATTCCAATTATACTGCTGCAGATTCATGACTTCAATTCCAACTGTACTGTAAAGATTTGTTCCGGGTTTTTCAATCACAGTCTCATTACAACTTGATATTACCCAATAGTTTATGAGTGGTTCACTAGCGTTACAGGCTGTGGAGCTTCTTATTAAGATAACTAGTTAACTTATCCGCGATTTCAGCGGTTCATTGACTTTTATTTTAAAAATTATAAATAATTAAATTTTATTTGTATTATTATAAAAAAGCTCTATTGAAGAGTTTTTTATGAAAATTGTTTCAAAAAAAATTATGTATTATTAGTTTGAAGAATATTCCCATTATATATCTAAAAATTTATTAATTTAAACAAAAATTATAAATATGAAAAATTGCAATTACAATATATGCGTAATTTTACGATAAAAGATTATATATATCAAATATAATTAAATAACATCCTTTAAAGTCGACGCTCCCTTCATAACACATATGCTTATTAATATTTTAAGAATTGATTAATTAGAATATTAATTTATTTCGACATAGTGATTAAAATAACGTATATCTATATCTTTTTTCAATTTAACCGGTCCAGAAAAGAGTCAAATTTCAATTTAATTGAGTTTATCACAACTCGTATGTAATTTGTTCATGTGCAAAAATAAAATCTATCGGTAATATTTGTATACGAATTGTACATGTTTATCAAAAAATATATATATAATCGTAACTTATCGCGATCCATTCTCGACCGTTAACAAAAAATTTCTCAAAATTTAAGATTGTTTGCCTAAAATCTCCTGAAATGAATTTTTTGATTTAATCGATCCAGAAAAGAGTTAAATTTCAGTTTAATCGAGTTTATCACAACTCGTATGTAATTTGTTCATGTACAAAAATACTTATCACGATCCATTCACGATCACTAACAAAAAAATTCTCCAAAATTTAAGACTGTTTGCCTAAAATCTCCTGAAATGAAATTGCAGTGATTTTGAATAGAAGATAAATATAACACAATATAAATAATTAAATCATCATTTCACTTAAAAATAATCTTATTTTTGGATAGATTATTATTATTATTTTCTATTAAAATATTATAATACTCAAATAAGTTTGATATAGGTAAAATAAAATAAATTTAATTTATATATATTAAATAGATGTAATTAATGACTAATTAAGATGGTATTAAATACATAAAAAAATACTTTTTAAAAAAATAAAATTTTAATGTATATGAGTAATTAAGATGCTATTAATTGTATAATTTATTTTAATAAAAAATTTAAAAATTGGAAAATGCAAGAAACATATTTTAAAAGTTTTTTGAGGACACTTCGATCCGATCTCCTGACATTATAATATATACAGATAGATATGAAAGCTCTTCAGATTGTCAAAAAGATATAAACCATACAAAGAATGCACAATGCAGCATATTCATTATATGAAAAAAACATTGAACAAAGAGCAAAGCTTAAATAAATAATATCATTATCCCTTCTGAAAATATGTTTTGTTTTCCACATCCCAGCTTTTGCCAATTCCACCATTATGCTTAGGGACAAGAGAATGATTAGCAAGGCTGTTTCATGGGGTCTTGAGTATTGGGACAATGATGTTAGGAGGAGTCAAATATCTTGCTTTCTCCACATAAAAAGCAACACAAAATTCCCCGTTTACAGCAAAGTGAAGTTTAGCTAGCATTTAACTATTTTTTTTTTGTTAAAAGCTAAATAATTTATATCTTTTACTTGAAATGAAAGACTTGATAGAATGATAGTTGATCAATGTCTGATTTTTTTTAATAGTGTATTGAGGAAAAAAAAACCAAAATATACACCGATTCTTCTTTTTCAAAGGGGATATATGGTTCAATTTTAAAATTTAGTGCACCTACATGTTGGTCAGTCAATGGGTTGAAGTCGGATCGAATCAACCTAAATCCATATCTGAATTCGTTAAAATTTTTCGGATTTGGATTGGACCAAGAGTCAGATATTTTTTAGATTGATTCATATCCAATCCGTTAGGATTTCGGGTTATCAGATCGGAACAATTTGAAAAAATCTCAATTCATCTCTTTTCACCGATTAGCTTAGTTCACATTTTTAAGACGTTCATTTGTCAACACGAAAAACGTTCTGATTAACGTTGATGGTACAATATGTGCAGGTGCCAAGGTTTTGGGGAAGTTATAAAACAAAAAATTTTCTAACCACTATTTATATTAATTTTTGTGCTATACATGTTAGGTAAATTTTATCTTCCTTTTAAAAAAAATTAAAGATAATTTCGATCTTCGATACTTTATAAAAACATATGACTTCTTATTGAATGTTGAGACACAACATATAATGAGAATGTCAACTAGCTCTAATAATTTTTTTTTTCTTTTTGTATAATCTTTTTGCATACTATTAGGATAGAGCTCGGATCGATTCGGTACGGTTTTTTGATAAAACCCCAATCGGAACCATTAAATTTGGATATCAAAAATCAAATATCTCAATCATAATCGAAATCACAGTTCGATTTAGATTTCAAAAACCTTGACTCGATTTTCAATGGTTCGGTTTTGGTTAATAAATCCGCACAAATGAAAATATAAATTTTACTAAAAATTAAATCATTAGATCATAAAAATCTATAGACTATAGTTACAACTAAGATTTTTTTCGTTTAGACCAACTATAATTACAACTAAGGCTGAATAATTTTCTTATAGTGTCTTTAGATCGTAAATCGTGATAGATGCGTTATAGAAATCAATTATAATTATAATTAAATTACAGGTTCTAAACAGTGATCCTGGAATTGCTCACTTCGATGTTTGGCACTAAAATTGAAGACCAAATTCATTGGAAGTATGTTCATCGATAATTAGTTTGAAGACCAGATTTCAGTAGTAGTATGTTTAGTGGGAATTGTTGTATCAGTGAGAATTTATATCAGTGGTTGTATCTTGTCTAGTTTTCTAATAAAATCTTTGCATATAAAAAAAAGATCATAAAAATCTAATGCATTAATTCTCCAAAAATAAAAATTACAACGCTTGCTGTAACTGAATGCAGTGTCAGTTCACATACATGAAACATCAGTTTAGACAAAAAAACTCAACATAATCCCAGCTGGCTAACATTAATCTATCTTACCTTGTTTGTGTTGTATATATATGGCATGCTCAATATTTTAAGATTAGGGATGGCAGAAAAATTCGATCCGACGGATACCCGACCCGTTCCGATCCGTTTGGATCTACCCAAACCCGAATTTTTAGATTTGGATCTTATTTTTGGACCTGAAAGAGTTTGGATATGGATTTGGATCTTATGTATCCCGAACTGATACCCGACCCGAAACCCGATCCGAACCCGAAACACGATAAAAACCCGATATATATATATATATATATATATATATATATATATATATATATATATATATATATATATATATAGAGAGAGAGAGAGAGAGGGAGTTGCACTCCATAGCAAACACCTTATATAACAAACAATAAAGAACACCTCATATCTCATAGATCCATTGCCCCTGGCGGGGCCACCCAATACAAAAAGTTCTTATTTTTTTAGGCTCCATCCATCCAGCAAAAAAAAAATTTGAAAATTTACTGTTCATCGATGACGTCATGATGACGTCATCAGTGACGTCATCGATGAACAGTAAATTTTCAATTTTTTTTTTGCTGGATGGATGGAGCCTAAAAAAATAAGAACTTTTTGTATTGGGTGCCCCTGGCGGGGCCAATGAATCTATTGGAATAAATGATTTTATAGTTTTCTTTATTGTTTGTTATATAAGAGTGTTCTGTATGGAGCAAAGGCCTATATATATATATATATATATATATATATATATATATATATATATACCTACATTTAATATTAATTATTATTTATTATATCATTTTATTTATTTGAGATACATATCAAACAAATAAACAAAATGATCACCCAAATATATATTTGAGATATCTTAAATAACGTGATATTATTTTTAATTAATTTTCGGTATGTAAATCTTGTGTATATGTAAAAATAATTAATCTTGTATATATATATATATAAGCCACAATTTTAATTTATTTATTCGAATCACAATCTTATTTTTTTATTAAAATTCTAATATATTTATATAAAAATATATATATATTCTTTATATAGCTTTTAAATTTTATTTATATTATTCTATATTTTTTATGCAACTAAAATATTTTTATATTTTAAATTTTAAATATATTTGTACTTTTAAGTTTTGCTTAATGTGATTATTTCAATTTTGAATTTTGAATTAAAAACCCGATTTAAACCCGAATCCGATCCGAAACCCGATAAAACCCGATGATTTGGATTTGGATTTTGATTTTCAAACCCGGATCCAGACCCGAACCGATCCGAAAACTTTGAATTTGGATTTGGATTTGGCCAAATCCGATCCGATCCGACCCGTTGCCATTCCTATTTAAGATAGTTTCAGAACTCTAACAAGTATGATGTGGACATACAGAATTTTGTTGACTTTTCTGGAAGGTTTGATTTATTTGGATATATATTAATTAGATTTTAATATTTTATTGTAAGAGGCAATTAATAATTTCAGGAAAGGATTTGATACGAATGAGAAAAAAATTCAGATTTATTGACTACATTTGCACGAATTTTTGTTTGGGGCATGGAGTTCTAGAAGTCAGATTTGGGCAATTTAACGATCTACGCGAAGATAATTGAATTTTCTGTTATTCTAGATGGGTACAAGTATCGAAAGACAATTGAAAGCCCAATAACATTTAGTATCCAAAAAATAAATGGTAGAATTGGTAGTATTTAAATATTTTTAATCCCTATGTAACAAGTTAATTATAAAACGTAATTAATGAAGATTTTTCCGGACCAAATAAAACTAAAGTATATTAATGCACTAAAAACACAATCTTATTCTTCAATTATAATAAAAATACATTCTAAATCTGGGGTTTGTAACCGATGTTGCGATATTCTATAAAATCAAAATTAGAAAAAAATCAAGATATTAATTGAAATTGTAATAAATAGATTATATAGTTCTAGATAATAAAGTTATTCAAAAAATATTGTTTTGGTAAATCCCTAATTCCTAGTTCTCTGCTATTCTTGTTTATAATCAGAAGAGTTTTTTGTTGTAGCAATGGCTCTCTCCTTATAGTAGGTTTAGTCAATTTAGTTTTGCAAATGATCCATGCTCATTAAAATAATATGAAAGCTCTTCTGATTGTCAAAAAGATACAAACCATACATAGAAATAGAATGCACAATGCAGCATATTCATTATATGAAGAAAAAAAACTGAACAAAGAGCAAAGCTTAAATTTATCCCTTCTGAAAATATGTTTTGTTTTCCACATCCCAGCTTTTGCTAATTACACCATCATGCTAGGGACAAGAAAATGATTAGCAAGGCTGTTTCATGGGGTCTTGAGTATTGGGACAGTGATGTCCGAACGAGTCAAATATCTTACTTTCTCCAAAATTTCCCTTCTGCAGCAAAGTGAAGTCTAGCTATTGAATTGTGAAGATTTGCAGAAGGCTATGTCCTCTTTACCAGTAAACGAAGGGAACTGATAGCGTCAGTATAGGTGACACTCATAATTTAAGAGCTTAAGATGGAATTTGCACATGTGATTCTGCTTTGAGAGAAGTAGAAAATTTTGATCTTAGTATAGCGATGGTTCAGGAGTAGCAAACTTAAATTCTGAAGTTAATGTTATCATATGAGTTTACATGTATGTACTGGTGTTTGGTACTTTTACTAACTCTTACCAACTTTTGATTTTGATGAGCATATGCTCAGTCTTTTAACCTTGATTGGTCAGATTTTCAGCTTACTTTTGTTTCAACTAATTAACATTGCTATGTGGAAATTTAAATTACAGAAACTATTACCATCTAGATAGTGTAATTAGAGAAAGCTATTGGGAACTATACTTCAACTCTCTACATGTGTCTTCAATTTATCACCAGAGCCTACTGCAAAATAATAAATCCTGTACAACATCTAGCTAATGCTTGCATTTGGTCCTTTATCCTAAATAGTCACATATAAACATGAATACATGATGCTTTTGGTTTGATGCAGACTATTGACTGGCAATTCATATGTGAAGAAATTGGAACATAGATCTACTGTCATTTACAACGTTTACAATTATGAATTGAAGACAGACAGGAGAACAATATTCAAAACTTTACATTTCGGGTGGAGTTACTAGGGTAACCGAAAAACATTACATACTTTATATCATACGACACTCTCTAGCTATATGCTAGAGATTTCAGATGTACAGAAGGCACCTACTTTGGAATGAACTACACTTGTAAAACTTTTGATATTTCCAAGTTCTGAAAATACAATCATCTTATATTCACTATAATCATGTTGGATCCCTAGCACTAGATGTGCCGGGGTCTCTGCAAAACATCTGCTCGCTTCTGTTTGTGAACACATAACAGAAAACAGAATGATGACCTGAATGAGTGGTAAACAATGAGACGGCCCGCACTTCATTCGGCCTAAGAAGATGTCAACATTCTTATAACAGAAATTGAAATTATAAGACGCAAGAAATTGACATGTTCCGATCAAGGAAATTTATGATTCACTTGTTTCCTAGCAAATCCTCAATCAAGTGTCCCATTTGATTGTCAAAATGTAGTTTACAATGCCCTCATGGAATATGATACATCTGTACAAAAAAGTTGTTACCTACTTGTACACAATCTATGCTCACTGAATCATTCTTAAGGAGCTATTTTCCTATAGAAAACTAACAGAGATTCCCTAACTGTACTTGCACTCCTTCACTGATTTAAATTTAAAGATTACTAAGAAAGAGTCCAAGCCTGTATTCCATATACCAAAAACAAAAAGTATCTCTCTATGGCTGTACCTTTTAGTCAATTCATCAAGTAAATCCACCTAACAATCATAGAAAGAAGATTGCATTTGTAGACTGATTACTTATAATATAACATTGGATTTTACATTTTTGGACACACATACCTGTCTGTTTACCTTCTGATCTTCTCTCCATTGTCTTGTACCTTGGAATGATCACCTTGTATATTCTCTGAGTAATAATCTTGCTAGCTTTATTGGTCATTAAAATAGTATTGTAAGCTGTAATAGTACCATTAGCTATCCCTCTCAAACAATCATGGTCCTTGCCTAATTTCTTTCATTTAAAAATATCGCTGATTATTAACTAATTTTTCTACAGACATCTGATGAGGACATGGGAGGTGCAATTTGGGTAACCGCATATTCAACAAATTTCGCGAAATTAGACTTATTGGTTATTGTTTGCGAATCCTACTATCCTAGCAAAGCAAGTTTATTGGTTCAGTTGTAACTAGTGTCGACTTGAATGAAATTTGGAGAGAAAGGTCTGGTTAACATACCGCATAAGTGCAGAAGTTACATTGTGTAGCAAAATATAGGGGAAATATACGATCAAGCAGCTGACTGTATACCTTAAATATACACTTACCTTAAACACAGAGACTCAGAATCATTCATATGTCTCCATGGCGCTATGCCGCTATCCCTCCTGAGCTTACCAGACTTTCTCATACATTTTATCGAAATTTTTGTAAATGGATAGAAGTTAGACGAAATAATGGAGGACAAAATGGTGGATGAAAAGAAGTGGAAGTTAAAGAAAGAAGAGGATGATATTTATAGCTGCTGTTTGGTGCCTTCTGCCTGCTATGAAACAAAGTCCTGAGAAATGATGTCATGCATGTAAACAAAGTTTGACTGAGGACTTCCTGTTTAACATATGTTAGATTTTAACTATTTGCCAGTTGCCACTAATAAAGAAGTGAGATCAGACAAGTTAACTGTCAGCTTAAGATGCTCATTACTATCATATTATCAACATGCAAGTGTTGGCATACGGTTACATAAATGAATTTACGACTACAACCACAGTAAAATTTCTTTTAATTTGAACTGATCTTTCGTTATGTTCATCGACCTCTCTGATAATGGCCTTATTGAATAATATAAGATCCATTTAAGACCTTAAGGTTTTAGAATTACTCGTCATGTAAGATTATGTATATTAAGGCCTTAATTTACACGAATGATTTCTGAAATTTTATTAGAATTACTCGTCATGTAAGATTATGTAAAATGTGAGCATACAGGAGCTCATTCCAAACATCAGGAACCCCGGGAAGACACCAATGTGTACAATCTGAATAACTAGTCGGCTTTGCCAACCGTTCTTCACTTAAAGCCACCCATTGCTTCCTGTAAATTGACGGGTGACCGTCTTTTCTGTACTCCGAAAGTTGAGTAATGTTCACTAGTTTCACTGGCAAACCTCTCTTCTCCAGATCATTAATTGCATCCTCCACAATTCTCATCATCCTAGGGTCTGTTTCATTTCCTCTGTACCCTTCTGTTCTAATCATTTCTTGTTCATTGTAGCAATTTTCATGGGTACTCTTGCCCCATTCTTCACCCCTGATAAAGTAATAGTATTGCATGAACAATCTGAAATAGTTGAGCAAAAAATAAAAATCAAATTATGCAAATATACCATTTATGACTTGGAGACATGCTCATGAAAAATAATTGTGACTTGTTACGGTCGATATGGATTTCTAACCAATCTGACCATGTCTTCAGTCCCAGTTCGTAGCTGCGTAGCATCTCTACTCTTTTGTATATTCCATTCGCACTTTCAAATGAACCCCATCTGATGATTGCATATTAATAACAGTTTTTTTAAGAAAATTTATGCTATATATGTACAAAGTTAAGATTCAATATAAATAGTTTAGTTGATTGTTGAAGTTGTACATACAATGTGTTGAGAAAAGGCCGTCTCCACCAATTATAAGTATTGAAGATGAGTATATCTGCATTAGTCCAGTGCCTAGCATGCTTGTCGATTGCTTTTACTCTTACAATTGGATCTGGAAAGCGATGGTACCATGGATCATCTGAGTTTGATTCCACTAGCAATGGTGACCAATAGAACTCGATCGAGGCATTATATTCCTTCACATAATTATCACATAGTATTCAAATTTTTCTGTTCCATATATTGTATTTTGGAAAATGTTTACTAGAAACTAACCAATAATTTTGTTGCACACATATAATTTGAAAGCATGAAATCATGTGTATACATATTCCGGAAAAAGAGAGAACTTGTAAGAAGAAAATGTACAGTTTGGAGTGCTTGTGATTCATACTCACTTCAGCATGCATTGAGATCAAGGAGTGATTGAAATGGTAGTGCATGGATTTGAGGGCTGGAGGTATAAATTTGTCGACAAGGCACACCATTGAGACCCATTGGCCCCTGTTCAATGAATCTCCGACAAACACCATCCTTCTGTTCCTCAGTCTCTCAAGCAATACTGTGGCATTGAACCTAGCTTATTAAGATGAAAACAGATTCCAATATACTTAAATACCGCAATTAAAAATTAATAAAACAGCATCTTACCACCTGGTATAACAGAATAATAGAACATAAATATAAAATTGTCAGAGCTAAACATCTAATTTGATGATAAATATAAGCATTTGTAGTCTAAGTTGATAAAGGATCGTAGAGCACGATATAGTAAAAAAAAAGAAGGATCATTGATCACATTGTGTGTGCGGAGAAAATTATGCGAGGCTCTAGAGAGTTCAGAGAGAGAGAGACCTGGGGAGGTTACAGTGATGAGGTTGCCATCTCCAGTGTAGATAATTCATATCCTTTCTGCCATACTTTTTGCAAGCATTCTCATCTAACATGAATTTGCATTCTTCTTCTTTGTAAAGAGGGTAAGACTTGTTGTCAAGTACCCATTTCCCTGAAAATAAATCACAGCTTTCTGATGAGTGATTTTTATCAGTACTACGTTGACTAGTACTATTATTGGTCAACAGTTCTTCTTTCTGATCAAATAGCCCTCCATTTTCGCGGGCGAAATAGATGACACCAATGACAAATATGGTAATCAAGAATGCTACTGTGGACTGTAAACTGCCCCTGATTGAACCAAATGTCAAAGGAACTATATGGTATAATTTGGCCATGTACTGTACATTGAGCTTGCCTCCACTCTAGTTATGTTTTCGGCAATTTCAGAGGTGATTCTTTATGTACATTAAAAGGTATAGTATAATAGAATGGAGGGATAACTTGGTCAAATAGGAGGGATTACAGATTGTTTAGCAGTACGAGTTTATAATACATTTTTTGTAAATTAGCACAAATCAAATAAAACACATTTGTGCGGTAGGTCAGCAACTTCAGCTGTACAAACGTTAGTTTTAAGAAATTCAGAGTAGTTAGCTCATCCGAATCTGTTACTCATGGCTTGAAGTAAAAGAGTGGCAATAGTATCCAAGACGTTCGTTGCACATCACTCTTTCATAGTCCAGAGTATAGTATTATATGCACACATGTATATTACACATATAAAACAGTCTAAAGTAAGCTGTTATCCTGGATCCGCCTGGATCCGCCAGAAGTAGCTTCTCAACAATCTTGTGCGCCCAAGTGTTTTTTAAAAATTAAATTGTAAGAAGTTAAATATATTTTACTCTCTCCGTCCATTTTAACATGTCATTTTGACTATTTGCACGTAGTTTAAGATTCATAAAAAAAATTACTACCGCTTAATAATATTAATCAAAATGACATGTAAAAGGGGACGGACAGAGAGTATATAATAGCCAAAAAAATATCTAACAATGAATTAACAATCAAACACGATCCGTTTGTCAAATTGGATTAGAATTACTTGTCTTGAATGTCATGAGAAAATGTGAGCATATAGGAGTTCATTCCAAACATCAGGAACCCCGGGAAGACACCAATGTGTACAATCCGAATAACTAATTGGCTTCGCCAACTGTTCTTCAGTTAAAGCCGCCCATTGCTTCCTGTAAATTGATGGGTGACCGTCTTTTCTGTACTCTGAAAGTTGAGTTATGTTCATCAATTTCACTTGCAAACCTCTCCTCTTCAACTCATCTATGGTATCTTCCACAATTCTCATCATTCTGGGGTCTGTTTCATTTCCTCTGTATCCTTCTTTTTCAATCATTTCTTGTTCATTGTAGCAATTTCCGTTGCTACTCTTACCCCATTCTTCGGCCCTGATTTAATAGTAAAGTTGCATGAACAAATTAAAATAAATAAGCAAGAAATCAATCCAACTAGGTAGTATACCATTTATGAGTTGGAGACATGCTCATGAAAAATAACTGTGACTTGTTACGGTCAATATGGATTTCTAGCCAATCTGACCATGTCTTCAGGGCCATCTCATAGCTGCGTAACATCTCTACTCTTTTGAATATTCCATTCCCACTTTCGAATGAACCCCACCTGATGATTTCATTTTGATAACAACTTTTTTATAATATATGCTATATAATTAGAAAGAAATTGATTCAGAATGAATAGTTTGATTGCTTTTACATACAATGTGTTCATAGAATTAGAAGGCCTTATCCACCAAAGATAGGTATTGAAGACGAGTATATCTCCATCAGTCCAGTGCCTAGCGTGCTTGTAAATTGCTTGTGCTCTTACAATCGGGTCTGGAAAGCGATGGTTCCATGGATCGTCTGAGTTTGATTCCACTAGCAATGGTGACCAATAGAACTCGATCGAAGCATTATATTCCTTCATCATTGTTATCACGGAAGAAAGAAAGATGATAAATGTAAAAAGAAAATATATGCAGAAGAGAAATAGTTTATATTCATCTCGAGGATAAACATATTACAGATCTTTCAGATGTTCAGATGCATCACAATCTTTACATGCATTTCTTAGACACAATCTAAAGGGTTAGGTGTGGTAGGTGGTGCCGGCGGCGGCTACATAGTCAAATCCGGCGGCTACAGATTCAAGGCATTCTAACAAATCTTCACCTTGACTTGAATCCTCTCACAAAAAACAGATAACAGATGTACCAGATGCATCATAATAATGCCAGATGTACCAGATAAACGAAAAAAAAAACTCTTCTGCCTCAGATTTTGCCCTAAAAAAAGGGCAATCAATAACTCCGAACATTTAGCAAGTTCAAAGAATGTTGAAACTTGCTATGTGGAACCGGCTTGGTGAGCATATCAGCTGGGTTATCAACAGTACCCACTTTGCTCACCTTGATTCTCTTCTCACTTCTTAGAAAATGATATCTCACATCTATGTGCTTAGTCCGCTCATGATGGACTTGATCCTTGGCTAAACAGATTGCACTGAGACTGTCACAAAATACTGTAGCCTAATCATGATGTAGACCCAGATCGCTGACCAATCCTTTCAACCAGACCATTGTATACATCAAGCTTCCTACTGCACTAGCATAGGGAACTCGAGACATGTACTCTTTTTCCTCAACAGACTTAGGAGCAAAAGCGAAAGACAGATGTGCATTTGCAGCACTAGGAGTATCTATGGGCTTTGCTGTAGACATGCCAAACCTTGACAAAATCTTCTGAATGTATCCCTTCTGTGACAAGAAGAGCTTTCTTTTGCTTCTATCCCTTAAATCTCCATTCCCAGAATTTTCCGAGCCGCACCCAAATCTTTCATTTCAAACTCAGCACTGAGGAGACCTTTCAACTTCTGAATATCATACTTGTTCTCCGCAGCTATCAACATATCATCTACATACAGGACCAGATAAATGAAAGAACCATTTGCTGTCTTACTGTGATAAACACAGCAATCATACGGACTCCTAGTGTAGCCAATACCTATCATATAGATATCAAATTTCTTGTACCACTGCCTCGGAGACTTCTTTAGCCCATACAAGGACTTCAATAACTTGCACACATAGTCTTCTTTACCAGGAACCTGAAAATCATCTGGTTGAGTCATGTATATCTCCTCTTCCAGCTTTCCATGCAGAAAAGCTGTCTTCACATTGAGTTGTTCAAGCTCCAAATTCTGATGTGCAACTATCGCTAGTAGCACCCTGATGGAAGTGTGTCTGACCACTGGTGAAAAAATCTCATTATAATCTACTCCCTCTTTCTGAGTGAACCCTCGAGCTACTAACCGAGCTTTATACTTGATACCCTCAACCGATGTTTCTCCTTCCTTCTTCTTGTAGACCCATTTACAAGTAACAATCTTTCTGTCTCGAGGCCGCTTGACTAATTCCCAAGTCTTATTCTTCTGAATTGACTCCATTCCATCTCCCATTGCAGCAAATCATTTTGTAGATTCAGTACATGTCACCGCTTCTTTGTAAGTGGATGGCTCATCAGAGCTAGGATCCACTTCTTCAGCTACATGTAGTGCATATGTCACCATATCTTCAAAACCATATTTCTTTGGAGGCATTCCATACTTAGCTCTCCTCGATCGATCAAGAACCAAACTGTGATGATTTACTACTGGTACTGATGATTCTGATTCTGACTGTGGTTGTTGAACTTCTTGTTGTGGTTCACTCTCATCTTCAGTGACTTCCTGCTCCACGTGTTTCTCAACACCACCACTTTCTGAAACAATCGTAGACTTCACAGTAGGGCTAAACATAGAATTTTCATCAAAGACTAAATTTCTACTCAATATAACCCTATTTTCAGATGGAGACCACATTCTATAACCTTTAACTCCATCCCTATAGCCTACAAATACTCCCTTTTTAGCTCGTGGCTCCAATTTACCCTCAGTACAACCAAAAACTCTTAAATTGGAGTAATCAGCAGGCTTACCATACCATTTCTCAATAGGAGTTTTGAGATGAATACCTGTGTGAGCTCCACGATTAATCAAATAACACGATGTACTAACCGCCTCTGCCCAGAATCTTCTAGTTAGTCCAGCATTAGAAATCATACACCTAGCTTTCTCTAGAAGTGTCTGATTCATACGCTCTGCTACACCATTCTGCTGTGGTGTATCCCTGACTGTATGATGCCTAGCAATCCCCTCATTCTTGCAGAAATCTGCAAACTCGGATGAGCAAAATTCCAGGCCATTATCTGTTCGCAGCCTCTTAATCTTCTTCCCTGTTTGATTCTCCACTAGCGTCTTCCACTACTTGAAAATCTTAAAGGCTTCACTTTTGTGCTTTATGATGAACAGCCAAGTCATTCTTGAGAAATCATCGATCATTAACACAAAATATCTGTGACCCCCTAAAGACTCCACCCGGGAAGGACCCCAACAATCATAATGGATGTAATCAAGTGTGCCTTTTGTTCGGTGGGTTGCTTTAGGAAACTTGCTGCGATGTAGCTTTCCAAAAACACAATGTTCACAAAACTCGAGACCTGTGACCTTATGACCACAAAGAAGATCAGCTTTTGACAGAATCTGCATCCCCCTTTCACTCATGTGACCAAGCCTCATGTGCCACAACCTGGTCATATTTTCCTTTTCAATTTCTGAAAACGCAACAGCAACAGAACCTGTTAACGTAGAACCTTGAAGAAGATACAAGGTACCACGTTTAACACCTTTCAGAACCACATCAGAACCCTTACGGACATGTAAAACTCCACCTTCACCTTTAAAACTGAAACCCTTGTTGACTAACATACTTAGAGATATCAGATTCTTCGTCATAAGTGGAACATGCCTAACATCATTCAATGTGCGAAAATTACCATCATGTGTCCGAAGTTTAATCGAGCCTATTCCAACAGTCTCACAAATAAAACTGTTAGCCAGAGAAATTTTTCCACCGTCTACTTTTTCGTAGGTTGTGAACCACTCCCTGCGCGGACATATATGGAAAAACGCTCCAGAGTCAAGGATCCACACATCAGATTGATGCGCGTCCTTGATAGCAACTAGAACAATATCTTCTTCGGAATTGGCATCAGCTACAGCAACAGTATCCACCAATTTATCCTGTTGCTTCCTTTTCTTGGGACAGTCAGATTTCCAGTGTCCCTTCTCTTTACAGTAATTGCAGACATCATTAGCTCTCGAACCCTTAGAAGCTGGTTTCTTGGATTTATACTTCCCCGACTTTCCATGTCCGGTACTCCCGCTAGCTACCAACCCAGCAGCATGATTATCTACACCTGTACCAGTCGCCTTATGGCGCAACTCTCTAGAATGATAGAAGATCTAACCTCCTCTAGAGAAATAGTATCTTTACCAACAATAAACGATTGCACAAAGTTCTCATACGATAATGGTAAAGAAACTAACAGAATCAAAGCAGCATCCTCATCTTCAACTTTAACATCAATATTACGCAATTCTAATAAAATTGTGTTTAATTGATCTAAGTGAACTCGAAGAGGCATACCTTCCTTCATTCGCAGACTAAACAGACGTTGCTTCAGAAGCAACTTATTTGTTAAAGACTTCGTCATGTAGAGACTTTCAAGCTTTAACCATAAACCAGACGCGATATCCTCCTCCGCAATTTCAGTAATAATATCATCTGCAAGGCACAACAGAATTATTGAGTGTGCCTTTTCTTCGAGATTGGCCATTTCAGCGCTTCCAGAAGCAGTCGTTTTTTTGTTCAACGGCGCCCAGAGCCCTTGTTGCTTTAACAAGGCATGCATCTTGATTTGCCATAGACTGAAACTATTTCTCCCAATAAATTTGTCGACCTTAACGTTAATACCACCAGACATCTTTCTCCCAGAAGCGTATACGTGAACAGTATACATGAACAGTACCGTATTTGTGAACATTACCATATTTATGAACAGTACCATATACGTGAACAGTACCTTCTTCTCCGGTGATGAACAGTACCTCCTTCTCCAGTGATGAACAGTAACTCCGCCTGAATAGTGTCGTCTTCTCCGGCGATGAACGGTAACTCCGCCTGAACAGTGTCATCTTCTGCGGCGAGCTTGAAAAAATTTCGACGAAAATTTTCGAAAGGACACAGCAGCTTCAACCAAGCTCTAATACCAATTTGTTATAACGGAAGCAAGAAAGATGATAAACGTAAAGAGAAAATATATGCAGAAGAGAAATAGTTTATATTGATCTTGAGGATAAACATATTACAGATCTTTCAGATGTTCAGATGCATCACAATCTTTACATACATTTCTATTTATAGACACAATCTAAGGGGTTAGGTGTTGTAGGTGGTGTTAGGTGTGGTAGGTGGTGCCGCCGCCGGCTACAGATTCAAAGCATTCTAACAATCATATTTATCAAAGAGTATATAAATTTATGTGCTCCCTATATTGTACGAGGAAAATTTTACCTGGACCTAAACCAAAATTCTAGTTGCACACATAGAAACTGAAAGTAAGAAACCTTATATACACACATATTTCGGGGAAAAAAAATTATGAAGAGAATGCAAGATTGTAGTACTCATGATTTCATACTCACTTCAGCTTTCAGCGTGATCAAGGAGTTATTGAAGCTGTAGTGCATGGATTTGAGGGCTGGGGGTACAAAGTTGTTTACAAGGCACACCATTGAGAGCCATTGGCCCCTAATCAATGAATCTCCGACAAACACCATCCTTTTGTTCCTCAGTCTCTCTAGCAATACTGTGGCATTAAACCTAGCTTATAAAGATAATAAATGTAAAGTGTTACAACTGAATGTCCAGATTTGATGATTAATACAAGCATTTGGACTATAACTTAATCGAAAAATCGTTCAAGAGCACGATGTGGGTTCAGAAAAATACAGGAGGCTCTAGAGTCAGAGAAAGAGACCTTGGGAGGTTACATCGATGAGGTTGCCATCTCCAGTGTTGATAATTCAAATCCTTTCTTCCAAACTTTTGGCAAGCATTTTCATAGGATACGAATGTGCATTCGTCTTCTCTGTATAGAGGGTAAGACTTGTTGTCAAATACCCATTTCCCAGAAAATAAATCGCAGCTTTCTGATGAATGATTTTGATCAGTACTAAATTTACTAGTACTCCTACTATCAGCCAACATTTCTTCTTTCCGATCATATAGCCCTCCATTTTCGCAGGCGAAATAGATGACACCAATGACAAATACGGTAATCAAGAATGCTACTGAGGACTGTAAACTGCGCCTGATTGTTGAAGGAACTATATGGCATAGTTGTGCCATATGTTATATAATTTCTTTAAAATCCCCCTCCCCCCCCCCCCCCCCCTCCCCGGGCGCTAGTTATAATTTCTCAAGTACATACTAGTTGAGCTGGTGGCAAAAAAGTAGCCTCTCATTACTCGTTTGCAAGTGATGAATGAATTCTATTATCGTACCAGATAAGTTTTTGGAAGTATCAGACTTAGAATTTTTAGCATGTGCAATTTTGAGTACCTAGTATAACTAATCTAACGTGAAATTGTTCTGCCACTTTGAGTTCTCGCGGATGACAATTCAAGTTTTTTTTGCCATGTGATAATTCAATTGTAGTTTTAACTTTCACCTGAAAATGAGCCAAGTCCAGTTGAACTACAGTATAAAGTGATTATGTATCGTTTATTTAAAATGTATCGAATTGAAATTTGAACTGAAATTTTAATTAAGCAAAAAATTAAGTTTGAATTTACTTTGATTTAATTCTTAGCTTTCTCGTGAGATTTTGCTAGCGAACAACTGATGAATATTACTCACAAGCTTTTTTCATGAATATGTGTTCAAGACTAAATCATAAATATATTATGTGTAGTGCCAGAGATACCTAAAAAAAATCCAAAATAATTCTTAAAAGACACATGACAATTTGTTGTTGGTGGGATTCATATTAAAACACTTAGGTCCATTACATTAAACTGAAATTTTAATTAAGCAAAAAAATATGTTTGAATTTACTTTGATTTAGGATAAATGTTTAATTCTTTGCTTTCTCGTGAGATTTTGCTAGCGAACAACTGATGAATATCCTGACAAAAAAAAAAAACAACTGATGAATATTACTCACAAGCTTTTTTCATGAATATGTGTTCAAGCCTAAATCATAAATATATTATGAGTAGTGATAGAGATATCAAAAAAAATTTCAAAATAATTTCCAAAAGACACGTGGTAACTTGTTTATTGGTGGAATTCATATTAATGTAAATATATGATTATACACAATGGAAGACACCTATTTCTATTATAAATCTTATTACATGCACCTACTTCTACTATAAATCTTATTACATATCCTTACTTCTAATATAAATCTTATTACACACACCTACTTCTACTATAAATCTTACTAGATTATAATTTTATTTTATGTTATAATTATGTTTTTATATAATGACTATTTTCAATGGCTATTTTAATTTTAGGGTATTTACCAAAAATACTTGATTTGAAGTTTCTTTTTGCAAAAATACCATCTTCTTCAATTAATTACAATTTTACCAAACTAAGTTTCAAAATTGCAAAAATACCATCTTCTAGGTCAACCCCTCCTCCCTCCCCCTTTGACCAGCCCATATTTCCGGATGAACAGTAACCACGGCTACTTTCATCGACTCTTTTTTTTTTTTTAGGTGGGGTGCTATTTTGGTTTCAACCACATTCAACTCTTTTTTAAGGTGGGATGCTTTTGGTGGATTTGGGTTGCAAGGCCCCGCCAGGGTCAATATTCAACCAAATGCAACCAAATTCAACTTTTTTTAAGATGAGGTGATTTTGGGGTTGCAGGGCCCCGCCAGGGGCAATATTCAACCAAATCAGCAACTGAATGCAACCAAATGCAACTAAATTTATGATTTCAAGTTCCTTTGTTCAGTTGTCATTTTCGACCACTTTTTTGAACTCTACTATATATATATATATATATATATATATATATATATATATATATATAATCCAAAAAAGAGGTCGAAAATGAGAATTGAAAAATGGAACTTCAAATCAGAAATTTAGTTGAATGTGGTTGCATGCAGTTGAATATGCCCCTGCGGGACCATGCAACCCAAATCCACCAAAATAGCACCCTACCTAAAAAAAAAAAAAAAGCAATAAACAGTATTCGTGGTTACTGTTCATCCGGAAATAGGGGGAGGAAATTTGGTTTAAAAAGGAAAGAAGGTATTTTTGCAAATAAGATGGTATTTTTGCAAATAGCTTTTCTTAACAAAAGTAAAATTGCAAAAATTTACTTTTGACAATATATTTATGAAAAGAGCCCTTAATTTTAATACAATTTAATATATTATTAAAGTTATATTATAAATTTTTAATTCAAATTTGTTGTTGATGGGATTCGAACATTGAGTTTTAGTAGAGTAATTCAAATATACAATATTTCTTATTATTAGATTCAATAATTCTTAATTATTTACTAAAAATATTATGATCATTATTCGCTATATTGTTGAATCGCTAAACCAAAAATAATCGATTATACTCATGTTGGTTTACTATAAACGTGCGAATTTTTAATATATTTTATTAATGATTGCAAGATAAAATGTGATATTTTTTGGGTATATATTAATGATTGCAAAATTATGTTTTAAATTAAAAGGTAGCATGTTTTAATTAGAAAAGAAATATTAATGATTGAAAATTATGGTATAATTGATGTTTTTAGATGTTTATAAAATGTAAAATCTTTAATTAAAAAATAATGTGTTTTAATTAAAAAAAATAATCAAGTAATTAACATTAATAATATTATTTTATTATTTATTAATAATAAATATTTTGGTTTTAAGATTATAGTATAGATTAATTAATTAGATTTTAATGTTTTATGAGAGGAATTATTAATTAATTATTTTGGGTTATCAACTAGTATTATTAATTAGAGTTTAATGTTTTATGAAAAGAACTAGGTGAAATAACCGCGCTTCGCGCGGTTGTAAAAAATACTTTAAATATATTTGATAACATAGCTGAACTTAAATTTTGTTAAGTATTTCCATATATTAAGGTATTACGTAGCATCTTTTGCCAAAATTATGCATTCTTCAACTAAATTCTTAAAAAACTATGCATTCTTCAAAAACTATGCATTCTTCAACTAAATTCTTCATAGAGAGAGCATGAACTTAAAAATATTATATTGTTGGATTATGACAACAAAAAGCCATACTAAATATATATACGTTGAAATCTTGCACACTATATGTCCTACCTGCAATGCAGCAATATGTGCAAACTAAAACTAAACATAAGAATCTAAAAGTAGCAAGCTACATATTCTCCTTCCCATAAATGCACTGGGATAAAACATATTGTATGGTAAATGTGTACTGTGCAGGCATTTCTATGATCAACATTGTTAATGATTACGACACCTTGTCCACCTTAACCTCATAGTTGTATATATAATAGGTGACAACCAAAATACCCATTCACGGGTAGGGAAGGAAACTGGGAAAAATTAATTCTTTTTTTTAGTTCTAAAGTTGGAATAATTAAAGTATTTGTATATAAACAAATAACATATACATATATTACAAGTAAAAGTAGTGTCTTGCTAACTCTTCTCACACTGCCTTGCCTCAACTTTACATGTAGCTAATATAAGCACCAGTTATAGCCAAAATTCGGTTCGGGTATTCCAAGATGGATTTGGGTCAAATATGGATTCAATTTGGGAATTCTAGGATTAATTAGGGTTTTGGCAGTAAATAAAGAAATCAGGACGCACCCTCTCTTTTTCTATAAAGAGGGCGCGCCCTAAATACAAAAACATGGTGACAAATCTATTCAAGTTGATTTTGTGAGAAGACATCGAAGAAATCTCTCCTAGGATTCCACTCAAGTGTGGATTCCACTCAAGCTGGTATTCCAGAAGTTGAAGAATTCCCTCCTGTCGTATCTCAGGAGGGGGATGTCCGTCGCAGAAGGCCTCCAGGGGTTTGCCTGGATATAAGGACCCTTCTTAAACACTAAGGGCGCGCCCTATGGTGGAAAGATGGGGACTTCTGGTGTGTGCTTTGGGAGCTCTGTTCCTGTAGCCAATGGGCGCGCTCTCATTGGGGAACTTCGGAGTAATCCTGCACTTTGCACCCAAAAGCTCTGGATCACCTGTCCTGCTATCTGGTGGGTGCTTCTCATTCGGGGGACAGGGATGCGTTCTGCACTTGGGGTAAACCACGGCTATACCTGCATCCTTGAAATCAAGAAATAGCTGGTAACGGATAGGACTAGTCCTCGACGGGGGAAGTTTCCTTATCCATGAAGTCTTGAGATCTTGGATGAGCCTTGGGCCTTTGTGGTTAGGCCTCATAGTAGAACATTCCGGAAGCTGGTCCGTTATCCAAGCCCATTTGGGTTTCTTGTTCTCCATGAACTACGTCTGGCTTGATCCCCTATAAATACAGGGGTACGTAGGCCGATTGAGGGGTTGGAAGTCGAGCGCTCTGAATAGCCGCCACTAACCCTATCAATCTCAGCCACCAATTACGCTCAACAACCACACACCACCGTTTTCTCCGGCAAAGAACCACCGCTTCAGATCTTGCTTCCGGCGACGTACCTCAAATTTTGTTGTTCCCAAATTCCTCCGTCAACAAATTGGCGCTAGAAGGAGGGGAGCCAATCAAGATCTACATCTTAGGAGGAAAAGATGTCTCACAATCAACGCAGAGGTTCTCAAGAAGAAGATGGTTACGATTCTGAAGATAGCTTGGGAGATAACCAAGCGCGTCATGAAGCTTATGTCCCGAAAAATATTGCTGCTCCTCCGCGACATCATGGAACTCCGGCCGTCATCGGTGGACAGCCGCCCGTTCTCATCAGTAATTCGGCATTAATGGACCAGCTGTATGTTATGCAAGATGCCATAAATAGTTTCGGGGCGAGATTGGGTTCTGTGGAGGAAGAGCAAGAATCAAAGAGAAAATCTCGGAGTATCCCACGAAATCATCGCCGATCAGGAAAATCTCCTCACATCGAGGAAGATTCTCGAAGGAGGGAGGAAAGTCGCGAAAAGAGATTTCAGCTGGTCACTCCTCGAAGGTTAGATTATTCCGATCCTATTATTGAACATCCTCGTGAAAATAATTCTGAGCGCAGGTTGGTGAATCCTCAAGAGAGGGCGCGCCCTCATCCTCACCGTTCAGGGCGCACTCCTCGTGAGATTCAAATGGATGAGGAGCAAATGGCTAGAGAAAGGAGGGATTTTGCCAGCCTGAAAGAACGCCTTGGAATAAGGCTTGATGACGATGATCTGAGGATGGTGCTCCTCGAGCTTCAGAAGAAAGACAAATATGTGGAATCGAGGCCCCATGATTCACAGCGCGTGCCCCCTGACAACAGGTCGAGGCCCCTTGGACATGAGCGAGCCCTTCCACAGAGTCATGATCCACAGCGCGTGCCCCCTGACAACAGGTCGCGGCCCCTTGGACATGAGAGAACTCTTGCTCGAAATGATAATCCACAGCGCGTGCCCCCTGTTCAAAACGGGTCGCGGCCCCTTGGATTCGAACAAACTCCTCATCGTGATAATACTAGAAGAAGAAACCATGATAACGGTGACAGAAGAATGGATTGGTACCAGGGAAATAGGCGCCCCCGTAACCAGGGCGCGCCCTCAGGTGGGAGATCCCCCCGTATTCATCAAATCCCCTCAAGCACCTCCAGTGAGTCCAGGTCGAGGACGCACTCTCACTCGGGAGGACAGTATCGGAGAGGTTCTCAAGGGAATTCACAACCTCATGGAAATCCCGAGGGTCATCAAACTCAAACTCAAGAGGTTATGATTCAACCACAAGTAGAGGTTCAAGGAGGCATTCAGACAGCGGCTCCACCGCCGCCTCCACTCCCGGGGGGTACTCAGACTGTGGAACAACCAAATATCCAGAATATTCCTGGAGTGGGAACATTTAATGTGGATGATCTAAAGAAACTCCTTGCTCACTTGGATGGAGGAAGAATATCTGCAACTGCTCCAACATCCTCTCCCTTCTCGACTGAAGTTAGAGAGGCACAGCTCCCTGCTGGGTATAGATCAATGACAAATGATTTGCGATTTCATGGAAATGCAGATCCTGTGGAATTCCTTGGACGTTTCGATATCGAGATGGATGTCTATCAAGTTACGGAATTGGCTAGATGTCGATTGTTGGCGGCAACTTTCAGGGAGAGTGCTCAGCAATGGTTTCAGAAGCTCGGTCCAGGGGTAATTACGTCGTGGCAGGTGATGAGGAACTTGTTCTTGACTAAGTTCCAGGCCGCAGTAAAATATGCTCCTCCGGTCACGACCTTGGCCAACATCAAGCAAAGGGAAGGAGAGAGTTTGCAATCCTATTTCAAGAGATTCAACTCGGAATCCACTATGGTGAGAGGAGCAACAGATGAAACGCTCAAGAGTTTCCTAATAGCTGGATTGTCAGTAGGAACTGATTTCTGGAAACATCTTCAAGGACGGGATCCACCTACGTTGGCTGATGTGTTTGCACAAGCTGAGTCTTTCAAGATTGTGGAACAATCCTTGGCGGATAACCGAAAAACTGACAGTCAGAACGGTTCTAAGGGAAAGACTGGTAAAAGGAAGGATAGGTCTCCCAGTCCTACTCGTCGTATAGCAACTGGTGCGAACCGGGTAAATTTAGCTGAAATTGGAAGGAATTGGGGTCCACCTGATACATACACTTACGATCAAAGGCCGGGTAACTATACTCCTTTAGCAGCTGCTATTGAACATATCTTTGAGGTGAATAAGAACAAAGGGTTCTTCAGAAAGCCGGAACCATTGACCTCCTGGCAGAGTAAGGATAAGAAAAAGTATTGTGAATTCCATGAATCCTCAGGGCATAACACTCATGAATGTCGTCAACTCAGGGAAGAGATTGAGGATTTGATTAAGGAAGGATACCTGACGGAATGGATTGTTAGGGAGGTGAAGAAGCATAGGGAGAATCCTGACAGGAGAGATGGAGGGCGCGCCCTCCACGGAGATGGTAAGCCAGAAGAGAATAAATTCGTCAAAGAAGGGAGTATTCACACCATCTTTGGGGGACACCATTTAGGGGGAGATAGCAATCACGCTATGGAGAGATATTCCAGAGAAGCGAGGTATCGACCTCTCACAAATGTGAATAGCTTGGAGTTGAGGCCACCCAAGTTGTTCAAGGGAGAATGTGCTGACATTACTTTCACCGAAGAAGAAGCTAGATGGGTACATCATCCTCATAATGACGCTCTGGTAGTAGCAATTCAGATTGGCTCGAAGAATGTCCATCGGGTTTTCGTGGACAATGGAAGCTCGGTGAATATACTCTATTACAGTACTTATAAGAAGCTGGGACTCTTAGACAAGGATATGATTCAAGACAACGGATGGATCTATGGTTTTTCAGGAGAATCGGTAAAAGTTATGGGAGCTATCAAATTACCGGTAACTCTTGGGGAAGGAACCCTTTCTGTGACTCAGATGATGGATTTCATGATTTTGAATGTGGATTCATCACATAATGCTCTGGTAGGACGACCTCTGTTGAAGGAAATGAAAGTTGTAATCTCCATCTATCATCTCGCGATGAAATTTCCTACGCCAAATGGTGTGGGAACTGTACGGGGCTCTCAGCATGACTCAAGAGATTGCTACCATAAGGCGATTAAAGGGTTTAGAAGACAACAGGATGGAGGGCGCGCCCTACGAGAGAGTGGTTAGGAGTCATGAGTGTTGTCCCAAAAGAGGTAAAAGCCCATTATCTTGTCCAGGAACCTGAAGAGGAAGAACTACTATACAGGGCGCGCCCTGAGGATGATACCTCGGTTCTTGATGAGCTTCAAGAAAGAATTTTGGAAGAAATAGAGGAAGATGCAGAGGAAGTAATCTCATTTGATCTCAAGGGTGAGCAGGTTGAAGGGAGGCGAATGTTACTTGAAGGTTTGGTGCATACCCTTGTCGAGGAAGATTTCCCTCTTAAAGAGGACGTGCCCTCCAAGGATGTAGCACCGGTTGAAGATCCTCGAAGTTTTGATTTCGACCTTGACCCAAGGACACCGCAACCGGTGGAAAAGACTGGTCCTGCAGAGGATACAATTTCTATTTTGGTAGATGAAGGGGATCCAACTAAGGTTCTGAAGACTGGATCGCAGTTGAACTCCAAGTTAAGAGGCATGCTCACCAATTTCCTTTTAAACAATCTGGATGTTTTTGCTTGGAGTCATGCTGATATGGTTGGGATTGATCGGAAGGTTATGTGTCACCGTCTGAATATAGATCCTACAAAGAAGGGAATTCGCCAGAAACGCCGGCCAGTAAGTGGAGAGAGAGCCATAGCATTGAAAGAAGAGGTGGATAGACTTCTAGATGTTGGGCTGATCAAGGAATCATATTATCCAGATTGGTTGGCTAATCCGGTTCTTGTGAAAAAACCAAATGGAAAATGGAGAACTTGTGTGGATTTCACTGATCTGAACAAGGCATGTCCGAAGGATAACTTTCCACTCCCGAGGATTGATCAGTTGGTGGATGCCACGGCAGGACATGCTCTTTTAAGTTTCATGGATGCTTACTCTGGTTACAACCAGATACCTATGTATGAGCCGGATCAAGAGCACACATCCTTTATTACGGATCGAGGATTGTACTGTTATATTGGCATGCCTTTCGGGTTAATCAATGCTGGCGCAACCTATCAGAGGTTGGTGAACACGATGTTTAAGGATTTGATAGGGAAAACCATGGAGGTATATGTGGATGATATGCTTGTTAAATCCTTAAGAGCGGAGGACCATGTAAAGCATTTGGAACAGATGTTCGAGATTTTGAGGAAGTTTAGGATGAAGTTGAATCCTCAAAAATGTGTCTTCGGGGTAGAATCCGGGAAATTTCTAGGATTTATTGTCAATCATCGTGGAATCGAGGCAAATCCAGCAAAAATAAAAGCTCTTCTTGACATGAAATCTCCGTCTAGTGTGAAGCAAGTTCATAGTCTCACGGGAAGGATAGTTGCCCTTAATCGTTTCGTGTCAAAATCATCGGATAAATGCAGAGAATTCTTCAAGGCAATAAAGGGGGCGGCCAAAGATTTTGTATGGACATCTGAATGTGAGGAAGCTTTTCAGAGAATAAAGGAACATTTGGGGAATCCTCCTCTCTTAGCTAGCCTGTGGAAGGAGAGACGTTAATTTTATACTTGGCCGTTTCGGAACATTCCATCAGTGCGGTATTGGTGAAAGAAGAAGTTGATCATCAATCTCCGGTTTACTATGTGAGTAAGCGTTTGCTCGATGCGGAAACCAGATACACTAGCATGGAAAAGTTAGTTTACGCCTTAGTTCTGGCATCCATGAAGCTTCGGCCTTATTTTCAAGCTCACAAGATTGAAGTTCGTACGGCATATCCATTGAGAGGAATTCTCCACAAGCCGGAAACCTCTGGTAGAATGTTAAAATGGGCGATTGAGTTGGGACAGTTTGATTTGGAATATACTCCAAGGATAGCTATTAAGGGTCAAGCTCTTGCTGATTTCATTCTTGAATTCGAGTCGGAAAATGAAGAAAAATCAATTGTATTGGTTGAGCCTGAAATTCCACTAAAGAGGGCAAGCCCATTTGAAGAAGTTCCTCAACCCTGGTGGAAGCTACAAGTAGATGGAGCTGTCAATAATGGAGGTGCTGGAGCAGGTGTAATCTTGTTTACCCCTGAAGGGAATCAACTCATGAGTGCTATTCATTTCAAATTTCAAGCAACCAATAATGATGCGGAGTATGAAGCCTTGATTAATGGGCTGAAGATGGCTTTGGAGATGAAGGTAGTAAATCTCATTGTGTTAAGTGATTCAGAACTAGTGGTTGGACAAGTGAAAGGTGGATTTCAGTGCAGAGGTCCAAGGACAGAGC
Organism: Saposhnikovia divaricata; assembly: GCA_036435485.1. Lineage (NCBI taxonomy): Eukaryota > Viridiplantae > Streptophyta > Magnoliopsida > Apiales > Apiaceae > Saposhnikovia > Saposhnikovia divaricata. The sequence continues at coordinate 155,629,596 of CM071595.1, forward strand.
TTTACATGAGGTGCGCTCAGCGGTTGATTAAAAAGTTTCGAGAAGTACGGGTAGAATGTATTCCACGAGATGAGAACTTTAGTGCAGATGTGTTAGCCAAGTTAGGGTCACAGAAAGATGCTATGTTGTTGGGGACAGTACCTTTGCAAGTACAGGAAGTACCTAGTATTCCAGAGGTTGAAGTCCTGGAAGTGGAATCTACTCCCAATGTTACTTGGATGACTCCCATTCAAAAATATATCCGAGAAGGTATACTTCCAAGTGAGAAGCTGGAGGCCAGGCGGCTTCAGTATCAAGCAGCTAGATTCGTGGAGTATGATGGGATATTATATAAGAGGGGTTTCAATCAACCACTTCTCAAGTGCAAAGATGAAGATGAATGTAATTACATCCTTAGGGAAATTCATGAAGGGATTTGCGGCAATCATTCGGGGGGTGGTTCGTTGGCAATGAAGGTGTTAAGGCAAGGATATTATTGGCCTACCTTGAAGAAGGATGCTTACGAGTTTGTTAAGGCATGTGACAAGTGTCAGAGGTTTGCCAATTATTCTACCAGCCCTGCTACTACTTTGACTTCTTTAATGAGTCCATGGCCATTTGCTATGTGGTGAATAGATCTCATTGGAGAGCTCCACAAAGCTAAAGGAGGAGTGAAGTATGCTGTTGTCGCTGTGGATTACTTTACCAAGTGGGCGGAAGCAATGCCCTTGGCTACAATTACTGCAAGGAAAATTCGAGATTTTGTTTTCAACTCTATTGTGTGCAGGTTTGGAATTCCATATAAACTTGTGTCGGATAATGGAAAACAGTTTGACAGCAAAGAATTGAGAAAGTTGTGTGATGATTTGGGGATAAAGAAGGAATTTGCAGCTGTGTATCATCCTCAAAGTAATGGGCAGACAGAGGCTATTAACAAAATAATCAAGCATACCTTGAAGACGAGGTTCGAAGAAAGCAAAGGGAATTGGCCTGAAGAACTTCCCATGGTCTTATGGTCATATAACACAACTCCAAGAACCACAACTGGAGAATCTCCTTTCATATTGTCCTGTGGATGTGAGGCAATGGTGCCAATGGAAATTGGAGCAGGATCATTCCGAAGGGATTTTTATGACGAAGAATCAAATATGATAAATCAAATGTTAAATCTTGATTTCCTAGAAGAGATAAGAGCAAATTCGCAGTTGAGGTTAGCAACTTATCAGCAGAGAGCTGCACGGTACTATAACAAGAAGGTGAAGGCTCAGCCTTTCAAGGTGGGTGATCTAGTTCTGCGGAAAGTCATGCCAAATACAAGGGTAGCAGCACATGGAGTCTTTGGTCCCAATTGGGAAGGACCTTACAAGATCAAGTCTATCATCTGGGAAGGGACTTATCATCTAGAAGACTTGGATGGCAACACAATCCCAAGGGCATGGAATGCAGAGCATCTGAGGAAATACTATCAGTAGGGTGCGGCTTTGACCCCCTATTGTATGAAGGCTTATATTTAAGTTATAGACTAGCATAAATAAATCTTCTCCTAGTCTAGGGGGGTAGTACACATACGCCTTCTTTAGTTCTAGTCGAGACTTGTTGTTTTTATTCCACGTTTTTTCGAAGTTTATTCTCCTTAGCTCGGGGGGTAATACATGTATGCCTTCTCTTGTTCTGTTGAGATTTGAGTTTATTTGAAGATTAATAAAGTATATCAAGACATTTTTTCAAGTTTTTTGAAGATTCTTTTTATTACAAGAGGTCGTGCCCCATGTCTTAGGGCGCGCCCTGATTACAAGCAATAATTGACAAGTTAAAGGAATTTTGAAAAGGGTAATGTCTTAGGGCGCGCCCTCAACATGTATGAAGATTTTTTGTGTTTTTCTATCAAGGTTAAAGACATTTTCTTGAACGAAATTATGAAGAAAGGGTTGTGCCCCAGTTAAGGGCGTGCCCTTATTGGAAAGATTTAACAAGAAAGGTAAAAGCATGGAAAAGCGATAAACATAGTAAGGTTCAAAGGACATTAAAAGTTAGGAATTACAATTTGCAGGGTTTTACAAAAGGACCCGCACCTTAAAAGTTAAAGTAAAATTTCAGACAGTTTGAATGTAGAACCCTAGGACACGTCCTTGGGAGGTGAAGGGGGCGCGTCCTGGGTATTGTTTGGACAAACAACTGTAAGGGGAGACACATCTTCGGGAGGAGAACTTGGATTGGGGATAGCTGTAGGGCTTGGATTAGGAATATCCTGGGCTGCTGGAATGTTTTCAGTTGAAGGCGCGCCTTCAGGGTCTTCTTCCAAGCCAAGTTCGATCCTTTTTGCCTTGATGGCATCTGCATGCAGTGTCTTGAATTGCTTAATGTCCTCGGCGCTTTCTGGGCCAAACTTTTCTTCCCAATTGTAATCAGGGTCATTTGCAAGAAAACCAAGAAGATAGAAGTCAAACCCAGCTTGGAAATTCCGATCTTCCATAGCTTGCTTCTCATCTTTCCAGCAATCAGTTTTCTCAATTTCAAGAGTGTCCCGCTGCACTTTCAAATCTTCATTCTCTTTCTCCAACCTATCATTTTTGTCGGCCAGAAGTTGGCGATGGTTGACAGCATCTTGTAAGTCATTTTTAAGATCTTGGATAGTAGCATCCTTGGAATCACACTCTTTCTTCCATTTGTTGTCAGCTTCCACAATCATCTTTGCATATTTTCTATTCTCCCCTTCGAGCTTGTTGATGTGGAGCTTCTCTTTATGAATCCTTTGGGCGCGCCCTAAGGATTGAACCAAAAGCTGAGCAGAAGCTTTGATCATGGAGTTTGTCTCATCATCAGCATTCATGTTTTGCCAATGGTCAACCTCCTTTTCGTTGACAAGAGATGCAGCAGCTGGCCCAATAAGGGTTTCGACATATGAGGGCGCGCCCTCAGTTCTCTGTCTTTTGCCCTTGTCAACAGGAGGGTCTTGGGCCTCAGTATTCCTCTTCGAAGATCTGGAAGAGGGTGGAATTGCTGGGTTGGATTCTTGCTGGATTTGACTAGGGCGCGCCTTAGTGTCAGAAGTACCCGCCTTGTCAGTTGATTTTTCTTTGTCATTTTTCTTTCTGGATCCAAAGCCACGAGGAATTTGGGGGGCCATATCTGCACAAGAGAAAAAACAAAAATGTTAAGTCAAAGAATAGGTTACTCATATAACAAGTTACAAGATATATCACAAGAATAGGTTGCAAAATCAAAAGGTTAGGGCGCGCCCTAATTTGAGATTTCATACCTTCATCCTGATCAGAGTCAAAATTTTCGTCATCGCTAGCAGCGGATAAGGGGACGGCGATACCATTTCTAAATTTTCTAAATCTACAAATTGAACCAACCCTATCAGAAAGAATTCCAACCCTTTTTAAATTTTCTTCAGTAATTAGGGTTTGGAGGTTGAATTTTTCTGCTGCAATTTTGAGGACGGCATTAGCTCGAGATGAGGCCGCGCCCTGAAGAGTTTTTTGGATTCTTCTATCTGTTTTAGTTTTAAAAAGATTAATAATAAGTTAATGAAGATGGAAGGAAAGGACAAAAAGAGTGTAGGGTGCGCCCTCACTTACATGGATTTGTATTAAATTGAAGACGGACTCTAGGAACATCCCAAACAAAGAAATAAGGTTCCTTCCATCGCTTGATGTGGCTAATCCTTTCGTCAGAAAAGCCTTTATTGTTGTGAAGTTTATTGATCACTAGATAAAAATAACCAATGTTTGATTGACGGATGCTGAAGAAGTAACTGATTTCTGGCATGGAAGGTGCTTCAAATCCCAAATCACGGCAGAGAATTAACAAACCTAAAATAAGTTTGTAGCTGTTGGGAGAAAGTTGGATTGGGGCTAGATTGTACCATTCGAGGATTTCCCTAAGGTATGGGTGCAAGGGCGCGCCCACACCAAGGGCTACAAGTCTTGGGGTCAAAACCATCCTTGGAATTCTAAAGTTTCCACCATAGTTGAAAATGTGAGGACGGTGGTGAGAGTGTGGAATGGCCCAAAGTCCTTCCTGACCGTAGTATTTCATGGACCATTCTACTTCGTCATTTGTTGCAGTAGAGGACATGTTCACACAAGCCAATTTACCTTGTTTCTTTCGGAGTAAATTCTTTTCCTTCTCAGTCATATCTCCATACCTTCCCCATTCGAGGTCAATTTCTTCATCACGAACTTCACAGTGTTCAAAGGGAGTAGGGGAAGGTGGTGGAGATGTTGGCTCAGAATTTACTGGGGGGGAAATAGAAGAGCCCGAAGGCGCGCCCTCAACTGAGTATGTGTCTGAAGAATGTGTGTCCCCAGATTTTTCCGAGATTAGAGTAAAATCACTATCCTCCATGGAATTGTAAGAATGGTTCACTTCAGGGGGTGTTTGAGATTCTTTGGAAGGTTGAACATTTGATGTGGTGGCATTGAAGGAGTCTTCACTAGAAAAGCTCATGGTGCCGTCTTCAAATTCTTGAATAAGGCGCGTCCTATCTTCTGGAGAGATGAATGAGAAAGGAAGTCTGTAGCGATTAGGTGGAAGCGGTGATGGCAAGGGTGAATGGATTCCAAGACGTTTGTTAAATTCCTTAAAAGGATGGAAGGGAGAGGACGCGCCCTTGTCCTCCAGTTGCAAAATTAAATAAAAAGGGACTTAGGGCGCGCCCAAGAGTTTAATAAATTGAGATTAAAGGACATTTGCAATAAATATTCTAAAAACCTAAGGCGCGTCCTAGTGTATGGTGTTAGCAATATGAAGGCGCGCCCAAGGAGGATTTTCTAAAGTATACTAGAAAGGTCATGAAGAACTAAGTTTCTAAAGCTATATTATGGTATCAGAGGAGTCCAAGGCGCGCCCTGTGTCAAAGGCGCGCCCTGGGAATTGATTAAAGGTATTGTTTTATCAGAAACAGTATGTGGGAGAAAAATTGTAATCAAATAAGATCAAACAGCAATACACACATATATACATACAGAAGAAAAATGAAGAACATGGAAGATAACCAACAGTCGAAGTACAAAATTAGACAAAATATACGGTGAAACAGCAGATTAAAGATATAAAAATGTACCTTAGAAGTTCTGGAACAAGATGTGTGGAAAGAAATCGAAAGAAACCGTTGATATTGACCGGATTTTCGTTCGGAAAAATGGAGTTCGGTGAGGGTTCGGTTTTTGGGAGAGAGAATGGAAAAAGAGTAAAGTAAGAGAGAAGGGGGATATTTATAGGGATTTGAAAAGGTAGTGGATGACAGCTGTAAAATCGTTTGGAATTCCAAGGACACGCCTTATTTCAGGGCGCGCCCTGAAGGAAATCTTGAGGGAATTTTTGGTTTTATAGAAGAAATTCCGTACATCATCTTTGATTTCATACGGAATTGGGGGCTAGTTGTTATAGCCAAAATTCGGTTCGGGTATTCCAAGATGGATTTTGGTCAAATATGGATTCAATTTGGGGAATTCTAGGATTAATTAGGGTTTTGGCAGTAAATAAAGAAATCAGGACGCACCCTCTCTTTTTCTATAAAGAGGGCGCGCCTTAAATACAAAAACATGGTGACAAATCTATTCAAGTTGATTTTGTCAGAAGACATCGAAGAAATCTCTCCTAGGATTCCACTCAAGTGTGGATTCCACTCGAGCTGGAATTCCAGAAGTTGAAGAATTCCCTCCTGTCGTATCTCAGGAGGGGGATGTCCGTCGCAGAAGGCCTCCAGGGGTTTGCCTGGATATAAGGACCCTTCTTAAACACTAAGGGCGCGCCCTATGGTGGAAAGATGGGGACTTCTGGTGTGTGCTTTGGGAGCTCTGTTCCTGTAGCCAATGGGCGCGCTCTCATTGGGGAACTTCGGAGTAATCCTGCACTTTGCACCCAAAAGCTCTGGATCACCTGTCCTGCTATCTGGTGGGTGCTTCTCATTCGGGGGACAGGGATGCGTTCTGCACTTGGGGTAAACCACGGCTATACCTGCATCCTTGAAATCAAGAAATAGCTGGTAACGGATAGGACTAGTCCTCGACGGGGGAAGTTTCCTTATCCGTGAAGTCCTGAGATCTTGGATGAGCCTTGGGCCTTTGTGGTTAGGCCTCATAGTAGAACATTCCGGAAGCTGTCCGTTATCCAAGCCCATTTGGGTTTCTTGTTCTCCAAGAACTACGTCTGGCTTGATCCCCTATAAATACAGGGGTACGTAGGCCGATTGAGGGGTTGGAAGTCGAGAGCTCTGAATAGCCGCCACTAACCCTATCAATCTCAGCCACCAATTACGCTCAACAACCACACACCACCGTTTTCTCCGGCAAGGAACCACCGCTTCAGATCTTGCTTCCGGCGACGTACCTTGAATTTTGTTGTTCCCAAATTCCTCCGTCAACAGCACCCAACTACAATTCCACATTGCTAGTAGCAGACTGATAATACTTATTATGGTGTGACCTTTGTTCCACCTCCATAAACATTGTGAAAGAATTAAGCGATGAGTGCCTTCGCTCAAAAGGAGATCTATTGTAACGCCCCGACTTCCCAATCTGAAAATATATTGTTTATAATAAAATAAACTTTGATACAGGGGAATTTTAGAAAATTTCGGCATGAAATATTCGTAAATCGGACTATCCACCTGTAATTCAACCCAACCAATTTCCAATTTAACAAATACAATTAAAACTTAATACAACAACGATTCCTCACCAATGATCGATTCCAGGTTATGGTATGAAACAAGAATCTATACTATATAAATTATTACAACTTCTATTTCTGCTATAAATACAAATCACTATACACACCATCCAATTAACACACACCCAGTTCGATTTATACAAGCAAAATGACTCTCCAAGGTGAACAAGATGCTTGATTAAGCTTTAAAGCACCTCAAGATGGCTGAACACAGTGAAGAACGAGCTACTGAGAGCGAGAGTTATGAATTCGAGAGGGACAGAAACACAATACCTGGTCGAGAGAGAGATTAAGCGAGAGAAAATGGAGTGATGGAGAAGGATGATTTTTTTAGAGAGCTCGAGCGAGATAGGGAGAGATTAGAGGCACACCACACAGCCCCTGGAACAATCAAGAAGAAGAATAAACTGGGTTTTAAGATATCAAAATATAAAGGCCTTTTAGAAATTTACAAATTCTGAAAATCTAGTTAAAACAATTAATCACCCAATTAAAATTCTATATAAAATATAAAATGGGGCAGAAAAATAAACTTTTCATTTCTAAAATAAAGTGTGTAAAATTACGAACTTTCACATATTTTTAAAATATTTTTAGGATAAAAAAAAGAATTAAATATGAAATTTTCAAATTGTGATACTTTAAATACAATAAAACTCTTAAAATCATTTTAAAATACTTAAACACCCAAAATAATTCACCCAATAATTTTTAAAACTAAATAAATTTACAAATATGATATTGAAAAAGATTTCGGGATTTTTAAATACTCCGATGATTTTATAAAAATTTCAAAGATCAATAATGCATAATTTAAATAGATATTGGTCATTAATATTCAAATAAAATGCACGGACCTACACGTCACACATATATCACCATATAACCATGTAAACACGATGTCACATATATTTAACTTAAAAAAAATCACACCATATATTCCACATTTAATATTTATTAAAATATTTATAATTTCGAATTTTCTAAGGCGTTATATCCTTCCCCCTTAATAGGATTCTGTCCACAGAATCAATTTTAAGAAACATACTGACAATATTCTCAAACATTTCTCTTTTGATTTCCAAGTCATTTTTTTCATTCTAGAATTCCTTTATATCAATTCATATCTCGCTAGGCTTGTCATGTAAGCCCGTAAATTCCAACATAAACTTAAATCTTTGGTTTACATGTCTCGTTAATTCTAGATACTTATCACTCGTACGTGACGATCCTTTTCTACCGAAAATCGGACATGACCTATCCATATAATGGACTTTGCCCTGTATGAAAGTACCTCAATTTCTAATCCAATCATCTATAAACAATTCATTCATATACAATACTAAAACAAAACCTACCTTGACTTGCAGCAAACATATAAGCGAAGGAATCTGCCTTGACTTGCAGTAAACAGGTAAATAATTAAATCTTTAAAACAAAATCCACGCGACTAAAATAATTGATACAACTTCCACGCTCCTACTCATAACCATACTGCCTTAGATAAAACTTTGAGAAAAAGAATATCAAGAAATCCCCCAATCATTCTTACTCCACTTTCAACGTACAATGTTATTCGCGAAGGGAATAACTGGGAAACTTCCATTTATCCTTAATCCCATTGTTTTACTGAGTAACAATTTCGAACTACTGACCATTCACCTTGAAACATATATATCTTATTTGCAATATAAACTATCCCCTAATATCAAAACTCAACTTCCAAACCATTACTCTACATATCTTACCAATCGTTAAAATTTAAACTCTACACATTATAACTCCTATATTTATTAATAACTCATTTCCTTGAACTATTTCATTCTTCTACGTTCATCAACTTCACCTTCTGCTTTCGTCAACTCCGCTTGGTACTTCCTACTTTCCTCTAACGATTCATTCGCAATAATCTAGACCTTTGGATCGTCCATCTATAACTTCCCAAATTCTTTGAACATTTACTTGAGCATTGTATGCCTATTTAATCTTTCCTGGTTCATCCGGTTGCACTGACACTTGAGCGGTTTTCGATGTCTTCTTTGACTCCTAAAAGCTTTCACCACCTTTATCTATTCATTTTCCTGATTTGTAGTCTTGTCCACTGTTGTAGCTATCTTGGTAATACCTTTGACAACCTTCAATAATTCCTAGCCGATCCTTCAAAGTTTTCGATCTCCACTAGCGTCTTAGGCCTTTTCGAAATTTCCAACTCCTGAGCGATTTATAGGGGAGGGTCCTGTTACTCTTATCATAGTATTCGTTGGGGACTAACATGATACGATCCTCAACAAAATGTCTTATCTCCTCGTGCTTATGGCGTACCACTTCTGGCTTTTAACTCTGTCGTTCACTGCCACATCATTCTTTCCGCTTACTCTCCTAGCTTTCCATATTTAGCGTATTACACTTCAGTATGCTTCCTCTCGAATTCCTTCCTTCTGAAAATGGTGGTCCTGCTAGTCTCAGTAATTCATATCCTGTAGATAGTTATCTTGCCTCCTTATCCTGGTTTTCAAAATCTCCTAGATCTTACATTCGTTTCAAGCCAAATTTCACATCCTTTGTTAACACCATTCCTGAAAATTTCCTGTACCGTCTCGATCCATCTGCATAAACTTACTCTTACTCTTAATATTAGTGATCCTCCGACGATATTCGCACAAGTTATTAACTCCACACAATCACTTTACTTCCTTATCCAGAGATTCGATTCTTGCCAAAATTCCTTATAAAATTTTTAAAGACAACTGTCTAGTTCTACTCTGCTTCGCTCAATTTATCCTGCTCTGTCTCTAAACTTTTATATCTAACAATTTATCTCAACATCCAAATTCTTGTAATATTTTATCTAGTGTATCCACAGTGAAAATATATAATAAACAAGTGTTCTTCAACAATCTTTCCTTCACGATACTCATCCCATATCAATTATATCAATGATCACCCTATTTCCTACTTTAACAAAATTATCATTTCATATCCTTATCATCTGCTCCTTAACCATAATCAGTTTCTCCGTATTATTGAATCTTGTACGTGTTTTGTCAATCCACTGCGTAATTTAACTTGATATTTAATCTCTGCTTTAACCTCAATTCTCAAACCTGCTCATCCAATTCTCATTCAACGTAAATTTCACTTACACCACTCAAGATTTCATCGTCTCCATCTTTACTGCTCTCAATCATCGATAACTTTTAGAAATCCCAAGGGTTTATAGCAAAAGAAATCAATGAGATAGACAGGTGATAACATGTATGAATATAAGATGAGTTTTGTTTGATAAGAATTTTATAAGAAATTTAACTGAGAGATCAATATGATCATTGAACTAATTAATATAGTATGTCAAGTAAAGGGAAAAGGTGAACACAAGATTTACAAACACTTACTCTCAAAAGCACAGGTCGCTTGAACATCCCTGACAGCAGCTTGCTCCACTATGTTCCTCACGAGAAACCTCTTGATTGCCTTGTCCTATTTAGAAATGTGAAAATGTTACAACTATTGCTTTGACTAATTGGAGAATTGTGTGTGAGATAGACAAAAGATGCATCTACATTGATCATATAGTAATACATGCATAACCAAACATAGTTTAGCCCTGATTTCTAGTACTGACAAAGAAATACGTGACACCAACAAACATAGATAAAAAACAAAATAAAATGAAGTCATGTTCAATTCCAGAACTATAACCAAAATTAATAAAATAAGTAACTTGTTCCAAAACAATTAATATAGTATGTCAAGTAAAGGGAAAAGGTGAACACAAGATTTACAAACACTTACTCTCAACTCTTGAACATCCCTGACAGCAACTTGTTCCACTATGTTCCTCACGAGAAACCTCTTGATTGCCTTGTCCTATTTAGAAATGTGAAAATGTTACAATTATTGCTTGGACTAATTGGAGAATGTGTGCGAGATGGACAAAAGATGCAGCTACATTGATCAAGTTGGCCCAAATCAGCACTCTTCTCATATATTTATTATATGTGGTAATTATCTAGAAATTTTCAAATTTGAACTTCTGCAGGTGGGTGAAAAGAAGATCTTCTTTTTCGGTTGATCCAGATTTACTCTATATACGTGATTCTTGTTAATTTACTAATGTTTTAAAAATTTTATAAAGGTTCACATTTCCAACTTAGTTGCAAAATTATGTTCCACTATTACCGGAAAGAATACATCACCTTTTGAAAGGAAGAGAGTAGAGAGATATACATGACAACGCAACTTCTGCAGCCTGAATCCAGGTGCACAAGACGGAAGGAAATAACTTTACCTTATTGTTTATGCGTTACATGCATAAAAGTCCATGTATATAAAGGCAATTTCTCCGAAAGGGCAGCACAATTAGCAAACAGTAAAACACCATATCCTCATGATATAAAGTAAAACTATGCAGTTCCTAATAAATGTTTCTTTCAAAATGGTAACACAATGTTTGTGGGATCAAAAAGAGATCTATCATCTGGTTCATGTACCATGTACAATTGTAATAAGACTTAAGAGTTGTTATGCAACTTTCTCTCTAAATGATGATCATAGAGATACTATACAATCTAAACACCGAGATAGATACATGAACATTCTCTATCAGACAATGACTTAAAACATCTAACCACACAACTTCTGGCAGGCTGATGTAGTCTTAATTTGCAGGAAATGTGCTATACATAATAATTGACTACAAGATTTATGGGGATTATATTACCTACATATACCGCACAATAGTGCTTGTATAATCAACTGCTCTCCTTTGGCCAATCTTTCTCATTCTCTTTGTAGCAAAACTGTCTGCATGAGCTGTAACATGCATTAGAACTAAATCAGTAGCATATCCAAAAGCTGGTTTATCATCACTTCCAGCACAAATGATAAGGGTAATATCTTTGTTAACCAAAGGAAAATTGATCCAAACAATGTTTAGATTGTGGTAATGCATATACATACTTTAGCATATTACTAATGCTTGGTAAGTTTCGAGAATTCTGTGGCCTCGTAAAACTAAATTACTAATAGAGGTTGGAATGCTTAGTTTGGTGGCAAATACTCAATATATAGTAACACTTGAACAATCTTTCTAAATTACTAATAGAGGTTGGAATGCTTAGTTTGGTGGCAAATACTCAATATATAGTAACACTTGAACAATCTTTCAGTATTACTTATATAGTAACACTTGAACCCTGCCTGGAATCTAAGACCCGATCAACTTAGGAGGTACAAAACTAACCGAACTATACGCCGTCACAAAATATAAAACTCTACAACAATATTAAACAGTCAATTTTATACATCAGTTATTGGCACTAAACTGCGCAAACAATACCACATGCATCTCTTATTGACAGCGCAGAACCATTAGACTATATGTCGTCAGAGACATATGGATCACCTACTTCTGCAATAAGTTCAAGTCTTACCTTAAATGATTGTCTCTACAATACTACAAAGGACAAACAATCCCATTTTGAGCATATTATATAATCTGGGAAAAAATTGTGCACTACTTACTCTTTTCTAATCCGGCTGGCTTGGCGAGCAAAAGGGCATTCAAAAAAGCACCAACATTTTCAGGTAATGCATCTTTTGAGAAACTTACCTGTTAAATAGGTAGGCGACTTTAACAAAAGAATACAAATGAGAAACATTGATACAAATTCGCAATCAAGTTCAAGCCTGAATCTATATATCAAGTTGGGGAACTTGGAAGACAAAAAGCCTGAATTTGATTTAAATGATTGTCTGTTGATATTTCGATAACGGGCGTGCAATCATAGCGACGGGAAATAGAAATATCCATCAATGAACCAGTGAAGCCTCAAGAAAATAAGAAAATTAGATAATAGTGTTAGAGGATCCCTGGATATGCCACGTCAACACCCCGAGATTTTGCTTTATATAGATATATAGATTGAAGAATTCCCAAAATTGGAAGGAATTGAGCTTATTTGGACTTAAATTACAAGAATTCATGATTATTGGGCAGCTTACGTCTACATCACTGTTTGGGCCATAACTTGTGTTCTGGACATCAGAACTGGACGCTTTTACAGCCCACGCGAAGCTAAAAGAATTATCTAGCTACTATCCAGAGGTGGTCCGACATCATATTTCTAACTGAAGCAGCCCAAAATCAGACCTGGAAGGCAAATTACGAATTTCAAGATTAGAATCCAACTTGTTTTAGGATATTACTTGTAAATCATTAAATACTCTATTATATTAGGTTTTGATAGATATTGTAGAGACACAATACAATATCATATTGTAAATAATATAGCCATAGCCATATTTGAGTGAAAAGGGAGAGAAACACTTGAGAGGGAGATTGGAAGAAGCCGTGAAGGGATTCATCAGGAATTTAAACAATCTTTTCAAGTTGTATTCTTTGTACTTCAATTCTAATTCTCATGGTTTGCGTTCTTAATTCATATTATTTGTTTTATCTTATCATGATTAACTAATCCCTTAATCTGAGGATTGGGTAGTATTCGTTGGCCTTTTGAGTTTGTTTGATTGTATTATGATTTCTCTTGTTTTGTTAATCTGTCATTGAGCACTTTATATAATTAGAAAAGTCGCGAACTTTTAATTGAATCTCTAGGAATTATAATGAATCGGGAGAGGAGTTGTAATTCTAGTACATGATCTGATGGACACAATTTAAGTATTAGATTAGGAGATTGATATGCGAACTGTGAAACTGATAATCTTGGTTCGTAATAGTCTATAGTTATAGTTGTACTTTGTATGACCATGGGAGTGGCATTCAAGGGATGATTGTTGGCACTATAATTTACCTTGGGAGAGGATTTTATAAATACTAACTTATAACCCGTGCAAAGCACGGTTCTTTTATACAAACTTATTAATTAAATATTGATATAAATATTGATGTATTATAATAATTTATTTATTTTTATAATTGTTTTAAGAATCTTTTTAGTATTTTTAGAATTTCATGCTCTTATATCTGTGAGTTTTTACATAAACTTTTTTTCCAAAAAAGAAAATTTGGCTGATTAATTTCGATTATTGATCGAATTAGTCAATTTTTTTCAATTTTGTCGATTAATGATCGATTTTTACAAAAAAAAACATTTTTTAATCCGATTATAACAAAATTAGTTTGATTAACAACCAAATCTCGATTAATCAGCTATTAATTTCTATTAATTATCACTTTTTTAATGGAAATAGAACATTGTAATATAAGTATAACTATGAATAAAAATTGAAAATACCTTGCTAAATTTGTAATCTTTGTCTAATGTAAGTTTTTAATCCTCAATTACTACACGATTTATATTTTACATTTCAGTATTTTACTAAAAAAACATTAGATATATTTTGTTTATTCAGTTAGTGATCCGCTACAAAACTGACTTGAACACCCGTTTAACGACTTATACTATGAAATTCTTCCATGATTTAGATTGCGTATTGCTTGTTTCTATCTGGTACACCGCAATAATGGGGACTTACGACTTACTGTTAATAAAAAAAAAATATTTCAATTTTAATATAACTACTTTTAATTATATCCTTTTTAGATTATAATTTTCATTTTAATATAATATAATCTTGATCATCTATTTTTAAAATATTTTAATAGTACAATCACAAAAATTATAGATAAGATCCTCTTTACGATTATTATATATAAGGATATAATAAGGATATAATTCCTCTTAATTTATTATATAACGTATTATTCACAAAAGCAAGCATTCATACTTATTATAGCCAATTGAAGAACCCTTATTCTTGGATTGTTTTCTCTAATACTTATTATATATTTTTATTTGTTTAATTAGTAGATAATCACACACCCACAAATTCTTCCACACTTCTGAACTGTAAGAGATAAAAGACTTGGAATTATTATTGATATCAGCCCTTTCCTGTGAACGAAACTCTAAAAGTACGCACCACACATCGTTTTATTTTGAGAAACTAACTGATTACACAAGTCTTTAGAACGTACAAACACGCGCATACACATTTTCAGTATGGGTGATCAGAAGACCCGGCCTCTTTGTACTGCTGGAGTGCTAGTGTTACAAAGATGCAAGACTTCTAAGTTATGAGGCTTATATGTCTTACAAATGAGTATCTATTCTAACAAACCTCGGAGGTGAGCGAGAAAGCCGGCATAATGTATTTATTCGATAATTTTGTATATACACTTTCTTTAAGAGCGGGTAAAATACATTTATGTTTGTATATAACGGTGGACGCGAATTTTGTTTCGAGTCCAATTTTGGCTAATCTTCGAAAAAAATTAACAAAAATATATGTAACAAAAACTCTTAAAAATAATTACGGGCCCTATAACACGAGCGCATAACAATTAAAATTTGAGCTTTGTTTAGAGTCCTGTAAGAGAATATGTCCTGTTTGTCATCGATTGTTTGGTTAAAGAAATATACTGAAAAAATAATAAAAATAAGGGAAAATAAATTGATACGACACTTAACTTTTCCGGTTTTATTGTTCAGGTCCCTAAACAAAAGATTCCGCAGTATGGGTAATTGAGCTTTTGAATTTTTCCCGATTAAGTCCTCCTATTAGTTAGATTCTAACGGACGTCAGAATCTTACTGACGTGGCCTCCTTTTTTAAAATCTCATTAGCTGACTTGTAAATTAAAAAAAATGAAATAAAACACAAACAAGAGACGTAAATGATGATGTATAGCCGTTAATATAGCACAATACACATAACCACATCTATTTCTTGGATTAGGGTTCATCTCTGAAATTGGGGAATTTTTTTTACATATCGATTGAGATGAAATCAAGTGGAAGCGGTAGCACAATTCCCCTGTTATGGCTTCTACTACGACTGGTGTGTTCTGAGGGAGGGGGTCGACGATGGGTCAGGCGAAAGAGCTGCTGGATGTAAATTTCGGTGAGCTCGAGTCATCGGTGTTAGTTAGCGTTTACAAAATGGATGAGTATGGTTTTGTATATGTATTTACAGTAGTGTATGTGTATGTATATATATTGGGTGTTTGTGTATACAGAGCAGAAAGATGAGAGAGAGCTGGTGACCCCTACCGTAACGGTGGCTATGGCTGACAGTGGTGGGTTGTTGATGGATGAAAGTGAGGTGAGGGTGAGTATGTATGTCTGGGTTGGGTGGTGTTAGGTCCAAAATAGTTTGTAGAAGGGGGGGTTGAATACAAACTATACCGTTTTATCGAATTTGATC
Source organism: Saposhnikovia divaricata (assembly GCA_036435485.1). Lineage (NCBI taxonomy): Eukaryota > Viridiplantae > Streptophyta > Magnoliopsida > Apiales > Apiaceae > Saposhnikovia > Saposhnikovia divaricata. Next base: position 155,645,483 of record CM071595.1, read on the forward strand.
TTTTCTTAAAAATATTAAAATATTGAATCAAGAACAAATTGATGCGGAATAAAACGAATACCGATATTTCAAGTTGAATATAAAATTTATATTAACTTGATGGGGTGTGTCTAAATACACGGGTACAAATTACAAGGTTTGATGACCAAACTAATTATTACAAATTCTATAGAAAATTCGACATGAAGTTTCTATATTTGTAATAAAAAGATCGAAACTAATTATTACAAATTCTATAGAAAATTCGACATGAACTTTTCTATATTTGTAATAAAAAGATCGAGATAGGTTCTAGGGAACTTAATCCACTAGATAGTTTCAATAATACAAGAATCAAACTCTAGTGGTAAGATATTACAATATGTTCTAGAGATGAATTTACAAGTTATTAAAACTTCATTGATGATCAAGAGGGGAGGAGAAAATATAACTTTGGTGCTCTCTTTTTCTCCCCTCAATTCTCTCTTGGTCTCTCTTTTTTTCTTCTGTGAAGTGTTTCAGGAAGAGGCTGTGAAGATGAAGATATGTCCGTGTATGTCTCTCTCTTTTATAAACAACTTAAACAAAGTTGTTTTCTGTTTGATATTTTGTTACCACCATGACATAAACTGCTCCATGACATAATCCCATAATCTCGGTATGACATAATCTGTGTCATGACATAATTCCTTAAGCTCGGTATGACATAATCTGTGTCATGACATAAATCTATAAGTTCGGTATGACATAATCTGGTCCATGACATAATTTCACCTGGTCGGTATGACATAAACTCGGATATGACTTAATTCTGGATATGACATAATATTGATCAAGACATAATTGGTTTCTGTCGGAATGACATAAACGTTGCCTTCTGTTCAATATGACATAATTCAGCTGTTCTCATTCAATATGACATAACTCAGCTGTTCTCTTTCAATATGACATAATTCAGCTGTTCTCTTTCAATATGACATAACTCAGCTGTTCTCTTTGTTACATCATTCTTTTAAGTCATATAAACCATATTAACTATCTAGTGATTAATTAATTAATTCAGACTTAATTGATACAATAAGTAATTTAATAAATAAATTAATTCTTTTAGAATTAATTTATTAATTAAATAAACTATAATGATTTATATCAATTAAAGGTGAATTAACTAACATCAATAAATAATCAATTTACCTCAATGAACCACTGTAAATGGTGAATAACTTTCACTGGACAATTGTTGACGTTCGATGTACTGTCTGGTTCATGAACGACTAACTCCAATCTCTGTTCTTCACTTTGACTCTCAGTTGTGATCCACTTGATAGTAAAATCCTTGTGGTTAATTAATTTAGCACTTCTGCTGCTTGCACAATGATTTTCCCTCATACCAGTCTTGATAGCTTGAACCACTGAAGTTAATGATGAACAACCACTGTTTAATGTTGACACTCGATGCACGGTCTGGTTCATGAGTGACTAACTGCAATGACTGTTCTTCATGTATTGACTTTAAAGCTGTGGTTCCTGTCTTCCTTTTCTTCACTCTTTATTCAAACCTTTCTAATCTGTATTCTGCCACTGTAGGAACCTCTTGTCACTATAAATTGAACCCACTGTCTTGATTACTCCACTGATGCTTGATCAACTGAATGAACTTCTTCAAGTGTAGTATAACTCAAAACGGTAGATTGACTTTGTCTTCTTTCTCTTGACAGTTATACATTTGAGATCCCTGTGACAGTACATATACTATTTACTATTACATTCTTGTTTGAGTTGAGTTGTATCCTCAAAATACAAATAGGCTATGTCATATGCCTTTCAATCTCCCCCTATTTGTTTGTTAAACATTAACATACAAATTCCTAGAGGATAACTCAACTACAAACAAGAAGAAGATAAAGCTTTAAAGAGCTATAGTAAATAATACATAAAAAAAATTTCTGGTTTAGATATTATAATTCCAGAATCTCAGTAGATGAAATGATAGATGACTGTTCCTCTAACAATGAATTAAGTAACTCATCTTCATTTCTTGACATATCTGCCTGATAACCCTTTACATTTAATATTGAACATTATCAGCAGATACTTGGGAATTCTTCAGTGGTAAAGAATATGACTTGTCAACCACATACTGAAGAATTCTTCTTTGTCGTTTCATACTTCTCTCCTTCCTTATGTCTCCCTACCTAAGGTGATATGACTCATCCTTGTAACGGTGAATACTTCTCATCTCCTCGTGACAAGGCGAATACTCCTCCATTCTAAGGTATATCCCTTTTTCATATCTCTCCCCCTTAGATAGAAAATCTCCCCCTCACTAAGGTAAGCTTATAATCTCCCCCTTAGTTGAGTATCTCTTACTAAGGCAATCTTTGAGTATATCTTCTTCAAAAGCTTATAATCTCCCCCCTTAGTTGAGTATCTCTTACTAAGGCAATCTTTGAGTGTATCTTCTTCAAAATATCTCTCCCCCTTAGTTGAGTAATCCTCCAAGCATTCAATTATAGCAAACATCCAAATGAAAATTAGATGATACCATTTTTTTCAATTATAACTCACCTCTTACCTTTAGTACAACAGATTCTTCATACATCTAACTTTGACTGCTGGAATAAAGTAAAGAAGCTTTTCTTGTGTTGAAGGATTTTCATGAAGACTTCCAGAATAGAAGTATGTAGACTGATCAATGTTAGCACAAAATTACGCAAGCGCACGTAGTCACAAGTAATATAATTAAAGTTCGTTCCACAGAGATCTGGTTAAGTTTAATCAGTAAATATGCCTATGCAACAATGTTTGGTTTTAATCCACTGCTAAGACAAATAACAATTTTGGTATTGATTAACTAAATTAAACTAGGATGCAAATATTAAACTAAGAATTAAATTAACTAATGAGATTGAATTCGAATTACTAATATGAGAATAAACATGGGATCCCAACTTCATTAAATACTTCCCTTAGATCTGACGCCTTTAATCTCTATATGCAATGGTTTTGATATCTGATCGGATAACACGAAAACAGTATACGCTACCTGTCAGCATACGCATACCAAACTAAACATACATCCACAAAAGAGATAGAAGATGAATAGACACCAATTATGCTTAGACCCTACATGTCTATAGAATTTGAAAACATAACGGTTGAAGAACAGGTTATCCATTAAGATCACATAGGGTAGTATAAGTATTTTCATCTCACACCACGAATCATATTGATAAACAATTATGAACCTATGCTAGTATGGCAAGTTCTAAATCTCAAGATCCACTTTCACTTCACAAGAGATTAACAATTCAATTTAGATATTAGCTACGCATCTAAAAGCATTAAGATTAACCATACGAGGATATCAATTTCACATCACACACAGATCTTTACAGCATCAAGATACTAAGTTCCATAAATAAATCCATTAGAATCCCATGACAACGATTAGCCCATAATTGAACTGCTCATCGTCATGGGAATTGATGAAAACATGATAATTAACAAAATATAAAAGAAAGAAGTAATAATATTAATAAAACCAAGAGTTGAGAGAACAAATCTATAATCCAAAGTATACAAAAGATGAAGTAGATCTAGATCTTTGCTTGTCACCGAGCTTGAATCCTTCTCCACTTTTCTCTCTTGCCGTTCTACGTTACAATAATAAAAATCTGATACAAATTACATGGTAGGATGTGTTTAAATAGACTCTAGAAGTCTTGCCCAATAAGCAATTGCCTTCTATTACAATTAGAATTCGATTAAGGTACCAAAAGCTGCCCAAAATACAATTAGAATTAGAAAAAGGGCAAAACTGGAATTTTTCTTCATGGCTTATCATAGAATACGTGCGCGAATTTATTCAGCACGTCCCCTGCACCTGATATCTATCCCAAGTTGTAGAAAATCTCTCAACCTTCGCGTGAGCTGTAAGATCGCTGAAAATGGACTTCTAGAACTCCAGATATGGCCAAAACAGTGTAGACTGCGCAACCTCCCCGGAAAATCCGAATTTTAATCAATTAATCCTCCAAACACGATAGAAGCATAACCCATAATCGACATTCTTGTAAGTCTGCACAACTAAGCAAAACACATCAAAACTACAATAAACTTGAGGCCAAGTCAATCAATTTAAGCGATCCAAGTGGATATAAAATCCACTTATCACACCCCCAAACTTAAACCGATGCTTGTCCTCAAGCATAAACAATTACAACTAACTAACTAGTACCACTTCCGTAGGTGATCACGGTTGCATTTGGCATATGCAACAAGCCCTTTAAACACCTAGGCAGCCCCAGTGGACGAGTAAGGTCTCGTGAGGGCCTATAGCGAATGAACCCACAAAATCCATTTAACCTAATGCAATGCAATGCATGAATGCAACTAGAATGAAAATGCAACGATCCCCTTCAAACTAACCAAAACCAACTAACAAGCAAATATCTCAAATAATGCAACTAAATCCAAATAGAGCTCGACCAAGTTCCCGTATACTAACAATACATGAACAGAAACGTGCGTGTGTGCAATGCTAATCAGAAATACTCACAAAACTAGGTCAAAGATCATACATGCTCTTCGTCAAGACAATCACAATTTTATAAATAGAATAGACTGTAGACACTTCATAACCTAGGAACACCTCCATCCTTATCCAAGGTAGACAGAAATTCATGCTTTATTACTAACTACTACGACATATATATACAAGCATGCTTATTTAACCGTGCAATGGATGAGACCCCGAAAGGCTTATACAATAATACCCATGTAGCGAGCGTTGGGTTAGTGGATCCCAGACTATAAAAGCCTTAGGTCACTAGGCACAAAGTCCCCTAGAACTTAATTGCTCGAGTATTAAAGAGCTCACCCTAGTTAATTTTGCATATAAAAAATTGACACTTTTCACTTTTTTTTTCTCTTTTTTTTCCTATTTTTTTTTCTGTTTTTTTTTCTATGCAATCTGGAATGAGAATTCTCAATTCCAACCCTAGACTACTCATATAAATATGAGCCGGCTACTAGCCATTTGACACCTAGCCATTATTGACAATTATTTACAATTAAACATGAAATCCCTGTTTTCCCCCAAACTTAGACTTAAGTGTTCTAGGCCATCAAGGGAATAACGAAAATTCTAAATATAAACAAGTGATTAAATCTCAAACAACCAAACAAGCATGACCTCAACCTAGCCCAAAAGCACCCAATGAGACTGTGTAATTGGTTTTGTTTCCGAAACACATAAGTCAATTTCATAGAAACTATAAGTCCGCCCTCTATTCATCATTACCACACTCAATTAGACACCCACCTACCAATCAGAATTAGCTCGTCTTAAGGGATCATGAAATATGCATGCTATGCAAATGCAACTAATATGAACTCACATGGTATACGAAAAATAAAAACAGAATGTCCTATATGAAACAAACATGCAATAATACGAACAAAACATGAATGAATTACTACAAAGCATGCAAAACATGATATCTTACATGAACACACAATACAACAACTACTAATAATCCCTCAAACCACCCCCAAACTTAAAATATTCAATGTCCGCATTGAATGGAAGTAAATACGAGGGATAGCAGAAAACATACCTACTCATCCAAATCATCACCCTTCTCGGGTGAATCTGGATCTGGCGGCGGATACGGTGTACGAGCTCCATAGACGGGCCACCGGGCCTGAATACCCGCATCTCTCAAAGCTGTAGCCATATCCTCAGCATACTCCCAATTACTAGCATGTATAGCATCCATCCTCCTAGTCATAGCATCCAATCTCCTAGTCAATCCACGAAAATGAGCATCCAACCCTGACATATCAATACCTCGACGGCTAGGACCTGCTCGAGCAACCCTAGGAACATCCACTCCCGCTTCACCAGGACCATGAACCTGATAACATAAACCATGGTGATGTAGAATGCCGCCAGGCCATTCCACCATCGCATCAATAGTAGCATCAACAATCGGATTAGCCGGCATCTGCAACGGCTCATCTGCATCCCAACTAACTCCAGCCTCCATACACAAACCCCATACAATAGAAGCATGCGGAATAGCGGACTGCCCACCACTTTGCAAAAACCGAAGTTTGTTCTGATATACTAAATAAGCCACATCAATATACTTGCCTTAAAGAATGCCCCACAAAATAATGGCTCTCGGCACAGTCAAGCATAATCAGCAGGAAATATGAGTTTGTCAACTTTCACCAACACATCCTCCACTATGCCTCTAGGATATGTAACTGAACGATCAGCCAACTGCAAAGAGATGTTGGTAGGCTTTGGTTCCGGTAGATCAAGTTGCATATAGACTGACAAGGGCATGAGATTGATGCTCGCAAAAGACAAATTACCAATAGTGCATGGAATAGTAAAGCTACCAGGATCCTTTAGTTTTGGAGGCAATTTCTGTTGCAACACAGCATTGCACTCTTCCGTTAGAGCAACGGTCTCTAATTCCTCGAGCTTCAACTTACGAGAAAGAATACCCTTCATGAACTTGGCATAGCTCGGCATCTGTTCAAGAGCTTCGGCAAAGGGAATGTTAATCTGCAACTTCTTGAACACCTCTAAGAACTTAGCAAATTTCTTATCCAACTGATGCTTCTGGAGTCTTCTAGGATAAGGAGGAGGAGGATAGATCTGAGTGTTCTTTGTAGACTGCTCCACAGAATTTTTAACAGGTTCCTTGCTCTTCTCTACTTCACCACCTTGCTGATCAGCCACCAAATCAGATTGAGCAATTTTGGGCACTGCAGATTTTTCAACCTGCTGATTCTAAACATCTTCATCTTCTTCGACTGCTGATTTAGGGCCTGCTATAGCTTTTCCCGATCTCAATGTCACAGCCTTCACCTGTTCTTTGCTATCCCTCCTACCTGGATTTGTTTCCGTATCACTAGGAAGAGTTCATTTTTGCCTACTAAGTAAGGCACTTGCAATCTGTCCCACCTACGTTTCCAAGACCTTATGAGAAGCTTGCAGGTTCTTCACCATCATCCACAAATCATCCCTTTCTGGTTTTTCATTAGATGATTGCCCCGCATGAGCCTGGGGCTGTTGCTGCTGAAATCCCGGAGGCTGATATGATTGCCTTGGAGCATACTGCTGCTGAAAACCTTGATTGAATGGCCTTGCTTGCTGACCCTGAAACTGCTGATAGGTCTGCTGAGGTTGTTGAGCACCTTGGTTTTTGCTCCAGCTGAAGTTAGGATGATTCCTGTTGTTTGGATGATAGGTGGCTGGTACTGGTGCAGCAGGTCTCTGAAAATTACTTACGAATTGTGCTGATTCAGAAGAGATAGCACACTGATTCGTCTCATGTGCGCCCGCACATAGCTCACAAATACTAGCAACCTGCTGAACTCCATAATTAGCAAGAGAATCCACCTTCATCGTAAGAGCCTTCAACTGAGCTGCAATAGCTGAAGCTGTGTCAACTTCAAGAACACCTACTACCATACCTTGAGAAAGCCTCTGTGTTGGATTTTTATATTCATTAGCAGCCATCATCTCAATTAAATCATAAGCTTCCTCATAGCTCTTCGTCCACAGAGCTCTACCTGATGCGGCATCTAGCAAAGGCCTAGACTGTGCTCCCAACCCATTGTAGAAACCATTAATAACCATCCAATCAGGCATGCCATGATGAGGACACCTTCGTAGCATCTCCTTATAACGTTCCCAAGCCTCACACAAAGACTCGCCAGATTGCTGTTGAAATTGAGTTAACTGGTTCCTTATTGCTGCAGTTTTCGCCATAGGAAAGAATTTAGTAAGAAACTTCTTAGCAAGATCATCCCATGTAGTAATGGAACCAGCTGGTAGAGAGTGTAACCAGCCCTTAGCCTTATCCCTTAAAGAGAATGGGAAAAGCCTCAACTTGACAGCATCATCCGACACACCATTGAATTTGAAAGTGTCGCAGATCTCGATAAAGTCCCGGATGTGCATGTTAGGATCCTCTGTCGAAGCACCCCCAAACTGAACCGAATTCTGCACCATCTGAATTGTGCTCGGCTTGATCTCAAAGTTATTCGCTGCAATAGCTGGCCTGACAATACTAGATTGTATGTTAGTAATCTTCGGCTGCGAATAGTCCTTCAAGGCCTTGACTGCTGCTGGTAAATCTGCCATCTCGTTTACTGCTACAAGTTCTTCTTCTGCCAGTTTTTCCTTACGAGCCTGCAAACATGTTCGCATACACGTTCAAGTACCTGAAAACACAACGAAACAAACAACTAAGTAAGAAATCCGAGTCAGTGAACGCTAACGACCACTGATGACAAGCACATAAACTAAACAAAACACCGATGATCCCCGGCAGCGGCGCCAAAAACTTTTAGCACAAAATTACGCAAGCACACGTAGTCACAAGTAATATAATTAAAGTTCGTTCCACAGAGATCTGGTTAAGTTTAATCAGTAAATATGCCTATGCAACAATGTTTAGTTTTAATCCACTGCTAAGACAAATAACAATTTTGGTATTGATTAACTAAATTAAACTAGGATGCAAATATTAAACTAAGAATTAAATTAACTAATGAGATTGAATTCGAATTACTAATATGAGAATAAACATGGGATCCCAACTTCATTAAATACTTCCCTTAGATCTGACGCCTTTAATCTCTATATGCAATGGTTTTGATATCTGATCGGATAACACGAAACCAGTATACGCTACCTGTCAGCATACGCATACCAAACTAAACATACATCCACAAAAGAGATAGAAGATGAATAGACACCAATTATGCTTAGACCCTATATGTCTATAGAATTTGAAAACATAACGGTTGAAGAACAGGTTATCCATTAAGATCACATAGGGTAGTATAAGTATTTTTATCTCACACCACGCATCATATTGATAAACAATTATGAACCTATGCTAGTATGGCAAGTTCTAAATCTCAAGATCCACTTTCACTTCACAAGAGATTAACAATTCAATTTAGATGTTAGCTACGCATCTAAAAGCATTAAGATTAACCATACGAGGATATCAATTTCACATCGCACACAGATCTTTACAGCATCAAGATACTAAGTTCCATAAATAAATCCATTAGAATCCCATGACAACGATTAGCCCATAATTGAACTGCTCATCGTCATGGGAATTGATGAAAAAATGATAATTAACAAAATATAAAAGAAAGAAGCAATAATATTAATAAAAACAAGAGTTGAGAGAACAAATCTATAATCCAAAGTATAGAAAAGATGAAGTAGATCTAGATCTTTGCTTGTCACCGAGCTTGAATCCTTCTCCACTTTTCTCTCTTGCCGTTCTACGTTACAATAATAAAAATCTGATACAAATTACATGGTAGGATGTGTTTAAATAGACTCTAGAAGTCTTGCCCAATAAGCAATTACCTTCTATTATAATTAGAATTCGATTAAGGTACCAAAAGCTGCCCAAAATACAATTAGAATTAGAAAAAGGGCAAAACTGGAATTTTTCTGCATGGCTTATCATAGAATACGTGCGCGATTTTATTCAGCACATCCCCTGCACCTGATATCTATCCCAAGTTGTAGAAAATCTCTCAAGCTTCGCGTGAGCTGTAAGATCGCTGAAAACGGACTTCTAGAACTCCAGATATGGCCAAAACAGTGTAGACTGCGCAACCTCCCCGGAAAATCCGAATTTTAATCAATTAATCCTCCAAACACGATAGAAGCATAACCCATAATCGACATTCTTGTAAGTCTGCACAACTAAGCAAAACACATCAAAACTACAATAAACTTGAGGCCAAGTTAATCAATTTAAGCCGAATTTAAGCGATCCAAGTGGATATAAAATCCACTTATCAATCAACTTTGCCCTTTAGATATTATAGAATGGCCTCACTATTGATCATCCTGACAACCAAATCTCCCGACACTTTCCTTATATCTCCCAACTTTTGTAAGTAAACTTTGTTTGGAAATAGGGAATGAGATTTGGTGTTTATCTTTCTTCCTCACCGTGAGTGTGTGATTCTGTTTCGTGTATCTCACAAGTGTTTAACTCATCTCTCCACTCATATCACTTAAAATGAGTGATCTCATCTCTCAACTCTCAAGTGTTTACACTCATGCTCACTAGTGTATCACTCTTATCTCACATAGCTCCAACATCCATGTGTACCTGCAAGGAAAATTCACCATAGCCCCTTCTAGAGAGGTCACTAGTGGTGCAATGGGGTTTCGCAAATTCCCAATCCTCATTAGACTCGTCAGACCAATCTGAGTCATAATCTACAAGTTGATAAAATTTTCTCTTTTTGTGGGTTTCAGATTTGAATTCTGAGAAGGTAAACAATGAAATCAAAACTTAGAATTAAAATCATGTTTCCATCTAATGTCTATGAAGACGTCACCTTGTTAAACTCATCAGGTAAATCTGAATCATAGTTAACAAGTTTCCGATCCGCACTATATCGGACCCGATACCCGTAGGATCCAGAGATGTTCCCTCTGGGGAGTTAGATAATGATCTTGTTGAATTTTGCATTGAGATCAATATCTTCTCTCGAGGTCTGTGAAGACTCTTGGTTCTTTGAGGAACCTTCAACTTATAATCCTAACCGTAAAATGGTAGGAGTATGAGTTGTTTCCATCAATTCATCCTTAGTGTGTGCAATCTCACTTTGTGCATAGGAAGTATTTTAGTATTGTGTATGAGGTAGTGACTTACCAACAGAAGCCCTGGCCGACAGGCGAATTTCAATAAACTCATCATTTTAAGATAATGAATCTAGAGACTGTTTTGCCATTTTCAGCTCTGCATCCTTTTGGGAGAATGCAGGCGAGCTTACAGATACCTCAAGTTATATACATCTATTCTCCTTGAGAGGTAGAGCTGTGGGTTTACTATCCCTCACATCCTTATTTGCTGCATCAAGTGCAGTTACTCCCTTAATGACCTCTAGTCAAATAAGTTACTTCCACTTCAGGGGTAAGTTAGGATGTGTTTAGATTTGGATTTATAGTCCGGGATAGAAGTTGTTGGGTTTACAACCTCATGACTTACAATGTGAGAAAACTTCCACTAGGAGCTGAACCTGCATCACATAGCAATAGAGCAATATAGAAATAGAATGCATTTACATCATACCATAACATTGTGCGAAAACATATGCATTATATCCAATGAGAGAAATGATGTACAATTGTGACTTCAAAAAGTTTTACAATATAAGCAATCATAACTGTAGAAAAAATTAAGTTTTTCTTTTAAAAACTGTTAATGTGCAAGAGTTTGTTTTTATGCATAAAACAATGTATTATCATGTCTTTTAATAAAAACTAGGTCGTTTTATTTTTAAAAGACACAAACTCTTGACTTCGCAGTAATTAAGAAAGAAAGATTTTCTTTAAGTGCTTATTATGTATAGAGAACTTTAACACAAAAGTTAGTGAAAAGACTCATACAAGCACTTGATGTCGTTTAGGTGACAAAGATTACCAAGTACATAAGTACAGATAACCAATGTCTCTCCTTTGGCGCTGCATTACTTAGCACAACATAAACTAAGTAATCGTCTGATGGATGTAAAATATTCTAAGAACTATCATATGTATAAAGTGGTGTATAACCAGAATTAGAGAATTCAATTTTAAAAATTTTCACCACTTCAAAATATGATAGGAGACCGAATGTAATTTTAAGTCTCAATTACTTATAAAGTTGAACACCTTAATATATACTAACACTAATGATTCATAGATAAGACACATTTACTCAGAATAAATCCTAAGTAATATCAACAGAGATAATATATACATCACAATTAGTTTGCAATAAAGTATCAGAACAACTAGCAATTGTCAGTAAACAAATATTTTACTATTTGATACCAACTGCTAGTATTTATCAAATACTTTAAAATGCAAATAATTGTGTTTATGATTACTTTACCAAAATTAAATTAGGAGCAAATAAACCATTGAATTGCTTCACGTCATAATTTAACTAGGATATAAATAATCACTGCTAAATACTAAATATTCAATGATACCAATTGTTTGATAAATTCAATCTATTGTAAGATAAATTCAATTTAGTGAAGATTGAATTGTTACATTGAGTACCAATTGACAGAATGAATATTAGTATCTAACTACTTAAGAACATCATTAACTGATATTCATAAGTACGAGGAACTAGTTGACAAGAAATACACAAGCTCTTCAGATATAACATTTCAAACTTATGACTTCAAGGCAATTCCTCGATAATAACAATTGTTAATTCCTAACAACTGTTTACTGGTAGACAACCTTGGTTCTATAAATAAGACTCGATTACCAAAGCTGTCTTGTCTGCAATCTTAGAAATGATATTCTAAGTCCTATACACCTTGATCCATAGTATATAACATTTATTATCAAAGTGATTAGAAGCTTGCAAATAAGCACAAAAATAATTCAAAGTATTTGAACAATGGTCACTTTAGATATTACAATATCCATAATTCTTACTTAGAGAATTTTCATACTATGCATAGTAATATGAGTGAATTGCAAAAGATATAACAATGATTACTTAGAGGAGTTCTAAGTAATTTCACACATACCAATACATCTCACAATTAGTTAGTAAATAGAATTCTAACTAAATATCATCAACTGATATAAGTCAAAACTTCAATACAACCAATTGTTAGAACCATGATATTAATTATATTGAATTTCTGAAAATGGAGCATTGATAAAATTCACTAGAATTAACATCTCACAACTAATTGAAGACCAAGACAGATAGGTCCAAATTAGTTATGTTGTTTGTTTATTTTAATAAATATGAGGTACAGAGCAAATACTAAATTGAATTGCTTTAGGTTCTATAACTCATATTAATCAAAATAAATAATTAAATAAATAAATACTAAATCTCTATGAGTTAGATTTTAGCATTTAAGTATTTAAATTATCCTTAAATAATCACCACTGAAATATATTACAATTATACACATGGCAATCATTCAACAGATAATTCTCAGCGTGAGGTCTGGATGTAAACAAGTTCACAAGTCCTTTCAATACAGACAACTGAATACTTATGAACTCATTTATGAATTTCTTACAATGAATTTACAAGTCCTTTTAATACTACAATTGAATACTTGTAAACTCATTTAAGAATCACTTATAGTAAAATCACAAGTCCTTTCAATACAGACAATTGAATACTTGTGAGCTTACTTAAGAAATACTTAACAGATGGGATATACAAATTATATAACATTAATAAAATCCCAAGTTTATAAACCAATCTTGAAAATTTAATTTCATCTAGTGATTTAGTAAACGTATCTGCAAGTTATTCTTGACTAAAGACATGCTCTCGAAATAATTGATACCTTATGCAAGTTGCTTAGTCCTTGAGTGTTCCACAGAGTTGTTGGAGATAAATTTGTTTCCTTGTATTCTCCTACTTTCGTACAACTCATTTGATATGTCTCTATGCAGCAAAACATGTCAGAACTGATGTTTCTAGGGTACCATCTCCGGAGATGGGTCCAACTTAAGACATCTGAAAATCAAGTGTAATAACTACAAGAATAGATTCTCTAGGATCCACTTGGGGCTTTGCAAATTTGCATATTGAGAATAAAATATGTGTGTAAGTGATCTATTATCAATTGAATAAGATAATGAGCTGATGATTCCTCTATAGCCTGATTAGGTCCTAATTAGTAGATCCTGAACTTGTTGGGTCAAATATCTCTAGGGTACCATTTCTGCATATCCGGGTCTATCTTAAGATTTTTGATTACCAACTTGTTAGGTCCAAGCTAATAGGTCAAAAGCCAGCTATAGTGATGTGTTGGTATGTAGTCTTGACAGGTCTAGAATCTTCTGAATAGAAACAAAAGATCCTTAACTTACTTGTATTGTCATCATTCTTTTGGCTTACTTGTGCTCCAAATAGAATTATTCTTTTGGCTTGCCTGAGCTCCTAAAAGGATTTGATAAGTGGATTTTATATCCACTTGGATCGCTTAATTTCGGCTTAAATTGATTGTCTTGGGCTCAAGTTGTTGTAGTTTTGATGTGCTTTTCTTAGTTGTGCAGGATTACGAGAATGTAGACTAAGGTGGATGCTTCTATAATTTTTGGGGAATTAATTGATTAAAATTCGGATTTTTTAGAAGGGTTGCGCAGTTTACACTGTTTTGGCCATATCTTGAGTTCTAGAAGTCTGTTTGAGGCCCGTAAGCAGTCCACGCAAAGATAACGAGATTCTCTATCATTCTAAGGTGGTCCAAAGGTCCAATTACGTTTGGAACGTTCCAGAAAAACTGAAGAAAAGTCAGCCACGAATTTTCCTTAAAAACAGAATCAATTTAGGAAATGTATCTTGCAGAAATTCTATTATAATTCTGTTTTTTTATTTTCTTGCTGGGCAAGACTTGGAGTGCCTATATAAACACATCATACCTTGTAATTTGTATCAGATTTTTATTATGGTAACGTAGAACTGCAAGAGAGAAAAGTGGAGAAGGATTCAAGCTCGGTGACAAGCAAAGATCTAGATCTACTTCATCTTCTGTATACTTTGGATTATAGATTTGTTTTCTCAACTCTTGTTTTTATTAATATTATTGTTTCTTTTCTTTATATCTTGTTAATTATCATGTTTTCATCAATTCCCATGACGATGAAGAGTTCAATTATGGGCTAATCGTTGTCATGGGATTCTAACGGAGTTATTTATGGAACTTAGTATCTTGATGCTGTAAAGATCTGTGTGTGATGTGAAATTGATATCCTCGTATGGTTAATCTTAATGCTTTTAGATGTGTAGCTAACATCTAAATTGAATTGTTAATCTCTTGTGAAGTGAAAGTGGATCTTGAGATTTAGAACTTGCCATGCTAGCATAGGTTCATAATTGTTTATCAATATGATTCGTGGTGTGAGATGAAAATACTTATACTACCCTATGTGATCTTAATGGATAACCTGTTCTTCAACCGTTATGTTTTCAAATTCTATAGACATATAGGGTCTAAGCATAATTGGTGTCTATTCATCTTCTATCTCTTTTGTGGATGTATGTTTAGTTTGGTATGCGTATGCTGACAGGTAGCGTATACTTGTTTCGTGTTATCCGATCAGATATCGAAACCATTGCATATAGAGATTAAAGGCGTCAGATCTAAGGGAAGTATTTAATGAAGTTGGGATCCCATGTTTATTCTCATATTAGTAATTCGAATTCAATCTCATTAGTTAATTTAATTCTTAGTTTAAAAATTGCATCCTAGTTTAATTTAGTTAATCAATACCAAAATTGTTAATTGTCTTAGCAGTGGATTAAAACCAAACATTGTTGCATAGGCATATTTACTGATTAAACTTAACCAGATCTCTGTGGAACGAACTTTAATTATATTACTTGTGACTACGTGCATTTGCGTAATTTAGTGCAAACAAGTTTTTGGCGCCACTGTCGGGGATCATCGGTGTTTTGTTTAGTTTATGTGCTTGTCATCAGTGGTCGTTAGCGTTCACTGACTCGGATTTCTTACTTAGTTGTTTGTTTTTTTGTGTTTTCAGGTACTTGAACGTGTATGCGAACACGTTTGCAGGCTCGTAAGGAAAAACTGGCAGAAGAAGAACTTGCAGCAGTAAACGAGATGGCAGATTTACCAGCAGCAGTCAAGGCTCTGAAGGACTATTCGCAGCCAAAGATTATTGACATACAATCTAGTATTGTCAGGCCAGCTATTGCAGCGAATAACTTTGAGATCAAGCCGAGCACAATTCAGATGGTGCAGAATTCGGTTCAGTTTGGGGGTGCTTCGACAGAGGATCCTAACATGCACATCCGGGACTTTGTCGAGATCTGCGACACTTTCAAATTTAATGGTGTGTCGGATTATGCTATCAAGTTGAGGCTTTTCCCATTCTTCTTAAGGGATAAGGCTAAGGGCTGGTTACACTCTCTACCAGCTGGTTCCATTACTACATGGGATGATCTTGCTCAGAAGTTTCTTACTAAATTCTTCCCTATGGCGAAAACTGCAGCAATAACGAACCAGTTAACTCAATTTCAACAGCAATCTGGTCAATCTTTGTGTGAGGCTTGGGAACGTTATAAGGAGATGCTACGAAGGTGCCCTCATCATGGCATGCCTGATTGGATGGTTATTAATGGTTTCTACAATGGGTTGGGAGCACAGTCTAGGCCTTTGCTAGATGCAGCATCTGGTGGAGCTCTGTGGGCGAAGAGCTATGAGGAAGCATATGATCTTATTGAGATGATGGCTGTTAATGAATATCAGAATCCAACACAGAGGCTTTCTCAAGGTAAGGTAGCAGGTGTTCTTGAAGTTGACACAGCTTCAGCTATTGCAGCTCAGTTGAAGGCTCTCACGATGAAGGTGGATTCTCTTGCTAACTATGGAGTTCAGCAGGTTGCTAGTGTTTGTGAGCTATGTGCGGGCGCACATGAGACAAATCAATGTGCTATCTCTTCCGAATCAGCACAGTTCGTAAGTAATTTTCAGAGACCTGCTGCTCCAGTACCAGCCACCTATCATCCAAGCAACAGGAATCATCCTAACTTCAGTTGGAGCAACAACCAAGGTGCTCAACAACCTTAGCCCTATCAGCAGTTTCAGGGTCAGCAAGCAAGGCCATTCAATCAAGGTTACCAGCAGCCTCCTGGATTTCAGCAGTATGCTCCAAAGCAATCATATCAGCCTCCTGGATTTCAGCAGCAACAGCCCCAGGCTCATGCGGGGCAATCTTCTAATGAAAAATCAGATGATGTGTGGATAGCGTTAAAGAACCTACAAGCTGGTCAGAAGCTCTTGGAAACTCAGATAGGATAGATTGCAAGTGCTTTACTTAGTAGGCCTCAAGGAACTCTTCCTAGTGATACGGAAGCAAATCCAGGTAGGAGAGATAGCAAGGAACAGGTGAAGGCTGTGACTTTGAGATCGGGAAAAGTTATAGCATGCCCTAAATCATCAGTAGAAGAAGATGAAGATATTCAGAATCAGCAGGGTGAAAAATCTGCATTGCCCGAAATTGCTCAATCTGATTTGATGGCTGATCAGCAAGGTGGTGAAGTAGAGAAGAGCAAGGAACCTGTTAAAAATTCTGTGGAGCTGTCTACGAAGAACACTCAGATCTATCCTCCTCCTCCTTATCCTAGAAGACTCCAGAAGCAGCAGTTAGATAAGAAGTTTGCTAAGTTCTTAGAGGTGTTTAAGAAGTTGCAGATTAACATTCCCTTTGCCGAAGCTCTTGAACAGATGCCGAGCTATGCCAAGTTCATGAAGGGGATTCTTTCTCGTAAGTTGAAGCTCGAGGAATTAGAGACCGTTGCTCTAACGGAAGAGTGCAGTGCTGTGCTACAACAGAAATTGCCTCCAAAACTAAAGGATCCTGGTAGCTTTACTATTCCATGCACTATTGGTAATTTGTCTTTTGCGAAGTGCTTGTGTGACTTGGGAGCTAGCATCAATCTTATGCCCTTGTCAGTCTATATGCAACTCGGTCTACCAGAACCAAAGCCTACCAACATCTCTTTGCAGTTGGCTGATCGTTAAGTTACATATCCTAGAGGCATAGTGGAGGATGTGTTGGTGAAAGTTGACAAACTCATATTTCCTGCTGATTTTGTTATCTTGGATTTCGAGGAAGATAAGAAGATTCCCATAATCTTGGGAAGACCATTCTTGGCTACGGGAAAGACTTTGATTGATGTGCAGAAAGGGGAGCTCACCATGAGGGTGCAAGACCAGAATGTCACTTTCAATGTTTTTAATGCAATGAAACTTCCCTCAGATGAAGAAGAATGTTTGAAGGTGGATTGGGTTGATTCTGCAGTTACTATGGAAATGGAGAAGTTGCTTAAGTCAGACTCTTTGGAAAAAGTTTTAGTTGGTGACTCTGATTTTGAAGATGAGGAATTAGTCGAGCAACTTCAGCAGCTAAATTCAGCCCCTTGGAAAAGGAGATTTGATTTGCCTTTTGAATCTCTTGGGTTAGGAGAACTTAAAAATTCGGAGGGGCGCCTGAAACCATCTATTGAGGAAGCTCCCACACTTGAACTCAAACCACTTCCGGAACACTTGAGGTATGTTTTTCTTGGTGATGCATCTACATTACCTGTTATTATTGCCTCTAACTTGTCAGCTAGTGCGGAAGAAAAGCTTTTGTGAATTCTGAGGGAGTTCAAGTCAGCAATTGGTTGGAATATAGCAGATATCAAGGGAATCAGCCCTTCTTATTGCATGCATAAAATTCTGCTAGAGGAGGGAGCTAAGCCTACTGTTGAGCATCAGCGGAGACTTAATCCGATTATGAAAGAGGTGGTGAAAAAGGAAATTCTAAAGTGGCTTGATGCGGGTATTATCTATCCTATCTCAGACAGTTCTTGGGTGAGCCCGGTTCAATGTGTGCCAAAGAAAGGAGGCATGACAGTTGTTGCTAATGAAAAGAACGAGCTCATCCCTACTCGAACAGTCACGGGGTGGAGAGTTTGCATGGACTATAGGAAGCTCAACAAAGCCACGAGAAAAGATCACTTTCCTCTGCCATTCATTGATCAGATGCTAGACAGGTTGGCGGGACATGAGTACTATTGCCTCCTTGACGGATATTCAGGCTACAATCAGATTTACATTGCTCCGGAAGATCAAGAGAAGACCACATTCACATGTCCTTTTGGTACCTTTGCTTTCCGACGGGTTTCTTTCAGACTTTGTGGTGCTTCAGCCACTTTTCAAAGGTGCATGATGGCTATTTTCTCAGACATGATTGGCTCGAATGTGGAGGTTTTTATGGATGACTTCTCAGTTTTTGGTACTTCATATGAAGAGTGCTTGCATAATCTTGGCGTGGTTTTGAAACGTTGTGTGGAGACTAACTTGGTGCTTAATTGGGAGAAGTGTCACTTCATGGTGCGAGAGGGAATTATTCTTGGGCACAAGGTATCTGGTAGAGGACTTGAGGTGGATAGGGCTAAGGTGGAAACAATCGAAAATCTTCCTCCACCTATCTCTGTTAAAGGAATTCGCAGTTTTCTTGGTCATGCGGGTTTCTATCGGCGATTCATCAAAGACTTCTCAAAAATTTCTAAACCCTTGTGCAATCTCTTGGAGAAGGATGTTCCTTTCAAGTTCGACGACGAATGTCTTGCAGCTTTTGAGCTCTTGAAGAAGAAGTTGACTACTACACCAATCATTACCGCACCTAATTGGGAGGAGCCGTTTGAACTTATGTGTGATGCTAGTGACTATGCTGTTGGAGCTGTGCTTGGTCAAAGGAAGGATAGAATTTTTCATGTGGTTTACTATGCTAGTAAAACCCTCAATGATGCACAGCTAAACTACACTACTACGGAGAAGGAGTTGCTAGCAGTTGTCTATGGGTTCGAGAAATTCAGGTCTTATCTGCTTGGTACGAAGGTGATTGTGTATACGGATCATGCTGCTATTCGATATCTCATGTCAAAGAAGGATTCAAAGCCTAGATTGATTCGTTGGGTGCTTCTCTTGCAAGAATTTGATGTGGAAATCAAGGATAGGAAAGGCACGGAAAATCAAGTAGCGGATCATCTCTCACGCTTAGAGGACCACGGTAAGGAATTGCATAACAAATCTCTTATTAATGAATCTTTTCCAGATGAGCAGCTTTTTGGAGTGCAAGATGAAGAGCCATGGTTTGCAGATTACGTGAACTATTTGGTTAGCAATGTTATTCCTTCAGATCTTACGAGTGCTCAAAGGAAGAAGTTTCTACATGATGTGAAGTGGTACCATTGGGATGAACCGTTTCTGTTTAGACAATGAGCAGATCAGATGATCAGGCGATGTATTCCGTATAGTGAGACGGAGGGTGTGTTGCGAGATTGCCACTCAACTGTTTATGGTGGTCATTATGGTGGAGAAAAGACAGCGGCTCGTGTGCTTCAAGCAGGTTTCTATTGGCCTTCCTTGTTTAAGGATGCTCATCAGTTCATGTTGAGATGTGATCGTTGTCAAAGGGTTGGCAATATTTCTAGAAGGAACGAGATGCCTCTTAACATGCTTCTTGAGGTAGAGATTTTTGATGTTTGGGGGATTGACTTCATGGGACCTTTTGTTTCTTCATGAAATAATCAGTACATCTTGCTAGCTGTGGATTACGTGTCTAAATTGGTCGAGGTTAAGGCGTTGCCGACCAATGATGCAAAGGTGGTATTGAATTTCTTGCAGAAGCAAATTTTTACGCGTTTCGGAACTCCGCGTGCTATAATAATTGATGAGGGAACTCACTTTTGCAATCGCCAGTTTACTACGTTGATGGCGAAATATAATGTGACGCATCGTGTTGCCACTGCTTATCACCCTCAAACGAATGGCCAAGCTGAAGTTTCTAACAGGGAGATCAAGAGAATTCTAGAGAAAGTGGTGAATCCGTCTCGTAAGGATTGGTCATTGAAGTTGGATGAAGCTGTCTGGGCGTACAGAACTGCCTACAAAACTCCTCTAGGTATGTCTCCGTTTCAGTTAGTTTATGGGAAAGCATGTCATTTGCCTGTAGAGTTGGAACATAAAGCATATTGGGCGTTGAAGAAATTGAATTTAGATATCACGGCTGCGGGTGCAAAACGGTTGCTTCAGTTGAATGAACTTGAGGAATTTCGTGAGCAAGCTTATGAAAATAACAAGATGTATAAGGAGAAGGTTAAGAGGTGGCATGATAAAAGGTTGGTACCAAAAGCATTTTTTCCAGGTCAACAGGTGTTGTTATTTAATTCTCGCCTCAAGCTTTTTCCGGGAAAACTCAAGTCGAGGTGGTCGGGTCCATTTATTGTTAAGACGGTGTATCCACATGGAGCTATTGAAATTTATGAAACAACACCGGATCATGCTTTCAAAGTAAATGGACAGCGGTTGAAGCATTATTATGGAGGATCGTTTCAACGCGAGAAGGTTTCCGCCATTTTGGCGTCGACTTGAATCCGGAAAAGAATGTCAAGCTATTGACATTAAAAGAGCGCTTCGTGGGAGGCAACCCATACTCTTGTATTATGTTGTATTGTTCTTTCAAAAAAAAAAAAAAGAGTGTTGTGAGTGTTGAAAAAAAAGTTATTGTAAAAAAAAAAACAACAAAACAAACAAAAGTGCAGAACGGAGCTGCGCTACCTGTGCCACAAGGCAAGGAGCGCCAAGTAACGCAGACAGGTACCACGCATCTTGCGCCAGCGCGCAAGTAGCGCCATGTAACGCAGATGGTGCCTGCGCAACTAGCGCCAGCGCGCCAACAGCCCAGTAACGCAGCCTGGACCTGCGCAACAGGCGCCAGCGCGCAAGCAGCGCCTCTTTCTCCTGCATTCATGCGTTTTTCAGCCTTTAAACCTCAATTCTTTCATTCTTTTTACCCATTTTCTTATCCTATATCCTAATGCAACTCAAATCCTAAACACTATCATCCCCAAATCCTATTCTACCTTAAATTCAATCCTAAACAAACCCCAATCCTATACTACATATAATTTCATCTTTATTACTTGCATCTCCTATATATATACATACACCCATACATACACAAACCCTTCTATATAACCCAAACTTCTCAACTTTCATCCATTAATAGTGCAAAAGGGGAATCAATTTCGAAGTTTTGGGGATTAATCTAGCAATTTCACCTCTTTGATTCAATTGGGTAATATTTTCTATCATCTTTTATTTGAATTTGTGAATTTTGCAAATTAGGGTTCTTGAAGTGTGTAATTTGGGGGGTCTTTGTTTGGTGAATTGTTTGGAGATTGTTGTTCTTTGCGTAATATTTGTTGATTATGGCTCCTAAGAGACCACGGTTAGTGGGTAGTAGTAGTAGTGCTCGTCCATCTTTGGATGAGAATGATGTTGTGGGAGATGGAGTGGAAAAATTTGTGAATGAAGATGCCAAGGCGGAGTATGGTAGGTTAGTTACCAAGGGGGTTATTCAGGAAAGGAGGCTTGTGCCACGTTATAAGGCGGAGATGGTGACTATGATTAGTGAGCGGGGTTGGACTTTCTTTTGTGAGTTTGCTAATGATGCCCCATTGAATATGGTTAGGGAGTTTTATGCTAATGCTTCGATAGCAAGGAATAACTCCACGATTATTAGGGGCCAGAAGGTGGATTATTCGCCTCGTGCGATTCGTACTTTGATTAGGCAACCGCCTAAACCTAGAGGTGCTACTGATTGGGGGAAAAAGACTAGGGATGATGTTGTTCTTGATGCTATCATTGGTGAGCTTTGTATTCCGGGTACGGAGTGGAAGTGTAGAGTGGGTACCACCGAGAAGAGGACTTTTCCGGCGGCGTCATTGTCTAAGTTCGCACGGGCATGGTTCTACTTCATCAGTTCTAATATCCTTCCATCAACCCATGTGACCGATGTTACCGTTGAGAGAGCTATTCTGCTATGGGGTATTCTCAGAGGTGAGTATGTTGACCTTGGGTATCTTATTAATCAAGCTATTCTTCGGTATCTGGGAAGTAATTCATCGGCTAGTATTCCTTATGCTTCTATCATTGCGTACTTGTGTGATGCTTCGAAAGTGAAATGGTACAAAGGTGAGCCGGTGCATAAACCTATATCTTCCATTAATGATGTTACTATTGACCGGATGGGGGAGTGGTCGGGCGACATTCCTCATCTTCGGGGTCTAGGCTTTATAGTTGGTGATGCTGGTGGTCAGGAAGTGGGCGCTCCGCCACATGTTACTAGGGCACCGGGAGTGGCGATTGCAGAACCTCAGCGGCGTATGGTGGATATGTCAGTCTTTGATACTTATTTTCGTCGAATGACTAGGCGGTTGGATGCTATGCATGTTAGCAGTCGCCAGTACTCCGAGGACATGGCCGTAGCTTTGGATGCAGCTTTTCAGTCACCAGGTACTGCTGTTCAGTGGCCTATATATGGAGCTCGGACTCCGTATCCTCCACCTGATTCGTCCGATGAGGATGACGAGGGTGACGACAGCGAGCATGAGTAGGTATGTTTCTGCTATCCCTTGTATTTACTTCCATTCAATGCGGACATTGAATATTTTAAGTTTGGGGGTGGTTTGAGGGATTAGTAGTTGTTGTATTATGTGTTCATGTAGGATATCATGTTTTGCATGCTTAGTAGTAATTCATTCATGTTATGTTCGTATTAATTATGTTTGTTTCATATAGGACATTCTGTTTTATTTTTCGTATACCATGTGAGTTCATATTAATTGCATTTGCATAGCATGCATATTTCATGATCCCTTAAGACGAGCTAATTCTGATTGGTAGGTAGGTGTCTAATTGAGTGTGGTAATGATGAATAGAGGGTTGACTTATAGTTTTTATGAAATTGACTTATGTGTTTCGGAAACAGAATCTTTTCACAGTCTCATTGGGTGCTTTTGGGCTAGGTTGAGGTCATGCTTGTTTGGATGTTTTGAGATTTAATCACTTGATTATATTTAGAATTTTCGTTATTCCCTTGATGGCGTAGGATCACTAAAGTCTAAGTTTGGGGGAAAACAGGGATTTCATGCTTAAATTGTAAATAATTGTCAATAATGGCAAGGTGTCAAATGGCTAGTAGCCGACTCATATTTATATGAGTAGTCTAGGGTTGGAATTCAGAATTCTCATTTCAGATTGCATAGAAAAAAAACAGAAAAAAAAATCAAAAGTGTCAATTGTTTATATGCAAAATTAACCAGGTTGAGCTCTTTAATACTCGAGCAATTAAGTTCGCGGGGACTTTGTGCCTAGTGACCTAAGGCTTTTATAGTCTGGGATCCACTAACCCAACACTCGCTACATGGGTATTATTGTATAAGCCTTTCGGGGTCTCATCCATTGCACGGTTAAATAAGCATGATTGTATATATGTGTTGTAGTAGTAGTAATAAAGCATGAATTCCTGTCTACCTTGGATAAGGATGGAGGTGTTCTTAGGTTATGAAGTGTCTACAGTCAATTCTATTTATAAACCTGTGATTGTCTTGACGAAGAGCATGTATGATCTTTGACCTAGTTTTGGGAGTATTTCTGATGAGCATTGCACACACGCACGTTTCTGTTCATGTATTGTTAGTATACGGGAACTTGGTCGAGCTCTATTTGGATTTAGTTGCATTCTCTAAGATATTTGCTTGCTAGTTGGTTTTGGTTAGTTTGAAGGGGATCGTTGCATTTTTCATATTAGTTGCATTCGTGCATTGCATTAGGTTAAATGGATTTTGTGGGTACATTCGCTATAGGCCCTCACGAGACCTTACTCGTCCACTGGGGCTGCCTAGGGGTTTAAAGGACTTGTTGCATATGCCAAATGCAACCATGATCACCTACGGAAGTGGTACTAGCTAGTTAGTTAGTTGTAATTTTTTATGCTTGAGGACAAGCATCGGTTTAAGTTTGGGGGTGTGATAAGTGGATTTTATATCCACTTGGATCGCTTAATTTCGGCTTAAATTGATTGTCTTGGGCTCAAGTTGTTGTAGTTTTGATGTGCTTTGCTTAGTTGTGCAGGATTAGGAGAATGTAGACTAAGGTGAATGCTTCTATAATTTTTGGGGAATTAATTGATTAAAATTCGGATTTTTTAGAAGGGTTGCGCAGTTTACACTGTTTTGGTCATATCTTGAGTTCTAGAAGTCTGTTTGAGGCCCGTAAGCAGTCCACGCGAAGATAACGAGATTCTCTATCATTCTAAGGTGGTCCAGAGGTCCAATTACGTTTGGAACGTTCCAGAAAAACTGAAGAAAAGTCAGCCACGAATTTTCCTTAAAAACAAAATCAATTTAGGAAACGTATCTTGCAGAAATTCTATTATAATTCTGTTTTTGTATTTTCTTGTTGGGCAAGACTTGGAGTGCCTATATAAACACATCATACCTTGTAATTTGTATCAGATTTTTATTATTGTAACGTAGAACTGCAAGAGAGAAAAGTGGAGAAGGATTCAAGCTCGGTGACAAGCAAAGATCTAGATCTACTTCATCTTCTATATACTTTGGATTATACATTTGTTTTCTCAACTCTTGTTTTTATTAATATTATTGTTTCTTTTCTTTATATCTTGTTAATTATCATGTTTTCATCAATTCCCATGACGATGAAGAGTTCAATTATGGGCTAATCGTTGTCATGGGATTCTAACGGAGTTATTTATGGAACTTAGTATCTTGATGCTGTAAAGATCTGTGTGTGATGTGAAATTGATATCCTCGTATGGTTAATCTTAATGATTTTAGATGCGTAGCTAACATCTAAATTGAATTGTTAATCTCTTGTGAAGTGAAAGTGGATCTTGAGATTTAGAACTTGTCATGCTAGCATAGGTTCATAACTGTTTATCAATATGATTCGTGGTGTGAGATGAAAATACTTATACTACCCTATGTGATCTTAATGGATAACCTGTTCTTCAACCGTTATGTTTTCAAATTCTATAGACATATAGGGTCTAAGCATAATTGGTGTCTATTCATCTTCTATCTCTTTTGTGGATGTATGTTTAGTTTGGTATGCGTATGCTGACAGGTAGCGTATACTTGTTTCGTGTTATCCGATCAGATATCGAAACCATTGCATATAGAGATTAAAGGCGTCAGATCTAAGGGAAGTATTTAATGAAGTTGGGATCCCATGTTTATTCTCATATTAGTAATTCGAATTCAATCTCATTAGTTAATTTAATTCTTAGTTTAAAAATTGCATCCTAGTTTAATTTAGTTAATCAATACCAAAATTGTTAATTGTCTTAGCAGTGGATTAAAACCAAACATTGTTGCATAGGCATATTTACTGATTAAACTTAACCAGATCTCTGTGGAACGAACTTTAATTATATTACTTGTGACTACGTGCGCTTGCGTAATTTAGTGCAAACAGGATTCTTCTATTGGCTTGCATGAAGTAATTCAAAAGAATTGCAACTTTACCAACATCAAAACAGCAAATATCTTGATACCAATTTATAGGTAGTAGACCAACATATAATATAATCAATATATCATTGCACATATATCATTTATGTTTGTGCCTAAAGATGTAGAGAGTTCTATAAATGTGACACCAATTGTTAAATGATACCAACTGTTAAAGATTGATACCAAATATTAAATTATAGTTAGGGTGTCATACCATGTCTTCCATGCTTGCTTGATTGATGATACCAGTTCATACTAACCTGTATAGATCTTTCATTATCTCATCAACCAGGAGTGCACTTGTTCACATTCCTCTAGCATCCAGATTCAGTAGTTCCAGATGTCCATTATAATCATGAATGTACAACAGGTGCCTGATATCCTCAAGTCTTGTCACTGGTGCTTCTTGTTAGATATACTGTCTTATCAGCTTGTAACCTTGCACCCAGTTTGGCCTTGTCCCTCATAACAATGCCTTGACATCATCCAGGTAGACTTCTGGTTTTCCTTGTACCAAATATAGCCTTGTTGTTTGGTCTAGATACCAGCTTCCCTTCAATCTGCCTTTTGTACTGATTGAGATCATTTTGCATTTCAATCACTCAATCTGAATCTTTCAGAGCTTTTGTAGCTTTCTTAGTTTCTTCTAAAGAAAACTAAAGAAATAATCATTAGTACTTGAAGCTCTGCTAGTCTTTTACATCCACCATTAGAAACACTAAGAACTAGAACAAAGAGTTACTTGAGTCAACACTCTTTGTCTTGGCAGACATGTTCTCATAGTGTCCTTTGACTTTCAGTGTGGTATTGAGTTGACTAGTTGATCCTTCTGTTGCTCCCCCTAAGCTACTGCTGGGTTTACATGAAGATTCTCCATGTTTGACATTGCTTGGATCTGAATCACCATCACCATTGACAGCTGGGAGCTAGTGGTTATTGAACATCACTAATACTTTCAATCACCTTCTGTTGATTAATAACAATCACCCTGTAGGCTGTTGACTCCATTGAGTAACAAAGAAAATTATCCTCTTGAGCATTAGCTGATTGCTAGGATGCTCACTTTCGATTTAATATTGCAAAACAATTTCCTTCATACTTATGGGGTCTTCCTAAAATTCTTACGGATCAGGGTTTAAGATGTGATCAATCACCATCACTGGTGTCTTGTCTTCAGATTGTCTGAACAATAACTTGTTTGTTGAGAGAAGTCATCATCACTAAAGTATATTTTTCTTTGATGTAGAACTTCTGTGTGATGCTTCTTTGACTTCCCTTTATGACATGCCTCGTAATTTCATTTTACTTTAATTTCAGATGAGGCAGTCTCCTTTGCTGATTCGATTTTCAGGAAAGAATCTCTTGATTTGACATTCAGGTGAGAGAGCTCCTTATGTCATAGCTGAACTCCTGTCTGATGAAGCTTTAGATTTGACTTTGTTGACTTCACCTTTGACTGAGATTCCATGTCAGCTACATATAAGTTCTCTTTCCTTAATCCTCGAACAATAGGCTCTTCATCTTGTAAAAGATGCTTTATTACTTACAACATTCCTTAGCTATTGAATAGCCTTGACCCTAGGTCATACCCTTGCTGTTGTCTCCAAGGGATAAACCACTTGGCCTGTCTTCACATTCACATTTGATAGCAGGGTTCTTTCTTCGATGATATGCTTTGAATAAATCAATAATAATGCATAATCGATTAACCTATTAAGCCCTACATTCACAAATGGATAAAAAGTTCTTGGTACCCAAATTGTTTAATTGGGTCCATATGGATTAGAGATTTCTCTTTTATTAGAGTTAACAACAGTTTTAACCTTAACATGCTCATTCTTATCTTTGACTGACCATTTCTCCTTTTTAATGTCATTGACAAAATATTCACTGAGCAAGGAGAATAATGGTTCCTTCCTAACATAAGGAGGACTAGCAGTCTGTACCTTATTGTTATTCTTAAACATGCTTTTTCTATGATCAATGCAAATACTAGGAAATGCATTTATGACATTTGAAATAAGCAGGCATGATAATAAGAATACATTGCATACATTCAGCATTAAAACATTGCATATAAGAATTATGAAAATTAGGCATGTTATGCATTTTAGAAAATTCAGTACTATCTACTTTAACCTATGTACACTTGTGTAACAGGTAGCAAGTAGATTTACAGATATTCAATAATTTTCTAAACATGCATGGAATAGAAGAATTAACAATTAATCACTAATTCTATCAAATCCATTCCTATTGTTATATTATATTATATAATCTCTATTACCTAAGTCAGTTTTACAAATGACTTGATGTTCTACTGACACCCTAGGTAATTATTCCATCTTTTAAACTTTTTATTTTAAACCTTAACAAACAATTCAGAATGAATAAGCAAATCTTGTTCTACTGGGGATCCTGAAACTAGCTTAAGCAGAGGTCATATATGCTTGACATATATCATTTAAGAATTGAGAGATATTGTCTAAGGAACACTTCTAACTCACTATTGCAATTAATTAAATTCAACAAATATTCATACACATAATAAGATCTTCTAACCAAAGATATAATAATTAAAAACTAAGATCTTAACATGCTTTGAATTTCTGAGAATTACATATTACACTAGTTCGAAGAATTGATACCTGAGACATGTGAGGTGAATCATCTTCAGAGATTGCTATGAAGGCAAGATATTAATTATGCTCTTCTCATCATCATCTGATCCATCCCAACTCTTTTCTTCAGCAAGATAAGTTCTGCACTGATGCTTCTGTTTCATCTCATTTAATGAATCCCTATTCATCCTTGTCTGTCAGAATTCTGTACCATGTTGTACACCTTGATAGTTACTTATCACATAAAACTTTTCATAACTGCAACTATCATGTTTTGTTCTTTCCACCAACTCAGTCTTGTAGCCACCTCTTGAACTGTATCCTGAAGAGTTTCTACTTCGGAATAGATAGGCCTAATTCCTGGATTAAACATTTGTACTCTTTCTAAATTAGTAACTCTTCATGTATGTTCTGAGGTTCCATCATTAATTCCTAACTGAGATGTCTAACTGTCTAGTTCATTCTCAAACCTCCTTGATTCCACTTTTCTAAAATCTCTGTTGATTCCTTGAAAGATATTTCTTGGTACAATCCACTAAGTGTAGTAGATGTTACATTGGAGCAATCACTTAGTGTTTGTATATTACAGAATCAATAGAGTTAATTCAAATCTTCGAGAAAAATTCTATCCACTAAAACCTCTTCCATTCCTGCTTCTGAAAAACCAGTGAATTCTATGGATATAGCTTTGAGGAGCTTCCACAAATTTTTCTTCAGTAGGTAGAAATTAATTTCATTGAAAAATGCATTTTCTTCAAAAGATTCAAATCATCTTTGACGTCCGGAGGAATCTTCAACTAACAATCTTCATAGAACTATTGGCTTGGAATAAATTCAAAATATTTAAAATTCAAAAACTTCAAGGACTTGAAAATTTTTGAGAACTAACAAATCTGAAAATAAGTTCAAATTAATTAAAATTTGAAATTCTTAAGAATTGAAAATTTTGAAAATTAGACAATTTGAAAATAAATTCAAGTTGCTTAAAAATCAAAAATTCCAAGTATTAAAAACTTCAAGAATTAAAAAAGTTGAAATTTAAGTCAAATTAATTAAGAATCAAAAAATCTCAAGAAATGAAATTTTTGAGAGTTAAAGAATCCGAAAATAAATTCAAGTTAATTAAAATTCGAAATTACCAAGAATTAAAAATTTTGAAAATTAAACAATTTGAAAATAAACTCAAGTTGTTTAAAAATCAAAATTTCCAAGAATTAATCATTTCAAGAATTAAAAACTTCGAATATAAGTTAAGATTACTTAACAATCAAAAATATCATAAAATGAAAATTTTTTAAGATTAAACAATTTGAGAATAAATTCAATTTAATTAACAATTGAAAATAAACTCATATTGTTTAAAAATCAAAAATATCATAAACTAAGAATTTTTCGAAAATAAATTTAGATTATTTAAAATTCAAAAATCTCAAAATTGAAAATTTTGAAAGTTAAAGAATCCAAAAATAAGTTCAAATTATTTAAAGTTCAAAAATCTCAAGTATCGAATTTTTTGAAGGTTAAAAAATTCAAAAATAGAGGAGTTGACTTTTTGGTCTAATACCGGATTTAATTTCTGTATGGGTCTACAAATTCAAAATCCAATTGGAGGACCACAAAAATAAGGATCTTGATTTGTGCGTCAATCAAAAGGCTCTAATGCCAATTGTTAGGTCCAAAATAGTTTGTAGAATGGGGGGTTGAATACAAACTATACCGTTTTATCGAATTTGCTCTTTTCTTAAAAATATTAAAATATTGAATCAAGAACAAATTGATGCGGAATAAAACGAATACCGATATTTCAAGTTGAATATAAAATTTATATTAACTTGATGGGGTGTGTCTAAATACACGGGTACAAATTACAAGGTTTGATGACCAAACTAATTATTACAAATTCTATAGAAAATTCGACATGAACTTTTCTATATTTGTAATAAAAAGATCGAAACTAATTATTACAAATTCTATAGAAAATTCGACATGAACTTTTCTATATTTGTAATAAAAAGATCGAGATAGGTTCTAGGGAACTTAATCCGCTGGATAGTTTCAATAATACAAGAATCAAACTCTAGTGGTAAGATATTACAATATGTTCTAGAGATGAATTTACAAGTTATTAAAACTTCATTGATGATCAAGAGGGGAGGAGAAAATATAACTTTGGTGCTCTCTTTTTCTCCCCTCAATTCTCTCTTGGTCTCTCTTTTTTTCTTCTGTGAAGTGTTTCAGGAAGAGGCTGTGAAGATGAAGATATGTCCGTGTATGTCTCTCTCTTTTATAAACAACTTAAACAAAGTTGCTGTCTGTTTGATATTTTGCTACCACCATGACATAAACTGCTCCATGACATAATCCCATAATCTCGGTATGACATAATCTGTGTCATGACATAACTCCTTAAGCTCGGTATGACATAATCTGTGTCATGACATAAATCTATAAGCTCGGTATGACATAATTTCACCTGGTCGGTATGACATAAACTCGGATATGACTTAATTCTGGATATGACATAATATTGATCAAGACATAATTGGTTTATGTCGGAATGACATAAATGTTGCCTTCTGTTCAATATGACATAATTCAGCTGTTCTCATTCAATATGACATAATACAGCTGTTCTCTTTCAATATGACATAATTCAGCTGTTCTCTTTCAATATGACATAACTCAACTGTTCTCTTTGTTACATCATTCTTTTAAGTCATATAAACCATATTAACTATCTAGTGATTAATTAATTAATTCAGACTTAATTGATACAATAAGTAATTTAATAAATTAATTAATTCTTTTAGAATTAATTTATTAATTAAATAAACTATAATGATTTATACCAATTAAAGGTGAATTAACTAACATCAATAAATAATCAATTTACCTCAATGAACCACTGTAGATGGTGAATAACTTCCACTGGACAATTGTTGACGTTCGATGTACTGTCTGGTTCATGAACGACTAACTCCAATCTCTGTTCTTCACTTTGACTCTCAGTTGTGATCCACTTGATAGTAAAATCCTTGTGGTTAATTAATTTAGCACTTCTGCTGCTTGCACAATGATTTTCCCTCATACCAGTCTTGATAGCTTGAACCACTGAAGTTAATGACGAACAACCACTGTTTAATGTTGACACTCGATGCACGGTCTGGTTCATGAGTGACTAACTGCAATGACTGTTCTTCATGTATTGACTTTAAAGCTGTGGTTCCTGTCTTCCTTTTCTTCAATCTTCATTCAAACCTTTTGAAAGGCATATGACTCAGCCTATTTGTAGTTAGAAGATCCTAATCAACTTAAACCAAATTGTAATAAGTAAATATACATATGAACTGTCACAGGAATCTCAAGAAGTATTATCTGTCAGAAGAAAGAAGAAAAGTCAATCTATAGTTTTGATGTTATACACTGGAAGACGATTCAGTTATCTGATCAAGCCCCAGTACAGCATTGAAGTGAATGGATTCATTTGAACAGTGACAGAGATTTTTCGAGTGATAGTTTGAAGGTCAGTTACAGTACAAGAGAATTGAGAGAAGAAACAAACCACAACCTAAAGTCAAAAGTGAAGAAGCATCGTTGAAGTTAGTCGTTCATGAACCAGACAGTACATCGAACGTCAACACAAATCAGTGGTAATTCTTTACTACCTTTAGTGGTTTGTAAGAATTAAATTAATTATTTATTGATTTAATTAAATTCATTTATAATTGATATAAATCATTTAGTTGATTTAATTAAATGAATTAATTCTGGAAGAATTAATTTATTTATTAAATTAATTATTGTATCAATTAAATATGAATTAGTTAATCATTAATTAATTAAATGGATCAATATGACTTAAAGAAAGAAAAATAGATTATGTCTTGGAGAAGAAAATTCGGTATGACTTAATTTTAAGTCTTACCGACAGGAGCTTTTCAGGATTAAGTCTTACCGACCTGGATTAAGTCTTACCGACCTCTGCCAGCTGTTGTAAGTCTTACCGAATTTCTGTTAAGTCATACCGACACATTTTATGTCTTAATGGAGGTTTGTGTAAGTCTTAATGAAGGAAAATCAAGTCTTGGTAGCAGTTTAAGTCATGCTGGAGCAGTTAAATATCCTACAGAAAGCCAGCAAGACCTGTTACTAATATAAAAGAACAGAACACAGCAGATTATGTCATAACGGAGAAAACACAGCAGAAACATTACATCAAGAACAGAATTCTCTCTCTCAAGAACACCAAAGCTTAAACAATTCCCAGAAATTCAAGTTCTTCATCTTTGTTATATTCTATCCGCTAGAACTTGTTTATTTGTGATTCTTGTATTACTAGCGAATTAAGTTTCCTAGTTCTTATCTTGATTATTATTAACTAAATTAGAAAAGTTCATGTCGAATTTTCTAATTAGTTATTAACATCTTGATAAGTTGTTATACTGATTTTGTAACACCACATCAAGTTAATATACAGTTATATTCAACTTGAAAAATTGTGTTAAATAATTCCGCACATAAATTTGTCTTTATCAAATTTTATTTAAAAGACAAATTTCGATAAAAAGGTAAAGATTGTATTCAACCCCCCCCCCCCTTCTACAATCTTATCGGACCTAACAATTGGTATCAGAGCCGATTTATTGATACACAAATCAAAGATCCTATTTTACTCGATTAAAAATCATCCCCGAATTTTTTAACTCTCTTAAAAAATTCATCATGTCTTCTAAAGTTGGAACTGTGAAAATTCCCATATATGACAAAAATAGTTATGATATGTGGAAGAACAAAATGTTAATGTTCCTCGAGGTTGCAAATCCTAAATACATGAAAGTCTTATCAGAAGGACCTATAATACCTTTTGGAATAATTCCTGAAGTTGTTACTGATGGAAAAGTTATTTCCCCTGCAAGGTATGTACACAAAGACTCTTCTGAATACACTCTTGTTGAAAGAGAGGAAGCTGGACTTGACATTAATTTAAGACTGATCTTAATAGACTCTCTAGACTCTGTAATGTACAGTCATGTGATTAACTGCAAAACTGCAAAGCAAATGTGGGAAACCATTGAAATTGTGAATGAAGGAACAGAGGAAGTTAGGGAGAATCGACTAGAAATTCTGACATCTGAGTATGAACACTTTCGATCAGCATACAATGAAAGTATTCAAGATGTGTTTGAAAGATATAACAAACTTGTCAACAATTTACAGATTCATGGCAAGTACTACACTCAGAAAGAGATCAACAGAAAATTTCTACTGTCAATGCCTGTTCATCTAGAACATAGAATTACAGCTATCAGAGAGTCTAGGAATCTAAGTGAAATTACTGTAGAAAGACTCTTTGGAGTTTTAAAAACCTATGAACTGGAACAATCTCAACAAAAGGAGATTTATGGAAAAGGAAGAGTTGCTAATACTTCTACGGCTCTTATTGTTGAGAACAAACAGGAAGTGGAAGATAAGGTTATTCAACCTTGTAATGTTGACAGTGGTAAGCTTGAAGTTGAAGTTGGTCAAACGAATGCTAGTCCAGATGAAGGAGACTTCTATTCGTTAGAAGAGCTAGATCAGTTGGAAGATGAGTCCATGGCTTTGTTGGTAAGGAAATTCAGCAACTTCAGATTCAGGAAGAATCCCAAGTTCAGGTACAAATCTAACTATAACAGGTTCCAGAGAGGAGGTTCTTCATCCTCAAGTAACAGAGGAGGTTACAAAACTAGAACAGTTGAAAGAAGTAAAATTAGATGCTACAACTGTAATGAACTTGGACACTTCGCTACTGAATGTCAGAAGCCAAAACAAAACCAAAGAAAAGACTTTGGATCTGAGAAGAAGAAGACAGGTAAAGCCTATGTGGCTGCTGGAAAGAGTTGGGATGATACAGACTCTGAAGATGAAGAGTATGGCAATCTTGCCCTGATGGCAAAATCTGATAACTCCAGTGGTACTTCATCTGAGGTATCATGTACTGATACTCAATATATTTATCAACTTAGTGATACACTAGGTAATGCTAATAGAGAGATTGAAAGGCTAAATTTGTTAATTACAGATCTTAGTAATCAATTACCAGAATTACACGATGTATAAAATTGCCATGATAAACAAAAATCAGAAATAAGAATTCTAAAAGAACTTGAGAGGTCTCTAGCGTTGATAGTGGTTCAACAACGTGAAACAATAGCTGAGCTAGAAATAAGGGCTAGTGCCACTTCTAATTCATGTAAAGTGGCTAAAGAGTTGTTTAACCAACAAGTTATTAATCAAACCGTGGCTATTGGGTTTGACCATAATGAAGCTATTGGTCGAAAAAGCATTATTACCCCTAATCGTGTCAGTGCTGTAGATAGGGGTATACGATTAGTGCTTAAGGGTGTTAGTAACCCACTCTTTAAGACATCCATAGCAGAACCTTTGGATACTACATCTTTAATCATTAAGGAAGAGATGCGCATTCAGGATTTAGCTAATGGCGTAGTCTTAAAAAGTAATCAAGTTGTTAAAAATGATGAAGATAGAAAAACTGTGTTTAAGAAAGCAGAAAGAGTTGGTGAGTCTACTAGTTCCTTGAAAACTAGTAATAGAAGTAACAACATGAATAAATGCAACAACATATCTACCATGCATGCTATTCCTGTTATTGATACTGCTCATAAGAAATGCAATGCTGTTAATTGCATGTCTTGTGCTTTTAATATAATGTCTGCTTACTTTAACGGTAATCATGCATGTATTGAGAAGAATGTTCCTAGACAGCAAATGAGCAGAAATAAACATGTTAGATCCAGGACTGTAAAATCACCTAATTCTAAGATTAGGACTCCAAGTCCTTCTCAGGATATGGTAAAGACATAGTTACCCAAGCTGAAATCAAAACAAGTTAAAGCTGTTTACAGGGTTAAATGTCCAGTACCTGAAGAAAATGTTGTTAAAATAAAAAGTGTTGCTTTACCTGATAAAGGTCAATTCTTTAAGTACTCCGGACCCAATCAAATTTGGGTTCCGAAGAAAGTCTAACCAATTTGTCATTGCAGGGTTTGAAACAGGTTGAACGAGTCATGTGGATTCTGGACAGTGGATGTTCAAGGCATATGACCGGAGATAGAGCCCTGCTGACAAATGTGGTGGAGAAGGTCGGCCCAGTCGTTACCTTTGGAGATAACAGCAAAGGTAAAACTGATGGATATGGCAGATTGGAAGCTGGAAATGTTATCGTTGAAGATGTCTCTTTTGTGAACGGCCTTGAGCAAAATTTGCTCAGTGTTAGTCAATTCTGTGACAAAGGTTATGAAGTTCATTTCAACAAGAAGAATTGTCTAATATCACACAAGAGAAATGAAAGGCCGCAGTTGATTGGAGTAAGAAAAGGAAACTTGTACATAGCCAATATGAACTCTGGAAGCACAAAAGAAATTAGATGTTTTTATTCAAAGGCATCCACTGATGAAAGTTGGTTATGGCACAAGAAACTTTCTCATCTAAACTTCAAAACAATGAATTCTCTAGTGAAAAGAGATTTGGTGAGAGGTTTACCTTCGATTGAATTTACTCAGGAAGGTCTATGTGATGCTTGTCAAAAAGGGAAGTTAAAAAGGGCAACTCACAGGAGCACTAACATATCATCAATAACTGAACCATTACAACTTCTCTATATGGATTTGTTAGGTCCAGTTAGTGTGATGTCTATGTCAAGAAAAAGATATGCTCTAGTGATTGTTGATGATTTCTCAAAATTCACATGGGTACTATTTATGAACTCAAAAGATGAAACTCCACAACTGGTAGTTGATCACATTAAGTTAATTGAGCTGGATTCTAATCGTCCAGTTAGAGCTATAAGGTCAGACAACGGAACTGAGTTCAAGAATGCAGTTCTGAATGACTTTTGCACTGAAAAGGGTATAACTAGACAGTACTCGGCTCCCAGAACTCCTCAACAAAATGGGGTAGTTGAAAGAAAGAATAGAACCTTGATTGAAGCTGCACGTACTATGCTAAGTGAATCAAGGCTTCCATTGAGCTTTTGGGCTGAAGCTGTCAACACTGCATGCTATACCCAGAATCGAACACTTATCAATAAAGACTTAATGAAGACACCATATGAAGCTCTACATGACAAGAAACCAACTCTCAAGTACTTCCATGTATTTGGGACAAAATGCTTTGTGCTGAAAGAAGGAGATGATCAAGGTGGTAAATTTGAAGAAAAAGCACATGAAGCAATATTTATTGGTTATACTAGAAGAGCCTACAAGGTGTATCTTATTGATCAACAGAAAACCTTGGAAAGTGTCAATGTTATATTTGATGACACAAAACTCCCAAATATCCAAAATGAAGATCCATCTGAAAAGCTTAAG
The DNA here is from genome assembly GCA_036435485.1 of Saposhnikovia divaricata. Lineage (NCBI taxonomy): Eukaryota > Viridiplantae > Streptophyta > Magnoliopsida > Apiales > Apiaceae > Saposhnikovia > Saposhnikovia divaricata. Next base: position 155,682,404 of record CM071595.1, read on the forward strand.
TTTGATGATATGTCAGACTCAGATTCAGATGATGACAACCAACCTGATGTTGTTGCTGATAATAATAATCCAAATGTTGGTGGTAATGATCAAGGTGATGCTGGTGAAAACAATGATAATTTTCAAGACACCACTGATACTCTTGAACCATCAACAAGTCAAACTGGCAACAACTCAGGGGGAGATAATGAAGGGTCAACAAGTCATACTCAACATCATACTGATGATCAAGGCGAATCGTCAAGATCAATTCTTCCCAGACAAACTGTTTGGAATAGAGCTCATCCTTTTGAGCTGATTCTTGGTGATCCAGATGTTGGTGTGAAAACAAGAAGAGCTTATCAGAATCAATGTAACTATTCTGGGTTCCTGTCTGTCATGGAACCTAAGAAAGTAGAAGAAGCTCTATCTAATCCTGATTGGGTGATTGCTATGCAAGATGAACTCAATCAATTTAAGCAACTAGAAGTATGGAAGCTGGTACCCAGACCTAAAGATAGAAAAGTGGTGGACACAAGATGGGTATTCAGAAACAAACTAGATGAAGATGGCACTGTGATAAGAAACAAAGCAAGACTGGTAGCTAAAGGTTATTCTCAAGCTGAAGGCATTGATTATGACGAGACCTATGCTCTAGTGGCAAGACTTGAGGCCATCAGAATATTCTTGGCATTTGCATCCTATTCAAGATTCAAAGTTTATCAAATGGATGTCAAGAGTGCCTTTCTCAATGGTAAGCTAGATGAAGAAGTGTATGTAGAACAGCCCCCTGGTTTTGAAGATCAAGATCATCTAGACTATGTCTACTTTCTTTACAAAGCTATCTATGGTCTTAAGCAAGCCCCAAGAAAATGGTATGACACTCTCTCTGAATTTCTATTAGAATATGGTTTTATAAGAGGTGTCATAGACAAAACGCTCTTCACTAAAAGACATAAGAATGATATAATACTAGTCCAAGTCTATGTGGACGATATTATATTTGGGTCTACTAATGAGCTTCTGTGCAAGAAGTTTTCAAAGTTAATGCAGGGTAGGTTTGAAATGAGCATGATGGGAGAACTGAAATTCTTTCTTGGATTACAAATAAGTCAGAGACAAGATGGAATATTTATTTGTCAATCCAAGTACATTAAGGAGCTCCTCAAGAAATATCACATGGAGGAGTGCTCATCAGCAAAGACACCATCAACTATAGCTGTCAAAATTGGTTTATGTGAAAGTTCTACCAAGGTAGATATCACAGGCTATAGAGGTATGATTGGCTCATTGCTTTACCTAACTGCTAGTAGACCAGATATAATGTTTGCCACATGCTTGTGTGCAAGGTTCCAAGCGAACCCTAAAGAAATCCATCTCACTGCTGTCAAAAGAATCTTAAGATATCTAAAGGGTACGCCTAATTTAGGCATCTGGTACCCTAATGAAACTGGTTTTACTTTAATTGGATATACAGATTCTGACTATGCAGGAAGTGTTGTAGACAGGAAAAGTACATCTGGGAGTTGTCAATACCTAGGTGGAAGATTGGTATCCTGGTTCAGTAAGAAACAGCAAACAGTTTCCAACTCTACAGCCGAAGCTGAATATATAGCTGCTGGAAGCTGTTGTGCTCAAATCTTATGGATTAGAAATCAATTAATGGACTATGGCATTGTATTGGAAAATATTCCTATTTTATGTGATAATACAAGTGCCATAGCAATCGCAAGCAATCCTGTGCAGCACTCAAGGACAAAGCACATTGACATAAGGTATCATTTTATAAGAGAGCATGTGATGAATGGTACAGTGGAACTACTATTTGTAGGCTCTGGAGATCAAACTGCAGATATTTTTACTAAGTCGCTTAATGAATCCTCATTCACTAGAATTGTTAGTGAATTGGGTATGTTAAACAGTCCTAGTAATTAATACTGTTAATATCTGAAATTTGATCTTTAATAATTTTGCAAGTGATTATTCTGTGAATATTTGTTGTTTGAAATCACTTGTATAATTATTTTACCATCTGATTTTCTTGTTTGTTTAGTTATTTTTCACTCTATTTATTCATATTATTTAATACTTCATACTTCTGTATTTTTAGAATATTTGTAGATATTTATTTCTATTTTAGTAATTAATTTATCATATGTTTTGTAATGTTTGTCCTGTTAATATTGCGTTGTTCTCGTTAATAGGATAGCATATGGTATTTATAGTTATTTTATTATCTGTTTAATTTTCTATAATATTTTTATTATTTTTATAAGTTAATTGTATATTTTATTGTGTTTTTTAATGTTTGTTTAAAGTTAATATGACTTAAAATTAGGAAAAATAATCAATATGACTTAACTTAAAATCGGTATGACTTAAACAGGTTAAGTCTTACCGAGTTTTTAAATCTAAGTCATATTCGCTAGTCAGTATAAATTAAGTCTTAATCACCTGTATTTAATTAAGTCTTAATTACTTATATTAGTTAAGTCTTATTCTTCTATTTTTAGATTAAGTCTTATTCAATTTAAGTCTTAGTTTTCTTAGTTAAGTCTTAATAGTAACAGTTTTTTTTTTTTTTAGGTCTTGTTAATATTAAGTCATAATCTTGTCTTTTTAATTAAGTCATATTCGGGTATAATATATATATATATTTCAGTTATGTCTTAATTTAGTTAAGTCTTATTAGTTATCTTTTTAAGTCTTATTCGACAGTTTGTATATATAGATGTGTTAAGTCATATTTTCATTTTTAAGTCTTTCTCTCTCTCAGATACATACAATACATACACGAACTATGTCGAACCTCTGCCGGATTTTTGACCGGATTCACTCACCCATTTCACGATTTAACCACATATTTGGACTCCTTGCTTGATTATCTTCGTTTTGAGTGGTTAAAATCGAGTTTTGGTTCGATTTTTAAAGATTTTTATTTTCGAAAATCGATTTCAAGATCTGTTTTTCTGAAAAACTGGGTTCGATTCTTGCAAATTCAAAAATATACGTGTGTTTGTGTGTATACAAGGATCATTGTGTGAATTTTTCAAAATTTTTGAAGAACTTTTAATTATTTCGAATTTTTAATTAATTATTAATTCGAAAAATTAATTTTTAAATTAAAAATTTGTAAAATCTGAAATTTTCAAGGAAATTAAATCTTGATTAAAATGGCTGATCGATTTGAAATTATTAAACATAATTTAATCGGTTATTTTGATCCAGAAAAATGTTCAGTTGAACGTTTCGACCGTGGATTCGCTTTTTAAATGAAAATTCACTGGTTCGCAATGCTTTGAGATTGGATGCTCCTCTGAAAATTGAACCTTTGCGAATCATGTGTACTACTGCTGTAATTTCTAATGATAACAGATCTTTTGTCTTCTCTGTAGGAGACAATCAGTACACAGTGAATGAAAATACAATAAATACAGTCTTAAATTTTCCAACTGAAAATTTCGAAGAATTACCATCAGATCAAGAATTGATAAATTTTTTGAATGGTGTATTCTATCAAGACAGTCCTGATCAAACTGTCTGGAATAAAAAGAACTTCGTTCAGGAATGGGATTATCTGTTCGACACATTAGGTAGAGTCTTTGCCAATTCTACTAAAGGGAACTTCGGGGTATTACCATCTTTCTTGCAGCATATTGGATATGCAGTTGCACACAACCGAAGAATTAATATTGGCAGACTACTGTGTGTTCCGATGGTTAGAAGAATCATTAATGCAAAGAAGAATTTTGATAATGGACATAAAGTATCATGTTATTATCCAAGATTCTTATCATTGATTTTTAATCATCTTGTGGAACTAGAAAACCAAGCCCAATTCCTGAATGGAGAATCCCTGGCGTCAGGTAAACCTACTACCAGATTGTTCACTGAGTACAGCAACAAGCCTAAATTCACAAACATACCTGTAGTTGTCACCCAATACATGTCAAACTATATACAACTACCTGTCATTGAACCTGTACCAGAACCTGAACAACCAGAACAAAACCCTGAACCACCAGTGGAAAACATACTTGTTGATAATGAAAATCAAGGCAATCAACAAGTTGAACCTGCTCAGCAAATTGTTCCTCAGCCAGTTGCACTTTCTGTTGAACATCCAGTGCAAGAAACTGCATCTGTCCCTGAACCTGAATCAGATCAACCCATCTTATCAGAGACTGTTGCGGAATCAGCTGACCAGGTATTGTCTTCTATCCCTCAAACTACTACTTCTCAATCTATTTCTGGAACCCAAGTGGTTGGTAGGTCTGACCAAGGGGTTGTAGTACCACAACCTCTAACCAAGGTCGTAGAGCCAAACACTCAACCAACAAAACTCATATCTTTTCACTCCAGAAAGAAATTGCAAGTCAAAAGAAGTCGAATCAGTAGTGGTAGTATGAGTGAACCCACAGCTATGCCTCTAGAAAAGAAAAGTAGAACTCAAACTGAGGCAACTGTAAGCCCGTCTGTATCCTCCCAACAGGATATGGAAGTTGATATGGCCGTTACACAGTTACTGGAATCATCTTCTCAACGGGATGATTCTATTGAAATTCGCCATAGGGCCGTGGCACCTTGTAGTGAGTCAAGCACACCTCCCCTATTACTCACAATGGGGGAAGACATACCTTTAGATGAGTCTCAGGACACACTGCAAGGAGAGCACGTAGAAAATGTGACAGTGCCTACCATAGTTACGGTAGAAGAGTCTTCACAGGCTTTAGAGGGAAATCTTGGTTCTCAGCCAACTTTAATAGAACCATCATCTCCCCTCCCAGGACAAACACTCTTGGCTCCCTCAAGGGATTTTCCACTCGCAGTTTTGACTGGAGAAGGTGGAAGGCAACTTGATCAATCTACTACTGAAGCAATTCAGTCAACAATTTCAAATGTTCAAGTAGATTTGATTAAGGACAGGGATTTGCGAACTCCCATTGCACCACCACTGACCTTCCCAGAGGAGGCTAGGGTGATTTTACATGCAGGTACAAATCTAGAAGCAGCTAAGGAATCTGAGAGGAGTGATGTGAGGAATACCATAAAATTGAGTGAAACACATGCACTTCAGGTGAGTGGATCTCAAAGTGAACGTCAGGTGAGCGCACACACTGACACATACACTCTCTCATTATTAGAAAAGATAACTGCTTTAGAGAAAGAACTTGCAGTCAGCAAGGCTGAAACAGAAATCCTTAGAGCACAATGGGTGAGCGATCTTCTTCATCCACCTCTGTCAACAGTCAGCTTGCTGTAATCAAGAAGGACATTAACTACTTAAAGACATCTTTCACCAAGAAGATAGAATCTCTCGAACTCTCTCATGAAAAGGCACTTGATGACTCTGGAGATATTACTGTTGCTCAAGACATGTTAATTTCTGAGATTTCCTTGAAAGTTGATAATCTACAGTCAGAGGTACAGCACAATCAGGAATCTACTGATTCTCGTCTGGACCAGATCGAAAAGCAAAATGCACACTAGGCTAAAGGGTTAAGACATTTGTTTAATCTTGTAAGTCAAAGTCGCAAACCTATGAATGAAGAAATTGAATTCTTTACAAGCAAGGATGGTGATGATGATGAACAAGATCCTGAAGCTGGGGCAACTGATAAATCTGTAGAGGATTCCTCAACTAAGGGGGAGAAATCAAAGGGGTCACAAGATAAAACTAAAGAAAGAGAGGGAGGAGAGGGAAAATCTGGTAAATCTGACCAAGGTGAAGATAAGAGGAAGAAAGTAGTTGAAGAAACTGAAGAAGAAATTCAAGACAAGAACACAGGTTATTATTACACGGGTGAACCGGATAACTTCGATGTTTTTGCTGATCTTGAAATCCCTGATCAAGGTGAAGAACTTCCTGAACCTGATCTTAGTCACTGGGAAGATGAAGGACCAGTGATCTTTGAATTTGAAGCTCAACAAGCTGAGAAAGAATCTGAAGAATTATTTGCTCAAAGGGAAGCTAATTTGCAAGCATTACAACGACTACATGCTATAAATGTTGAGAAGAGAAAAACATATATCAGACTAAAGAGCGGTGATAAATGGGAACGTGCTCAAAGAGCAATTGATTCACCTCAGAGTTCTGATTATGAAGATCGTCATCTTGGACAAATTCTCGAGGAATTCAAACTGACAAATCCAATTCATGAAATGTATATAAAGGCCTTACAGGTAGAAGTCATCAAGATAACTACTGCATTTGAACCCAAATCTGATGAGCTGGTAATATTTGTAGATTGTCATGAAGTTGGAACTTTCAGAGTATCTATTCAGCTCTTTTATGACAGATCACTGACAGAGATATGGGTACTTAGACCTAAGGTAAGAGCATCTTCTGAGCTAGGTGTGTTGTTACATGAAAAGTTCAAAGAATTTGCTGAAAGAGCTGGACCAGAAGTGATTAAGGAACCTCCACAAGTAAAATTTCTTAAGGGAGAGGTACTTCACTCAATCAATCTTCAGACAGATGAGTTATACGAACATCATGCAAAGCACTTGGTATATGCTGAATATGCTCTCAGAAATCATGGATTCTTGACTGAAGAAAAGGTAATAGCTGCAGATCACCTTCGTTCCTATGCACAAACGAACATAAAAGATTACAAGAAATTTCAAGGTGAACTGAGAAAGAAGCTTGGAATTCCTTTAGTCTTACCTCAAGGATTGTCATCAAGAAGAGAACGTCTTGTTGATTCTGATCTACACATGAAACTTCAAGTCACAGATGAGCCAGAAGAAGGAGAAATCAGAAGGGAAGACAACTGAAGAAAAAGAACTGCTCTACATGTTATATCTTTAGAGCCTAGATAAATCTTGATAGGAATTTATATCATATGATCAGTCTAGAGGATCATCTATCTTGTATTTATCTTTCATGTTTGAATCTGGAAAATGTTAAATATAAACCAGAACTTTTTTTCATATTTACTTAGTATTTAAAGTTTTATCTTTCATTTGGTTAAGTTGGATTAGTTGAGGTATCCTCTAGGAATTTGCTTGTTATTGTCTAACAAACAAATAGGGGGAGATTGAAAGGCATATGACTCAGCCTATTTGTAGTTAGAGGATCCTAATCAACTTAAACCAAATTGTAATAAGTAAATATACATATGAACTGTCACAGGAATCTCAAGAAGTATTATCTGTCAGAAGAAAGAAGAAAAGTCAATCTATAGTTTTGATGTTATACACTGGAAGACGATTCAGTTATCTGATCAAGCCCCAGTACAGCATTAAAGTGAATGGATTCATTTGAACAGTGACAGAGATTTTTCGAGTGATAGTTTGAAGGTCAGTTACAGTACAAGAGAATTGAGAGAAGAAACAAACCACAACCTAAAGTCAAAAGTGAAGAAGCATCGTTGAAGTTAGTCGTTCATGAACCAGACAGTACATCGAACGTCAACACAAATCAGTGGTAATTCTTTACTACCTTTAGTGGTTTGTAAGAATTAAATTAATTATTTATTGATTTAATTAAATTCATTTATAATTGATATAAATCATTTAGTTGATTTAATTAAATGAATTAATTCTGGAAGAATTAATTTATTTATTAAATTAATTATTGTATCAATTAAATATGAATTAGTTAATCATTAATTAATTAAATGGATCAATATGACTTAAAGAAAGAAAAATAGATTATGTCTTGGAGAAGAAAATTCGGTATGACTTAATTTTAAGTCTTACCGACAGGAGCTTTTCAGGATTAAGTCTTACCGACCTGGATTAAGTCTTACCGACCTCTGCCAGCTGTTGTAAGTCTTACCGAATTTCTGTTAAGTCATACCGACACATTTTATGTCTTAATGGAGGTTTGTTAAGTCTTAATGAAGGAAAATCAAGTCTTGGTAGCAGTTTAAGTCATGCTGGAGCAGTTAAATATCCTACAGAAAGCCAGCAAGACCTGTTACTAATATAAAAGAACAGAACACAGCAGATTATGTCATAACGGAGAAAACACAGCAGAAACATTACATCAAGAACAGAATTCTCTCTCTCAAGAACACCAAAGCTTAAACAATTCCTAGAAATTCAAGTTCTTCATCTTTGTTATATTCTATCCGCTAGAACTTGTTTATTTGTGATTCTTGTATTACTAGCGAATTAAGTTTCCTAGTTCTTATCTTGATTATTATTAACTAAATTAGAAAAGTTCATGTCGAATTTTCTAATTAGTTATTAACATCTTGATAAGTTGTTATACTGATTTTGTAACACCACATCAAGTTAATATACAGTTATATTCAACTTGAAAAATTGTGTTAAATAATTCCGCACATAAATTTGTCTTTATCAAATTTTATTTAAAAGACAAATTTCGATAAAAAGGTAAAGATTGTATTCAACCCCCCCTTCTACAATCTTATCGGACCTAACACCTTTCTAATCTGTATTCTGCCACTGTAGGAACCTCTTGTCACTATAAATTGAACCCACTGTCTTGATTACTCCACTGACGCTTGATCAACTGAATGAACTTCTTCAAGTGTAGTATAACTCAAAACGGTAGATTGACTTTGTCTTCTTTCTCTTGACAGTTATACATTTGAGATCCCTGTGACAGTACATATACTATTTACTATTACATTCTTGTTTAAGTTGAGTTGTATCCTCGAAATACAAATAGGCTATGTCATATGCCTTTCAGGTGGGATGTTCCACTGTTTTCCAAGTAATTTTTATTCTTCTTTTCAATTCGTCCAAGTAATGTATGACATGTAAAAAAAGTTGACACATAGCTAGATTCTAAAGGACGTTAGAATCTAACTAATGGAAGGACTTAATCGGGAAAAATTCAAAAGTTCAAATACCCGTACTACGAAATCTTTTTTTTAGGGACATGAACAATAAAATCGGAAAAGTTTAGTGACGTATCAATTTATTTTCCCTAAAAATAACCATTTTTTGATAAAAATAACAAAAATAACTATTCTGAAAAAAGTGGCCAATTTTAGCTTTTTCGAATACTCCACTGCCAATTTGTATAAGATACTTCACTGGTAGTTGGGTATCCCAAATACTGGATAAGGGATACTCCACTGACAATTGGTTATCCATAGGTTGGATACTCTTGGTATCTCATATAAAAGTGGATACTGACAGTTGAGTATCTCATGGATAAAATTGGCCAAAATTTTGAAAATGATTAATTTTGTGTATTTTGTATAAAAAAAATGTTAAAGTTGGCCTTCACCCGTAAATACTCCATCAGTCCCTCTCAATTTTTTACATTTCAAAATTTATCCAAAATAGTAAAGTTTTATAATATAAAAAGTAATTACACCCACTACTTTCCTCCACTACACTCACTTTATATATTAAATATTAATTGGTCCCACATCTTTACTCACTTTTCTTACTTTTCTCTAATATTTTATAAATTTTTCATAACCTTCGTAAAACTCAGATGTAAATAAATGGGTGGAACGGAAAGAATAACAAATTAATCCATTTCTTTACATATTAGGTAATGTTTTGTTTGAGTAAACTTATAAATTTATAAAATAATATTCATTGTCTAATAATTTTCGAGATGATAATGTCTAATATTCATTGTAATTTATACATTTATTTCGTTATATTATGTCATAAAATTCAAAACGTACATTTCTGTAGCAATAAATTGTAATGATTCAACTGAGCCTGAGTGAAGGACCATAGGAGTGAAGGACCAGAGTAAAGGACCATAGGAGTCGGCCCGCAACAAGAATGTCAAATTATTGGGGCATGGCAATTGTCTGACATTCAACATATCAATTCTTTGTCTGCCAGCATACATTCTTCAGAGAAGACCAACACAGGTGGCCCACTTTTGCCTCACAAGTGCTACAGAAAGATTCAAGTTTAATGAATGCAATGCCAGTTAACATAATGTTTTTTTTACCTTATAATCTAATGGGAAAAAATAGTTGGAAGTAGAATTTTTTAATATATATAGTTGGTATGTTACTATGTTTATCTGAAACATAAATTTAACCAAAATATATAGTAGGTTAAGATTTACGGAACATAATATATTCGATATTCGATGAGATTCTAATCGAGTGATATTCTTCTCTCACATTTACTAATTTACAGAGTCCAATGTGGCAGCCGAATGTTAGAGCCCGTTCGACTAAGCTTAAAATTATTAGTTATGATTTAAAGTTGGTTAAAGAAATAAGTGAAAAGTGGAAATTTTTTGTGAATATCTGTTTGGGTAATTTTATATTATGAGTGACTTATAAATTATTAAAAATGTAAACATAAAAATAAATTTGATAAATTATTTATATGAATGATAATATTAACTTTTATCAAATAAAATTCTCAAAACAAAATAAGTCATTCAAAAAAGTACGGGTGTTGGCCCCCTATATCACAATTTGAAAGAAAATGACCCCAAATATCACAATCTGAAAAGTTGGCCCCATATATCACTCTAAAACACTACATCGTGTAACGTTTTCGTTTTCTTTATGAAAACGCTACATCGTGTAGCGTTTTGATTTTTTTTTTTTTTTTTTACTGTAAATGCTACTTGATGTTTGGTTTTGGGCTACTAACGCAACTTTAAGTTTGGTTTTTGGCTTGTAACGCTACTTTAAGTTTGGTTTTGAATTTTTTTTTTTTTTTTTGAAACGTTACTTTAAGTTTGGTTTTGGGTAATTTCTAAAAACCAAAATGGAAACGTTAAACCACAAAAGTTAATTGTTGAACCCCTAAATTTAATTAAAATTGTATTTTTTAAATTTAAAAATTTTAGTTAAAAAACTGAATCCGGCGACCTGATTTTTAAACGCGTTAGTTAGGGTTTAGGACCCTAAACCTTAAGTTCGTATACGGTTTATTTGTCGTTCCGAATATTCTAAAACCCAAAATGGAAACGTTGAACCCTAAAGGTTAACCGTTGAAACCCCGAGGGAATACAGATAAAATTTAAAAATTTTAATTAAAAAATTGAATCTGACAGCCTGATTTTAAATGCTAACGCGTTTAAAAATCAGGATAAGTTAGGGTTTAGGATCTAGAGTTTAGGGTTGTAAACAACCATAAACCCTAAATCCTAAGTTCGCATACGGTTTATTCATTGTTCCGAATATTTCTAAAACCCAAAATGGAAACGTTGAACCCTAAAAATTAATTATTGAATCCCTAAAAGAATTAAAAAAAAAACTAAAAAATCCCAAAACACAACTTTAGGTGGTATTTTCCCCCAAAAAACACATAAAGTCACGTTCCCCCCAAAACACTTGAAGTCACGGTGCAGTAGTAAACGCTATATCAACTTTGGTTCTTAGTCCAAAAACGCTGAACTATCCAGCGTTATATTAAAAAAAAGAAAAATTCCCCCAAAATGCTAAGCAATCTAGCGTTACTGAAAAAAAAAAAAAAATCAAAAAATCAAAAACGCTATATTAGAATGTGTTTTGGAGTGATATTTGGAACCAAGTTTTTGAGCTGTAATATTTGGGACCATTTAGCTTCAAATTGTGATATTGGGAGCCTTTTTCAGAAAGTATCTCCTACCAACTTTTGACTTTAAGCTTTTTTTTTAACTTTAGATAAATTTCTAACTTATTACACAAACAAACATTTTTTAACTTAAAGTAAAAAATGGTTTTAAACCCGGCTTAAAAGCCGTAGCAAAACAGCCTCTTAGGCAGCATCACTAACATTTTCACTCAAATTTTACCAAATTCAAATGTTACTGGTCAAATCTTAGCTATTATAACAGGGGTCTTCAACCAAAATTTAACGAACATGGCATGTACAATGTACATGCACCTAAATATAGCCAAGTGTAACGGTTGTTTTAAAGAAAAATTCCGATTATTTTACAAGGAAAAATGTAAAAAAGGTTTCATGCTTTTTGTATACATTAGCATTAACTTCTTTTTATTTTATTGTTAAATGTTACTACCATCTATTCTACGTTTCTAACTTCTTTTTTTGATTACTTAAGATTCAGACGAAGGTTTTATATATAAACAGTTCAAAATATGACACAAGGCTTTTAGCAACTCAACTAGTCAATGACAGAGCAGCTGCTTATATTGTTTCTATTTTTACTATTTTTACAGATGAATTAAGCACCTTCCACTACCATACACCACTACAACATTTCTCACTTCGAATGTATAGAATACGCAATGATAGTCACCTGGTCACCGGGGTCCCGAAAGCTCCATTGCTTCTACAACAAGTGAGGATTCATCTATTAAATCCGAGTATCTCTGAGGAGTGTCAAATCCTCGGTATCTTGGTGTCTCGGCCCTTTGTTGTGAGGCCTCCCATTTTTCAGCTAAGCCATCACCCTCCAACATTCTTAGTACTTCGGACATTTTTGGGCGATTAGCAGACGTGAACTGAGTACATAGAAGGGCAACCTGAATCATTTCTTCCAACTCAATCCTGTCAAAGTTTTTCTTCAAAGCTTTATCCACCATTAGGTTTAACTTTCCCTCCTGATGTAGCTTCTTAACCTGTACATAGTTGTAGTATCATAATGTAAGATTACTCAACCAATTTACGGTTTTTGGACTACAATATACATAACTAGATTCAAGACTTTTGATAACAGGCCTAAGCTACAAAATTTCTTATAGTCCATCTTTCAGAATGAGTAGTACAAATAAACATCTTATCAATTACCTAATTAATTAAGAAACATGCAGCAAAGAGTTTAAGACTTTCAGGTATTGTGTTAAGCTTAAAGGGATGCAGATTTTAAGTAGGGGTCAAAGAAAGATATTGTCTTTCAAAGTTCAAACTTACCTTAAACATTTAATAAGTTAGGCATCTTACAATGAGAAAAAGCTTTTCATTGCTGAATACGTAAAGAATTTCACTCAAGAAACTAATTAATATATATGAGTGTGAGAGAAAATTACCCAATCAAGCATTACACCTTTCTGGTTTGCTGCCCTTCCAAAGTCCAGAGCTTTCTGACCTGTGACCAACTCTAGAAGCAAGATCCCAAATCCAAAAACATCTGTTTTTTCTGATGATTGACCAGTTGATAGATACTCGGGCGCAATGTGGCCGACGGTACCACGGACAGCCGTTGTCACGTGTGACTCTTGGTTGTCCAACAACTTTGCTAACCCGAAGTCACCAACAACAGCCTCAAACTCTTCATCCAACAAGATGTTGGCTGCCTTAACATCGCGATGGATGATTCGAGGATCACACTGCTCATGCAGATATAACAGCCCCCGTGCCGTTCCTAGTGCTATTCTTTTCCGTCTGGACCAGTCTAAAACGGGCTTACCAAGAACATGATCTGACAAGAAGGCAGTTTTCAGAATATTAATTAACCTATGATATAATAACAAATACATACTATTTTCAAAGTCATACAGCATTTTTCAAAGTCATACAGTTTTCTGTCAGCACCACTCACCAAAACCTACTATTTTCAAAGTCATACAGCATTTTGCACTTGTCTAAGAACAGTACTGCAAGAAAACTAATGGATTAACCACAGAGAAGCAAGAGATAATTCTGATTTGTGGGTATTCCTTGCTGGAAATAATTCTGGTCTAAAAGATGATTTTGTGGAAGAAGTTCCAGCCAAATTTATTACTGGAAATGATAATCTTACGTATTGATTTTTGAAAATAAGTACCAGATGTTCCGCCATATAGTAAACCTAGTTTATAAGATTTCTATTTCTGCGAGTGATAAATATAGGGTAATTTTCGGTTCCCTTTATGAGAAATAATCAAATGACAGTCATTAGTGTGCAAAACTCCATTACCATATATAAAACACAGGATTCGTTCAATGGATTACATTATATAAGAACAGCAAGCTGCCTCGCACTCACCTTTTAATCTGGATGCGACACTCCCATTTGGCATATACGGATAAACAAGAAGTCTTTCATTCTCAGTTGTGCAAAATCCCCAAAGACGGAGAAGATTCCTATGTAGTGCCGAACTTATCAATTCAACTTCTGTCTGAAATTGTATTTCACCTCCAAAAGTATTGTAGTCCTTCAACCTTTTGATAGCCACGATAGTCCCATCACTTAAGCAACCCTTGTACACGATTCCAAATCCCCCCCTCCCTAAAATGTTCTTCGAGTTGAAATGATCAGTTGCAGTCCGAAGTTCCTTGAAGGTATACCTTCTCAAATGTCCCAAGCATACTTCAGGATCATATTGATCTGCCAAGTAACAAATCCTAGCTTAGCATGTGTGCATTGTCAGTGGAAAAACATAGCAATATAGCATAGTGCATTACATTTTTTAGTACAAGCAGTTAAGCTTAGATCTATATAACGACATCAATAACATATATCTAAGTAACTCCTTTTTTCTTCCATCTGGCCCAGTGCATTAGTGTTTGATGGTAAGTTCGTATTATGCATGTTTTCTGTTGGAATGGGTAACTTAAACCTAGAAGCTACCCCTTTAAGTAGGTAATGTGCATCACTATCTATCAACACTTCAACAAAGATAAGTTTCACAAATGAAAAAGTGATTAGGAACTGACCATTAACATCGAAGAAAATCTGTTTATTGTGCCTATATCGCCACCAAACGAGGGATCCAACAATTACTATCAGTAGGAAGGCAGCACCAAAACTTGCACCCATAGCAATAGCTACACGGTGGCCTTTACCACCAGAGTCGGAACTGTCTAAAAACAATTATCACATCTCATCAATAGGTTACTAATATAAGGCTGATAAACTGTGCACGAACTATAATAACAATGCAACACATCTTACCATCTGGAGGGAAGTTAAGAGGCTCTGGATAGACAACAGAACAATTATTTTTTGTGCTCAGGCCACAATTTAGAGGGTTTTGATTCCCTATTATTCTGAAACCAAAGGGGAACTATAAAAAATTTGACAAAAAAGAGAAAATATAGCTAATATGGAAAGTGGCATGTACGACAATGAGAAGAATAGTGGACTGACTTAAAAGTTCTGGCAGATATTTTGGGTAGGGAGCCACTGAAATTGTTGAAAGACAAGTCCCTGCAAGAGATTTAAACTTGGATAATTAACCCATATTAGAAGAAATGTTATTTACGTATCCATTTCTATTAACAGGTTTCCGGATCAGTCTGAATTAAGGACTTACACAAGAGTGAGCCCTCCAATTTTAGTCAGGGATTCAGGAATTGTTCCGCTAAGGCTGTTATTATTTAGTCGCCTGCCTTGCTCAAAAAAACACAATGTTGACGAATTATTATAAAATCGGAAAATGGCCCTTTTTTCACACACACACACACACACACATAAATATAGGTATATAATACAAATATACTCACTGAGTGGATAAAGTTTCTTTAACTTACAAATAGTTAAGGTTTCTGAGGTCACCAAAGGAACTAGGTATGTTACCAACAAGCTTATTGTTGGAAAGATCTAGCGTCTGAAGCTTCTCCAGTTTTCCGATGTCAGAAGGTATAACACCAGAAATAGCATTATTCTGAAGCCACCTACAAATGAAAGCAAATATAAATAATTAGATTGAGTTGGGTCCTTTTACATCATTGCTAACAATTATGGAATGCAAACGTAAGTGGGATATTAAAAGACTGAGGAAGTGTAAGACAACCGGAGAATCAAACCCAGCATAAAAATCATCAGTAACTTACACCGACTGTAATTTGGTGAGATTTCCAATCCCTGGTGATATCGTTCCAGACAAACTCTGACTAGGTAGCCCCCTGAAAAGGGATCAAAGCATTCATAAAGAAGTTGAAAATCCCTTTGACCAAAGTACACAATTCAATTTAATCGAAACTCTCTGTTTCGCATAATCGACTAGTCATGCATCGATCTCTTGAAATTGTTCTTTAAAATCCTTTATTAAAATTTTAAAAATATCATCAAAGTTGTAGAATGATTCCTATGCAAAAGTAACCAGCAGAAAAGAAACGAAAGCAACTCACAAAGCAGAAACATAGCCATCGGAGCAGGTAACCATCCTCCAGCTACACGGATCTACGGAAGTAATATCCCAGTTCTCCAAAACATTGTATGGGTCAACTAAACCACTTTTAATCGCCATCAAAGCTACAACTGCATCACATTGTATTCATCACACATTAATCGATGATGTACATAACTAAACTCTTTTTTCATTGGCCACAATTTGTTCCTCACAGCAATTACAACGCAACAAAACAATCAAAATGGCAAAGTAACATCTCACCCAAAAATAGTAAATTAGTAACATTGCCAAGTGCCAACATATACATGCACATAAACAACATATTAACACATACATTCAAGGCCATATCAGAAAATCAAAATAGGAAATTAAAAAATCAAATAAAAATTAAAATAACAACTGACCTTCATAGTTGACACCAGAAGGAGAAAGAGTTGCAGTACAGCCCTCCAACAACATCAAAACAAGCAATGACATAGCCATAAAAACACTTCCAAAACTATCCATACCCATTAAACAAATCACTTTCTCTACAAAACTATCACCACCATATACAAATATTTAGCCTTATCCAAGAAAATTCTAACTTAAACAAAACAAAAGCCACTATTTTCACAACTTAAAATCTTGAACTTCTATAAATTCAAGTGAACTAAAAAGCCCAGATATATGATAAAGTTTCAATCTTTATTGAAACCTGACCCACCCATTTGCTTAAAAGACACAAAAACAAGAAAAGAATGGAATTTCCTTGAAAATACAAATAAATTGCACTACAATCTTGAAATTCAAGAACCTAGAGATCTGGGTATAAAACCCTACTATTGTGTGTTTTTACAACAATTCTCAAGTGGGCTATACATATATGTTTATATATCTTCTTCTTCAATCATTCCACCATAGCCATTCTAGTAAAAATCAAAACTTTATGAGTTTTAAAGAGCATGTATGATGTATGTATGTGTGTGTGTGTTTAGTGTGTGTGTATCAGAGAATTCAGAAACACAAAATAGACCAGAACTTTACAACTAAAGATGATAGAGATAGAGAGACTGTGCAAGTACAGCTAAATTATTGGTTTTTATTTTTAAAAAAGAATGGTAACAAAATTACTAGTATAAATTTTAAACGATAAAAATAAATAATTGAGTGATTGGACTGAAAGGATGTGATCAGAAAGAACAATGGGGGGGTATGTCCAAAAAGCAAAGCAAAAAATTGCAGGAAAGTTTTGGCAGATCACGTGCTTTGCTTGTCTTCTTTCTTCTTCTTTTTTTTTTTTTTTAAATCTTTGCTTGTCTTCTTGTTCTTGCTTTCTTCAATTATCTTATCTCTTCATATAAAATTATTTTGATATAAAAGTAAGGGTGAAAACAAATCAAAATATGTAGGAATAGTAATATCATCATATTTGATTTGAATTTAAAATGTTCAAATCAATTCAAATTGAAAAATGATTTGTTTCATCTTGATTTAGTATTGAATTTAATTTATATAATGTAGAGAGTGTTTGGCATTGCTTAAAATAAGTTACTTTTGACTTATTGAAGGTGTTTTTAACTTAAAGAGAAAGTAAAGTTATTTGCTTTAAGTTGAATGAATGTGTTTGAGTAATTTTACATAAAGTTAAATGGAGATTTAAAAAAATTTGACTTAAAGTGAAATTTGACTTTAAAAAAATTTAAATTCATAATATTTAAACTTTACAAGAATTGTGAAAAAAGAAAAAAAAACCATAAGTCATAAGTCAAAAGTACCTAAATGGAGCTTATGACTTTAAGCAGTTTTTTAACTTAAAACTAGTTTTAATCCGGCTTTGCCAAACAGACAATTTCCTCCTTAAAGTTCAAAACTCCTTTAAGAAGTGTTAGCCAAACAGGCTGCTAATCTTAAAATTTATGACTTCACGAATAATTATTTACAATAACCAAAAATCTGCTCATTTTGTATAATATTATTTTAATATTTATATTATGCAATTTATTTGTATAATTACTTGTAAATTATAAAACTCGAGTTGAACCTGTATTTTTCGAATTCGTTTTGAACTTAAAAGTTAAAAGTACTTTTTAGTTCATAATTTCTTATCATGATCTTGTTAGTCAGATACTTGTGGTAGATGGGAAAACAATAATCCATTTCAGTGTTCCAACAATGAAATATTAATAAATTGATATTCTTGTAATGATATTGTCTTTGTTGAGGTTGCACTATTATTGTGTTTTTTTAATAAGTAATCTTATATGATAAATCTAGAATCGAATACCTGAAATAATAAGATATAAATTTAATTACTTGAGTTATCTTATTTACGATCCAGTATTTTTAGTTTCATAATTTCTGTTATACAAATTTTTTCGCACTTGATAAAAAGAGTTTGGTAATTGGTACTCTAAATATGTAAAAAATAATAATGATTTTTAATGAAGAGTAGTGACTCTATTGTTAAACTGTAGTGCAGTTGGGTAATATTATAGTATTGGGAATGGCCTTGGTATGCACAGAGTTAGAATCAAAAATTCAAGACCCAAGGGCATTTTTGTCGCTTTGGGAAAGCTGAAATATTCTCCAGTCTACAATCTCTGGATTACTTTGATATATTTTACTACTAAAAATTGTACAAATTCTCTGCAATATCAAAGCACCAACCCAGGATTAAACTATACATGTACTAGAACAAAAATTAACAATTGGAACACTCCTCCATCCCATTTTATCCATTTTGATATTTTAGTGATTAAATTACACACCAAAAGTTACATTTTGAAATAAATTAAATATAGTTTTAAATGATATAATTTTTTTATTCATATTAATCTGAAATAAATTCTCAAAACGAGCTCCTTACCATATTAAGTAATCGATTATTTTAAAATTTTCAAGCATCAAACAAGTTCCCAACATAATTTTATACCATTCAACAAAAACAACGCACAGATCTTAATTTTTCGATATTTTATTACAAAACAAATATCCGAACAAATAACTAAATACCCAAAAATCCCCTACCCACTACCCAAAATGCCCAAATGCGGAAATACCGACCGAAATATTCACAGGATGCACCGTTTGAGAACGCGCATCCGGAATACTGTTCATCGCCAGAAAACACGTTAATTTCAGGTGGTATCTAGAGCTCATGGCGATTTCTCCATTTCGACTCGTATTGTCGATACGAGGCTCCTCCACCCCCCAAATGAACACCAATGAATCACAAGCTCCTGCCGATCCAGATCCTAGCCTCCGTGTGTCACCTCCGGCCCCGCAGGGGCGTGAAAGAGGACGTCGGAACGTTCGACGTCGTTGAAATCGCCATTTTAGGCGTTTTCAATCCGGCAAAGCAAACGTTATAAAACTGATATGGTCTTGTACAGAATTGATTTGCGATTCCAAAGATATATCCTATGTGTTTCGAAACTACGGGAAGTGGACGAACGGAGATCGACAAAAAACATGCCGGAATCGCCTCCCAGTCGCGACATCGGGGAAGAAGATGATGACGTATGATACGCCGATGTAAAATGCGTATCATAAGATACGCTTGTCCCATAAGCGTGTCATACGCATGCTGCGCCTATGGGAAAAACGAGTCCAGCACATACGCTGGTGAGTAACGCGTATCAGCACATACGCCTATGAGAAAGGCGTATGTGATGGGCATTTATGACAGTACTTACCGAATCTAAGTATTTTGGTGAGAGAAACTTAAAAAACGGGTAAAAAGAGCAATCACCCTAATATGAATCCGTACTTTGTTCTCCCTCACTCCCAATATCTCTTTAACCTTTTATGTATTTTAAGGTAAATAAAAAAATAACTTCACATGTTATTCTTTTAAATTTTCCTTTTCTAAAATTTAATAATCAAACTTTTATTCAGAAAAATAAAATTTGAAAAAAAACATAAAAATTAATTTTTTTTATATATCTTAAAATACATATAAGAAGTCAAAGAAATTATTATTTTGGTATTTTGGGACAGTTAGAAGATTAAGGGAGATGAAATCTTCCAAAAGATTAAAGGATATGAAATTTTTCAACAAATGTGATTTTAACGTTTTAAGCAATTTAGGCTGAAAAATTAATATTCTTATTGAGCATTATCATCTGACTTTTATTGCCCAGTCCACACAACGACCGTAATTTCAAGATCTTGATGGTTCAGTCATATCAATTAATTCATGCTGATAAAGAATGTTAATTGTTAAATTCAATTCACTTAAATACATCGGTGTTAATTCGATGAGTCACATAATTGACCTAACCCCTAGTAAATTAACAACTTTGTCTAGGCATTTGACATTTTTAGTCCATGAAGGTTCAGCAATTCGCCTAACATGATGGACTATCAACAGTGCCATTCATTTCTTCATCTTGTAACAGTGGGTGTTTGGCAAACTGATTTTTGAACTTATTTGGGCCGAAAGCCCGTTCACCATTTAACTGGGGTGTTTGGCAAATAAGTCGAAAGGACTTATTAACAACTTATATGAGATAAGTTGAATGTTAAGAAATCCTAACATTCAACTTTCAACTTATTCTTATTTCTCGATATACGTAATATATAATATCTTTCAAATCTTCAAAATCATATATCTTTTGATTCGTTCATTAAAAAATTGATATGTATATGTCAAATTTCTCTACTCATCGAGATCTATTCATTGATATCCACTTATATATATTAAAAAACAAATATTTTGAAAATATTTAAAAAAGTTAACTTATAAGTTCTGATTTACCAAACACTCTACTCACTTATAATTTCTGATTTACCAAACACTCTATTAACTTATAAGTTCTGATTTACTTATCACTTATATGATACTTATCACTTTAAGTTATAAGTTACTTATTTTAAGGTAAGCCAAACAGGCCCTGTCCTTGCTTACTAGTTGAGGATACAGAATACAATATTACGAGATACATGGACGATAAATTGTGTCGCAAGTTCTTGTTAAAGTAAGTTCTATTTTTTGAAATATATATTTACCTGAACTTGTAATTAACACATCCTATAATATTTTTAAAATTTTATTAATTGTAAATTTGATTTTGGACTTAATTCAAAAAATTTGATTTAGGTTCTAATCGTTTGTAACACAAAAATTGACAAATCTACTAGCATACACTAGTTTTATGATTTTTTTTTTTAAATATTATAAATTTTAGTTTTATTTTCCAACTTCAAAAAAAATTATTTAAGGCCTAACTCAGGTTTTTGGAGGAGATTGTGGAACCTAAAAATACCTACAAAGGTAAAGCATTTTTTGTGGAGTGCCTTAACGAATTGTTTACCTTCAAAAGATCTTTTGAGAGCAAAAAGAGTAATGGTAAACGAGCTCTGTCCAATATGTAATGAGGTACCAGAATCTACAATTCATACACTTACTGATTGTTCTTTTGCTATGGAATGTTTTATTGTTATTGGCAAGGTGGCAAGGGTGGCTGCTACGAATGTTTTTATGGATTGGTTGAAAGCTGCTTTTGAGCAATACACAGGAAAGGACATACAATTGATTGTAATGTTATGCTGGGCTCTCTAGAAAGGTAGAAATGATATAGTATGGAACCAACGGAGCATGCAGGTTGCAGATGTAGTGGTGTTAGCAAAGTCTACGCTTTAATCAGTGGCTTAGTGCTCAGGACAAACACTTTAATACATCTCTTGGTCTCATGACACAAGAAGATGGGAGTAATGGATCGTCCCAGAAATTAATAAGATTAAGATCAACATTGATGCTGCTATTTTAGAGACTTCGCAATGTTACAGTTATTCCATGGTTGCAAGAAATCATTGTTAGGCCGAATACACACTAATAATCAATATTAGATGAGAGAATAACAATTAAGATGATTATGCACTTTAAATCTTCTGGTATTAAAAACCCTCTTCGTGATGTAAACTATCACAAAGAGCTGCTAGGTTACAATAAAGATAGTTCGATGCACGATATCCTTCTAGGGTTAACTTAACTGTATTTATAAAACATACAGCTGCTATACAATCGCTAATTGATATTCCTAATAATCAGCTATACAATGATATCAATTACAGATTGTCACACGTCTCCTAAGTCAACTCAATCTCTTTGATAGCTATCCAGTCTCCAAAGATCTCGCTTCCATATCAATCTTCAATTGATCTCTAATATCTTTTGTTGATTTCGTACGCGCTGCTTCTAGACAGACTTTACTAAACTCTGTCCAGCTTCCGTCAGTCAGACTTTACTAAACTCTGACTTCCTTCCAGTTAAACTCTGATATTTCACTGTTACACTTAAACACCGAAACATTACATCAATTATATCTAACAATCTCCCCCAACTTGTTCATTAGCAAAAATGCACAAGTTAATAGATAATTGATGATGTCAAAAACAAATAATCATATACAGTGTTTAACAACTAAACAGAGTTTAAACTGATACTTAACAAAATTACAGAAAATATGAAAAACTTACAGAGCATAAATTACTTAATCATTTCAACATCCCATGCTGTCTTCAAGTACTCTGTTAGCAATCTCTCTTCTGCAACTTCAAGTGCTCTTTCCATTTCTAGCTTGATCTCTCGAAGCTTAGAATCTGTACCATCTGTCTGATAAATAGATGATCTCAGATCATAGATGCTGTTCTTCTTCATTTCATTTCCAAGTCTGATAAAGTATGACTTTGCTGATTCTGAATTAAATTCAAGCACAGTGACACCCAAATCAGTTCTCAGCTTAGCACTGTTTCTCTTCATTTCAACCATTCTTCCTTTGTAATCTAAGTACTTTGGTACATATTCAGACTTGTCTTTAATTCCACAAATCATCTTTGATCTTTCCATCTGGTATCTGAGCACTTCTGCAGCTCGGTAAGTAGGACTGTTATTCACCTTGAAAATATGTAAGACATACTGCAGTTCTTCATACATTTTCAAATGAATATCATGCTCTCCAATTTTGTAAACAGTCCCATCCTCCATGAAATACAGCAGAAAGTCTTTATTTAGACTTCTTTGATGAATCAACTGTACTGATTCCAGCTTGTCTAAATTGACTTAAAGGACACCCTTTCCTGGAGCAGCCAGTGATGAATGATCTCTAGGAATAATATTCAAAGTCCTTTCTCTGTTTGACCCTAAACCAGCCAAATCATGAGGTTGCTTAGCAATCATTGCTCTGCTTTGAAAAATATCACCTCCTTGAACTTTCTCAGTATTATCAGGAATAGTAGGTCTCACAAAACCATGAATTGGAAGAGTAGTTTGTACAACATGTGTAGAAACAGAGGTTGTAACTTGCCTTGACTTCTTTAAAATCTTATCATCTTCAACAACTTTTTCTTTAAGCTTTAATCTAGCCTCATCTGCTATTGGCTTTCTTGAATAAGACAATCTCTGATCAGCATTGACATTTTCATTGATCTTAATGCCTTTAAGAACAGGCCTTGATGCCTTTTCATCTTTCTTCTTGAATTTCCCAGACTTAAGCTTTTTCTCATGTTCAGCTTTAAGTCTTAGCTCTTCAGCCTTTACATCTTCTAGAGTGACATCATTTCCATGTTCTTCAAGAAACATATTTGCAGCTAACTCTGTATCATTCTCTGGACCTTCAGCAGTGTTTGCTTTAGCAGAGTTTACTCTCGACCTTGTAATTGCTCTTTTGGTTCTATCAGATCCACCTCCATCTGCAGCATCATCCTTCCTCTCCAAGGATTGAAATTGTTTGCAAGCAGTGTTTGCAACTTTCTCCCCCTTTTTGACATCATCAGGAATCAGGATGGAGGTTAGCAACTCCAAAGAGTTTGCAATGGAATCTATTTTGGTAGCCATCAGAGTTTGATTTTCTTCCACCTTGTCCAATCTAGCTGAATAAGTTTGATGTCTAAGAGTAGCTTCCTTCTCCCTTTTGAAATCAATTTCAGTAATATCTCGTCGAAGACCATTAATATCTTCTGCAGCGGCATCAAATCGTTTATTAAGGACTTTGACCTGAACAACAGTTGCTTTCAAACAGGAAACAATATCAGGATTTTTAATTTCATCTGCAGCCTTTTTCACAAAGTCTGCTGCCCTGCCAATTGGAAAAATGCAATCTGATTGATACCATCTGGCAGATGATCTTTCAAAGTGTTCTCTTTCAAGATCATGACATGTAGGAACCTCAGGACCAGACACAGGATAGGCTTGCACCTTGGCATTAATTTGTACTGGTGCACTCAGAAAAGAATCAGAGTTTGCACTACTTTCACCTTCAAGTTCAACACTTGCAGCTTTAGCATTGTCAGCCATAGTTTCTGCAATTTCTTCTGCAGCCTTGTCAAGATTTTCTTCATGTTGCTCAGGCTCAGCAACAGAGTTTGCATTTGTGTCATCAACAGGCATAGGCTGAGAAGTAGCCTTGGTTGCTTGATCAACCTCATCACCTCCTTCAACAGTCTGGTGAGCATCTGAGATTAACTCTGTATGTGATGCTACAGTTTCAGAAATGACAACTGTAGGTTGATCAGCTGCACCAGTTGCTTCAGATTGAGCAAAAATAGGTGAGATAGGATCAGAGAATGGCATGAATGAATCAAGAGTATCATCCATTGGAGAAAAGCCATTTCTATTATCCTCTTCTGCAGGCATTTTATCTTCTGCAGGCATTTCAACCTCTGCAGGCATATCAACCTCTGCAGGTATATCTTTTTCAGCCTCAACAGTAGGTGTTTGCTGTGAAACCACCTCTAGAGCTTCAACATTTTCACCATCAGAATCAGAGATTACTAGTTTTCTCCTCTTAGCTAGAGGCACTTCATCTGAATCCTCTTTACTAGATTCTGCCACCACAGAGGGTGATTTAGGTCTTTTTGCTCTTTGAATCTTTCTTCTAGCATAAACAGCTCCAGGAGATGTCTGTTTTGCTTTGATATTTTTCTCTATTGTCTTCTTAGCTCTTGCATGTCTTTTAGTAGTTGCTGCTGATTGCTTTACTCTGCCTCTTTTTGCTTTAGGTTGTGATTGTGGTTGAGATTGTGAGGGTTCAGTGTTTAGTTGTTGAGTGTGTGAAGATTGTTTTGTGATTGGAGATTGAGTGTTGTGAGTGGATGCAGGTTGTGGTTCAGGGATAGAGGTTTGGTTTGAGGTTGCAGGTTGTTGAGTAAGTACAGTGTGGGTAGGTGATGTAGGTGGTTCAGTGTTTAAGGTTTGAGTATGATCAGTGTTTAGTGGTTCAGGTTATGGTTCTGGTTGTGATTGGTTGAGAAAATTCTGCAAAGCAAGTGGCAGAACAAAGACAGGTAGGTTTTCTTTACCAGCATCTTTATTAGTCATATCAGAGAATATCTCTTGTTGACTCTAAAAGGCTGAATCACATCAGCTTCAACAATCTCTAAACCAGATACACAAGCAGTGAATAGCATTTGACAAAATCGAGCAAAATAAACCGTAGTAGACTCTGACAGTTTATCACCTAGATTCATTAGAACATATCTACCAAAATCAAAATTACTACCATAAAGTAGAGAATACCCGATTTGTAGACTGTTCATTGGAATAGCATCCCAGTTAGTGACCTTCTTCTGGAATGTTCTTGTGATGCAATCGAAGAAAAAATTCCATTCCTTCCTGAGATTAGGCCTCTTTACACTGCCAAGCTTTTCAAGAGAATCCATGTATCCTATCTCCTGTAGCATTTGTCTCAATTGAGGTTCACCAACATAAGCATAAGAGGTGTGTGTATCAAAACCCATCGTTTCTCTGACAGTTTGTGGAGTAATCACAAACTCTTGTTCATCATGAGTGAAGATGATGTTTGGAGTCCCATTCTCTCCTCCATCCACATAGACTGAGTTTCGCCAAAAAGTGGCAATTTGAGATGCAGAGAGAGTACTAGGTTCAACCAGAGCTTGTCCAATCTCTGAGTCTCTTAAGAAATTCTGCATAAGATGAAATGCTTCTGGAATACGTTCATTATTGAGTGGGGCTGCATAATTGTTAGGGACAAAACGTAGACCAAGAACAGTGAATGATTTAAAAGCCATTAAATCAAGAAACGGCCAAGAAATCACAATGAAAAGTGTATGTAGGAAAAGTGTTTGCGAAAATGCGCAAGTGAAAACTGAGAGAACTGTGAGATGTAAAAGTGAGTGAGTGAAAGTAAAAATGAAACTTGTACACAAAAGTAATTAGAGTTGTAATTAAAAATTAAAACTCAATCGTTTGTGTATTCAAACACTCAACAGTTCCTAGATTAATGTGTGAGTGGGACACAATAATGAGTGAGTGGGACACGTGTCATACATGCAGTGGATCAGTTAATCACGCGCAGTAAAAATAGCAATTATCACCGCTGTATTCCCTTTCCTATTTCCAAGACACTTTAACACAATACACTTATTAACAGTTGTCAAAAGCACTATTTACTCCAAAATTTTCAAATTGTCCAAATGAAAATTTACCTTAGAGTACTAACCACAAATCAACAGCGTTTGTCAATTCTCCAACTTTATCACCGAAACCCTTTCAAAAATTGCACATTTGTGAAAATATGTGTGTGTGTAGCAGAGTTTACCAAATCAATTTTTAGAGCATCTAATTTTTCATAAAATCCATAAAGTAAATCAATAAACACTGGATGCACAAACTCTCATAGTAAACACTGACTGTATGATGAAAGCTAAACTCTGTAGTAATCAATCTATATACAGTAACATTTAATTTATTTTATACCCCCTCTATTGCTAATATATATATATATATATATATATATATATATATATATATATATATATATATATATATATATATTTTCATTCCAGTAATTAGAGGTTGGAGCCAGTCACCAAAAATTCAAAAATTTTAGCCCTTATCATTTTGATAAGTTCCTGGGTCATCCTAGTCTTTGACTAGTCACCAAAAATCAGAGAATTTTAGCCCATATTATATACCAATAGGTTCCTGGGTCATCCTAGTCACCAACATAATCTCAAAGGAGTATAGCAACCTATATACATTTTCTTTGGGGGTATTTCAGTAAGCATTTTAATCTACCAGAGTATAACTAACAGAGTTTAGAGTTCATCAACATCAGTAGTTATTCATGAGAGGCAATGCACACAGTATTTATAGACTCAAGAGTTTAGGACAAAATAAACTAAGAGATGCTATAAATATGAACCAGTATCATGCTGTGTTAACTTTCTGCACAATCTAAGATTAGATCACAATAACTCAGAAAGATTCATGATTAATTGCTGAGAATCATGCTTCATACATATTTCTTCATTGGTGTTTCCATTCAGACAATAATCAACTCAGAATTCACAGAGTTTATCAAACTTATTAACAGTGTATGACATACAGGCATGCTGACAGAATTTAACAGAGTTTGACAGTGTTTAAAGAAAAACATGTTAACAGAGTATGCATAACAGAGTTTAATCAACAGAGATCACTTAGCACTTAACAAATCAAGGAAATATGAGCAACACATTACATAAGTAAAGTTTGAATCTAACCAACATTCCTAGTCAAAACCAGAGACCATTCCTAGTTCATTGACCAGTCTTGTAAATGTAGCTTCACTCAGTGGTTTGGTGAAGATATCTGCAAGCTGTTGTTCTGTATACACAAAATGTAGTTCAATATTCCCTTCTTCCACATGTTCTCTGATGAAATGGTACCTTATGCTGATGTGCTTGGTCATTGAATGCTGTACTGGATTACCTGTCATAGCAATAGCACTTTGATTATCACAGTAAATAGGAATCTTACTGTACCTCAAACCATAATCCAGCAATTGATTCTTCATCCACAAGATCTGTGCACAACAGCTACCAGCTGCAATATACTCTGCTTCAGCTGTAGATGTAGAAATTGATTTCTGTTTCTTGCTGTACCAAGAGACAAGTCTGTCACCAAGAAATTGACAACTTCCACTAGTGCTCTTTCTGTCTATCTTGCAGCCTGCAAAGTCTGCATCAGAATACCCAAGTAGCTTGAAATCTGATTCTCTAGGGTACCACAGACCCAATGATATGGTGCCATTGAGATACTTGAAGATTCTTTTCACAGCTGTCAGATGTGGCTCTCTAGGATCTGCCTGAAATCTTGCACAAAGACAGGTTGCATACATGATGTCAGGCCTACTAGCTGTCAAGTAAAGAAGAGATCCTATCATGCCCCTGTAGTTTGTCATATCCACTGAAACTCCTGTGTCTTTGTCCAATTTAGTTGCTGTTGCCATGGGAGTTGATGTAGATGAACAGTCAAGCATACCAAATTTCTTGAGAAGATTTCTGGTATATTTTGCTTGATTAATGAAGATACCATCATCTGTTTGTCTCACCTGTAGGCCTAGAAAATAACAAAGCTCTCCCATCATGCTCATTTGATATCTGGACTGCATGAGCTTGGCAAACTTCTTACAGAGTTTATCATTAGTAGACCCAAAGATAATGTCATCAACATATATCTGAACTAAAAGCAAGTCACTCCCAGATTTGAAATAAAACAGAGTTTTGTCAATAGTACCTCTGTTGAATCCACTTTCTAAGAGAAATTGAGCCAGAGTTTCATACCATGCCCTTGGTGCTTGCTTAAGTCCATAGAGTGCTTTATCCAGCCTGTAGACATGGTCTGGATATTTTGGGTCCACAAATCCTGGTGGTTGTTCAACAAACACTTCTTCTTCAAGATTCCCATTCAGAAAAGCACTTTTCACATCCATCTGGAACACTCTGAATTTCTTGTGAGAGGCATATGCTAGAAAAATTCTGATTGCCTCTAATCTTGCAACTGGAGCAAATGTTTCATCATAGTCTATTCCTTCCTGCTGTGAATAGCCTTTTGCTACCAGTCTAGCCTTGTTCCTTGTGATAACACCTTCACTGTCAGTCTTGTTTCTGAAAACCCATTTAGTACCAACAATAGATCTGTTCTTTGGCCTTGGTACAAGGGTCCAAACTTCATTCCTTTCAAATTCATTTAACTCTTCCTGCATTGCTGTTATCCAGTCAGCATCTTGAAGAGATTCTTCCACTTTCTTTGGTTCATTCTTAGACAAGAATGCATGAAACAAACATTCACTTGCAGTGGCACTTCTTGTTCTCACTTTTGCATCTGGATCACCAATTATCAAATCAGGTGTATGTGATTTGGTCCATTTCCTAGCAGAAGGCAAATGACTTCTGTCAGCATGTGATCCTCCCCCTTGATCCATGCTCTCCTGATTTTGTTGTGGGCTTTCTTCATTTTCTGAGACTCCTCCTGAACTTGACTGCCCAGAGTCAGAATTTGAATTTTCAGAGTTTGAATCATCAGAGTTTGATCCAGATTTTTCAGTTGACTCAGTATCAATGTTTGAGTCTACATCTTGATCATGCTCCCCCTCAACTGGTTCTTCCCTTTGTTGTGGCTGAGAAGTTTCTCCAGTGTTTACCAGTAGAGGTTCAGAGTCTGTTTCAACAGAGTCTGTCAGAATAGTTTGATCAGAGTTTACTTCAACAGAGTTTAAATCTTCATTTTCAAAGTTCAGTTGATCATATTCATCTATGTCTTCAAGTCCAGTTATTTTCTTGTCATCAAAAGACACATGTATAGATTCCATGATCACTTTAGTTCTCAGAATGTAAACTCTGAATGCCTTTGTTGACAGTGGATAGCCAACAAAAATTCCTTCATCTGCCTTTAGCTCAAACTTGGTCAACTGTTCAGGATGAGTCTTCAAAACAAAGCATTTGCACCCGAAAATATGAAAGTATTTCAGGTTAGGCTTCTTTTTCTTCACCATCTCATATGGTGTCTTTCCATGCTTATTGATCAGTGTAGCATTTTGAGTAAAACAAGCAGTTTGAACAGCTTCTGCCCAGAAATAAGTTGGCAATTTTGCTTCATCAAGCATAGTTCTGGCAGCTTCTATCAAGGTTCTATTTTTCCTTTCAACTACACCATTTTGTTGTGGTGTACCAGGTGCTGAAAATTTTTGCTTCACTCCATTGTCCTTGCAGAATTCTTCCATTGTTGCATTCCTGAACTCAATTCCATTATCACTTCTGATGATTCTAACTTTGTTACTTGATCCTTTGTCCAGAAGCTTCACATGCTCCATCAGAGTTAATGTAGTTTCATCCTTCTTTGCTAGAAAATACACCCAAGTGAATCTAGTGTATTCATCAACAATGACTAAAGCATATTTCTTCCTTGCTATAGACATAACATTTACTGGACCAAAGAGATCGACATGCAGAAGATGATAAGGATCAGTGATTGAAAATTCTGTCTTGCTCTTGAAAGATGACTTCCTTTGCTTGGCCTTTTGACATGAATCACATAGACCATCAACATTTAACAGAGCCTTTGGGAGTCCTCTTACAAGATCCTTTCTGATCAATTCATTGATGTTGTTCAAGTTTAAATGTGAGAGTTTCTTGTGCCACTTCCAACTCTCTTCACTAGACATTCTTTTAGACAGACAAACAGCTTTTACAACAGAGTCTATTAAGAGCTTGATTTCATAAATGTTGTTTTGCCTATGACCAACTAGAACAACCTTTCCTGTAGATTTGCTGATAACTTCACAATATTCAGGTTGAAAATCTACATGATATCCCTTGTCACAGATTTGACTCACAGATAGCAAGTCATGCTTGAGTCCTGGGACATGAGCTACATTGTTGATGATGACATTTCCAAGATTAATATTGCCATATCCCAATGTTCTTCCTACATTTCCATTACCATAGGAAACTTTTGGGCCAACCTTCTCCTCATAGTCTGATAGCAGGGCTTTATTTCCAGTCATGTGTCCTGAGCATCCACTGTCCACGACTAGGATTGCCTCCCTGTTGCCCTGCAATCACAAGCAATTACTGAGAGTTAGATTTAAGGATCCAGACTTGCTTGGATCCTTTGACATTCTTAACTTTGTTAGCTTTAGCAGCGGAATTAACATTATCAGAGTTTGAGCTAACAGTATCAGAGTTTACACTTGCAGTATTAACTTTAACCCATTTCAGATTGGGTTTCAGTTCATAGCAATTATGATAGATAGCATGATGCTCTCTGCAAGTATAAATGGAATGCCAAATGCTTCCACAGTGTGTGCATAAAGTCTGTGGCTTAGTTCTAGCAAAATCCTTCTTTACCTCAGACTTGGAAGGTAAAGAATTTATATTTTTGTTTTTCTTGCAGAAATTTGCAAGATGCTTAGTACTACCACAGTTATGACATGTCTTTCTTGGAGCATAACTAGCAAGCATTGGTTTATTTCCTGAAGTGATGCCTACTTTTCCATTTCTGTTCTTATTTGACACTCCCTGTTTCTTAACAGATTTTAACTCCTTCAGTTTATGTTTGAGTTGTTTATCTGTCATCAAACCAATATTAACCTGTTTAGCACAAGTTTTTACTGGTTTGACCTTAACAGTTTCTTTTTCATTATCAGACAAAAATTTACTAGCTCCATGTACAAAATGAGGTCTGATTTTAACTTGACTTTGAAATCTTAGTTCATCTCCCTCATTATAACCTAGACCAACAGTGTCTGTTTGAAAAATCTGTTGAGTGTCCTTTCCAGAATTAGTCCAAGTCCTAATTTTCTTATTTGCTTCCTCCAACTCAGATTCTAGTTGTTTATATTTCTGAAGCAAATCCTGTTCTATTGAAACAGCATCATCTCTCTCTTTCTGAACTTGTTGCATATTTTTTAGCTTTTCTTCAACAATTTTATTTCTCTCTTTGAGTTCAGAATTCTCAGATTTAATCCTCTCATTCTCTAAAGTCTGATCCCTATAACTTATATGCAATGACTTAAGATAAATTCTTAATTGGGAAATATCATCAATATTATAAGCATAGGTAGTTAGAGGTACCTGATTTTCAGAAGTTTCTGATTCAGTAGTAGCCATGAGAGCATAGTTCATTTCTTCATCAGAATCTGAAGTGTCTGCCCAATCTCTGCCTTTTGTGATGAGTACTTTTCCAGTTTTACCCTTCTTGCACTCAGGAGCATAATGACCCATCTCCTTGCACTTGTAGCATTGAATTTCAGACTTATCCTTCTTCCCAGACTTGGTCTCTTTTCTTTCAGACTTCCTGAAACTTTTTCTGTTTTCATTTGAATCTCTAGAAAACCTTTTCCCTTTCTTGAAATTCTTGAAACCCATTTTCTTGAAGGTCTTCACCATCAACACAGCCATTTTTCTCATTTCTTCTTCATCATCCTCAGAGTAAGATGATTCAGAAGAGTTTGAATCACAATCAGAGTTTGATGATTCACTTTCTGAGTGTATGACCAAAGCTTTTCCTTTCATTTTCCTTCTTGATGCCTCTTTCTTCTCAGGCTTCTCTTCAACCTTAAGAGCAACAGACTTAGCCTTTTTGTTGAATCTCCTGTTTCTCTGTTCCATTTCCAATTCATGAGTTTTGAGCAACCCATAAATTTCATCAATTTGGGTCTCATCAAGATCATAATTGTCTCTAATAGTGGTAGTTTTCACATCCCACTTTTCAGGTAGAGACAGAAGAAACTTTAGATTTGAATCTTCCAAATTATATTCTTTGTCAACCAATGACAAATCATTCAACAGTTTACAGAATCTGTCAAATGTTTGTGTCATGGTCTCTTCAGGTTTAGCCTCAAAATGTTCATACTCCTGTGTGAGTATGTTTCTCCTATTCTTCTTGATAGCAGGAGTTCCTTGACATCTAACCTCAAGAGCATCCCAAATTTCTTTTGCAGTAGTCAATCCAATAACCTTGTTAGACATAACATTATCCAAAGCACTGTGAAGTAAATGCCTCACCTTTGCATCCTTAGCAATGGATGAAAGATCTTCAGGAGTCATATCCTTCTTCTCCTTAGGAATCATTTTGGCCTCTTGACCAGCAACAGCAGGAGCTAACTTTGTAGGCAGGTGTGGCCCTTCATTAATCCTGTCAAGATATTCTACATCTATAGCTTCCAGAAACATGGTCATCTTTACCCTCCAGATGGGATATTCTGATGGCCTGAGAATATGAACCCTAATAGCCTCATATCGACTAACAGTGGGTTTAGCATTTTCATACTCTGATGGAGGTGGAACTTCAGACATGATGATTTCTCTGTGTGTGTGGATCTTAAACTGTAATGATTAACAGATATGGCTCTGATACCACTTGTTAGGCCGAATACACACTAATAATCAATATTAGATGAGAGAATAACAATTAAGATGATTATGCACTTTAAATCTTCTGGTATTAAAAACCCTCTTCGTGATGTAAACTATCACAAAGAGCTGCTAGGTTACAATAAAGATAGTTCGATGCACAATACCCTTCTAGGGTTAACCTAACTGTATTTATAAAACATACAGCTACTATACAATCGATAATTGATATTCCTAATAATCAGCTATACAATGATATCAATTACAGATTGTCACACGTCTCCTAAGTCAACTCGATCTCTTTGATAGCTATCCAGTCTCCAAAGATCTCGCTTCCATATCAATCTTCAATTGATCTCTAATATCTTTTGTTGACTTCGTACGCGCTGCTTCTAGACAGACTTTACTAAACTCTGTCCAGCTTCCGTCAGTCAGACTTTACTAAACTCTGACTTCCTTCCAGTTAAACTCTGATATTTCACTGTTACACTTAAACACTGAAACATTACATCAATTATATCTAACAATCATGCTGGAGAATTGGTGGAGCCTTTCTCTAAGTGCACTCAAGGAAGGATGAATCCAGAGATGGATGAGGCAATAGGGGTGAGACAGGCACTGAGTTGGATCAAGAGGCAGAACTGGTGTAATGTCGAGGTTGAAACGGATAATCTGGTTATAGTTCAAGCCATACGAAGCAAGTGAGTCATGTTATCGTATTTTGGAAGGATTATAGAAGATTGTAAGAAGACTCTTGGGGAGTTAAAAGATTCTAGTATATCTTTGAGGTTTGTTAAACGTTCCGCCAACAATGTGGCTCACTTTATAGCGAGACGCACTAGTTTTATAGCTGAGCGTACTTGGAGTGCGGATAGTACCCACTCGGATATTATGAATGTAATATTGAAGGATTTGAAGTTTTAATGAAGCTTTTATTTTGTGACAAAAAAAATTTAGAATGCGCTCACAAGGAAGATTTATAAATGGATTAGGTAAGCGAGAAAACTGGGCCTGAGGTTGTCCTCAGGGAAGAATCTTGAGGTTAAAAGATTTTGTTCCTATAAAACAAGTTGGCTCGCAGGGGCAATTTTGTAAATATAAATTTTTTTACAATAATTTACATATATACCCTTAAATTTATATAGAAAATCTTTTAACCTCAGGGGAGAACCTAAGGATAACCTCAGGCACATCAAGCCCTTAAGTAAGCTTTGACAATGACAAATACTTTCCAACAACTTTATGCTTGCCATCAAATTATTACTCATAAATCGTAATGATAGATAAATAATTTCACAATATTAAAAATACAAGAAATAATATTCAAAAATAAAATAAGATGCAAGTCCACCCAACCTCCAAACTCCAATAAAAAAAAAATCAATGTCATCGCTCGTTTTATCCTAATATATCAAGTAAATCGATCATTACAAATATGACTTGTTAGGCCGAATACACAAATATAATCAAGTTTGTATGAGAGAATAACAATTAACACACGTTTAAACAATCAAAAACTATATGGAATTAATAACTCCTCTCTCAGTGATGTAAAATATCACAGAGAGCTGCTTAGATTACAATGAAATGATAATACGTTTTTCGATACCCTTCTAGGGTTAACCTAACTGTATTTATAAAGATATACATCTACAGTACAATCGATAATTGATACTCCTATAAACCAGCTATACAAATGTTATCAATTATGATTGCTACGCGTCTTCTTAGTCAACACAATGTCTTCGACAGCTATCCAATCTTCAAAGATATTGCTTCTATAATTGTCTTCAATTATTCTTCAAAGTCTGTTGATGACCAGTAGACGCTTCCTCCTGACAGAGTTTAGCAAACTCTGTCGATTTTCCATCTGTCAGAGTTTAATTAAACTCTGACTGCTTCCAGCTTCCAGTTAAACTCTGATGAACCTCTGTAACACTTAAACACTAACATTACTCACATCAATTATATTTAACATGACTCTATTTAGTCATTATTTTTAAAATTTGTATCAAGAAAATTATATGGGAATGATTAAAATGATAATAAATTTCAAATTTTAAGTGATTAATATGATACAAATTTTCAAATTGATATCTAAGTTGAAACAATTGTACTCATTTGATATATTTGAATGAAACGGGTAATGATTTTGATAGTTATGCCAAATAAAAAAATGAACTATCTGCCAAAAAATCCATTAAACTTTTCTCGATTTTGCACAATAATCATTGTGGTTTTTTTGTCACTGTTTTAACTATCTACCTTTTCAAACTTATGAAAAAAATACATAACTGCACCAATCATAGTTACAATTGGCTGACGTTGCAAACTAATCATGGTTACTGTACCAATCACGTATTCATGTGGCACAATGAATAATGACTTTTTTTTTAGTTTGCCAAAATAATCATTATACAACTGATAAATGTTAAAATAAACATTAATTCATTTTTTTTAAACCTTTAAAAGTTTTCAATTTGGATTTTGAAAAATTCTTTAAAATATGATAGTATTTAATATTGATTTCAATTTTTTTTTGAAATTTGGGTTTAGTCGTTTTAGATTTTAAAAAATTTATTAAAATATGTTGGTATTTAATTTAAATTTTACAAAATACATTAAAATTTGATGTTATCCAACAGTTCATTGATATTTTGTAATTGATAAAATGGTTGATTTTGATGAATTTGTTAGTGTATTTTTTATCATTGAAATATGGTTAAAAATCATGAGATTTCATACGATTTGTGGGAAACTCCGTTAAGAACAACAAGATGTTATTATATTTTTTTATCAACTTTGCTAGAACCATGTAAAATTAAAATCAATAACAATATTTTAAAATTTTATAGATTTTTGTTAATTCTTTAAAATCTAAATTGAATCCACCTCCTTAGTGTTTAATATATATTATTGTTTATTTCGAAAAAAATATAGATATTATAGTTAAAAAATTAAAAAAAAATATTGAATTAATGGTTATTTTAACATTAATCAATTGTATAATGGTTATTTTTACAAATTAATAAGAAGTTATTATTCATGGTTGCCAGGTCATGACATGGGGGCTTTTAGGTGACATCTGTTTGCCATGTCACTTTTTTTGTTAACCATGATTAAATTTTACATAATTTTAAAAAGGTAGATGGTTAAAATGGTGACAAAAAAAAATCATAATGATTATTATGCAAAATCGACAAAAGCTTAATGAGTTTTTGGCAAATAACTCAATAAAAAAATCAATCAATTGGGCTTGTAAGAACTCAAAAGTCCATTAAAAATTTAATTAGTTGGGCCTGCAATTTGAACTTAACCGGTTCAGTAATAACCCAAAAACAGCCCACCTTGGTATTTCAAGATCAAGCCTTTATTTTTTTTCCTCTTGCTCTTGAAGTTCGAAGTATATTTGTAAGTATCTATAACAAAAATGCCTCGAATTAAAGATGACCCACCTGCAGTTCGTGTATATACAGTCTCTGATGAATCAAAGTTCGTATCTTTCTCTCTAATCCTCTCTGTACATATACATACATGTTCATATATCTATGTATTCCATGAGTTTTGACAATTCTTGATTTGTTGCTTTTTTGTTGTTTTTGATTTTTCAATGCATTTTTTTGTGTAAATTTGAAGATACCCTTTTTGTTTTTATGCTTATAAATTGTTAAAAAATAGTTAATTTTACATATGATGAATATTTGGATAATTCTTGATTATTTGCTTCTGTGTTGTTTATGATTGTTAAATGCATTTGTTGTGTAAATTTAAAGATACCCTTTTTGTTTTTATGCTTATAAATTGGTAAAATTAGTTGATTTTAATGTATGATTAATGTTTGGTTATGCTGTGGTACAGATATTTGATAGTGAGGAATGTACCAGCTTTAGGGTGTGGTGATGAGTTGCTCAAATTGTTTGGCTCTTATGGACCAGTTGAAGAGTAAGCTTCATTTTTTAATCTGCGTATTTACGGATACTAAGACATATTAGCTAGAACCTCGATAAATTGAAACTTGATAAGGTAATAAGCTTGATAAATTGATATTAGAGACTTTTTTTGGCCTCGATAAATTCATAAATTCTACGGTCATGTGGCTATTTAATTGTATATCAAATGAGGAATACGCTTAAAGTAAGAACTGAAGATGAGTTACACAAAAGAAATGTTACTATTGATTTAGTAAGTTGATTTATATATAGTTTATGTCTCCATTTAGTGTGAAGCATGTGAGGTTACAGGAAAGATATGTTCTATACGATGTGAAGAAAACTGCTCTTTGAAATTGAAAATGTTTAGCTACGATTTAGTCAATAAGTTCATTTTTACTTCGATCTTCTAATGAGCGTGAAAATATATATGATAAAGACTGTTTACACTATATATTGTGCTGATTCAGTTGGTTCAACTTGTTACTCGTTGAAGAACCTGTGTTGTACTAGGCTTGGACTAAAAGTTATATTTATGTACTAGTTCTCAGATTTTGTTAGTGATCGTTGTGTAATGTGTAATTATATATTGCTGCGGTTAGTTGTTTATTTGACATGGTATGTATTGGCACACATACTAGTTATAGAAGAACAATGGCTAATTAGACCAGTAAAATTAAGCTTAAGTCTAGACTAAATCAAGTCTTTCAGTGACTTGATTATACAGATGCAACAAGTAGGACCTATGAATTATACAGTATACACAATGTTTGGCCTCTTATTTCCCAGACTTCAACAAGACCTATTTTACTATCACACTAATAAAATTATAACCACATTGCACTTCGGGTTGTACAACAAATACATTACAAGAGTATAAGACTGTATGTGGGATCTTCACTAGTATTTGACTATTGAACCTGTATATAAAGCTAACATAAATAATAGAATAGCAAGAAGCAGAAGTGCTACTAAACAAAATGTCTTATAACAAAGCTAAAAAACATTGTGTCAAACAAACTGAATAGAATATGTATATGTAAACACAAAGGCGGAACCAGGAAGGGGCTATCCCTCCTGATAATACCCTGGTCTCCGGAAAGCAGTGATTTTTTTCTAGCTCTATGGTAGTAATAGGACTGTCAGTAGTCTCAATAGCAGACTAACGGGAGCTAATAAGACGAGATGGATAAGTAGTGACGAACTGATGACTAGATATTAGAGACAACCATGGCTTACATTACAAATTGACTTGAATTTCAAAAGACTTTGCAGGAAGCCTTAATAGTATGCTATATATGATATCTTTTGGAATCTTTAGGAATCCCTGCACGTCTCTTCCATGACTTACAAACTTACTTGAATCTCTCAGGATCATTCCTCGGAAGCTTAATGAGTATTTGCAGATTCTTTTATCCGGAAGAATAGGGGTAGGGTTAACGACTTGCCATCGAATATCACTACTTACCACAACTTCGATGGTGGGATACACAAAAAATATTACACCAGGCTGAATTTCATATTTGACGAAAATTATTAATTTTGGAATATTTTTTTGTTTTACCTGGGTTATGGCCCACCTGAGCCCCTACAACGGTTTGCCCCTTCTCCCAAGCTTTATAACAGATTTAGTAGACAGCTAAGTATTGAAGAGACGAAGAATATAGTTCTGGTTATGCTCTTGTGTTCTGCTACCTCTGTCTACGTCGCTATGTATGCAGAACATGTGGTTCTCACGGTTTAGCGATCCTTATTGAGAAACCAACCAAGCATACCCGGTTCTCATTTGAACCTAACCACATAAAAACGTGTATTATATTTCTAGAGTTAATTGTCACAGTTTATATGTAACTCGCAATCAAATCGTGCATACGAGTTTAGTTTTACGAAGTATATTCTGCTTGTTGACCTTTTATGTGAGAAATTATAGTCCTTTTGTAACATAAAGAGAACACTTGTCGAAGATTTTCAGTCGGTTTGTCCCTTCATTCAGACTCATCAATATGTATACATAGAGATATGCATATATATTCCCAACAATCTTTAATGGGTTGCATGTATGTCTGGCATTTGCTCTAGATGTAAACCAATGGATGCTGAAGAGTGTGAGCAATACACTGATGTTTTCTGGATTAAATTCTGTCAGGTCAATAACGCTAGGTAAACAAATAATGCTTCCGTTTCTCCATGTATTGAAGTACTTGTGATAGAACTTTGAAGTTCTACACATATTATATTAATTAGAGCTTGCTATACACTTAAGCTAATTGCACGGGTACAGATTTGCCAAGAAGAAACTAGATGAACATGTCTTTTTTGGTAATCGGCTTCAAGTATCTTATGCTCCCCAGTACGAAAGCCTTTCAGACACCAAAGATAAGTTAGAAGGTAGAAGAAGGGAAGTTCTTGCTCGACTGAACCGTAAGTTACATTTAGATCTGGTTTATTTACAGTATTTCTGGACTGACTATTTGAAAGCTTGCTTTGTGCTTTTGATAAATGTGATGTCTGTCATTTCAGCTGGAAAGTTTAAAGGATCCAAAACTCAGAACCACACTCAGTTGGGTGAGCCTTTATTGTGTGCAACTCCATCACAGACCAACTACGCAACTCCTGCAGTGAGTTCTAGTCAGAGGTAGCACAAGTTGTTAAGTTGCTCACTCAATTATGGCTTTTACATACTTTTACATATTTTTAATGCTTAATTGTTTCCATCAATGTAGGGACCCCAAAGTGTCACCAAATAGTTCCTACAGTCAAGATTCTACGTCTCATGTGTTAGTTACTTCAGACGAGGTATTTACTGAGTTGTGAACTAGTAGTTTTAAGTTCTTAATGCATGTATTAAGTTTAAATCACGTATAGAAAAGAAAAATAATTTTTTTTCCGTGATATACTCAGGCTTATTTCTCATCTCAATCGATGAACCAGACTGTGCAGTTAGTCAGGGAAAAGCTTCATAAGGTATAAGATTTCCACTTCACACTTTTGTAATCTTATGTTGTAGATTGTTACTTTACAATATCTTCCAATGTCACTTCAGATACAATCAAGTGCTGACCATCTAGAAGCTGGAGTCTCCAAGAAACCACGGGTGGATAACAGAAGAAGAATTTGACGGATTTTTGAGGAGCCTTTAAATTTGTTTATTTGCTTTTGAATGTGCACAATAGAAAAGAGCATCGAATTGTGAAGAAAAGCTCTGAAGAAAACCCAGGTCCAGCTAATTCTGTTTCAAGACTTAGTGCTGGAAAAATGAAGTTAAGGTGCCATAGTGCTACCCTGGAATCCAGGTATTCACAGTGTTGTCGAGTTACTTTGTAAATTTTGCATATAAATCTATTGTCGAAGGCTTATATAATAGCAAAATAGTGTTGAGCACAAAAACGAGTTGTGATCTTACAAGTTTTTGCAGGAGTAATACGGATTAATCATTTTTTGTCATCATTTGTTCCTAAAGTTTTCTTGTATAGATGCTAGTGTATTTTCCTTTGTGTTTTCAATAGATAGAATTTAATTTATAAAATTCTGATACTGAAGAATGACTATAGGCATTAAAAAAATACTGTAAATAAGTAAATAATACACAATCAGATTGCTCATAGAGTCCTAGTGCATATTACTGGTATGCTTAATCTTCATTCAAAATTATTGCTTTGCCCTTTAGGTTTTTCGAAACGATAATTAACGGGAGAAACATGTTGCTCCGATGATTCTATAAAATTATAAAGACATGCAACTTCAGGGAGATTTCTGGTGATACAAACAGCCAAAGTTTGGCTATATTACAAGGTGTTTTTAATTTGTTGGCACTACAACATATACGACCTTCAACGACGAATTTTTAAAACTCGATCCGTCTTTAAATGGACTATTTAGGACGGACAAA
Source organism: Saposhnikovia divaricata (assembly GCA_036435485.1). Lineage (NCBI taxonomy): Eukaryota > Viridiplantae > Streptophyta > Magnoliopsida > Apiales > Apiaceae > Saposhnikovia > Saposhnikovia divaricata. The sequence continues at coordinate 155,723,239 of CM071595.1, forward strand.
TTCTGTTGCTTATAGCTCCGGTTTGATCGTAAGTTTTATTCCCGTCACGAATTGGAATGCTGGTCACAAGTTCAGATTATGGTCCAGTAAAACGTTTTACTTTTCTTTCGATAATCAGGTTCCTTCATACAATATGCCATTTTTTTTCGTTTATAAACTCTACTTAAACAGCAGAAACACAATTTAGCAAAGCCTTTACGTCCTATTTGTTGGCAAAGTTCGATAAAGTATCCAGTTTGTTTGATGTTATTTAACGAATGCTGACTTCTTACATAATTGATAAACACGTGTTTTTTTTTTTTTTTTTTTTACCATAATTGAATAAAAGTTAGAAAGCTAAGAAATTTTCCAATGGAGTTGATTAAATTGATTAGCTAAAAAGTATAAAATAGTGATTATGTAAAATTTGTTGAATCTGGAACATATTGTACTCCAATGAGATTAGCTATATTTAGTAAATTAAATCTCGATAAATGAATATGCTCGGGACCGGAAAATTTTATTAATTAATCGAGATTATTTATTTATCGAGGTCAAAAATACACTGTATCTATTATGTTGGGACCGGAAAAATTATTCATTTGATGAGGTTATTCGTTTATCGAATATTCATTTATCGAGGTTCTACTGTAGTATTTTAACATTATTTGATTTTGTTATAAATGGATAATATTATTTAAACAAGAAAATAAGATGATATGGAATTTGCTACATATCCCTATCTTAAAAGTAACAATACAAATTAATAAAAAAATATATAATATTAGAAAAATTCGTGCATTGTACGAGTTCTAAGCTAGTAAACACCTTAATTATAACTTTTACCAATTCTTTTTCTCTAACATGAAATTTTATTGTTCTTTAGAAACTAGTTGACTAAGGCGCGCTTCGCGGCGGTCATGTAATATTTTTTAAAAAAATTCAAACTATAAATTTAAGAAAGAAATTGAAAAAAAAAATATCTATAAATAAATTAATGAACACAATATTATACAAGTTTTAATATATATATATATATATATATATATATATATATATATATATATATATATATATATATATATATAGGCAACTAAATAAACTATATACTTATTTATTATGTCAATTTTGCATCACGTTTTTTTAGGCCGACACCCGTTGTAATAAATACATGTTATTCCCAGATTACACACTTGTATAATTGTAGAAGGGGGGGTTGAATACAATTCTTGATATTTATAAATTTCTGATAAGAACTTCAGAAACTTATGAAGAGATAATTGCAATGTAAGAATTAAACACAAACACATATAAAATCAGGTGGTTAAAATGCACCACCTGAAGCTTTTATTTGAAGAAAACTCTGTGATACAAAATGTACACAGCTGCCGTTTTACAACTCTTTGCTTCTAAAGATATTCAAGAAACCCTAAGCAAATATGTCTGTTTTCTTAACATACAAAGAGTTGCTACACTTGGTTATATATCCCAAGTTTTACAAGTACTCCTGGAATAAGATAATACTAATCTAATTCTAGTTGACTTGCTACTACACTCCAAATACACATGTAGCCGAAAGGTTGTCCTTGTGTTCAGACATGTCTCCTGCACCTTTCTTGTATTCATAGTGTAAATGGAATGCTTCTTTCTTCTGTGTTTCCAAAGTATGGCTGCCATACTGCTTTTTGTATCTACTTTCAACTCATGTGATCTGTCAGTCAAACATGTCCTTATCAACTGCTAATCTCCAGCTAATCATAGAAATCAGTGTCAATGATTATCCGTTGATGATGTACACTGACATCCGTTGATGATGTATACTGACATCCGTTGATGATGTATAGAGCAGTATCCGTTGATATTGGGACTTGAGCTGTATCCGTTGATAGAGTGGATTTGAGTTGTATCCGTTGATAGAGTTTAGTCTTCATCCGTTGATACACTTTCACTTAGACAGAATTACATAGCATAGCTTATTTACAATTGGCTACCCTATTCTGCCTATCCGTTGATAGTCAACATGACTGTGGATAAAAACACTATCAACTGATAACATAGAGATACTGCAGTGTGCTACAAAACCTCATCCGTTGATGAGCTACCTGTCAACGGATAGAGTTATAAATCCTCATCCGTTGACAGCTACAAAACCTTAAACAATTTGATTGATTGTGAAGTTATCATCAAGTACAACATATTCCTAACAATCTCCCCCAATTTATACTTGATGGCAATAAAGCATAAATTCAGGACCTTGATGATAACAAAACATTCCTAAAGATATATAAAGAACAATACATAAATTGTATTAAGCTACAATAATTAAAAACTGAAAGTTTGAGAAATTTACAGAGAAGTGCTCCTCTAGACTGAGCAGATTAGGACTGTTTCTTTCCTCTTGTTGGCATCACCCTTGATTTTCCTTCCTTGGCAGAGTTGGACTCAATCTGTATTTGGAGTTGCCTATAGAAGGCATCTTCTTCATCTACCTTTGGATTTAGCTTCTGTTGTAGCCATCTCAGGTATTGAGAACTAGCCTTTGGTAGTTGGTCTTCTAACCTGAAGAATCTCCTGTTACCATCTTCATCCCTGAACTCCATCATCCAGAAAGGTTGGAGGTGGATTTTCTGTCCATTGTATGGGATCTTCATTTTCCTTGGTAGACTTGATGGTGAGTTCCAATCCCTCCTTATTTGTTCTATTTTGTCCAGTATCTCCCCTTTTGCTATCTTGGAGAACCCTGTGTATCTCTTGATTGCAGAGAACACTTTGGTTAAGGTATGATAATTTTCTCCAAGAACCCTTTGTAGTGGCCATGTCCTTTCCGTTCCTCCCTTGTATACAAAGACCAATCTTTCAGGCAAATGTCTATATTTGTCAATTCCTCTTACTTCTGACAATTCATCCAGATAAAGATTCATGTCAGAGTATTCTTCAATATCTGCCTGATAGATAAAATCATCCTTGTTTTCCAAGATTGGCTGCCTGACAATTGCAGGTACCCTAGCAACTTGAATTGGTTCCTTTAAAGGTTGCTTCCTTGGTTTCCTTTTCTTCTGTGTAGGCTTCTGTTGAGGCTTCAGCAAGAATGAAGGAACCTCAATGGAGTCAAGATTCATTGGTTCCTCTTTAGGTACTATAGGCTCACCATGGAAATTTACATCTGGGTTGAATACTCTCACATCAATAGGTTGTGATGAACCAACTGTCTCTTTGTTTTCAGTTTCTGGAGAGACAGGCCTCCTTGCATGTGATTTTAATCTCTTGGATTTGGGGACTGATTTCCCTTTCTTTTTGAATTTGGGGACTTCCTCAGGTTCCCTCAATTCATCCTCTACCTCATCCAATAACTCTTGAGCCAGCCTTGCTTGCTTCTCATCTGAGTTTTCATATAGATATTCAGTGCTTGGTTGAGATTCTCTTAGCAGCCTTGAAGTCTCTTCTCTCTTGGCTTCAACAAATCTAGGATGGCTGTTGGATATGTTTAGAACTTTTCCATTCCTTATGATTACAGCCATCCATTCTCTTACACAACTGTTAGTCTTCTCCTTGAATTCCTTGATTGCCTTACCCATCAACTTCTCTTCATCATCCTTGGGAAATGGAAAGTCCAGTTGTAACTTGTTCTTCCCATTTGCTTTTGGTGGTGAGAAGGGTCTTGATTTGATGTAGGGTTCAAATTCCTTAACATGAGAAGGCTCAGCATCATAGAATGTAGGAGCCACAATTGCTGGAGTGAGCACCTTCAGAATTGTTGTAGATATTGTTGGAGCTGAGGTTTGGCTAGAGAACAGAGTTGATGCAATAGATTGATTGATCAATCTTTCTGTCCTCATTATCCTTTCATAGTTTTCTTCTTTCATCTTTTGGAGAGCTTCAATTTTGGCTAGCTTTTCTTCTTCTGTCAAGTTTGAAAGATCAAACTCTTCAGATAGAGGTTTGGATTTGCTGGGGGAAGCTGTGACAATGAATTCTTTTGGATTGACCACTATGGTAGGCTGCTGCTCCCCCTCACTTGCTGTTTCCCTTCTTTCAGAAATTAAGATTTGACTTGTAGTTGCCACAGCCTCTTCCACTTTCTCCCCCTTTTTGTTAGCATCAAGGGTTTGACTAGAAGTTGGGGCTGCAACTATCCTTTCTAGCAGTTGGGTTTGCAGTTTCTGATGTTGAAGAAATTGCTCCATCTGGGATTCCATCTTTTCCACTCTTGAAGTGAGAAGTTGCACAGATTTAGCCAGGTTGTCTTCTTTGAGAAACCTTTGTTGCAACACCCTCTGAGTGGCTGTAGGAGCTAGTTGCTCTAGCTTGGAATCCACAGAGATCTTCACATCCTTGATTTCTTGTTTGACCTCCTCTAAATTGGATCTCTGAATCACCATTTGCATCTTTTGTAACTTTAGGGAGTCAATTGCCTGTTGAAGAACAACCTTTCTCTGTGGATCTGCTTCTGGGTGCTCAGCCAGGGCAGATTTATATTGCCTTATGATTTCCATATCAAGTTGATGATAGGTGTAGTTTTGAGCAAATGCAAAATCATGAATACTGCTACCACCTTCATCTTCAGAGCTCTGGCTGTCTTCATCTTCAGAATTGTCAAATTCATCACTCTCAGCAGTGGTTGGCAGAGCTGCTATAGATTCCTTAGCTCTAAGTAGAGATTGTGAGGTGTGCACTAGGTGCATTGCCTCCTCTGCTTCCACATTGCCCTGTTGTGCCAGAATTTGATAGGCAGGAACAGGGTGAGTAAAGGTTTCAGCATCCAAAGAAATGGAGTCAATCATGGACTGATATTCTCTTTGAAATTCCATTTCCTTGGATGCATCCTCAACCCCCATTGACTCACTAGCAATGGCTGCTTCTTCCATCCTTATCTCTCCTGTAGTCCCTTCTCTCCCCTCATCTCTCTTTTCTTGCATCAAGGGCTCCCCTTGGCTCACACCTCTCACACCCTCACCTTTACCTACTAAGGTGGTACTCTCAAACTCTCCTTTTGCCTGACCGGAAGAAATGGCCAGCCTCTCATTATTTATCTCTCCTTTTGCCTGCTCACAAGGCAGCCTCTCACTCCCTTCCCTCAAACCTAAAAGTGTTTCAACTACTGAGAACTCCTCTACACTTGACACTGGAATGTCAGATATAGCAGTGGTAGAGTGAGTTATCAACGGATAAGGAATATCCGTTGATGAAGTAGTTATAGCTGTCAACGGATGGCTAGATAGAGGCGCATCCGTTGATGGAGAAACACTTGTCAACGGATGAAGGATATCCGTTGAGGAAGGAATAATTATATCCGTTGAAGAGAAAACCAACACTGAATCTGTGGAGATTGATTTTAAGTTCGAGGCCACAGTCTGTGTTGAGAATTCTGGAAGGGAAGATTGATGGTCCAACAAATCATCTAAAAGATGATGACCACCAATTATAGAGTGGGGCTTCTCCAAGAATCTTAAAGATGGAGAATCAGGAATTGATGTAGATATCATATCCACATCCAGAGAAGGAGTTGGTGATGGTGGATTGTAATGTGTATCGATTTGAAGATTAAGATCAAGGGGCCGTGGCTCCACATTTATTGAAGCCACATCAAACTGAGTTTGAGAAGGTACAGTTTCCTGTACAGTGTGTGCACCCTGTGATTCCCCTGTGGTTTTAGATTTCACTCTTCTTCCATAGGTTTTTGGGATTGGGCTATAGGTGTCCCTAACCCTCTTGTGCAGTGTTCCTTGTGGGGAACTTGATTCAGTAGTCACACTCTTTTGGGAGAGTGTAACTAGAATTTGGCCTGTAGTTACATTAGCAGTCTTTTGAGAGACTGAAATGGTGGTTGCACTCATCTCTCCTTCCTTATCCTTAGGGCTTCTTTGATGTTCACCCTGTCCCTCACCACTCACTACCACCTTCACACTCCCCTCAAGAGGTTTGGTAGTTTTTACAACAGGTGTCTTTTGAGAGACACTTGAGGTTTGCCTTTTAGAATGTGGTTTTGGAACTTTGGATTTGGTCACTTTGGTAGGAGCCTGTTTGGTCACAACTACAGACTCCATTGTGACACTAGAAGGCAAAGAAATTTGGGGGTTGGAGATAGGGGTTTCAGAGTTAGAGATAGTTACCTGAACAATTGGTAGATATACCAACTGTACTCCTGCATTGAGGTTCATTCGAATCAGGTCACTTAAGACTCTCTTCTCCTGAACAAAACATTGGAACTTGCTATCCGGGTTAGCAATGGATAGCTTATTCTCAGACACATGCAGTGCTAAGAGCATTAAAAATCTAGCAAAGTAGATATTCTTGCTCCTAGTTTCCTTTTTACCCAACTTTGCAGCTATCTCATACATAACTAATGTGCCAAAATTATAGAATTTATCATTTAAAAGCATACACATCATTGTTAGCATGGACTGGGTAACAGCATCAAAATTACTAATTTTTCCTGAAAAAGTTTTAATGAAGGCATCACAGAATTAGCTCCATTCTTTAACCATTCCTTTTCTAGCAATTTTCCCTAAGTTTTCAGTACTAAGGGCATAATTAATAGAATTAAGCATGGCAACAATTTCAGCATCAGTAGGTACTTTCAGACAGTTATTCTCAGGCAATTTTAAACAGGCAGTTATTACATCAGAATTAACCACATAGTTTTTACCCTTTAAAGAAAAAGCAATTGTACCGTCTGTGCCATTGTACTCAGCAGATGTCCACATTTCTTCAATTACCTCGTGGATTGAGGGAGTGGTAGCCGTCATAGCATATGACAGCTTGCATTTCTTCACGAAACTCATCAAAGTGTGGTAAGCTTCTGGAGCATTCACTGTGTCAACAAAGGCCGCGAAATTGTTCTTCTCATAGGTAAACCCAGTGGAGGACATCATCTTAACAATAGGCGCCATTGAAGTGTTTGAACTTTGGTTACAGAGAGTTTTAGGGAAGAAGATGCAGTTAACTTTTGATATGCTTGAAAATGAATAAAAGTGAGATGTGAGAGAACAAGTTCGCCTTTTATATTTTTCAAGAATTAAAAATGAAATAATTAAAAGTAATTACTCCATTGGTCAAAAGTAACTGTCAGATAATAAATAAAAAGAGAATAAGTACAGCCATGATTAGATATACACGGTTACCAACGGTTAAAAAAAAATATGTATATCAACGGATATAGAATGAACGGTTGAGATACAGTTTATCCGTTGATGACGTGGATAGCCTGTTACCCGTTGACATGCAAAAATCTAGTAATGTGTTTATACTATCAATATCAACGGATAAAGGATATCCGTTGATAAGCTAATTTTGCCTTAGGCAAAATCTCTGCAGAAAATTTTTCTGAAAGTTTTAACTTTCAAGTAAATCAAAACACATTTCCAGCTTCAAATCATTGAAATCAAATATCACTAGAAATTATGACAAGTTAAGCATACCTAGCTCACCTACCAATCTTGTGAATGTGGATTCATCAAGAGGCTTGGTGAAGATATCTGCAAGCTGCATTTCACTTGGCACAAAGTGCATTTCTACTGTACCATTCATCACATGTTCTCTAATGAAGTGGTATTTGATGTCAATGTGCTTGGTTCTCGAATGTTGCACTGGATTCCCTGTGATGGCAATAGCACTTGTGTTGTCACAGAAAATTGGAATCTTCTCAACTTTTAGACCATAGTCAATGAGTTGGTTTCTCATCCATAGAATCTGTGCACAACAGCTTCCAGCCGCAATGTACTCAGCTTCAGCTGTAGAAGTGGAGACTGAGTTTTGTTTCTTACTGAACCATGACACAAGCCTGTTTCCTAGAAATTGACAGGAACCTGTAGTACTTTTCCTATCAACTCTGCAACCTGCATAATCTGCATCTGAATAGCCAGTTAGATCAAAACCAGATTCTCTTGGGTACCAAATGCCAAGGTTTGGTGTTCCCTTGAGATACCTGAAAATTCTTTTAATAGCTATTAAGTGAGACTCTCTAGGATCAGCTTGAAATCTAGCACAAAGACAAGTAGAAAACATTATATCAGGTCTACTAGCTGTTAGGTATAAAAGTGAACCTACCATGCCTCTATAACTTGAGATGTCCACAGACTTTTCCTTAGTATTCAACTCAAGCTTAGTTGCAGTGGCCATAGGTGTTTTAGCAGATGTACAATCCATTAAGTCAAATTTCTTTAAGAGATCATAAATATATTTTGTTTGACTTATGAAAATGCCCTCATTAACTTGCTTTACTTGTAGGCCAAGAAAGTAAGTTAATTCACCCATCATACTCATTTCATACCTACTTTGCATAAGTTTGGCAAACTTTTTGCAAAGCTTCTCATCTGTAGACCCAAAAATAATATCATCTACATAGATTTGAACAAGTATTGAAGAGCCATTAATATCCCTATGAAATAAGGTTTTATCTACTGTACCTCTAGTGAAGTGGTTCTCCAAAAGAAATTGAGATAAAGTGTCATACCAGGCTCTTGGTGCTTGCTTCAAACCATAAAGTGCTTTCATGAGAAGATATACATATTCTGGAAATTCTGGATCCTCAAAACCAGGAGGTTGATGGACATAGACCTCTTCTTCCAGTTCCCCATTTAGAAAGGCACTTTTGACATCCATCTGATAGACTTTGAAATTGGCATGTGCTGCATAGGCTAGAAAGATTCTTATTGCCTCAAGTCTTGCTACTGGAGCAAAAGTTTCATCAAAATCTATTCCTTCTTCTTGAGAATAGCCCTTTGCCACTAATCTAGCTTTATTCCTCACAATTATGCCATTTTCATCTGTCTTATTCTTGAGAACCCATTTAGTACCTATGACACTTCTATCATCAGGTTTGGGCACAAGTTTCCATACTTTATTCCTTTCAAATTGGTTTAGCTCTTCTTGCATTGCTAACACCCAATCTGGATCTAGAAGGGCATCTTCCACTTTCTTAGGTTCCTCTTGAGACAGGAAGCTACTGTATAGACATTCTGCTTGAGTGGCCCTTCTAGTTTGGACTCTTGAATTTGATTCACCAATGTTTAACTCAAATGGATGATTTCTAGTCCATTTTCTTGCAGGTGGAAGATTTGATCTTGATGAGGTTGCTTCATTTCCATGATCATGTTGATTTAGCATTGAACTTTGACCATGAGAAACTCCCCCTGAGTTTGTTGTCCTTGCTGAGTTATGACGTTGACTGTCAATGGATGCATCATTTTGTCTGTCGACGGATGCTTGAGAATTACTGTCAACGGATGCATCTCTAATAGTGTCAACGGATGTTGCAGAATGACTGTCAACGGATGCTTCATTTTCAGTGTAAGCATCACTTCTAGTTGGTATAACAGCTCTAGGTGGATTTTTGTGGTCATGATCTTCATTCTCCTCATCATCATCATAGTACATTCTTCCTTCACCTTCATTCTCAAATTTCAACTTTTCATGGTAGCCTTCATCATTTAGGCCTAGAATCTTTTGATCATCAAACACAACATGTACAGATTCCATAACAATGTTGGTTCTTAGATTGTAGACCTTGTAGGCTTTCCCTGCTGCATATCCAACGAAAATAGCTTCATCTGCCTTTGCTTCAAATTTGCCTAAATTATCTCCATGATTCCTTAGCACAAAACACTTACATCCAAAGACATGTAGAAAAGCTAAAGTTGGTTTCTTGTTGGTTAATAACTGATCAGGAGTCATTCCTCTAGCTTGATTGACCAAGGAAATATTCTGAGTAAAGCATGCAGTGTTGACAGCTTCAGCCCAGAAATATGTTGGTAATCTTGATTCACTTAACATTGTTCTAGCTGCTTCAATGAGAGTTCTGTTTTTCCTTTCAACAACCCCATTTTGTTGAGGTGTTCTGGCAGCAGAAAACTCATGGACAATTCCATTCTCTTCACAGAAAATCTTCATTGTGGAATTTTTGAATTCAGTACCATTGTCACTTCTGATCCTTTGTACTCTGTCTTCAGAACCATTGTTTAGCATTCTGAGGTGATTGATAATGATTTCACTTGCACAATCCTTGGAGTGCAGGAAGAAAGTCCATGTGAACTTAGAAAAATCATCTACAATCACCAGACAATATTTCTTCTTTGAAATAGACATGACATTTACTGGACCAAATAAATCCTTATGCAGCAATTGAAGAGGCTTAACAATGGATGACTCTGTCTTGCTTTTGAAAGATGATTTCTTTTGTTTCCCTAATTGGCAGGCATCACATAGCCCATCTTTGACAAACTCCAAATGAGGGATTCCTCTAGCAAGATCCTTTCTTACCAAATCATTCATAACTTTAAAATTCAAATGTGACAGCTTCTTATGCCATAGCCAACTCTCATCCTTACTTGCTTTGCTGAAGAGACAAGTAATGGATTCTGAGCATGCTGAATTGAAGTCAGCTATGTAAACATTTCCTTTTCTAAAGCCTGTCAATACCACATTGTTGTCTTCCTTGGCAGAAACAACACAGGCTTCTTTTGTGAACTTTACTTCATAGTCTTTGTCACAAATCTGACTGATACTCAGCAAATTGTGCTTTAAACCTTCAACTAAAGCCACTTCTTCAATGATGACATTGTCTTTTGAAATCAGGCCATATCCCTTAGTATATCCTTTGCTGTCATCCCCAAAGGTAATTCTAGGGCCAGCTCCTTCCTTGAACTCTGTGAGCAGGGTTGAATCTCCTGTCATGTGCCTAGAACATCCACTGTCTAGGTACCATAGATTCCTTCTGTTTCCCTGCACACATTTCAAAAACAAATCAAGTTGATTTTGGTACCCAAGCTTCCTTGGGTCCTTTCTTGTTAGCCTTTGACTTTGCACTCTTAGCATTCTTCATCTTAGGTGTAGATGCTTGAGTAATGGGGTTTGACAAATGCTCATTTGCATGAATATTGGATGCATGCATGTGTGGAAAATTGGCATACATATTATTCATGTTAGGTAGGTTCCATGACATTTGTGGCACATTCATAGATTGAAAGTATGGATTAGACACATATGGCATGTTCACATATGGATTTGAAAAACTAGCATTTTGATACAAACCAGGCATAACAGGCATTGCAGGCATACATGGTATTGGTTGAGGTACATGAACAGGAGCCTTGTTGACAATCTTGCAATTAGAAGATAAATGATTGACACTATTACAATTACTACAAGTTTTCCTAGGAGCAAACTTGTCAGGAGAGTAATTGTTTTTCTTGTTGATGCCTATCTTACCATTTCTGTTCTTTTTCTTTTTGCCCTCAATTTCTACCTTTTCATTGTCTGATTTACCAACAGCCTTTTTGTTGTGTAAATCACCTGTCTTAGCCTTCCCACTGGATTTGGTTTTGCTGCACTCACCACTAACAAAATTTTTGTTTACTGGACCATACTTGATGTCCAGTTTCCTAAGTTCCTTCTTACTAACAGACTTTTTGTTAGTCGACGGATACCTCTCATCCGTTGACGGTTCATCTGTCAACGGAAGATCACTATCCGTTGATTCACAAATAGTCTCTAGATCCTCAAGGCCAGGTTCTAGCTCCTTTTTCTTTTGAGTCCAGGTATCCTTCACAAATGATTCTATTCCCTGAACTTCTATTATGTTTTGAGAAACATTCCTACAACTTTGAAATTTAGCAATTATCCCTTGTTCTTTTTCAAGCTGGTCTTTTAAAATCAGTTCTCTTTTTAACACAGCTTCAAGTTCACTTTTAGCATTATTGCAATCAACTCTCATTTTCTCAAATTCTAGAAATTGAGATTCTAGAGCAGCATTTCTATCACTTAAAAACAGATTAGACTCTTTAATTCTATTGTTCTCTTTAGTAAGTGATTTAAGAGTAACACTTAAGTGATATAGTTCAGTAGACATTTCATCTATAACACTATTGCATTCCTCTTTAGTGAGCTCAGAGAGATTAGTAGAAAATACCTGATTGCTAGCTGAACTTGCTTCCTGCTCTCCAGAATCAGCCATTAAAGCAAGGTTGACTAACTCAGCATCATCATCAGAATGATTGTCATCAACAGCCCAGTCATACTCTTGGGTCAAGAATGCCTTTCCTTTCTGCCTGAGAAGATCAAAATATTTCTTCTTATAGTCAACAACCTCAGTTGGCTTTCCCTTGTTCTCAGATCTAGGTTTCCTGCATTCACTTATCATATGACCAGCAATCCCACAATTGTAGCATTTAATTTTGGATTTATCCACATAGTTGTTTGTGGAAAAATCCTTGTTAAATGGCTTGGCCATCCCAGAGTTTCTCTTGAATTTCAGCTTAGAGAATCTCCTAGATAGAAAAGCTAAGTGCTCATCTATCTCATCCAATTCATCCTGCTGAAGGGCATTCAATTCCTCAGACACCTTTTCCTTGCTCCTGCTTGATTCTGCTCTACCTTTACAAACCTCCCTGTTTGGTGTAGAACTAGCAGTTTCTGTCCTTTCCTCCTTTTGCTCCAAATTGGCAACGAGTGCAACTGACCCACTTTTCTTTTGAGACTTCTCAATCTCTTCATCCTGCTCCATTTCCAGCTCATAGGTCTTTAAAGTTCCATAGAGCCTTTCAAGAGTAAATGTCTTGTACTCTTGAGTGTTTCTTAGAGAAACAGTCATTGGCTTCCATTCCTTGGGCAGTGATCTCAGAAATTTGAGATTAGAGTCTTTAACCTGATAGACTCTTCCATACAGTTTCAAACCATTTAGTAGCTTTTGAAATCTACTAAATGTATCATTCAATGTTTCTCCACTCTTAAAGTGAAAATGTTCATACTGTTGGATTAGTAGTTGCATCTTGTTTTCCCTTACCTGTTCTATTCCTTCACACAGGGTTTGAACAATGTCCCATACTTCCTTGGCGGTAGTGCAGTTAATAACATTGTCAACCATGTCTGTTTCTAGACCATTGAACAGAATATTCATGGCCTTTTTGTCTTTGTGGACTTCTGCAATATCTTCAAGACTCCACTCAGAAACAGGTTTGGGAATGAAAGTGTCAGGCACATCATCAGCCAGGCCAACTCTTGTTGCTGTCTTCATTGGAACGTGAGGACCCTTGTCAATGCAATCCACAAAACCCTCATCAATAGACGAGAGATGTAGACGCATTTTTACTTTCCAGTGAAAGTAATTTTCTCTATCAAGAACTGGAATCTTCACTCCATAATCCTTCTTAGACATGTTGGAAGTGTGTTGATCTTTAAACTTCAAATATGTTAGAAGCTGGCTCTGATACCAATTGTTATTCCCAGATTACACACTTGTATAATTGTAGAAGGGGGGTTGAATACAATTCTTGATATTTATAAATTTCTGATAAGAACTTCAGAAACTTATGAAGAGATAATTGCAATGTAAGAATTAAACACAAACACATATAAAATCAGGTGGTTAAAATGCACCACCTGAAGCTTTTATTTGAAGAAAACTCTGTGATACAAAATGTACACAGCTGCCGTTTTACAACTCTTTGCTTCTAAAGATATTCAAGAAACCCTAAGCAAATATGTCTGTTTTCTTAACCTACAAAGAGTTGCTACACTTGGTTATATATCCCAAGTTTTACAAGTACTCCTGGAATAAGATAATACTAATCTAATTCTAGTTGACTTGCTACTACACTCCAAATACACATGTAGCCGAAAGGTTGTCCTTGTGTTCAGACATGTCTCCTGCACCTTTCTTGTATTCATAGTGTAAATGGAATGCTTCTTTCTTCTGTGTTTCCAAAGTATGGCTGCCATACTGCTTTTTGTATCTACTTTCAACTCATGTGATCTGTCAGTCAAACATGTCCTTATCAACTACTAATCTCCAGCTAATCATAGAAATCAGTGTCAATGATTATTCGTTGATGATGTACACTGACATCCGTTGATGATGTATACTGACATCCGTTGATGATGTATAGAGCAGTATCCGTTGATATTGGGACTTGAGCTGTATCCGTTGATAGAGTGGATTTGAGTTGTATCCGTTGATAGAGTTTAGTCTTCATCCGTTGATACACTTTCACTTAGACAGAATTACATAGCATAGCTTATTTACAATTGGCTACCCTATTCTGCCTATCCGTTGATAGTCAACATGACTGTGGATAAAAACACTATCAACTGATAACATAGAGATACTGCATTGTGCTACAAAACCTCATCCGTTGATGAGCTACCTGTCAACGGATAGAGTTATAAATCCTCATCCGTTGACAGCTACAAAACCTTAAACAATTTGATTGATTGTGAAGTTATCATCAAGTACAACATATTCCTAACAATACATATAAGCCGCGTTTCACGACGGTCTTGTAATATTTTTTAAACTTTTAAAAATATAGTTTATTTAAGAAAGAAATCAAATAAGAAAGAAATCAAATAGATAATATCAATAAATAAATTAGTTAACACAATATTTTAAAAATGTTAATATATATATATATATATATATAACAAAATAAACTATATACTTAATTTTTATGTCGATGTTGTATCACGTTTTCTCATACCGACATCCACTGTAATAAATACATATAATTCTTGTTTTAAGGCGGGCTTGTATAGTTTTTAAAAAATTTCAAAATATAGAATATTTAAGAAAGAAATCAAAAAGAATATATATATATATATATATATATATATATATATATATAATTAGTGAACACAATATTGTAAAAATTTTAATATATAAATATATAACAAAATAAACTATATACTTATTTTTTACGTTGATTTTGTGTCCTATTTTTTTAGGCCGACACCCGTTGTGATAAATAGATATAGATAAAAAAAACTAATTTGATTGAATTAATTAAAAAAGACGTTGGAATATTATGATCAAGAACAATATGAAGATAATAATGACAAATTAACAATTAAAAATAAATAAATTGGGAATGGTTAAAGTTCAAACCTTTTGGGTCAAGTTTCTCAAGTGCTTCTACTTCTCAAAGAGAGTCTCCTAATTCTTGTTCACACAATCAGGTGTTTCTGTACGTAGATCATTAACAATAAAATACAAAGGTCAAAGCAAAAACCAACCATTGATTACTAATAATCCATAATTATAACAAAAATCATAACAACACATAATTTTAAAAATGAAACGAAGAAAACAATTATTAAATTATTAAATTCAAACCTTAAAAACCAGTATAAAAAAAGCAACATGAAAATTACAAAAAACCAATGGTGCACACGCATAGCCATGTCTGGGAATTAAATAAAAAAAGAATAAATAAAAAAAACTAAAAAAAATAGACGAAGATAAAAGCAAAGAGAAGCAAGAAAATCGTTAGAAGCAATGATTGTATATATATATATATATATATATATATATATATATAGGGTCTTGTTCTAATAGAAATTAACTTAGAATAGAAACTAGAAATTAAACCTAAATTAAATATTTCAAGCTAATCTAATGACCAAATTAGGGGTACTCCAATACAAAAAACGTTTAAAATTATTGTCTCTATTCAACAAAAATATAAAAAAATAAAAAAAATTTAAAAAAAAGTTACTGTTCACGTGATGACTTGGCACTTGAACAGTAACTTTTTTTTAAAATTTTTAATTTTTTTTTTATATTTTTGTTGAATAGAGGCAAGAATTTTAAACGTTTTTTGTGAAGGTGCCCCTAGCGGGGCCATTAAAATAAATGAAATATAATTTATTTAGTGTAGGCTTCTAGTTTCTATTTTAAGGTTGGTTTCTATTTGAACGCTAGCCTATATATATATATATATATATATATATATATATATATATATATATATATATATATATATATATATATATAATATAAGAATATAAAGTTTTTTTATATTTCGAATATTTAAATTTGAATTCTTCTTCCCTACAAATTAAAAAACTTTTTTATTTCGAATATGTTAATGTTAAAAAGGAAGTTTTAATTTTTTTTTTTTCTAAAAAATAGGAACTAATGTATGAAATTTTAATTTTAATTATTTAAAATAGAGAAGTTCTAGAAAAAGGGTTTTCTTTTTTATATATATAATAGAAACATATGCAATTTAATACAATTCAATTCGTTTTAAGGTAATAAACATGGTAGGCGCTATTCACTTTAGTTAGCAAATTATATCCTATATTATATTCTTTATATCCTACTAGCCTATAACCCGTGCAAAGCACGGGCTATCATATATTATTATTGTTAATTAATATTTTAATTATTTTATTTAATATAAATTTTAATTTATTTTAATAAAATTTATTATTATTTTAAATTTACATATGTTTCATACTTAATTTTATGACATAAATAAATATCAATAATTTAACGGTATTTTCAAATTTATGTTAAATATCTTATGAATTTAATAGATATTTTTAAAAAATTATTTAGTGTAAGCTACAATCGTAGAAGAAAGAATCGTAGGAAGAGGTATGTACGGGCGTTGATTCTAATCGGGATATAATTGAAAATGTTTATAATTCTATAAAACATATGATTTTTTTATTTTAATAAATTATATACTTTTTCTGTCCTGTTTACATTGGCCATAATTCCTTTTTGCATGTCCCAAAAGTATTGGTCATGTTTCCTTAATGAAACAAATTAAGGGTTAAATATGTTAAATTTTTCTAAATATGTAAACAATTGAGAGTAAGTTTGACATTTTTCATGCTAAATACTTGTTGTTTGATTGATGACCAATATAAACGGGACGGAGAGAGTATAATTTAACTGAATTTGGAATTTTTAATACGTTTTTTTTTATTTTTAAAAACGTACTTTTGTACCTTATTGGTAAATTTGTTATTTATAATAAATAAATTAATATTTTTAAAATAATTTTTTTAACTTGTTATTTTTAGTAAGGTGTTAACAATTTTTTTGGAAGGTGTTAACCAACCAACCAACTAACCAAATATAGCTTGTTTTGCTTATAATAGTATTTTATAGATAACCGGTGCAACGCACGGCTCTTTTTCTAATATTTATTATATTATGTTTTTATTATTTATTTGTTATTAGTTTACATATCAAATTATTGTTATGAAATTGATATACATATACATACATATATATATATATATAGAAAGGTTTTTAAAGTTAACTTTAGCAGAATTTCCTAAAGTTAACATTAAAAAACTATGTGAATTAAAATTTTGTTACCTTTTATTTATAAGGGTCCCGCAGGGACATTAATAATAATGAGGATGTGTCTTGCTTTTATTTGTTAACTTTAGGAAATTCTCCTAAAGTTAACTTTAGGCTCCCTTCACCCATATATATATTTAAAAGATTTTACACTTTCAATTTATTATGTGTTTTATCTTGAATTCTTAAAACTTGATTTGGATGATTTCACAACCTACATGAAATTAACAAAATAATATTTAATTTAGTGATGATTTAACAATTTTCTCCAATTAAAACTATCAAGAAACAAAAAAGAGATGAAATTGAAGATTTTTTATATTGAAAATTCTATTCTATTTAGGAAATATACTTATATTTTGTTTTGATTATCAAAATAGCCTTCTTATTATTTGAAGATAGTTGTACTAACAACCAAATACGGTTTTAATAATAAATGTAGGAGGGATTTTGTCCAAAACTTTGGTAGTTGGTATTCTGGTCCTCAGTACGATAAAATAAATAAGAAGTGTTAGATCATAAAATAAATAGATAAAAAAACGTTGGATCTAGCATAAAAAATATTTAAAATTTTAACATGTAAACTAAAAAGTGTATTTATATTGAAATACGAAAAAGTGTTTATCAATGATTTAAATTATATATAATTAGGTTTTCTATATTGAATAGGATTATTAATATAGGTATTCTACACTAAATAGGATTAATGTAAAAATTCGTAATTATATTTTCTCTTGAGATTCTGAATGTTTTCATTTGGATAATAATTGTTAAATCAATACTAAACTAATGATAAGTTTATGAGTTTCGCGTGGACTATAAAATCATCCAAATCTGATTTTTATATCTCGAGATTGAGCCTAAAAGTAAATATAAACCTTTTTTAATAAGATCCCACTTACGCTTTTCTATACTATTATATAATAAGCAAACAGGGGTATAATTTGGTTTTTGGTTCAACTTGGTTCAACCATCTAAAAGAATAGTGACCGTTAGATATTCAGTAAATAGATAATAGCCGTTCGATCTAATAATAAGGAATATTCTATATTTAAATTCCTCTTCTAAAGATCCAAGGTTCAAATCCCGTCAACAACAAATTTACATTAAGATTTTATATTATTAGTTCTAATCAATACATATCATTTATTAAATAACTATACAATTATATAATAAGCAAAGAAAGAATGCCCAAAATACACCACTTTTGAACTTCAACTGCCCAAAATACCCGTGTGCGCGAGGTTCCGCCCAAAATACCCACGGATACGCATTCTGGAAATGCGTGGATAGGGATACGCATCTCAGAGATGCGTATCACAGGTCACGCATTTCGGAAATGCGTGATGACGTCAGCAATGTCATTTTCACACTCTCTCATCTCTCTCGCCATCGCCGACGACTTCCGCCTCTCTCGTCTCTCTCTCGCTTCTCTCTCGTTTCTCAACATCCATCCATACGGAGTATACCAAAATGACTATTAAATCTTCCTGAGTATTTCCCCCAAGCTCGTTTGCTCGATATGGCCCCGTAGGGGCATGTATGGGAAGATCGGAAAATGAATCCTTGATATGAACTTGGTTTTGGGGGTTTCACATTTGGCGAACTAAACGAAAATTGATTAGTATAGGTGTGTAGGGAATGAGATGCCGAGTATGTTGATGTATGGTATGGTAGTGAACGTTTCTGGGTAGGGGTGAACGAAGGTGGCCGGAAATTCAACGATTTTCGCCTCAAACATCGTTTGTCGTTCACGTTTGTAAGACGATGAACAGTGTAAGGGTTACGCATTTCCCAAATGCGTGTCTGCTGTTACGCATTTACAACATGCGTATGATGCCAGCTTTCAGTTTTGTAAAGACCACGCATGTTTCACATGCGTATACAGTGTACGCATGTGAAATATGCTTGGTCCGTGGGTAAAAAGGGCGGATGTTCACGCATACAGGTATTTCGGGCAATTGGAATAAAATGGTGGGTATTTAGGTTTTTCACCCATAAGCAAACATGGGTATAATTTGGTTGTTTGGTTCAACTTGGTTCAACCATCTAAAAGAATAGTGACCGTTAGATATTTAGCAAATAGATAATAGCCGTTAGATCTAATAATAAGGAATATTCTATATTTAAATCCCTCTTCTAAAGATCCAAGGTTCGAATCCCGTCAACAACAAATTTACATTAAGATTTTATATTATTAGTTCTAATCAATACATATCATTTATTAAATAACTACTATTATTACTAATAATTTTATTAATTAATTACAAAGTTAAATTATATCCATAATAAATTATTATACTCTATTTTATTTAATCATATAATTTTAAAAGTATTTAAAAGTAACTCGTACTTCGCACGGGTTATAAGCTAGTTATATATAAGGATATAATTAGTATAGATTTAGTTGCAATTTTTTGTTTATGTTGATAATGCATATAATAATATACATCTTATTTAAGAACCTATCTTTAATCATCTTTTAGCTAAATATTTTTTCTAATTTGTTTCTTTTAATGTTAACTTCAAGATTTATCTATAGACTAGCTTATAGCCCGTGCAAAGCACGGGTTATTTTTATTTTTTTTAAATTTATTTATATTTTAGAATATATAATATTTTAAATATTATTTTTAATTTAGTATTAAATCTAAATTAATATGTTGTTGGTGGGAATCGAACCTTCAACCTTTCTATATAACATAATCTAGTATTAATTTTATATTAAAATGTTGTTGGCGAGATTCGAAACTTAGACCTTCAACTTTTAATATTGTTATATCTAACGGTCATGATCTATTTGAATTGAAGATCTAACGGTTGTGAATGAGGATAACCAAAAATAAGGGGATAACCAAAAATAAGGAGTAACCAACTACAAATTATACCCCCTTTCGCTTATTATAATATACAAGGTTCAAGAGTGGGAGAACTGGTCACATTAAACAATACTCCTTCCGTCCCCGCTGATTCTTTACACTGGTAAACGTAATTCTGACACGTATTTTAAGGTGCATTTTGCGGATAGTTTTATAACTTATTTTTGATTTTTTTTGTGTAAAAATAGAACAAATTTTTATACAAAAAAAAAAGAAAATTTTAAAAATAAATTATGGAACTATACTTTGTAAGAGCCTTAAAATGCGTGTCAAGCAGTGAAAAAAATGGGGGGACAGAGGGAGTAATTTTACAGTAATGCTATCCCAAATTTTTTTCCCAAATATTGTCCCAAATGATATGATGAATGGATTGGCAGTGTGGATGATTTTAATTGGTGAGATTGATGTGACCTGCGAGTCCATTAAAATTATAACCATCATTTGGGACAATTTTTGGAAATTTTTTTTGGAAAACGTAGCATTTTCCATAATTTTTAATCCTTGACTTATAAATGTTTCACCTTAGTTTTGCTCATCTTTTGTCAAAAATGAGAACTACATTGGAACTCCTATAAATCAATATTTTCTAGAAGGATAACCTTTCTATTGGGATAAAAAAAATCTAGATCTTATCTGATAATGATAATTTTTTCTGACCCAATTGTTCTATGTACTCATTTGGATATCAAAGCTCAAAGCCTAATTAATTTGCTTTTGTAAATGTACTCAGCCAGTTGGCTATAATCTTAACACACAGGATAAGTTATCTTAACGACTATTTCCAAAAAAAAATGCATTGCACATTTGTTGTTTTACTTCTTGCATGGATTTTGATATCATTCTCATTTGCATAAAAAAACAAAAGAAAGTAACTTTTACTATTCTTATTATTAAGAAAATTAGCTTATAGCTCGTGTAAAGCACGGGTTATTTTTATTTTTTTTAAATTTGTTTATAATTTAGTATATATAATGTTTTAAACATTATTTTTAGTTTATTATTAAATCTAAATTAATATGCTATTGGTGGGAATCGAACATTCAACCTTTCTATATAACATAATCTAGTATTAATTTTATATTAAAATGTTGTTGGCGAGATTCGAACCTTAGACCTTCAACTTTTAGTATTGTTGTATCTAACGGTCATGATCTATTTGAATTGAAGATCTAACGGTTATTAATTTTATATTAAAATGTTGTTGGCGAGATTCGAACCTTAGACCTTCAACTTTTAGTATTGTTGTATCTAACGGTCATGATCTATTTGAATTGAAGATCTAACGGTTGTGAATGAGGATAACCAAAAATAAGGGGATAACCAAAAATAAGGGGGTAACCAACTATAAATTATACCCCCTTTCGCTTATTATAATATAGTATAGATAAGTATAGATATATAGTATAGATATGTCAATTATATTTTTTAGATTATCAGTAATAATTATAACATTATTTTTTGTTTTAGTAATTTTTTGTTAAAAAATGTTTTAGAATTTGTTTTTGATGTGTTTGAGGACTCGGTCGGGTATCATTGGCTTAGGAGTTTTTTACACTAATTATATATAAAAATATAATTTTACCAACATAAACTAATTTAGGTGCTTTTATAGTAGTCACTAATAAATGATTAAATAGGTTAACGTATTAATAATTTTATCCTCAAATAAATTAATAATTTATCCAAACAAACTCTAAATATGAATATTTCGTTAAATAACTAACAGTATAATGAACATATTAGAGGATGATTGACTTTCTTTATTTAGTGAATTATCTATTTAATAATCCATTTATCTGGATAATAATAATTAGTCCGTCTATATTTTTATTTTGATCCATGATCATCGATCCTTCTAATATAAAATTTTATTCGTCTGCCTAAATTTATTTGTGAGATAATTAATCCAATAGTTCAAAAAAAATTAAATTTATATTGGTTTTATTTTATTTTTATTATTGTGGAAAAAAATGTGTGTTATGTGAACCAGTAATGATATCTCCTTCAAAAAAATATCAAAATCAATAATTAAAATTTTATTTTGTGATTACGGACTACCAATCTATACTATATTATAATAGCCGAAACATTAAAATTTTTGGTATCACGGATTTTTTTAATATCATATGAAACTTTTTCATTATTTTAAATTAATTTTTTTAAACATGAATTTTGGAGGGTTTAATTTTTATATGAGATGATTTGATAATAATTATATAAATGTTATCCGTGATATTTCTAGAAAAGGAGGGATTTTAGTTAGAAAATATAGAAAAGATGATAGGTTTTAGTTGAAAAAGGTAATCGGTTAATTATTAGTGATTATAAAATTATTATTTTTATTTTATTAAATAGAATGCCCATGATATGATTAGAAAAAGAGATGATTTACTTAGAGAAAATTAAAAATGTAACATGTTCTAGGTGAAAAGGTAATTGATTAGTTTATAGTAATTATAATTTAATTATGTTTTTTTTACTAAATACAATGTTTTTAGAAAAGGAGAAATTAATATTATCCGTGATATTTCTATTAAAAGAAAGATTTTAGTTAGAAAATATAGAAAAGATGATACGTTTTAGCTGAAAAAGATAATCGGTTAATTATTAATATTATAATATTATTAGTTTATTGTATTAAATAGAACCGCCCGTGGTACAATTGGAAAAAGAGATATAGAGAAAATAGAAAGGTAATGTGAAAATTAAAAAGATGACATGATTTATGTGAAAATGGTAATTGATAAGTTTATAGTAATTATAATTTAATTATGTTATTTTACTAAATAAAATTGCTCATAATTTTTAGAAATGAGAAATTCATGTTGCCCGTAATATTTCTAAAAAAAAGGAATTTAATTAGAAAAAATAGAAAAGATGATACATTTTAGCTGAAAAAGTAATCTGTTAATTATTAATATTATAATTTTATTTTTATTAAATAGAAACGCCCGTAATATAATTGGAAAAAGAGAGGTTTTAGTAAGAGAAAATAAAAAAGGTAACGTGTTTTGGCTGAAAAAGGTAACCATCCATGATATATTTGGAAAAAGAAAGACTTTTGTTAAAGAAAAGAGAAATGGTAATGTGTTTTGCCTGAAAAAGGTAATTGATTAGTTAATAGTAATTCTAATATAATTATGTTATTTTATTAAACAAAATTGCTCGTATGTTTTTTTTAAAAAAGAAATTTTAGTTAGATAAAATGTAAAAGATATTGTATTTTACCTAAAACATGAAATTATTTTGTTATTGAAAAACAGAAAAGGTAATATGTTTAACCTTAAAAAGGAAATTGATTAATAAAGTTGAAATTTTAGTTAGATAAAATATAAAAGATATTGTATTTTACCTGAAAAAGAAAATTATTTAGTTATTGAAAAATAGAAAAGATGATATGTTTAACCGGAAAAAAGGAAATTGGTTAGTTAGTAGGATGGATTTTATCTACCGTATTTTAGTTAGAAAATATAGAAAACATAATACGTTTTAGCTGAAAAAGGACATTGGTTAATTATTAACATTATAATATTATTAGTTATTTGTATTAAATATAACCGTCCGTGATATAAATTGGAAAAAGAGAGATTTTAGTTAGAGAAAATAGAAAGGTAATGTGAAAATTAAAAAAATGACGCGATTTAATGTGAAAATGGTAATTGATTAGTTTATAATAATTATAATTTAATCATGTTATTTTAGTAAATAAAATTGCTCATAGTTTTTAGAAAATGAGAAATTAATGTTGCCCGTGATATTTCTAGAAAAAAGAAAATTTAATTAGAAAAAATAGCAAAGATGATACATTTTCATGTATCATTATTATAAACAATGTATACGATTTTTAATATATTTTATTAATAATTGAGAAATATGATGTGATATTTTCATGTATATATTAATGATTGTAAGATTTGTTGTAAATTAAAAAGGTAACGTAATAATATTAATGATTGATAGATATGATAAAATTGATGTTTTTAGGTGTTTATAAAAGGTAATATGTTCAACTAAAAGTAAATGTGAAAAAGGCAATCACTAATTACCATTAATTTTATTATATTAATTTGAAAAAGGCAATCGACTAATTACTATTAATTTTATTATCTTAATCGACTAATTATCATTAATTATAACGTGTTTTAATTGGAAAGAAAATATTAATGATGGAAAGATATGATACGATTGATGTTTTTAGGTGTTTATAAAAGGTATTATCTCGACTAATTACCATTAATTATATTATGATATTATTTATTTTAGGTGTATTTATGTTTATTTATAATGAAGGGTATATAAGTAAATTCACTCAGTACCAAAAAACAGGTACCAAAACTTTCAATGTTTCAGAATTTATATAATAGTATAGATATATAATTGGTGTAAAGCAGTTCATGTGATTGGTTTGGTCCTCAGGAATATAATTGTCACTTCAAAATAATATTCTTTATATACTTAAATAAGGTTAAATAAAAAATTAAAATATTATTAAAAAGTACACATTATTTCAAAAATTATAATTGATGGAAAGGATTTCATGTGGTTTGGTCGTGTGTCATTTCAAAAATAATATTTCTTATATAATTAAATAATAAGGTAAAATAGAACTTTATAATTATATTATTAAATAGTACACCTTATTTAAAAAAAAAATTATGAATAGAGTTTTTAGACATTATATAATTAGTGTAAGGTAGTTTAATGTGATTTGATCGTCAAGACAGATGTGTAGAAATATTAATAATAATTGTATTTTTAAATATTATTTAAGTAATAATTAAAAGTTTTGTTAAATTATACACCTTATTTCAAAATATGGAATTTACAGGTATTATTTTGGAATTTTTTGGAAAAAAATCAAAATTAATTATATAGAGTATAATAAAGTTATTGAGTGAAGAAAATATTAACATTTAATAATGTATAATTTATAAAAACTTGAATTTCAGGTAAAAAATATAATAACAACTAAAATAATACAAAATAATGTTGATAAAATACAAGAAAATCATCAAAAATATCGATGTTTTCAATTTTTTTTTAAAAATACGGTAAAAGTTGGATAGGAAGTTGTAAAGCAAGTTGGAAGCAGTTGCATTTCAGGTTGCACACACCGTTTTTTGCAAGTATTTTGGAAAAAGCCCTAAAATAAATATCATCAATTTAATACAGTTTATAGACATTATTTTACAGTCAAACAAAATTTGAAAATAATTTATAAATCATATCTATAAAGCTACTCGTGCATAAGAGGATCTTATCCATAATTTTGGTTTGGTCGCTGTACCGTCAAAATAATCTCAACCGTCGAATATAATATTTTTAAAAATAAACGATCAAGATTATATCATATTAAAAAGAAAATTATAATCTAAAAAGGATATAATTAAAAAGGTTGTATTAGAATTGAATTTTAAAAAGAAATTATAATCTGAAAAGGATATAAAAAATTGTATTAGAACTGAAATTTATTTATTTATTAATATTAATAAAAGTTCATATTTACTATTTAGGCTATATCTCGAGATATAGAAATTAGATTTGGATGATTTTACAGTTCACGCGAAACTCATAAAATTATCTTTAATTTAGTAATGATTTAACAATTATTATCCAAATAAAAACACTCAGAATCTCAAGAGAAAATATAATTATGAATTTTTATATTAATCCTATTTAGTGTAAAATACTTACATTAATAATCCTATTCAATATAAAAAACCTAATTATATATGATTTAAATAATTGACAAGCACTTTTTTGTATTTCAGTATAAATACACTTTTTAGTTTACATGTTAAAATATTAAATGTTTTTTATACTAGATCCAACGTTTTTTATCTATTTATTTTAAGATCTAACAGTTTTTATTTATTTTATCGTGTTGAGAACCAGAGTACCAACTACCAAAGTTTTGGACAAAATATCTCATACACTTATTATTAAAACTGTATTTGGTTGTTAGTACAACTATCTTCAAATAATAAGAAGGTTATTTTGATAATCAAAACAAAATATAAGTAGATTTCCTAAATAGAATTTTCAATATAAAAAATCGTCAATTTCATCTCTGTTTTTGTTTCTTGGTAGTTTTAATTGGAGAAAATTGTTAAATCATCACTAAATTAAAAATTATTTTGTTAATTTTACGTAGGCTGTAAAATCATCCAAATTAAGTTTTAAGAATTCAAGATAAAATACATAATAAATTGAACGTGTAAAATCTTATATATATATATATATATATATATATATATATATCAATTGCATAACAACAATTTGATATGTAAACTAATAACAAATAAATAATAAAAAAAATAATATAATAAATATTAGAAAAAGAGCCGTTGCACGGGTTATAAGCTAGTATAATTAGCATAAGAAGGTTTAGTTGTTCGTGATTTGGTCGTCAGGGGTAAGTAAATATTGTATCCTATATAATATTCTATATATAAAAAAGTAAATATTATATCATATATAATATCCTATATATAATTGGCGTAAGGAGTCAAGTTATAGGAAAACGAGTTATAGTAGCACAAAACTTACACACAATTAACAAATAAAGATAAAATAAAATAAGTCACAAATTCATTCTTTATATATAATAAACAAGTAAACAAAACAAACTATCAGAATTTCAATTCAAATTTTTTTTTTTTAAAAAAACAAGAATTTGCATTTAATTACAAAACTATTTTTTTAAGAATATATATGGTAAAACAAGATATTAAAAAAGTAATAAAAAAAACATGTCATAATTGGAAATGGTACCAAAATTCAACAAAATATAATCTACAAAACAAACACTAATTCAAAAAAATATCTAAATTTAGAAAACTAAAATCAACAATAAACTTTAAGTTTAATATAATGCACTTAAAACAAATATGAACCAACACACATGTATGTTAAATTACAATAAGTTCCTACATGTCCAAAATATAGTATATATATTCTAATAAATAGAAGAAAACATGCCAAAAAATATGAAAAATTAAACTATATGTTAGGCTAAATCTTAAAATATAATTCACAATTAAGAAAAATATTATTTTTAATAAAAATCATTAAAGATTCCATTTTTAAGTTTGACAACATATGTTTCTAAAATTAACAAACAAGGACAAAATAGCAAAAAACCATAATTAATGATAAGTCGCAAATTCATTCTTTATATATAATAAACAAGTAAACAAAGCATACCATCAGATTTCATTCAAAAGTTAATTTTTTAAAAAAGAAGAATTTAACAAAATAAAATAAAAATTAAAAAATATATGGTAAATCAAGATATTAAAAAATAATAAAAAATATGTCATAATTGGAAATGACACAAAAATTCAACAAAATATAATCTACAATACAAATGCCAATTCAAAAAAAATCTAAGTTTAGAAAACTAAAATCAACATTAAACTTTAATGTAATAACCCATATTTCTGTACTTGAGAAAAATTTTCATTTGAGGGATGAATAGTGATTTGTATGGATGAATAGTGATTTTTGAGGATTAAGAAAATTTTCATGTCACCCTATGTATGGGATAGGAAATGGATATTTCGAAGTTATATTAGTAATCTACGAGGTAAATAATTGTATGTAAACGCGATCAGAATTCAGAAATTCCAAACTTTATTTTTATGGAATATTTGACCGAGCTGTGAAGAGCATATCAATGCGACCAAGATAAGTGAGTTATTTAAATCAAGGATTCAAGGATTTATATTTTATTATTTTATTTAAGGTGATTTAAAGATTTAGAACGAAAACCCCTGAGTTAGTACAACGAACATTTTAAGAATCGTTAGAACTTTACAACGAGATTAAGCGATAAAGCGAATGCGAAATGGATTATGGATTAAATACGTAACGAGATGAAAACCCTACATGAGCATCTAGGGTTTATTATTAAGAGAAATTGGTGGAAAGAAATCAAGAAAAGAAAAGAAAAGAAAAAAAGAAGTGATGAGGTGTGAGATCAAGAAAGTGACAATAAGGCTACATGTCATCTCTTTTCTAACACACCACAAATGCATAACACATGGATTAAGAGAGTGTGGTAGCTGATTTACATCACAAAATATCACAATTTTCATTTACCAACTAGTCAAAGCAAGAAAGAAAGAGAGAAAAAGCAAGCTAATTCCATTTCTCTCCAAACTGTCCAGCATGAGCAACCATGAAAGAAAAATTCATATCTCCACTTCTATCCATTCATAAATCACCAAATTTGAACCATAGCTTCCTCATTGTATGGAGAACACACGTTTAAAATTTCATGGCCAACAAAGGAGTGTAGCCTAGACTCAATAAACACAAGGACGAAAAATCAGGGATTACGAACGAAACCGACAAAGTACAAAAATTGACAGATAATTAATTCAAAGGAATCATCTATCTCTGTACGTGCCCTATAAATAGGGTAGGGATCCTATATTTTTTTACAGCTAGCCAAAGGAGAAGAATTATTGAGTTTGTATGTCATCGACAATGGCTCAAGATCATGAGTCCTTCATTAAGGACACTAAACAAACGCGAGACGGCCAATCCGACGTATCATTAACTCTAGCGAAGCACCTTCTTTTGAATGATGACAAAAAATCAAACCTTTTGTTCTCTCCGATTTCCATACAAATTGTTCTTAGCATGCTTGCAGCTGGTTCAAGTGGTCAAACCCTAGACCAACTTCTCACTTTTCTTAAAGCTAAAACTACAGATGAACTTAACTATCTCTATTCACATGTCGTTGATCTTGTTTTTGTCGATGGTTCATTCGCTAATGGACCTTGTCTGTCCTCAATCAATTGTGTTTGGATCAACAAGTCCTTATCTTTTAAGCCTTCGTTTAAACATGCGGTCGATACTTTGTACAAAGCTGCTTCTCATCAGGTTGATTTTTGTAACAAGGTCAGTCTTTCAGATTTCATCTACTGTATGTAATACTTGAGAAGTTGCATGTTTGCTTTTTTGAATAGACATTCTCACATTCGTATGTACTGTTAAATTATCCAGTAAATAAATAATTACTTTTATCAGTACATACCGATCGAATAGGGCAGACTAATTATTTCTATTGTGTTCTGTAGAATTTTTTCGCTGGTGTATTATTATCTGTTAGATTATTCATACCGGTAAGATTCACTTTTAAGTATTGGTAAGCTATGAAAAAGTTTAGGTATGTACATATTCTCCATGATACGATATGCCCACCTCTGTTTTTAATACATGCAGGAATTGTTAATTAATTAGTAGATAGTGTATTTACATTTTGTTTTCGGATCTAAAGAATGTGCTTATCATGCAGTTTGAGGAGGCTAGGTTTTTGGTGAATTCATGGGTTGAAAACGAGACCAATGGCCTTGTCAGAGATATTCTTCCTTCTGATTCACTTCGCCCTGAAACTAGACTTGTACTCGCTAATGCTCTTTATTTCAAAACATAATGGAGGGATATGTTTGACGCACACGATACGAATGACCATAACTTTTACTTCCTCAATGGTGGCTCAGTTAAAGTTCCTTTCATGAGAATGTGGCGGGATCAATATATTAGCGTTTTTGATGGTTTCAAAGTGTTGAAGCTTCCTTATGCACCAGTTGATTGGACCCAAAAACCCTATGGAAAGGGAGGTTGGACCAAATGTTGCGATAAAAAGCCACAATTTTCAATGTAGATTTTCCTCCTAGATGCAAAAGACGGGCTGTCAACATTGGTAGAGAAAGCTGGATCAGAACCTGGATTCCTTGAACGTCACATTCCATCTAAGTCCGTCCCCGTGGAGCAGTTCCGAATTCCAAGATTTAAATTTGAGTATAAAATCGAACTGTCAAAAGCATTAATGAAAATGGGGCTTTCCTTGCCCTTTGATTCAAAGGCAGGTCTTCGTCAGATGGTGGATCACGATGACCCTCTCAAAGTCTCAAAAATATATCATCAATCATACATTGAAGTTGGTGAAGAACGAACTGTAGCTGCTGCTGCAATTGTTGCAGAAGAATTCGTGGGTTGTTTAGAAGAGATTGAATGGGTTGGGATAGACTTTGTTGCAGACCACCCATTCTTATTTTGCATTCAAGAAGACAAGATTGGAATGGTCCTGTTCATTGGGCAAGTGCTCAATCCTTCAACAAGTTGAACTGACGATTTTGTTCAAGCATTAATTTACAATAGATCTAAAATGATTAATGAAATTTGGTATATGTTACTGAATATTATAATATATTATTATATATCAACATAAATGTATATATGTATGTATATATAAATATGCATATTAATTATACAACAATTAAAAGATTAAAAATAATGAAATATTAATAGATTATATAACATAAATGTATGTATGTATGTATGTATGTATGTATGTATGTATGTATGTATGTATGTATGTATGTATGTATGTATGATTAATAATGATACGTTAATGAATACAAAGTATTAGACATTAATTTGTAATAAATATGTTAATGTTAAAAGACCAAAATAACCCTAAAGACATATACTAAAGATAAGGGTAAAATGATCATTTTGATTTAATTTGTTCATCAAACCTCTTGTTGTTGTATTAGATATATAATAGATTTATTAAATAATGCCCATGAGCCTTTAGTAGCTAGCTAGTGTAGTATTTTGGTTCAGTGAATGTGAGCAACACTGATTAGTTAGTGGGTGTTTGGGGTATCTTAAAATGAATAGCTTATGGCTTAAAAGTATAAATGTCATATAAGTGATAAGTAAATCAGAGATTATAATTTAGTAGAGTGTTGGTAAATTAGAACGTATAAATCAGTAGAGTGTTTGGTAAATCAGAACTTATAAGTTAATTTTTTTTTTTCAAAATATTTGTTTTTTAATATATATCAATGGATAGATCTCGATGAGTAAAGAAATTGATAGATACATATAAATTTTCTAATGAACGGATCAAAAGATATATGATTTTGAAGATTTGAAAGATATTATATATTGCGTGTATCGAGAAACAAGAATAAGCTGAAAGTTGAATGTTAAGATTTCTAACATTCAACTTATCAACATATAAGTTATAAGTTGAGATAATAGTTGGATAGACGAACACCCCTCATAAGTTCTTATGGCCTTATAAGTCATAAGTTGCTTGAAAAATGAAACCCCAAATGAGGCCTTAGTGTGATATTTGATTATTAGCATCAAGGACTATTTCTATTTAGAAGGTTAATATTTGATTATTGTATCCATCGTGGACTAGAACAAAAGAGTTTCAATATTTGTCTTCCAGCATTATAATTTGTGTATGATATCTAGTTATCTAGTTATTTACTAATGTGGACACATCACACATTCGTAACTATTTATCTGTACAAGTATTATATTAAAATCAAACATTGAAAGTTTATAGTTTTGGTTTTCGGTAGGGTTATTCTAATTATTAAAATAAATAATATTAAAATATAAAACTATAAATATAGTGTTAAATAATTAACATTCCAATAGAATATAATCATAATATTATATAATATGTTAAATATAATAAAATAAAAGAGGAAGAAAATTTAATATGTTAACAAACATATTACAAATATATTATATAATATTATGTAATATTATAAACATATTAATATTTTATTTAATATTATGTAATGGTAATTTATGGTAACCATAAATATGTTTGATTTTATAATTTGTAGTTTGGTTAACCCTATTTTTGGTTATTATTTTTTGGTTATCCCTCATTCAAAACCGTTAGATCTTCAATTCAAATAGATCATAACCGTTAGATACAATAATGCTAAGAGTTTTTATATACAGAGGTCTAAGATTCGATTCCCACCAAAAACATATCAATTAATATTTAATACTAAAAATTATTATATACAAAGATTTAAGTTTCGAATTCTTCCAATAACATATTAAAATTAATATTTATAATGTCATATTACACTATAAACAAATTATAAAAAATTAAAAATAACCTGTGCAAACTATAAGCTAATATTACTAATAAGGGAAAAAAATGTCCCCAGAATAATAGTCTATAAATTAATTATATCGAAACCGACAACTTTTATAAATTTAACAAAAAAAATTAATTAAGGTAAAATTTATAATTTTACTATTATGTTGGAATTTAAAATATGTCTTCAAAATATTAATTATCATGAATTGTTAATTTATTGATTATTAATTTATCGGGATTTTTTTTACTTGATTTTGATGTCTCATCTTATTTGGGTGAATAAATTAGATTGGAATCGTACAAGAGGAGAGAGTGACACTTTTGAGAAGGGATTCTTTTAACAGATTCTTCAAGTTCTATTTTCTTTTCTCTATTATTTTGTAACAATATTTTTTCCAATTAATATATACATATATAGCCAATATCATGAGATTATATATCATTTGTTAAATCACATATTTAGTGTAACATTACTGTAGCATTCTTAGTCCCTACGTTTGGTTACTGTACATACACTGTAGCTAATACTATAAACTATTATAGTAGTACTAAGGTTACTGTATCATTCTTAGTCCCTATGTTTGGTTACCGTATATACACTGTAGCTAGTACTATAAACTACTGTAGTAGTACTGACATAACTGTAGAATTCTTGGGCTCCAAGCTCAGTTCTTCTATTTATAGGATCGATCTGTATTGTAAATAGACAAGCTTTACATTAGCAATACAAGAGTTACTTCTCTTACATTGTTTCTCAGCTTCATCCTAAACACACACAAATTCACATTCTGATATACACATCAGTTTTGTCATGGTATCAGAGATTTAAGCTCCTTACCTGTGGAGTTATTCCGGTAGCAGCCATTGTTTCTGGTAGTTTCATCTCTTTCGATAACAAAACCAAACTCGTTGTGACAATATATCAAACAGCTGGTGCAAACTGCTCATCAACGAGTCACCATAGACTACAACAACAAACACATCAGTTTGTCTTCACTCATACAAACCCGTTCAAACTCACCGAGTAATCACTGACTCACCCAACTCGGTGACCTTCAATTTCGAATTAACTCAGTGACGAATTCTTCAACTTGTGAAAAGCTTTGGTCAAGTGAAACTCAACTCGTTAATAGTCTCAAACCTGTCCTTCTCCGAGTCAACTCAGTCTCATTCGGCTGAATCTCTTATCTCATCAACGAGTTCCCACACCGAGTTATTCAACTCGTGCGACTTACCCCTCTTTATCAAGAGACCCATCTGTTGTTTCACAACGATTTCAAAGCTCTCAAACCACAATCGCCGGAGTTCTCCGCCGATTCCTCCCTGCCGTGCAGCCGCCATCGGTCCTTGCACTACAAGAAAAGGGTCAATAGACACCGGTTTCTGGCCGATGTTTATGTTGTTTTGCAGGTGATGTCTTTGTCGGAGATGTCTATTCTAGACATCGGCCAGAAACTGATGTCTTTGCTGAAATACACATCGCTATTTCCTTCAATACACATCAGTTATTCTACAAAATATGTTAGATATAATTAATTTTATAAACTAATCACTTGCATTATATTCTAGAAAACATATAATAAACTAAGTGCTTTTTCACATACACATAGCTTTCTTTTTTTGAAATTGATGTCTATTTGGATATTAGGCATCATAATTTTAGATAACAAAGTGATGTCTATAGCTATCTTAGACATCATCCTACACTGATGTCTAATGTACTTGTAAACATCAGTTTTTTCAGAAAAAAATAGATTTATATTGTTCGCTTAGACATCATCCTATACTGATGTCTAATTTGCTTATAAACGTCAATTTTTTTTAGAAAAAAACGATGTCTATTGGTCAACTCTTTATTTTATTAAACTGTTGTCTTTTTCGTGTTTAAACACAACCTGCTGCATTGAAAAAATATAACCATCCAAAACAAACTCATCCAAAAAATACACAAGAATTCCTCAATTGTCATTGACAAAATAAAAACCAATGTCATCAACATCCAAATTACATAAACTGCATATCCGATGTACCAAATCCAAATCAAGTAAACATGACTACATATCTCGGCAAAATCAACTAAACTGAGCAAAGTACTCATCCACAAAACAATGCAGTAATAAAGAATTTGGTAAGGAGTAAGCTGATTGTTGCAGGAAAAATAGAATAACTATACTCTATGTATTATATAGGCTAGATGTTATAAACACCGACACACCATCAGGCCAGTCTTTCACTAGACAGTAGTTTCTCAGTTCTTTGAAGTTCAGAAAGCAGCTTTATCTCATCAATTTCAAAGGGTATGCTAATAGTAAACTCATTGTTGTCCCGTAAACTGCAATAGTTAAGAAATAAGGTAATGTGAGCTTTTACATAGAAGCTATGCATTCTGATAAGCTTAGCGTTTAGGTATCTTGACTTACAGAACTGACAGTTAAAGATTACTATTAAAGTAAGATGGAAGGGAGCAACACAACTTTAAATTCTGATACATGAAACAAGTAAACAACATAAGCACAACCAGGCTATGATAAGAGAATGCACAACATACAAAATGACGAGTACCCAGATTTACGGTTAAATTAATATTGAATTGAAAGAAGTGGTCAGGTGATAAGTACCTTAAGTTGTCGAGAATCATCGACCAAAAAATTTAGAGGCAGCGTGACATCTAAAACTTGAGAAGCCAACTCATCCTTCTATTCTTCTGGCTGAAATCTTCTTTTCAAATATTGAGGATTTCCACAGATTGCTTCTGTAATCACCAATCCACCTGTTTTTACTTGCTGACTCCTTTTCCTATTGGCCACATTTTCAAGCAATCGCTGAGCTTTCTGGGCCACTGCTCTCCCCTGCTGATAATAAGGCTTAAAAACAAATGACTGCAAGTATAAAGAAGTAGACCAATCAGACAAGAAGGTGAAATGTTTGAACTTTTAAAATATTGATCAGCTATAATCCTAAAGCTTCAGTTTCTAACATACAGAAAACTAATAAATAATGATGTAGCATGCCAAAAAGCATAGCTTTGAATGTAAAAGAACCAAACTATATATATGATTTCGACAGAATGAGAGACAAAAGTAAATAGCACTTTTTTACAAGAATAAAGTCTTTTATTATCAATCTATTGTTTAATTGAGCGTCAACTCCGTTATATGAATCACCAATATTGTTTATGAGCTTGCTAGTTGTATAAATCATGACATGCATGGAGATGCCATCAACAATGGTTAATCAAGGCAAGGATCATCAAAAACATATCAGCACCATCAACATGCATAAATATGGATCGAATCGATCCCATATTCTTCTCTTTTTTTACCGTCTCTACCATGATGGTTTACCTTTTTTATCTGTATATATCTGTCTGCACTCTGCAGTACCTCGGTGAATGAAACTTATTTAGCTATGATCTTCCTAATAGGCAGAATGAAAAATACAAAACTAGAGATTCTGTGTAATAGCACAACACTCCGATAGTCATCGATGCTCTGTTAAGACTAAAGACCCTGAAAAATCAAGACAAAACTGCTATTTGTCCTCTAATGGGAAAGAATGTGTCCTTCCTTCATAACTGAAAAGAACATCACCTTTTCCAGGTCAGAATAATCCAAAGTAGGAACAAATGAGCAGGGGAGAGCAGTGGATATGTTTAGTGTTTACCTCTTAAAAAATGAGCATGTGACAGGTAGATGCTTGAATGTAGAGATATCAAAGAGCTCCATAAACCTTTGATCAGAAACTCTAGCTTTGGCAGCTGCAAAGCGCTGACACTCATCAAAGATAGAAGTCAAGTACCATCGCTGCAAAAGATTTGCGATGAAATTAGGACAAACAGATGCTGCACATACCTTTCCTCGTTTACAGTGAATCAGTAATGGGTGATTCCTAATATCTGAAATGCCAAAGAAGAAGAAATTTATTAATAAAAGCTCAGTTAACCTTTGTATATACCAACTAATTTATAAACAACATGCAAACAGATTAATATATAATACCAAGCACAACGGTTAGAGCTTCACGAATTGCATCCTCTGGAATATTAACAAATGGTTCCTGAGAAAATATATCAATATTATAATTCATATTTAACAATAAATCATATCAAAAAGAACAAACTAAAATATCATTTGGGCAAGCTGCATTGAAATATAGGTAGGGATTGCATTTTGTGACCTCAGTCCTCATATATCTTATACAATCCAGGATTTATACTGGTTAAGACACTTCCTAGTATGTAGTGTTCAACATTAAGACTCCTAGTATATGTTTCCAAACATAGATATACCAAGTTCAAGAATATTATTTGTACCATTATATATGATCAGAAGTTCTACTAGTACAAAATATCCTAGACCATAGGACTCGAGTACCATCACACTCTTGCATTCATACATTACTAGCAAGCCCATAAAACTTCATCATACATTTTATTAATCTAATGACATGCTCTTAACCTAAAACAGTTGTACTCCTTTGTACCTAAAACATTAGAAAACACAGACAAGACGACTGGAATGTCATGTTTGAGCCTGCATATCACTGAAATACTCGTGCGCAAGAGCTTTAGCAGCTGGTATTCTGCACTAGGATTCCACTGCAGCATTCTCTAAGAACACAAACAGCATAAATACAGTTACTTGTAATTCAAGATCTTCACATTTTATAGATATAAAAGAGCACTTATAGAATCATTGGATAAAGTGAAAGTTTAGTAAGCATACATAATACAATTGCAATGTCCATTTTTCCCAAATTTCAGATGTGGAATATTTATTAGGCTGGATAGGAGTATTTGATTTGAAATTTAAACGTTTACGGATAAAAGATCAATTCCTGCTGGTTCAAAACCTGGAACTACTTCCTGAAGATTCTATAATATGAAAAGAGGGATGATCAGAAGTTGGTTCTTTTAACATTAATGCAAATACGAGAGGGCGATTGAAAATAGCCATGCAAAATTCCATTTTACATGGGGAGGAAACTGTTTTAGCCTCAAGCCAAATGGATATATTGCGGTCAGTCCAGGCCAAATTTGTTCTCTCGGTGTGCCAATATTTCCTTGTGTAAATAGGATAAATAAAAGTCAAACATACAAGGATGAATATCGTTAATTAGGTTGACAATTAATAGTTTATGAACTGTATTCACCTGGTAGTCTTTCCCATCATCTGAATGTTTGCCATTCCACGATCAATGAAATCGAATCGTACAATCTAAACAAAGCAGATAACCATTAATTCACGCAATCAACATCAATTTAATTAAGAACCACACTCCAATTGTTCCTAAATTACTCTCTTCTCGACTGATCACAGTCAATAAGGCAAATAAATTACAAGTTACAACCCAAAACAAACTCCAAGCAAAATATAATTAAATTATTATATTTTGATATAGAAGTAACATGGCTTAACAATTGTTTATAACCTTTCCAATGCAACTAACACCATATATGAGGGTCTTTGGACTTTGATTAACCAGTGGAATTTATAAAACTTTTCCCTAAATATATAATCAGATAGGATTTATCCAATGGACCTAATTCATAACTAGCGCATCATTCAGTGGACATTATGTATTAATCTAGTAATCTTGAAAATATCAATAAACATGAAACACAGCACTTTTGGTACGCCTTTTGGTGCATTTTGTTAAACACCTGAAATGCATTATAATAAAACTTGGTTAATTAATAAGCAAAAAAGATAGCTGCAATCGAGTTATTTGTAGGTAATACAATAAAGATAGAAAAGAGAGCTAGCTTACGAAGATGGTGGATCAACATGTACCTGCACAGTTAATAAAAACTCACTTATGGTTGTCTCGATTTATTTGTAGTTAATCGAGTTATGTTTGTACAATCTCTTGTTAACAATATATTTATAAAAATAAGCATTTATGGATTCCTGTTATGGATCAATATCAAGACAGCAAGATGTATAAACACACACACGGACATTTATACAAAATACAAATTACAATCAGATGGATCAGTAGTCCCTTGAACCAGTCCAATCAAAGACTATCAGCTCCACAAAAACCAAAATCTTTATGAACAATCTCCAATTGTCCTCTCCATCTCTCTCTCTCTCTCTCTCTCTCTCTCTCTCTCTCTCTCTCTCTCTCTCTCTCTCTCTCTCTCTCTCTCTCTCTCACACACACACACACACACACACACACACACACACTAATAATGTAAAATAAATAGACAACAAAATACAATAGCTTGGTAAAATCCCAATTTCTTTTTACAATAATCAAATGAGAGAGAAATTAGGGTTTAAAAAACCCAATTTAAGAAATTAGGGTTTTGATTTTAAAAAACCCCAAATTAAAGCTTACCATTTTTAGTAGAGAAGGTCCTAGAAATAGCCGAGGAGACCCTATTCGTGCAGATAAAACCCAAATTAAAGCTTAAAATTTGGACATGAGCAAAGGAGAGATAGTAGCAAAGGTGATTGGTGATGGTGGTGAGTAGAGTAGGACGGAGGTGAGTAGAACAGAGGTGAGTAGTGGTGATGAGTAGAGCAGGTGGTGGTGAAGGTGAGTTGTGGTGGTGAGAGACGAGAGAGAGAGAGTTTTAGTCGAGAGAGAGAGATGAGAGAGAGAGATGTGAGACAGAGAGAAGAGAATCGAGGGCTTTGGACATAAATACCACAAACAGTACCCATCCATTACAAGAATACCACAAAATGGTGATGGTGGCCATAAATACCACTCTATTACGCATTTGAGAAAGGGGTAATAGGTTTTGTACTAATTACACATTTGAAAAAGGGGTAATAGGCTTTCCGGGCGGCGCCTATTACGCATTTGAAAAAGGGGTAATGCTATTACGCATTTGAGAAAGGAGTAATAGGTGAAAATTTTATATGTACTAAGCCCCTGTGAAATGCGTAATAGAGGAATCTTTTTCCACTTTGTATTACGCATTTTCCAAATGCTTAACTGGTGGGTAGTTTTGGCCAGTCAACCTGATATTCATTATTTTGGTACAAACTTAAAAAAAAAAGTGGTAGTTTTGTCATTCTTTCGTTTTAATTTATTTAAAAGGGGTGGAAAAAAAATTGGTAAGGGGGGAGAATATTTGGTATGAAGGGGGAAAATTTTGAGTAAGGGGGAAATGAATTGAAGGGGAATAATTGTGTATAGGCGGGGAAATATTTGGTGAAGGGGGGGGGGGGAATTTTGACTTAAAGGTGAAAATTTTAGCTAAGGGGGAAACAAAAAAAGGATGCGGGTTTTATTTTTTAAAGGTTGATTTTAGACATCGGTTTTAAAAACAGTGATGTTTACGAAAAGCAAAGACATCAGTTTAATTAGGGGTGATGTTATTACATGTTTTAACATCAGTGGCATTTACAACCGATGTCTAAAGTGTGATGTCTATTGAACTTTTTCTTGTAGTGTTGGTAACACTAAAATTCAAATTTATATCAAATTACAGTATACTATATCTCTCTGCTGATACATATATTTTGATATATAGCGGGTAGTTGTTATTTTGTTTTTGGTTAAAGTTACACACAAGTACCCAAACTATTGCCTATATTTAGTTTAGTCCCTTAGCTTGTTAAACTTATAAATCTGTCCTTGTAGTTTATTATAATTACCATTTAAATCCATAAGTAATCATGAATAACGATAATAGTTCGCCAATTCAAAAAATTTTGAATGGCTCGAACTACTTAGCTTGGTCTCAAGCTATGAGAAGTTTTCTCAAAGGTAAAAGAATTTGGCGCT
Organism: Saposhnikovia divaricata; assembly: GCA_036435485.1. Classification (NCBI taxonomy): domain Eukaryota; kingdom Viridiplantae; phylum Streptophyta; class Magnoliopsida; order Apiales; family Apiaceae; genus Saposhnikovia; species Saposhnikovia divaricata. The sequence continues at coordinate 155,762,873 of CM071595.1, forward strand.
ATGTAAATGGGGATTTTACTATTCCAACTAAAGGAAAAGATGAAGATGAGTCAAAGTTCAAACATCGCATTGAAGAATGGGATGTCAAAAATCATCAAGCTATCACATTCTTTAGAAACTCTTCAGTTTCTAAAATCAATCTTCAGTTTGGAAGCTTGAGACCGCTAAAGAAATTTGGGATTTATTGGCATCTCGGTACACTACATCTGATCTTGCATATCAATATCAGATCATCAGTTCTCTGAGCAAACAAAAACAAGCATCTGGTCAATCTGTAGCTGATTTTCTATCTCAAATACAAGCACTTTGGGATCAGCTGACTTTGTCTGAACCAAAGTGGAAAGACACAGAGGATGTCACTCTTTATCACACGTATCATGACCAACAACGGCTCATCCAGTTTCTAATGGCTCTCACTCAAGAATATGAACCAGTTAGAGCTGCTCTTCTTTATCGTGTTCCGCTGCCCTCTTTGGAAAGTGCCTTAACTGAACTTATTTCTGAGAAAACTCGACTCGACCTTGGGAAAACTAGCCCCACAACTGATACTGTCCTAGCAGTACCTCCACTGCCTACTTCTGACAAACCATTTTGTAGGTTCTATCGTCAAAGTGGACATGTAACTAAGGATTGTCTAGCTCTTCGCAATCATACATGCCAACACTGCCATCAAAAAGGTCATTACTCAATCCAGTTTTGCAAGAAAAAGTCATCCTTTCGTCCGAATAAGTTCACTCAGTCTTCCGTTGCGGCAACTTCTAAATCTACATCAGAAACTACACAGACCACATCTGCAAGTGAGCTTGAAGCCTTGCTTCACCAAGTTTTACTTAAAACCAGCTCCCCCTCCACTGCATTTTCTGTCACTTCAGGTACTTCTTGGTATTTCTATTTCGCATGTTGCAATCACATGACAAATGATCCATCCATATTTACCACGAAAACACAGAATTTATGCCTTCAAAATATTCAAACTGCTGATGGTTCTACAATGAAAGTGGCACACATTGGAACTGTATCTACAGAAGATCTTTCTCTTCCTAACACATACTTTATTCCCAATATTTCACTTAATCTTGTTTCCATTGGCCAATTATGTGATCTCAGTTTTAACATTTCTTTTACCTCTTCTGGTTGTCTTGTATAGGATCCTCAGACAAGACAAACTCTTGGGACAGGACGTAGATGCGGAAGGTTGTTTGAGCTCACTTCCCTTCATCTCCATCCACTAATCTAGTTGGTTCTATTTCATCTACAACCAGCATCTGGCATTCTCGGTTAGGCCATCCTTCACCTTCTCGTTTATGTACTCTAGTTTGTAGTGGTTATCTAGGTAGCGTAAATGTAGACCTTATTGATTGTGTATCATGTAAACTGGCAAAACAACATGTACTTCCATTTCCTATTCATTATGAAAAATCATCAGCTACTTTTGATCTTATACACTCTGATATTTGGGGTCCTTCTCCAACTCCAACTATGGGGGGGTCTAGGTACTATGTGATATTTGTTGATGATTTCTCTCGATACACTTGGATATACATTTTGAAAAATCGATCTGAATTAGGAGAAACATATAAAAACTTTGCCACTATGATTGATACTCAATTCAAAAAAAAAAAACTTAAACTTTTTTGTGCCGACAATGCTAAAGAATACAAAGAATCAGAACTTACAAAATTTTTGGCATCTTATGGTACACTTGCACAAAGTTCTTGTCCATACACATCAAAATAAAATGGTCGTGCCGAACGCAAACATAGACACATTCTTGATACAATTCGAGCTCTTCTCATTTCTTCCTCTTGTCCGGAATTCTTTTGGGGGGAAGCTGCATTAACTGTTGTTCATACAATAAACATGATTCCTTCTCCAGTCATAGATAATGTGTCTCCTTATGAAAAAATGTATGCAAAACCACCTTCATATGATACCCTTAAGGTTTTCGGTTCAGCATGTTTTATTCTTCTTCCTTCACATGAAAGAACGAAACTAGAACCTCGTGCCCATCTTTGTTGTTTTATTCGGTATGGTAGTGGTCAAAAAGGATACCATTGTTGGGATCCTATCTTTCAACGACTTCGAGTCTCTCGTAATGTGACATTTTGGGAACATAAAATGTTCTCATCTTTGTCAGATTTTAAAATCGACACTTCTAGCATTTCTCACTTTACAGATCCTTTTGTTAATCTACATCCCAGTGATGAACATGTAGACTCTTCGACATCTTCTGAAACAATTCCAACAGATTCTTCAGTTGAGCTCATACAACCATCCCCAGCTGCTAATGTTCCTCCAACAGAAGTTCAGTCTGAGGATTTTGATGTTGAACCTCCTATTCTACCATCACCTTCAGCTGAACCTATTCATCGTTCTACACGGGTAAGACAACCTCCTATTTGACTTACTGATTATCATGTTTATTCTGCAATACAATCGTTACATGAGCCTTAAACATATAGAGAGGCCAGTGTTAACCCTATTTGGCAGAAAGCAATGGCGGAGGAACTTAATGCATTGGACAAAACTCACACTTGGGACTTGGTTACTTTGCCTCATGGAAAAACAACAGTCAGTTGTCGATGGATTTACAAAATCAAAACAAAATCTGATGGCTCCATTGATCGGTATAAAGATTGCCTAGTTGCAAGAGGCTTTATTCAAGAGTATGGCATTGACTATGAGGAAACTTTTGCACCAGTTGCTCGCCTTACATCTGTTTAGAGTTTACTCGCTGTTGGAGCATCAAAACACTGGGATATGTGGCAAATGGATGTTAAAAATGCTTTTATAAGTGAAGACCTACATGAGGAAGTCTACCTCAAGCCTCCTCCAGGCTTTTCTCACTCTCCAAATCAAGTACTCAAGCTTAACAAGGCTCTTTATGGCCTTATAGCAAGCACCACGAGCATGGTTTGAAAAATTTAGCAAAGGTGGTTCAGCAACTGGGATTCTCTTCTAGTCCATATGATCATGCCTTGTTTATTCGATGATCTGATACAGCTGTCCTTCACATACTTCGTTATGTCAAAGGGACCATATTTCATGGACTACATTATTCATATAACTTTTCACTTGAGCTACATGGATACTCAGATGCTGACTGGGGGGTGATCCCACTACGAGATGTTCTACTACAGGATTCTATTTCTTTCTTGGTGACTCTCTTATCTCTTGGAGAAGCAAGAAACAATCCCTTGCCTCAAAATCAAGTGACGAGTCAGAATACCGAGCCCTTGCAGACACCACACAGGATTTAATATGGCTACGATGGTTACTTGAAGATATGAGTGTAACTCATCCTCCAGCCACTCCTCTTTATTGCGATAGCAAAAGTGCCATGGACATTGCTCACAATGATGTCTTCCATGAGCGTACTAAACATATAGAGATTGATTGTCACTTCACACATCAACAAGTTTCAAAAAGCATAGTTCATCTTCGTAGTGTCCCTAGTGCAGATAATGTTGCAGATATTTTCAAGAAGTCTCATTCTCTTGGCAGTTTTCGTGATTATGTTTCCAAACTCAAGTTGGTTCATCAATCATCTTCAGTTTGAGGGGGGGTGTTAAATCACATATTTAGTGTAACGTTACTGTAGCATTCTTAGTCCCTACGTCTGGTTACTGCACATACACTGTAGCTAGTACTATAAACTACTATAGTAGTACTGACGTTACTGTAGCATTCTTAATCCCTACGTTTGGTTACTGTACATACACTGTAGCTAGTACTATAAACTACTGTAGTAGTACTGACATTACTATAGAATTCTTGGGCTCCAAGCTCAGTTATTCTATTTATAGGATCGATCTGTATTGTAAATAGACAAGTTTTACATTAGCAATACAAGAGTTACTTCTCTTACATTGTTTCTCAGCTTCATCCTAAACACACACAAATTCACATTCTGATATACACATCAGTTTTGTCATAATTTATTTAATTTTTATTTTTACATGCCATGTAGATATTTTTAGCCAAGGACTTTCAGCGTTGAGAAGCTCTAAGAAGAGCAACAAGGTAATTAAAGAACAAAGTAAAGGGGCAGACAACTAAAGACAAGTCATTCTGTATCATTTTGGGCCTGCTGTTCATCTTCTTTTGCTTCTTTATATATTGAAATTCGTTTATATTGTAGAAATGGCCGATGCAGTCATGCAGTAGTCTCGTTTGCTATTGAAAGACTTTGAGATTTGTTAATCTCTGAAACAAAACTTTTATATGGAGTGAGCGTTCAAATCGACGAGATTCGACGTGACCTGATACTAATGCAGAATTTTTTAAAAGAAGATGATAAGAAACATATTCGAGATGAAAGAGTACGAGGATGGGTGGATAAGGAGATAAAAGAGCTTGAGCTTTAGAGCAGAAGATGTTATCGAGATTTTTGCACCAAAAGTTGCAACAATTTCTGGCTTCAAGGAGGCGTTACGAAGATTTACTTGCATCTTAAGTCAATTGATAAGGCGCCACAATGTTGTTATGGATATCAATGATATAAAAGCTAAGCTCGCTAATATCCATCAAAGTCTACCAACATATGGTATTACGAAAGGTCTAGAAGAAGGCGAAACCTCGAATTCACAAGTCAATCTGAAAACACAGAGGACTTCCTTTCGACATGATGTTGAAAAAGATTTTACTGGGATGGAGAAAGAAATAGAGCAACTGGTTTCTCATTTGAAGGACGATAAGGGTTCTGAAGTTTTTTCGATTTGGGGAATGGGAGGTCAAGGAAAAACTACCCTCGCTCAAAAACTTTATAATCATGTATTCATGTCGAAGTCAGGGATCATTTCAAAGCTTTTGCATGGGTTTGTAACAACCAGCAATTTAATTGCGGAAAAGTTCTTAAAGGAATCCTTAAACAACTTCTCCCTGATAGGGAGAGAGAAGCTTCAAAAATGGAGGATCTGAAGCTGGTTGACGAGCTACGCAAGGTCCAACAACAAAATAACTGTTTAATAGTTATTGATGACATCTGGACTGTTGATTCTTGGAGAAGGTTGGAGCCTGCTTTTTCATTTCCGCTTGGAGAGACTACTAGTGTTTACAAAATTTTATTCACAACCCGTAATTTAACGGTGGCTGAAATTGGTTCAGTTTTTAAAATTAGAGGTTTGACAGAAGATGAGGGTTGGCAGCTACTTTCGAAGAAAGCAAGAATATATGGCCAACCAGGCAACCAGGTTACTCATACAAACTCGCATATTCGCCTTAGCTTACAAATAGTATAATGACATTAATGTCTATATGACTCTGTAAATGAGAATAACATAGTTGTAGGTGATAACAACAGAACTCATATTAACTTAGAATCTCACGAATTAATCATACAAGTATGAAAGAAAATATTTACCCAGTCTTTACAATGTAATCTGATAATTTTATTTACTTTTTGGACATGACATATAATGTTCTTTGCAGATATAGGAGTAGTCTCAAAGTTCGAAACAATCGGAAGGAACAATATTAAAAGATGCAAAGGTTTAACACTAGCTATATCGACACTAGGAGGAATTCTTAAAGGCAAACACTTGATGAGAGAGTGGGAAAAAATAAACACAGATATTTCTTTTTATGTGGCCAAGGGTGAAGGCGTAACTGATGATGATGAATACTACAAGGTGAGACAAGTTTTAAGCTTGGGTTATGATAATCTGCCATCTCGTTTTGCGTTTCTTTCGTTTATTATAAAGAGGATGAAGTAATCAAGACCGAGGAATTGTACATGTTATGGATGGCAGAAGGTCTGATATCAGTGGATGATAACGCACAAGGGGAGATGATGTTGGATGTTGCGGAACGCTATCTGGATGAATTAGCACATCGAAGTCTTGTTAAAGTTGAAACACATGATATAGAAGGAGAGTCCTGGTCGAAGTACAAAGAATGTGTTGTTCATAATCTTATTCGAGACTTATGCCTGTCTAAAGTAAAAGAGGAAGGAGTCATCAATGTTCTTGATTTAGAGCGCAAACGTGACAATGAATCAACGTATGATTTTGCATATTCGAACTCTTTTCGTTTGGAATGAATGGTACGCCTCTGTAGTGAGGCCAAACAATATATTTAGTCTTGAGAAATTCAGACTGCTCCGAGTTTTGACAGCCAAGGGATATACATTAAGCAAGCAAACTATAGAAGCATATTAGAGCTAGTTTACCTAAAGTACGTGTTTTTGCAGAGCTGTGACTTGAATTATTTACCATCGTCAATAGGGAAGCTGAGAAATTTGGAAACCCTTGATATAAGAACGCGATGTGATGGTTCCTTTAGCATACCTGTTGGAATGCCTTGAATAGTCACCGGACTTGACTGGCGGCCGGCGGCGGCACTGTAGCCGCCGGATTTGACTCACCTACCACACCTAACCCCTTATATTTTGTCTATAAATATATATGCATGTAAGGATTGTAAATCATCTGAAAGAATTTGTAATCATCCTCAAGATCAATATAATTATTTCTATTCTGCATATAAATTTTCTCCTTACGTTTATCATCTTTCCTGCTTCCGTTATAACAAATTGGTATCAGAGCTTTTGGTTGAACCTGCTGTGTTTTTTGCGAAATTTTTTGCCGGAATTTTTTCAATCTCGCCGGAGAAGACGACACTGTTCAGGCGAAGTTACTGTTCATCGCCGGAGAAGACGACACTCTTCATCACCGGAGAAGACGACATTGTTCATACGGACTATTCATACGGCACTGCTCATACGACACTATTCATACGGTACTGTTCATACGGTACTGTTCACGTATACGGTTCTGGGAAAAAGATGTCTTGTGGTATTGTTAGCACAAAATTACGCAAGCGCACGTAGTCACAAGTAATATAATTAAAGTTCGTTCCGCAGAGATCTGGTTAAGTTTTAATCAGTAAATATGCCTATGCAACAATGTTTGGTTTTAATCCACTGCTAAGACAAATAACAATTTTGGTATTGATTAACTAAATTAAACTAGGATGCAAATATTAAACTAAGAATTAAATTAACTAATGAGATTGAATTCGAATTACTAATATGAGAATAAACATGGGATCCTAAATTCATTAAATACTTCCCTTAGATCTGACGCTTTTAATCTCTATATGCAATGGTTTTGATATCTGATCGGATAACACGAAACAAGTATACGCTACCTGTCAGCATACGCATACCAAACTAAACATACATCCACAAAAGAGATAGAAGATGAATAGACACCAATTATGCTTAGACCCTATATGTCTATAGAACTTGAAAACATAACGGTTGAAGAACAGGTTATCCATTAAGATCACATAGGGTAGTATAAGTATTTTCATCTCACACCATGAATCATATTGATAAACAATTATGAACCTATGCTAGCATGGCAAGTTCTAAATCTCAAGATCCACTTTCACTTCACAAGAGATTAACAATTCAATTTAGATGTTAGCTACGCATCTAAAAGCATTAAGATTAACCATACGAGGATATCAATTTCACATCACACACAGATCTTTACAGCATCAAGATACTAAGTTCAATAAATAAATCCATTAGAATCCCATGACAACGATTAGCCCATAATTGAACTATTCATCGTCATGGGATTTGATGAAAACATGATAATTAACAAGATATAAAAGAAAGAAGCAATAATATTAATAAAAACAAGAGTTGAGAAAACAAATCTATAATCCAAAGTATACAAAAGATGAAGTAGATCTAGATCTTTGCTTGTCACCGAGCTTGAATCCTTCTCCACTCTTCTCTCTTGCAGTTCTATGTTACAATAATAAAAAGCTGATACAAATTACATGGTAGGATGTGTTTAAATAGACTCTAGAAGTCTTGCCCAATAAGCATTTACCTTCTATTACAATTAGAATTCGATTAAGGTACCAAAAACTGCCCAAAATACAATTATAATTAGAAAAAGGGCAAAACTGGAATTTTTCTGCTTGACTTATCATAGAACACGTGCACGATTTTATTCAGCACCACCTCTGCACCTGATATCTATCCCATGTTGTAGAAAATCTCTCAAGCTTCGCGTGAGCTGTAAGATCGTTGAAAACGGACTTCTAGAACTCCAGATATGGCCAAAACAGTGTAGACTGCGCAACCTCCCCGAAAAATCCGAATTTTAATCAATTAATCCTCCAAACACGATAGAAGCATAACCCATAATCGACATTCTTGTAAGTCTGCACAACTAAGAAAAACACATCAAAACTACAATAAACTTGAGGCCAAGACAATCAATTTAAGCCCAATTTAAGCGATCCAAATGGATATAAAATCCACTTATCACACCCCCAAACTTAAACCGATGCTTGTCCTCAAGCATAAACAATTACAACTAACTAACTAACTAGTACCACTTCCGTAGGTGATCACGGTTGCATTTGGCATATGCAACAAGCCTTTTAAACCCCTAGGCAGCCCCAGTGGACGAGTAAGGTCTCGTGAGGGCCTATAGCGAATGTACCCACAAAATCCATTTAACCTAATGCAATGCAATGCATACGATCCCCTTCAAACTAACCAAAACCAACTAGCAAGCAAATATCTTAGAGAATGCAACTAAATCCAAATAGAGCTCGATTAAGTTCCCGTATACTAACAATACATGAACGGAAACGTGCGTGTGTGCAATGCTCATTAGAAATACTCCCAAAACTAGGTCAAAAATCATACATGCTCTTCGTCAAGACAATCACAGGTTTATAAATAGAATAGACTGTAAACACTTCATAACTTAGGAACACCTCCATCCTTATCCAAGGTAGACAGAAATTCATGCTTTATTACTAACTACTACGACACATATATACAATCATGCTTATTTGACCATACAATGGATGAGACCCCGAAAGGCTTATACAATAATACCCATGTAGCGAGCGTTGGGTTAGTGGATCCCAGACTATAAAAGCCTTAGGTCACTAGGCACAAAGTCCCCTAGATTAATTGCTCGAGTATTAAAGAGCTCACCCTAGTTAATTTTGCATATAAACAATTGACACTTTTGACTCTTTTTTTTTCTTTTTTTTTTTCCTTCTTTTTTTTTTCTATTTTTTTCTATTTTTTTTTTCTATGCAATTTGGAATGAGAATTCTCAATTCCAACCCTAGACTACTCATATAAATATGAGCCGGCTACTAGCCATTTGACGCCTATCCATTATTGACAATTATTTACAATTAAGCATGAAATCCCTGTTTTCCTCCAAACTTAGACTTAAGTGTTCTAGACCATCAAGGGAATAACGAAAATTCTAACTATAATCAAGTGATTAAATCTCAAAACATCCAAACAAGCATGACCTCAACCTAGCCCAAAAGCACCCAATGAGACTGTGAAAAGATTTTGTTTCCGAAACACATAAGTCAATTTCATAGAAACTATAAGTCAACCCTCTATTCATCATTACCACACTCAATTAGACACTTACCTACCAATCAGAATTAGCTCGTTCTAAGGGATCATGAAATATGCATGCCATGAAATGCAACTAATATGAACTCACATGGTATACGAAACAAAAACAGAATGCCCTACATGAAACAAGCATAATTAATACGAACATAACATGAATGAATTACTACTAAGCATGCAAAACATGATATCCTACATGAACACATAATACAACAACTACTAATCCCTCAAACCACCCCCAAACTTAAGATATTCAATGTCCGCATTGAATGGAAGTAAATACGAGGGATAGCAGAAAACATACCTACTCGTCGCCATCGTCATCCTCGTCACTCTCCTCACCCTCGTCGGATGAATCAGGTGGAGGATACGGAGTCCGAGCTCCAAATAGAGGCCACTGAACAGCAGTACCTGGCGACTGAAAAGCTGCATCCAAAGCTACGGCCATGTCCTCGGAATACTGGCGACTGCTAACATACATAGCATTCAACCGCCTAGTCATTCGACGAAAATAAGTATCAAAGACTGACATATCCACCATATGCCGCTGAGGTTCTGCCATCGCCACTCCCGGTGCCCTAGGAACATGTGGCGGAGCGCCCGCTCCCTGATCACCAGCATCACCAACTATAAAGCCTAGACCCCTAAGATGAGGAATGCCGCCCGACCACTCCCCCATCCGGTCAATAGTAACATCATTAATGGAAGACATAGGTTTATGCACCGGCTCACCTTTGTACCATTTCACTTTCGAAGCATCGCACAAGTACGCAATGATAGAAGCATAAGGAATACTAGCCGACGAATTACTTCCCAAATACCGAAGAATAGCTTGATTAATAAGATACCCAAGGTCAACATACTCACCTCTGAGAATGCCCCATAGCAGAATAGCTCTCTCAACAGTAACATCGGTCACATGGGATGATGGAAGGATACTAGAACTGATGAAGTAGAACCATGCCCGTGCGAACTTAGACAATGACGCCGCCGGAAAAGTCCTCTTCTCGGTGGTACCCGCTCTACACTTCCACTCCGTACCCGGAATACATAGCTCACCAATGATAGCATCAAGAACAACATCATCCCTAGTCTTTTTCCCCCAATCCGTAGCACCTCTAGGTTTAGGCGGTTGCCTAATCAAAGTACGAATCGCACGAGGCGAATAATCCACCTTCTGGCCCCTAACAACCGTGGAGTTATTCCTTGCTATCGAAGCATTAGCATAAAACTCCCTAACCACATTCAATGGTGCATCATTAGCAAACTCACAAAAGAAAGTCCAACAGTCCAACCCCGCTCACTAATCATAGTCACCATCTCCGCATTATTACGTGGCACAAGCCTCCTTTCCTGAATAACCCCCTTGGCAACTAACCTACCATACTCCGCTTTGGCATCCTCATTCACAAATTTTTCCACTCCATCTCCCACAACATCATTCTCATCCAAAGATGGACGAGCACTACTACTACTACCCACTAATCGTGGTCTCTTAGGAGCCATAATCAACAAATATCAAGCAAAGAACAACAATCTCCAAACAATTCACCAAACAAAGACCCCCCAAATTACACACTTCAAGAACCCTAACTTGCAAAATTCACAAATTCAAATAAAAGATGAGATAGAATATTACCCAATTGAATCAAAGAGGTGAAATTCCTAGATTAATCCCCAAAACGTCGAATTTGATTCTCCTTTTTCACTATGAATGGAGGAAAGTTGAGAAGTTTTGGGTTATATAGAAGGGTTTGTGTATGTATGGGTGTATGTATATGTAGGAGATGTAAGTAATGGATATGAAATTAGATGTAGTATAGGATTAGGGTTTGTTTAGGATTGAATTTAAGCTAGAATAGGAGTTAGGGATGATAGTGTTAAGAATTGGAGATGCATTAGGATATAGGATAAGAGAATGGGTAAAAGGAGTGAAAAAATTGAGGTTTAAAGGCAAAAAAACGCACGAATGCAGGGGAAAGGGGCGCTGCTTGCGCGCTGGCACAAGATGCGCGGTTTCATTCTGCGTGACAGGCGCTGTTGGCGCTGCGACGCAAGTTGCGCAGGTTCAATCTGCGCTGTTGGCGCTGCGGCGCTAGTTGCGCGGTCCTGATCTGCGTTACCTGGCGCTGTCAGCCTTGTGGCGCAGTTTACTTGGTACCGACCGTTCTGAAATTTTGATTGTTTTTTTTTCAACACTCACAACACTCTTTTTTTTTTTGAAAGAAAGTAACGATACAACAAAATACAAGAGCGTGGGTTGCCTCCCACGAAGCGCTCTTTTAATGTCAATAGCTTGACATTCTTTTCCGGATTCAAGTCGACGCCAAAATGGCGGAAACCTTCTCGCGTTGAAACGATCCTCCATAATAATGCTTCAACCGCTGTCATTTACTTTGAAAGCATGATCCGGTGTTGTTTCATAAATCTCAATAGCTCCATGTGGATACACCGTCTTAACAATAAATGGACCCGACCACCTCGACTTGAGTTTTCCCGGAAAAAGCTTGAGGCGAGAATTAAATAGCAACACCTGTTGACCTGGCAAAAATGCTTTTGGTACCAACCTTTTATCATGCCACCTCTTAACCTTCTCCTTATACATCTTGTTATTTTCGTAAGCTTGCTCACGAAATTCCTCAAGTTCATTCAACTGAAGCAACCGTTTTGCACCCGTAGCCGTGATATCTAAATTCAATCTCTTCAACGCCCAATATGCTTTATGTTCCAACTCTATAGGCAAATGACATGCTTTCCCATAAACTAACTGAAACGGAGACATACCTAGAGGAGTTTTGTAGGCAGTTCTGTACGCCCACACAGCTTCATCCAACTTCAATGACCAATCCTTACGAGACGGATTCACCACTTTCTCTAGAATTCTCTTGATCTCCCTATTAGAAACTTCAGCTTGGCCATTCGTTTGAGGGTGATAAGCAGTGGCAACACGATGCGTCACATTATATTTTGCCATCAACGTAGTAAACTGGCGATTGCAAAAGTGAGTTCCCTCATCACTTATTATAGCACGTGGAGTTCCGAAACGCGTAAAAATTTGCTTATGCAAGAAATTCAATACCACCTTTGCATCATTGGTCGGCAACGCCTTAACCTCGACCCATTTAGACACGTAATCCATAGTTAGCAAGATGTACTGATTATTGCATGAAGAAACAAAAGGTCCCATGAAGTCAATCCCCCAGACATCAAAGATCTCCACCTCAAGAAGCATGTTAAGAGGCATCTCGTTCCTTCTAGAAATATTGCCAACCTTTTGACATCGATCACATCTCAACACGAACTGATGAGCATCCTTAAACAAGGAAGGCGAATAGAAACCTGCTTGAAGCACACGAGCCGCTGTCTTTTCTCCGCCATAATGACCACCATAAACAGTTGAGTGGCAATCTCACAACACACCCTCCGTCTCACTATACGGAATACAACGTCTGATCATCTGATCTGCTCCTTGTCTAAACAGAAACGGTTCATCCCAATGGTACCACTTCACATCATGTAGAAACTTCTTCCTTTGAGCACTCGAAAGATCTGGAGGAATAACATTGCTAACCAAATAGTTCACATAATCTGCAAACCATGGCTCTTCATCTTGCACTGCAAAAAGCTGCTCATCTGGAAAAGATTCATTAATAAGAGATTTGTTGTGCAATTCCTTACCATGGTCCTCTAAGCGTGAGAGATGATCCGCTACTTGATTTTTCGTGCCTTTCCTATCCTTGATTTCCACATGAAATTCTTGCAAAAGAAGCACCCAACGAATCAATCTAGGCTTTGAATCCTTCTTCGACATGAGATATCGAATAGCAGCATGATCCGTATACACAGTCACCTTCGTACCAAGCAAATAAGACCTGAATTTCTCGAAACCATAGACAACTGCCAGCAACTCCTTCTCCGTAGTAGTGTAGTTCAGCTGTGCATCATTGAGGGTTTTACTAGCATAGTAAACCACATGAAAAATTCTATCCTTCCTTTGACCAAGCACAGCTCCAACAGCATAGTCACTAGCATCACACATAAGTTCAAACGGTTCCTCCCAATTAGGTGCGGTAATGACTGGTGTAGTAGTCAACTTCTTCTTCAAGAGCTCAAAAGCTGCAAGACACTCATCATCAAACTTGAAAGGAACATCCTTCTCCAAGAGATTGCACAAGGGTTTAGAAATTTTTGAGAAGTCTTTGATGAATCGCCGATAGAAACCCGCATGACCAAGAAAACTTTGAATTCCTTTAACAGAGATAGGTGGAGGAAGATTTTCGATTGTTTCCACCTTAGCCCTATCCACCTCAAGTCCTCTACCAGATACCTTGTGCCCAAGAATAATTCCCTCTCGCACCATGAAGTGACACTTCTCCCAATTAAGCACCAAGTTAGTCTCCACACAACGTTTCAAAACCAAGCCAAGATTATGCAAGCACTCGTCATATGAAGTACCAAAAACTGAGAAGTCATCCATAAAAACCTCCACATTCGAGCCAATCATGTCTGAGAAAATAGCCATCATGCACCTTTGAAAAGTGGCGGGAGCACCACAAAGTCCGAAAGAAACCCGTCGAAAAGCAAAGGTACCAAAAGGACATGTGAATGTGGTTTTCTCTTGATCTTCCGGAGCAATGCAAATCTGATTGTAGCCTGAATAACCATCAAGGAGGCAATAATACTCATGTCCCGCCAACCTATCTAGCATCTGATCAATGAATGGCAGAGGAAAGTGATCTTTTCTCGTGGCTTTGTTGAGCTTCCTATAGTCCATGCAAACTCTCCACCCCGTGACTGTTCGAGTAGGGATGAGCTCATTCTTTTCATTAGCAACAACTGTCATGCCTCCTTTCTTTGGCACACATTGAACCGGGCTCACCCAAGAACTGTCTGAGATAGGATATATAATACCCGCATCAAGCCACTTTAGAATTTCCTTCTTCACCACCTCTTTCATAATCGGATTAAGTCTCTGCTGATGCTCAACAGTAGGCTTAGCTCCCTCCTCTAGCAGAATTTTGTGCATGCAATAAGAAGGGCTGATTCCCTTGATATCTGCTATAGTCCAACCAATTGCTGACTTGAATTCCCTCAAAATTCGCAAAAGCTTTTCTTCCGCACTAGCTGACAAGTTAGAGGCAATAATAACAGGTAATGTAGATGCATCACCAAGAAAAACATACCTCAAGTGTTCCGGAAGTGGTTTGAGTTCAAGTGTGGGAGCTTCCTCAATAGATGGTTTCAGGCGCCCCTCCGAATTTTTAAGTTCTGCTAACCCAAGAGATTCAAAAGGCAAATCAAATCTCCTTTTCCAAGGGGCTGAATTTAACTGCTGAAGTTGCTCGGTTATTTCCTCATCTTCAAAATCAGAGTCACCAACTAAAACTTTTTCCAAAGAATCTGACTTAAGCAACTTCTCCATTTCCATAGTAACTGCAAAATCAACCCAATCCACCTTCAAACATTCTTCTTCATCTGAGGGTAATTTCATTGCATTAAAGACATTAAAAGTGACATTCTGGTCTTGCACCCTCATGGTGAGCTCACATCAATCAAAGTCTTTCCCGTAGCCAAGAATGGTCTTCCCAAGATTATGGGAATCTTCTTATCTTCCTCGAAATCCAAGATAACAAAATCAGCAGGAAATATGAGTTTGTCAACTTTCACCAACACATCCTCCAATATGCCTCTAGGATATGTAACTGAACGATCAGCCAACTGCAAAGAGATGTTGGTAGGCTTTGGTTCCGGTAGACCAAGTTGCATATAGACTGACAAGGGCATGAGATTGATCCTAGCTCCCAAGTCACACAAGCACTTCGCAAAAGACAAATTACCAATAGTGCATGGAATAGTAAATCTACCAGGATCCTTTAGTTTTGGAGGCAATTTCTGTTGCAGCACAGCACTGCACTCTTCCGTTAGAGCAACGGTCTCTAATTCCTCGAGCTTCAACTTACGAGAAAGAATCCCCTTCATGAACTTGGCATAGCACGACATCTGTTCAAGAGCTTCGGCAAAGGGAATGTTAATCTGCAACTTCTTGAACACCTCTAAGAACTTAGCAAATTTCTTATCCAACTGCTGCTTCTGGAGTCTTCTAGGATAAGGAGGAGGAGGATAGATCTGAGTGTTCTTCGTAGATTGCTCCACAGAATTTTTAGCAGGTTCCTTGCTCTTCTCTACTTCACCACCTTGCTGATCAGCCACCAAATCAGATTGAGCAATTTCGGGCACTGCAGATTTTTCAACCTGCTGATTCTGAACATCTTCATCTTCTTCAGCTGCTGATTTAGGGCCTGCTATAACTTTTCCCGATCTCAAAGTCACAGCCTTCACCTGTTCCTTGCTATCCCTCCTACCTGGATTTGTTTCCGTATCACTAGGAAGAGTTCCTTGTTGCCTAACAAGTAAGTCACTTGCAATCTGTCCCACCTGGGTTTCCAAGACCTTTTGAGAAGCTTGCAGGTTCTTCACCATCATCCACAAATCATCCCTTTCTGGTTTTTCATTAGATGATTGCCCCGCATGAGCCTGGGGCTGTTGCTGCTGAAATCCCGGAGGCTGATACGATTGCCTTGGAGCATACTGCTGCTGATAACCTTGATTGAATGGCCTTGCTTACTGACCCTGAAACTGCTGATAGGGCTGCTGAGGTTATTGAGCACCTTGGTTGTTGCTCCAGCTGAAGTTAGGATGATTCCTGTTGTTTGGATGATAGGTGGCTGGTACTGGTGCAGCAGGTCTCTGAAAATTACTTATGAATTGTGCTGATTCAGAAGAGATAGCACACTGATTCGTCTCATGTGCGCCCGCACATAGCTCACAAACACTAGCAACCTGCTGAACTCCATAATTAGCAAGAGAATCCACCTTCATCGTGAGAGCCTTCAACTGAGCTGCAATAGCTGAAGCTGTGTCAACTTCAAGAACACCTGCTACCTTACCTTGAGAAAGCCTCTGTGTTGGATTTTGATATTCATTAGCAGCCATCATCTCAATAAGATCATAAGCTTCCTCATAGCTCTTCGCCCACAGAGCTCCACCTGATGCTGCATCTAGCAAAGGCCTAGACTGTGCTCCCAACCCATTGTAGAAACCATTAATAACCATCCAATCAGGCATGCCATGATGAGGACACTTTCGTAGCATCTCCTTATAACGTTCCCAAGCCTCACATAAAGACTCGCCAGATTGCTGTTGAAATTGAGTTAACTGGTTCCTTATTGCTGCAGTTTTCGCCATAGGGAAGAATTTAGTAAGAAACTTCTGAGCAAGATCATCCCATGTAGTAATGGAACCAGCTGGTAGAGAGTGTAACCAGCCCTTAGCCTTATCCCTTAAGGAGAATGGGAAAAGCCTCAAATTGATAGCATCATCCGACACACCATTGAATTTGAAAGTGTCGCAGATCTCGATAAAGTCCCGGATGTGCATGTTAGGATCCTCTGTCGAAGCATCCCCAAACTGAACCGAATTCTGCCATCTGAATTTTGCTCGGCTTGATCTCAAAGTTATTCGCTGCAATAGCTGGCCTGACAATACTAGATTGTATGTCAGTAATCTTCGGCTGCGAATAGTCCTTCAAAGCCTTGACTGCTGCTGGTAAATCTGCCATCTCGTTTACTGATGCAAGTTCTTCTTTTGCCAGTTTTTCCTTACGAGCCTGCAAACGTGTTCGCATACACGTTCAAGTACCTGAAAACACCACAAAACAAACAATTAAGTAAGAAATCCGAGTCAGTGAACGCTAACGACCATTGATGACAAGCACATAAACTAAACAAAACACCGATGATCCCCGGCAGCGGCGCCAAAAACTTGTTAGCACAAAATTACGCAAGCGCACGTAGTCACAAGTAATATAATTAAAGTTCGTTCCGCAGAGATCTGGTTAAGTTTTAATCAGTAAATATGCCTATGCAACAATGTTTGGTTTTAATCCACTGCTAAGACAAATAACAATTTTGGTATTGATTAACTAAATTAAACTAGGATGCAAATATTAAACTAAGAATTAAATTAACTAATGAGATTGAATTCGAATTACTAATATGAGAATAAACATGGGATCCTAAATTCATTAAATACTTCCCTTAGATCTGACGCTTTTAATCTCTATATGCAATGGTTTTGATATCTAATCGGATAACACGAAACAAGTATACGCTACCTGTCAGCATACGCATACCAAACTAAACATACATCCATAAAAGAGATAGAAGATGAATAGACACCAATTATGCTTAGACCCTATATGTCTATAGAATTTGAAAACATAACGGTTGAAGAACAGGTTATCCATTAAGATCACATAGGGTAGTATAAGTATTTTCATCTCACACCACGAATCATATTGATAAACAATTATGAACCTATGCTAGCATGGCAAGTTCTAAATCTCAAGATCCACTTTCACTTCACAAGAGATTAACAATTCAATTTAGATGTTAGCTACGCATCTAAAAGCATTAAGATTAACCATACGAGGATATCAATTTTACATCACACACAGATCTTTACAGCATCAAGATACTAAGTTCCATAAATAAATCCATTATAATCCCATGACAACGATTAGCCCATAATTGAACTATTCATCGTCATGGGATTTGATGAAAACATGATAATTAACAAGATATAAAAGAAAGAAGCAATAATATTAATAAAAACAAGAGTTGAGAAAACAAATCTACCCAAAGTATACAAAAGATGAAGTAGATCTAGATCTTTGCTTGTCACCGAGCTTGAATCCTTCTCCACTCTTCTCTCTTGCAGTTCTATGTTACAATAATAAAAAGTTGATACAAATTACATGGTAGGATGTGTTTAAATAGTCTCTAGAAGTCTTGCCCAATAAGAAATTACCTTCTATTACAATTAGAATTCGATTAAGGTACCAAAAACTGCCCAAAATACAATTATAATTAGAAAAAGGGCAAAACTGGAATTTTTCTGCTTGACTTATCATAGAATACGTGCGCGATTTTATTCAGCACGTCCTCTGCACCTGCTATCTATCCCATGTTGTAGAAAATCTCTCAAGCTTCGCGTGAGCTGTAAGATCGCTGAAAACGGACTTCTAGAACTCCAGATATGGCCAAAACAGTGTAGACTTCGCAACCTCCCCGGAAAATCCGAATTTTAATCAATTAATCCTCCAAACACGATAGAAGCATAACCCATAATCGACATTCTTGTAAGTCTGCACAACTAAGCAAAACACATCAAAACTACAATAAACTTGAGGCCAAGACAATCAATTTAAGCCGAATTTAAGCGATCCCAATGGATATAAAATCCACTTATCAGGTATTAACGTTAAGGTCGACAAATTTACTGGGAGAAATAGTTTCAGTCTGTGGTAAATCAAGATACGTGCCTTGTTAAAGCAACAGGGCCTTTGGGCCCCGTTGAACACAAAAACGGCTACTTCTAGAAGCGCTGAGATGACCAATCTCGAAGAAAAGACACTCTCAACAATTTTGTTGTGCCTTGTAGATGATATTATTACTGAAATTGCAGAGGAGGATACCGCATCTGGTTTATGGTTAAAGCTCTACATGACAAAGTCTTTAACAAATAAGTTGCTTCTGAAGGAACGTCTGTTCAGTCTGCGAATGCAGGAAGGTATGCCTCTTCGAGATCACTTAGATCAATTAAACAAAATTTTATTAGAATTGCGTAATATTGATGTTAAAGTTGAAGATGAGGATGCTGCTTTGATTCTGTTAGTTTCTTTACCATTATCGTATGAGAACTTTGTGCAATCGTTTATTGTTGGTAAAGATACTATTTCTCTAGAGGAGGTTAGATCTTCTCTTCATTCTATAGAGCTGCGCCATAAAGCGGTTGGTATAGGTGCAGATAATCATGCTATTGGGTTGGTAGCCAGTGGGAGCAATGGACATGGAAATTTGGGTAAGAAACCAGTTCCTAAGGGTCCAAAACTTAATGATATCTGTAATTACTGTAAAGAGAAGGGACACTGGAAATCTGACTGTCCCAAGAAAAAGAAGCAACAGGATAAATTGACAGATACTGTTGCTGTAGCTGATGCTACTTCTGAAGAAGATATTGCTCTTGTTGCTGCTGATCACATGCATCACTCTGATGTGTGGATTCTTGATTCTGGAGCGTCTTATCATATATGTCCGTGCAAGGAGTGGTTTACAACCTACGAGCGAGTAGACGGTGGCAGGATTTCTATGGCTAACAGTTTTGCTTGTGAGACGGTTGGAATAGGCTCGATTAAAATTCGGAAACATGATGGTAAATTCTGCACATTGAATGATGTTAGGCATGTTCCACTTATGACAAAGAATCTGATATCTTTGAGTATGTTAGACAGCAAGGGTTTCAGTTTTCAAGGTGAAGGTGGAGTTCTACATGTCTGCAAGGGTTCTAATGTGATTTTGAAAGGTGTTAAAAGTAGTACCTTGTATCTTCTTCAAGGGTCTACGTTAACAGGTTCTGTTGCTGTTGCGTCCTCGGAGAAGATTAAGAGGCTGTGAACTGATAATGGCCTTGAATTTTGGTCGTCCGAGTTTGCAGATTTCCGCAAAAATGAGGGGATTTCTAGGCATCATACAGTCAGGGATACACCGCAGCAGAATGGTGTAGCAGAGCGTATGAATCAGACACTTCTGGAGAGAGAAGGGATTTCTAGGCATCATACAGTCAGGGATACACCGCAGCAGAATGGTGTAGCAGAGCGTATGAATCATACACTTCTGGAGAGAGAAGGGATTTCTAGGAATCATACAGTCAGGGATACACCGCAGCAGAATGGTGTAGCAGAGCGTATGAATCAGACACTTCTGGAGAGAGCTAGGTGCATGCTCTCTAATGTTGGACTAACTAGAAGATTCTGGGTAGAAGCAGTTAGTACAGCATGTTATCTGATAAATCGTGGACCTCACACAGAAAGTGGTGGTGTTGAGAAACAGGTGGAGCAGGGATATATTCAGAAGATTTTGTCAAGGTTTGGCATGTCTACAGCAAAGTCCATAGATACTTCTAGTACTGTAAATGTACATCTGTCCGTCGCTTTTGCACCTAAGTCTGCTGAGGAAAAAGAGTACATGTCTCGAGTTCCCTATGCTAGTGCAGTAGGAAGCTTGATGTATGCAATGGTCTGCACTAGGCCCGATCATGCACAATCTGTCAGTGTTGTTAGTAGGTTCATGGGTGATCCAGGCAAGGAGCATTGGCAAGCTGTGAAGAGGGTTTTTCGGTACTTAGAAGGTACATCTGATGTTGGTCTTATTTATGGAGGTGATACTGAGTGTTTGGTGTGTTATTCCCAGATTACACACTTGTATAATTGTAGAAGGGGGGGGGGTTGAATATAATTCTTGATATTTATAAATTTCTGATAAGAACTCCAGAAATCTATACTTAGATAATTGCTTGTAAAAGATAAATGCACAAACACATAAAAATCAGGTGGTTAAATGCACCACCTGAAGCTTTTATTCGAAGAAAACTCTGTGATACAAAAGTACACAGCTTCTGTTTTACAACTCTTCGCTTTCTAAGAATATTCAATAGACACCCTAAGCAAGATGTATCTGTTTTATTAACATACAAAGAGTTGCTACACTTGGTTATATATCCCAAGTTTTACAAGTACTACTGGAATAAGATAATACTAATCTAATTCTAGTTGACTTGCTACTACACTCCAAATACACATGTAGCCGAAAGGTTGTCCTTGTGTTCAGACATGTCTCCTGCACCTTTCTTGTATTCATAGTGTAAATAGAATGCTTCTTTCTTCTGTGTTTCCAAAGTATGGCTGCCATACTGCTTTTTGTATCTACTATCAACCCATGTGATCTGTCAGTCAAACATGTCCTTATCAACTGCTAATCCCCAGCTAATCATAGAAGACAGTGTCAATGATTATCCGTTGATATTGTACACTGACATCCGTTGATGATGTATTGAACGGTATCCGTTGATATTGAGACTTGAGCTGTATCCGTTGATAGAGTGGATTTGAGTTGTATCCGTTGATAGAGTTTTGTCTTCATCTGTTGATACACTTTCACTTAGACAGAATTACATAGCATAGCTTATTTACAATTGGCTACCCTATTCTGCCTATCCGTTGATAGTCAACATGACTGTGGATAAAAACACTATCAACTGATAACATAGAGACACTTGCAGTATGCTACAAAACCTCATCCGTTGATGAGCTACCTGTCAACGGATAGAGTTATAAATCCTCATCCGTTGACAGCTACAAAACCTTAAACAATTTGATTGATTGTGAAGTTATCATCAAGTACAACATATTCCTAACAATCTCCCCCAATTTATACTTGATGGCAATAAAGCATAAATTCAGGACCTTGATGATAACAAAACATTCCTAAGGATATATAAAGAACAATGCATAAATTGTATTAAGCTACAAAAATTAAAAACTGAAAGTTTGAGAAATTTAAAGAGAAGTGCTCCTCTAGACTGAGCAGATTAAGACTGTTTCTTTTCTCTTGTTGGCATCACCCTTGATTTTCCTTCTTTGGCAGAGTTGGACTCAATCTGTATTTGGAGTTGCCTATAGAAGGCATCTTCTTCATCTACCTTTGGATTTAGCTTTTGTTGTAACCATCTCAGGTATTGAGAACTAGCCTTTGGTAGTTGGTCTTCTAACCTGAAGAATCTCCTGTTACCATCTTCATCCCTGAACTCCGTCATCCAGAAGGGTTGAAGGTGAATTTTCTGTCCATTGTATGGGATCTTCATTTTCCTTGGTAGACTTGATGGTGAGTTCCATTCCCTCCTTATTTGTTATATTCTGACCAGTATCTCCCCTTTTGCTATCTTGGAGAACCCTGTGTATCTCTTGATTGCAGAGAACACTTTGGTTAAGATCTGATAATTTTCTCCAAGAACCCTTTGTAGTGGCCATGTCCTTTCCATTCCTCCCTTGTATACAAAGACCAATCTTTCAGGCAAATGTTTATATTTGTCAATTCCTCTTACTTCTGACAATTCATCCAGATAAAGATTCATGCCAGAGTATTCTTCAATGTCTGCCTGATAGATAAAATCATCCTTGTTTTCCAAGATTGGCTGCCTGACAATAGCAGGTACCCTAGCAACTTGAATTGGTTCCTTTAAAGGTTGCTTCCTTGGTTTCCTTTTCTTCTGTGTAGGCTTCTGTTGAGGCTTCAGCAAGAATGAAGGAACCTCAATGGAGTCAAGATTCATTGGTTCCTCTTTAGGTACTATGGGATCACCATGGAAATTCACAGCTGGGTTGAATACTTTTACAGAAGTAGGTTGTGATGAGCCAACTGTCTCATTGCTTTCAGTTTCTGGAGAGACAGGCCTCCTTGACTTTGATTTTATTCTCTTAGATTTGGATTTGGGGACTGATTTCCCTTTCTTTTTGAATTTGGGGACTTCCTCAGGTTCCCTCAATTCATCCTCTACCTCATCCACTAACTCTTAAGCCAGCCTTGCTTGCTTCTCATCTGAGTTTTCATATTGATATTCAGTGCTTGGTTGAGATTCTCTTAGCAGCCTTGAAGTCTCTTCTCTCTTTGCTTCAACAAATCTAGGATGGCTGTTGGATATGTTTAGAACTTTTCCATTCCTTATGATTACAGCCATCCATTCTCTTACACAACTATTAGTCTTCTCCTTGAATTCCTTAATTTGCTTACCCATCAGCTTCCCTTCATCATCCTTGGGAAATGGAAAGTCCAGTTGTAACTTGTTCTTCCCATTTGCTTTTGGTGGTCAGTAGGGTCTTGTTTTGATGTAGGGTTCAAATTCTTTAACATGAGAAGGCTCAGCATCATAGAATGTAGGAGCCACAATTGCTGGAGTGAACACCTTCAGAATTGTGGTAGATATTGTTGGAGCTGAGGTTTGGCTAGAGAACGGAGTTGATGCAATAGATTGATTGATCAATCTTTCTGTCCTCATTATCCTTTCATAGTTTTCCTCTTTCATCTTTTGTAGAGCTTCAATTTTGGCTAGCTTTTCCTCTTCTGTCAAGTTTGAGAAATCAAACTCTTCAGATAGAGCTACTTGTACAGGTTTGGAATTGCTGGGGAAGCTGTGACAATGAAGTCCTGTGGATTGACCACTATGGTAGGCTGCTGCTTCCCCTCACTTGCTGCTTCCCTTCTTTCAGAAATTAAGATTTGACTTGTAGTTGCCACAGCCTCTTCCACTTTCTCCCCCTTTTTGTTAGCATTAAGGGTTTGACTAGAAGTTGGGGCTGCAACTAACTTTTCTAGCAGTTGGGTTTGCAGTTTCTGATGTTGAAGAAATTGCTCCATCTGGGATTCCATCTTTTCCACTCTTGAGTTGAGTAGTTGCACAGACTTAGCCAGGTTGTCTTATTTGATGAACCTTTGTTGCAACACCCTCTGAGTGGCTGTAGGAGCTAGTTGCTCTAGCTTGGAATCCACAAAGATCTTTACATCCTTGATTTCTTGTTTGACCTCCTCTAAGTTGGATCTCTGAATCACCATTTGCAACTTTTGTTACTTTAGGGAGTCAATTGCTTGTTGAAGAACAACCTTTCTCTGTGGATCTGCTTCTGGGTGCTCAGCCAGGGCAGATTTATATTGCCTTATGATTTCCATATCAAGTTGATGATAGGTGTAGTTGTGAGCAAATGTAAAATCATGAATACTGCTACCACCTTCATCTTCAGGGCTTTGGCTGTCTTCATCTTCAGAATCTTCAAATTCTTCACTCTCAGCAGTGGTTGGCAGAGCTGCTATAGATTCCTTAGCTCTAAGTAGAGACTGTGAGGTGTGCACTAGGTGCATTGCCTCCTCTGCTTCCACATTGCCCTGTTGTGCCAGAATTTGATAGGCAGGAACAGGGAGAGTAAAGGTTTCAGCATCCAAAGAAATGGAGTCAATCATGGACTGATATTCTCTTTGATATTCCATTTCCTTGGCTGCATCCTCAACCTCCATTGACTCACTAGCAATGGCTGCTTCTTCCATCCTTATTTCTCCTGTAGTCCCTTCTCTCCCCTCATCTCTCTTTTCTTGCATCAAGGGCTCCCCTTGGCTCACACCTCTCACACCCTCACTTTCACCTACTAAGGTGGAACTCTCAAACTCTCCTTTTGCCTGACCGGAAGAAATGGCCAGCCTCTCATTATTTACCTCTCCTTTTGCCTGCTCACAAGGCAGCCTCTCACTCCCTTCCCTCAATCCTAAAAGTGTTTCAACTACTGAGAACTCCTCCACACTTGACACAGGAATGTCAGATATAGCAGTGGTAGAGTGAGTTATCAACGGATAAGGAATATCCGTTGATGGAGTAGTTATAGCTGTCAACGGATGGCTAGATAGAGGCGCATCCGTTGATGGAGAAACACTTGTCAACGGATGAAGGATATCCGTTGAGGAAGGAATAATTTTGTCCGTTGAAGAGAAAACCAACACTGAATCTGTGGAGATTGATTTTAAGTTCGAGGCCACAGTCTGTGTTGAGAATTCTGGAAGGGAAGATTGATGGTCCAACAAATCATCTAAAAGATGATGACCACCAATTGCAGAGTGGGGCTTCTCCAAGAATCTTAAAGATGGAGAATCAGGAATTGATGTAGATATCATATCCACATCCAGAGATGGAGTTGGTGATGGTGGATTTTAATGTGTGTCGATTTGAAGATTAAGATCAAGGGGCTGTGACTCCACATTTATTGAAGCCACATCAAACTGAGTTTGGGAAGGTACAGTTTCCTGTACTGTGTGTGCACCCTGTGATTCCTCTGTGGTTTTAGATTTTACTCTTCTTCCATAGGTTTTTGAAATTGGGCTATATGTGTCTCTAACCCTCTTGTGCAGTGTTCCTTGTGGGGAACTTGATTCAGTAGTCACACTCTGTTGAGAGAGTGTAACTAGAATTTGGCCTGTAGTTACATTAGCAGTCTTTTGAGAGACTGAAATGGTGGTTGCACTCATCTCTCCTTCCTTATCCTTAGGGCTTCTTTGATGTTCACCCTGTCCCTCACCACTCACTACCACCTTCACACTCCCCTCAAGAGTTTTGGTAGATTTTACAACAGGTGTCTTTTGAGAGACACTTGAGGTTTGTTTTTTAGAATGTGGTTTTGGAACTCTGGATTTGGTCACTTTGGTAGGAGCCTGTTTGGTCACAACTACAGACTCCATTATGACACTAGAAGGCAAAGAAATTTGGGGGTTGGAGATAGGGGTTTCAGAGTTAGAGATAGTTACCTGAACAATTGGTAGATATACCAATTGTACTCCTGCATTGAGGTTCATTCGAATTAGGTCACTTAAGACTCTCTTCTCCTGAACAAAACATTGGAACTTGCTATCCGGGTTAGCAATGGATAGCTTATTCTCAGATACATGCAGTGCTAAGAGCATTAAAAATCTAGCAAAGTAGATATTCTTGCTCCTAGTTTCCTTTTTACCCAACTTTGCAGCTATCTCATACATAACTAATGTGCCAAAATTATAGAATTTATCATTTAAGAGCATACACATCATAGTTAGCATGGACTGGGTAACAGCATCAAAATTACTAATTTTGCCTGAAAAAGTTTTAATGAAGGCATCACAGAAATAGCTCCATTCTTTAACCATTCCTTTCCTAACAATTTTCCCTAAGTTTTCAGTACTAAGGGCATAATTAATAGAATTAAGCATGGCAACAATTTCAGCATCAGTGGGTACTTTCAGACAGTTATTCTCAGGAAATTTTAAACAAGAAGTTATTACATCAGAATTAACCACATAGTTTTTACCCTTTAAAGAAAAAGCAATTGTACCGTCTGTGCCATTGTACTCAGCAGATGTCCACATTTCTTCAATTACCTCGTGGATTAAGGGAGTGGTGGCAGTTATAGCATATGACAGTTTGCATTCATGAAACTCATCAAAGTGTGGTAAGCTTCTGGAGCATTCACTGTGTCAACAAAGGCCGCGAAATTGTTCTTCTCATAGGTAAACCCAGTGGAGGACATCATCTTAACAATGGGCGCCATTGAAGTGTTTGAACTTTGTTTACAGAGAGTTTTAGAGAAGAAGATGCAGTTAACTTTTGATATGCTTGAAAATGAATAAAAGTGAGATGTGAGAGTACAAGTCAGCCTTTTATATTTTTCAAGAATTAAAAATGAAATAATTAAAAGTAATTACTCCATTGGTCAAAAGTAACTGTCAGATAATAAATGAAAAGAAAATAAGTACAGCCATGATTAGATATACACAGTTACCAACGGTTATAAAAATAAAAAAAATGTATATCAACGGATATAGAATGAACGGTTGAGATACAGTTTATCCGTTGATGACGTGGATAGCCTGTTACCCGTTGACATGCGAAAATCTAGTAATGTGTTTATACTATCAACGGATAAAAGGATATCCGTTGATAAGCTAATTTTGCCTTAGACAAAATTTCTGCAGAAAATTTTTCTGAAAGTTTTAACTTTCAAGTAAATCATAACACATTTCTAGCTTCAATGCAGTGAAATCAAATATCACTAGGAATTATGACAAGTTAAGCATACCTAGCTCACCTACCAATCTTGTGAATGTGGATTCATCAAGGGGCTTGGTGAAGATATCTGCAAGCTGCATTTCACTTGGCACAAAGTGCATTTCTACTGTACCATTCATCACATGTTCTCTAATGAAGTGGTATTTGATGTCAATGTGCTTGGTTCTCGAATGTTGTACTGGATTCCCTGTGATGGCAATAGCACTTGTGTTGTCACAGAAAATTTGAATCTTCTCAACTTTTAGACCATAGTCAGTGAGTTGGTTTCTCATCCATAGAATCTGTGCACAACAGCTTCCAGCAGCAATGTACTCAGCTTCAGCTGTAGAAGTGGAGACTGAGTTTTGTTTCTTACTGAACCATGAAACAAGCCTGTTTCCTAGAAATTGACAGGAACCTGTAGTACTTTTCCTATCAACTTTGCAACCTGCATAATCTGCATCTGAATAGCCAGTTAAATCAAAACCAGATTCTCTTGGGTACCAAATGCCAAGGTTTGGTGTTCCCTTGAGATACCTGAAAATTCTTTTAATAGCTACTAAGTGAGACTCTCTAGGGTCAGCTTGAAATCTAGCACAAAGACAAGTAGAAAACATTATATCAGGTCTACTAGCTGTTAGGTATAGAAGTGAACCTACCATGCCTCTATAGCTTGAGATGTCCACAGACTTTTCCTTAGTATTCAACTCAAGCTTAGTTGCAGTGGCCATAGGTGTTTTAGCAGATGTACAATCCATTAAGTCAAATTTCTTTAAGAGATCATAAATATATTTTGTTTGACTTATGAAAATGCCCTCATTAACTTGCTTTACTTGTAGGCCAAGAAAGTAAGTTAATTCACCCATCATGCTCATTTCATACCTACTTTGCATAAGTTTGGAAAACTTTTTGCAAAGCTTCTCATCTGTAGACCCAAAAATAATATAATCTACATAGATTTAAACAAGTATTGAAGAGCCATTAATATCCCTATGAAATAAGATTTTATCTACTGTACCTCTAGTGAAGTGGTTCTCCAAAAGAAATTGAGATAAAGTGTCATACCAGGCTCTTGGTGCTTGCTTCAAACCATAAAGTGCTTTCATGAGAAGATATACATATTCTGGAAATTTTGGATCCTCAAAACCAGGAGGTTGATGGACATAGACCTCTTCTTCTAGTTCCCCATTTAGAAAGGCACTTTTGACATCCATCTGATAGACTTTGAAATTGGCATGTGCTGCATAGGCTAGAAAGATTCTTATTGCCTCAAGTCTTGCCACTGGAGCAAAAGTTTCATCAAAATCTATTCCTTCTTCTTGAGAGTAGCCCTTTGCCACTAATCTAGCTTTATTCCTCACAATTATGCCATTTTCATCTGTCTTATTCTTGAGAACCCATTTAGTACCTATGACACTTCTATCATCAGGTTTGGGCACAAGTTTCCATACTTTATTTCTTTCAAATTGGTTTAGCTCTTCTTGCATTGCTAACACCCAATCTGGATCTAGAAGGGCATCTTCCACTTTCTTAGGTTCCTCTTGAGACAGGAAGCTACTGTATAGACATTCTGCTTGAGTGGCCCTTCTAGTTTGGACTCTTGAATTTGATTCACCAATGATTAACTCAAATGGATGATTTCTAGTCCATTTTCTTGCAGGTGGAAGGTTTGATCTTGATGAGGTTGCTTCATTTCCATGATCATATTGATTTAGCATTGAATTTTGACCTTGAGAAACTCCCCCTGAGTTTGTTGTCCTTGCTGAATTATGAGGTTGACTGTCAATGGATGCATCATTTTGCCTGTCGACGGATGCTTGAGAATATCTGTCAACGGATGCATCTCTAATAGTGTCAACGGATGTTGCAGAATGACTGTCAACGGATGTTGCAGAATGACTGTCAACGGATGCTTCATTTTCAGTGTAAGCATCACTTCTAGTTGGTATAACAGCTCTAGGTGGATCTCTGTGGTCATGATCTTCATTTTCCTCATCATCATCATAGTACATTCTTCCTTCACCTTCATTCTCAAATTCCAACTTTTCATGGTAACCTTCATCATTTAGGCCTAGAATCTTTTGATCATCAAACACAACATGTACAGATTCCATAACAATGTTGGTTCTTAGATTGTAGACCTTGTAGGCTTTCCCTGCTGCATATCCAACGAAAATAGCTTCATCTGCCTTTGCTTCAAATTTGCCCAAGTTATCTCCATGATTCCTTAGCACAAAACACTTACATCCAAAGACATGTAGGAAAGCTAAAGTTGGTTTCTTGTTGGTTAATAACTGATAAGGAGTCATTCCTCTAGCTTGATTGACCAAGGAAATATTCTGAGTAAAGCATGCAGTGTTGACAGCTTCAGCCCAGAAATATGTTGGTAACCTTGATTCACTTAACATTGTTCTAGCTGCTTCAATGAGAGTTCTGTTTTTCCTTTCAACAACCCCATTTTGTTGAGGTGTTCTGGCAGCAGAAAACTCATGGACAATTCCATTCTCTTCACAGAAAATCTTCATTGTGGAATTCTTGAATTCAGTACCATTGTCACTCCTGATTCTTTGTACTCTGTCTTTAGAACCATTGTTTAGCATTCTGAGGTGATTGATGATGATTTCACTTGCACAATCCTTGGAGTGCAGGAAGAAGGTCCATGTGAATTTAGAAAAATCATCTACAATCACCAGACAGTATTTCTTCTTTGAAATAGACATGACATTTACTGGACCAAATAAATCCATATGCAGCAATTGAAGAGGCTTAACAATGGATGACTCTGTCTTGCTTTTGAAGGATGATTTCTTTTGTTTCCCTAATTGGCAGGCATCACACAGCCCATCTCTGACAAACTCCAATTGAGGGATTCCTCTAGCAAGATCCTTTCTTACCAAATCATTCATAACTTTAAAATTCAAATGTGACAGCTTCTTATGCCATAGCCAACTCTCATCCTTACTTGCTTTGCTGAAGAGACAAGTAATGGATTCTGAGCATGCTGAATTGAAGTCAGCTATGTAAACATTTCCTTTTCTAAAGTCTGTCAATACCACATTGTTGTCTTCCTTGGCAGAAACAACACAGGCTTCTTTTGTGAACTTTACTTCATAGTCTTTGTCACAAATCTGACTGATACTCACCAAATTGTGCTTCAAACCTTCAACTAAAGCCACTTCTTCAATGATGACATTGTCTTTTGAAATCAGGCCATATCCCTTAGTATATCCTTTCCTGTCATCTCCAAAGGTAATTCTAGGGCCAGCTCCTTCCTTGAACTCTGTGAGCAGGGTTGAATCTCCTGTCATGTGCCTAGAGCATCCACTGTCTAGGTACCATAGATTCCTTCTGTTTCCCTGCATACATTTCAAAAACAAATCAAGTTGATTTTGGTACCCAAGCTTCCTTGGGTCCTTTCTTGTTAGCCTTTGACTTTGCACTCTTAGCATTATTCAACTTAGGTGTAGATGCTTGAGTGATGGGGTTTGACAAATGCTCATTTGCATGAATATTGGATGCATGCATGTGTGGAAAATGGGCATACATATTATTCATGTTAGGTATGTTCCATGACATTTGTGGCACATTCATAGATTGAAAGTAAGGATTAGACATATATGGCATGTTCACATATGGATTTGAAAAACTAGCATTTTGATACAAACCAGGCATTGCAGGCATACATGGCATTGGTTGAGGTACATGAACAGGAGCCTTATTGACAATCTTGCATTTAGAAGATAGATGATTGACACTATTACAATTACTACAAGTTTTCCTAGGAGCAAACTTGTCAGGAGAGTAATTGTTTTTCTTGTTGATGCCTATCTTACCATTTCTGTTCTTTTTCTTTTTGCCCTCAATTTCTACCTTTTCATTGTCTGATTTACCAACAGCCTTTTTGTTGTGTAAATCACCTGTCTTGGCCTTCCCACTGGATTTGGTTTTGCTGCACTCACCACTAACAAAATTCTTGTTTACTGGACCATACTTGATATCCAGTTTCCTAAGTTCCTTCTTACTAACAGACTTTTTGTTAGTCGACGGATACTTCTCATCCGTTGACGGTTCATCTGTCAACGGATGATCACTATCCGTTGATTCACAAATAGTCTCTAGATCCTCAAGGCCAGGTTCTAGCTCCTTTTTCTTTTGAGTCCAGGTATCCTTCACAAATGATTCTATTCCCTGAACTTCTATTATGTTTTGAGAAATATTCCTACAACTTTGAAATTTAGCAATTATCCCTTGTTCTTTTTCAAGCTGGTCTTTTAAAATCAGTTCTCTTTTTAACACAGGTTCAAGTTCAATTTTAGCATTATTGCAATCAACTCTCATTTTCTCAAATTCTAGAAATTGAGTTTCTAGAGCAGCATTTCTATCACTTAAAAATAGATTAGACTCTTTAATTCTATTGTTCTCTTTAGTAAGTGATTTAAGAGTAACACTTAAGTGATATAGTTCAGTAGACATTTCATCTATAACACTATTGCATTCCTCTTTGGTGAGCTCAGAGAGATTAGTAGAAAATACCTGATTGCTAGCTGAACTTGCTTCCTGCTCTCCAGAATCAGCCATTAAAGCAAGGTTGACATACTCAACATCATCATCAGAATGATTGTCATCAACAGCCCAGTCATACTCTTGGGTCAAGAATGTCTTTCCTTTCTGCCTGAGAAGATCAAAATATTTCTTCTTATAGTCAACAGCCTCAGTTGGCTTTCCCTTGTTCTCAGATCTAGGTTTCCTGAATTCACTTATCATATGACCAGCAATTCCACAATTGTAGCATTTAATTTTGGATTTATCCACATAGTTGCTTGTGGAAAAATCCTTGTTAAATGGCTTGGCCACCCCAGAGTTTCTCTTGAATTTCAGCTTAGAGAATCTCCTAGATAGAAAAGCTAAGTGCTCATCTATCTCATCCAATTCATCCTGCTGAAGAGCATTCAATTCCTCAGACACCTTTTCCTTGCTCCTGCTTGATTCTGCTCTACCTTTACAAACCTCCCTGTTTGGTGTAGAACTAGCAGTTTCTGTCCTTTCCTCCTTTTGCTCCAAGTTGGCAACAAGTGCAACTGACCCACTTTTCTTTTGAGACTTCTCAATCTCTTCATCCTGCTCCATTTCCAGCTCATAGGTCTTTAAAGTTCCATAGAGCCTTTCAAGAGTAAATGTCTTGTACTCTTGAGTGTTTCTTAGAGAAACAGTCATTGGCTTCCATTCCTTGGGCAGTGATCTCAGAAATTTGAGATTAGAATCTTTAACTTGATAGATTCTTCCATACAGTTTTAAACCATTTAGTAGCTTTTGAAATCTACTAAATGTATCATTCAATGTTTCTCCACTCTTAAAGTGAAAATGTTCATACTGTTGGATTAGTAGTTGCATCTTGTTTTCCCTTACCTGTTCTGTTCCTTCACACAGGGTTTGAACAATGTCCCATACTTCTTTGGCGGTAGTACAGTTAATAACATTGTCAACCATGTCTGTTTCTAGACCATTGAACAGAATATTCATGGCCTTTTTGTCTTTGTGGACTTCTGCAATATCTTCAAGACTCCACTCAGAAACAGGTTTGGGAATGAGAGTGTCAGGCACATCATCAGCCAGGCCAACTCTTGTTGCTGTCTTCATTGGAACGTGAGGACCCTTGTCAATGCAATCCACAAAGCCCTCATCAATAGACGAGAGATGTAGACGCATTTTTACTTTCCAGTGAAAGTAATTTTCTCTATCAAGAACTGGAATCTTTACTCCGTAATCCTTCTTAGACATGTTGGAAGTGTGTTGATCTTTAAACTTCAAATATGTTAAAAGCTCGCTCTGATACCAATTGTTATTCCCAGATTACACACTTGTATAATTGTAGAAGGGGGGTTGAATATAATTCTTGATATTTATAAATTTCTGATAAGAACTCCAGAAATCTATACTTAGATAATTGCTTGTAAAAGATAAATGCACAAACACATAAAAATCAGGTGGTTAAATGCACCACCTGAAGCTTTTATTCGAAGAAAACTCTGTGATACAAAAGTACACAGCTTCTGTTTTACAACTCTTTGCTTTCTAAGAATATTCAATAGACACCCTAAGCAAGATGTATCTGTTTTCTTAACATACAAAGAGTTGCTACACTTGGTTATATATCCCAAGTTTTACAAGTACTACTGGAATAAGATAATACTAATCTAATTCTAGTTGACTTGCTACTACACTCCAAATACACATGTAACCGAAAGGTTGTCCTTGTGTTCAGACATGTCTCCTGCACCTTTCTTGTATTCATAGTGTAAATAGAATGCTTCTTTCTTCT
Source organism: Saposhnikovia divaricata (assembly GCA_036435485.1). Lineage (NCBI taxonomy): Eukaryota > Viridiplantae > Streptophyta > Magnoliopsida > Apiales > Apiaceae > Saposhnikovia > Saposhnikovia divaricata. The sequence continues at coordinate 155,796,118 of CM071595.1, forward strand.
GTGTTTCCAAAGTATGGCTGCCATACTGCTTTTTGTATCTACTATCAACCCATGTGATCTGTCAGTCAAACATGTCCTTATCAACTGCTAATCCCCAGCTAATCATAGAAGACAGTGTCAATGATTATCCGTTGATATTGTACACTGACATCCGTTGATGATGTATTGAACGGTATCCGTTGATATTGAGACTTGAGCTGTATCCGTTGATAGAGTGGATTTGAGTTGTATCCGTTGATAGAGTTTTGTCTTCATCTGTTGATACACTTTCACATAGACAGAATTACATAGCATAGCTTATTTACAATTGGCTACCCTATTCTGCCTATCCGTTGATAGTCAACATGACTGTGGATAAAAACACTATCAACTGATAACATAGAGACACTTGCAGTATGCTACAAAACCTCATCCGTTGATGAGCTACCTGTCAACGGATAGAGTTATAAATCCTCATCCGTTGACAGCTACAAAACCTTAAACAATTTGATTGATTGTGAAGTTATCATCAAGTACAACATATTCCTAACAATCTCCCCCAATTTATACTTGATGGCAATAAAGCATAAATTCAGGACCTTGATGATAACAAAACATTCCTAAGGATATATAAAGAACAATGCATAAATTGTATTAAGCTACAAAAATTAAAAACTGAAAGTTTGAGAAATTTAAAGAGAAGTGCTCCTCTAGACTGAGCAGATTAAGACTGTTTCTTTTCTCTTGTTGGCATCACCCTTGATTTTCCAAAGTGATGCCACACACCTTCCCAGAACCTATTCACATAATTGATGTTGTGTTGCAATCTTATTTTTCGTTATAACTTTCTTTGGATTTTCGAAAAAGTAATGAAGTTTTTGTTTTTATGAGAAATCTCATCTGCATGAGATCGAAACTGAACCACCACTTGTATCTGTTCTGGCAAGTCACCTGCCAGTTTTGTAGGGGCTCCTTTCTGATATTTGGAATAATTGTTACTATTCATAAATCGAACTGCAGCAAACAATCACACTGCTACGACATTATTCCATCATCTAATAGCCAGCATAAGCAATTAAGGATTATGTAATATCTAGCTTGTTCAGTTGTTCATCTCTTAATTATTTGCCAAGTTACTTATACTATTTATAGTATAAGTCATGACTCGCACGCACCTGACTCGAATGCTCAATCTCTTGTTACAGATAGAATACGGATATCTAGTAGGTATGTCGAAGATGGATGTCCGACAGGGTAAATTTATACCACGGCAACAAATTGTAACATAATATAAAGCCTTGGTAATTGATATATATCATATCCATGCAACTAAATGGCTTTCTACGAATGCAGAAAAAGTTGCGTAACTATGGACCAAAGACATTACATCTTCCTAGTAAGACATAAACGAAAACTACGTATCGAAGGATGGCCACATTCGAGTAGATAACTTCATAGATTAGAGGATGATGATCATGTGGTGGATCGACATGAATTACAGCTTCAATTATTGCGCAAAGCCATGTAGGAATGGAAAAGTACAGCAACAGAAGAGTGCTTCTCACACTCCTAGATCTTGCCTGTTCAAGAATGATAATATGTTCATTCACTCTGGGCCTCAAGAAACAAAAAGATTAGATATCCGTGAACCCTTTAAAACCCCTTTTTTGTTCTTGGCCATTGCATGGTCATGTAAACTTCTACATTATTACTTATAGAATCCAAATTCCGGGTTTCTGACAAACGTATGTTACAACATACATTAGTTGAGCAATCGTTTTGATATATAAATACAAGGTCTATTGCATTTGTTGTGGACCTCAAACCTTATGAAAGTTTATGTTTATACAATATAACTACCATACAAGTAGTGACAAACTTATAATGAATTCTTGCCATACTTGTTTGGAATAAAGATGAGTGGAGATCAAACACATAATAAAAACAGGACCCCTCAGCTGAAGTTCACATGCACACCAACAGAGCCACAAACATTTAAATCAGCAAAATTAATTATTTAATTTAAATAGTGATGTTAAAATTCTTTATATTCAAAAGTCTAAGATAGGACATCTTTGTTTCTTGTGAATAGTAAACTTTATCGATGTTTTAGCATCTTTACATTCTATAATAATCCGTGACCTTAACCACATTCCACTTTGTTAAGAGCTGGTTAACCAAAACTAAAACTTTACACGTTCTTGTGAGTTGTGAGATTTATTTATCTATTGCATCATCTAGAAAAGAGTACAAAATGTGTACTCAAGTACCTAATGAATTTTTGTTTTACCTCCTAATCAAGGTGTAAAACAAATGACAATCCCATAAAAACTGGTACCCGTGAAAAACTTTGGAGTATTAGCAGCATAATAACAAAAAGTTAAAACCGGATTTACACAATTTATATCCCTAGTGTCGTAGCGAAAGTGTTGAATAATATATGATTCAAGACATTTCTTTAATACGATCTGTTTAGTTTATTTATTTGTATGTATGTCTGGTCTTGTCTGTTTAATCATAGGTGTGTTGAATAATATATGAGTTATTTCATTCTTTATTACGATGTGTTTAATTTATTTATTTGTATGTATGGTCGTATTTGTTTAATGGTATGAGTGTTGAATGATATATGAGTTATTTCAAGTTAGGTTTTAGAAAAGTTGATCATTTTACTGTATGAAGGTAAAGATCGATGCCAACATTTACACAAAATCAATATTGTCGATTTTATTCGCAAAATCTTACAAACAAAAAGCTACTCATTTCCACTTCATCGCAATTCAACTGTCGATAGTTTCATATAAGACGCGACAAACCTCCGTCTGGGATTATATTATATGCCATATGGGGCTGCAAATTGCAATAGAGTACTGATAAGTTCTCTGGTTGTTTGACCTTCAGAGATTTCGAAAATTTTCGAGGCCATCAACTATAACAACAAAGGAATGCTGGCAAGGCCAGGGGATAACGAAATGGAATGAATGAAGAACAAAAAAACTCTCATCTAATCATACAAGTATAATGCTCACGAGAAACGTAGAAATGAAATGAAGTTCACGAGTGTGTTTCACAAAAAGACGGCTAAACGTTGTCGTATTCGATATGATTGATGATCAATCCCTTGGTTCCAAGTGTTTATATTGTTTTCATTAATGGTTTCCTCAGGGACACTCTTGTATTATAAGTTAACAGGCAGTGGCTACCCAACTTGTGGGGGACTAACAGGCAGTGCCTGCATTTACCATATTACAACTTGTGCATATGTTGTGACCATAATGGCCTGAAATCATCCACAAATTTAGTTTCCATGATCGCTTCCTACAGCACATACATATACGATTCGAACCAATCAACCGACCTATGTATTAGAAGGAAGTAATTCGGCCGAGAACAATTTTTACGATGATAAAAAATGTAAAAAATTGCTGAAGAACAAATGTTCTCGCTGTTATATATGTTAAAATGTGTTTTACATAAAATGCGATCTCACGAGTCTTACAATATAGTAATGTGTGACATTTGTTTTATATTCAGATAATCATCTTTGTTTGGCACGAATTTCAACATATATAGGTGCAAGAATCAGTGCCCGAGCATACTGAAATATATGTGGATGGATTATGAGAAAAGTGCTGTGATAATTATATGTACAGTATGTGTGCATGTACATCCAAAATTGTGTCTTGCCTCTAATGTTGTTGCATAGAGCTCAACAGCACACTTCTGAAATTACAGAGTAACGATGGTCGTAATTTATACCGAATTTTGAAAAACTGATTAAATTTTCAAGTTTGTAAATTAGTGATCAATTTTTTATTTTCGTTTTTTAAAATAATGATTCGCATTAATTTTGAACGTGGAAGATAGAAATAAAATTTGACCATTTTTTTAAAAAAAAGTTCGTAGGAACCATTTTTTTTAAAACGCGATAATTAAGACTGATCACTAATTTGCAAACTTGAAAATTTGGCAACCTTTTTAAAATTTGTTGTAAAATACGGTCATCATTCCATAATTTACTCGAAATTATATGATTTTTGCCCTCTTAAGTAAAATTTCATGACCTGTTTACTTCACTTGTTTTTCACCAAAAATTTCCAAGAGAACGCGGAAAAATGAAGCATTTTGAATATTTTTATGGAAACATATACTGTAATTTAAATACAGGATGCCACTGTAATAATTTTTGCAAACTAAATTATTGCTGCTTGACAATTGACAAATAAATTTACAACAGCAAATCATGTACAGGTTATTGTACAATTCTGACAAGTGTATTTTGTTAGTAGCCTTCAGGTAGTACCGACCAATGATGACGATATAGTCCATTAAAATGTCAAAACCACGGGCGCATTGAGGATTCTATTGCATTATTATTTCTTCACTGTACTAACGATGATAGCTTAAGTGATCATTTTGTATAAATTAAAATGCTTATGCAGCCAAGTTTGATTTTATATGCCTAAAAAAACACGAAATTGTAATAACTACACTGTGAAAGCTGAAGTATACATCTTCCAAAGTGGTATTTCCGGAGGATGTAATGTACGCAGATCTTAGTATCCGGAAAAATAGTTCTGTTTCCGCGAATACAAACGGAAATACCTGCGCATTACCTATACATCTTCCTTATGTTTCTATAGATGGTCCATGTCGACTTCATCGTTTGATCTTATGCAGTAATTAAAGGTCTACCACTGGTCCACTATCTATATTTATAAATCTGTAAACACATTATATCGGAAAAAATGAGAAATAAGCAAAGCCGAAGGCTGAAGAAACTGGATTAGGGGGTAGTATAGTAGCTTGTGTTGCTGGTTTGAGAAGACAAAAGTACAGAACTCTAACCCGTGAATGTTGCATGTGATCATACAAGAGCTGTTCTAATCACTTGTATTGACAAATTATAGACCCACTCACGTGTCCTTTTTTGGCTTTTACATGAGCTACCATTTGTAAATTGCAACAACTAGTTGATATAACCAATAGAATTTACCCATTAACATCATAAAAAGGAAAGGCACATAAAGAATAGTGCTGGGAGTTGATACAACATCATACAATAGCAAGAACCGTATTTAATCAAATTTGGTAGCAAGATACAGTTACATTTAAAGGGAAAGCAGTACATCATTCCTATCGTAATTCTAATAATTAAAGCGTAAACATCCTAATCAAAAGGTTGCGAATGAATGATTTTCAGCTCAGACATGCAAAATCGAAACAGAGTTAAACCTCTGGTTTGATGCATATCTTATTTATCTCATATCTACACAACAATTCAGCAATACTTTATCTGCAGAAAAATTACGACACACGATGAAATCAGGACAGGGTAAAAATTACTTACAGGTCAAAAAATGCGTAATGGTTCTCAGTTTTATGTACAGATTTCCATGAACTGTATAGAACATGTAGCCTCGAGCATCTGGATAGACTACTTCATATTGCCATGTGGCATGTTATGACCTGTTTGTGGGACAAATGAAAAGCCAACCAAATTTCACAAAAAGAGATAGGGAATAGTTGGTAATTACAGAAAAGGTAGAATATAAGATAAATACGTAGCAATAGTAAAACATTTCCACTCATTTTGAACAGTTATTAGAGTAATATTCCTATTTAAATACCGAACTAGCTGCTCTGTTGGCTATCTGTGAAATTGCTCTTCACTGATTGTTTTCTAGAAAATGAGTTCTTCTAATTTCAGAAGCCTCACAATTATACTTCTCATTCTCTTGCTTGCTTGGTCTTCCACATTTGAAACTTGTGAAGCTAGACGAGGAAAGCACTGGAGACATAGTAGAAATTTCCCAGCATCCTTATCCAAGAAGAAAGGAAAGAATCATGTTAGTAGTCATCACCATAGTAGTGGCAGCAGGTCAAAATCAAAGACTCCGTCTCCAATAGCACCAGCACCTCCAGCAACTAAACCAAAAGATAATAATCCGCCATCCCCACCAACGAAAGACCACAACTATGTTGCACCTGCTACATTTCATGTATTAGATTTTGGCGCCAAAGGGGATGGAAAAACCGATGATACTAAGGTAACATTTGTTTTACCCTGACTGATATCATGTTTCTTAAAATTCTCGCTACAGTTGTTCATAGAATGTGAAATCTATTATGGTATTGCCAGACAAGTAAGAGCATCTCCAATGGGAGAGACTCCTTAGGTAAATTTTAAAATTAATTACCATAAATAAGAATTATAAAGAATGTATAAAAAAATTTACACTCCAATGGGACAAAACTGTTATCTATAATTATAGATAATCTCTTAATGTTGGCTATATTTGTCGAACCTCTAGAGACCTGTAACAAGCTTCCACATCATCTATTACCATAATAAAATAATACATTCTATTTATAACAACTTGAAATAATAATAACAACCATTTTTAAAAAATAGTCAATCATTATAGCCAATACCATCGGAGCACAACGCCTTACAGGTTCAGTAAATTTTACATAATCAATATTTTATATCATTTTAGCCAATCAATTTAACCAACAGCATTGGAGATGCTCTAAGAGCTCTAAATGCAGCCTTGAGCTTTCCTTATGTTCTTTAAAAAATTGAAACATGCATTAACTTAGCATTTCAAAGGAACCTAAAAACTTCCCATTCACAAGTTTTTACCAGTTTATTAGAATTTAAGGTTGTCTAACAGTCAAAACAATTCAAGGAAAAGAATGCTCAAATAAATTGTAGAGAATATATCATTGCTAAAATAATGACATGTTACATCACATATTCCTTCAATTAAAGAAGTTAAAAAAATGTTCAGAAATACGTAGTGAAATAATTTAATTGTACTAAAGCTAGAAAATGTAAAAAACCAAACAAAGAAAAAGACAACAGAACTTATACGGTGTTTAACCACAAAATCAGGAGGTAGCAGCCATGCAAGTGACTCTTGTCCCTACAGTTTTTCCCAGATTCCATAAGTAATATTATATAAGCTTTGGGTAAATATCGCCATGAGTAGCAAATTATAAACCCAAACTAGACATTTAGAAAGATATTAACAGAATGAAATTCGATTTCTGATTTATAAATGTTCTTGCTCTGCAACACAGGCATTTGAAGCTGCATGGGTAGCCGCTTGCAAAGTTGAGGCATCTACCGTGGTCGTGCCATCAGATTATGTGTTCGTTGTAGGCCCGGTCTCATTTTCTGGCCCTTTCTGTCAAAATGACATTGTTTTTCAGGTATTTATGATAATTAATACTTTTAATAAAATGATAGAAACATGTACAACCTTTTGCCAACTGATTAATCACACTATTAAGTGTTAACCTATAATTTCCCATCACATTAAAATGGCTTCTTTAACATCCGATTTTCAATCACTATCTGATCATGCCATCGGAATTATTTTAATGCTTAAGGATCAACACATTTTGCAGCTTGATGGTACAATAATTGCTCCAACAAACTTCAAAGCATTTGGTTCAGGTCTTTTTCAATGGATTCAATTCACAAAACTGGTAGGAATCACGATTCAGGGTAAAGGCATCATAGATGGAAGAGGGTCCATCTGGTGGAAAGGTTCCTCATTAGAGGACCCTTTAGATGATGAAGCAAAACTGATTGTTCCATTAAACAGCACAGTGGAGAAATCTCTACCAGTTCCAGTAATTATTTCTTTCCTCTCGTATCCGTCATAATTTAGTTACTAATAGTAAGTTGTCTGATTCAATTTATCCAAAACAAATTGTGGCAGATAAGCAGCTCACTTGGAATGATGCCAAGCATTAAGCCGACTGTAAGGACCGCTTTCTATCTTGTTTCTTGACCATAGAAACCATGTACCCTAACAACTAATTTTCCTATGCAGGCCCTGAGGTTTTATGGGAGTTTTAATGTAACAGTTACTGGCATAACAATTCTGAATAGCCCGCTATGTCACCTCAAGTTTGATAATTGTTTGGGAGTTTCAGTTTACAATATAACAGTCTCATCTCCGGGTGATAGTCCTAATACAGATGGCATTCACTTACAAAATTCCAGAGATGTACTGATCCGTACTGCCAACATTGCTTGCGGTAAGCACCTTTGTCATGTCATTCAATTATTGTATATGTTCCTTATAATCTAAGACTTGCCGTTCCAGTTGGTCAACGATTCGGGTTTAGTCATTTAGTAATCCCAAAAAATACAAAACCAGTCTTATACTGTTTATCAACTCCATTACAATCACCAAGTCCACCCACTAATCAGACAAACGATAATCATTTATGTCTATAAAGAAAGTTATGTGGTCACGGACAATTAGTTTCTCTTCTATGTATCATTTTTATCTGTGTTATCTTCTTCGGAAACAATACCAACTGCTTTCTTCCCCTTCATTTTTTTGCTCTATCAATGCTAGAGGTGAATACCAGTGTGTAGAAACAAAAGAAACAGTCTCTTTATACTACTACAATAATTATGTTCTTTTATGTAATGCCATCTGCAGGAGATGACTGCATTTCAATACAAACTGGATGCTCAAATGTATATGTGCACAATGTGAACTGTGGACCAGGACATGGAATCAGCATTGGCGGGTTAGGAAGAGATAACACAAAAGCCTGTGTCTCAAACATTACTGTTCGAGACATTAATATGCATAACACAATGAATGGTGTTAGGATAAAGACCTGGCAGGTATTCTTACCATTTCAGTTCATCAGCTTTTCGTTCACCAGCACTAACCTAAGAAACTATCTCCTAATCAGTTGATTGGATTTTTTAAATCAATTTTTATGAAGTACAAATTAGGTGCGAACGTAATACAAAATCTTAAGTACCAACAGAGTAGCTAGTTGCTCAGTATTGAGAACAGAGTCTTTTCATTTTCTAATTTTCTAATATGACAGACATGTAATCATTTTCAGCTCAAACCTTTATATTCTCGATCAGCTAGTTTTCCTAATGGACAAGTTAAACATCCTTACCTAGCTCAAAACATTGAAAACAAAAAACAATTCTTTACTTTGTTCCAAATATTATTTTTGCAGGGTGGGTCTGGTTCTGTACAAGGAGTACTATTCTCAAATATTCAAGTTTCTGAAGTCCAATTCCCAATCATAATTGACCAATTTTATTGCGACAAAAGCAAATGTAAGAATCAAACAACTGCTGTGGCTCTATCAGGGATCACCTATGAAAGGATAAGAGGAACATACACAGTAAAACCTGTGCACTTTGCGTGTAGTGACAGCCTGCCATGCACAGAAGTCACCTTAAATGCCATCGAATTAAAACCAGTACAAGAAAAATACCACTTGTATGATCCATTCTGCTGGCGAACATTTGGAGAGTTGTACTCCGCAACTGTCCCTCCAATAGAATGTTTAGAGGTCGGCAAGCCGTCAAACAACCGGATTCAATCAAATCATGATCTATGCTAAGTATAGCTAATAAGGTATATTTATTTAATTGTGTGGTCAGTGCAGATTCCTGACCCCTTCCATACCATTAGCCCAGAGGTAACAATGGGAGATTTAGTTTGTAGGCATTCATCTTTAGTAGGACATGGTTCTGTTTGTGTAAAATTATACATACACTTATAGTAGCTCACAGTTCGATAGTGTGGTTTTATGACCTTGTATAAGGTTCTACGGGCGATATCTAAGAAAGCTTGATTGTTTCTTGTAAAAATGAATAAGTACATGTATACAGGCAAAGCCATTATTTACGACTATGTACATATTTCACTTGTAACACCCCCTTCCCACGATGAGATAAGAGGTCACTCAAAAGTCAAAAATCATAAACCTTAAGACCAAATACTAAAATCTGGAAACAATAATTGAATAAGTTACGGGATAAATAAATCAGAATACGAAAGCTGAAATTCCTCAAGACTAAGATTTTTTTTTTCTAAAACCAGTTTTTTTTTTGGTGTTGAAACCATATAGCACAAGGATAACAACATAATATAGATGCTCTTTCAAATGTACAGTCGTGCAGAATTTCCCTAGCTCTTTATGTTCGTTAATGCCAAAACAGATATGGATCAAACGAATAGGTTACTGAGCGTATTTGATCGGAATCGGAAAGTTGTTTCTCCCGTGACCAAACGGGGTGGAACATGATGTACAACTCCGGTAATGTACCAATAAAACTTTATTATCAACAATATTTCTAATCCCAACACAGATCATGATTAGATTTGGATTTTTTTTCGATAAACTTATTAATTTCATGTTAATTAATATACATAAATAGGTCATTATCCATAAAAACACCTTTATATAAAAAACAATAAATAATATCATGGAATTTTACATAAAATTGCTTTTAAATTCTAAGTTTCCATCAAAAATGATTTTTTATGAATAAAAATAGAATCTAATAAAAAAGATTAGGATCAAATAAAACACGATTACACATAATTTTATTGTTACAAAAATATATATAAGATTCTATAGTGAATTATATAATGGATTGTATGTAACATTTGATTTTAAATTTAAATGAGATTCTGTATTTTTTATTATTCTTTATATAACATATCTACTCTATATATATAATGTGGCAACATGTCACATTTTATTCATGAGTATATTACCTTTTCACCCTTTGTAATTAATATATATCAATTAATAGCTCAATATTTAATTGGTCCATTTATATTTATTAACTATAACACTTTAATTGACTTGCAGTTAGTAGTATCTAACTTATTATTACATATTAAATTTCACAATTTATCTATTTACATTTTTTATTTCATGATAAAAATGTTGTCGCTACCGGTAATCGACTGAATTACAAAGTCGTAATGTAATATAATGCAGAACGTATACTTACGAATAAGGTAATGAAAATAGATAGATAAGAAAAAAATAAATAAACATTTCGTCTATAAAAGATGATTACGACTTTAAGGTAAATTACTTCAAGAAATATTCTGTAACGAATGATGTTGATAACGAGTTGGATATTTCGGAAAACATTTTGAGTAAAGATCAGAAACACTTGACTAACACTTCGAACACAAGCAAATTAAATACTCCAATTGAACTGAACAACTAATACAAAAATGGTCAACTATCAAAATTGTATTATGTACTAGAATGAGTTATGTTGTATTCTATTTTTTAATGATTATATTGAGAAATGTAAAACATTTTGTACATCTAATAAATTCAGTAAATATTTCACTTTCTGTTTAAATGATATCCTTAAAATTAGAAAAAATGGACACGATTTAACGAAACTTAGTTAAAGATACATAAATATATAAAAAACTATGTTATATAGGCCTTTGCTCTATACAGAACACTCTTATATAACAAACAATAAAGAACACTATAAAATCATTTATTCCAATAGATCCATTGGCCCCGCCAGGGGCACCCAATACAAAAAGTTCTTATTTTTTTTATCTTCTATCCATTCAGCAAATAAAAATTTAAAAAAAAAATTTTGAAAAAAATCACTATTCATGATGACGTCATTGCTGATGTCATCATGAACAGTGTTTTTTCCAAAAAAAAAATTTTTAATTTTTTTTTTTGCTAAATGGATAGAAGATTAAAAAATAAGAACTTTTTGTATTGGGTGTCATGACTGAACTCTTATATTGAATTAAATATGAGGTGTTCTTTATTGTTCTTTATATAAGGTGTTCTTCATGGAGTGCAACTCATGTTATATATATATAATAATTATCTATGTAATTATTATACCGAATATTATTTCAATAATCAAATATATTGAAACAAACTCGTGCCTTGCACAGATATAGAAGCTAGTCCTTTATATATATATATATATATTGTATACCAACATGGTTTTTCATCCCATTTAGTAATTTACTAAAATACCCTCAAATTTTTTAAATACATTAAAAATATTGTAGTTGCCATGGATTGAACCCATGACCTCTTGCTAGGAATCTACTTTATGGTCATACCATGACCATCATGCTACAAGTCCCCTTGATGAAAATTTTGGAACTCATCCACTAGATTCTTAAATAACCTTAATTCTATATTTTATTTAACATTTATTTTAGAAATAATTTCAAAGAAAAAAAAGGAAATAATGTCTCTTTTGTGACATCCCTAGATCCGGGATCAAGGATCCAGGTCATCACAGTCCAATTTCCGATCAATATCAATATCTCTTGAGTTTTTTTTTTAACTTAATACTTATGCAATTGACCCCACACTAATACACACACACACACACACCATTCATATGCTCATAGAACAACATCCACAATATTAAAAGTTTAAAGTTAACATTTATTACAAACCCAGAATTCTACTAAGTACATTGTTGAATAATACTTCTACAGGAAGCATTTCAACAACCAAAAGTTTATTACAAACTTACACACTTAATTTACATAACTCTACTAAGCCCCTTTCGCTTGTCACTACCTCGGGGATGGTCGCCAGCACTCGCTCAAAAGGTCGCCTTTCCCTTACCCTCTTGCGGGGTGTAGTGCGTAGAATCGGCATGGGACCTAGCTGCTATATACATAAGTGGCAAGAGTGAGCTATAATAGCTCAGCAAGATAATATTGTAAACTAGAATTTAAAATGTGAACAGGTATACATATATATGCATATATAAGCAGAAACCAATTATAATCCTTAAGGAAGAATAAAGCTCTTATTTAATAATACATCATCCACTTACTATTATAAGAAAGAAATCTAAAATAATATAATATCAGTTTCTCTTCATCTGTAACCATAATTCCATCATCTCATATTATTATTCTGTTTTCAGTATAGAAATCTGAAAACCATTTTCAATTCTTTCTTTCAAGTTTTTGGGGATTTTCACTGTTGCCGAATACGTAAGGACGATGATCATTCGCCCTCCGTACCCGTCCTTTTTACTACCGGTAGAAGGAGGAAGGTACACCACTACATCCCCCTGGAGGAAGGTACACCACTACATCCTCCTTCGGCAACTCTTGGGCCGAGATAAAATATTGATTGCTGGACTGTGCCGCACACAGCCTCGTACGCTTTTTGTTGCTATCCCCCTTTTTGTCAAATCATTATTCCATTTATAAAATATCATTCCACATTTCCATTTTCTCGCTTTCATTTCCACATATCATTCACTCATATCATTTCCATGAAAATACACCTAGAGGGGAGGGGTGAATAGGTGTTTTGACTAACAATGATCAAATAAAAAATCTGTCTAAAATTTTACTCTGGCAGCTAGCTGGATGCAACAAATTAGTGAATAAGCAGCGAGCTGAGTTAACTAGATTCGGCAGATTAACAAATAAACAGCTAGCTTAGATATGCAATGCAGAAAGATAAATATGCAGTAAGTAAAGAACACCAAGAATTTTAGCTAGGTTCTACCCCTAATCTTCTATGGTCTACGTCCTAGTCCCTTACCAACTTGGTAAGAGAATATATTATTGATCACAATTAAATCCAATTACAAGACACAATAATATATCTCCCTTATCACCCAGTTACTGACTGCAGCTAGCTGGAACCCCTTGTTTCTTGAACACAGCTCTCTAAGTTCTATACTAAACCAAGTATAAACTTCTCTAGCCTAATGCTCCTTGAACCCTGGTTCCACAAGCTTGACAAACCAGCAACTACCAACTTTACAAGTTGAACAATACAGAGGATGAAATAAATAATTACAACTCAAAAGATTTGAACTCTCTAAACTGTTTATACGATATAATACACGAGCTCTTTTGAAGTAAATGTGCTGAGTTGTTTTCTTGTCACTTTGAATATTGCTTGTATGTTCGTCTAAGTTCGTACCTGTGAAGAACAGCCATACAAGTATATATATAGTGAAGTAAATGAGCTAGAATTAAAGAGGCAAACTTGTAACGGTCTTGAAGAGCACTTCTCACGTTTCAAGATTTGTTTCATTAATTCTACTTCTAACGTTCACAACAGTTTAAACAATATTTCTTACTCAGAGAATGAATTCAGTTTAGAAAAGGAGAGATAAGAATGTTTAAGAGATGAAAGAAGCCGTTAGAGAGAAGTTGAAGAAGATAATGAATATGATAATGAGTGCATGTAATTCTTTTACAAACTTTAACAAAGACAACAGATGGTGGAGGATAGGAATAAGGCATAATTGATATTTAATAAGAGCATGCTTAGAAAGTAAGCACATGGGTTGTCTTTTTAAGTACATTAAAGAATTCAAAGATTCCTTTTTCTAAGAAAATATTGTTTTAGAAGTACTTTTGAAATGAAGAATGTTTTTAATGTATAAAGAACCGTTCATGCCACTTTTGCAATTATAAGCATAACAAAACCATATATCCGAACCCTTGTGAAACTGGACAGACTGCCAGCCAGCTTGCTGAGTTGAACTGTCAGCTAGCTGAGTTACCCTGTTTTTCTTATAAAATTATATATGAAGTAATCCTGCAAAACAATATTAGTCTAATGCAGAATCCAGCTAGCTTACTAAGTATGATCATCAAAATCATAGAGTTTCATTCCATTCTCGCACATTACTTCTATAAAATATATATATATATATATATATATATATATATATATATATATATATATATATATATAACATAATGCTTTGATTATGATCCAGACATCTCTTTCATATTCAAGAAATCAAATATACTTTTATATTCATAAAATATTCCGTCTATTTAAGAGTAGTAAATAATAATCAAATAATATTTATTAAACCACTGATACTCAAAAAGAATATTTTTAATATAGTATTATAAACCATATAACCCTAGATAACAACTGATACCATTCCCTTTCATATCTCTTTTACCGTAGAGCATATTCGCTCCATTCGTAATCATCTCTATATCCATATTTCATAAATCATATCCATCTCTCTTTAATTTCCCAAAATCAAGGAAATATATTCTTTGCAACATAGCAACAATAGCATCATATATATATATATATATATATATATATATATATATATATATATATATATATATATATATATATATATATATATATATATTCTTTCCATGATATCATTTTTATTCCGAAGATAAATAATTTTCAAAGTAGGGATAGAAGGATCTTGCCTCGATCTCTGTAAGTCGGAAGTATAGCTCGTGGCTCTCCCGAAGTCTCTATAAACACAAAAAGGATCATTATCAGAACATATTCCACTTAACCACCTACGCTCATATAATAACACCCTTATAATATCCCATTACTATCTCAAAAGGTCTTGAGGACCTAACCATTCTTATTCCCGATTAAAGTTCTTAACGATTTACATTCTTTCCTTAACAACCACTCTCGACTGTAAAAATTCTCATAATTCATAAATTCCACAATTTGACACAAGGTCAGTTGGTAAGGGTTCTTTGATCACCCTATTATAACATCCCAAAGTTTCATAATTTTTAAAAATGTCTAATTATGGTAGTTATAGCCTCGAAGTTGGTACAACGACGTTTTCTCGGTTCTCGAACGTCTTTCACTAAAACTGACTTTTCTCCTAAACCGTTCATCAGATTTTAACGTACTTTATATAAAAACGATCTATGAACCAAGCTCTACCCTCTCATGATCAGTGGGTGCTCTAGACAGAAACCTACCGTACGAATATGGGGACCAAAAACAGGGTATCTATTTGGTTTAACGAAAATCGGGCATTATAACGGCTATATTTTCATACTTTCCAAAATCCAACTCCTCCAAATCTATCATCCACCTTATACACCATCACCTACACCATGTGATCATCTTACCAACCATGGTTACAAGCACATACTCCTTCCATATTCAACTTTAATCACTTACAAACACATATATCATCATGAATAATCACTTATCATAACCTTAATCACTAAACTTTCTATAATCCATCCTATATTCAAAGTAATACTAAAGGGTCTTGAGATTTATACCTTCTTGAAGCTTTAACAACCCTTATCAAGCCTTGGGATATGCTTAATCAACCTTATACTAGCTTGGATCAACTAAAGAAACCATAAAAACAAAGTTAGTTTCTAAGGGTTACTATTCATCATCACTTTTGTAAAAATCATAACAAATCGAAAAATAAGAGTTTGGCTCTCAAATTTTTACCACATCTTGGCCTCTGTATAAGGTTTGATTTGAGCTATAGATCACCAAAAACAAAGCTTCCTAGCTATGGTTTTGAGCTCTATCTTTCCGCTGGACAGAAACTGGACAGGTTTGGTTCTCCCACTTTGAGCATGGATTTGACTAGGCTATACTACTTGGATTGCTATGAAATTTGGAGCGAATCATGTTCATGGAGTGGAGAGGTTGTGGTTAAAATTTGGTGATTTTATCATGGATAGAAATGGAGATATGAATTTTTTCTTTGAGTTGTGTTCTTGTTTGGCAGATTGGAGAGCTTTGTGTTTATCTTGCTTCTTTCCCTTTACAAACATTTTTCACCTTTTATCTATCATATATATCAGTTGTGTAGTCTTATAATAAAAGTCTTTGAAGTCCACCAATGACAAAGAGCCAATTGTTGATCATCTAAACACCTTACCATGAAAAATGCTACTTAGTACTCAAGTTTGACAAGTTTACTCCTCTTCCACTTTGCTTTTAATGTTTGCACCAATGGGATTCCTTCCCTTACACTCTAATATCACTTAATATCAGCTCCATACTTGGGTTGGGCCGAATTTAGGCTTTTGGTTTTGTACAAAGTTCTCTCGTCATCTGATTCATCGAACGATTTCTGCGATCGTCTCAGTGGTTTTTCTCTTGTAAATCTCTTAAATATATTTTATCCTTTCCCACATCATATATTAATGTGTTAGGGTGATTTTAATTCTCAAGTAGGTATTAGATCCAATATCCTTGGTATATTCTCTCTTTCTCAGAAGTTGCTCTCCTGGTTATCTCTCGGGTTCTCAAGCATTCTCAAACTCGTTTAACAATCTAAATTCCCTTGGCATTTCTTGACTTGATCACTCCTTGGTTTAACCTAATTTCATTATTTCCTCAAGATATAAACCCTTTAAAATTTCTATACTCCTTAATATCACATTCAATAGAGTCTCAATCGAAATCGAAAATCCTTAAAGTCCATATTCAGGAATTTCTGAAATCCATCGTCATTTCGAGTCACTTATTTTCATAGTACATCACTAATATGGTTTCCATTTATTCATTTTCTGTTTCAAGTATAGAGTACCTACATACCATTTCTCTAAATCCTCAAAATTTACTGTTCATGTGATCACTGTAGCATTGCTAAAGTTAGGGTTATTACATCTTTTCACTTAATATTATATATATTATAGACGAAAATGCTCTTTCAAGCCAATTTAGTAATTTATCAACATACCCCTCTTTATGTTAATGTTAAAAAATATTTTTATTAGGAATATATTTTATAATCTCCCCTATCATACAAACAATTTAAATTTATGCACACATGACACAACCACAACACCATAACAATTTCTGATACCTACATTTTTTTTAAATTTATGCATGATAAAACTATCAAAAAAATATTTTCAACTCATATTATTATTATTATTATTATCATTATTATTATTATTATTATTATTATTATTATTATTATTATTATTATATTTTCATGAAATTTTAAAACTGTAAAGTATTCTTTTTGTATTATGTATGTGATACGAAAATACGACACAAATTCACATTGTACAGGAAATGATATAAATTCAAATTTTGATTTCTAATACATGTATAATAGTATTTTTTGTGAAATCATAAATTATAATATTTATTCATGTTTGTTATGCTCATGACAAACGCAAAACAAATTCACTTGGAACACGTATGGATGAGAATTTTACCCATCCCGTCCGATCGCAATCCGATCCCCTTCCCATTTAGGTTGGGGATTCAGGAAATTATTCTGTTTCAGTATGGGAAATAGGGAATATTATAAAATAGAAATTCAGGGGATGCGAATGAGAATGCAAAATAATCTTCGTTCAGGAATCGGGACAGGTTCAATGATTATGTTCGAATTCAAGGATCGCCATGGGTATATCACTCTTCGATCCTAAATTGTCATGATACCACTCCCAAGTACACAAGATGACATGAATTCATTGACTGTCAAATTTGGACATCTATATATGAAAAACGCTTATTGACTTATGTCTCAATTAAATACTAACAAAAGAATAGATGCATCAATTTTTTTTCCAACTTAAAAACAGGTTATAGAACTAATTAGTTAATAATAATATGTTAATCTAACCTGTTGAAAAATATTAGATGAATTTAATTAAAATTTAAAAATTATAATAATAACAAAAAAAAACATTCGAAAGAAGTATACATGTTTAATGTGCGAGAGGTATAACAATTAACTATTTTATTATCATAATACTTATTCAGTTCGTATCTACAACAATAATAATTTAATATATATATATATATATATATATATATATATATATATATATATATATATATATATGAAAAGGCAGGTCGATGACAGGTTGTCAACGATTAATGAAAGATGATCGAAAAAGGGAAGAATGAATAAATTTGAGGTTGTTAAAAATGAAAAAGAGGTGATGGGGTAAGAAGAATATGCATATATGATGTGGTTGGAGGAAGGAGTGGATCTGAGAGATAGTGAGGTATCTAAATAGTGGTCGGAAAAAGATCGAAGTGAGAATGTAGGTGGTCAGTAATTAATTGGAGGAGATATGATGTAGGCATATGAGTAGAAGAGAAAATAGATATTTAAAATATGTTGTGGCTAAGTTTGAAAATAATTAAAAAAAACTATTATCCTTATGATTCTTTTAGGTTTTCTACTAAAAAACAAACTAAATTATACATTATTATCGTGGTAATACTTTATAGGTGACGATTAATTCTTATTACCATTTTTGTCGGTTATCCTTCTCACATTAAATAAGCACCACTATAAAAACGATCCTCGAAGTTTAAAATACGCTAATAATTTGAATTTATAACAGTTATTAATTGTTGGCTTTCAATTGACCGTTACACATGAAAGGTAAAGCAGATTGATAGAAAAATTGAAAAGACTCTATCGCAAAATTTGAAAGATATTATATGAATTAGAATGTGGTATGTGCCTTGCACGGGTTATAAGTTATAATTAAAATTTTTTTTAAAAAAATATATTGTTGATACAATGACTTTCAAAATATATGTATAAGATTATTGTACGTGAGATATGGCAATTAAATATTTTTTAACCTAATCAACTCATAATAATAATAGTGATAATTTCATAAGAATATGTGTGTGTAAAATTATCATAGTAAAAATGCAGGTTGTGCATTTCAATTTTAAAATTTTAAGATAGAAGTGTTACAATAACTATAAAAGAAAATTATTATCGAAAAAAAATTTGTTCTGAAATTAGAATGATAAGTTTTATGAAATTATAATACAATAATATTTATATCTATATTATGAATATGTAATGAAAACAGGATATGCATTCACGAAGTACACAAGACAACGTGAGTTTATCTACCATCGGATTAGGAAATATGATACAGAATATACGGAAATACGACATGATTTTTTAGTCTTATCAAAGGAATTAAATTTATGACCTCTAAATACAAATGTAGTTAAATTCATAACTACTGAATAAATTATGTCTTTTTTATTTTCTGTTTATATCCTATTTTATATTAACTTTTATTAAATTTATTTAATACGTGATTGTTGGGATTTGATTTCTTTTCCTAAAATTGTTGTCTAAAAAATTTGCTATTGTGAAAATCAATGTTTTTCCTAAACCGATTTTTTTTTTTATAAAATGTTGTTGAAAAATTACTTTTAGATTTAATAAGCTGTTTTGAACCAATTGTTCTACAAAAAAACTATTGTTGCGGTCTGCAACATCAATACCAAACAGATCTTTAATATGATTTGTACTAGGTACAATATATATCTATATAAAAAAGCAGAATTAGCTGATATGTTAGAAATTGACTCTATATGAGTTATCGATTAAATAAATGAATAAAATGCATAGTTAAATTATAATGTAGTATTATATTGAAAATTTGAACAGTTACCAACTATTGGCCTTAAATAAATCGAAGTACGTAGAATAAATTGAAAAGAAAACAAAACCGACTCAAACACGATTTGCGAAAGAAATTGTGCGAATTAGAATGTGGCCCGTGCCTTGCACGGACTTTCATGCTAGTTTTTTCTAAAGGTGCAACTCTACATAAATATCTAATCCCATCACACATTATGATTAGATTTGGAATTCTTTCGTAAACTTGTTAATTTCGTGTTAATTGTAAGGCGGATTGAAATTCGAAAAAAATGGTTATTTATAATCATCGGATTTTGTATATTGTGTTCGAGTTTAAAATTCAGGTGCCGGATTTAAGTTCAGATTTTAGGGTTCTCACACATTAGTAGCCATTATTTTTGTCAAGATCAGTGTTTTGTTAAACCCTTTCCCTATGCTACAGCATAAATCAAATTTTAAGTTCATTAACACCTTTTTCTACTCACCCTGGACTTCAATAATATAGATATCAAATTCAAATATTATACAAAAATTATGAATTTATAAAACATAAATAGAACATTGCACTTGTGATTTATTACAAATACATGATCACCCTGAAATGCAAACACAGACATATTACAAAGTTAGCATATAGAATCATATTTGTCATCTCGCAGGCAAGGACAACCTTTTGCGATGTTGCCTAACACTTTTTCTTCGCAACTCCCATCTTTCCTTGATGTCATGTAATTCATCGATACTGCATTTGTCAAGTATTTTCTCAGATAAAACTTGCTCTGTAATACTATCAGAACTAGAAACTCCCCTAATTCTGGCTGTTTCGGCAAGCAAATCATTTATCAGCATCTCGGTGGTTCTAATGGTAATACCCCTAAGATACCAAGAAATGGGCGGGGGAGGGATAACGGCTGGCTCTATGATTTGCTCCAAGCTCACCAATGATCCAATCCTACCTTTGCCTTTAGTGCATGACATATATTCCTTCGCCGTTTTAGGCTTGAACGGGTGACACATATTTTCATCAAGTAGTACAGGCTCCACTTTCCAGCAACCTTCAAATCTTCTCATATAGTCTGTTTTTACTTGCTTGAATCTCATCTAATTGTCATGACAAACGATAAATAGTAAATGGTCAGACTTCTGACACATAGTAACAAGTACTGACTATAACATTCACTTCAAAACATAATGAGAGACCATAATCCGAGACCACAAAATATTATTCTATTTGTTGACACTAAGAGACCCGATTATCAATTAACTGTATCTGATAAAAGTGTATACCTTTCTTATTTGCTTTCAATGTACACTTATATGTGGGATTCTTTGAATAATAATGTTTTTTTAACATAATAGAAAGGCACAGATGAGAACTTGGTTCTTACAGAATGATCTTCCCTGTTCTGATCGACTAAAACGTGAACTGGTATTGTTCCTGACCACCAAAGAAACTTCCACAAAGCTGCTTGCTCCAAGTCAACCACCTGCCTTGTACCTTCGTCAACCAAGACTCGGCGAGAAATTACTTCCTGTCAACAAAATCATAGAGACATAAATGAGAAGCAATACATACAATGAAATATCTGAAGATAGATGCAGTGACTAGTTATTGCTAGCTGTAAACAAAAACTGACTGACTGAAGCTACCTATCCAAAACAAAAACAAATATATTGATGGAAACTTACTAAACCTTTACCTGGATATTTTTGAAGACCCTTTTATTATCAGGGTCTGTGACAATGTTGTATACTGCATCTGGAGGAAACCCAACGTTAACTTTCACACTCAGATGGCTTAAAGAACCTTTAGGGACAGTGACCTGCCAAAAAACTACATCTTATTCCAAGTACTGGCAGTTGGATAAATCATGATAGAATTTACAACATTAACCAAAAAAAGATCATCTATTTGCTATGATTAAAATCAACTCTCTGGTGCCTACTCTTTATAGTCATGTGTTTTAGTTAGCTATATAACTATATTGGTTTCTCCAGTGATCAATATTACTCGTACTTGTACACCTTCCTACATTCAATGTCGACTTTCACCCTGTACCATAACTCGAAAGAAGGTGCTGTTGTGAAGTACGAACATTAATATTTCTACCCTAGTACCCTTATGACTTGCACCAGAGAAGGAGTAATGTCTAACTTTTAGTTCTAGAATATTTTAATGCTAACCATGTCAAAGTCGTAAAAGAAGAACAAGATGCATGTAAACTAGCCTTATACAAACAAATTAATGATAATCCTTCTGCTTGTCAAACAATATAGTGTGGATGTGTTGTTTTCATGGAACAATATCGGGTATCTTCCTGTTATGTAATTTAGCCTACCTTTATAACTGGTGGTTGATCGATCCAAGTTGGATTCTCATGCCAAGCTTGTAATTGTTTCTCTAAACTCACTTCAAAGATGGAAGATGATTCTTTATGCTTGCGCATGGAAATTGCTGAGGTTGCCTCCTGTTTATTCTTAATAAATCTTTTCAAATCTCTCTGCAACGACACACACAAATGTTACTCAAAACACAAAAAAAAATTATGTGGGATAGTAGTAGCCTTAGGAAGAATGGTTGACCTTTACTCTATTATTAAGTCCTTCAGGGAGCCGCACAATAAAACTACAAAATGCCTGAAGAGTTATCCGTGGACGTTCCTTCCTTTCCTTATTTTGGAAATTGAAAATTGTTCTCGTCATTTTTATTTTACCCATGATATCCTACATCAATTGCAAATGCCAAGTTTAGACAATGGTTATATCTCAGCTTGACTGTAAGCAGTATCCCTAACTTCATCACTCTAAATGGGTCCAAAACCAATATCATTATATCAATAGAGATTCATATTTTAATTTCTAACAACTGAAAGTTTTTGTTCTTATCAGTAACATTTTAAAACTATAAGATGAAACTTACTGGCTAACAACACTTGTGGGAGATAACCAAGACTAAAACAATATGAAAAAGAGATCGAAAAAACAAAGATGATTTCTCGCACTTCCTTCTTTGCAAAAAAAGATTGACACTTGTAATTAGCTTTTGTTCAACAAGGAGACGACTTCGAATAAAGGCAGTGTACAAGTCATAACGTACTAAAGTCGGAAGTCAAAATTTCATTAGCATATTAACAACTATAGGTAGACATTTTATCTAAACACAGAACAGAATGAATCCTTAATATGCCAAATTGGGTAATGCAACTACATAATTCTGTTAGTACAAATAAATTTTGTACATGTCAATAAATTATTCGAGATACAGCTTAAAACCTAACCTGACCGCCTGTTTGTATCTCCTTCCCCATCCAAACGCCTAAAAATTAACTACAATTCTCTGCACAAAGACAATGCAAATATAGATTATTAGTTCATCAAAAAACCAACCTTTGAACAAAACCATCGCGATACAAACCAAATCATAACCGAGACAAACAATCTTCCACCTTAATTCCCAATCCCCAATACCGGAAAAAACTCATACAACACACCAGAACAGCATCCTCCCAACAAATAAAACCCAAGAAAAACAAGATAATAACCAGCCATTCAGCACATATATCACTAAATTCCAAATAATCAATCAAATGAAGATAAGGTTGACCCCAATTCACATAAAAAATAACAGTACCACATCCACAATCATTTAATACAAATATATGCAAACATATAGGATACAGTTACAAACTTTAACAAAAATCAAGAACTAATTGCTATGAATATAAACATACATACAAAAACACAAGATTATGAGCAAAATCTTGGAAAACAAAGAAATGGGCAGGCTTACAAAAGAGATCAAGTCTGAAAAACACCATGTTACAAGATTGAAAGAGGCCCAAGAATTGTTCTTCAGCTGACCAAAATCAAGAAACAACCTTGCTGCATTTTATTTAATTAATATTTATATATTTTAAAAGCCATGTATGTAATTTCTGGTAATAAAATGGACATGAACTAGTTGTAGATACACACATGTAGTCCACGGTCGGTGCCTATAACGTAAGTACACGACTGTACAGTTATGAGTTAACAAAATAGTCTTATCTATCTATCTATACTTTTTTGCACGACAGTGGTCTGAACTATAATTGTTTTGCATAAAAATGGCCAACATATAATACTGAGCACCCGCATGGTCAAACTTTAATTTTTTAATCACCCGATTGCTGTCCGTCAAATTTGGTTAACAGACGTTAGTTTTAGAGGGGTAAAATCGGAATTTCAGGTATTTTCTTACTTAAAACATGTATTTTCAGCTAGTGTAAGCATTTTTCTTTTTTCTTTTTTCAGCTAGTGTAAGCATTTTTCTTTTTTCTTTTTTCAGCTAGTGTAGGCTCAGCTAGTTTGCCTTTTTAATCAAAATTTTTTTACCATATCTTCAAATCAATAATATTTTTTTCCTAATTTAAAACACGTTAAGTTTTAATTTAAAACAGAATCATGCAAATACCTGAAATTATAGGTTTTAAGTAAGAAAATACCTGAAATTCCGATTTTACCCCTCTAAAACTAACGTCTGTTAACCAAATTTGACGGAATGCAATCGGGTGATTAAAAAATTAAAGTTTGGCCATGCGGGTGCTCAGTATTATATGTTGGCCATTTTTATGCAAAACAATTATAGTTCAGGCCACTGTCGTGCAAAAAAGTCATCTATCTATACATGTATGTATCTATCTATGTAAATATTTGATATATGAGAAAAAGGACACAGAGATATATCTTACGGAACTTTTGCTAGATATATGTAAAATACCTTTAAATTTTGCTGGATCCATTGGGCTAATTAAAATTTTTGAATTTACTAAAATACTCACTCCATTTTTATATATAAAAATTAGGTATCTTAGGGAAGTTACCTGAGATATATTTCAGAACCCTACTCTCTATATGTATTTTACTTCCTTTTTAAAATATTAGGAATTTGTGTCATACTGTTAGTGCAGATTTGCAGACACGGTTTGGTAGTCAAAGACTCAAACTAGTGTAGTTGGTATCAAAATGTTGCATTTAAAAATGAAAAAAAAAAAAGTCAGAAGCGAAAATTAAAATTTAAAAATGTTGTTTTCGTCGATTACATGTCAAAATATATTTTTGAATAAAAATTTCGGATTTTGTAGTTTTATTTCTGAAGATAAACTAGGTAGAAAGTATGCATTTTCGTAAAAGTTAAAAAAAAAAATCTATTTTGAGACAAAACGGTGTAATATTATATCATGAGACAAAAAGATGTAATATTTTTTTTTTTTGAAACTACAAAAAGGTGTAATATAATAATAGTATAATAATGGGAAAATTATTGTAACAATCCGGGTCAAGTTTGTTTTTTCTTTTTTTTGTTTTGTGGGAAATGATAAAATTCATTCATGAAAAGAAACATATAATACATTTGAAGAGATAATAAAAACTCATTATTTAGCCGAAAGGTATGCTTAACCAATCTATTGGTCTAACGACCCATTAGAAAGAGATTCCCCCAGATGTTTAGATAATATCACCTTTATATTTACCAAAAAAGACCTCGTTAAAAAACCTCACAAGAGCAAAATTCTATGGAA
The DNA here is from genome assembly GCA_036435485.1 of Saposhnikovia divaricata. NCBI lineage: Eukaryota > Viridiplantae > Streptophyta > Magnoliopsida > Apiales > Apiaceae > Saposhnikovia > Saposhnikovia divaricata. The sequence continues at coordinate 155,821,642 of CM071595.1, forward strand.
AAAAAACTCAAGCGGGGAAAAAGAGTGCCCTACTAAAATAAAAGAGTACATCTGAAAGGCATATGAAACAGCCTATTTGTAGTTCGAGGACTCAACTCAACTTAAACTTAGATTGTAATAAGTAAATAACTTTAACTGTCACAGGAATCTCAGGAGGTACTATCTGTCAGAAGAAAAACCCTAAAGTCAATTTATAGTTTTGATGTTTTACACTGGAAGAAGCTCAGATTGCTGATCAAGCCTCAGTATAGCATCAAAAAAGTGGATTTATTTCTAAGACAGAGATTTCTAGAGTGACAGGTTCAGACAGAATACAGTGAAGTACAAGAAGGAGAAAGAAATGAGAAGAAAAATGAATCACATTTTTAATGTGAAAATGAAAGGACAGTCATTGAAGTTGGTCGTTCATGAACCAGACCGTGCATGGACCGTCAACAAAATATTCAGTGGTATTCCTTTATTACTTTCAGTGATTCAGAAAAGAATTAAGACAATCCAAGGATATATAATTATTCTTCTTTAATTAATTTAAATCAAGTATTCAATTAATTAATTAATTAATTAATTCATCCTGAATTAATTCTTTAATTAAATTAATTATTAGATTAATTAAATCTGATTAATTATTTAAGTAAGATTAAATTAAAATGATTATTTGTTAATCAATTTAATTTAATCTGAAAAATGAACTAGCAAGACAATCCCGATTGTCTTGGAGAAGAGATTTAAAGAAACAAGACAATCACTGATTGTCTTGAAGAAGAAAATCAGTAAAGCAAGACAATCTCTGATTGTCTTGCCGATTGTCTTGGTAATGATAAATTTTGAACAGCTTTTAAAAAGTAGAATAAAAATCTGATTTGATTGTCTTGACAGTTCAAATCAGATTGTCTTGATAATGATCAAAAAGAAAAAGCTTCAGACAGAATGATAATTTTTGATAAAGCAAGAGAAAGATCTCAGAATTTGATTGTCTTGCCGATTGTCTTAGAAGAACCTGATTGTCTTGACGATTGTATTGCCTATTGTCTTGGCAGTACAAAATTGGTTGTCTTGGAAGAATAAATTGTATTGCCGATTGTCTTGACAGTTATATTTGAAGATAAAGAGGCAGTGAATATTATATATCAAGACTAAATCGATAGAAGAAAAATCAGACAGAAATATTACATTCAACCAAGACAGTTTGCTCTCTTCTCTCTCATCAAGAACACAGCACAAGAAGCAGAAAAAAATTCATAGAAAATCAAGTTCATCTTATTTTTAATATCTGATCCGATAGAACTTGTTTACTTGATACTCTTGTACTATTAGCAAGTTTTTACTCCTAATCTATATCTTAATTTTTATTAACAAATCTAGAAAAATTCATGTCGAATTTTCTAATTTGTTTTTATTAACTAGATATAAATTATGTACTGTATTTGTAACAAACCCCTCAAGTTAATATAATTTTATATTCAATTTGAATTTTGTTTCATTTAATTCCGCTCAAATTTGTCAAAATATAAATTAAATTATCCGGACAAATTTCGATTAAACAGTACTGTTTGTATTCAACCCCCCCTTCTACAAACATATTGGACCTAACAATTGGCATCAGAGCCTATTGATTGATATACAAATCAAGATCCTAATTTTATTCCGCCAAAAATCTATCTCGAATTTTTAACTCACTTAAAAATTCATCATGTCGTCAAAAAGCATTGTTAAAATTCTCATGTTTAACAAGGACAATTATACAATGTGGAAAAATAAAATGGAGTTGTTTCTTGATGTCGCAAATTCTAAATATTTGAGTGTTCTACAGAACGGACTTATAATTCCACTCGAACATGTACCTGCATCTGTTGTTGGAGGAAGTGTTGTAACACCTGCATCATATGTTCCAAAGGATGCTGATTCTTTTACTCCTGTTGAAAAAGAGGACGTAGGACTAGATAAGAATTTGAGACTTATTTTAATAGATTCCCTGGATCCTGTGATGTACAGTCATGTGATAAATTTTAAAACTGCAAAACACATGTGGGAAACTATTGAGACTGTCAATGAAGGAACTGATGAAGTCAGGGAAAACAGACTTCAGATTTTAACCTCTGAGTATGAACACTTTAGAGCTGGCCCTAATGAAGGCATTCAGGAAGTGTTTGAAAGGTATAACAAAATTATCAACAACTTGCAAGTCAATGGCAAACAATATACACAGAAGGAGATTAATATGAAGTTTTTGTTGACAATGCCCACTCATCTTGAACATAGGATAACAGCCATCAGAGAATCAAGAGATTTGAATAAGATTGCTCTTGACAGATTGTTTGGTGTTCTGAAAACCTATGAACTGGAACAAGTACAGCAGAGGGAGGTCTCTGGTAAAGGAAGAGTGCCAAGTTCATCTACAGCTCTTGTAGTTGAGGCACCTAAGGAAGTGGAAGCTAAGGTTGTTCTACCTTACAGCTCAGACAAGGAAAAGACTGAAGTAGAACTTGGTCAAACACCACCTACTCAAGATGGTGGAGATTTCTATTCATTGGAAGAATTAGATCAACTGGAAGATGAATCCCTGGCATTGATGGTAAGACAATTTGGCAACTTCAGATTCAGAAGAAATCCAAAGTACAGGTTTAAGTCAAATAACAGATTCCAAAGAGGAGGCTCTTCTTCCTCTAGTAACAGGAGAGGATGCAAAACTGGATCTGTTGACAGAAGCAAGATTCGTTGCTTCAACTGTAATGAATTAGGGCACTTTGCCACTGAATGTCAGAAACCCAAGCAAACTCAAAGAAGAGATTTTGCTGCTGAGAAGAAGAAACCTGGAAAAGCCTATGTTGCGGCTGGTAAGAGTTGGGATGACACGGACAGCGAAGATGAGGAATACGGAAATCTTGCGTTGATGGCAAATGATCAAGCATCTGATCATCATAACAAACCGGTAACTCTTACTGACACTGAGTTTATTTGTAGTCTTCATAATTTCATTAGGTAATGCACAAACTGAATATAGAAGACTAGATCTGTTAAGCACTAATCTTGGCAATGAAGTGTCAGAATTGAAAAAGGTGCATATTAATCAAGATCAACAAAGAGATGAAATAACAATGCTTAATAAAAAGGAAAAAGCTATTCTAGAAGTTGTAGGCAAACAAATGGCTAGAATTACTGAACTTGAAACACAGGTCAGGGCTTGTTATAATTCGGTTAAAGTTTCCAAAGAGTTCTTTAACAATCAAATTGTAGAACGAACAACAGGTATGTGGTATGGTTACAATGAAGCTATTGGTTCATTGGGCATAAATTCCTCTAACCCTGTTAGTGCTAAAGAAAGGGGAATACCACATGTGCTCAAAAATGTTAAAGAACCTCTGTTTAAAAAATCTGATGCTGGCCCACCAGATATTCTTTCTATGGTTATCCAAGAAGAAATGAGAAATGAGGATAGTGCAAATGGCACAGTCTTTATTAAGGATAAATGTGTTAAGGATAAACTGTTAAGAACACTAATACAAAGAATGTTTCATCCAAGAAAAATGTCACAGTCTTTGTTAAGGCTAAATCAGTTGAGGACGCTAATACAACGAATGTTTCATCCAAGAAAGATGTACCTAAAGTACCAGTCAAAGTTGTTGAATCAGCTAGTTCTTCTAAGACTGGATTAGGTAGTAATAAGTTGAAACATAAAAATACCATGCCTACCATTGATTCTAATCATAAAGCATGTGGTGTTATCAATTGTATGTCTTGTGCTTTTAACAGTATGCGTGCTTATTTTAATGGTAATTATGCATGTGTTAAACAGAATGCTCCTCGACAGCACATGAACAGGAACAATAATGTTAGATCAAAGACTGCTTTTCCTCCTCAAGTTAGGAGAGAGACATTTGCACCTAAGACTAAACAAAAGGTTACCAAGAATGTTTACCAGGTCAAATGTCCAGTCAATGACACAAGTGTTATTGCTGCTAGAGAAACATGGATACCCAAGATAAAACAAAAGATTTTCAAATCTGTTTATAAGGTTAAATGTTTATTGACTAAAGATGTTAAAATTAAAAATGTTGTTTTGCCTGATAAAGGTCAATACTTTAAATACGCAGGACCCAATCAAATTTGGGTCCCGAAGAAGGTTTAATTCATTTGTCATTGCAGGGTATTGAACAGGTTGATCAAGTAACCTGGATCTTGGACAGTGGATGTTCAAGGCATATGACTGGAGGCAGAACCCTGCTGATAAATGTGGTGGAGAAGGCCGGCCCAGTAGTTACCTTTGGAGATAACAGCAAAGGTAGAACTGATGGATATGGCAGACTTGAAGCTGGAAATGTTATCATTGAAGAAGTGTCCTTTGTAAAAGGACTTGAGCATAATTTGCTCAGCATTAGTCAATTCTGTGACAAGGGATTTGAAGTCCACTTTAACAAAATGAATTGTCTGATTTCACACAAAAGAAATGAACAACCATCTCTGACGGGAGTCAGAAAAGGAAACTTGTATGTAGCCAACATGAACACTAGAAGCACTCAAGAAATTAATTGCTTCTATTCTAAAGCATCCACAGATGAAAGCTGGCTATGGCACAAGAAACTTTCTCACCTGAATTTCAAAACAATGAATTATTTGGTTAAAAGGGAAATGGTGAGAGGTTTACCCCCTATGGAATTCACACAGGAAGGACTATGTGATGCCTGTCAAAAAGGCAAACTAAAAAGGGCAACTCACAAAAGCACTGATATATCTTCAATAACTGATCCTTTACAGTTACTTCACATGGATCTATTTGGTCCAGTGAATGTGTTGTCTATGTCAAAGAAAAGATATGCTCTTGTGATTGTTGATGATTTTTCAAAGTACACATGGGTTTTGTTCCTGAATTCTAAAGATGAGACTCCACAACTGGTGATTGATCACATCAAGTTAATTGAGTTGGATTCAAAGTATCCAGTGAGGGCTATAAGGTTAGAAAATGGAACTGAATTCAAGAATGCAGTTCTGAATGACTTTTGTACTGAAAAAGGAATAACCAGACAATTCTCAGCTCCAAGAACTCCTCAGCAAAATGGGGTAGTTGAAAGAAAGAATAGAACCTTGATTGAAGCTGCACGTACTATGTTAAGCGAATCAAGGCTTCCATTATATTTTTGGGCTGAAGCTGTCAACACTGCTTGCTATACTCAGAATCGAACTCTTATCAACAAAGACTTGATGAAGACACCCTATGAAGCCTTGAATGAAAAGAAACCAACACTCAAATACTTCCATGTATTTGGAGCTAAATGCTTTGTACTTAAAGAAGGAGACGATCAAGGTGGAAAATTTGAAGCCAAAGCACATGAAGCAATTTTTGTTGGTTATGAAAGAAGAGCTTATAAGGTGTATTTGATTGAACATCAGAAGATGATGGAAAGTGTCAATGTAACATTTGATGACACTAAACTCCCTAGTATCCAAACTGAAGATTCATCTGAAAAGCTATCTTTTGAAGATATGAAAGATCTAGATTCAGATGATGATAGTCCACCTGATGTTTTTGCTGATGCTAATGACAACAATGTCAATGATGAGTTCAATCAGAATAATGGTGGTGATAATAATGATGATATTGAAAACACCACTCATGCTTTTGACCACTCATCTAATCATCCTGGCAACAACTCAGGGGGAGTTAGTGAAGGATCAACAAGTCATACTCAACAACATAATTTAAATCAAGGGGAATCATCAAGAGTTAATCTACCCAGACAAACTGTTTGGAATAGAACTCATCCTTTTGAGTTAATTATTGGTGATCCAGATGTTGGAGTAAAGACTAGAAGAGCTTATCAGAATCAATGAAATTATTCAGGGTTTCTATCTGAAATGGAACCTAAGAAAACTGAAGAAGCTCTTTCTGATCTTGATTGGGTGATTGCTATGCAAGATGAACTCAATCAATTCAAACAACAAGAAGTATGGAAGCTGGTACCCAGACCTTCAAATAGAACAGTGGTTGGCACTAGATGGGTATTCAGAAACAAACTTGATGAAGATGGCACAGTCACAAGAAATAAAGCGAGACTGGTAGCAAAGGGTTATTCACAAGCTGAAGGCATTGACTATGATGAAACCTATGCTCCAGTGGCAAGACTTGAGGCCATTAGAATATTCTTGGCATTCGCAACATTCTCAAACTTTAATGTTTATCAAATGGATGTAAAGAGTGCTTTTCTAAATGGTAAGCTGGATGAAGAGGTCTATGTAGAACAGCCCCTGGCTTTGAAGATTCAGATCTGTTGGACTATGTCTACTTCCTTTTCAAGGCTATCTATGGCCTCAAGCAAGCACCAAGAAAATGGTATGACACCCTTTCTGAATTTTTACTTGAAAATGGCTTTGTTAGAGGTGTCATAGACAAAACTCTCTTTACTAAGAAGCATTAAAATGATACAATATTAGTCCAAGTCTATGTGGACGATATAATATTTGGGTCTACTAATGATCTTTTGTGCAAGAAATTTGCTAAGTTAATGCAGGGTAAATTTGAAATGAGCATGATAGGAGAACTGAAATTCTTTCTTGGATTGCAAATAAGTCAAAGGACAGATGGAATATTTATTTGTCAATCCAAGTATATCAAAGAGCTCCTCAAGAAATATCAAATGGAGGACTCATCTTCAGCTAAGACACCATCATCTACAGCTGTCAAATTTGGAGCTTGTGAAAATTCTGCCAAGGTAGATGTCACAAGTTACAGAGGTATGATAGGCTCATTACTTTACCTTACTGCAAGTAGACCAGATATTATGTATGCTACATGCTTGTGTGCAAGGTTCCAAGCGGATCCTAGAGATGTTCATCTCATTGCTGTAAAACGAATCTTAAGATATCTTAAGGGTACACCTAATCTAGGTATCTGGTACCCTAAAGAATCTGGTTTTAATCTTGTTGGATACACAGATTCAGATTATGCAGGAAGTGTTGTAGATAGAAAAAGCACCTCTAGGAGCTGTCAATTCCTAGGTGGCAGGCTAGTTTCCTGGTACAGCAAGAAACAACAAACAGTTTCCAACTCAATAGCTGAAGCTGAATACATAGCTGCTGGAAACTGTTGTGCTCAAATCTTGTGGATTAGGAATCAGCTGAAAGACTATGGTTTTGTATTAACAAAAATTCCAATTTTGTGTGATAATACAAGTGCCATAGCAATCTCCAACAATCCTGTGCAGCATTCGAGGACCAAGCACATAGACATCAGGTATCATTTTATAAGAGAGCATGTCATGGATGGTACTGTGGAATTGTTATTTGTACCCACAGAAGAACAAACAGCAGATATTTTTACTAAGTCTCTTGACGAATCCACATTCACCAAAATTGTTGGTGAATTGGGTATGTTAAACAGTCCTAGTAATTAAGCTGGTTAATATCTGAGGTTTATTCTTTAATAATTTGCAAGTGATTTTGTTATTTTTTTTAATTTTAAACACTTGTATAATTATTTTATCAACTTTTTATTGCTTGTAATTGCTAAAAATCTTTGTCAACATGTTTATGATAACTTCTTTATTACTTCTTGTGTTTTGAAATTTTTGTGATATTTTAATGAATCATATTCTCTCCTTAAATAATTTTCTATTAGAAAGTTATTTATTAGAAAATATTTAGATTCATTAATTTGTTATAAATGTTTTTGTAAATATATTTAATATTTTATTTAATGTTTTGTAGTGTTTGTCCTTTTGTTATTTATATTTGTTGTCGTAAAAAGGTTAATCCATGTGTTTGCTAAATGTTTATTTATAGTATTTTTAATATTAAATAAGAGTGTATTTTAATTGGATTAATTATGCACATTAATTTGTATTTTATTAGTATAAAATTAACAGATTAATTAATTGTCTTGTTTGTCATTATAATATCAAGACAATCCACAGATTGTCTTGGCAGGTTATTTTGTTAATAATAAAATATTTTTCAGATTTTTTGTTTTGTTTTTATTTTGTTTTACTCAAGACAAACGATTGTCTTGATAGTTTTGAACTACCAAGACAATCGGCAAGACAATCACTTGATTGTCTTGGAGTGTCAATTTAGTTTTTTAATAATAAAAAAAATGTTTCTGTTTGTTTTAATCAGTTAAATAGACGATTGTCTTGATAGTGTTTATACTACCAAGACAATCGGCAAGACAATCAACCGATTGCCTTGTAGTGTTATTTTGTACTTAAAAAAAACAGAACACAAACAGCTAAGACAATCTTTTTCTTCTCTCGTGTTTTTACACAGAGACTGCAACATATATACACGATACACACAGTTTTTGGACTGAAACTCTGCTCAAATTTCTTCAACGAAACTGAAAACTAAGAACGGATTCAAGTAGATCGTCCAATTTCCTTTCTATTGAACCGATTATTTACGAAGTTTGTTAAGATTTTGAAAATCAATTTTTTCAAAAGTTACAATCGGGTTTTCAGTATTTTGAGAGTTTTAGATTTTTTCTTTGAAATCTAAAAATAGATTGAGACTCCCAGTGATCAGGAGAACATCATATAAATTTTTGGGATTTTTCTGACAACTTTGAATTAATTCGAATTTTTAATTAATTTTAATTAATTAATAATTTTGAAAATTTTCGAATTGTTTTAATTTTCCTAAAATTGAAGTGTATTTTTGTGTTAAAAAAATGGCTGATAATTTTGAGATAATGAAGCATAATTTGGTTGGCTATTTTAATCTGAACGATTGTCCCTATGATCGATTTAGGCCTTGGATACGGTTTTTAAATGACGATTCAATTATCCGAGCTGCTATTTCGATCGAAGCCCCAATTAAGATAGGACCACTGAGATTGATTTGCACAGAAGCTGTGGTGTCTGAAGATTTGACCTCATTCTCTTTTGATTTTGATGGTACACACCACGTCGTGACGGAATCAACCCTTACTACTGTATTGGGCCTCCCGATGGATAATTTTGATCCATTTCCAACCAGTGAACAACTCTATCAATTCTTCAGTGATATTAATTATCGTGGAGTAATTGATATGAACAACCTGAGCAAAAGGAATCTGGTTCAACAATGGGATGCATTTTTCGACACGATCTCCAAGGTATTTGCTAATACAGCCAGAGGTAACTTTCATTTACTCACCTCTATGTTACAAACCATTGGTTATGCTGTTGCTAACAACCGTAGAATCAATATTGGTAATCTACTTTGGAATACTATTATTGGTAGAATTGTTAAGGCCAGAAGGGATTTTGATGAGGGTAAGAAAGTTTTATGTTATTATCCTCGATTCTTAACTTTGTTATTTAATCATCTTGTTCCTGTTGGTCAACAAACAATCTTTAGGAATGACAACCCTATGGTATCAGGCAGGCAAACCAAGAAAATATTCACTAGCCTTGATACACATAGAAAATTGATAGATGTGCCAGTGTATATTACACCATATTTGTCTAACTTCATAAATCTACCTGTCATTCCTCGACTTGTAAATGCACCTGAACCTGAACCTCAAAATGTACCTGTCCCTGAACTTCAACATCAAATGGAACAATCTATTCCTTCAGGTACAGCTACTGTATCAATGGAGCAGGTATTGCCTTCTATCTCTCAAACTATTTATGGAGCCCAAGTGGCTGATAGGTCAGACCAAGAGGTTGTAGAACCACAACCTCTATCCCAGGTCTTAGAGCCAAACACTGTGTCTAATCAAATCTCTAAACCTAAAGCTAGAAGCAAGTTGTTGACAAAAAGAGCTGATAGAAGAAGTGATAATGTGAGTGATCCCACAGCTCTGCCTCCACCAAAGAAGAGAAGAAACCTACTACTTGAGGCATCTGTTAGCCCATCCATTTCCTCCCAACAGGACTTGGACATTGAAATGGCCGATGAACTGTTACTAATTTCATCCTCTCAACAGAATGAAATTATTAAAATTCACCAAAGGGCCGTGGCACCTTGTACAGAGTCAAGCACACCTCTATTACTCACAATGGGGGAAAACATTACCGTAGAATCTGATGTTGTTAAGGACACTGAGCAAGGAGTGCACGATAGGATTGTTACAGTGCCTACCATTGTTACGGTAGAAGAGCCTTCACAGGCTTCAGAAGGAAATCTTGACTCTCTGCCGGTTATAATAGAGTCATCATATCCCCTCCCAGGAGGAACATTCCTGGCTCCCTCAAGGGATTCTTCACTCGCAGATTTATCTGGAGAAAGTGAAAGGCAACTTGGTCATCCTATCACTGAAGAAATTCAGTTATCAAATCCAAATGAATTGATAGAGATGACTGAGGATTGGGAATTGCGAACTCCCATTGCACCACCACTGACCTCTCCAGAAGAGGCTAGGGTGATTTCTTTTGCAGGTACAGCTCAAGGAAAGGAGCTAGTGTTGAGTGATGTGAGGACCACCTTAAATATGAGTGAAACACATGCACGAAAGGAGAGTGACATATCCTTGAGTGAACATCAGGTGAGCGCACACACTGACACAAACACTTTGTCTCTTATGGCTCAAATCAAAGATCTGCAAAGGAAATTGATGGAAACTGAGGCTGAAAAACAATTTTTCAAAGCACAAGTGGATGAACGGTCTTCTTCTTCCACCTCTGTCAAAAATCAGCTCATGATTATTCGTGACGATGTCCAGAACATAAAGACTACACTCACTCCAACAATCAATACATTGATACAATCCAACTCTCAAGCATCTACAGAAAGAACAGATATTCTAAATGCTATTGACAGACTCTCTAATAGGGTGGATGAACTTCAAGTGGAAATGCATGTAACTGCTCAGTCATATTCAACAACCTTTGCGAAGCTTGAAGAAAAGTATGATTACATGTTTGAAGGACTTGATCATCTATACAACATTGTTAAACCTACTCATCATATCACACCAGAACAAAAAGCATATTTTGAAGACTATGATGATGATAATGAGGGGGATAATGATGAAGATAGGGAGCTTGATAGTCAAAGAAAGTCTGTAGAGGATTCCTCAACTAAGGGGAGAAGTCTGGAGTAGAAGCTAAGTCTGGAGGAGTAGGAGGAAGTAAGTCAGGAGGTCAAGGGAGGCATAAGGAGAAGTCTGAGAAGTCTACCAAGGGAAAAGAAAAAGCTGCTCATTATCAGGATGTATCCGATTTTGATTTCGATCTCAAGAATAGTATTTGAGGTACATCAATTAAATGATATTGAAGAAGATCTTTCAAACTGGCAAGATGATCCTGAATTTGAGAAGGAACTTCAAGAGGAGAAAGCTGATCGTCAGATGAGACAAGCTAAGCTTGAGAAGACCAGACAGGTAGTGGATAAAAGATTGAAGCTGAAGCAAGCTGAAGATGCAGAGAAACAAAAGCTACATGCAATCAGTGTACAGGAAAGGAAAAGAGATATTCAGTTGAAGATTGGTCCAAAGTGGGAGAGAGCAAGAGAAATTTTTGATTCTATTCAAAATACTGCTAATGATGATGAACGTTTTCTCCAACTACTTCAACAGTTTCAAGAGACCAATCCAAATTACTTGCAATATATGGATGCATTGATGCTGGAAATCTCGAGGATAGTAGCTGGGTTTGACAGATGTGCAGATCAACTGATAATTCAGATTGACTCTCGTACAATGGGTTCTCTCTATGTGTCACTTCAAATCTTTCAACAGAGAAGCTTGATTGAACTGTGGATTATGTCCCTAAAGGTAAAAAGGTTTTCTGAACTGAATATTTTACTTCATGAAAGACTTTTGGAGTTTGCGCAAAGGAATAGTCCACAAGTTATTCAAACTCCACATCATGTTAAGTTTCTCAAGGGTAATACACTACATTCTTGCTTCCTTGATTCTAAGTCGATGAAATTATACACTGCATCTCATCTGGTCTGGTTAGAACATATGCTGAGGACTACAGGATTCGAAGATAAAGAAAGTATCTTTGTTGCTGACATTATTCGATCATATGCTTTAACTGGCTTTGAAAAGAAATATTACATGCTTCGGAATCGACTATGGGGCAACCTTGGAATTTTGCCTAAGAAACCTAAAGGTCTTATGTCAGATTATGAACGTCTACTTGACAAGGATTTGATCAAAACCTTGGATGATCAAGAACGATTTGACACAGAGAATATCAGAAGATTTCTAGAACAAGAAGATGAAGTTGAACCTGGAGAGATAAGGGATGAAGAAACTTCAAAGTGAAAATCAGCTCTACATATGATATCTTTAGAGCTTAGATAGGTCAAGATAGAAAATTGTATTATATGATCAGTCTAGAGGATCATCTATCTTATATTTATCTTTTATGTTTGAATCTGGACAATGTTAAATATAAACCAGAACTTTTCTTTTATTTACTTTGTATTTAAAGTTTTATCTTTTACTAAGTTAAGTTGAGTTAGTTGAGTAATCCTCTAGGTACTTGCTTGTTATCTTCTAACAAACAAATAGGGGGAGATTGAAAGGCATATGAAACAGCCTATTTGTAGTTCGAGGACTCAACTCAACTTAAACTTAGATTGTAATAAGTAAATAACTTTAACTGTCACAGGAATCTCAGGAGGTACTATCTGTCAGAAGAAAAACCCTAAAGTCAATCTATAGTTTTGATGTTTTACACTGGAAGAAGCTCAGATTGCTGATCAAGCCTCAGTATAGCATCAAAGAAGTGGATTTATTTCTAAGACAGAGATTTCTAGAGTGACAGGTTCAGACAGAATACAGTGAAGTACAAGAAGGAGAAAGAAATGAGAAGAAAAATGAATCACATTTTTAATGTGAAAACTAAAGGACAGTCATTGAAGTTAGTCGTTCATGAACCAGACCGTGCATGGAACGTCAACAAAATATTCAGTGGTATTCCTTTATTACTTTCAGTGATTCAGAAAAGAATTAAGACAATCCAAGGATATATAATTATTCTTCTTTAATTAATTTAAATCAAGTAGTCAATTTAATTAATTAATTAATTCATCCTGAATTAATTCTTTAATTAAATTAATTATTAGATTAATTAAATCTGATTAATTATTTAAGTAAGATTAAATTAAAATGATTATTTGTTAATCAATTTAATTTAATCTGAAAAATGAACTAGCAAGACAATCCCTGATTGTCTTGCCGATTGTCTTGGAGAAGAGATTTAAAGAAACAAGACAATCACTGATTGTCTTGAAGAAGAAAATCAGTAAAGCAAGACAATCTCTTATTGTCTTGCCGATTGTCTTGGTAATGATAAATTTTGAACAGCTTTTAAAAAGTAGAATAAAAATCTGATTTGATTGTCTTGACGATTGTCTTGACAGTTCAAATCAGATTGTCTTGATAATGATCAAAAAGAAAAGCTTCAGACAGAATGATAATTTTTGATAAAGCAAGACAAAGATCTCAGAATTTGATTGTCTTGCCGATTGTCTTAGAAGAACCTGATTGTCTTGACGATTGTATTGCCTATTGTCTTGGCAGTACAAAATTGGTTGTCTTGGAAGAATAAATTGTATTGCCGATTGTCTTGACAGTTATATTTGAAGATAAAGAGGTAGTGAATATTATATATCAAGACTAAATCACCAGAGGAAAAATCAGACAGAAATATTAGATTCAACCAAGACAGTTTGCTCTCTTCTCTCTCATCAAGAACACAGCACAAGAAGCAGAAAAAAATTCATAGAAAATCAAGTTCATCTTATTTTTAATATCTGATCCGATAGAACTTGTTTACTTGATACTCTTGTACTATTAGCGAGTTTTTACTCCTAATCTATATCTTGATTTTTTATTAACAGATCTAGAAAAATTCATGTCGAATTTTTTAATTTGTTTTTATTAACTAGATATAAATTCTGTACTGTATTTGTAACAAACCCCTCAAGTTAATATAATTTTATATTCAACTTGAATTTTGTTTCATTTAATTCCGCTCAAATTTGTCAAAATATAAATTAAATTATTCAGACAAATTTCGATTAAACAGTACTGTTTGTATTCAACCCCCCCTTCTACAAACATATTGGACCTAACAACATCATTTTACAAAAACCTAAAAATCAAAAGATTTGAAACTTCTTGATTCTTCGGCTTGATTCTTCCACTATGGTAATCCATAATCCGGCCTTCATTTAGCTTCTCACACTTCTTCCCACCAATATAGGTATCTTGTTGATTTTTCTAAAATCCAAAATTTTGCTATCATCCATCTTCTCTTTACACTTCTTTCCACCCACGAAAACTGAAAATATCAACACAACAGATAAAACTATGTCAAAAAACCATTAATCGAATATAATTTAAATAATTAATATACTCAGTATACATAATAAAGTTAAACAGTTTTATATATCTAACCAAAGGGGTCCCCTATGGTTAGACATATAAATATCAATTTCTCATAAAAGATCTACTATAAAGTCATCTAAAATGACAACAGATTCGTCAATTGACGACAGATTACAAAAAACCAATAAATGTCCTAAAGGGGACATTTTTTTTTTGTCAGGGGTATCTATTTCATAGATGAATTGCAACGAGTACAATATTCGTAAGGTGTTTCTTTCATTCAAGAAAGTTTATCATCTAACCGAAAGGCACGCATGTTGCCTCCGGACGCTTAGACAATAAAACTTTAATGTCTGAGAAGATGCCACCCGATTAGAAAGAACATTACAAAAAAACGAATACAGGAAAGAAATAGAAAAGTAAAAGTATAAGACAAACTCCAAGAAAGTATCATGGCCTATCTTCAAGAGTCTCAAACCCCAGAACCACTAAAACCCCAACTTACCCATCATTTGTTACCAGCCTACTGGAAAGCGTGCAAATCTGCTCATCAACCCAAACAATAGGGATACCAAGGGAACAACGAAGGGCCTCATTAAAAACCCACAAAAGCAAAACCCATTGGGAAAAAAACTCAAGTGGGAAAAGAATGCCCTCCAAGAAACCAAGGATCATAGAAACTAAAACTTATATAAATTTTGAAGAAGGAAGTTAACTCCTAACCAAAGGGATCCCTTTGGTTAGATATGTATTTCAATATCAAAATAAAGTAAATTGTATTTTAAGACTATATTTATAATTAATAATTGTCTATTACAAATATAACAAAACAATAATTATCAATAATGACCCGACTCGTTAAATAGACGACACCAAAAATAACCCAAAATTGGTCCAAGAAACCACAATATATAGCACACCCTCGTAGGTACAAAAACCATATAAAATGGTACAATAGTACAAATTATAACTTTTCAAAAAAAAAAAGAATCAAATTAAAGTCAAAAGCACAATCAATTAACCCACTGATTACTCCTAATCTCAATCAAAACAAGAATCAATTAGCATTAAAAGATCCAACTTTAAACACATTAAAACATAACAAATTTGGTGCGAATTAAATCAAGATCATAGCAATTACCAAATATAAAATGAAACCGAAATTAATAATTACTAACCAATAGAACCCATAAAAATATCATTTTTTAAACCTGTAACTAATAACTAGGATCAAAACATGAAAATTTATGACAAAAATCCGGCAAGAAACCCAGAATCCGGTGACATCCCCAAAAATCGGCATCCCTCCCAAATGGCTCACCATCTTGCAACGTAACACATGGAATCAGACACAGTTACGCATGTATTAACAATTCTAATAATCGATCAAACCCATTCACAATTACCACCTCTACTAACAACAATTTGCACAACAAAACTCGGCAGGAAAAATCTAATAAAATCGAGGAAAAATAAAAAATCCGATCAAGGCATAATCTACACAGAAATACAACTCCAGATATATGTTAAACTCATCTTAAAACAAGAAACATATCTACGACATCAATATTTGTAAACAATCAATATACAGTAACTCAAAAATGAACAAGAACAAAAATCTGGGTTCTAAAATTCTTTACCCAAACAGACCCAAAACTTAATTAAACATAGAAACAACAAAGAGTTGAAAAAGAGAAAACAAAACTACAGTGCTTAATATGTATTATATATTATATATGAATCCAGAGAGAGATAGATATAGAGAGAATATGCAAAGGAGGGATTTGCACAAAGTTATCAGGCCTGAAAATCTGACCGTACGGCCTACATATAAGTGAATCCATCGTCCGTGACTCCAGATCCATCAACACAGCCCTCATGGAGAATCTAAAATGATTGTTCCGACTACAAGCCGTATAGTCTTTTGAATATTGATTCTTATAGTTCTGATGCTTTTGTTTTGTTATAGTACATTCAGGGATCGAGAATGTCATCAGCTATACAGCTTAAAACTAGGTATATCTGCTAGCTATATCAACTCTAAAAACACAGAGACTTTTGTTTTCCGGAAAGGCCAAGTTCATCTTCCTTGTGTTGGTCAAGTTTGTTTTTCTAACATCGAGTCAAGTTTCAATTTCAAATTCAAAATAAATAAATTTTAGTTGATCTAAATACATTTAATAGAATTATTTCATGTTATATATTGAACAAAAGTTTTCATATACAGTGACGTGGAATTAGCGTGTTATAAACCCTCCCACTTATATTCCACATGTTCTAGCCAGATCGAATAGATAGATGAGAGGTTCAAATTGTACTTCTCTAATAATTGCAGAATAAAATCGGTTGATTTCGTATCCCCATCTTCAGATCTCTAATACCACTCTAACAGCCCCAGATCCGGGGTCGGGGATCCGGTCGTCACGGTCTCAATTTCCATCCACAACATCAACATAAATTAACTTACAACCTTGTGACCCAAAATAAAAACATGAAACACACACGTTATAGTCCCAGAGATGAAATCAGAGTAATCAACAAATATTATTAATCACAAGTTTTGTGTTCTTATAACCCAAAAGAATTACAATTTAACTGTTATATACTCTTTGCCATCCATTTACATAGGTCATACATATAATAAGTCTGATGAATCAAAAGCTGACAGCCTAGCCTACTGGTTGCTCCCACCTCAGCAATGCCGACCATGACATCAGTGGGCAACCCTATGACTGCTGTCCTTTCTTGCACCGAGTGTGACTTGTGCTGGCCATCAGATCTAGCTGTTGTTGTGATATAATAAATAAAGCAAGGGTGAGCAATAGCCCACCAAAAATAATATGTAACTGAACAATAATATATAACAGTTCTGAAATATCTTTGAAACCATATGCCATGCATTAACGAACATAGTACCAGTATAAGGTAAACGATGAAGTTATAAGGTAACTCAAAAATATACTTCTGTGGAAATATCTGTTATGTCAAAGATAAGCAAGATAGCATTATTTATCATAAAAGAGGAACTTGTAGAAAAATATTGCAATTCCAGATTCGATCACTTTTTCACCTGCCAACACCGATAGTGTTGCAAAAAAATTCCAACATTTGAAAGGTAAACTAATACTGGAGCATTGACGCGCCAGGAGACATAACATTCACGATGATCAGTCGCAGGTTATTCTCCCCACCTCTTGTTCTCTACATGTAGAAGGAAGCACCGACGGATTTACTTGTCTACCGCCCTCTGGAACCCCCCAGCCAACGGTTGGGCCATTGCTGGACCGGCGCCACTCGGCCACTTATGCGGCTCCTAGTTCGTATAACATCCATAACTCGGAAACATAAAGTTTGTTCCCATTTCCCCAAGTATAATACTTGTTGATAAGACTCCACAAAGTAGTCGTATCTAGTTGGAAAGGAAAATTCACCAATATTTCCCAAGCTGCTGCTTGTTAATGGGTACCAACTTGTTCCAACACTCTTACCCTTCGAATGATGAGTGGGTACACAAGATTCAATGAATAATAGCAATCAAGTTGCGAGTGAAAAGAATAGTTTCAAAGAATTTATGACCGGGAAGTCAACAAGATAAATAACATTTCTCGAGTAAGGTTCCTTTATAATTTGGAAGATGGATTTGAATGAAGTATATAATTTTCAGAACCTTTCTTGATTTAATAATATTAAATAGGCTCAGAATAATTTACATAATACTCGAAGGTCGAAGATAATATTTGAACGAAATAAATCATTTTTAAACGAGTCAGAAGAATTAAATAAATATTCCAAAGAATATGTATTAAATCGAAATATCGAAGGAATAATCCTGATATAAAATATTACCTAGAATAATCCTCGAATAAATATTCACAAATAATATCCATTAAATAATTAATGAATATTTAAATAAATAGCACTTATCAGATAAATAAGGCTCGAATGAATATTTGAAATAATATTCACTGAACAAATAATGAATATTCAAATTAATAATACTTATCGAATAAATAAAACTCGAACGAATATTCGAAATAATATTCACCGGATAAATAGTGAATATTCTAATTAAGATTACTGATTGCAGGAATAATTACTAAATGAATATTCGAAACAATATTCGATAATTGAATCGACTTTAAACGAATATTGAAAAATAATATTCGTTGAATAAATGAAGTTCAAATGAATATTCAAGATAATATTTATTAAATGAATGAGGCTTAAAAGGAATTTAGAAATAATATGTAATAGGTAATTAATCTCGAATGAATATTCAAATTAATATTCATTAAATAAATAATGGTAAAATATTTACTTAGATATTTCCCTTCGAAAATAATCGCGATATATCAAGAAATACTGACTCCTGGTCTATAATCAAAGAATGAGATTCATATGCCTTTCTCTAAGGGTCTTAGCAATATCCGGCTTATAACTGATTATTCACTATCTAGCTTATAAGCCAACAATAATTCAGGGAACAAGTATATCAATATAACTTGAAAGTAGGCATGCATGCTATGGCATATGTAAAATAGAAAGCATATATATATATATATATTCACAACAACAGCCTTTAAAAAGGATTTGAAACTTGCCCGGTACTCCCGCTATGCTAGTGGTATGACTCGGGGTGGTCCGGCAATCTATAAACAACCAAAATTATCCTGGGTTAATTACCTATCACTTTGAAACGCCAAGTGAATACTTTACTTAAGCTAAAGCACGTTTTCAAGTTATCGCTCATTAACACCGTTATGATCCGACACTTGTTCGTTATTACGGCTCGTCATTACACTTACACTTGGTATATACTTAGGTCATGTAAGTGCTAAGGTAGGTCGTTTACGAACCAAGAATATACCTCGAGTTTTATCTCCCGTTTTCTAAGTGATTAACCAAAGTTATAACCAAGTGTGCTTTAAGGGGTTCGTTCGCGTTTAACCTCGATTCAAACATTTTTATAAAATTGAAAAATGATCCGTTTGACATGAGGTTTTCTCTTACACCTTCCTTATGATCTCTAATATTTAATTACCATGATTCGTCACTAACTTACATATTTTACCGAGGTTCAACTTTAATAACGAACTCGTACTTACGGTTTTGAACAACTTTTAGTAAATCGATCATAAATCCTAAACCGTAAGTCCGTTTGCTTCGATTCTTATGCCAAAACAATCTATGACTCGAGATCTAAAAGGACATGCCATAAACTCACTAAGTCCAGAAGTTCATTCCTACTGTTATGCACGGTTTTCTAGGGGTTAACGAAAATCGGGCATTACGACGGCTATAAATCGGACATTTCCAAATTTATTTCAACACGACCATGCCACATCGGGCATACCAACAATCTTACACACATAATACTCATCTTAAAAGTCTAATAAAATCTCTCATATCCATCATTTGAATCATGGTTTTATAACTACAAAAACTACTACATAATCTCATAAACATGTTTGTACTAACATCATCATCATATATCATCTAAAACCATCAAAACTTAAAGTCAAAGCTAGGGTTTCAAGAGATGATTACCTTCCTTCGAGTGTGGGTAAGCCTTAATAAACCTTGATTAGTCCTTAGAACTCCTTAACAACCTTAAACTAACAAGGATCATCAAGAATATAATTAGAGTTTTTTGGATCTGCTAAATCCCAGTTGAAAGAACATGAAAAACGAGGCCCTTAACGAGCTTTTCTGAACAAGACTTCTGAAGGAGAGTTGTAGAGGGTCTTAATAGTTTTCCAACAGGCCAAATAACACCAAGTTTCATTGAGAAACGAAGGAGATATGGCTGTTTGAAAATCATCACAGAAACTCTAAAATACTCTGGACAGTTCGGTTTCTTCTCTTGGGGAGGAGATTTGACTAGGCTACACTCATTAGATTGCCATGAAATTTTGAGCAAATATTACCCATGTAGTGTAGAAGCTATGGTTAAAATTGTGGTGATTTTATCATGGATAGAAATGGAGATATGAATTTTCTTCTTTGAGGGTGTTCTGCTGGACAGTTTGTGGAGAATGAGAGAAATGGAGTTTCTAGCTTGTCTCTTGCTTGGTTGGTGTCTTAAAATGAATTATTGATGGGTTGTAGATAATGTGCATGTTTGGCTCCACAGATAAGGAGCTTATATTGTCCAAAAGTCCATTCGGACTTACGAGTGTGTGTTTGGAACATGAATAAATAAGAACTTATGATGGGCTTATCTGATGATATGAGAAAGTAGAACACCGGGTACTTTTCTCAAACACTTTTCTGACTTTCACACTGTTGTAGTGACATTAGTTGAGTGTACTGTCAAAACTGTTTGTTGAATTGTTAAAGTTTAATTTAATTTATATGTTCCTGTTATTTCACGTGCATATTAAAAAAACTGTTGTACTTTTTATTTAGTGTCAAAACTGTTGTAGTTCCTGTCAAAACTCTTCTGCTAGATTTGTACTTTTATTTTTTGATTTTATATTAAAAACCATATTTATTCTAATAATCCAACAAAAAGAAAATCTTTTATTAATTTCTATTTCATTTTTAAAGCTCAAAATATTAATGTAATAAGAAAATCTTTTTAAGATTTCCAAACACCTTATAAGTCATAATTGCCAAACACCTTTAACTTATAAGTTAAACATCCAAACACGAAAATATAAGTTGTAAGTAACTTATTACTTACTTCATATAAGTTACTTACTTCATATAAGTGTTAAGTAACTTATTTTAAGATTTCCCAAACGGCCCCAATATCTTGCTCTCTTGCTTTAATAAAGTGATTACATCACCTTGCTCACCTCATCCTTTGGCCATGTGTCTCATTTTTGTGGTTAAGTGATGTAATCAAACAACTAATCTAGTTTGTTTTTAATTGTTCTAGTTCCTTTGCAACTAGCTTGGTTACTTGCTCTTATCCTCTTGCACATGCATGCACCTTGATCCTTTGCTTGTTCTTTAGTCCGTTTATTACTCCATTTCAATAATAATTCGGATAAGAATGATTATTACTTGCTTTTATCTCAAATATTCGGATAAGTGATGTATTATTACTTGCTTTTATCTCAAATATTTCTCGTTAAGGGGTTACCGGAAACCTTCTTAATATATATACTACTATCTTTAATCCTCCTTTATAATTCTTGAATTTAATTCCCTTAAATCTTTCAGTGTCTAGGGAAATCTCGGAGAAAATATGCTATTTTTCTGAAACTGATATCGTTTACATATACTTATTTTGCCTATCGGTTATTAATACGAACTCAGAAATCCGTTCAGAATACTTCTATATAGCATCGTCTGATAATATTCCAAATTCCACCAAAACACTATTCATCACTTATTCTCTCTTTAATTTTTATAATTAGAAAAATGTTTACGCGCTTTCCCGAACGTTCCTTTCTTAGGATACCTTAACTTACTCTCTGGATTCTTAACAGATATCGATTTGGATACATCCTCCCTTTCTTAGGATACCTTAACTTACTCTCTGGACGATTGATTATTCTTATCTATATGGTCAACCATTTAGCATCATTCCTATAGTACACAAACACTGAATCCATATCCATTAAAATATTCATTCATTAAACCACTGATACAGTTATACATCATTACATAATAAAAGTTTTAATTATTACCAAAAATCTGGGTTCTTATAGTCTCCCCTCCTTAAAAGGATTCCGTCCCGGAATCAGGTAGAATTAAAGGGTTACTTGTGTATCATTTCACTTTCCAGTTCCCCGGTCAATCTTTAATCATTCAAATCCTTTTACAGCTCATCTCATTAACAATACTCTCTTGATCCCTGTTCACTAACTTTGCTACTTTTCGTGCAACATACTATCCGGGTTATGCTTTTACTTAGTCGTATACTTGTACCCTTATTGGTATCTACAGTGACTTCGGTATCACTAGCGTTGCGAATTCGGAGATAACCTTACTCGTACTATGCATTTCCTAATCGCTTTAATCTTCGCAATCTCGATCGATATATAGAAATAGAAGAATTTATTGAGAGATCACTATGATCAATGAACATTTGTTATATTGCATAGGTAGTACAGAAGGTGGTCAGCCTTTAGTACTTGACAAGCAATTAAACAAGTTATGGTATTCCACTTAGACTTCTATCACACAGACAGATAGTCACGTAGCAGTACCTCCCCTCCTTAAAGGGTTGTTCTTCTCAATTCATAAAGAAGATGAATAAGAGAGAAGAAAAAGAAAAAGATTTTTTTTAAAGAATTATAGAAAATTCTCAGGATTGCAAAATATCATACTTAGAATTTACCTCTGAACGATAGAGGTTCATTAGAGAAGAGAAATAATTGCAATCGTATCAAATACTACTTTATCGTATTCTCACGTGTCATCATATCCTCGCTGCTCTATCCATCATCCTATGGACCTATACTCTTGTTCGATCTGAGCCACTCACTTTTGGGAGTGCTTCAACCTTTCCGGTTAAATCTTAGATTTCTCGCTTGACATCATTGTTATTGTTATTCCACGCCACGCTACTAGCTCTTTCATAATCATAATTCTAACATTATCAGGTTGTCATCTCGGGAGTTCGTCAGAGAACCCATTCATCAATCCATTCATAGCATTCCTTGCTTCACGTTCCATAATTACTTTCCAATCTTTTCTTTATCAATCACATTCGTCATATTGTCTGATTTTTA
The DNA here is from genome assembly GCA_036435485.1 of Saposhnikovia divaricata. Lineage (NCBI taxonomy): Eukaryota > Viridiplantae > Streptophyta > Magnoliopsida > Apiales > Apiaceae > Saposhnikovia > Saposhnikovia divaricata. The sequence continues at coordinate 155,844,589 of CM071595.1, forward strand.
TTCATCTCTGTTATTTACCTCCACTGTTATCTCATTATCAAAACGTCCTTTGTACTTGGCACCTTCTTATTGGTATCCCGTCACATTTACTCAATAATCATCACATTCTTGGGGTTAAACTTTCCGCTGTTCAACCATCCAAATTCTCACCTTTTTCGATCTACGAGGCTCCTTATTACTCACTCCATCTATTTCCTCGAATCCTCCCAACTTAAAGGGAGTTAATCTGTATGTCTCTTATGCTTTCAATTTCAACTATAATCTCTTTATGAGCCATCATAGCATTATCATTTATTTCAAACATCACATCATTCCAATTTAAACCCTCCGAAAATAAATCTTACCGATTTCTCTAACTTAGATCCAATATAATCTATTCCTGCCAAACTTGTCTCTCCACACCTCATTAATTCTTCCCACGAGGATACTTTTAGCATCATGAATCTCCAATCTCATATTCTCTATCTTGTTTGCGCAGAAATACACCATCATAAACTTGCTTGTCATTCATCAATATGCCATTTAGTTTATCAATAGCAACACTATCTTTATTTTTACGTTGTCATCGAATTTCTTAGAAGAATCACCATTATATTATTGTAGTCCATTGTTGAATCACCATCATTTGATTTTTACGTAGTGCTTTAATGGTTAATCAGACGGGTTTCATAATTGTCATATCCAAAATTCTCTAGGAAGACGAACTAATCAATATTTCTTATTCATAAGGAATATTTTCTGAACTTGATGTAGGTATTAATGAAGCAGATAAAATCACAGAAGAGCTTCAATCACCGCAGCTATACCAGGTTGATGAAATTGTTAATCAGATATCTTCAGTAGAAGACTGGAAAATTAGCAGTTTACTTAATCAATTTCGTGTCATGGTCCTGGTTTACCTCAAAATAGGACCTTCAAAGGTATGTAATATTCTTAAGACGCCATCAGGAATCGAATCTTTACTTAAACTATTATTACCGTCGATTCTTGCACAATCATTAGAAGGAATGTAAATTCCTCCGCCACATTATGACCTTCAAGGTCCTTCCAAATATTGTTCTATTTTCTTTGGTATGAGCATTTATAATTACTCCTCTATACTTAAAGTGTCGGCCACCTCATTGGCCTTTCCTGATAATAATAACTTCTCACAATCAATGTTTTCTGAACCTATTCCAACTCAAACTTTTCTACCTCATTCCCATCACTATTGGGTGAATGTATTCTCCCTTAAGCTCTGCTGAAGGAGAAAGTATCTATCAGTCTTTTTCCAAAAGTCATTGTTTCCACCTTTCCGTGTGAACTTTATCACGGTCACTCCCAATCATACCTAGGATATTTCTTGTCTTAATCCTTTCTTGTTTTAGGATAATCTCAACCTTTATTTGGTTCAATCCATACTTCCTTATTGTCTCACACATGCCTCGCCTGGCATTATTATTATTGGGTCATACCTTCCCTACCAAACTTCTATTTTGAAACTCAGAATATTATCCTTTTTCATGTAAGGTTTCTTAGGTCATCCTCGTCGTTCCTCCTGTATTTTCTAGGTATAGGGTATATCAAAATATCCTTAATTGATTCTATAACAATTCTGTCTATGTACTTTCCAAAACTCCTTTCAGTAACTCCTTAAAGATTATTGTTACCTTATTCAATCCAACTCATATCATCTGAATTCATAATGTCTTTATTAGGGGTAATGCCACCCTCTGTGTATCCCCAGGGTTCATCTTAATTTATGGAAATTCTATCCTCAATTCTATTTTCAAAAATACTTACATCCTTTAGTTAACAATCACTTCATAATTCCTTAATAAGGGTCTCTTTTCAATCATTCACATCTTGATAATCTATAGGTGGCTTCATGCTAACCTTCTCTTTCAAACGGATGTCAGTCTACATGGCCTTCAAAAGACAACATATATTTGGTAATGGCAACAAGGATGTTCTGGAAGATATTGGTCATGTTCAACGTGAATCTCTTAGCACCTATGGCTCTTCTTAAGGTCACTAAGTTTCAGATCACATTTACGCATCACACTGCACTATCTTTGACAATCTTCATAACCTTCATTGGTCACTATCCTCAATCCTAATACGTCCATGGTATTTATAAAATCCCATCATCATGTATCTCAATTCGCTTTATTACTTCTCTTTCTAGTGCATAAGTTGGTCAATCATATATGCTTGAATCACTTCGCTTTATATCCAAAGTTCTCGCGGTTGGTGCTTGGTTAGAAGCACCCCGCTTTGTCTTTACATTTCTGGTCTAGTCACTTTATAATTCTTCACCACATGGCCCAAAATGGCCGCGCAACAGTATGTGAGTTTAGGGTTACTTTTCTAGCAATTTCCTGGCATAGTGCCTCCTTCGTCCATAGCGAAGATAATTTATCTAGGGTAGGTTACGTTTATCAATATGCTTTTTCCCGCGTACTCTTAAACTGCTTTTTTTTTTGTATTTGTTCACTGCTTTCCTCACACAGCAATTCTTAGGTGCCAGAGTGGCATAGTCACTCCTCGTTCTTCCTTCTTCCCTTGATATCGTTTCTAATCTTTTCCAAAATTTTACTCCATATAAATCTCAATCAACTTCTCGGTACCGTCTCCGGGCACCTCTCCTTTGTTTTTATCTTTTCACATTCTCTTATCGATCCCACGTGCTACACAAGCTTACACTTTTGGCATAATAACTTTTTCATTTAAATCAATCCCGGAACTCCTCGGTCCGTTTTGGTCCTTAAGTACATTTCCCCTTTACCGTCCAATCTCAACTTCATCATTTTATTTCTACAATCAATCACAATAATCAGGGTCGGTCCACTAACCCATATAGTGGCTACCTTACCCAATCCATGGGGTTAACCCCAGTCGCCACTCTTTTTAGTGACGTTCTCTGATAATCAGAAAGACAAGGTTTGCCAAAGTTTGTTGAATTTCTTTCCAGAATCAGGAAAATTTTGGTCAATCTATCCACACATGGGTAACAATACAAAGATCAATTTCGAAAACTGAAGAACAGTTCTTATGAACCTCCAAGCAGGTAGAGTCGTAAGCAGTTATAATAACGGAATGGTTGACATAAAGTTGGAAGCTTAACCGCTGGAAAGGAACCAAATATATACGTCCTAATAGCCGATACTATCATATGTCAATCTACCTAACCACTAGTCTTAGAAGGAACACTACCGTCGAAGTTAGTCATTCCATAAAATTTGGCACCACCAAGGCCATCCGAATCTGGTGAATCGTGCTGTTCGAATGTATCCGCAATTACTCGGTCGTGCTGCATAAGCACACCAACTAAACCTGTACGAGATGCATCACTGAAATCACAAGGTCTCCTTTTTTTTCATTAGGCAACGCCAAAGCTGGGTCATCGCCAATCTCATCTTTAGCTCTAGGAAGATTTTCTCACATTTTTCTGTCTATTCAAACTTCTTAGTTTTACAAATAAGTCGAGTTACGGGACTGCAATCCTTGCAAGGTCCTTAACAAATCTTTGGTAATACCTTGTGAATCTTATGAAATTTCTCACCTTAGATCCTTCTCTATTTGAAGCTGCCTTTAACTCGGCGGGGTCAACCAAAGCTACTCACCATTGATTGCATGTCCTAATAGCTGAACTTTATCTTGCCAGAATTCATACCTCGAGAATTTGGCAGACACTTGCTCCTTTAGGTTTCATTCTTAACATACTATCCATTACCCCTTAACCACTGATCGTATTACTTGATCCATTTATGATTCAGCACCGGAATAAACTTAATGTAACTACTATAACCCATTCATGGAAAAGAAAGACTTTAATATTCTTCAAAATCACACGCATCTAATGTTACTGGTTCATCATTTCATTGCGTTGAAATAAACCTATACTTAGTCCCTGACAGTAGTCTTATTACAAGTTTATCACAGACTCACTGGTCTTTTCCTCTTGTAGGTTCTGAGATCATCGTCTTGCTTACTACTTCCTTATATAACTTTATCCAATCATGCCTTCCCTTCCCAATGTCCTTACTTTCTAAGCTGATCCATTCATAAAATGAACATTTCCTTGAATAAACCACCTCATCAATCTCAATTTGGCTTCATATTTTATAGCTTATGAAATCTACCTTCTCAGGGCGAATTACTATTGACAATATTTACACTAATCCTTTTATTCAATGATATGGCACTTGATGCCTTTATCTTAACTACTCCTGGAGACTCTGCTCCCCATCCCATATCGATGTCTTTGATAATCACGCATCATTCTAACTCTTTTCTCATCAATATGAAAGTCTCTAAGGATTCTTATCTATCCCTATATAAAATCTCAAGTAATTCATCCAATCCGTCTTACTTGCTGGTACTACATCCGGTAGTCCGGCTACGAATCCAATATTGCATCTTTAGTTCTTTTAATATTATCTCAGTTCTTTACGCTCACTTCTCTGAGCACTATACCTTAACTCTTACAGTCTCTCTGGTTGCAGCCCTTATATCCTCAAGGGTAAACTCTTTATCCTTAACAGGATTCTCCTCCTTAGCTGGAACCTCCTTCAGGTCCTCAGTAGGGTACTCTATCGAGTCTTCAAGCCGATCGTCAATATTTAATAAAGTATCCTTGTGCTGCTGCTCATAAGCCTTAAGGTCCGTCGCCTTACTCGTTGATACGATATCGAGCTAAGTTACTATCATGAAATTTAAGAGTTCCCATAAGGGTTTTATATGTCAGTACTACATTAAGTAGTCCGACTATGAACTTGGCAAGAGTTCTTATTATCTTAGTGAATTTACCGTTTTAATGTCGCATCATCTCTGGGGTTTATAACGTAATGCTCTGATACAATTTCTGTAACTGCCCCAGATCCGAGGGCGGGGATCCGGTCGTCACGGTCTCAATTTCCATTCACAACATTAACATAAATTAACTTAGAACCTTGTGACCCAAAACAAAAACACGAAACACACCCGTTATAGTCCCAGAGATGAAATCAGAGTAATCAACAAATATTATTAATCACAAGTTTTGTGTTCTTATAACCCAAAAGAATTACAATTTAAATGTTACAAACTCTTTGCCATCCATTTACATAGGTCATACATATAATAAGTCTGATGAATCAAAAGCTGACAGTCTAGCCTACTGGTTGCTCCCACCTCAGCAATGCCGACCATGACATCAGTGGGCAACCTGTCCTTGCTTGCACCTAGTGTGACTTGCGCTGGACATCAGATCTAGCTGTTGTTGTGATATAATAAATAAAGCAAGGGTGAGCAATAGCCTACTAAAAATAATATGTAACCGAACAATAATATATAACTGTTCTGAAATATCTTTGAAACCATATGCCATGCATTAACGAACATAGTACCAGTATAAGGTAAACGATGAAGTTACAAGGTAACTCAAAAATATACTTCTGTGGAAATATTGTTATGTCAAAGATACGCAAGATAGCATTATTTATCATAAAAGAGGAACTTGCAGAAAAATATTGTAATTCCAGATTCGATCACTTTTTCACCTGCCAACACCGATAGTGTTGCAGAAAATTTTCAACATTTGAAAGGTGAACTAATACTAGAGCATTGACGCGCCAGGAAACATAACATTCACGATGATCAGTCGCAGGTTATGCTCCACACCTCTTGTTCTCTACATGTAGAAGGAAGCACCGACGGATTTACTTGTCTACCGCCCTCTGGAACCCCCCGGTCAATGGTTAGGCCATTGCTGGACCGGTGCCACTCGGCCACTTACGCGGCTCCTATTTCGTATAACATCCATAACTCTGAAACATAAAGTTCGTCCCCCTTTCCCTAAGTATAATACTTGTTGATAAGACTTCACAAAGTAGTCGTATCTAGTTGGAAAGGAAAATTCACCAATATTTCCCAAGTTGCTGCTTGTTAATGGATACCAACTTATTCCAACACTCTTATCCCTCGAATGATGAGTGGTACACAAGATTCAATGAATAATAGCAATCAAGTTGCGAGTGAAAAGAATAGTTTCAAAGAATTTATGACCGGGAAGTCAACAAGATAAATAACATTTCTCAAGTAAGGTTCCCTTATAATTTGGAAGATGGATTTGAATGAAGTATATAATTTTGAGAACCTTTCTTGATTTAATAATATTAAATAGGCTCAGAATAATTTACATAATACTCGAAGGTCGAAGATAATATTTGAACGAAATAAATCATTTTTAAACGAGTAAGAAGAATTAAATAAATATTCCAAAGAATATTTATTAAATCGAAATATCGAAGGAATAATCCTGATATAAAATATTACCCAGAATAATCCTCGAATAAATATTCACAAATGATATCCATTAAATAATTAATGAATATTTAAATAAATAGCACTTATCAGATATATAAGGCTCGAATGAATATTTGAAATAATATTCACTAAACAAATAATGAATATTCCAATTAATAATACTTATCGAATATATAAAAATCGAACGAATATTCGAAATAATATTCACCGGATAAATAGTGAATATTCTAATTAATATTACTGATTGCAGGAATAATTACTAAATGAATATTCGAAACAATATTCGATAATTGAATCGACTTTAAACGAATATTGAAAAATAATATTCGTTGAATAAATGAAGTTCAAATGAATATTCAAGATAATATTTATTAAATGATGCTTAAAAGGAATTTAGAAATAATATTTAATAGGTAATTAATCTCGAATGAATATTCAAATTAATATTCATTAAATAAATAATGGGAAAATATTTACTTAGATATTTTCCTTCAAAAATAATCGCGATATATCAAGAAATACTGACTCCAGGTCTATAATCAAAGAATGAGATTCATATGCCCTTCTCTAAGGGTCTTAGCAATATCCGGCTTATAACTGATTATTCACTATCTAGCTTATAAGCCAACAATAATTCAGGGAACAAGTATATCAATATAACTTGAAAGTAGGCATGCATGCTATGGCATATGTAAAACAGAAAGCATATATATATATATATATATATATATATATATATTCACCACAACATCCTTTAAAAAGGATTTGAAACTTGTCTGGTACTCCCGCTATGCTAGTGGTATGACTCGGGGTGGTTCGGCAATCTATAAACAACCAAAATTATCCCGGGTTAATCACCTATCACTTTGAAACGCCAAGTGAATACTTTACTTAAGCTAAAGCACGTTTTCAAGTTATCGCTCATTAACACCGTTATGACCTGACACTTGTTCGTTATTACGGCTCATCATTACACATACACTTGGTATGTGATCTGTCATTACGTGCGACTATCTCCAGGTTAACAGTGTTTTAGAAAGTCAGATCATTAGAACTTGTATAAGCACACTGGCATGAGCCGCATGACCCCATCTCACATCCTCTACTCCAGGAGCTTATATAAGAACAAGAATTGTCACTTCTTTGCAGATATCAACTCTTCAAACTCAAAGAGTTCTCTTATTTTTTCCTTAGGTCATGTAAGTGCTAAGGTAGGTCGTTTACGAACCAAGATTATACCTCGAGTTTTATCGCCCGTTTTCTAAGTGATTAACCAAAGTTATAACCAAGTGTGCTTTAAGGGGTTCGTTCGCGTTTAACCTCGATTCAAACATTTTTATAAAATTGAAAAACGATCCGTTTGACATGAGGTTTTCTCCTACACCTTCATTATGATCTCTAATATTTAATTACCATGATTCGTCACTAACTTACATATTTTACCGAGGTTCAACTTTAATAACGAACTCGTACTTACGGTTTTGAACAACTTTTAGTAAATCGATCATAAATCCTTTGTAACTTCATTTTGATTCTTAAGTTGATGTATCATGAGAGGACATGTATGTGTGGTGTTGCATTGCCATGTAATCTTTTATACAAACTAGATGGATTTTGTGGGTACATTCACTATAGGCCCTCACGAGACCTCACTCGTCCATTAGGGCTGCCTAGGGGTTTAAAGGGTTTGTTGCATATGCCAAATGCAACCGTCACACCTACGAAAAGGAGTATAGGATTTTTTATCTAGATTTTCTTTTTGTTTTTGTTTTACTCGAGGACGAGCAAAAGATAGGTATGGGAGCATTTGATAAGTGCATATTTTTAGTATCTATTTATTGCTTGAACTCGTATTTTAATAAATTATTTTGTTGCATTTCAGGAAATTCGTGAATAAATAAAGAAATGGCAAAATAAAGAAATAAAGAGCAAGGAAGGGAAAAAGAGGAAGAAAAAGGACTTCATTGAAAAAAAGGAAAAAGAATTAGGAGCTTGGTGGAAAAGAAATCTTTGAGGACATGTGGAAGGTGGAGATCATCCCAACACATTAAATAAGTGTATGGCCAAGATCTACTCTACAAAGCTTAACGGGGAAGGAAACAAATAGATGGCTAGGATTTCACCACCACACACCATAAATGTATGGTGGAGATTTACCCAACACCCCCCTTAACCCTAATTCCTATCCTATAAATACCCCCTCACCCCCCTTGTTTTTAAAAACTTAGATTTCAGGGTAGCTTTAAATTCTTGTATTTTTTAGTTTCAAATCTTGTAAACACTCTTTTTAATTTTAATGCAATTTTATTTCCTTTAATTTCTTGTCTTGTTCTTTCGTTTACGTAGCCTTTCTTTCGTTATTTTCGTAAATCCGTTTAGTGGATAAAGTAGCGAAAGCTAACCACTATGGATTGAAAGTAACGAAATTTAATTTCATGTTCGTAGTTTTAATGTTAACTTTTAATTCGTAGCGAGCCCCTTTAAATCTCAATTTTAATGTGGGTTTGGTATTTTTAATTTTAGATTTAATTTTCATATTTTACGTGTTAGTGTAATTATTAAAAAAAATTTAGTTTTAAATTTCAGTTCGTATTTTCACGTTGTTTTTTTCTTTGATTTAATTCGAAGCAAGAGTTTTCTTTATCCCTGTCTTTCTTCTTTAATTCGCATAAACAGAGTCCCCTGTTCTGTTTCCCCTTAATTCGATTTCAACAAACCCAGCTTTATTCTTCATTTTCTTTTTTTTTGTTCATCTCTTCCTTCTCTTTCTTTACCCAGCCGTAGCCTCCCCTGTCATCTCCTTTTCTCTACAATACATACACACAATATAACACCCCCATTTTGTTCTTGTTTGCACTATTTTCTTCTTTTATTTTTCTGTGCGTTCTTTTCTGTTTTGTGCGAATTGAATGCCCCTTCCCCCAGTTTTCGTTCTCTGTTTTGATGTTAGAATTAGTTTTCGTCTGTGCCTTGTGTTTGTAGTGTTCGCTGAGTTCCTGTTTGTTTCTGTTTGATTTACGATTCCTGTTTGTTGGTTGAGTCGGATGGGTTTGAACTGAGTTTTTCCGAATTTTGCTGTGTTTGCTAAGTTCTTTCTTCATTTTATTTAAGTATTTGGTGTTGTTTTCTTCACTGAGTCGCGAGTCTTGTGTTTGGCCTGTTCCAAATTCTCGCATAGTGCTGAGTTAAATTTCTGGATTGTTAGTCGATTATTTATTGAATTAAAATTCGACGGAATTTAGTTAAATTGGTTCGTTAATTTTTGGAATGGCTAGTTGAATTTTCGATTAGATCATGCCGAATTTCTAATTAAAATTTTATATAAATAAAATTAGTTAAATTCAAGTTTTTACTTTTAATAATTGTTAGAATAATTTAGTTTTGCTCATTTTACTTTTAATTAACTAGATTAGATTTAGAATAAAATTTAGTTTTCTTTTAAAATTAAATTTCCTTTTTGAAATTAATTAGTTTAAAATCAAGTTTTCCAAAATCAATTTGTTCTAATTCGATTAAATTAAAAATTAAGGTTTGCGAAGATATTAGTCTCCGAGGAACGATCCTAAAATAATTCAACGATTGAATCGTGCGCTTGCGATTTAAATTATCATTTATTTTAGCATATCACATGAAACGCAAAAAAATTTCATAATAAAACCTATCTCAAAAAATTTCCTAATTTAATCTTTGAATCTTATCTTTAATACAAATCTTATGTTCGTATATGTAAAAAAAAATGTTGGTCATTGGAATTGAACCCAAGACCTTCATGTTAGTGATAAATTAAGTTCACATCATTAACCACTACACCAAAGATATTTTTTGTATCTTTTTAAAAATCATCAACTACATTTATAAGACCTCATTTATTATATTCTATTTAACATTCATTTTAAAAGATAATCATTATTCTCATTTAGGAGTGTAAATGAATCAAAATGCTCGTGAGTTACTCGAACTCTGCTCATAAAATCTTTGAATTCGCTCAATAGTTTTCGAGTTGAGCTCGAGCTTAAATACTTTATCTAGTCGAGTTCGAACGTCAAATTGCTCGGCTCATAAGGTTCACGAACCTAATCGAGATTTTATCGTTTTGACTTTTAATATATTTTCTAAATATATTTCAACACAAATATTTAATATATTTTTTTTGAGCCGAACCCGAATCGAACCATTCAGATTCATTCTTTTGCCGAAAAAGTATAAAATTAGTTTGAGCTTTAGAACCGAGTTCAGATACATCGAACTTTTTATGAACCAATCTTCAAGCTTAAAATTTAAAGCTCGATTGAACTCGACTGAACATTTTAGTCGAGATCAAACTCGAGTCTTACACTGTTTGACTCGGCTCGACTTGATTACACTGCTACTCTCATTTTTTTCGAGTAAAATATTTTAACTGAATAAAAAGTATAATATTAGGGAAAAAAACAAAATCTTTTGCACATGAGATTTGAACTACATATAGGTTAACTGATAGATATTTAGATAATAGTTATGCTAGAAATATTATAAAATAGATTATAGACTATATAAAAAAATTAGAGATTTAAACTGTCTAGCTATATTATTGAAATATGATACTTACTAGATAAATGTATCATATTGTACAAAATTGCATGCCAAAATTTTAGTGAATTTTAATACTGCATTTTATATAAGTACACTTACATTAAAATCGGTTATTATGATTGGTCTAAGATAATCTATATTTAACATAAGAAAAAATGGAATAATTTATATATGAGATGTAGACATCGTATTGATTTAATTTTATAATTGAAAAGATACATAGTTTGGTTAGACTACAACATGGTAAATGATATTATAGATGCAATACAAACAATTATAATATTAAAATGTATAACTATGTTAATGAAATATAGATATTTAATAAAAATAATATAATAACCGATTAGTTGAATTTAGTAAATGTAAAAATGGTTGGATTTAAGAAGATAGATTCTAGAAATAACATTACATTGTATATATATTTTAGATTAATATAAGTGAGTTTTTAAAATAAAACTACATGTAATATATATATATATATATATATATATATATATATATATATATATATATATAGTTGTTGGATTGCCTGTAGAGCTTCTTTCAAGAAATAGAATATAGGATCATGCATGGTATATAAATCCATCATTTTGTAGTAAAAAAAATATCATTATCACTATCAGCACTGCCACCAACAACACATCGCTAACACCACCATCATTACCAATGCTGACATATCACCACTAGCACACCATCACGATCACATAAAATTAAAAAAAATCAGAAGCGAAAATTATAATTAAAAAAAAGTTGTTTTCGTCGATTACATATCAAAATTTCTTTTTGAACAAAAAATTTGGATTTTGTAGTTTTATTTCTGAAGATAAACTAAAAGGTAGAAGGTAAGCATTTTCGTAAAAAGTTAAAAAAAATCTATTTTGAGACAAAAAGGTGTAATATAATATCATGAGACAAAAAGGTATAATATAATAATAGTATGACAATGGAAAAATTATTGTAAAAATCCGGGTCAAGTTTCTTTTATTAACATCGAGTTATGTTTCAATTCTGAATCCAAAATAAATCAAAATACATTGATCTAAATACATTTAATAAAATTATTTCATATTATATATTGAACTAAAGTTTCTATATACCGTGACGTGGAATTAGCGTGTTACAAATCCTCCCACTTAAATTCCACATGTCCTTGTCAGGCCCGAATAAGTGGACGATAGATTCAAATCGTACCTCTCTGATCATTGCGGAATAATATTAGTTGATTTCGTATACCCATCTTCGGATCTCTATCAGTTGTGAGATAATACCACCAACCTTCATATCCCCACATCCGGTAACTTAATGCACCAAACTTTCAAGAGTAGGCTCTAATACCATGTGTTATGATCCGAGTCAAATTTAAAACTTTTTTTTAAAATCAGGTCAAATCTTGATTCTGAATCTGAAATAGACAAAAATGCACTGGATCAAATGCAACATGTTGGGTAATTCACAAACTCATTACAGATCCCAAAAAATCATGATTTATCGATGCACTTAATATTCCATAACAGAAATCTTTGTAAAAACCGTGAATGTTAAGTTAATATAATTTAATGGTTTGTTTCATACTGTAACCTGTATGCGATCTTGGATCAGGGGTATTTTATTGTTAAATTTGGATTATGTCCATGTGTGTATTGTATTAGTTGTGGTTCGTGGCCCCAAATCTGTACCCTGGATTATGAGATGTCACAGTTGGTATCAGAGCAACAGGTTATGGTCACTGAAACAAGTTAGGATGGTTAGGTGTACGTGTTTAAGATAGATGTTAAGTAGAACGATTTAGCATAAGGTTTGCCTTAGGTTATTAAGACGAGTATTGCGACGTTATATAGTCTTTCGACATATCGCGCGAGTAGGAGTTAGATTCGTTCGAAGATTTGGTTATGGGCGAGGTAGTTAATCTGGAGCCGTATAAGCTAATTGGACAGTTGGAGCTACCAGTTTGGAGGACACTATCTCGAGACTTTCACGTACCTTCTAGGACTTTTTCTACGACTTTAGCTACGATGTGAATGTTATAGAGAGTGCGAGAAGACTATAAACAAGGTAGGGGAAGCGATTATTGGCATGAGTTGGAAGTAAGGGCGTAGTTGTGCCTGTGCACTACTAGCCACTGATTTCATTTAATTTATTGTCTGAGGAGATTCAATCTTCTTCCTGTTGTTTTTGTTTTGTTTACACCATATTAAGTTTGATAATCAACCATACACCTATTGATTATGAGCTTTGCATATCAGATTCTCTTAAACAAAGTTCTATTCTTTCAGAGATACCTCTATTTTTTAGAGATTACTTGATCCAACATGTTAGGTCCCAAATGTGAGGGAAATAAGCTAGAAGGGTGGGGGTTAAATAGCTTATTGCCTTTTTAAGCCTTTTTGAAAAATTGGACTTAGGCGTTTTTAACTCTTTTTCCTCTTTAAAATAAATTATTTAATCGAAAGTAATTAAATAAACAATAAAGAGTGCGGAAGTAAAGTAAAGAGAAAGAAAGCAGAGACACAATCGATTTTATCCTGGTTCGCAATGGCGACAACCCCTAATGGATCCGCTCACCCCTACTCCAGTCCCCGAGCTCCTCCCGGACTCGAGATTTCTTCCACTATAAGTAAAAACTCCTTATAGTAGGCGGAGAAGCCTTTACAAAGCTATGTATTTTTCTTAGAGCCTAACTACCCGTTACCCCCTCAAAACACCAATAGCTAACCCTTGCTAGACTTATCTTGGAGCGTAACTCCCCGCTACCTCCTCAAAGAATAAGCAAACCCCTTACGAGTTTATCTTGGAATGTAACTCCCCGTTACTTCCTCACAACCACGTAAGACCTTACGAGTTTATCTTGGAGCATAGCTTCTCCTACTACCTCCTCACAACCACGCAATAAAACAACTTACTAGTTTATCTTGGTACGTAACTTCCCGTTACTACCTCACAACTAAGCAAGCAAAAACCCTACCTTGTGTAGACTTAGTATCTACACCCTTTAACGATCTTGGATCTTAGGTATTAGGTCTTGGGTCTTTTCTTCTCTTCACGGTTCAAAGATACCCAACTCCCCGTTGGCGTATCTAAGACTTTGGTCTTAGAGCGAGAATCACCTCACTTCACTTCACCTCACGTCAAAGGATATAATACAAGTACCACGACTTAGCAAATCCTTATTTTGACTAAATAATCGTGTACTAGTATAGAACTAGAACAAGTGGGTTAATAAAAATATTAACAAGTCCAACAAGTTAATATTAATAAAAACTGTGTATACAAACACTATATTTATTTGCGTTTGCCGAATAAATATTATGTGTAAATACACACCTACTTGTGAGCTCACCACAAATAGAAAACGTATTAGCTCTTTAAGTTGTTTTAAGGTTTTAACAAACAAGTCAAGCAAACAACAAGCTAATAAACGTTAAAAATATTCTACAACAATTAATATAGGCCGAAGCACTATATTTGTAGAATAAGGTTTCGATTTTTAACTATATAGGCCGAAGCACTATATAAGGCGTAGGCCTTAAAAATCGAACCAAGTGAAGGCCGAGCGAGTTACAGATATTCCAACAAATATTGAACGAGCTACTAACCTTATAGTGTGTGAGCAAGAGTGTACAAATATATATATATATAAGGATATAGCCGAATAATACAATATATATATATATATATATAAGTCGGGAAAATTCACACAAATGGAATTTTCACACTAATGCAAACGTAAATTTAAACGTGAGTGCTAGATAATTAAACAATGATGCAACACACACAAACGTTAAATAAACACCACACACAACACACGGCTGAAGCCTAAGTATCACACACACGTACGAAAATTAAGCAATTAAGCACACGCACGAGTATATAACACACACCGAAAAATAACTAGTTTATCACCTTTGGCTTTATCCGAGCGGCTCGATGGCCAAAGCAAAGATTGCTCTTAATTAGAGCTAATCAAAAAGGATATGAACTAGGTTCCGGGATAACAAAAATTAACTAACAAATAACCCTTGAGTTCTAGGAAGAAAACAAATGAAATAAGTTAGGATCGGAAGCGAAAACACCACGATTTAGAAGCCGAAAGGGGTCACGGATAAGGCCAACAAGGAGGTACGTTTTGGGTGACTGAAATGGCTTTCTAAACTCTTCTAAGGACTGCCTAAAATTGACCTTGAGGCTGCCTAAACAAAGAAGAAGGTTTGGTGTGTTTTTGAGGTAGTTTGGGTGGTAAAAATCAAGGCTTAAGAATGAATAAAAGTGGATGAACAAAGGCTTGATGCTAGAAACTTTTTAGAGCATTTAAGGTCTGGGATATGAGGTGTTTCTAGGGAGTTTTTACCAGCATAACAATGGTTCAAAGTGCTTCAAGATAAATGGTGGAAGTGGGTGTGTTTATATAGGCAAAAATGGTGAAAAAGTGGTCCAATAAGAGCATGACACATGGCTCCAACCAATAAACAATGGGGAAAGGAAATTTCCTGGAAATTCTTGCTAACTTGGTCCCTAATCTACATATATTAATCAGCTATACATGTATAAAGGTTATATAATAGTTTCATTTTGCCCGATTAAACCGAAACTACGCAAACCGACACGAAACACCCATTTTCCATTTCTTTATGAAATATATTTGTAAAAATATGAGACCAATGATAAATGTCTTCAAATATATTATAAAACTTATGGTTAAGGTCGACCAAAAACTTTCAATAATATTCGACTACTTTTCGCATTCCCGAAACAAATAACGAACCGATAATTAAGGGTTCCGGGAAAAGGTGCTCATTTTTGCATGAAAAAATAACCAAAACTCATTTTAGTTATCATAGTGACAATCCCAAAGGTTCAAGTCAAAATAACATGTGGAGGTATTTTATTTAAAAAGATTTCGATTAATCGTCCTTATGCGACGGAATAAAATACGTTAGTCTTTTAACGGAACTAAACGACTCCAAGACTAAAGTTTTGACTTGAAATATATTCATACATAATATTACTTATGAAATGATGACTACGAGGTCCAAGGAATAATTAAGATGAATATTTTATGATTTTATCCATTTAAATAAAACAGTTAGGGTTTCCGGGATAAAAATACGTTTTTGGGATTATGGCTAGGCTTTTTGGTAAGGCATTTGAAAGATAAATATTTGGAAAATATATCAAATATATTTTGAGATAAAACATTTGAAAAGAACACTTTCTTGGATATTTAAAACAGTTTTGGTTGGAGAAGACGTGTTCGGGAATATTTTGATATATGTGCCTTAAGCCGTTAGCCGTAAAAATGTGACAATATTCCTTATGATAGAATATATCATTGATTAGATATATCCCGTCCAAGTCAATATGTCTAGGTTCGAGAAAACTTTTTGTCGTTCTGACTCGGACTCGTAGATTGTCACTTCGAATATTCCTAAGGGAGGATTTACTTGGTGACATAGTAAACTTCCTAAATCTAATTTAATTTTCACTTTTTTAATTGAAAAATCACCAAAACCTACAAGTGAAAGATGTCTTTCACAACATTTTACATATAAACATTTGAGACTCTGAACTCTTTCTATTTTTCCCTAAATACTTGGTTTACATTATTCAAATTGGGATGAACAATCCTATGAATATAGGAGATTCAGGGACATCCTATCGATGTGATAGAAGTCTGGTGGGATGCCACTGATTGTGTTTTCATGAAAGTACTAAAGGTTGTCCACCTTTTTGTACTAGGACGGTTGACCTATTGACAAATGCAACCTGATGATAGTTCAATGATCATATTGATCTCTCGGTTAAATTCTTTTACAAAAAATTTTTCAAACAAAACTTAGCATATATTCATACATGCTAATACTTATCTATTTTATTGATTCATTCTGTCAGAAACCCTTATGATTTCTGAATCATCAGTGATTAAGAGCTGCAAAGATAGACGCGATGATATCATAAGTGGTCAGAACTGCATTATGTTGATGAAGAATTGGTTACACAAGTTGGAGAAATTGATGTTAAAACAGCGATTGAATATCAAATCGGATTACTTATTTGATTGATGACACATGTACAAAATTTGATATTATTGAAAATTGAGTAAAGGTAAGGAGCAAGTAACAAGGGCATAAAATTACGGATGTTGTTAAGGTTGAAAATAGAATGATGATGGAGATGCTTGGTATGTGATAATTATTGTTGATGAAAGATTGTTTATGGACACTTGTTTATTACATATTGCACGTTGGATGTAGTAAATGGAATATCATAAGATTTTGAATGTTTTGAGGATAATTGTTGGGTATAAAAAATTTAGGACCCAAAACGGGATAACTTGAGCGGAACAGAGTATAACTAGACAATTTGTTTATAAGATATTTCTGCAGAAATTGAAATTTTGGAAAAGAAATATAGTGATTGTGTTGGAGTTAACAACTTATGTGAGCATAGTTCAAGGAATGTCAGTATCTTCACATGCCTTGATGTGGAACTGCACTATATTTTCATTAATTGAAAGATGATGAAACAAAGGGAGCTGTATTTGAATTGAAGGAAATTAATTCCGTGAGCATTGTATTCCAAATCAGAGAATATATGTACACATTACAAGCTTCCACTTAGGCTACAAAATCGCTAACTAAAAGATAAACGTATGACAACTAATATTGACTAACTAGATTAGCTGAACAGATAGCTAAAACTAAGGAATGTAAATATATACTAACTAAATCAAATAAATACAATAACTCTAGAATATATGCTAAATATATTCTAACACACCCCCTTAGTCAAAGCGGGAGGTTCGCGTATGCTTAGACTGACCCTGAAATCATTAAATAAAACGCGCGGAAGCCCTTTTGTAAAAATATCAGCAATTTGGTAATGGGACGGTACATGAAGCACACGTACTTCACCACGAGCTACTTTCTCACGAACGAAGCGAATATCCATCTCAATGTGTTTGGTGCGTTGATGTTGAACAGGATTGCCGGATAAGTAAATCACACTCACATTGTCACAATAAACTAGAGTAGCCTTTTGAATGGGACAATGCAACTCTAGAAGCAGATTTCTAATCCAGCAGGAATCAGAAACAACATTAGCCACACCCCTGTATTCCGCTTCAACACTACTGCGGGAGAGAGTAGGCTGCCTTTTGGAAGACCAAGAAACCAGATTATCCCCGAGGAATACAAAATATCCAGAAGTGGAACGACGGGTATCGGGACACCCACCCCAATCAGCATCTGTATTAGAGATTAGTCGATCAACGGTGGATTTGTATAAATGCAAACCATGGGATAAAGTACCCTGAAGGTAGCGTATGATACGCTTGAGAGTACCATATGCTCATTTATCGGAGCATGCATATGAAGACCAAACTGCTACACGGCATAAGATATATCAGGCCGAGTGAAAGTTAAATACTGAAGAGCACCTGTAAGACTACGATATTTAGTCGGATCATCAAAAAGAGCGTCGCTGGTGGCACTAAGCTTGGACTTAGTATCAACGGGAGTAGCACATGAACTGTAGTTAGACATGCCGGCATGTTCAATAATATTTGCAGCATATTGTTTCTGAGATAAAAATAGACCATGGGCATGACGAGTAACAACAATACCCAAAAAGAAACTCAGAGGACCTAAGTCCTTCATAGCAAACTCAGAACCCAAGAGAATCATGAAGTACTTACGAAGACGATCAGAGAAAGCCGTAAGTATAATGTCATCCACATACAACAGAATATAGGCAATGTCTGAACCATTCTTGTAAATAAATAAAGAGTGATCTAACTTACTATGAGAGAACCCAATGGTAGCAAAAAAATCAGAAAACCTTTTATACCAAGCGCGAGGAGCCTGTTTCAAACCATATAAAGACTTAAGTAAGAGGCAAACATGATTTGGATGATATTTGTCTCGAAAACCCATGGGCTGATGCATATAAACTGTTTCATTAAGATGACCATGTAAAAAGGCATTTTTCACATCCATTTGATGGATAGACCAAGATTTGGAGACAGCAATGTTGAGAACTGCTCGTATGGTAGCAGGTTTAACCACTGGGCTAAACGTCTCATCACAATCAACACCCTGCTCCTGTGTTTTTCCATCACCTACAAGACGAGCCTTATAACGCTCAAATGAACCATCTGGGTAATATTTATGGCGAAAAATCCACATAGAACGAATAACATTCATATCTGGTGGCCTAGGCACTAATTTCCAAGTTTTATTATCAATTAAAGCATTAAATTTATCCAACATTGTACATTTCCATTTTGGATCACGGAGCGCACTAACAAGATTTTTTGGAATAGGAGAAATGTCCTTAGCGGTGGTCACGTGACAATTTGTAGAGTACTTAGGATTAGGTTTAAAAATTCCATTGATAGCACGAGTTATCATGCGGTGGAGCATGGGGTTATTAGGCCTAGGAGAGGAGGGCGATGTTGACAGTGTTGTTGGCACATATGTAGGCGATTAAGTCTGGGACTGAGCAGTAGAAGAAGTGGGGTTAGTTGGGCTCATGTGAGATTGCGATCCAGTGTGAGGAATAGGTGGAGAGTTGGGGCGGTGGGTTTGGTCAGGCTGTGGATTTGGTGGATCTAAATTCTGAGAAATAACATGCATGATTGAAGGATCAATATTATCACTCAGACAATCATAATTTATAGGATTGGTTTTGTGGAGTTTTGAAAAAGGAAATTCGGTTTCAATAAAATGCACATGACGACAAATTATTATCTTTCCACTAGACATATCATAGCATTTTGAGCCACGATGGTTTGGAGCCGGACCAAGATAGGCACATGGGGAAGATCTTTCCTGCAATTTGTTTATAGTAGTTGAGGGAAACAATGGAAAACATAAACAACCAAAAACACACAAATCCGAGTAAGAAGGGTTACTTTAGTAAAGGATTTATGTGGGTGACAAATAATCTAAGACTTTAGAAGGAAGGATATTTAGAAGATATGTTGCCATAGATAGAGCACGATGCCAAAAGGACGGTGGCATAGAAGCATGAGCTAGAATGGTCCGAATGATATTATTGATGGATTTTATGTGTCTTTAGGCTTTACCATTTTGGGACGATGTGTGAGGACAAGAAAGATGAAAAACTAGACCATGACGATCAAAAAACTGCTCAAGAGTTCCATTAATATATTCTGTGCCATTGTCACATTGGAAAAACTTTATATTACGTTCAAATTGAGTTTTGACTAAAGCATGTAAAGATATGAATAAATGTTTGACTTGTGATTTCTTTGTAATTATAAAAGTCCAAAGAAATTTGCTATAGTCATCAAGAAATAGAACATAATACCGGTGCCCGGAAGAGCTAGCAATAGGAGAAGTCCAAAGATCACTATGAATAATATCAAACGATAAAAAAATGTATGACAAAGAATCATAAAAAGGAATTTTAGCATGTTTTCCAAGAGGACAAGATGAACAAAAATTCTTACAAGCCTTATTACATTTAATAAATTTATTACTACGAAGAGAATTGATAACAATATCGCCAGGATGACCTAAACGATTATGCCAAATATCTTGAGACATAATAGTAAAAGCTGAATGTTTGGTTGATGTGGCTTGAGAATTTGAGAAGAGTGGATATAAGTCCCCAACACTGTCACACCTCATTAGTATGGTCCCCGTCTGTAAATCATTAACCGAAAAATCAAAAGGGTCAAAAGAGATAGAAACCATATTGTCAGTGGTAAATTTACGAACAGAGATCAGATTTTTAATAAGTTTGGGAGCATGTAACACATTTTGAAGAACAAGAGGAGGATGAGGTGGGGGTAAATTAGTGCTACCGTGACCGACAACCGGAACTAAATAACCACTGCCAACAACAATGTTATGATTTATAGTGCTTGAATTGAAATAAGACGAGAGAATACCTGCATTAGAAGTCATGTGAGATGTCATGCCGGTATCCATATAATAGTTTCCATCGGGTTGAGAGAAAGATAAAGCGTGCATAACGGCCTCAATATCAGTTGGTGTGTAACTAGTAGTAGAGGGAGTCGAAGATGGAGTCATAGCATTGTAGGCTTGAGGTCTGGTGTTCGCTAAAAACTACGCAAGCGTACGCGGTCACAAGTAATATAATGATGAGTTGAATTCGTTCCCACGAAGACCTGGTGTATCAATGTAATATGCTCATGCAAAAATGTATGATCAATTTCAATTGCTCGGATAAGTATCCCAAGTCGGTTGATTTTTATAATAATTAACTAAAATACTGAATTTATCTAAACGAATTAACTTTTTGAGAGAAAACATGGGGTTCTAATTTCATAATCTACTTTGTTTAGCTCAATGCTGAAAATTAGTGCTACGCAATCATCTTTAGAAACTGGCTGGAAACACGTAAATAGTGCAAATCACCTTTCAGATAAATTACACCATCCCACACATACATCCACATCAAATAGAAGTAGCATGGTCATCAATTCTGTCCAAATCCCTATATGTCTATGAGACTTTTAAACACAACCGATTTTAAATCAAGCTTCCATTAATTACCACATAAGGCAGTATGATTTTGTCAAACCACACCACTAATATGACATTGAAACCGTCATAACCTAAGCTAGCATGGCAGGTTCTCAATTCCTAAATCCACTTTCGCAATCATTAGGAATTAACAAATAGATGTTGATCATTCATCTATAATTAAGCACAACCACACAAGGAATCTAAATATAATTGCAAGCCCAATTTATCAAAGCACAATATTACTAAACTCCGTAGATTAATCCATTAAAACCCCATAACAGCGTTTAGTTCATGTTTAAACTACGCACCATCATGGGTTCAGATGAACACATAATTAAAAAAAACATATCTAGGAATAAATATGTCTAATAAATTCTGGAAAACCAATTCGTAGCAAAGTAATAGTTCAATAAACTTTAGAATTAAAATACAATACTGAAAACCAAACGTTGCTAGTGAACTAGATCTCTATCTCCTTGCTTTCGCTGTTGGAAATCTGATCTTGGTCTGCTCTTCTATGCAAGTTCCGGCCTCTCTCCCTCACGTAATACACGTAAAAACCTAATAATAATATATGATGTCCTATATGTCTCTAATAAAAAGTATTTTTAATGATTTTAGGAAAAAATACAAAAGACGTTTCCTAAACTGAATCTGTTTTGAAGGAAAATTTGTAACTGACTTTTCTTCAGTGTTTGTGGGCCGTTCCAGTTGTATTTGGACATTTGGACCACTTTAGAATGAAAGAGAATTCTGTTATCTTCGCGTGGGCTGTTAAATCATCCAAAACGGACTTGTAGAACTAAAGATATGACCCAAACAGTGAAGCTCGCGCGTGCAGTCCAATAAATCCGAATTTCCTCTATAAAAAAATCCAAATTCAGCTCTTTATTCTCCAATCCTTCCAAGTTCCAAGTTTAGGATTCCTTGCTTCCAACAATAAAACATTAAAATTTATTTAATAAAAATCCAATTAAATGCAAAATAGACTTAATATGAGGAATAAAATCATGTAAAATACATATAAATATATACTCTATCAAATATCCCCACACTTAGCATTTTGCACGTCCTCGGGAAAATAAAGAAATAAAACTAATCTAACTAACTAACACTAATTTCGTAGATGACACGATTGCATTGAGCATATGCAACAAGCCGTTAAGCCCCTAGGCAGCCCTAGTAGGACGAGTTTTGTCTCGTGAGGGTTTATAGAAGATATACCCACAAAATCAAATATTTTCAATCACCAAGTCTCTCGAGCATGCAACATATCATAGTACTCCACACATTATAAACCTCAATCACATAACAACTTAGAAGTGTCTGAAAGTACAAGTACTCTCACCATATGCATCATTAACACAAAACAATCCAAGTATGCACACAAGGTCTTGATAGACAAAAATATCATGAAATAGACATCAAAGTCGCAATCAACAAGTACGCATGCTATGGATATTTATCTCACAATACTCTCAAACACACAAGTGTATAGGTATAAATATTTCGCTCAAGTTCACTCAAGTACTCAAGCGCTACCATATGCTTGGTTGTCCACCAAATCTCCACTACTTCGTATACATACATACATGAATCAAAAGGTCTTTGTTAAAGGTTGTAATGGGGCTTAGGTAAGGGTATGATATCAAGAAATAGGCTAACTAGTGGCTAAACTTGATCAACCAATAGAGCATAGCGTTCACTTTTAATTAAAGCACCCAACATGAGAAGTAGATCATATAAAAGTCTGTCGGACTATCACAAGCATTAAACCCATAAGCACATAAAACCCATGTACTTCCCCTCTTTCACATTGTACAAACCAATGAACACAAACTCTACTTGACTTTTTTTTAAAACTCCAGTAACCAAGGGCAGTGAAAAGTCACCAAGAATAATTTCTAGTACAATGCACTTAATACCAGCACATGTACATGGATCGACCCTTTCATATGACATTGTATTTGCCACCCACTGGTCTCAAAGGAGTACCTATCCTCTCTTTTTTTCTTTTTTCTTTTCATACTGATTCCCACTAAATTAACACTTTAGCAAAAGAAATCCACACACTAAATATTCACCAACCCTGAAGTTGAATCACTATGCTCTACCAGTAAATCAAGACATTAATAAATAAGTAGGCTCAAGAATTTTAGATTGGTGATATACGAAAGAAACAGATTAAAGCTCAAGGGGGTTCACTAAGGATTATTTTTCAAGGTACTGTTTAGGATGAATAAGGTTAATCCTAGTGCCTTTATCATATTCATGCGTACACATATCATCTAGAGCATCATCTAGAGCAACACGCGTAATGATGAACAACACACAACAAAAGAAAGGGATTGATATAAAATGTATCAATCATAAATTAGGCTCAAATCCTCACAAGGTAGAAGCATGCGTTACCCATTAAAATTGACTAAGAAGCATTTCAAGTTTTCAAATTTTCGCAAGCACACACAAGGAATTATCAAGTATCAAATGATTTTTCATGAAAATGACACTCAGAATTAATCATGCGAAATAAATCTACACAATGTGTACTTATCCTTGCTAACATGCTCTTGAGACAAGATAATTATATACAAAAAGTTTTTTTTTAATTTTTTAATTAATTATTTTTTGAATTTTGTAATATATAATTTTTTTGGATTTTTTTAATCATCGAGAACTCATCCCCACACTTAAGTGGTTTATTTTCCTCAATGAACAAACATATAAAAGGGAAAAAAAATTATACTTAAAGGATCCCTAAGAAAAATACAAAAATAAAGAAGAAGAAAAATATATATATATATATATATATATATAGTGTCTTGTTCTAATAGAAACTAACTTAGAATAGAAACTAGAAGCTAAACCTAAATTAAATATTTCAAGCTAATCTAATGACCAAATTAGGGGTACTCCAATACAAAAAACGTTTAAAATTATTGTCCCTATTCAACAAAAATATAAAAAAATAAAAAAAATTAAAAAAAAAGTTACTGTTCACGTGATGACGTGGCACGTGAACAGTAACTTTTTTTAAATTTTTTTTTATATTTTTGTTGAATAGAGCCAAGAATTTTAAACGTTTTTTTGTGAAGGTGCCCCTAGCGGGGCCATTAAAACAAATGAAATATAATTTATTTAGTGTAGGTTTCTAGTTTCTATTCTAAGGTTGGTTTCTATTTGAACGCTAGCCTATATAATAATAATAATAATAATAATAATAATAATAATAATAATAATAATAATAATAATAATAATAATAATAATAATAATAATAATAATAATAATAATATACAAAGAAAGTTAGAAATACTCCCCTAATACATAAGCATGAAGTGGCGCTTAGAAAATTAATAGAGAAGCGTTGGCTCTTATATTTTGAAACTTCAGGGCCCAGCATTATTTATAAACAAGTGGGTGCAACATATATATTACACAACAACGTGGTAGCCTAGCCTATTTATGGTGTCATTTGTAAGCACGGGCAGCAGGTGGTCAGGGTTCAACTCCCAGCAGCTTCATTTATTATTATTTTTTTTTTTGAAGCGCACTCAATGAATGCAACAGCAGGTTCGAACTTGTAAAGAGCAGCCATATTTAGAACATGCCTCGTGTTAGTGTGAGAGAAAAACACACGGCCTCACACAATTTCGCACGCCCCACATGTAAAGCGCCCAGAATTCCAGAAGTTTTTGCACGACCTCCATAAAATCGCATGGCCAACAATAATGTCTCTGTCCATTTTTTTTCCATCATTTTTACTCTTTTGCTGCTACTTTTTTTTCAGCAACTAATTCTCTCTTCTTTTTTTCCAAAATTCAAATAAAATACAGAGTGTTTTAAATAAGATTTTCCCACATTGTATGACTTTTAACCTGAAACACTTCACAAAAACACATCAAGGCACCTTATGGGAGTAATAAAAAAATAAAAATAAAAAAACTAATCTCTAAAAAAATACAAAAAAAATATTACTAAATAATATACAATAATTTACCGCACAAATACCATGGGTTACCTTCCAAGAAGCGCTTGTTTAAAGTCATTAGTTTGACATTTCTTTTCCGACTCACGTAATAGCAAGAATAGCGGTAACCGCTTCACGGTTCACCGTGCCACCAAAGTAATGCTTGAGTCTTTGATCGTTCACTTTGAATGATTGATCAGGTAGTTTATCATAAATTTCCACTGCGCCATGCGGAAACACTGTCTTCACTATGAAAGGACCAGACCATCTAGACTTGAGTTTTCCGGGAAAAAGTCTGAGACGAGAATTGTAAAGCAGAACCGTTTCACCTGGTACAAATGTCTTATTCACCAATCTTCTATCATGCCATCACTTGACTTTCTCCTTGTACATTTTGCTATTCTCATAAGCTTGTGAACGAAACTCATCAAGTTCGTTCAGCTGAAGTAGACATTTTTCACCCGCAGCTTTCATGTCGAAGTTCAATTTCTTTAAGGCCCAGTATGCCTTGTGCTCTAGGTCGGCAGGCAAATGACAAGCCTTACCATACACCAACTGAAAAGGAGACATACCCAAGGGTGTTTTATACGCGATTCTGTATGCCCATTCAGCTTCGTCTAACTTCAATGACCAATCTTTTCTTGACGGATTCACCACCTTCTCCAGAATTCTCTTAATTTCCCTGTTAGAGACTTCTGCTTGACCATTAGTTTGGGGATGATAAGCAATAGCAACACGATGCGTCACATTATACTTTGCCATCAATGCAGTAAATTGACGATTTCAAAAGTGTGTCCCCTCATCACTGATTATTGCTCGTGGAGTTCCGAAACGCATGAATATGTTCTTATGCAAAAAATTTAGCACCGCATTAGCATCATTGGTCGGTAAAGCCTTCACCTCAACCCATTTAGACACGTAATCCACAGCTAACAAAATGTACTGATTGTTACACGATGAGAAAAATGGTCCCATGAAGTCTATTCCCCACACATCGACAATATCAACTTCAAGAAGCATATTGAGAGGCATCTCATTCCTCTTGGAGATATTTCCAACCCATTGACATCGATCACATCTCAACACAAATTGATAAGCATCTTTAAACAAGGTTGGCCAGAAAAAACTTTCCTGAAGAACTCGAGCAGCAGTCTTCTCTCCACCATAATGACCACCATATGTGGTAGAGTGGCAATCTCGCAAAATCCCCTCCGTCTCACTATAAGGAATGCATCTCCTGATCATCTGATTTGCTCCCTGTCTGAACAATAATGGTTCATCCCATCGATACCACCTCACATCATGTAGAAACTTCTTATTTTGAGCATAAGAGAATTCTGACGGAATGACGTTGCTCACCAGATAGTTCATAATATCTGCAAAACATGGCAATTCTTCTTGGACCACAAACAACTGCTCATCTGGCAATGATTCATTGATTAGAGTTATATCCCCTGTATCTTTACCGTGATCTTCCAAACGTGATAGATGATCTGCCACCTGATTTTTTGTACCTTTTTTGTCCTTGATTTCCAGCTCAAACTCTTGTAGCAATAGAATCCAACGAATCAACCGAGGTTTTGCATCTTTCTTCGAGATTAGATATTTAATGGCTGCATGATCAGTGTAGACTGTCACCTTCGTCCCAAGCAAATAGGACCTGAATTTCTCGAAACCATAGACAACTGCCAACAGCTCCTTCTCCGTAGTGGTGTAATTCAGTTGTGCATCGTTGAGGGTTTTACTAGCATAGTAAACCATATGAAATATATTCCTCTTTCGCTGTCCCAATATAGCTCCCACGGCAAAATCACTTGCATCGCACATCATCTCAAATGGCTCTTCCCAATTAGGTGCTGTAATAATCGGGGCTAATGTCAACTTCTTTTTCAATAGCTCGAAAGCAGCCAAACAATCATCATCAAACTTGAAAGGGATGTCCTTCTCCAACAAATTGCATAACGGCTTAGAAATTTTAGAGAAGTCTTGTATGAATCGCCGATAGAAACCTGCATGTCCAAGAAAGCTACGGATTCCTCTAATTGAGATTGGAGGAGGAAGTCTTTCAATAGTCTCCACTTTAGCCTTGTCCACTTCAAGTCCCTTGCTAGATACCTTATGCCCGAGAATAATTACCTCTTGCACCATGAAATGGCATTTTTCCCAATTGAGCACCAAATTGGTCTCAACACATCGTTTCAGCACCAGACTCAGATTATCCAAAGCCTCATCATATGAAGTTCCAAAAACTGAAAAATCATCCATGAAGACCTCTACATTTATTCATATTATGTCAGAGAATATGGCCATCATGCATCTCTGAAAGGTAGCAGGTGCACCACAGAGCCCGAAAGAAACCCGTCGGAAAGCAAAAGTGCCAAACGGACAAGTGAATGTGGTCTTCTCCTGATCTTCTGGAGCAATGCAAATCTGATTATAATCTGAATAACCATCAAGAAGGCAATAATACTCATGGCCATCCAACCTATCCAGCATTTGATCGATGAATGGAAGAGGAAAATGATCTTTTCTGGTGGCCTTGTTTAGCTTCCGATAATCCGTGCATACTCTCCACCCTGTGACTGTCCGAGTAGGGATGAGCTCATTCTTCTCATTGGCTACCACTGTCATGCCTCCTTTCTTAGGCACACATTGCACTGGACTCACCCAAGAACTGTCAGAAATAGGAAAAATGATCCCTGTGTCCAGCCATTTAAGAATTTCCTTCTTCACCACTTCTTTCATGATTAGGTTAGGTCTTCTCTGTTGCTCTACAGATGGTTTGCTGCCTTCCTCAAGAAGAATTTTATGCATGCAGTAAGAAGGACTGATTCCTTTAATATCTGCTATGGTCCATCCGATTGCTGATTTGAACTCTCTTAAAATCCGTAACAGCTTGTCTTCTTCACAACCTGACAAGTTAATAGCAATAATGACAGGCAAAGTAGATAAATCACCTAAATACGCATACCTCAAGTGATCCGGCAAAGGTTTGAGCTCAAGAGAATGAGCTTCTTCAATAGATGGTTTAAGGTAAACCTGCGACTTTTTAAGATCTTCTAACCCAAGAGACTCAATTGAGAAATCAAACCTCTTC
The DNA here is from genome assembly GCA_036435485.1 of Saposhnikovia divaricata. Taxonomy (NCBI): domain Eukaryota; kingdom Viridiplantae; phylum Streptophyta; class Magnoliopsida; order Apiales; family Apiaceae; genus Saposhnikovia; species Saposhnikovia divaricata. Next base: position 155,873,027 of record CM071595.1, read on the forward strand.
TTCCACGGGGCTGAATTCAACATCTGAATTTGCTCTGGTCCTTCTCCATCTTCCTCATCAGAATCCCCTATTAAAGCTCTTTCTAAGGAGTCTGAAATCAGCAGCTGCTCAATTTCTCTATTTACGGATGTTTCCACCATGTCTACTTTAAATCACTCATCTTCTTCTGTTGGAAATTTCATTGCCGAGAACACATTAAAAGTGACATTATGCTCGTGCACTCTCATGGTAAGCTCTACTTTTTGTACGTCAATCAAAGTTCGGCATGTGGCTAGAAAGGGCCTTCCCAAGATGTTAGGAATCTTCTTATCTTCCTCAAAGTCTAGAATGACAAAATCAGCAGGAAAGATAAGCTTATCCACCTTTACCAAGACATCTTCCACTATACCTCTTGGATACGTGATCGACCGGTCTGCTAGCTGTAAGGAGATATTTGTAGGTTTTGGATTAGGTAGACCAAGTTGCACGAAGACAGATAGAGGCATCAAATTAATGTTAGCTCCCAAATCACATAACATTTGTCGAAGAATAGATTGCCAATAATACATGGTATGGTGAAGCTTCCAGGATCTTTGAGCTTCGGAGGCAATTTCTGTTGCAGAACAGCACTGTATTCTTCCGTTAAAGAAATGATTTCCAATTCCTCAAGTTTAAGCTTCCTTGATAGAATACCCTTCATGAACTTAGCATAACTCGACATCTGTTCCAATGCTTCTACAAAAGGTATATTAATATGTAACTTTTTAAATACCTCAAGAAATTTGGCTAATTGCATGTCTAGCCTCTGCTTCTGGAGACTCTGAGGATAAGGTGGAGGAGGATAGATATGCGCCTTATCTTTCTTCTGCTCTGGGGCTGATTTTTCAGAAGTCTTTTTACTTCCCTCTGCTCCAATGCTCAAATCTGAATTTTTTACCTCGGCTTCTGTGCCTCCCAACTCCACTTTCTCCTCTTCCTTCTCTGGCAGATTTTTATCTTCTTTTTCTGTTTCGAAGCTTCATGTGACCTTCCCGGACCTTAAAGTTATGGCCTTAATTTGCTCCTTGCTGTCCCTTTTCCCTGGATTAGTCTCTGTATCACTATGCAGAGTTCGTTGTGGCCTATTCAGCAAGGCATTAGCAATTTGACCAATCAGATTTTTCAAGGTCTTGATTGATACTGCTTGGCTTTTACACATCAATCTCAACTCTTCCAATTCAGATTTTTTGTTAGAAGACTGACCAGCACCCCCATGAGATTGTTGTTGAAATCCTGGTGGCTGAAATAGCCTCGGGGCATATTGCTAATGAAACTGTTGCCCCTACTGCTGCTGAAAACCTGAAGGATTATATGGCCTAGCTCCAAATTGCTGACCTTGAAATTGCTGATAAGACTGTTGTGGCTGCTGCATGCCAGCTTGATTGTTGCTCCGGCTGAAATTAGGATGGTTTCTGTTGTTAGGATGATAATTGTTGGGAGCTGGTTGCTGATGTCTCTGAAAATTGCTCACAAACTGTGCCGATTCATGAGATATGGCACATTGATTCGTCTCATGTGCGCCCGCACATAGTTCACAAACACTAGCAATCTGATGCACTCCATGATTTGTCAATGCATCCACCTTCAAATTCAATGCCTCCAGCTGAGCTGCTAGAGAAGTGGCCTTGTCAACATCAAGAATTCCTACCACCTTTTGATGTGGCATTCTCAGAGTAGGATTCTGATACTCGTTTGATACCATCATCTCAATAAGATCATAAGCTGCCTCATAGCTCTTAGCCCATAGAGCTCCTCCTGAAGCTGCATCCATAATTGGTCTTGATTACCATCCTAATCCATTGTAAAAATAGTTAATCACCATCCAATCGGGCATACCATAATGAGGACATTTCCTAAGCATCTCATTGTAACGCTCCCAAGCTTCACATAAAGATTCTCCCGACTGCTGTGAGAATTGAGTGAGAGCGTTTCTTATTGCTACAGTCTTTTCCATGGGTAAGAATTTGGTGAGAAACTTTTGAGCGAGGTCCTCCCATGTTGTTATAGAACTTGCAGGAAGAGAATGTAAACAACCCTTAGCTTTATCCCTGAGAGAGAACGAGAAAAGCCTCAATTTTAAAGCATCCTCCAACACATTATTGAACTTGAAAGTGTCGCATATCTCGATGAAGTTGCGGATGTGCATATTGGGATCCTCCGTTGCAGCTCCCCCAAACTGAACTAAATTCTGTACCATTTGAATCGTGCCAGGCTTGATTTCAAAGGTATTAGCTACAATGGCTGGTCTGACGATACTAGATTGAATGTCATCGATTTTTGGTTGAGAGTAATCCATTAATGCTTTCATTGCTGGTGCTGGTTCTCCCATTTCTACAGTTGCTTCAAGTTCTCTTGCCTCTTTTGCTTTAAGACTCTGAGCACGCGTTATCATAAAACTCAGGTACCTGAAACACACAGAGAAAGACAACACGAGATATGTAAGAAAAACAATCCAAGTCAATTAATTTTAACTACCACTGATGTCAAGCACATAAACACTTAATAACACCGAAGCCCCTGGCAGCGGCGCCAAAAACTTGTTCGCTAAAAACTACGCAAGCGTACGTGGTCATAAGTAATATAATGATGAGTTGAATTCGTTCCCACGAAGACCTGGTGTATCAATGTAATATGCTCATGCAACAATGTATAATCAATTTCAATTGCTCGGATAAGTATCACAAGTCGGTTGATTTTTATACAAATTAACTAAAATACTGAATTTATCTAAACGAATTAACTTTTTGAGAGAAAACATGGGGTTCTAATTTCATAATCTACTTTGTTTAGCTCAATGCTGAAAATTAGTGCTACACAATCATCTTTAGAAACTAGTTGGAAACACGTAAATAGTGCAAATCACCTTTCAGTTAAATTACACCATCCCATACATACATCCACATCAGATAGAAGTAGCATGGTCATCAATTCTGTCCAAATCCCTATATGTCTATGAGACTTGTAAACACAACCGATTTTAAATCAAGCTTCCATTAATTACCACATAAGGTAGTATGATTTTGTCAAACCACACCACTAATATGACATTGAATCCGTCATAACCTAAGCTAGCATGGCAGGTTCCTAAATCCACTTTCGCAATCATTAGGAATTAACAAATAGATGTTGATCATTAATCAATAATTAGGCACAACCACACAAGGAATCTGAATATAATTGCAAGCCAAATTTATCAAAGCACAATATTACTAAACTCCATAGATTAATACATTAAAACCCCATGACAGCGTTTAGTTCATGTTTGAACTACGCACCATCATGGGTTCAGATGAACACACTAATTAAAAAAATAAATCTGGCAATAAATATGTCTAATAAATTCAAGAAAACCAATTCGTAGCAAAGTAATAGTTTAACAAACTTTAGAATTAAAATACAATACTGAAAACTAAACATTGCTAGTGAACTAGATCTCCATCTCCTTGCTTTCGCTGCTGGAAATCTGATCTTGGTCTGCTCCTCTATGCAAGTTCCGGCCTCTCTCCCTCACGTAATACACGTAAAAACCTAATAATAATATATGATGTCCGTATATGTCTCTAATAAAAAGTATTTTTAATGCTTTTAGGAAAAAATACAAAATACGTTTCCTTAACTGAATCTGTTTTGAAGGAAAATTCGTAACTGACTTTTCTTTAGTATTTCTGGGTCGTTTCAGTTGTATTTGGACATCTGGACCACTTTATAATGAAAGAGAATTATGTTATCTTCGCGTGAGCTATTAAATCGTCCAAAACGGACTTGTAGAACTCAAGATATGGCCCAAACAGTGAAGCTCGCGCGTGCAGTCCAATAAATCCGAATTTCTTCTAAAAAAAATCCAAATTCAGCTCTTTATTCCCAATCCTTCCAAGTTTATGATTCCTTGCTTCCTACAATAAAGCATTAAAATTTATTTAATAAAAATCCAATTAAATGCAAAATAGACTTAATATGAGGAATAAAATCATGTAAAATACATATAAATATATACTCTATCGTCTGGGTCCAAGCACACCAGTCCCAGCAGATGGCCTTTGGGCCGTGTAATTGGGTCGTGGCTGCCAATAATATGCAAGGAAAGGACATGGTGGAATTGTCCACCCTCCCCAACTTGGCTGCCATTGTGGCCATTGTGACGGAGCTTGAGGACGTGGCTGCTGACTGGATTGACCACCGGACCCCCTCACTTTCCCCTTATTTTTGTTGTTGTTACGCCCTTTGTTGTTATTGTTGTTGCGTTTAGGAGCAGAGGAGGAGTCATTGGAGTCATTGCTAGTTGCTGCAACCATGATGGTGTGTTCAACCATTTTTAGCCTTGATCGACATCTTTCGAATGAAGGTAGGGGCTCTTTATTTTGGATGAAATCAACCATACCATTGTACGCCTCTGGCAAAGAACCTGTGAGACGTAACACGAGTCGCCCATTTCACACCGGGGCATCAACATCTGCAAGTCGGTATCCAAGAGATTGAAGATAATTGCAATAGTTGTCGATGGTATGGTCTTCCTCGAAAATGGCATTGGCAAAGTCTTCTTCGAGGTGGGTTGCTCGCGAAGCCTTATTGTCCTGAAATAAAGCTTCGAGCCGTTTCCATGCTCCCTCGGCTGTGTCATCACGTCGTAGGATAGCAAGGAGAAGGTTAGAGGAAATGGTGCCATATATCCACTGGAGAATCGCAGCGTCAAGCCGTTTCCACATGGCAAGATCGGCTGATTTTGCAGCAAGATATGTTGCCTTGGCAGGTTCCTCTGTGGGTGGGACAATGTGATCTTAGAGATCGTGAACCCGAGTAAAATTGGTAAACAAAGCAGTCCATGAATGATACAGAGCCTGCTCATTATCTAATGTGACAGGAACAATAGATTTCACATTTGTGATAGTAAGTGCAGGGTGAAATTTGGTGCTTTCGGCCATGTTTGGGAAGAAGAATGGGAGAAGAAGGAGATGAACGGCTAGGGTTCAAGAGATGGGATCGAAACCAGCTTTGATACCATGAAGGAAATTAATTCCGTGAGCATTGTATTCCAAATTAGAGAATATATGTACACATTAAAAGCTTCCAATTAGGCTACAATATCGCTAACTAAAAGATAAACGTATGACAACTAATATTGACTAACTAGATTAGATGAACAGATAGCTAAAACTAAGGAACGTAAATGTATACTAACTAAATCAGATAAATACAATAACTCTAGAATATATGCTAAATATATTCTAACATGAATACTATGTAAAAAAAAAATCATGATACGATTAAGATAAGTGTAAAATAATTGGGTGAAGGCCCTATCTACCCACAAATTAAATACCACGAACCAAAATACCCACGGGCGTTCAGGAAGGCCTTAAATACCGACAGGTTACGCCACATGGGGCTGGCGCATCATGAGACACGCTGCTAGATCAGGCGCATCATTGTGACACGCTGTTAGGCTTTGACAGGGGAGTTTGTAATACGCTGTTGTTAATGGCGTGTCACCTATGATACGCATTCACGTACGGCGTATCAGGTGTCACGCATCTGTGAGATGCGTGAAAGGCATATGATGTAGCCTATTTGTATTTCAAGGATACAACTCAACTTAAACAAGATTGTAATAGTAAATAGTATATAGACTGTCACAAGGAATCTCAGATAGTATTATCTGTCAGAAGAAAAAGATCGAGGAATTACTACATTGAAAGAAGTTCAGACATCTGATCAAGCCTCAGTGAAGTATTCGTTAAAGAAGTGGATTTATTTAAAGTGACAGAGATTTCAACAGTGACAGAGACAGTACAGAAGAATTAATAGAGAGAAGAAAGAGAAGAAAAGGAACCAGATTTTAAAGTCAATATATGAAGAACAGTCATTGCGGTTAGTCACTCATGAACCAGACAGTACATCGAGTGTCAACATTAAACAGTGGTTGTTTATCATTAACTTCAGTGGTTCAAGCTATCAAGACGGGTATATTAAGAGAAGACAATGACCACAGCCATAAAGTCAAAAATAAAGAAAAGCCGTTGGAGTTAGTCGCTCATGAACCAGACCGTGCATCGAGCGTCAACGAAAATTCGGTGGTAATTCTTTATTACTTTCAGTGGTTCAAGAAAAAGATTTGAGCTGTCAAAAGATTTATATTAATTCTCTTTTAATTAATATAATTATGTAATTGATTTAATTTTTATTAAATTAATTATCATGTTAATTAATTTTGAATTAATATATTAATCTATTAGATTTAATTAATTAGTTTATTAATTAATTAATCATTATTCATTTAAATGATTAATTGATTAATAGTTAATTAAATTAAATATAATAGATAAAGAAAAGAAAAAGAAACAAAATCAAATCAAAACAAATAAAAGAAAAAGGAAAGCAAGTTGCTACTTGTACTTATGGTTGTAGTCGACCAAAAGAGTTTGAAAAGAATAAAAAAAAAGAAAGAAGGAAGTAAGCTGATTGTTGTGCTAAGTTGGAAGTTATAAAAAAAGAAAAGAAAAAGCAAAGCAGCATGGAAAAGAGAAACTAAAGCCTATCAAAACAATCACATGCGCAGGATTCTTGTCGGCCAAGCTCTAAGCGCATATGGCGCGCGTGGCACGCACCCGCGGTAAAAGAAACCAGAACAGCCGCGCGTGTTTTGTGATACCACTTCCTGCGACTGGGCTTCGTGTTTGAAGCAGTTCAAATTTTGTTTTCAATTCAATCTTTACAGCCGGTTTCTTTTATTATTAATATTAACAAGACAATCTCAATTGTCTTGACGATTGTCTTGTTAATCTTGATTGTCTTGTTAATTGTATTGCCTATTGTCTTGGCAATATAAATTGATTGTCTTGGAGATTTTGGATTGTCTTGACGATTGTCTTGGCAGTACAAAATTGATTGTCTTGGAAGAGCAGATTGTCTTGCCGATTGTCTTGGCAATACAAATGAAAAAGAAAAGATGCAGGAGGCTATAATATTTCAAGACAGGCGTACAGACAACAACAACTTAGAAGACAGAACATAACATTCAAAGAGAAAAACAAGAACAGCTCCATTCTCTCTCATTTTTGAAGAACAACACAGCAAGAGAAAAATTCATAGAAAATCAAATTCATCTTATTTTTAATATCTGATCCGATAGAACTTGTTTACTTGATACTCTTGTAATATTAGCGAGTTTTTACTCCTAATCTATATCTTGATTTTTATTAACAAATCTAGAAAAATTCATGTCGAATTTTCTAATTTGTTTTTATTAACTAGATATAATTTCTGTACTGTATTTGTAATAAACCCCTCAAGTTAATATAAATTTATATTCAACTTGAATTTTGTTTCATTTAATTCCGCTCAAATTTGTTAAAATATAAATTATTTTTATCCGGACAAATTTCGATAAAACAGTACTGTTTGTATTCAACCCCCCCTTCTACAAACATAGTGGACCTAACAATTGGTATCAGAGCCTATTGATTGATACACAAATCAAGATCCTATTTTTACTCAGTCAAAAATCCATCTCGAATTTTTAACTCTCTTAAAAATTCATCATGTCAACCAAAGGCATCGTTAAAATTCCTATCTTTAATAAAGATAACTATGACATGTGGAAAAACAAAATGGAGTTATTTCTTGATGTAACAAATCCAAGATTTTTGTTCGTTTTGAAAAATGGACCAATAACTCCCATGCAACATGATACTGAAACAGTTGTAAATGGAGTTGTAACAATACCTGCAAAATCCTATCCAAAGGACCCTAAGAACTATACCTCTGAAGATAAGGAGGAAGCTGGTCTGGATAAAAATCTGAGACTCATTTTAATAGATTCCCTCGATGCTGTAATGTATAGCCATGTGATGAATTGTAAAACCGCTAAGCACATCTGGGAAACTATTGAAACTATCAATGAAGGAACTGATGAAGTCAGGGAAAACAGACTTCAAATTTTGACCTCTGAATATGAACACTTTAGAGCTGGCCCTAACGAAGGAATTCAGGAAGTGTTCGAAAGATATAACAAAATAATCAACAACTTGCAAGTTCATGGCAAGCAATATACTCAGAAGGAGATCAACATGAAGTTTTTACTGACTATGCCTACTCACTTGGAGCATAGAATAACTGCCATCAGAGAATCCAGAGATTTAAACAAGACCGCTCTTGAAAGGCTGTTTGGTGTTCTGAAAACATATGAATTAGAACAAGTACAGCAGAAGGAGTTCTCTGGCAAAGGCAGAATGGCAAATTCTTCTACAGCTCTAGTAGTTGAGGTTCCTAAGGAAGTGGAAGCTAAAATTGTTCAACCTAACAGCTTCAACAAGGAACAAACTGAAGTGGAACATGGCCAAACACCAGCTACTCAGGATGGTAGTGAATTCTATTCACTAAAAGAGCTGGATCAATTTGAAGATGAATCTATGGCGATGATGGTGAGACAATTCAGTAACTTCAGATTCAGAAGAAATCCAAAGTTCAGGTTTAAGTCAAATAACAGATTTCAGAGAGGAGGTTCTTCATCCTCTAGTAACAGGGGAGGTTACAAAACTGGAACTGTTGACAGAAGCAAGATCCGTTGCTTCAACTGTAATGAGGTGGGACACTTTGCTACTGAGTGTCAGAAACCCAAGCAAGCACAGAAGAAAGATTATGCTTCTGAAAAGAAGAAGAGTGGAAGAGCTTATGTAGCTGCTGGTAAAAGCTGGGATGACACAGATAGCGAAGATGAAGAATATGGAAACTTTGCATTGGTGGCAAATGCTGAATCTTCAACTTATTATACCACACCGGTAATTCTTACTGATGCTGAGTTAATTAATAGTTTACGTAGTTCCTTGAATAATGCACAAAGAGGGTACGAGAGAATAAGTCTTGTTAACATTAAACTTGAAAATGAAGTGTTAGATTTAAAAAAGGTGCAGATTAATCAAGATAAGAATATAGAAGAAATAGCTCGACTTAACTACAGAGAAAAGGGTCTAGGTGAATACATGGTAAAACAAGTTGAGAGGATTGCTGAACAAGAAACCAGGATTAGAGAACTTGAAACACAGATTAGAGCTTGTTATAATTCTGTCAAAGTTTCTAAAGAGTTCTTCAACAAACAAGCAGTAGAACGAACTGTAGGAATAGGATTTGATTACAATCAAGCTGTTGGTTCTTTGAGTAATCATTCTCCTAATTCTATCCCAGCTAAAGAAAGAGGTATACCACATATTCTCAAGAATGTTGAAAAACCAATGTTTAAAAAATCTGATGCTGGACCACCAGATATTCTTTCTATGGTTATTCAGGAAGAAATGAGAAATGAAGATAGTGCAAATGGCACAGTCTTTGTTAAGGATAAATGTGTTAAGGATAAATCTGTTAAGAAGGCTAATCCAAAGAATGTTTCATCCAAGAAAGATGTCACAATCTTTGTTAAGGCTAAATCAGTTGAGGACGTTAACACAACAAATGTTTCATCCAAGAAAGATGTACCTAAAGTACCAGTCAAGGTTGTTGAAACAACGAGTTCTTCTAAGACTGGATTAGGTGGTAACAAGTTGAAGCAGAACAATAACATGTCTAACATGAGTAACATGCCAATCATTGATTCTAATCATAAAGCATGCGGTGTTGTCAACTGTATGTCTTGTGCCTTTAATGTGATGTCTGCTTACTTTAATGGTAATCATGCATGTGATAATAAGACTGCTCCTCGACAACATATGAACAGGAATAATGTTAGATCAAAGACTGCTAGTCCTTCTTATGTTAGGAGAGAGACATTTGTACCAAAGCCTAAACAAAGTTTTATGAAGGCTGCTTACAAAGTCAAATGTCCAGTCAATGATATTGTTACTAAACAAACATGGATACCTAAACTGAAACAAAAGATTTTCAAATCTGTTTATAAAGTGAAATGTTTGTTGAATAATGATAAAGCTGTTGTTAAAGTAAAGAATGTTGTTTTGCCTGACAAAGGCCAATTCTTTAAGTACTCTGGACCCAATCAAATTTGGGTTTCGAAGAAGGTTTAATCCGTTTGTCATTGCAGGGTGTTGAGCAGGTTGAACGAGTGACCTGGATCTTGGACAGTGGATGTTCAAGGCATATGACTGGAGACAGAACCCTGCTGACAAATGTGGTGGAGAAGGCCGGCCCAGTAGTTACCTTTGGAGATAACAGCAAAGGTAGAACTGATGGATATGGCAGACTTGAAGCTGGAAATGTTATCATTGATGAAGTCTCGTTTGTGAAAGGACTTGAGCACAATTTACTCAGTGTCAGTCAATTCTGTGACAAAGGTTATGAAGTTCATTTCAACAAGAAGAATTGTCTAATTTCACACAAGAGACATGAAAAGCCACAACTGACAGGAGTTAGAAAAGGCAAGCTGTACGTAGCCAATATGAACTCAGGAAGCACTAAAGAAATCACTTGCTTCTACACTAAAGCATCTAATGATGAGAGTTGGCTATGGCACAAGAAACTTTCTCATCTTGATTTTAAGACAATGAATTCTCTGGTTAAAAGAGAGTAGGTGAGAGGTTTGCCTTCAATGGAATTCACTCAAGAAGGACTTTGTGATGCATGTCAAAAAGGCCAACTAAAAAGGGCAAGTCACAAGAGCACTGACACATCTTCAATAACTGAACCATTACAATTACTTCATATGGATTTGTTTGGTCCAGTTAATGTGATGTCTATGTCAAGGAAGAGATATGCTCTAGTGATTGTTGATGATTTTTCAAAATACACATGGGTCCTGTTTTTGAATTCTAAAGATGAGACTCCTCAACTGGTGATTGATCACATCAAATTAATTGAGCGAGATTCTACGTATCCAGTGAGAGCTATAAGATCAGACAATGGAACTGAATTCAAGAATACAGTTCTAAATGACTTCTGCACTGAGAAGGGTATAACCAGACAATACTCAGCTCCAAGAACTACTCAGAAAAATGGGGTAGTGGAAAGAAAGAATAGAACCTTGATTGAAGCTGCACGTACTATGTTAAGTGAATCAAGGCTTCCATTGTACTTTTGGGCTGAAGCTGTCAATACTGCGTGCTATACCCAGAATCGAACTCTAATCAATAAAGATCAAATGAAGACACCCTATGAAATTATGGCTGATAAGAAACCATCACTCAAATACTTTCATGTATTTGGGGCAAAGTGCTTTGTGCTTAAAGAAGGTGATGATCAAGGTGGTAAATTCGATACTAAAGCATTTGAAGCAATTTTTATTGGTTATTCAATGAGAGCATACAGGGTGTATGTGATTGATGAACAGAAGATGATGGAAAGTGTCAATGTAACATTTGATGACACTAAACTCCCTAGTATCCAAACTGAGAATCCATCTGAGAAGCTATCTTTCGATGACATGACAGATACAGATTCAGATGATGACAATGCACCTGAGATTTTTGCTGATGCTAATGACAACAATGATGATTAGGGTAATGGTGATGAAATCAATGATGGTAGTCAAAATTCCCCTGACTCTTCTAAACAATCATCATCTAGTCAACCTGGAAACAACTCAGGGGGAGAAAATGAAGGGTCAACTGGTCACACACAACATCCCAATGAAGGTCAAGGCGAATCATCAAGATCTAATCTTCCCAGACAGACTGTTTGGAATAGAGCTCATCCTTTTGAGTTAATCATTGGTGATCCAGTTGTTGGTGTAAAGACTAGAAGAGCTTTTCAGAATCAATGCAATTATTCAGGGTTTCTATCTGAAATGGAACCTAAGAAAACTGAAGAAGCTCTTTCTGATCCTGATTGGGTGATTGCTATGCAAGATGAACTCAATCAATTTAAACAACAAGAAGTTTGGAAGCTGGTACCCAGACCTACAGACAGACCAGTGGTTGGCACTAGGTGGGTATTCAGAAACAAACTTGATGAAGATGGCACAGTGACGAGAAATAAAGCAAGACTGGTAGCAAAGGGTTACTCCCAATCTGAAGGCATTGATTATGATGAGACCTATGCTCCAGTGGCTAGACTTGAGGCCATAAGAATATTCTTGGCATTCCCAGCATTTTCAAACTTTAAAGTTTATCAAATGGATGTCAAGAGTGCTTTCTTGAATGGCAAGCTAGATGAAGAGGTTTATGTAGAACAGCCCCCTGGCTTTGAAGATCCAGATCTAATTGACTATGTCTACTTCCTTTTCAAGGCTGTCTATGGTCTTAAGCAAGCACCAAGGAAATGGTATGACACTCTATTTGAATTTTTAATTGAAAATGGTTTTGTTAGAGGTGTCATAGACAAAACTCTCTTCACAAAGAAACATAAGAATGATACAATTCTAGTCCAAGTCTATGTGGACGATATAATATTTGGGTCTACTAATGATCTGTTGTGCAAGAAATTTGCTAAGTTAATGCAGGGTAAATTTGAAATGAGCATGATGGGTGAGCTGAAGTTCTTTCTTGGATTACAAATAAGTCAAAGGACGGATGGAATATTTATCTGTCAATCCAAGTATGTCAAAGAGCTTCTCAAGAAGTATCAAATGGAGGACTCATCTTCAGCAAGAACACCATCATCTACAGCTGTTAAATTTGGAGCATGTGAAAATTCTGCTAAGGTAGATATCACAAGCTACAGAGGTATGATAGGCTCATTACTTTACCTTACTGCAAGTAGACCTGATATTATGCATGCTACATGCTTGTGTGCAAGGTTCCAAGCGGATCCTAGAGATGTGCATCTCATTGCTGTTAAACGAATCTTGAGATATCTTAAGGGTACTCCAAATTTAGGAATTTGGTACCCTAAAGAATCTGGTTTTAATATTGTTGGATATACAGATTCAGACTATGCAGGAAGTGTTGTAGATAGAAAGAGTACTTCTGGGAGTTGTCAATTCCTAGGTGGCAGGTTGGTTTCCTGGTACAGTAAGAAACAGCAAACAGTTTCCAACTCTACAGCCGAAGCTGAATACATAGCTGCTGGAAGCTGTTGCGCTCAGATCTTGTGTATCAGAAATCAGCTACGGGATTATGGCTTTGTACTTGACAAGATTCCTATCCTGTGTGATAATACAAGTGTCATAGCAATCTCCAACAATCCTGTGCAGCACACGAGAACAAAGCACATTGACATCAGGTATCATTTTATTCGAGAGCATGTCATGAATGGTACTGTGGAGTTATTTTTTGTACCCACAGAAGAACAAACAACAGATATTTTTACTAAGTCTCTTGACGAATCCACATTCACCAGAATTGTTGGTGAATTGGGTATGTTAAACAGTCCTAGTAATTAAACTAGTTAATATCTGAGGTTTGATCTTTAATAATTTACAAGTGATTATTTTGTGAATATTTTCTGATTTAAATCACTTGTATAATTATTTTATCAACTTATAATCTTGCTTGTTAATTCTTAAATCATTGTTATTATCTTCCTAATATTTTCCTACTTACTTCTTTTAATTTTAGAATAATTTTATTTTCTCTAAAAATATTTTTCTCAAATTTTACAAGTGGAAATTAGTGAGAAATCTATTTTGGTTGAAAATTCCTTTTGAATATTTGTAATCTTTTAATAAATCATATTTTCTTTCAAAATAATTTTCTGATAAGAAAGTCATTTTATTCGAAAATATATATAGATTTATTAATTTGCTACAAATGTTTATGTAAATAGTTAATATTTTATTCAATATTTTGTACTGTTTGTTCTTCTGTTATTAATGTGTTAATTCCGTCAAAAGGACAACCTATTGTATTTTTAGTATTTTATATTTTCTATTTAGTTATTTTAAGTAGTTATATTGTTGTAGATATTTTGTAAATTATTATCTTTTATCTTTAATATTCTGTAAATATTATTAATACAGTTATTTTTGCATTTAAAAAAAATATATAAAAAATAAAAATTAATAAAAATAAAAATTTGTTTGTAAATTATTAAGTTATGTATAGTTTTATTATTTTTATGTTAATTCAAATTTTTCTTATTTGTTTAGTTTTATTTGAATTTTTTCTTTTCTTATAGTTTTTATTTTGTATAATTATTATGTATATTATTTCTTATTTTTGTATATTCTTTTTCATATGTATATAAATAGTGTGTATAGTTTTTACAGTTTAGTCACGATACTTTCAAAACTTACAAACAGGTCCCTGTACTTGGTTCTTTTGTTGTTCTTCTTATTAACACACACAAAATATGCAGTTTAAGTATAAATCTTTGTTTTGTGATTGCTGTTAACAGATCTTCGTGTTAAGGACTTAACAATTGACCAATGTTGGTATCAAATTGGTATGTGTCTATACAATTGGTTAGGAACTAATGTTTGATTTTCAGGATCAAACAATTGGAAGACAAGACCTATCAAGTGCTAACAATTTCTAATAATTGGTATCTATCATGCAGGACCTAAAACATGATAAAATAGTTTTGTTTGTATTGGTTTAAACATTAACATACATTGATTCTATTAATATTTATTAATTGGATTTTTGCCTATGTTCTTGTTTTGTAAAACTAGCTCAAGATCTATATCTTCCTAAATTCAAAATCTCTTTCTACAGCTGTGATTGCTTACATTGTAAATCTTTTGAAATCACAACTGTATATCATTTCTCTTAAGATACAATGCAATATTTTCTTAGAAAACTTTTTAATGTTAAAAATGCATTCTATCTCTATATTGCTCATATTCTGTGATGCAGGTTCATCTACATGAAATTTTGTATTCTCACATGTTTAGTCATAAGGTTGTAAACCCAACAACTTTTATCCCAGACTACAGTCAAACTCAAACACATTCTATCTTACCCCCTAAAAGGAAGTAACCTATCAGACTAGAGGTCACCAGGGAGTAACTGCACTTGATGCAGCAAACAAGGATGTGTGGGATATTCAGTTGGAGAGTCACTACCTTATACACTAACCAAAATATTTCATATGCACAAGTGAGATTGCACACACTAAGGATGAATTGACGTAAACCTGTAATCCAACCATTTTACGGTTAGGATTATAAGTTAAAGGTTTTTTAAGGAATCAAGAGTCTTCACAGACCTCGAGAGAAGGTATTGATCTCAAATGCAAAATTCAACAAGATCATTATCTAACTCCCCAGAGGGAACATCTCTGGATTCTGCGGGTAACGGATTCGACATAGGTGCGGATCGGCAACTTGTGAACTATGATTCAGATTTTACCTGATGAGTTTTACAAGGTGATGTCTTCACATACATTAGAAGGGAACCTTGATCTCAATGCTAAATTTATAGATCATTGTTTACCTTCTCAGAATTCAAATCTGAAAACCCTAAAAAGGGAAATTAGCAACTTGTAGATTATGACTCAGATTCGTCTGACGAGTCCAACGAGGATTTGGGATTTGCGAACTCCCATTGCACCACCACTGACCTCTCTTGAAGGGGCTATGGTGATTTTTCCTTGCAGGTACACTAAAGGATGTTGGAGCTATGAGTGATATGAGTGAAACACTAGTGAGCAAGAGTGTAAACACAGAGAGAAGTGAGACACTCAAAACAAATGAGTGGAGAGAAGAGTGAAACACTTGTGAGGTACACTAAACACTATCACACACTCACAGTGAGGAAGAAAATGAAACTTCCTTTCTAACAAAGCTTTATCAATTGATTTCAATGTACTCTAACGATTGGTATAAATTGGTAACAATTTAGTATCAACTACTTTGTCAACTAGTTGAATGGAGGATTCCTCAACTAAGGGGGAGAGATATATTGAAAAAGATATATTCAAGCTTAAAGCTTACCTTAGTAGGATATACTCAACTAAGGGGGAGAAGTATGGGGTACAAGTAAAAGAAGAGTGAGTTAGAAAGGGGGAGCATTAAAGACTGTGCTTAGGATGAGAAGCAAGTCAAGCAAGTCTAGTTTCTAAGGGGGAGCCTTAGATGAAGAAGCAAAAGAACTTTCATTTGTTATGAAAGTGGAGATATAAGGAGAATTACATCACAATACCATAAGTTATAGAAATGGTATTGATTCACCATTGTCTATATAGTAGGAACAACTGTTTTTCTTTAGTGAGAAAAGCTGTGTCAGAAATGGGAAGTGATTGTAAATCAAGAACTGCTGATAATCACCAATGTAAGATGTGAAGCATTATCAGGCAGAGATATGAAGAATCAGAACTGAAGATGAGTTATCTATTGAAGATCAGTTCAGTGCTAAAGGAACAATCATCTATCATTTCATCAACTGAAGATTCTGGAATTGTTAAATCTAAACCAGAGAAATTTTTTTTGTATTATTTACTTAATTCCTAAAAGTGTTATCTTTTTCTTGTTTAAGTGAGGTAGTTGAGTTATCCTCTAGGTATTTGCTTGTTATTGTCTAACAAACAAATAGGGGGAGATTGAAAGGCATATGATGTAGCCTATTTGTATTTCGAGGATACAACTCAACTTAAACAAGATTGTAATAGTAAATAGTATATAGACTGTCACAAGGAATCTCAGATAGTATTATCTGTCAGAAGAAAAAGATCGAGGAATTACTACATTGAAAGAAGTTCAGACATCTGATCAAGCCTCAGTGAAGTATTCGTTAAAGAAGTGGATTTATTTAAAGTGACAGAGATTTCAACAGTGACAGAGACAGTACAGAAGAATTAATAGAGAGAAGAAAGAGAAGAAAAGGAACCAGATTTTAAAGTCAATATATGAAGAACAGTCATTGCGGTTAGTCACTCATGAACCAGACAGTACATCGAGTGTCAACATTAAACAGTGGTTGTTTATCATTAACTTTAGTGGTTCAAGCTATCAAGACGGGTATATTAAGAGAAGACAATGACCACAGCCATAAAGTCAAAAATAAAGAAAAGCCGTTGGAGTTAGTCGCTCATGAACCAGACCGTGCATCGAGCGTCAACGAAAATTCGGTGGTAATTCTTTATTACTTTCAGTGGTTCAAGAAAAAGATTTGAGCTGTCAAAAGATTTATATTAATTCTCTTTTAATTAATATAATTATGTAATTGATTTAATTTTTATTAAATTAATTATCATGTTAATTAATTTTGAATTAATATATTAATCTATTAGATTTAATTAATTAGTTTATTAATTAATTAATCATTATTCATTTAAATGATTAATTGATTAATAGTTAATTAAATTAAATATAATAGATAAAGAAAAGAAAAAGAAACAAAATCAAATCAAAACAAATAAAAGAAAAAGGAAAGCAAGTTGCTACTTGTACTTATGGTTGTAGTCGACCAAAAGAGTTTGAAAAGAATAAAAAAAAAGAAAGAAGGAAGTAAGCTGATTGTTGTGCTAAGTTGGAAGTTATAAAAAAAGAAAAGAAAAAGCAAAGCAGCATGGAAAAGAGAAACTAAAGCCTATCAAAACAATCACATGCGCAGGATTCTTGTCGGCCAAGCTCTAAGCGCATATGGCGCGCGTGGCACGCACGCGCGGTAAAAGAAACCAGAACAGCCGCGCGTGTTTTGTGATACCACTTCCTGCGACTGGGCTTCGTGTTTGAAGCAGTTCAAATTTTGTTTTCAATTCAATCTTTACAGCCGGTTTCTTTTATTATTAATATTAACAAGACAATCTCAATTGTCTTGACGATTGTCTTGTTAATCTTGATTGTCTTGTTAATTGTATTGCCTATTGTCTTGGCAATATAAATTGATTGTCTTGGAGATTTTGGATTGTCTTGACGATTGTCTTAGCAGTACAAAATTGATTGTCTTGGAAGAGCAGATTGTCTTGCCGATTGTCTTGGCAATACAAATGAAAAAGAAAAGATGCAGGAGGCTATAATATTTCAAGACAGGCGTACAGACAACAACAACTTAGAAGACAGAACATAACATTCAAAGAGAAAAACAAGAACAGCTCCATTCTCTCTCATTTTTGAAGAACAACACAGCAAGAGAAAAATTCATAGAAAATCAAGTTCATCTTATTTTTAATATCTGATCTGATAGAACTTGTTTACTTGATACTCTTGTAATATTAGCGAGTTTTTACTCCTAATCTATATCTCGATTTTTATTAACAAATCTAGAAAAATTCATGTCGAATTTTCTAATTTGTTTTTATTAACTAGATATAATTTTTGTACTGTATTTGTAACAAACCCCTCAAGTTAATATAAATTTATATTCAACTTGAATTTTGTTTCATTTAATTCCGCTCAAATTTGTCAAAATATAAATTAAATTTATCCAGACAAATTTCGATAAAACAGTACTGTTTGTATTCAACCCCCCCTTCTACAAACATAGTGGACCTAACAATGCGTGATGATGTCATCTAACGTCATCATCAATTTTGCTCAGATTTTACGCGAAGTTGGTCAGTTGTGGCTATTGCCTGTGATTTTTGCCGGCAAAACAAAAACCTCCGTTCAACACCCTCCAAATGTTTTCCCATAACATATTATATACCAATCGAATCGTCTTTCGACGATCTACACATCCATACCACTTTCAAATCATTTATTTCGCCATATTTTCAAAACCCAAATCGAACCCCATCTCTCTCCCTCGAATTTCCGATGGCTTCGTACAAGCCCCTGCGGGGCCAGTTTTTGATAAATCAGTTGGGCAAAATGGAGACGAAGCTGTGGTGATGATTTTGGTATGCTCAAAAGAAGTGGAGGTGGCCGGAGAGAGACGAACGAGGCGGAGAGATTGGGAGAGATTCGAGACAAACGAGAGAGATGGGAGAGAAATTGACGGAGACGGAGATGAACAGTAATCTTAGGATACGCTACACGCAATAGCGTGTTGCGTGGGTAGGTAGGGCCATCAGTTCCGAAAATCAGTATTTTGGGCCATGGGTACCTCATTTTGAGGTATTTTGGTCATTTTCTCAAAATAATTTTTAATAAATTATTGTATTGCTTTAACGTGTCCTATTTTGTGTTGGATGAGTATCCTTTAAACTACGTTAGATCTCAGAAAAAAAATTCAAAATTTTACTCAATTCAAAACATGAAACACAAAAAGTTTTCCTAATACAATCTATCTATCACAACTTATCTCAAAAATTTTCCTAATTTAATCTTCGAATCTCATCTTTAATACAAATCTTATGTTTGTATATTAATATCAAATAAAGTAAAGATTCAATTAAATACCTTAAAATTAGAACTAATATTTAAACATGTTATTTTTTACTATGTACTATAACTGGATTAATTTCTTTGAACAATATGTGCAATATATACATATTGAAAGTACATGATCAAACATTAGCATATATTTATGGTACTACATATAATGAACTTAATTTTGAAATTTTAAACGTTATTAAATTTGTAAATTAATTTTTGATTATGCTATTAAGATCACTATTGTTTCTTTAAATTTACTTAAAAATATGTAATTTATCAAAGAAGCGAGTAGGTAAGTGTTGTGGAATAAAACTAGGGTTCGTGTGTGATTAATGTTATGGTTTTTGAGCTTCGAGCTTTAATGATTGTTTCCGTGTTCGAGACTGATCGGTACTCACAGAGTGCCTATGTATCTCGTTATTGAGAATCAAGCCAAGACGTAGTTCTGAGAATGAGGGGTCAGACCCTTTATATAGGCTGAGAAGCCTTAGAATTATGGTAGGATTCGGAGACTTGGCGGGCAAGTCACCTCCTCGAGGAAGGTTCTAGACTCCTTTAGGAATCAGTTTCCATATTGAATCGGATACCTTGGAGGCTAAGTTTTGCAGGAGTAATATCCTTATCTGATTCTGATTGCTGAGCTGTTTATTACCCTTAATACTAATTACGAAATTAATATTTAAAATAGGGTTTGGACCCATCTGGTGGGCCCCACGTTTGGACCATACCGGGTCTAATTAACGCCATTTAAATGTGTCTTTAGGGCTTATTTTTAGCCCATATCAGTAAGATTTAATAAAATGTTTTAAAAAAAATCATATTGTAGATATATGTATTCTTTAATTATTCTAAATAAGCAAATCTATATATGAAATTGGGCTACGATTTTTAATAATTTGTGGAAAAAATGGATTAGGTGTCAGTATCAAGGACGGATATCGAAGTTATTTCAAAAATTTGGAGTAACATATCTCTGTCATTAAATAAAAATAGCAAGTATAAATTTTATGTGTGATATTATTTTTGTAAGTATTTATAATTTTTATTATATCAAGAAATAAAATATATAATGTTATATATTATATTTTGATATCGTAAAATGTGTATGATGGAGAAAAAGTAGCGTTATTAATAAGAAAAATTTTTTATACATACAAAATAATACATATACTTCAAGATACATCTTTCTATTCATAAAAAATCATTACTTAATTCATCAATGTTTACACGAAAATCTTCAATTTCTCTTACTTACCTCTACATGCAAAAAAGAAATTCAAGATTTTGATTATATCATTGCTACTATATCATGATTTAAATATTTGACATCAAGCATCGTCAACAATTCATAAAGAAATAAATTGGGTCACAAATATTTTTTCCCAAGACTACAAAACAATGGAATATTTATAAGCCCAAAAATACATAATCACCAACACAAATTAAGTTGTGGGCTACCTGCTGATGGACCAATTAAGTATTGGGTTAACATTTAGAAAATAATGGACTCAAAAACTTAATATCGAAGAGAACAACAGTCCAATGACAAAGACAGTGAAAATCATGTACTATTATTTGAGAAGGATCTAGATACTTCCATAATTCAGATAACTTGCCGGCAAAGCATAACAATAGGATGGGTCTATTGCAAATTATAATCAAAATTGAATAGAATTAGGTGAACTTAATCCCTATAAATAAGGATATATAGGCAACTTGAGTAGTATCCGAAAATCATTATTGATTAACATACTTTTAGAGCATCTCCAACGGTACTAGCTAAAATGATTAGCTAAAATAATATAAAATAATGGTTATGTAAAATTTACTGAACCTGTAAGGAGTTGTACTCCAATGATGTTAACTATAATTGTTAGCTATATTTCAAAAACAGTAATTTATTGTTATTTTAATTAGTAAATATGTATAAAATTAAACTAAATTGATGATGTGTCACAATATAAGTGGATATGATATTTTTAGATGTTATGTATAATTTTTTGGATATCCTCCAAATATAGAGAATATGTATCTTGTTATCTAAAAATTTACCTAACAGTATGCAAGGTTGGAGGAGAAAAAACAATAGCTATTAGCTAAAATGAATGTCACATCACTATTATAACTAACAGATTGTAAGTCTTGGAGATGCTCTTAATAGCAATACCAAAATCCTAAATCCTAAATGTGTTCTTATCATCCATATATTTTCTTCTTACAATTTCTATTCGAATACCCAAATTAAATTTAATATTGAAGAAAAGTCCTTGACGAATATTGGTTTCCACATTTACAAAAGGTGATCGCTAAAGATGTGGAAACCTGCGACGATAGCGGCACCATTACATTAAAAAGGTATTTTTTTTTTTAAATTTTTTATTTTTTCTCTATCTCCTTCTGAGATTTTTTTTCCAAAATCTCACAATGGTGTTAGATTTAATTGACAAATATTGAGTGAATTATTGTATTTTTTACCTTTTTTATTCAGGACAAATTTAGATCTCATCAATCGACTGTCATTTTTGGATTATTTTATTTAGGGAAAAGAGTATCTAAAGCACAAAATAGAGAAGTTCTCTATTAGTGCGGTTTAAATTATGATAAATTAGTTATTATTTGAACAATCCAACCGTACGGATGTTAAATTCATACAAAAATATGTGAATGTACAAATTTTTGTGTAATTTAATTATTTGGAACTATAAATTTATAGAAATAAGATTATGATAAATCCGTGTCGTTGAATATATATAGAAAATAGTATTATTATAAAAGTGATGCTCCACTATTTCAAACTAGCTTCATAGCCCGTGCAAGGCACGGGCTTGCTAGCGAAGTTATATTAACATGTAATTGTGTTGCTCTATTTTAAAAAATCAAATGATATTTTCAATGTATTGATACTCAGAATGCAAATAAGTCGAAGAGGAATTATGTGTTCACGGTGTATATCAACTACACAGCTAAAAATATATATCATTTGCAATGTGCTAATCTCATTTCAAGGGTTACTACTTGCCTGAATTAGGAGTATAAAAGTATTTACATAAATAATGACTGTTATGAACTTGCATAATAGCAAAAGATCGATACAACTGAAGAATTTATACAAGAGATTGGCTCCAAATTTCTTGGAGATCAACCGTGTGATCCAAACACCATGAAATCAAGTGACTTAAATTAGTGCTTCAGTTTTTTTGAGCTGATATTACCAGAATGGGTTGAACCTGAATTTAGAAAATGGAGAGAGCAAGTAGAAGAACTTCCCAAACCCATATTGTCATAAGAAATAATAGATCGATGTATTTTCTGTTCCACTATAATTAAATATGTTAATATATAGATGGTTAATGTGCATGTAATTTACCGCACGAGCTTTGCTAGTAAATCATGTTAATATGTATTTATATTGTTTTGTAATTAAATTGTGCTTGCAACATGTGAATGCTTAGTATGCAAAACATATCTAAGAAATTATTTATTCATGATGATTGATGTATGTACAACTAAAATAAATAAATTTCAATGTGCTAATCTCTTTAAACGAACGTTCAAATGAATGAGTTATGAGCATATAGAATTTGTATTAGTAGTGACTGCTTGATCATCCACAACCGATTTGTGCATTTGACCCGAATTAAAAAGATATTCATAAGATATAAATTAGTACACAAATTATAGTATCTATCTTCTAAATCTAAGTAACTTGTTTCAACTATTAAATAAAAAAAAAATTGCTACATTAAAATGTACTGTTCGAAATATTCTCAAAGTTTTATAATATAATCAAAACTAATATCTAGCATAGTGATAAAGAATCTAACTTCTAAGTTAGAGGTCAAGGGTTAAATTTTTATTAGAAATAATTTTTTTATCATTAATATAATATGGGAGGGGTAATTTAGTAATTTCATGATAATTAAATTGTCCCACGATATATTAATAATGAGTTTTACAATATATCCAAAATCTATGTCAAGTATAGTGGTAAGAATTCTTTTTTTTTTTAAGTTAGAGGTTAATGGTTCTATTCTCTAGGAATAATTTTTTTTTTTTATCACTAATATAATATATGAGGGTTGTCCTATGATATAATAATAATGAGTTTTATAATTTTTTCAAATCTCATGTCTAGCATGGTGGTAAGGATTCTCACTTACAAGTGAGAGGTCAAGTGTTAAATCCTCATTGGAAACTATTTTTTTATCATTTATATCATTAGAAAGGTTAAATTAGTAATTTCATGTTGAATAAATTGTCTCACAAATCCCCTTGTTGTGCTATTAATAATATAATAGATATAATAAAAATTTGTATACAATGTTATTTTGACATAAACTTTTCATCCGTACGGTTGGATTATCAAAAATAATAATAAAATACAAAATTTAAGGTGTACTAATAGAGAACATGTTGGTGCAGTGGTTGAGTCACTGGTCTCCTTTGAAGGAGGTCAGGGGTTCGACTCCTGCGTGTGCGTGAGTTTCTTAGTTTGTATTAGATTTCCTTTCTGTATTTGTATTTCTGTATTTGTAATGGCCGGGGGTCCTTCGGAAACAGCCTCCCTATTGTATAGGGGCATGGTCTGCGTACAGCTACCCTCCTCAGACACCACTTTGAGTGGTATTATAACTGAGTAAGCTAAGTTTTTTTTAATAGAGAACTTCTCTATAGTGTGCTTTAGAAACTCCATGACCCTTTCTTTATACTTAAATTATGTGATTGAGACTTTTCGTAACTTTATGTTTATTGAATTGTTATTTGTGGGCAACTAATGAGCTATTGGTAGACGACCTGACTGCTATTGTAACAATTCCAAATATTAAATGTTAGATCAATTTTTATTTTATTCCAACAAAGAACTTTATATATATATATATATATATATAATATTTCATCGAAAAAATCAAATTATATTTACTAAAGAACAATGTTTATAATTTAGGCAATCCAGATTCAGATTAGGGGTGTTCATCAAACTGCAAAAATCGTCGTACCATATCGTATCGCAAAACGTTGTTTTTCTTTTTCGTGGTGCGGTTGCGGTTTGAATATTGACAAACCGCGTGCGGATCGCGATTTTGAATTTTAGTCTTGCCACCGTACCGAAATATTTAATATATTTTTAATACATTATATTTTTTTTAATATTTTATATCTAAATTCTCCGCTAGCAGTTAAGTTTATTTAGCAGTCTTTGTTTATGTTACAAGTAGAGATGGTAATACTAGACATATGTACCGAAGGTTTACAGTATTCCATAAATGTGTTTTATAACCATCTGAAAATCTCAATGCCTCTTTCACTTTACTTTCCTTTGATGTTTAACAGGCAACACAACTATGATTTAAAAACTCCATTTCATCTCCTATTTTTTGCCAGGTTAAAATTTTATCCAGTGAGTCCAGTAATTATAAACTTGAGCTTTTGGTGCCCAGGAACATAGGAAGCTAGCTAGTGGCTATTTTTTTATTTCCACTTGCATAATTTTGTAATTCGATTATTTGTATTTTAACTAAATATTATTGTTATTGTGGCTTATTTTTCTTATCGAATATAATTGTATCATACTTAAAAATGTACAAACAGCATAAACGGCACCCCATACCACCTTTTCGCTATGTGATTTGTGCAGTTTTTATTTTTTGTGGTGCTGTTTGAGAAATTAAGTAAATTGTATACGCGGTTTGGTTTGCGATTTGGACAAAAAACTGCACCACTCACATCATGAACATCCCTAATTCAAATGTTTGTTATCTCATTATGACAAAATTGTTTATAAATAAGATTTAAAAATATTTTTTTATCAAGTATATGTAATATCTATGGAAACTTGTTTTTCACGAATTTACCATTTTTATTAATGTATAATTTACATATTTCATTAAATATTACTTACAGTAAAATAATGAAGAAAATGCTCCATAAAGAATTGCATTGAGATGGGCGAAAGGATGGCTTTGAGGTAACAGTGCGTGCACACTAGTAAACAAGCATCTTGATAACTCCAAATCTTGATCGGGTCCTTCCTCGCCAACTCCTGTCTCAGAAGTAGTGTAGCTGCTGTGGGGTGTCTGCAAAACAACACCGGAGGGGGGGTTTGGCCCCGAGGTGCCTCCGGCGTGAGAATAAGAGTTGGCTCTGGAAGGTAATAATCAAGTAGAGTACCACAAAGTAATAAGAGTGTGTGGATGTGTAATAGTGTTCAACCCCTAAACCCTATTTACTAGGGGTATTTATAGCCCTAGGCCTAGGGTTTAGGGGTAGGTTACCTTCACCCCCGACCGTTGGATCTGGGGGACAAGCCGCTGAATATTCGGGATGTAGGACACGTGGACCAGTCTGGGGTGATCGTTGACTGGAGTGTGGCCATGTTGTTGCAGAAATGATTTGGCACGTGCCTTCCCTTGTCTTTTAGTGTAGGTCAGCGCCATATGTCGGAATGTCAGCTGAGGTGGGGTGCCACGTGTGTCGAGTGTCACCCATCTGGGGTCCCCTAGTCTGGGGTGGAGACCACGCCACGTGGTAGTGGCCCCGGGCCCGGGGTCCACTACTCTGGGCTGGGCCGCTCGTATTCTCATGAGATGATTTACTCATTGTTTTGGGCTCCTTGTTGGGCCTTGGCTGTTTATGGCCTATCATTTGCCCCCCACTCCCTAATGCGGATTTTCCGGATGGGGGAGTAGTAAGGGGTGTTTCTGCCTTGGAGAGTGGATTTGTGAATACTCCGGGGTGCTAGACATACGTCCTCGGGGCTGGACGTTTTGTGGTTCTGTGAGTGCGTCATCTTTGGGGGGTGAGCTTTTGCCTCGGTTGCCCCCAGGCCCGGGGTCGAGATTGAAGTGTACATCCCGGGGCGTTGGGTTTGCGCGTATGCAAAAATGCACTTCTATTAAGGAATATATGTAATATTCTGAGTGCATTTTTGGACTTTGTTTTTGTTTCTTTTTTTTTTTTTTTTTTTTTTTTTGGAAAAATAACAGCTGTCATCCACTATCCCCGGGCTTTGGAGATAGTGGGCCGGTCTTTTTGGGCCGCCACGTGTCTTGGGCGGTCTGGATTCTGGTCTTGCCTATAAATAGCGGCTCCCTCCCCTCATTTGTCTTTTACGAGTTTTGGATTTGCTGTTGTGATTCTGCTACTCTGAAGACCTGCACTCCGGGCTATAAGCGTGATCTGATCCAAGTTCATTGTCGCACCCAGACCTCCGGACTTCACTGTAAGTTTTCTTGCTCCGGTCTTTGTATTCCTTTTTGTCTTCAATTTTATTTTACTTTCTTGGCCCGGACTGAGTAGAGACTAATTGTAGGCTTTATCTTTTTGTTGGGTAGCCCGGGGTAGTCCCTTTGTATGGTTAGGAAAGTAACTGCTAGACGAGTTTTAATTCCTCTCTCCGACCCAAGTACTTCTTCAAGTAGTGTTAATTCCCCGGATAGTAGTCTAGAATTGATAGACCTAGATTGGGGTATAATGGGTAAGAAGAAGAGCCGCCTTCCCGTATTAACGAGTATTGCGACCAAGGACATGGGTCCGGGGTACAGTCTGAGTGAGCCGGACGGTAGCTGGGGCCACTCTAAGTATTATTTTGTGAAGAGGGACCCGGGGATTCCTCAAGCTTACTTCTTCAGGGATCTCAGTGCGGAGTTTGGGGAGAGTCCGGATGTAGCAGAGATGACCCGATACAATAGGGCTTTTCTTGACTCTAAGTTCGGGGCTAAGCCAGGGTCCGGAATGGATGTTGGTCCCTTTAGGGCGGAGTATTTGGAGACTCCGGTTGAGTGGGACACTATATTCCGGGCTACTTTCCACATAGATGGTGACGTGGAGTGGAGATGGCCGGAGCCCGGGGAGAAGATTTACCACAGGCCCGATGGCGGTTGGGTCGGGGTATGGTTGGAGCACTTGAGGTCAGGATATGGGCCCAGGTGTCATCAGTTTGTTAAGTCCTTGTGCCTGTTTGAGTATGGGATCCCCATTACCCAATTGACTCCAAACGCGGTCAAGTGGATTTCGTACTTTCTGGGGTGTTGTGAGGCCGCCGGAGTGTTACCTACTTTCAAGCTTTTTCACCATCTTTTCCAGATGGTCCGGTCCAACAATGTTCCTTTGTTTGAGTTTAGATTCCGGGCTAAAGCCTGTGGCTATCCTTCTTCGGATTCGAAGCCACTAGTTATGCTTCCGTCTTTGAAAGGCTGGAACGGAGAGTTCGTCTTTCTCCGGGGTGTTGATATCTGGTTCATGCCCACCTTCAAGGAGAATCCTTTGGCTATGCACTTCGAGGTGTTTGATCTCCAGGATGCGGCGTTGGACCGGGTACATGCCTTCTGCCGAGGTCTTGGGAGGCTGGTGACTCGGGAGGATCTCATGAGTCATGCCTACCTTTACCGGATAGGATGTAAGTCCGGGCTATATTTTCATCGTACTCATATCTGTTGTTTTGGTTTTACGCCGGGCTAATGTAAAAATCTCCTTTGTTGTTTTTTTTTTGTTTCCAGGTCTTCCAGGTTATAACCCGGAGTTTGAAAGAGTTGCTGAGATGAACAAATCCAACAGAGCTTTGGCCGCGGCTCTTAAGAGCATTGGGCATGTTCGTGATAACACTAAGGCCCCCGGGGAAGCTGGTGACTCCCAGGCCGAGGAGGGGAGAACGGGGGGTTCGGGGCCTGTGATCCCCGAAGCTGTGGTGGACGAATCCGGACTGGTTCCGAGGAAGAGGCCCAGGGTTTCTTCTGTTCAGGCTGAGAAGTTTGGGACCATGCTCTCGGACTGCGAGCTTGTGCAGGAGAGCTCTGCTGGTGGTAGCCCGAAGAAGGCTAACTTCCGTCCTCACGAGGCCGCCCCCGTGTCTCCGGAAGAAAGGAACTTCATCGGTTTCCTGGCTGATCTTCCCAGCAAGACGGAGTGGGAGGATATGGGTAAAACTTCGGCCACTTCGCTCTTGCAGAAAATGATGGGGGTTTATGGTCAGGTATGCATCTCCCCGAATTTCCCACAATTGTTTTTCTTGTTAGGCTTCTAATTGTGTTTATATTGACAGCTCGGGGTCCGGATGGCCGGGGCTGCAGCTTCTGCATGCCGAGAGATCAAGGAGGGCCAGGCTGCGTTGGCTGGGGCATCTGGGAAAGATCAAGAGATTTCCGGCCTGAAGAAGCAAGTCACCGAGCTGGAGGAGCGCATGGAGTCCCGGGTTGAGAAGCTCAAGGCCGGGGCTAAGCAAGTTGCTGATGAGAGGGATGCGTACCGGGCTAAGGTCAAGGATTACAAAGAAGAAGTGAAGAAGCTCCGGGATGAACTGAAAGCCAAGAAGTCCGAAGAGGATGTCATTGCTGAGTTCCGGGCTTCGGATGCTTACGACGATGACCTTTCCTTGGTCGCAGCCCGGAAAATCAGCCGCTGCTGGGTTGTTGCCGAGAAGATGTGTAAGAGCGATCCTGGGTCTGCCACTTGGGAAAACTTCATTAAAGAGTACATGGAGGCCGAGGATGCTCTTGCCCGGGGTGAAGGGGAACCGACTCCTTACGCTGCTCCCAGCTCCTCCCGTCCTCCTCCGGCTTAACCTCGTTATGTGGCTGCGTCCAGTGCCCGGGCTGTGCCCTTGTAATTTCTTTCATTTCGTTGATGTAATCTTAACTTGGTTTTATAACTTTAAATTCTGCTGTCGTGTGTAACTTTCAACTGTCAGGTGTTTCGGGCTGTCGGTCAGCCCGGCCTGTCTGCTGCTGTTTTATAACTTTGTTCTGCAAGTTTTGCCTTATTCTTTTGTTGTTGGTTTCTTGTTAGCTTGTATTGCCCCCCACTCCTTAATTCGGGTATTCCGGATTGGGGAGTCGTTGTTTCTCCCGGGCTTTGGCCTACTTGGAAAGGATGAAAACTTTTCCAAGTAGGAGTTTGGATGCCTATGGCTTCCCGGGCCGAAGCATTGCTAAGGTCCCGGGCTTTGGCCTACTTGGAAAGGATGAAAACTTTTCCAAGTAGGAATTTGGATGCCTATGGCTTCCCGGGCCGAAGCATTGCTAAGGTCCCGGGGTTTGGCCTACTTGGAAAGGATGAAAACTTTTCCAAGTAGGAATTTGGATGCCTATGGCTTCCCGGGCCGAAGCATTGCTAAGGTCCCGGGCTTTGGCCTACTTGGAAACTTTTCCAAGTAGGAATTTGGATGCCTATGGCTTCCCGGGCCGAAGCATTGCTAAGGTCCCGGGGTTTGGCCTACTTGGAAAGGATGAAAACTTTTCCAAGTAGGAATTTGGATGCCTATGGCTTCCCGGGCCGAAGCATTGCTAAGGTCCCGGGCTTTGGCCTACTTGGAAAGGATGAAAACTTTTCCAAGTAGGAATTTGGATGCCTATGGCTTCCCGGGCCGAAGCATTGCTAAGGTCCCGGGCTTTGGCCTACTTGGAAAGGATGAAAACTTTTCCAAGTAGGAATTTGGATGCCTATGGCTTCCCGGGCCGAAGCATTGCTAAGGTCCCGGGGTTTGGCCTACTTGGAAAGGATGAAAACTTTTCCAAGTAGGAATTTGGATGCCTATGGCTTCCCGGGCCGAAGCATTGCTAAGGTCCCGGGCTTTGGCCTACTTGGAAAGGATGAAAACTTTTCCAAGTAGGAATGTTGATGATAATTATAAAATTGAACCGCCAAGTAGGAAATAGACTTCTTTTTCATTGATAACAGAATGATTACATGATTTCCGAATACAATTCCCAAAAAAAAAGAAAACGCCCGTGTATGAGCTGAATCTATTTCCCTTTACTGGTAGTACTTTCTTAGTCTGAGGCCATGCCAGGTGTTGGGGACTTCGGAGTTGTCCATGTGACTGAGCTTGTAGGTTCCGGGGCGGAGTACCTCTTTAACTCTGTAGGGACCTTCCCACTTAGGCATAAGTTTTCCTGTGTTAGTGGGGTCTGAAGCCTCGGCATCCCGGAGTACTAGATCCCCGATTTGGAAGTTTTTGACTCTTGACCTCTTTCCGAAGTATTCTCTTGTTTTCTCTTTATACTTCTCCATTCTTTGTACTGCTTTGTCCCGGACCTCATCAACTAGCTCTAGATTGACTCGTAGCCCTTCTTCATTTGCAATTTCATCAAAGTTGATTACCCTGTGGGAAGGAGAACCCACTTCGATTGGCAACATTGCTTCGGTTCCGTATGCTAGCTTGAACGGAGTTTCCCCTGTCCCGGATCGTGGGCTAGTTCTGTATGCCCATAACACATGGGGCAGCTCTTCGGGCCATTTGTTCTTGCTTTCCTTCAGCCTCTTCTCTATTCCCCTTAGCAGAATTCTGTTTGTCACTTCCACTTGCCCGTTGCCCTGGGGATAGGCTACTGAAGATTTCTTGTGTTTGATCCCCCTTTCCTTCAAATAGTTTTCAAAATCTGAGCCGATGAACTGGGGGCCATTATCTGAAACCAGGACCCTGGGCAGGCCAAACCGCATTAATATGTTGTCCATGAATTTGATGCAGTCTTGTTGGTTTATGGTCCGCATTGCTTTTGCTTCGGCCCATTTAGTCATGTAGTCAATTGCTACAAGGAGGTACCTCAGATCACCCTTGGCCCGGGGGAAAGGCCCTACTATATCGATGCCCCATACAGCAAATGGGATAGGGGATAAGACTGAAGATGGTAACACCGGGCTTTGTCTTGGTACATTGCTGAACAGTTGGCAATTTCTGCACTTCTTGACGAATTCTACTGCATCTGAGTGGATTGTTGGCCAGTAGTAACCTTGCCTTATGATTTTGTATGCGAGGGACTTTGCGGACATATGATCCCCACAAATCCCTTCGTGTACCTCTTGTAAACAGTAATTGGATTCCTCCGGGCCTATACACTTCAGTGTCGGAGATGAGAAGGTTCGGCGATAGAGTTGGTCTTCTTCTATGAAGTATTTCGAAGCCTTGTTTTTCAATCTTCTGGCTTCATTCTTGTCTTCGGGCAACTCTCCTTTCTCCAAGTAGAGAATGAAAGGGGTCATCCAGTTCGGGGTTCCCTCTATCTCCGTTACCTCTTTCTGATTGATGGCCGGGGTTTCGAGTTCTTCAAGGTAAACCGAACTGTCTAGTTCGGCTGAGTTCTGAACCAGCTTGGATAATTCATCAGCTTCGGAGTTTTCTTCCCTGTTGATTTGGCTGATTTGATATTCCGGAATGGTGGCTAGGTAACTTTTGACAAGGGCTTGGTATTGGGCCAGTTTTTGATCCTTAGCTAGGTATTCCCCTTTGGTTTGCCGCACCACGATTTGGGAGTCACTATAGATGTTCAGGCTGTTGATTCTCAAAGTTCGTGCTAACCTTAGCCCGGCTAGAAGAGCTTCATATTCGGCTTGGTTGTTCGTTGCTGGAAATTTGAATGTTATGGCTTGTTTGATTTGGAAGCCTTCCGGGCTTTTCATGATTATTCCTGCCCCGGACCTGTCGGCTGTTGAGGATCCATCCACATGGAGAGTCCATGACTCCGGGGCTTGGTCCCGATCTACCAAATGTCCAGCTACTGTCGTAACTTGCTGTGGTTCCGGGAAGGAACATTCAACTATGAAATCTACCAGAGCCTGTGCCTTGATGGCTGTCCGTGGCACAAACGTCAAGTGGAATTGGCTTAACTCAATGGCCCAATTTATTAATCTTCCGGACGCATCTGGCTTGTGGATTATCCGCCTTAGCGGCTGGTCTGTTATAACTTTGATTTCTCTGCCTTGAAAGTAGTGTCTGAGTTTCCTTGAAGCCGTGACTAAGGCGAGGGCAAATTTCTCTAGATTGGGGTATCTGGTTTCTGCATCTTTTAGAACTTGGCTGATGTAGTACACCGGCCGTTGGTTTCCCTCGACTTCCCGGACCAAAGCCGCGGCCACGGTCAGGGGCCCGGCGGAGAGGTATAGATGTAGGGGTTCCCCGGGCTCCGGCTTTGTTAGAAGGGGTTGTGATGAGAGGTATTGCTTGATAGTTTCAAGAGCTTGCTGGCAGTCAGGGCTCCAGGTAATTTCTTTTTTGTTGCTCGCCCCCCTGAGCAAAGCGAAGAACGGTAAGCACTTTTCTGCCAAATTTGGTATGAATCTTCTTAAGGCTGCCAATGATCCGGCTAGCTTCTGAATGTCTTTCCGAGTCCGGGGTGGTTGCATATCCAAGATGGCTTTTATCTTCTCCGGATTAGTCTCAATCCCTCTCTGGCTGATCATGAAGCCTAGGAACTTTCCTGCTGCTACCCCAAAGGTGCACTTCTCCGGATTCAACTTCATCTCATTTTTTCTAAGATTTTCAAAACATTCCCGCAGGTCGGGGACATGCTCCTTGACCGTTTCAGACTTGGCAATGATATCGTCGACATAGGATTCCAAATTCCGGCCGATTTGATCCTTGAAGACCTCCACCATGGCTCTTTGGTATGTAGCTCCAGCATTCCGGAGTCCAAAGGGCATGAACTTATAAGCATAGACAGCTCTGTGAGTGATAAATGCGGTTTTGGCTATGTCAGCCGGGTTCATCTTGATTTGGTTATATCCGGAGAAGGCGTCCATGAAGCTAAGCATCACATGTCCGGAGGTGGCATCGATGAGCTGGTCTATACTTGGCAGTGGATATGGATCTTTGGGGCAGGCTTTATTTAGGTCCGTGTAATCAACGCACATCCTCCATTTCCCACTAGGCTTCTTGACTAGAACTACATTGGCTAGCCACTCCGGGTATTTGACCTCGCAGATGATATCTGCCTTGAGGAGTTTGTCCACTTCCTCGTCTATAGCTTTCTGCCTCTCCGGGGCGAAGTTCCTCCTTTTCTGCTTCACAGGCTTCTTCCGGGGGTCAACATCCAGGCTATGCATGGCGAGGGACTCCCGGAGCCCGGGCATATCAGATGGGCTCCAAGCAAAAACATCAGCGTATTCCCGGAGTAGTTGGATCAATTCTTCTCTGAAGGCGGTTTCTAGACCAGCTATGATCTTAATTTTCCTTTCTGAGTTTCCCGGTATGAGTTCGATTGTTTCGGTTTCTACTGCAGGTTCCACCTTAGCTTGGTCTTGAAGCAGGGACGATTTTTGCACTCGGGCCTGGGAGTTGGAGATCTGATATTCCCGGGCCTCAGTCATATTTGGTCCCTGGGACATGGCTCCGGAGACTTCAATGTTTTGTACCTCTTTTCCGGGGTTCTTGTAAGTTGAAACTCTGTGCTTCTTTCTGCTTAGATTCTTGTGGTAAGAGGAAGCTTTCCTCTTGTTCTCCGGGTCGGCCTCCGCCATGACTAAGGCTTGGCCATAGCACCGGCTGGCTGTTTCTGTGTCGCCCCTAACTTCTCCGACCCCGGAGGGTGTGGGAAACTTAAACTTGAGATGTGGGGTTGAGGTTACGGCTCGGAGCTTGGTCAGGGCTGGGCGCCCCAGGATTACATTGTAAGAGGAAGGGCTATTGATTACATAGAATTTGACCATATGAACTATCTGTTTTGGGGCGGTGCCAAATTGGACGGGCAAGTAAAGGGTTCCTTGGATCGGAACCAAGTTGTGGCCGAAGCCATATAGCGGGTCTTCCCGGCACTCATTCATCCTGATGCTTCCAAGTTGCATCCTGTCCATGGTATGTTTGAATAGTATGTTGACGGAGGATCCGTTGTCAACAAGAATTCTTTTTACCTCATTTTCGGCGATGTCCAGGGTTACGACTAGGGCTTCATTGTGGTTAGGATCTACTCCCTCAAAGTCGGCGTTACTGAAAGATATGACTTGCTCTGGGGCCGAGCTTATTATCATTACTTCATCTCCGGAGTCCGGGCTTCCCGGAGGGGAATTGGATCCTCCCAATACAACGTGCACCACATTCTTGGTCTTCTGGGCCCCGGGTCCTTCGCCCCTTTCCGTGGTTCTCCGAGCTAGATATTGGCCCATATTTCCTTTCTTGACTTGGTCTTCGATGAAGAACTTAAGGGAGACACAGCTTTCCGTCTCGTGGCCATGGGTTGCATGGTAATCGCAGTGTTTGTCACGGGGCCTATTCTCTGGGGCCGAAACCAAGGGTTTGGGAGGATAAAAGAAGGGCTTGCTCCGAACTTCTTTTAATATATCGGCGCGTGGCCGGTTCAAAGGTGTCCATTCTGGCTCCGGCCTTGGTTCGGCCCTCCCCGGTCTCGGGGGTCTGGCTTCGGACTTGGCCCCGGAGGAGTGGCCTTTGTCCGGGACCGTCAGTTGATGACTCGGAATATAGTTGTACTGTTTGTTGGGCTTAAACTTCTTATCCGAGTTGTGATCATTTCTAGAGCGATCATCTTTACCTCTTCCCGAGGAGGTGCCCTGCCGGGTCATTCTCATTGCTTGTAGGACATCAGTTTCTTTGATGAACTTGGCGGCCATAGAGTAGGCTGCCGCTAGACTTTGGGGCTCTTTGTTTACCAATTCAATAACATAGCGCTCACTACGCTCCGGGTCTAGGTTCTTCCGGAATATGCTCAAGGCTTCTCTTTCGTCTAGGTTCGTGACTTGGTTTATGGCTTCTTGGAACCGTTTCATAAATGCGGCAAGCGTCTCGTTGTCATGTTGCCTTATTGTTTCAAGGTGGCACATGTGATATTCCGGGGGTTTGTTGGCTCGGAATCTCCGGAGAAAGGCTTCCCGGAACTCCTTCCAGCTGTGTATGCTCCGGGAAGGGATCCGGCTGAACCATCTCTGAGCTGCTCCCTTTAGGGTGGAAGCGAAGAACCTACATTTGGTTAGGTCATTGTAGAAGTAGATCTGGGCTATTTGCTCAAAGTAGTTGAGGTGTTCTTCTGGGTCCTCCAGCCCATTAAAGGAGTCAAAGTTGTAGTGCTTGAGGTTCTTTTGTCGGGGTATGGCTTCAAGGGAATGGCTGAAAGGGGTGAGTGTGTCTTGGATCTCAAACCCGGAGTCACTGTTGACTTTCCTCTGTAGCTCATGGATCATTTGCACCAGGTGGTTTGGATTTTCTTCATCATCCGAGATAATCTCCGGGCTTACCTCCCTCCGGGTTCTTTTGGATTTAGACTTCCTCATCCTTTCTTCTTCCTCTTGGAGCCTCTTCTGGATTCTGAGCTCCAACTTAGCCTGTTCCTCCTGCCTTATTCTTTCCCGGAGCATTTCTAGTCTCCTGATTTTATCGGCTTCATCATTTTTGTCCCTACTCCGAACCTCCTGGTCCTTTCTGTTTCCCTTGCCCCGGTTTCCAAGGCGGTCAAAGACCGAGGCCCGGGAATGATGGGAGTTGGCTGATTCCCCGGAATTTTCCGCTTGCACGGGTTCAGGTTCCGGGAGGGGACGGTTCCTATAATTTCGGATTGCCTGGGCTAGCTCCTCGGGTGTCAGGTTTTCCATTTGAGCGGAGTCCAGGGGCACATCTGTATACTTGTACCGGTTCACCTCGACGGTTACCCGAGCGTCGTTTGGCCCAATTCCGAGCCTCTCTTGGATTGGGATCTGGACAGGTGGGACTTGCTCCGGGATAGTTATTAGGGGTTCGTCTCTAGTCGCGCTGGGTGCTTGGCGCTGGGCAGAGGTGGTTCTTCGGGGCATGGTTCGCGGTTTTAGGTAGTTCGGGTTGCTTCAGTTTGGCTGTTGGTTCGGGGTTCTGGAGTTCGGAGGTTCAGCCCTCCTTCTAGCGCCAATGATAACTCCAAATCTTGATCGGGTCCTTCCTCGCCAACTCCTGTCTCAGAAGTAGTGTAGCTGCTGTGGGGTGTCTGCAAAACAACACCGGAGGGGGGGTTTGGCCCCGAGGTGCCTCCGGCGTGAGAATAAGAGTTGGCTCTGGAAGGTAATAATCAAGTAGAGTACCACAAAGTAATAAGAGTGTGTGGATGTGTAATAGTGTTCAACCCCTAAACCCTATTTACTAGGGGTATTTATAGCCCTAGGCCTAGGGTTTAGGGGTAGGTTACCTTCACCCCCGACCGTTGGATCTGGGGGACAAGCCGCTGAATATTCGGGATGTAGGACACGTGGACCAGTCTGGGGTGACCGTTGACTGGAGTGTGGCCATGTTGTTGCAGAAATGATTTGGCACGTGCCTTCCCTTGTCTTTTAGTGTAGGTCAGCGCCATATGTCGGAATGTCAGCTGAGGTGGGGTGCCACGTGTGTCGAGTGTCACCCATCTGGGGTCCCCTAGTCTGGGGTGGAGACCACGCCACGTGGTAGTGGCCCCGGGCCCGGGGTCCACTACTCTGGGCTGGGCCGCTCGTATTCTCATGAGATGATTTACTCATTGTTTTGGGCTCCTTGTTGGGCCTTGGCTGTTTATGGCCTATCACATCTCGTCATCTGGTCGTGCATATATATGGTGCTTCTGGTGCTGTAATTCTAGTGATCATCTCATATGTAACTACAACTTGAACACCAACATCTGTGTGCCTCAGGAGTGGTTCTATCACTCTGTTCCTTGGAATATCTAGTCATGCATAGTGATGAATAACTCAAAATCAAGGCAGAAAAAGAGTTTGCAGACTTGAAGAATAAATTTACAACAGCAAATGAGCACTTGTAGAGTATGAAGACCAATTATTGAATTTTATCTTGTTCAAAGTACAATGTCAGTCAGTTTAGTAGATATAAATATAGCATACAAAAATATGAATAAATTATAAACAAATTTCTATAATCAACTCATTAGTTGGAATTCTAGTTACATATTTACATCAGATAAAAGATGCTTTTGTTGTAATTTTTTGAAATTTCAATATTCTCAGTAATATACTTAGAATTCGATATTGTCCGATTCTAATATTTATGTGACAAGTCTGGTTTAGTTTGGTTCAAATTTCAATCGAAAATGACTTTTTGTGCATTTATAGTGTACCATTTGCTCCGAAAGAAATTGTTTTAGTATAAGGATAATAACAAGATTTTCTTGAAAAAAAGGATTAATGTGTATAAACCTCACATTTATTTAAAAATGTTACATAATGTCATATTTTAAAAGTGGAATCATAATCAAGCCTTTTTCAATAAGCTTAAATTATGGAATAATATCCAAGTTCTCCTAATTATGGAGTAATATTCAAGTCCTATTTTTCCCTCTAGGGTTTTGGGTAACTCTTGGGAGGGCGTCTCTAGTCTACGTACCTAATCTTGTCCTTTTTTTTAAAAGTTTTTTCTCGATCTGTATCGAGTTTCTTGTCATGGAAACGAATGACAACAATAACGATCGACATGATGTTGAAGCACATGATGATAATGAGATCATTTGGGTTGTAGAAGAGGATGAAGAGCAGGATGCAAAGGCGTCTCCAAGTTTAGAGGGAAAGATCTGGACAAATCGAAATGTAAATGCTAACGACCTAATGTCAACCATGAAAAACGTTTGGCAACCCAAACATGGTATGGAGGCAAGTAACATTGAGAAAAATAATTTTTTTTTTCTTTCAATTCCATCATTGGAAAGACAAAACAAAAGTGTTGGATGGACAACCATGGCACTTCGACAGGTATGCTCTGATTCTCAGTGACATTCAAGGAGACATAAAACCATCTTCTTTGCAACTTCATTATATTCCTTTCTGGGTAAGAGTTTATGATCTCCCGTTCAAAGGTAGAGGAAACGAAAGTAATGCAAAAATGCTAGGGGATAAGGTGGGTACCTACATTGAATCGGATAAATCAGATGTTGTAGCTATCAACAGGTCACTGAGAATAAGGACAATGATCGACGCAAGAAAACCTCTTGTTAGCAAAATTATGTTAAAGTTGAGAGGGGGGGTTAAAGGAGGAGGTTGAAGTTAGATATGAGAAACTACCCTTGTTTTGTTTTATTTGTGGTAGACTGGGTCATGGAGAAAAAGATTACGATGAGCACCAAACTGATAGCCCAATAAAGTATAAATATGGTGCTGGTATGAAAGCCTCACCCTGGAAAATAAGATTAGGTGAATCAAAAGAGACCTCCAAAAAGATAAATAATTGTGTGAAAAAACTCTTTGTCACAAAACCAACACAGATTGAGAAAAAACTTGAGGATGAGAGTGTGGGAGAAGTACTAGAGAAGCTTGGAAATGTTGCTTTAACAGAAGGAAAAAACAAGAGTTCTGGTTCAGGAACATACCAAGACCAAAACATTGGAGAGGATGAGCTTGAAGAAACAAACAATCAAAATCCAGAAGGGGAAAATTGTTAGAAAATGGAGTTTTGAGAGCATAAGTATTTTATGTTCTTGATGTTAATTCCGGATTTTAACGATTGGAAATTGTTCCTTGCTATGAGGACTTAAATTTTCATATATGGGTCTAAGTAATTTTCTTAGTTAAATCCATAGATAAATAGAGTTGAAGTGGGTAGCTTGAAAGAGCTTGAAAAATAGAATGTGTATTTGTCCCATATTGAAATAAATAAAAGGGGTAGTTGGCTTTATACAGAATCACACACATAGGTAGTGCACAACTACTAAGGTGTATGATGGTGCATGGTGTTACTGTGTGCTTCACGCGTGCGCGCGCACACACGCGCGCCGCCGCCGCCCGCCTCGTCACGTCACGTCTCGTCTCGACTTGACTCGACTCGGGTCGGGCGAAGGGCGATTTGGACGATGTCTCGGCGTCTCGCGTAGGCAACCTGGGCAAGGGATTTTATTTATGTGTTTAAATAATATTTTAATTAGAATAATATATATATATATATATATATATATATATATTAATTGGGATCAGTACTTGGAATAAATCATGTGGAACTGGTCAGACATCTAATACTGATGGGCCAGATCCTGATGATGATCAAATACTGATGGACATCAGATCCTGACGGATGAAAATCCTGATAGATCAGATCCTGATGTTGGGTCCTGGTCCTGGTCAGAATTTGATAATATATATATTCTGATTAATTTAAATAAAACTGAAATGTGTGGATAAAATATAACATAACTGTTACGATTTATTTAATTGAAAATCAGCTATTACAGTCGTTTTGATTATATTAAATCGACCATTTCATTCTTATTAAATGGAATGGGGGTTACAATATTGATGAGGGTGGTATCAGTTACGTTTGGCCTCTCCTATAAATAGAAAGCTAAGCTGCTGATTTTAGTAGTACCATACCCTACATTCTCTTCTCCTCTCTACACTCTTTTCACCCTCCTGTCCGTAGCTTCTCTGCTTGTGAGTTGTGGGTTTTCTGGCGACTGAGGTGCTAGTCGAAGTTGAGCTTTCTGATTACTGTGATCATATAGCTCGGAGCTATTTTATCCAGGAAGAATATTGCCAGCATCCTGACACAGTGTAAGTGGGGGCAATTATCTCTTCAAGAGCAGTCAGGACTTCGAGCAAGGCCTGACGACTCAGCTGGTTTTTCTACTTGATTGATATACTGTTATAGCTATGGCTACTGGTATGTCTTTTATCTTTCCTTCGTTCTTACAGTTACTGATATGCATGTTTTATACCTTCGTGTTTTGTTTCGTTGATTGTTTGCTTGGCCTTGACTTTTTAAATACGATATATAACCGCCTCTATGTTGCTGTTTCAGTTCATATTTTCCAACATTCTTGAAGAGATAATCTGTTATATAGTATTTAGCATAATGGTTAACGAAACTATAGTTCCTCCTAGTGGAAGTTCTGTTGCATCTGCTGGGGTCATGGATTGGACCACTTATAGTTTTCAACAACCCGTTGAATTAATTGGCTTGCCGGAGAAGTTCAATGGGGGCGTTGGCTTTTCTCGTTGGTAGAAAAGGATGAAGTTGTGGTTGACTGTAAAGGGTCTATGGCCTGTTGTGGAATATGAGAAGCCGGTTGTGGATCAAGCAAAGTCTGAATCAGTTAAGGGTTTTGCGAAGTGGGCTGAGAAGGATGGTGTGGCTAGGGCGGCCATTTTGGCTGCTCTAACGAACACCTTGTTTGATGTGTACTCCTCTGATGCCTACACCGCAAAACTCTTATGGGAAAAGCTGGACCAGACACATAATACTGACTCACAAGGTCTGGAAAAGTATTCTGTTGCTAGGTTCCTTGATTTCAAGCTGGTGGACAATAATTCCATGACTGAGCAAGTGCATGAGTTTGAGATGATAGAGCATGCTTTGAAGGAGTCCGGAATGGACCTCCCCGAAAAGTTTAAGGTGATGAGTGTGATTGAAAAACTCCCAAAGTCTTGGGAAGAGTTCTCTCTCCCCCTGAAAAGACAGAAAGGAGAGATCACCTGGACCAACCTTATGCTGGACATCTCGGTGCAAGAACAACACAAGTCCAAACAGGGACATGTGGTGCCCACTGAGCACGTAAGCTAGAAGGTGAATGTAGCAACTGTAGGACAGAAAAGGAAAGCTGTCTCTAAGAAGGGTAATAGTAATAAACCTAAGAATGACAAGGATAAGGCCAAGGCCAAGAAACCAAAGACAAACAAACCATGTTGGTCTTGTGGGCAGGTTGGGCACTGGAGTAAGTACTGCCCGACAAAGAAAGCGAAGAAAGCCGAGGTGGTAGCTCAAGTGAATGCTGTGCTTGGAACCTCAAGTAGGCCTGTATTGAACATGGTTGTTGGTGAGGCTACTGCTTCTGAAACCAACGTGGACCGAGTCATAGCTTAACAGTGACGATGGGGAACGCAAGTGCCGCTCAAGTACATGGAGTACGAAACGTGGACCTGAAGTTTCCTTCGGGTCGTGTTCTATCCCTGATGAGAGTGCATCATGTTCCCGACATGCGTAGAAATATAATAAGTGGAAGCTGTTTAGTAGCTAATGGTTTTGAAGTCTCTTTCAAATGTAATAAAGTAGTTCTTATTCATACTGGTACATTTTTTGGCAAGGGTTACTTGTCAAATGGTTTATTTGTAATAAATGCTGAGCCCGTTTTGGGTGCGTTGATTAATAATATTACTCCTTCTATTAACTATGTTGAATCTTCAAATTTATGGCATGCTAGACTTGGTCACTTAAACTTTGGTGCTCTTAAAAATATGATGAACTTAGAGTTGATTCCAAGACATACCATTGAAAAGAATTCTAAATGTCAAGTATGTGGTCTGCTAAACAAATAAGGAAACCTTTTCATAATATTGTTAGGGATTCAGGTTTGTTAGATTTAGTACACACTGATATTTGTGAATTTGGCGGTGTGTTGACTAAGGACCAATTTAGATACTTCATTACCTTTATAGATGATAGTAGTAGATACTGTTATGTCTATTTACTTAGACATAAGGATGAAGCACTTAGTAAATTCATTATATATAAAACTGAAGTAGAAAAACAAACTAGTAAGGTACTTAAAAGGTTGAGATCTGATAGAGGTGGTGAGTATACGAGTAACTCCTTTAATGAATTTTGTGCAAGCAATGGAATAGTTCATGAAGTTACCCCACCATACACACCTGAGTCTAATGGGGTTGCTGAGCGAAAGAACAGAACTTTTAAAGATATGGTTAATAGTATGCTTATTAATTCTTGGTTGCCTAAATACATGTGGGGAGAGGCTCTGAATACGGCTTTCCATATTCTGAATAGGGTCCCTCTGAAACGCATGGATAAGACACCCTATGAGTTATGGAAGAGCAAGAAGACTAGTCTTAAGTATCTTCGTGTGTGGGGGTGCCTTGCTAAGGTACTTGTCCCTGAACACAAGAAAAAGAAACTAGGTCCGAAGATTGTTGATTGTATCTTTCTGGGCTATCTTGAGACTACTACAGCTATGAGATTTTTAGTGTTAAAATCTGACATAGATGGTATAGTAGCAAACACGATAGTTGAATTTCGTGATGCTACATTCTTTGAGGATGTTTACCCTATGAAGACTGGTATGCCTCAAGATACTTCTAATGAAGATCCTACTCACACATCGAGTTTTATTCTTGATCATGTGGAAAAGTTGACAAATGTGGGGGCGGAACCTAGTAGTAGCTCTACTCCTAAGGAGATAGAGGAACCACGAAGAAGTAAGCGTGCAAAGGTAGTAAAGGATTTTGGAAGTGATTTTATCACTTACAATGTCGAGGACGAACCTTTAACTTCCGACAAGCTATGGATTCTTCCGAGTCTATGCACTGGATGGGCGCTGTAAAGAGTGAAATTGACTCTATTGTTTCTAACGGAACATGGGAGTTAGTTGATCTCCCTCCTGGGTTCTACTATCGGGTACAGATGGATCTTTAAAAGGAAGTTGAACCCTGACGGCTCAATAGATAAGTACAAAGCTAGACTGGTAGCTAAGGATTTTAAGCAAAAGGAGGGCATTGATTACTTTGATACATACTCTCCTGTAGCTAGAATGACAACAATCCGAATGATTGTAGCATTGGCTTCCGTACATGGTCTTATCATCCATCAAATGGATGTAAAGACAGCTTATCTTCATGGTGAACTTGAAGAAGAGATTTATATGGATCAGCCTGAGGGATTTGTTGCATCTGGTAACGAAAGGAAAGTATGTAAGTTGATCAAATCCATCTATGGCTTGAAACAAGCTCCTAGGGATTGGCATAAAAAGTTTGATGAAACTTTGTTGCCGTT
This sequence comes from Saposhnikovia divaricata, assembly GCA_036435485.1. Taxonomy (NCBI): domain Eukaryota; kingdom Viridiplantae; phylum Streptophyta; class Magnoliopsida; order Apiales; family Apiaceae; genus Saposhnikovia; species Saposhnikovia divaricata. The sequence continues at coordinate 155,915,548 of CM071595.1, forward strand.
CAGTTATGATATTAATGAAAGTAACAAGTGTGTCTACACCAAAGTTAAAGGTAGTGAGTGTGTCATCTTGTGCCTGTATGTAGATGACATATTACTATTTGGAACCAATATTGAGATTATTAACGAGACAAAAGCTTTCTTGAAAAGTCATTTTGAAATGAAGGATATGGGTGAGGCTAGTGTGATTCTTGGTCTCAACCTGACTCAGTCAGCTGAGGGAATAACGTTATCACAGTCTCATTATATAGAGAAATCTATACTTGAGAAATATGGTTATTCACGGTGTAGAATCGCTAGTACACCCTATGATCCTAAAGTTGCCCTTGTTAAGAATACTTCAGGAGTACCTGTGTCTCAGTTAAGGTATTCTCAGATTATGGGGAGCTTGCAGTATCTTGCTAACTGTACTAGACCAGATATTTCATACTCTGTGTCTAAGTTGGCTAAATATATAAGCTGTCCAAACAGAACTCATTGGGATGCTCTTGATAGAGTACTTGGATATCTAAAAGGCACAATGTACCTTAGTTTACACTATAGGAGATTTCCTGGTGTACTTGAGGGGTACAGTGATGCAAGTTGGATAGCTAAGAAGTCTGGTTCCAATGGAGTGACTGGATACGTGTTCACCTTAGCAGGTGGAGCAATATCCTGGAAGTCGACCAAACAGACTATAGTTACTTGGTCTACTTTTGAGGCTGAGTTGTGTGCAATTGATGCCACGGGGACAGAGGCTGAATGGTTACACGGACTTATGTCCGTGATACCTGTAGAAAGCAGACCGCTTCCTGCAATTGCTATTCATTGTGATAGTAAAACAACTATCAACAAGATTAGCAGTAAAACGTATAATGCTAAGACAAAGAGGCACATCCAAGTTAGATTAAAGTCTATAAGGGGTTTAGTGTCTGATAGGATTATAGCTGTAGAGTTCGTAGGAACTCGGAATAATATAGCTGATCCTTTGACTAAAGGACTGGAACCTACATTGGTCCTTAAGTCAAGGTTGGGGATGAGGCTGCCAACCCATAATAGTTCATCATCAGTGGGAACCCAATGCACATGAGAGGAGATCCCTTGAAGTGTATTCAATGTGGTAATAACAAGCTGTAAGTATGAATTGGTAGTACCTTTGCTACATAGATGATACTGTTGTATCTGAGTCTATCCCCTGTAAACCTAGATGGTACTGATGTTGCTAGTAAGCAAGAGTTATTATAACTCTGAATGGGGTCAAGTCATTCGACGAGATGGTAGCAATACATCTCTGGAGATGCCTAGCTAAGCGAATGTAATTGTGTGGTCGCAATTAGAGGAAAGGGTTATTCCTCGAAGCATTAGACGAACAGGATCGAGACAAGACCAATAATGTCTCAAAGCCGTAGATTTGCACCATAGCCTTTGACTTATCGTCGTTTATGGAACATGGTTACACCAAACGGATTAAGATTCAAGGTGAAACATTCCATCTGAATCCGGTAGCCATCGAAGTAGGGGACTCAGGAGGGTTCAAACCCGGAAGGGTACCGACTCTAAAAAACAAGTCATGATGAAAAAACCTGAAGCATTTCTGTATAGATTTGTGGGGGATTGTTAGAAAATGGAGTTTTAAGAGCATAATTATTTTATGTTCTTGATGTTAATTCCGTATTTTAACGATTGGAAATTGTTCCTTGCCATGAGGACTTAAATTTTCATATATGGGTCTAAGTAATTTTCTTAGTGAAATCCATAGATAAATAGAGTTGAAGTGGGTAGCTGGAAAGAGCTTGAAAAAGAGAATGTGTATTTGTCCCATATTGAAATAAATAAAAGGGGTTATTGGTTTTATATAGAATCACACACATAGGTAGTGTACAACTACTAAAGTGTATCATGGTGCATGGTAATACTGTGTGCTTCACGCGCGCACACACACACACGTGCGCTGCCGCCGCCGCCCGCCTCGCCACGCCACGTCACGTCTCGTCTCGACTCGGGTCGGTCGAAGGGCGATTTGGGCAAATGTCTCGGCGTCTCGCGTACGCGAGGCGACCTGGGCGAGGAATTTTATTTATGTGTTTAAATAATATTTTAATATTTTAATTAGAATAAATATATATATTAATTGGGATCAGTACTTGGAATAAATCATGTGGAACTGGTCAGACATCTAATACTGATGGGCCAATGATGATCAAATACTGATGGACATCAGATCCTGATGGTGATCAAATACTGATGGACATCAGATCCTGACGGTACCATATCCTGATGATGGTCAAATACTGATGGACATCAGATCCGGACGGATGAAAATCCTGATAGATCAGATCCTGATGTTGGGTCCTGGTCCTGGTCAGAATTTGATAATATATATATATATATATATATATATATATTCTGATTAATTTAAATAAAACTGAAATGTGTGGATAAAATATAACGTAACTGTTACGATTTATTTAATTGAAAATCAGCTGTTACAGTCGTTTTGATTATATTAAATCGACCGTTTCATTCTTATTAAATGGAATGGGGGTTACAATATTGATGAGGGTGGTATCAGTTACGTTTGGCCTCTCCTATAAATAGAGAGCTAAGCTGCTGATTTTAGTAGTACCACACCCTATATTCTCTTCTCCTCTATACACTCTTTTCACCCTCCTATCCGTAGCTTCTCTGCTTGTGAGTTGTGGGTTTTCTGGCGACTGAGGTGCTAGTCGAAGTTGAGCTTTCTGATTACTGTGATCATATAGCTCGGAGCTGTTTTATCCTGGAAGAATATTGCCAGCATCCTGACACAGTGTAAGTGAGGGCAATTATCTCTTCAAGAGAAGCCAGGACTTCGAGCAAGGCCTGACGACTCAGCTGGTTTTTCTACTTGATTGATATACTGTTATAGCTATGGCTACTGGTATGTCTTCTATCTTTCCTTCGTTCTTACAGTTACTGATATGCATGTTTTATACCTTCGTGTTTTGTTTCGTTGATCGTTTGCTTGGCCTTGACTTGTTAAATACGATATATAACTGCCTCTATGTTGCTGTTTTAGTCATATTTTCCAACAAAAATAGTAAAGGCTGTGAGAAAGAAATGGTGTCCAATGAGAAAGGACCACAAATACCTCAAGAACGTAAGTGGATACATGTGATCAGGATCGAAAATAACTCACAGCCCGTTCCAATTGATGCAGTTGGTAAAAAGCAAGCACTAGCAGTCAATGAAGAAGATAACATGGAGCACATGGAACTCGAAAATGGTCCATTGAAAAAAAAGTTTTGCTCTCTCACTGAATGCGCGGAGGTTGCTACGCAACCCCGCCAAGGGCTATGATAGGCCTTTCGTGGAACTGCAGGGGTTTGGGGAGCCCCCGTGCTGTAAATGCGCTGAAATGTTTGATTAATCTGGAGTCTCCCCAGTTTGTGTTTCTCACAGAAACCAAACTTAAACAGTGGGAATGGGAAAACATCATACGAAAGTTGAGATTAAAAAATGTAGTTTCTGTTAGTTGCACAGGTGAAGGGCGACAAAGAAGTGGAGGTTTAGCACTATTGTGGGATGAAAATGTTAACATCACGCTAAATGCTATGTCACTTAATTTCATTGACTGTATACTCAAAGAGACAGATGGGCTTGAATGGAGATTCACAGGAATATATGGCTTCCCAGAGGATGAGAATAAACTCAAGACATATGAGCTCATAGAAAAGCTACACAATAATTACAATATCCCATGGCTCTGCGGTGGTGATTTTAACTTAGTTCTCACCTCAAATGAGAAAAAAGGTGGTTCACGTTTCAATCTGAATGATGCAGAAAATTTTAGGAGAGTTGTTGACAGGTGCAACTTTTTTGATTTGGGTTTTATCGGCTATGATTATACCTGGAATAACAATAAAGGTGGGATGGACAATATCCAGGAACGTCTGGATAGATTTTTTGCTAACCAAGCTTGGAAAGACATATTTTTGGGCTCTTTTGTTACTCATCTTCCTAAAAGAAAATCAGAACACTTGCCAATTTTAATCAATATCAAACATCTGGTTGACAACTCTAAGAAGCGCAGAAAGGTAAAAATGTTTCGCTTTGAGGAGATGTGGCTCCGAGAGGAATCATGTGGGAATGTCATCAATAATGTCTGGGACAAAGGAGGTTCTGTGATTTCAAAAATTAAAAATTGTGCAAGTAGTTTAAAATCATGGAGTAGAGAGACTTTTGGTAGTTTTGCAAAAGAAGTGAGAGATTGCAAAAGGCGGATGAGAGAGCTTATGGATCAAGATCAGACAAATGAAGTTATTGCAGAAATTAGACATCTTGATGCACGTATGGATGAACTAGAGGCGAGAGAAGAACTCTACTGGCACCAAAGGAGCAGACAAAATTGGCTAAAAGGAGGAGACAAAAACACGAGCTTTTTTCACGCTAAAGCTAATCAGAGAAGGGATCGAAACAACATTGTTGCAATAAAAGATGAAGCATTAAACCTATTTACTAAAGAAAAAGACAATACAGGTGTTTTCGTGTCTTTTTACAAAGAGTTATTCTCTTCTGGAGATAGTGCTGATCCAGAGCCCATTATCGAAAAAATCACACAGAAGATCAATAGCGGGATGTATATGATGTTGAACTTCCCTTACACAAGAGATGAAGTGGTTAAGGCTCTAAAACAAATGATTCAACAAAATCACCAGGGCCAGATGGTATGCCTGATTTATTTTATCAAAAATTCAGGAATAATGTGGGCTCTGATGTTATTGCTTTTGTTCTTGACATTCTTAATAATAATGAAGATATTGGTCAAATAAATCAAACTCACATTGTCTTAACTCCGTAAAAAAAACATTGTGAGTCTCCAGTTGATTTTAGACCGATAAGTCTATGTAATGTCATTTATAAGCTAGTAGCAAAAGTGTTAGCAAATAGATTTAAAGTAGTGCTGTCGGATTTGATTCATGAGTCCCAAAGTGCTTTCGTGCCTGGGAGATTAATAACTGACAATGTTTTAGTTGCATATGAGTTGTTCCATTATCTAAGAAAGAAGAAGAAAGGAGTTAGAAAATACATGGCACTGAAACTTGATATGAGCAAAGCTTTTGATAGAGTCTAATGGAAATTCATTGAAAAAATTATGGAAAAGCTCGGATTCCCAGAAAGTTTCACTCATTTGATAATGAGATGTTTATCCTTGGTTTCATACTCCATTCTGGTGAATGGGCAGCCTTCAGAAAGTTTTTCTCCTAGCCGGGGTATCTGCCATGGGGATCCTCTCTCCCCCTTCTTGTTTCTCCTATGCGCTGAAGGTCTTTCGGCCCTGATTATAGATGCTTAGAAAAATAGAGACAATCATAGGGTAAAGATAGGGAATAAGGTGGATCCTATATCTCATCTGTTTTTTGCCGATGACAGCTTGTTATTTACTAGAGCGTCTGATGTGTAAAATTATGTCTAACCGCAAGCGCACGGTATCAATTGTAGTAGATACTAGCAAATACGGGTCGAATCCTCAAGGAGACAGTTTCAATTTCAATTCAATGGTTATCAATTGTTTCTAGTCACAAACGATTAGTTGAGAATTTTGTTAACTACTAAGCAAATTTAACAAGGTTTTAATTCAATTAATTAAGGGATCTAGGGCAATTCAGGTTCACCATGTTTACACCAACCAAATAACAAAGGTATAGCTTATCAATGGGATAAAATAATTAGAGCAATGGTTAAACTTTTCCAAGTATTAACACTCTCAGAAATCCGATGATGTTTTCACACTCACCTTCAATTCCGCTAATTGTATGTAAGCCTCTAGTAGTAAAATCTTTCGATCTATTACTCCTATTGCAATCAATTAATCTATGATATTGCGCAATTACACAAATTAAGAATTAACACATATCAATTAGAATTACTCTTTACCCATCAATTCACTAATCAAATTAAGCCCAAATCATGGTGCAAACATGGCTTCCCCTAATACCCTAGAATTAAACTACTCACTCATGGTAGAAGTAAAAGCAATAAGAATAATGAAAGAAGCCATGTAAAACATATAATAATAAAACAAGAGAATAAAGAATACCTCAAACTTTGTATTAACGAAGAACAATGAAGATCCAAATTAAACCAAGTGCTTACAAAGGAAGAGATGGAGAGAAAAAAAACAAAACCCTAGCTTATGTAAAAACGTCTGTATATGTCTATATCCTTCTATCACGTTTTTCTCTTCCTTTTATAATAAAACCCCTTAATAAAATCTGATCTCTATCTCCTAATAAAAGTATTTTTAATATCCTAATCAATTTACAAAAAGATATCCATAATTGAATAGGATTTTCTTGTAAAATTCGTCACAAATTTTGCTCCTCTGTTTCTGGGCTCTTCCAATTGGATTTTGCTTACTGGACCACCTCTGAATTAAAGATAATTCCCTAAGCTTCGCGTGGACAGTAATTTCGTCAAATTCTGACTTCTGGAACTCAAGATATGGCCCAAACAGTGCAGGCAGCCCGTGCAGCCCAATAATACGAATTTTCTCCTATTTTATCTCCAAAATAGCTCTTTTTGCTCCAAATCCTTCCAAGTCATGAATTCTTTATTTCCTACAATAAAACAATCAAATCTATTAAATAAAAATCCAAATCAATGCAAAACACAATAAATATGAGAATAAAATCATCTAGAATATATATAAAAATATACTCTATCAAACATCCCCACACTAAGCATTTGCACGTCCTCGGGCAAATAAGTGAAATAAAAACTAAGTCCTAACAAACATCACTTTCGTAGATGACACGATTGCATTGAGCATATGCAACAAGCCGTTAAACCCCTAGGCAGCCCTAGTAGGACGAGTGTTGTCTCGTGAGGGTTTATAGTGAATGTACCCACAAAATTCATCTAACCATGCAAAAGATCAATGCTAACACGACACCACACACACAAGTCCTCTCATGCCACATCAACTTAAGAATCAAAGTAAACATACGATGTCTTGGTGTCAAAAGTGCAAGTATTCACGTAGTTTACTCAACCAACATGCAGAAAGTCATAAAAATTCATGTCAAGTGTAAAAATCGTTGGTAATCATGCTAAGCCCACAAGAAACACATCTTTAAGTCTAAACCTGGGATCTCCTATGCCAAAACAAGTAATAGCTCACCTTTCACTCAAAAACGAATATTCACTCAAGAACAAGGTTAAGTGTATCACTCAATTCCAACAAAATCATAAACACAACTTGACACTCGCAATCAATCTCACTCTCAACACAACATACATCACTGATGACAATCAAAAGGTCTTTATTCGGGTTGTAACGTGGGCTAGGGACCAGGTATGTCAAGTAAAGCTAAAACAGGTTAAATGTCAAAAGCTAGTACCCAACAATAATCATTATTCAATTCCCTTTCTATTAAAACCACAAATACTTCCCCACACTTGGATTTTTCAATAACCCTTACACAATAACTTGACTAGTCGAATGAAAAAGGATCATACAAACATAAGAATGCTCTCAAATTTATTTATTTTTTTCTTTTTTTTTTCTATTTTTTTTTTCTTTTTTTTCTTTTTTCTGTTTCTTTTTCTTTGAGAGCTAAGGAATAAGCACCATGATCCATAGATATTTTTATGAATTTCGACTAACAAGCATCAACCAAAATCAATATTCCCCAATGGTATGATCATCAATAACCCCCCTTTTATGAACACCTTATTACTCCCTTAAGCACAATACTAGCCTTTGAAAATTTAGGTTCAAATTCAATGTAAGGACAATAGAATAAAAAGGATAATGGCAAGTAATGTGGTGTGTCACCGAAAGAATAGGATTAAGCTCAACAGGTTAACTAATTGATCATGTTTAAAAGGTTTGGAAATATGGGAAATACGAGGTTAAACCTAAGTGCCTTTATCATCTCATCATCAAGTAATGTCATGCATTTCAAGAAAGATCTTAAGTAAGTGCTAGCAATGTAAACAACATGTGGACACTCAAGCAAACGAAAAATCATGCAAAATATATGCATATAGGCTCAAAACTCGCTTGGTGTGACAAAACATAATCAATCCCAGGTAACAAGACTCTCTAACGCACCTACTTGTACTCAAAGCATGTAAACCAAGTCATCTTGCACATATTCATGTCATTCTAATCACTTACAACATTCAATTAAGTCTACCAGTTTCAACTTGCTAGTGAAAGTGTGTGCACAAGAACAAAGCACGTCACTTCTCATACAAAAGCATCCATAAACACAAGATTCCTACGCATGCATGGGTGTATCAAGCAAAATACAACAACTAATCAAATTGCATGGCTAGAATTATTTTTGGTATTTTTCAATTTTTTAATTTTTTTTTTTATTTTTTTTAAAATTTCTCTTAACATTGAGAACCCTTCCCCACACTTAAGCGGTTCATTGTCCCCAATGAACTAATGAACAAGATACAAAACTACAACTAAAAACAAAATAAAACTACACTAAAAAGAAAAGAAAGAAAACTCCCCTGGAATCAAGTTGTCGGATGTGAAAATCACCCCTCATTCGCTTATGAGCCACCCACTAATCATATGAACCAACCCAACAAATTTTTTCTCGCAAAAATCCCCTTTCCGTAGCAATTAGTCTCACATCAACCGATTAAATTTAACCTCCACCGTCGAAAATGAAAATTTCCCAATATTAGCACTATCTCTCCCATGCTTACGAGCCAAAATAATCAATACCCAACTCATAAGAAGCTCCACCAAAAATTACCAAGCAATATCACACCAAAAATACCCCAATATATCAAGAATAATATAAATCCCAATTTTCAAGAACACAAATTCGCAATTAAAATAAATTTGGAGAGAAGAAATAAACCCACTACGAATTGGAGAGGTGAACTTGCAATTAATTCCTCTTTAGAATTGAATTTTTGGAGATTTAAAGAAAACAGAAGAGGAATTGGATTTGTATGGAAAGGTGTGTATATATATAAGATGATGGAGAGATTTGATACAAAATTTAGAGTGCATAAGAGATTTAGGAGTGTTGGATTTGATTTAGAATAGATATAAGAATTAGGGTTTGAAAGAATTTGAGTTAGAATAGGTTTGGGTGGGTTTTTATGATGAAAAACAACAATTTTCGGGGAAAAAAAAAAAAAAAAAAAAAATCTGGGCAGAAGGGTGTAACGCAGCCGCAGGCTGCGTTACAGGGTCGCAGACTGCGCGGGGTACAGTAACGCAGGCGCAGCCTGCGTTACAGGGGGGGGCTGCCTGCGAAAAAATCACTGTTTTGCTTTTTTTTTTTTTTTTTTTTTTTTTTTTTTAATACAACACTCTTTTTCTTTTTTTTTTTCTTTTTTTTTTCACAAATGCATGGGTTGCCTCCCATGAAGCGCTTTTGTTTAACGTCGTTGGCTCGACTCAGCTGGTTCAGATCTCCGTGGAGGGGTTGTCAAGATAAATCACTTCCATCTTCCCTACGAATGCACCATCCACATATAATTTAAGGCGTTGACCGTTGACCTTAAATTTTGTTCCGTCTCGTCCCATAATTTCAATAGCACCATAAAATTTGACTTCGGTGACGGTAAAAGGTCCCGACCATCTTGATTTGAGTTTCCCGGGAAAAATTCGAAGTCTAGAATTGAACAACAACACCTTGTCACCAACCTGAAAATCTCTCCTCTGAATCATCTTATCATGCATCTGCTTCGTTCTCTCCTTGTAAAGCCGAGAATTGTCATAAGCATCAAATCGAAGCTCATCTAACTCATTAAGTTGAAGAAGTCTCGCTTGCCCCGCAGCCTTCAAATCCATGTTGAGTTCTTTTATAGCCCAAAAGGCGCGATGTTCCAATTCCACCGGCAAGTGACATGCTTTACCATAGACCAACCGATAAGGAGTGGTGCCTATAGGTGTCTTATATGCCGTCCGATAAGCCCACAAAGCATCATCTAGCTTCAAATACCAATCTTTCCTTGACTTTGCAACCATTTTCTCCAAAATGCTTTTGATTTGTCGGTTAGAAACCTCCACTTGGCCACTTGTTTGGGGGTGATATGCAAGAGCAACCTTGTGAGTAACGCCATATTTCTTCAACAAAGTTTCAAACTGACGATGGCGAAAATGAGAACCACCATCGCTTATCACTGTTCTAGGAACTCCAAATCGTGGGAAGATAATATTCTTGAAAAGCTTCATAACTACCTTGGAATCATTTGTTACCGATCCAATTGCTTCAACCCACTTGGACACATAATCGACAGCGACTAAGATGTATCTCATCCCACAAGAACTTGGGAAGGGTCCCATAAAATCAACACCCCATACGTCAAATATCTCGACCTCAAGAATACCGGTTTGAGGCATCTCATGGCGTTTAGAAATATTACCCGTCCTTTGACATGCATCACACGCCAAACAGAAAGCACGAGCATCCTTAAATAGAGACGGCCAAAAGAAACCGGATTGAAGTACTTTAGCAGCGGTTTTGGAAGGACCATGGTGACCTCCACATGCGAGAGAATGACAATGCTTGAGAATGTCATGTACTTCGAACTCAGGAACACATCTACGAAAGATTCCATCAGCACACTTTCGATACAAGAAAGGGTCATCCCAAAAATATTGTTTAGCATCGTGATAAAACCTCTTTCTTTGCTGATAAGTCAATTCTGGAGGGTGAGATCCACTAACACAGAAATTTGCAAAATCTGCATACCAGGGAGTTTGAGTAGCAACCGAAAACAGGTGATCATCTGGAAAAGAATCGTCAATAGGAGTACTTGACGCAATATCAGATTTGAAACGCAACCGTGAGAGATGATCCGCAACTACATTCTCAGCACCCTTCTTGTCTTTGATTTCCAAGTCAAACTCTTGAAGTAAAAGAATCCAACGAATAAGCCTTGGCTTTGCTTCTTTCTTCGCCAACAGATACTTAAGTGCCGAATGATCAGTGTGAACAATGACTTTGGAGCCAATGAGATAGGCTCGGAATTTGTCAAGAGCGTAGACCACGGCTAGAAGTTCCTTCTCGGTTGTAGCATAATTGACTTGAGCTTCATCCAAGGTTTTACTTGCATAGTAGATAGCGTGCAATACCTTGTCTTTCCTTTGACCGAGAACTGCTCCAACTGCATAATCACTTGCATCACACATGATTTCAAATGGAAGGTTCCAATCTGGAGGTTGAATGATTGGTGCACTTATCAAAGCTTCCTTAATCCTGTTAAAAGACTCCAAACAAGCATCAGTAAACACAAAGGTGGCATCCTTAAGCAACAATTGAGTTAGGGGTTTTGCAATTTTTGAAAAATCTTTTATAAAACGACGATAAAAACCCGCATGACCAAGGAAACTCCTCACTCCCTTGACATTAACAGGAGGAGGAAGTTTCTCAATCACCTCAATTTTTGCTTTATCAACCTGGATGCCACGTTCAGAAATCAAATGACCAAGTACCACTCCTTCATTGACCATGAAGTGGCACTTTTCCCAATTCAAAACCAAATTCACCTCTTCACAACGTTTAAGCACTTTAGAAAGATTATGCAGACATACATCAAAATCAGACCCATAAACACTGAAATCATCCATAAATACTTCCATGATAGACTCTATGAAATCAGAAAATATGGCAGTCATGCAACGCTGAAAAGTAGCAGGGGCATTACACAAACCAAAAGGCACTCTACGATATGCAAAGGTACCATATGGGCAAGTAAATGTAGTCTTTTCTTGGTCATCAGGATGTATAGGGATCTGAAAGAACCCTGAATATCCGTCTAAATAGCAAAAGTACTTATGCTTAGCAAGTCTTTCTAACATCTGATCAATGAAAGGGAGAGGGTAGTGGTCTTTCCTAGTAGCAGTATTTAACTTACGGTAATCTATGCACATTCGCCAACCGGTGACAATTCGAGTGGGAATTAATTCATCTTTATCATTCTTAATTACCGTTGTTCCTCCTTTCTTAGGGACTACCTGAACTGGGCTTACCCATTTAGAATCAGAAATCGGGTAAATGATGCCCGCATCTAACAATTTCAAAACTTCTTTTTTAACAACCTCTTGCATGTTAGGGTTCAAGCGACGTTGTCCCTGTATGCAAGGCTTATGGTCATCATCTAAGTGAATTCTATGCATGCAAAAGTCTGGGCTAATCCCCGTAAGATCATCAATACTATACCCAATAGCTTTTCTATGCGCACGCAAAATAGTAAGAAGCTTAAAAATCTGGTTATCATCAAGACTAGAGCTAACAATCACAGGACAAGTCTTTTCATCATCAAGAAACACATATTTCAGATTAGATGGCAAAGGCTTTAACTCTATTTTCTTTACCTGAGGTTGACCACAAGAAGTGTCAGTGTTGGTTACCTCACAATTCGGATCAGTTGCACCATCCAACTGAAGAATCAATGAATCGACTTCAGCATGTCCTTCTCCTTCTGAAGCTTCAAGCATGAGCACTGCTTCCAATGCATCATTCAATATAATCTGAGGCGTTTCATCTCGGACAATGCCATCTATAACATCGATCCTGCAGCAAGTATTCTCAAGCAAAGGGGATTTAAGAGCAGAGGTTAGAGTAAAAGTAATTTTATCATCACCAACGCTCAATGTGAGAGTCCCACTTTTAACATCAATAACAGCACCTGCAGTACAAAGAAATGGTCTACCTAAAATAATAGGTATTTGGCTGTCCTCTTCCATATCTAGAACTACAAAGTCTACAGGAATATAGAATTTTCCAACCCTAACAGGCACATCCTCTAAAATTCCAAGGGGATATTTTATTGAACGGTCTGCCATTTGCAAAGTCATCTGTGTACATTTTAATTCTCCCATATTTAGTTTTTGAAAAACCGAGAGAGGCATGACTGAGACGCTAGCGCCTAAATCACATAAAGCTTTATCAATGAACAATGCACCTAAATGACACGGGATCGAAAAACTACCAGGATCTTTAAGCTTAGGTGGAGACTTATTTTGTAAAACAGCACTGCACTCTTCAGTAAAAGCTACTGTCTCCACCTCACCAAAAGACCTTTTCTTAGTGAGAATATCCTTAAGAAACTTTGCATATGATGGAACTTGAGAAATTAAATCAGTGAAAGGAACTGTTACCTCAAGATTCTTGACAAGTGTCATGAACTTACCAAACTGCTGGTCCACCTTAGTTCTGTTCATCCTGCTAGGGAATGGGAGCTTTGGCACAAATGGTGGAGGAGCAACTGCAGTCTTTTCCTTGTCCTTTTTCTTGCTTTCCTCAGTTTCACCTTCGCTTGCATCTTCAACAACTTTCTCTACCTTGTCTTCCTCAGAATTCTCTTTTTCTTTCTCAGTAGGAACATCGTCAGTAGGCATTGGAGGAGCATCATATGTACGACCACTCCTAAGAGCAATGGCATTCACATTTTCCTTTGGCTGAGTTGGTTGGGCTGGTAGAGAGCCTTGTTGCCTTGTAGACGAAGAACTAGCCATTTGAGCAATCTGAGTTTCCAGCATCTTATTATGTATCTCCATCTGGTTCATCTTTGTTTGCATTTGTAACATTATCTTCATCATATCACCTTGATTATCAGCCTGTGCAGCTTGATTTGCTTGAGGAGCATAATTCTGAGGAGGCCTTTGGAATCCAGGGGGATTCATAGGTCCTTGCGGAGGCCTATACTGTTGCTGTGGAGGAGGCTGGTACGACTGCTGATATTGCTGCTGATTAGGAACATTTGTATTCTGAGCATTATTGTTCCTATATGAGAAATTCGGATGATCTTTCCAACCAGGATTATAAGTGTTGGAGTACGGATTGTACTGCTGCCTCTGTTGGAAAACATTTGCTTGCTCCATCTGAAAATGTTGTGAATTTTGAGCATTGTATTGGCAATCGTTACCATAGTGGCCTTGGATGCCACAGACTTCACATACTGGATTATTCATTGGAGCCATTGATGACAGTGCATTGATACTCATAGGTTGTGTAGAGGGCTGAGATGTCTTCAATGAGTGGATCTCCTGAGTCAATGCAGCGAGTTGAGATGATAATAAAGAATAGGCATCCACTTCGAGTTTACCCCCTTTCTTGGCTGCTCTCGGATTACTGAAGTGATTGGCAGCCAAATTTGAGAGAAAAGCATGTGCATCATCAACTCCTTTGTCTAAAAACACACCACCCGCAGCATTATCAACCATCCCTTTTGTTTCTGGATCAAGACCATTGTAGAAGCGTTTAAGCAGAAACCACTTCTCAAGACCATGGTGAGGGCATGCACGTTGATAATCCTTAAATCTATCCCAAGCATCCCGTAGAGATTCACCATAATCTTGCTTAAAACCCATCATCTTGTCGATCAAATCGTCGGTTCTGTTAGGAGGGAAGAACTCAGTTAAGAAAGCCTGAGCAATCTTATCCCACTCGGTCAGGTCAATATCATTCAACCATTTTTTAGCTTTGTCACGAAGAGAGAAACCGAACAACATGACTTTCAACTGGTCTGGAGTGACCCCCTGATGTTTAATTGTAGAACAGAGCTGTTGAAACCGTTGCAGATGATTTGTAGGGTCTTCGGAGGCAAGCCCAGCAAATTGATTCTGTTGGATCATCGTAAGCAGAGCAGGCTTGATCTCGAAATTTGCTGCTTGAATTGCTGGCATAACAAGGCCAGTAGGTACCCCACTCGGAGAGGGCTGTGAGTAGTTCTTCAAAGATTTGGGAAGGTCCGCCATCTCAATCTTTGGTTCAGATATCCTTTGCTGCTTCTCTTTCCTTTGTTGATCTATATATTGTTGACAAGTAATCCCAGAATCTGGACTAAGAGGAGTTGTATCCTCTTCCGCTTGATCTTCTTTCGTTTGAGACCTGGTCCTGGGCATCAACAACTAAACAAGGAAAAGCAGTAAGATCGGTCTCAAATGGAACAAGAGTTCCAAAGAGACAAGAGAAACAATTTAAAACAATCAAACTAAAATTAGAGAAACTAGGCGTCTCCCAATGAACTAATGAACAAGATACAAAACTACAACTAAAAACAAAATAAAACTACACTAAAAAGAAAAGAAAGAAAACTCCCCTGGAATCAAGTTGTCGGATGTGAAAATCACCCCTCATTCGCTTATGAGCCACCCACTAATCATATGAACCAACCCAACAAATTTTTTCTCGCAAAAATCCCCTTTCCGTAGCAATTAGTCTCACATCAACCGATTAAATTTAACCTCCACCGTCGAAAATGAAAATTTCCCAATATTAGCACTATCTCTCCCATGCTTACGAGCCAAAATAATCAATACCCAACTCATAAGAAGCTCCACCAAAAATTACCAAGCAATATCACACCAAAAATACCCCAATATATCAAGAATAATATAAATCCCAATTTTCAAGAACACAAATTCGCAATTAAAATAAATTTGGAGAGAAGAAATAAACCCACTACGAATTGGAGAGGTGAACTTGCAATTAATTCCTCTTTAGAATTGAATTTTTGGAGATTTAAAGAAAACAGAAGAGGAATTGGATTTGTATGGAAAGGTGTGTATATATATAAGATGATGGAGAGATTTGATACAAAATTTAGAGTGCATAAGAGATTTAGGAGTGTTGGATTTGATTTAGAATAGATATAAGAATTAGGGTTTGAAAGAATTTGAGTTAGAATAGGTTTGGGTGGGTTTTTATGATGAAAAACAACAATTTTCGGGGAAAAATAAAAAAAAAAAAAAAAATCTGGGCAGAAGGGTGTAACGCAGCCGCAGGCTGCGTTACAGGGTCGCAGACTGCGCGGGGTACAGTAACGCAGGCGCAGCCTGCGTTACAGGGGGGCTGCCTGCGAAAAAATCACTGTTTTGCTTTTTTTTTTTTTTTTTTTTTTTTTGAATACAACACTCTTTTTCTTTTTTTTTTTTTTTTTTTTTGAATACAACAGATTTTTTTTTTTTTTTTTTTTATTTTTCCCCGGCAGCGGCGCCAAAAACTTGATGTGTAAAATTATGTCTAACCGCAAGCGCACGGTATCAATTGTAGTAGATACTAGCAAATACGGGTCGAATCCTCAAGGAGACAGTTTCAATTTCAATTCAATGGTTATCAATTGTTTCTAGTCACAAACGATTAGTTGAGAATTTTGTTAACTACTAAGCAAATTTAACAAGGTTTTAATTCAATTAATTAAGGGATCTAGGGCAATTCAGGTTCACCATGTTTACACCAACCAAATAACAAAGGTATAGCTTATCAATGGGATAAAATAATTAGAGCAATGGTTAAACTTTTCCAAGTATTAACACTCTCAGAAATCCGATGATGTTTTCACACTCACCTTCAATTCCGCTAATTGTATGTAAGCCTCTAGTAGTAAAATCTTTCGATCTATTACTCCTATTGCAATCAATTAATCTATGATATTGCGCAATTACACAAATTAAGAATTAACACATATCAATTAGAATTACTCTTTACCCATCAATTCACTAATCAAATTAAGCCCAAATCATGGTGCAAACATGGCTTCCCCTAATACCCTAGAATTAAACTACTCACTCATGGTAGAAGTAAAAGCAATAAGAATAATGAAAGAAGCCATGTAAAACATATAATAATAAAACAAGAGAATAAAGAATACCTCAAACTTTGTATTAACGAAGAACAATGAAGATCCAAATTAAACCAAGTGCTTACAAAGGAAGAGATGGAGAGAAAAAAAACAAAACCCTAGCTTATGTAAAAACGTCTGTATATGTCTATATCCTTCTATCACGTTTTTCTCTTCCTTTTATAATAAAACCCCTTAATAAAATCTGATCTCTATCTCCTAATAAAAGTATTTTTAATATCCTAATCAATTTACAAAAAGATATCCATAATTGAATAGGATTTTCTTGTAAAATTCGTCACAAATTTTGCTCCTCTGTTTCTGGGCTCTTCCAATTGGATTTTGCTTACTGGACCACCTCTGAATTAAAGATAATTCCCTAAGCTTCGCGTGGACAGTAATTTCGTCAAATTCTGACTTCTGGAACTCAAGATATGGCCCAAACAGTGCAGGCAGCCCGTGCAGCCCAATAATACGAATTTTCTCCTATTTTATCTCCAAAATAGCTCTTTTTGCTCCAAATCCTTCCAAGTCATGAATTCTTTATTTCCTACAATAAAACAATCAAATCTATTAAATAAAAATCCAAATCAATGCAAAACACAATAAATATGAGAATAAAATCATCTAGAATATATATAAAAATATACTCTATCAGCGTCTGAAACTGAAGCTGAGAAAGTAATTGATAATCTTTTAACTTACGAATCATCTACATGCCAAAAAGTGAACCTGAATAAATGTGAGGTATCTTTCAGCCAAAATATTGAGCAAGAAAAGAAAAATATGCTTCTAATGAAGTTGAATTTTAAGGCCGTGAAAGATCACAATCGTTATTTGGGTTTACCTACATACATTGGTAAATCAAAAAAAAAATTGTTTTTCAAACAATTCAAGATAGAGTCTGGAAGAAGCTAAAGGGTTGGAAAGAAAATTGTCTGTCAAAAGCTGGAAGAGAAATTTTGATAAAATCAATTGCTTAGGCTATTCCCACATACGCAATGTAATGTTTTGCTCTCCAAAATAATATCATTCAGCAAATTGAAAAATTATGCAGAGGTTTTTATTGGGGTCAAAAGGATGGAGAAAGAAAGATGGCGTGGGTATCTTGGTCTATCTTGTGTGCATCAAAAACAGGTGGTGGCATAGGTTTGAGGGACCTAACCTCTTTTAACAGAGCTTTACTAGCTAAGCAAGGATGGCGTCTCCTGATAAACGAGAACTCTCTTATGTCAAAAGTTTTGAAAGGAAAATATTTCCCTCGTTCTTCATTCTGGGAAGCTTCAATAAAGCCAAATTCAAGCTATACATGGAGATCAATTTTGATGGCTAGAGATTTACTATCAAAAGGTACCATGTGGAGAGTTGGTGATGGGAGACAGATAAATATCTGGAAAGATTGGTGAATTCCTACAATGCCAAACTTCATATTGCTTCCTCGGAATAATACCAGTGAACCAGATGTCCAAATTGTGCATGAACTTATCGACTTTAAGCATAGTAAATGGAACATTGAACTTCTTCAGGGTCTTCTTTCGAACTGGGAAATTAATGAAATCAAAAAAATTCATATATCAATGTTTCCACGGAAGGATAGATGGACCTGGCATTACTCTAAGTTCGGGCACTACAGCGTGAGGAGTTCTTATCATCTGGACAAAAAGCAAAATAATTCCAATCAAGCCTCTACATCAAATGGAAATGACAAATTGCTTTGGAAAAAATTATGGGCAGCTGAAGTGCCACCAAAGTTCGAAACTTTGGTTGGCGACTTTAAAAAATGCTATTCCGGTGAATTTAAATCTGTCAAAAAGAGGCATCCGTGCTGATAGCCTGTCCAGTAATATGGGGAGAAGGAGGAGTCAGTGATTCATATGCTCGCTAAGTGTCCAGCAGCACAAATAGTGTGGTACATTTCACCCCTTCGTATTAATATTAGGCAAATGATTGAAGTCTCTCTGTGGGATTGGTATAATTCTCTCATGAAAGTTTACAAAGACAAACTATGGTGGAACATTTTCTAGATGATGTTATGGTCCATTTGGCTTGATAGAAATTCTAAGGTGTTCAATAGGACAAGCAGACAACCAAATGTATCAGTGGAATAAGCGCTTAAAGTTTTGGCAGAATACGAGCTTGCCAATAAAATAACCCCTTTTTTGGCAATTTTTCAGAAGGTACAAAGAGATGGAGGCCGCCCCCAGATAATATCTTTAAAACTAACTCGGACGCAGCAATTTTCAACGAAGGCGCTTGCGGTTTTGGAGCCATCATGAGAGATAGTGTTGGGGATGTCATAGTATCCACTAACCACTTGTTCTAACATGGAAGGAGCTATGAAGGTTGACGTTGCAGAGGTTCTAGCAATCCGACATAGCCTGGTTATTGCTCTTGATTCAGGACTACGAGATATTATCCTTGAGATCGATAATATAAAGTTATTCAATCATCTCAAAAAGAATATGAGTGAGGCATCATACTTTGGATCTATTGTTGCAGATATCACCAGACTTGCTGCAGGTTTTAGTTCCCACTCTTTCTCTCATGTTAAAAGAGAACGAAACATAGTAGCTCATAATCTAGCTAGGCTCAGCTTAAAATTTGAGGAAATGAGGGTGTGGATTGAGGAAGTTCCAGAGAGTGTGAGTCCATTTGTAATCAACGATCAAGTTTATTTCAATGAATAAAATCATCTATTCTGGGTTGTCAAAAAAAAAATAGAATAAGCGAAGATTGAACTTAAAATGTGGAATTATAAAAATTAATTTTTATAACTAAACTATCCAAACTAAATGAGCCTTTTAATTAAGTTGTTAAGGAGGAGGGAAGTACATTTTTTTGCTACAAGACATTTTTAGTGGCTCTTAAATTCACTAAAAATTTCATTTCTCTCATCAATTTTAAAAGTCACTATTCACTCATAACTAATTTTATATAATAAATTTGTAAAGGGTAATATGTTTCTACAGTTAACTTTAGGAAATTCTCCTAAAATTAACCATTAAGATTGTGACACATATGCATAATTACTAATGCCCCTGCGGGGCTCTTTTAAATCAAAGAAAGAAACCTATCAAAACTACGTTATTTTGATGGATTAACTTTAGGAAATTCCCTACAGTTAATTGTAGACCATTTTCTCATTTGTAAAAAAGGCATTATTTCTCTATTGACTTCATCTTGTAATTCTATGAATGCAATTTATTTTTAATAACATAAAATTTATTAAAAGGTTAATATAAAAATATTGTTAAAAATGAATATACATTAAATTATTAAAAAATAATATTTAATAATTAAATTTAAAAATAATTTAAGAGATTCTTGAAGTTACGTAAGAGATTCTTGGAGTTACGTTTGATCCGAAGTTCTAATACACGATCCAGTAATCAAATAAAGCAATGCTTGGTTCCCCAAATATTTCCCCATAATTTTTATCCAATGATGTGGTATATATAACACATAACATATTTTAATTTGTGGCGCATATGTATGCATCCAAGATCAAATTTTATAGTTATGAAAGTTACCAGTTACATGCATGACATATAAATATTTGAATTATTTTTTAAAGTATCTAGCATTTTCCAATCAAATAAGACTGAAAGTACACGTTTCTCCGTCCAAGAAACACATGGTGTGCAGGCCCGCCTTCTTTATATGCGCGTCCACCGCCGACAAAGTGGTTTTTAAGTTAACGAAAGTTTCGAAATGCATGTAAAAATGAAATGTGTACTGCCACATACTACTTGCATCAATGTTCATACTTGCAGTTGCAGTGTCGACTCTGAATTTTCAGAGTTCGTAGTCAAACTTAACTTATGGGATTTTTTTATACAAATAAATTCAAGTTCTTCAAAAATTTCCTCGACAAATAAAAGGATAATTTAAATTAATTTTATCTCCCGACAAGAACGCATTTAGTAAGAAGTACGATGGACACGTATCTCCCCAAAATAAGTGTCTCCCGAATCAGGTCTAAAAAAAAAAAAAATTTTATGTGGAATGATACATTCTAACTATTTTTTAATGAATTGACTAATTTTAATTAATTAAGATTTTTGTGCATTCTAACTACTTTTAATGAGTTGACTAATTTTAATTGATTAAAATTTTTATACATAAAAAGTAATTATTATTAATAATAAAAATAAATCAATAAAAAACGACCAATTAAACTATTATTTGGACACACATTTGAAAACCGTAACAAAAATGATCCACGGTATACCATTTGGAATGTTGGTATGGTACATCCTCTGTATGTATTTAAAGGAGCTGACTGCATGATCTACCAAACCCACTACCAAAATTACACAAACTAGTACCATAATGTTGACTAATCACAAATGTAATTTCTAAAACAAAAAGAATTACATATCTTAAATAATAATAAAAAAAAAAAATCATAGTGGATCATCAACTAAAACTAATGTCATAGGCCTTATTCCCATTCACTTGAAAAATACCAAAGTGTTTTTCAGATTCATCCCCACTCTTTTCATTCTCATCAAACAAGTCAAATAAAAATGCCTCAACACCAACCCCTGGCCTTTTTGGTGTCCCGACATTATTCACTCCCCTTCTTACAACATTCCCATTATAAGCCAGTGCATTCTCCAAACTCGCAGCTTCACCTCCTGCAGTAGGCCACCCTGTCTCCGTCACGACCACGGGGATCCCCATGAACCCTTCTCGTTCCATTGCGTACACGAATGCATCAACTGTTTCGTCGAAAAGATTGTTGTAAACCAGGTTCTGGTCGACTTCGTTGTTTTGTGACCGAAATAATGCATTATCTAGTGACACATATTGTTGGTTATTTATGTAACTAAAATATGGGTACACATTGACCATTAGTACTGACCCTGTGTCACGTAAAAATTGTAAAAGTGGGTTCATGATGGGTTTAATATTTTCGTCGAATGCACCAGCTGATGGTGGGTAAGAGTTTGATAAAATTGAAGCTGCGTGAGAAGATGAAAGTTTAATTGTTTCGGTAAGGCCAAGGATTTGAAGAGCTTGATAAAGATTATTGATTGCGGGGAGTATATGGGGAGTGTAAAATGGATCTTTCAGTAAAATTTCATTTCCAACCGCGAGGTATTTGATTTGATTCGGTTGAACATGGGATAATATGTTTGTTTGAAGCCATTCTAATGCGTAGTTGACGTCTCCTGCAGCAAGGGAAGTGAGGTTTTCATTAGGAACTCCGATCATGAGCTCGATTCCAGTGCCTGCAAATGGTGCTAGTGCTTCTGGGTCAGCGTTGAATAGTCGAATTCTTGGAATGCCGTTTGATTTAATGAGGTTGATCACGTCGGTGGGCTGTGGGAGATTGTTAGCAACTCGGCCATAACATAATCCGATTGGCGCAGCAACTACAAATATAAAAAAGTGAAGCATCAGTAATATATTTTCAGGATTGTAACAGAGTAATCCATATTAATTGGTAAGAGTTCGAGATTCAGTGGAGACATGCATGCATGGAAGTATTTATTACGCAAATGATCGTTAAATGGAATTAATAGAAGACAACATAAAAGGGTGACTGATAAAACCTGTTGTATGTAGTACAAGTGCGCAGATAGAGATGTAACAAATCAGATGCATTTTCTTCACCATTCGTAACATTTTCGGAGCAAATACAGATTAAGATTGTGATTGGTAAAAAATGAAAATGAGTTTTGTAGGTTTCAGTACACACACATCTATATATATAGAAGATCAGAGCTTTATTTTGTATGGGATTAGGTTCTGTTTTGGTTCAAAATGGTTGTCTTGAGATTTGTTCTTTTGAATTAGCCGTTAAGGCTTTATTACTTTAAAATCATTTGGTCGGTGTAGATCGTACGAAATGGATCTATTTTGCTTCTTACACCAGTTAATCGATCAATGTAAACCACTTGTTTAGTACACTTTAGGCTTTCTGCTCTGCTTTAAATGGTTAACAATAAGTAACATGCCTTTCAAATTGATACAGTTTATACAAGAGTTTGCTTCTATATTAAGAATGCGATTGGTGTTGTGAGTAAAATTTTGACCAGCAACATTGGTGCACCCAACCTAAATCTAGCAACTAATGAATGTATAAGTACATCTTCACACTATATTTAACATGATGTAAGTAGATTATCACCCAAAAGTTTAATTATGACTGGTTTACTAGCAACATTGTTGGACTCATTAGAACTCATTATTATATAAAATTAATAAGTAATATATTAGGACCTTGTTGGACTTGCTCTAAAGATCGTGGAGCTTCTGGAAAGAGTAGGTCGTGGCTCATCACTCACATGTCTATGGATGTGGTCTTTTAAAAGACTGCTTTCGCCATTACGATTGGCTAGCTGCGCGACTCAGTTGTCTTCCATCTTAGGCACTTGGTGTAATCTTACCGTCTTATTACAATGGCTACTACTCCCTCCGTCCCATTCATTTCTATACACTTACTATTTTGGGGTGTCCCATCATTTCTATACATTCCAAAAATAGTAAAGTTTTAATAATAAAAAATACTATTACACCCACTAACTTTCCTCCATTATCTCAAATCTATAATATAAAACATTATTACACTCACCACTTTCCTCCACTATCTCAAATCTATTATTAAATATTGATAGTTCCCACCACTTTACCCACTTTTCATCTAACTTTACTCATTTTTTATACATTTTCTTGGTCTCCGTGTCCAAACCAAGCGTATATAAATCACCTAAATCACCGGGACGGAGAGAGTATTATCATCCCGGTCGTAAATGTTTAGGTAAGATTCTTCTTTTTTTCGCTAAAAGCTTTTGTGCATTAAAAGAAGAAAGGATACATGAGGAGAGGCTTAAGCCTTATAAATTGAGGGACACACCCCTAATGAAAACAAGGAACCATGAAGAGAGAAGTTATACAATCTAGTGTTCTATCCAATGTACAAGAGCTCGGTCTGAGGTGCACTGTAAATTGAACCAGTTTGAAGATTTTAGCCTGCAAAGAATGAGATTAGCACAAGTTTGAGCTAGATTAGTTGGAGAGTTTGCTTCTTCGTTGTGAAATCGGCCATTCCTTTCCCTCCAGATTGCATAACAAACAGTTTGAAAAGCCAGAATGCGAATGGTGCTGCTCAGGGAATGTTGATCAAAGTTGTCCATTTCGTGTTTCCAAGAGCACTAATCGGCTGGGAGGTTCTGTTGGCGACCCTGCAGAACAAGCCTGAGAACATGTTGAGTGAAAGGACATTCTAGGAACAGGTGAGCAGCATGCTCCGTGCCACTAACACAGAAGTAGCAGTTGTCTTGCTGGACCATCCCAAATCGTTTTAGTCTAGAAAGGGTTGCAACTCGACCATGCATAATCAACCAGTGAAGGAAGGAGTATCGAGGGACTCTAAGTTTGTGCCAAACGCTGCTGGCCCATGGAGTACAAGTACTCGAATGCCTGATAGCTTCCCAGAGGTTGCTCAAGTGGACTCGTTTCAAGGTAATGTCCTTCCATCGAATTTCATCCTGGCCATCTCGGTTGAATGTTGTGGATAATTGAATGAACTGCCACCAAATTGGCAGGTCAGTTGAGGGACCATCAGATGTGGAAAGGATGTCCGAGACCTTAGCTTGGTGGCCATAACCTGACTGATAGATGATAGGGTCATTCCAGGTAGGACAGAGAGGAGTGCTGTTGTGCCAGGGATCAAACCAAAGGGAGGTTTCCTGACCATTTCCAACCTTGTAATTGATAAATTGTCTGGCCTCATTACGCATATCCAGAACTTTGCGGAGAATCCAAGAGCATTTATTTGGCTTGTCTATAATCCAGAAGGATTTGTTTTTGATAATCGTTTTCTTGACCCATTCTGCCCATAGGGAGGTACTGGATGGATTTATGATCGACAGAAGGTGTTTAAGAATATGTGCTTTGTTCCATTCACAAATGTCCTTTAATCCCAGTCCACCCTCATTAATTGGAAGGGTTACTATGCTCCAAGCAACTTTTGCTTTGGCGCGACCTGTGGTGTTCCCATTCCAAAGGAATCGAGAGAACAGTTGCTGCAGATTGTTTTGAACACCTTTGGGAAGCAAGAAGTGGGCTGTCCAGTACGAGCAAATTGCTTGTAAGACTGATTTTAGTAGTTGAAGGCGACCAGCAAAGGAAAGGAAGTGGTTTGTCCAAGCCTCAAGACGGCTGTTAATCCTTGCAATTAAGGGTTGACAGTTGTTTTTTGAAAGTTTCTTTGTGATCATAGGAACCCCTAAAAACTTGGCAGGTAAAGTACCCATAGCAATTCCATAAGTGTTGAAGATCCAAGAATTAAGACTCACACAAGCCTGAGAGAGATAGCACGAGAGAGATTTTTGAATTGAGCCAAAGAGTTCATAAGGAGGGATATTGAATGAGCCTCCCCCCGACAGAACAGGATTAGATCATCAGCAAAGCATAAGTGATTCAATTTCAGCTTCTTCATACCCTGATGCCATTTGAAATTAGAAGTAGCTGGGAGGTTAGAAAGCATCTCTGATAAGACATCCATGACAAGGACGAAGAGAAAAGGAGACAGTGGACACCCTTGCCTTACACCACGTTTGCTAGAGAAGTATCCTTCCAAATCACCATTAACTTTGACAGAGAAACGAGCCGTGGTAAGACAGGAGTGAACCCAGCGAACAATAGGGAAGGGATATCCTCTAAGGATTAAAACATCTATGATAAACTGCCAGTGACACGAGTCGAATGCCTTGTTTAAATCCATCTTGAAAGCTGCTCTTGGGCCGTCCCTTTTGCGGTTATATCCTTTTAATATCTCCTGGGCCATAAGAATGTTGTCTGAGATGTTCCTGCCTTTGATAAAAGCAGCTTGAGCCTTGTCTACTAAGTCAGGTAGGGTGGATTTCAGTCTTTGAGCAATCAGTTTGGATATGCACTTATAGAAAGTATTGCAGCAAGAAATTGGCCTGTAATCCTTCATAGTAGTAGGGTTTTTGCACTTAGGGATTAAGGCAAGCACCGTGGCATTGGCATAGGAAGGTAATACCCCTGTTTCCAGGAAATGATGGACTGCATTGAGGAAGTCTCGCCCAACCACATCCCAAGCCTCCAGGAAGAAATTTACATTGAACCCGTCCGGACCTGGGGACTTGTTCCTTTTCATTGATTTGAGAGTTCCATAAATCTCTTTGTCCGTAGCCTTAATGGTCAGCAGTTGAGCTGTAGACGGTGGGATTTTCTTCTTGATACAGCTGTGAAGATAATCTATTCCTGGATAGGATTGCATTTGGGCGTTATAGAAATCTTTGAAATGGTTAACTGCCTCTTGTTTGATAGCCTCTCCATCAGTGATTATGTGCCCATTTGCATCCACCAGAGAAATGATTTTTCCTTTGTTCCAGTTAGCAGCAATTTTTTTTATGAAAGTAGGAAGTGTTTTGGTCACCCAGAGCTAGCCATTGCACACGGGAACGTTGGTGAGCGATGTTCTCTTCACAAAGCAATAAGGTTTCGAGCTTTGTAGTGAGATTTTTCTCTTCTTCAAACACTGAGGTAGCAGTACAGCCATCAAGTATTTTCTGTTGAACGAGGCAAAGCTGATCTCTAGAGGTTTTTATTTGCATTGAGATAGAGCCTTCATTGCGTTGAATGGTGGATAGAATCTTTTTCACCCGATTGAGCTTTTGAGAGAGGATATAGATGGGATTGCCTTTGATTTCAGCTGACCATGCCTCCCTAACTAACTTGATGAAATCAGGGTGACTAGTCCAGTAGTTAAAGAACTGAAACGACTTTGGTTTCCCTCTAGCATGGTCTTGGATGTTTAGGATTGATGCACTGTGGTCTGACAATCCCCAAGGGGTAAAAAGAGCATCCGCATTGCTTTGGGTTGAAAGCCAAACATGGTTTCCCGGAACACGGTCTAGCTTCCTTGTGATAGGATGAGAGCTTTGCTTATTCCACCAAGTATGGTAAGTCCCAAGATATCTCACATCTGCAAGGTCATTGTTTATAACAAAATCTTTGAAGAATTGCATATCTCGCGTCCAAATTGCCTTACCACCAGAGTTTTCATTTAGGTCTTTTATGGTGTTAAAATCACCAAGAAGGGCCCAAGGGTGATTATTGGTTTGAAAAGATGTTAGATCAGTCCATAACTTAAGTCTATCCTCATGATCGTTAGAAGCATAAATAAAAGTAAATAAATAAACTACTTGAGAGGAGAGAAGAGTGGCCTTACAATGAATAAATTGGGCTGACTTTATTTCGACAGAAACGTTCCAGATGTTCGGATTCCATCCAACCCAGATTCGCCCATTTGGGTGAAATTGGTAGTTGTCATCCCAACTCCAAAAGTGATGGACATCACGAAAGCCATTAGGAGCTTTATTTGCTTTAACCCTGGTTTCTAGAATACCCGCGAAAGAGATGTTCTGATCCACCAGAAAGGAATGTAAATCTGCCTTCTTGACACTTTTATTGAGGCCTCTAATATTGTAGGCACACACTCTCACCATAATTAAACTTTAGGAGGGGGGAGTTCCTGGGGCTAGGCCCCTGCTGTTTATGTTTTTTGCTTAACACCGTTTGAAAACCCTCTGCATCCATTTTGTTTTTAGGCCTCGAAGTAGTTATGAATGATGATGGTTGCTTGAGGATGCTTCTAATTTTCCCCACCTCGTCCACATGTTTAAGTTTTGGAACAATACCTGTGGTAGGGATGGGCGGTGAGAATTCACAGGGGGAAACCATTGCTTGACTTGAAGGAGGTTTTTGAGCGTCTGCCGTGCTGGATGAGGTGACATTGTGAACAGGCATGCTTCCGTCTAGGTGGATGACCTGATTGGGATTTAGAATCCCACCTGTTACAGATGAGGCCTTTTTAACCCAAGTAGCCGGAGGTTGAGGGGTTTGGTTAGTTGGAGAAGGTTGCTTAGGGCATTTAGCAATGGAATGGCCAAATACATGACAAACAGAGCATTGGGAAGGTTTATTGAAGTACTCGACCTTTGACTCCATAAGAGATTCAGTAATCCCATCACTATTCATAACAGCAACATTGAGGCTAGAAGGCAAGAGTACAGACGCGTCCACTTCAATGAGCATCTTCGCATATGGCATTGGATCTAGCTTCGCAGTAATGTGGTCGAGTTGCAGAGGTTTCCCTACTCCACTAGCAACATAACAGAGGCCATTAATAGAGGACCAATATGAGAATGGTATGTCGTGAATTTTAACCCAAAGAGGCAGTTTAGTGAACCCTGTTTTCTCTAGCTTAATGCCTTCATACCATGGTTGCAGAATAATCTGATTCCTTTTGAAATGCCAAGGGCCAGCGGCCAAAATTTTGTTGCGATCCAGTTCCGAGTTGAATTTAAAAACATAGAATCCTTTTTTGACCATATACATTTTCAAGAATCCTAAATGTAACCACAGTCTTTTTGCTTCTTCTTCAACCAGATTGAAAGGAAGGCTGGATCCAACAAAGTAACCTACCATCTTCGCCCTCACAAGAGAGACATCTTTTTTACGAAAAATATAAAAGATAAAAAAATCGACTATTTTGTTGAGTCCAATCGAGTTTGGTGATATCATAGATGCTTGCCACGCTTGAATGTGGACATTGCTACTTTTCTTGAGGTCTGCATTGCTTTGATGCTGTGCAAAAGTATCCCAGCATATGGATAAAAGGAGAGAGAATATATATAACTACACAAATTCTATTCTTCCAGAAATATAGCAATGCCTGTTTCATTGCTGGTCGCCGGTGTTGTCTAAACCTCATCATTGTAGTTTTATAGTGATCCATAATCATTAAGATAATACGAACGCTCTAATCATTGTCAAAAAATAAAACCCTACCCAGAATGCAGCATAATCATTATATGAAAAAATTAACAAAGAATAAGGCTGAAAAATCAGCATTATCCCTTCTGAAAATATGTTATTTCCCCACATCCCAACTTTTGCTAATCCCACCATTATGCTAGGGACAAGAGAATGATCGACAAGGCTGTTTCATGGGGTCTTGAGAGAGTGATGTCCAAAGGAGCCAAAATCTTACTTTTCCCACATAAAAAGCAACACAAAATTCCCCTACTTCTGCAGCAAAGTGAAATGGAGGGAATATCTTTAGTTGTCTCTTTATTAAAGAAAAATTCCTCTTTTTTGAATTGAAAAACTCGTTTAAGAACCATTGTTTGCTTAATTAAATTCCGCACGCAATATAATATTCTTGGCTCTTTCACTAATCAACTTCAAGCAACTCTGCCTTAGTGTGTACTCAAAGAACAGCTCCTCCTTCGAATACATATAATATACTAGATAAGGAGTCAAATTTTTTCTTTCACGGTAACTGCCTATCGAAAATGTCACAACCAGTATTCCAAGTTTATTCTCCTCCTTTCCAACCTCAGGTCATGCCAAGGCCTGCAGCTGCACACCACTCACATGAATCATTTGGGACAGTGTTCATAGTCCTAGCAGTTATAGTTGTTGTATCTGCAATAGCTTGTGTTCTTGGAAGGGTATGCAGCCGACGACAAAGTCATCCAAAAGGTGCTTATCGTTCAAAAGATAAGGCTAAGCAACACCACCATTCTCAGCCTAGAGATGGGGATATAGAGTTTGGTTTCGATAAGAGACTTTCAAGTTCTAAGGTTGCTGCAAACGAAGAAGACTTTGGACCGCCTAATATGAAATTTGGTTTTGATAAGAGATTTCCAAGTGGTAAAGGACCTACCAAAGAAGAACTTAGAGGGCCTAAAGCGGTTCACAATGGTGCAGCAAGTGGTGAAGGAGATATACAATTTGGATTTGATAAGAGATTTCCAAGTGGTAAAGAAGCTATGAACGAAGAACTAAGGGGACCTCCAACATTTCACAGTGCCGCAACTAGTAGAGGAGGAGGAGGAGGTATAGAATTTGGATTTGATAAGCGATTTCCAAGCGGAAAAGGGCCTGCAAATGAAGAAATAAGAGGGCATAAACCAATTCACAATGGGCAATCTAAAAGGGTAACAAGGTTTGCTGGTGATGGGAACTAACAACTTGTGTTTCACAGTATTGCATGAGGAACTCCCTCATGTAGCCTTAATACCTATTGGATTTACTTATTTATCAATTGAACATCTGTTTCATATAACTAACATTGTTATGCATGAAAAGTGGAATAGTACAACTCATGGTCTTTTTTATTTGTTTGTTTTGTAATGTTTGAAGGTATACAGTTTTTAAGAACTGCAGATCAAGAGCAAGTTCATTGTCACAACATATGTGTTGAAAATTAGACATCTTTGTATATCTCGGAATTTTCTTGACCTGTATTTTTTGTTGCTTTATTATGGACCACATCAGATGCTTCTGAAAAGAACTAGAATGTCTCAGGCTTGCATCGAATAATTCAGAAATCTTAACAGATCAAGTCAATTCTGAAAATATGCTCATTAACATCACATATGCTCTATCAATGTATCAACCAGATAAGACCATCTGATCCTACTCGTCATTCTATCTGAGAATTTGAACAATCAAAATAAAGTTGAGCTCTCGAAAACTTAATGGACCGAACAAAATTTTGTATACTGAATATGACATTGAACATCTATTCATTAGTACAAAATACTTGTTTTCTAAACATTATTAAAATTCTGAACATATCACTACATAAACTTCAACCAACTTGCGATTTGTGAAGCTTTCTAGTGGGTTCATGAACACATATTAAGAATAATACCGTGTGCCACGTAAAGGAAATCGATAAACAATTTGGAATAAATTTTGCGTTACATATATTTTGTAAAATGTTTAACAAACTTCTTAACCAAGAGATTAATATCAAGGAGAGACACATGGCTGTTACCTGTAAAGAAGGTTTAAAATGTGTCTATTTTAGTTGTACTATTCTGTGGTCTTCAGTCAGAACAGTACTTGCTGTCCAAGGCATATCAAGAAAAACAGAGACAGAGGTATCAGATTCTTCTGACACAGATTTTCTTCTGATTTCAAGATCATATACCCAGGCTGAGAAAAAGCTCAGCTCCATCGCCTGACCCACTTGTCACGCTTGTTTTGTTAGCTGGATTTAGGCCTTAACATATGTTTTGTTACATGCCTCACTGAATTGATACAAAAACCCACCTGAAATTTTTTCTTAAATTTGAGTGCTGTGTAATAAAATTTAGAAAAGAAATGGGAGCTTTGGAAAGAGTTGTGGAGTTGCTAAGACCTCTTGTTAAGAACGATGAGTGGGACTACTGTGTGATTTGGAAATTAGGAGACGATCCTTCGAGGTAATTTACATATATGTAGTCTACTGCGCTATTTAATTTCTTGGGATTTTTGTTTACTGAGTGTTCTCTTTGTGCTACGATTATGATTGTTTAGCTTTATCAAATGGGTGGATTGCTGTTGCGGTGGTGGTGGTGGTGTTGCTAATGGGAATAACATAGTGAAACAGGAAAGTAGTGAAGATGTGCAGCCACATATATTTCCTATATGCAAAGATATCTATTTTCCTCATCTAGCAAAGACTAAAGCTTGCGAGGCACTTGCCAAGTATCCAGCTGCAATGCCATTGTACTCCGGGTAATCTTGTAAGCCTGCATGTTGATTATTTCTTTCGATTACAAGACTAAGAACGATATGTCGAACTGGAAACAGGATTCATGGAGATGTAGCAATATCAAACACACAAATGTGGTTAACCAGTAATACAACTGCCTCTAATCCAGTTAGTCTTCTTTCCCTTTCATTTCTTGTTCGTTCGGTCTTCATTATGGTCACGTTTCATGAGAAAAGGAAAAGATGAATTAGTGAAGTTGAAATTTTGTTCCATATACTGGCAGAAACTAGTAGGAACCCAAGTTATAATTCCTGTTGTTGGAGGTCTCATTGAGCTCTTCAGTACGAAGAACGTAAGCACGTAATTATTTTCTAGCTTGAGCTACATTATGTTGCAGTAGTATTCTACTAATTTTATTTTGAAATAATACTCATCCTTCTTTATCAATTTCATTAGATACCCAAAGACCAGAAATTAGTAGAGTACATCACGGCTCACTATAATATCTCCTTGGAACACGAAATCATGACAGGACATTGCGACATGAATAAGAACAGGTTTCATGGTCCATTTGACTTAACCGTAATGCCAAAGCTACAAACTGAGGCTCCAAATGTTAGCATTGAAGGATCACCCACCTGTTCAAGCCAGTTCCAGGAATACCCATCATTGCCATCGTGTCCTACTCATGTCTCGCTTAACAAATCAACTGGGAACTCTTCAAAAAATTGGGACTTAAACTCGAAGACCATAATGTCCACAAAAAAAGAGATTAAAACTGATTTAGTGTGCTCCAAACATGCACGTGATCGAACAGATAAGCCAAAGAGCAGACAGAGAACAGGGACGGAATCATACCAATCGAAGAATGTTTTTATAGAGAGAAATCGAAGGCAGAGAATCAAAGATGGGCTCTTTACGCTACGTGCTTTAGTCCCTAAGATTTCCAAGGTTCTATATATGTTTGTTATTCATGTGTTCATATTTACGGTGATAAATTCGACTTTATTTCTGAAATTCCTGACCGCGGCTTTTCTATTTAATAGATGGACAGAGCGTCAATACTGGGAGATGCAATTGATTATATTATGGACTTGAAAAATATGATTGCATGCTTCCAAACTGAGCTCAAGGAACTGGAAGAAGTAGAATGCAGTAAAAGCAGTCCTGTTAAAATAATGTCGCATGAAGGTTTGACGATTTCTGAGGAAAACCAGGAAACAGAGGTTAGAAGATAAATAAACAGATAGATAGAAGCAATCCTAAATTTCTATTCCATGAACTACCATCTTTAACTGAATTCCAGTAGCATGCTCTATTATCTTCCCAATTTTCATCCGCTCAGGTACAATTGGAAATTATTCGGATTGGCAAAAGGGAGTTCTTGCTTAAAATCATTCACAGTCGAAAGCAAGCTGGATTCTTGAGATTGCTGGAGTCTATGCATTCTCTAGGTCTTCAAGTTGTGGACATCAATGTTACCACATGTGAGGGAAAAGTCATGAACATTTTCAAGATCGAGGTAAGATAAACATTTGACAATTGATCATTTCTCTGAAATTATCCTTAATTTTATCAACAAAACTATCATCAGAACCAGTAAACTCCAAGATGTTGTAGTATATGCTAATATCTTCATATGCAAATGCAGGAGGGGGGAACATTAGAATTGAAAATTGAAAATTGAAAATTAAGTACATAATTTTTCACAATTTCAGATGTTGCCAACAAAGTTTTAAATTTATTCGTTTTTTAAAGGTAAGCCAAGAGGATATCGAACCAGATGACTTGAAAGACTTATTGCTTGCAATCTGGACATCCAAATCAGATGTTATGCATGAAGAGAAGAGTCAAAATACAGTGATTCAGGAGGAAGTTCAAGTAGGAATGTAGAGAAATTAGTCCTACTTTCATTCTTAGTTTTAAATGAGGAGGTATCTTCATTATTGACAATCTTACTTTCTTTTATATGTAACTTTGCGCACAGCTTCTCCCGTCAAGAACTTATTATCGAATGTTATAATCCCTTCAGTTCGGACTTGGCTAGCAAAAAAAAAATTCTTTTAAGTTGCAACATGAATCTTATCTGTAGGCATTGCCCAGTGCACCAACCACATGTTACAGCAAACAGTTTAGAACATTAGATAAGGTTTAAAATCAGACTACAAACTCTTTTCTAAATTTCAGATTACAAGTTAAAGTTCAAATCACACTACAAACTCTTACGAGTGTTGAGTAACCAACTCTCCCCAAACCGTAAGGTATTTAAAAATGGACCTCGATTGGATCATATATTATTCAACAACGAGAGCAGAGTCATCCACCATCCACAACGTAAGACATGGATACTTGTAAACATTTAAGTTCTATGCTCAAGAAGAAAAATGTGAAAAAAAAATGTTTACTATAATTGTGAATTTGTGATGCTCACTTCAAGTCCACTAGTACCTAGAATCCAGTGTAATGGAAGAGCCAGTTGTTGCACTTGCACTAGTTAGATCAGTATTGTACCTGTGAGCATGGACCGGCTGGACCACAACCCACAAATTTCGACAATAAATCGAGTAGTGGCTAGTGTCATGATTCCCAAGTCAAGTAGTTAACGCTGCAGTTGATCCATGTGAAAATCATAAGATAGGCCTAAAGATTAAACAATACCCGTGAATCTAAGTTATGTAACATAGAAATCTGTTACTACATTGGTTGTTGAATAGGTCGGAACTCCCGAAGATGAGGATGACAAGGGACAAAAACCATGTGTTCATTGCGTAAAATGGGAGATTTGGCTAATTAATCATACTTAATGTTGTGAATGAAAAAAGGAAAGTGATCAATTATTCTATTCGCGTATCAATGAGGTTCTAGCTAGCCTAGCGGCTAAGAGTATCACCAATCGTATTGGCTAAGCTCATTGGTTAAATTTCAAAAAAATAATAATTTGGCTAAAATTTACTGAACCTGTAGAATGTTTTACTCCAATGGGGATCAGCTATAATAATTGGTTATATTTTAAAAAAGGTATGATTATTATTATTAATAATTTTTTGGTCAATTATGGGAAGAAAATGGGCGGGAAATGACATGACATTTGCTACAGATCTCTAGTGCTTCAAAAAATATGACTAATATTAAAAAAATATAAAGGATTGACTAAATTTTTAGACAAGAGGAATGCCCTATTGGAGTGATGAACTTTTAACATGTTATGTATAATTTTCAATTTTGGTAAGTTATTTAAAATTTTAGCTAAGGGTTTCATTGCATTGGAGATGCTCTAAGGCTTAGAGCATCTCCGATTGGAGAAATCATTTAGGTAAAATTTAAAATCAACTTCCATAAATAAAAGTTATAAAGAATGTGTAAAAAAATTTGTACTGTAATGGTGTATTACCCTTAGTTAAAATTATAGACAAGATAGACAAGCTCATTATATTGGTTATATTTGTTGAACCTCTAAAGACTTGTAGTAAAATTTCACATCATCTGTTGCCATATTAAAATAATATTTTCTATTTTTAATAACATAAAAATAATAACAACATACCATTTTTAAAATATAATCAATCAATATAACCAATTCCATTGAAGCACAACACCTTACAGGTTCAATAAATTTTACATAATAAGAATATAATTTTACATAATCAGTATTTTATAACATTTTAGCCAACCATTATAAATAACACCGTTGGAGATGCTCTTAGGTCCTATATACGGTAAATTAAAGGTGTGATTGTCCATACTCTTTATAATTTGTATCGTCCTTGTGGCTCAGTTGTATAAAAAAAAAACCAAATATGCATAACAATAGATGTTATGTTGTCGTTTGCACAATAAAAAAATGAGAAAAAAAACCTGAGATACATCTCAGGGAAGTTTTCTAAGATATACACAAAACTAAGTCTTAAATTTGTTGGGCTCGCAGGGCTAATTAATAAAATTTTAAATGAATCATAATTTTACAAAAATGTCCTCCATATTTACATACAACATTTGTATAGTATATCTCAGAGAGAGAACTTACCTGAGATATATCTCAGGCTTCCTACTCTCTAAAAAAATTATGGATCTCATATACACATATCGTATAATTAAAAAGAAATTCAAAATATGTAACGTCTGCGTAGAGAACAACTTAATTTCGAAATATGTAACATTTGCATAGACGCATAGAGAACAACTTAATTTCGAAATATGTAACATTCGCATAGAGGGCAACTTAATTTTAACACGTAAACACAAACAATGGTTCCAAAGTCCAAATATGTGAATTGTAATATATTAAACAATACTTTTAAAAATCATGTAAAAGACAAGTCCATAAGAACTCTATATAAATAGGCATCTATAGCACATGGATAAAATGTACAAGGATCAAGTGGGGGATACACAGCCATCTGAAACAGCAGCAGAAGCAGAATCAGTTCAAGTTTTATCATCCGGAGACACTAACTTAAATCAGGTCCGTACCTATCATTATGCTATTATCACTAAAATAAATACATCTGCACTATTACAACTACTGCACGTATCATTCTTTCATATTTCTTGATCAATCTTGATGAATCTTTCCATTTATGTCATTTGCGTAAAAGAATCCATACTGTTTGATCACCATATAGAAACACACATGTAAGAATCTCCTACTTTTTCGAGTTTTGCATTATGAACATCATTTTTCGACAGAAGATATGGAATCAGCTTCGTACGAGGACGCCATTGCAGGACTAAAAAAGCTTCTCAGGTACTAAAATATAAATACCCACTTGGCTACTTGTTGATCTTTTATTAGTTAATCACTTTGGATTGATTATTTAATGTTGTGCCAGTCAAAAGGACCATCTTGGTGATCTTGCCATTGCTAAAATCAAGCAACTAACGGCTGAGTTGGAGGTCACCGACAAGTTCGACCCTGTTGAAAAGATCCAATCCGGGTTTGCACAATTTAAAAAAGAAATCTACGAGTACGTATCCTTAGACTCTGTTTACATTAAGTAAAAAAGTTTTACTTACGAGCAATGCCAGAGGTTCCAAAATATTTACGGAATAATGTACTGAATCATGATTGCAGTACATCATTTGAAAAATCTTTAAATTACTTGTACATGCCAACATTCGTTACACTATTTGATAAGTAGATGTTTATCACTTATTTAGGTAGTATTGTTAAACTTTTCACCCCTTTTTTGGGTAAATAACTTAGATACAAATATACAATGTCTTGACATTTTATATGTTCTTACTTAAAAACATTTACTATCTATCTAAATATGAAATTCTTTTATCAATACTTTTGTATAAAAGGAGTGTAATTTTTTATGCAGCATGGCCGCTAATAAGCTGAATGTTTTGCAGTATGATATAAAATTTTAATTTATACATGTTTGCAGAAAAAATCCGGATTTGTTTGATGAGCTTGCCAAGGGCCAGAGTCCCAAGGTCAGTATTTCTGATGCTTGATCAAGCTTAAACTGTGTATTTGTCATTCAGGAGATGGGGTACAAGAGAGATATATTGCTACAAGCTTCACATCTAGTTTGTACTTCGTTAATGACTAATGTTTCTTTAAAAGCTTGAAAACTACAATGAGGGTGGTAACTGGTTAATCTACCATGCAAATAAATTTTCATGTACCTTGATCAGATTCGAGATGCTGCATGCATTTAGTTACTAATTACAGTTCTGTTTCAATTTTTTTGCAGTTCTTGGTGTTTGCTTGTTCAGATTCTCGAGTTTGCCCATCACACATCCTCAATTTTCAGCCAGGGGAGGCCTTCATTGTCCGAAACATCGCTAACATGGTCCCTCCATTTGACAAGGCAAGATAATTGATTGCACATGAACTCTTGGTTAATATAAAATGTTTTTCAATCAAAACATCATCTGGATTCTTTTTCTTTTTCTTACTAGTAAAAAAAACCTGCTTACTTTAGAATCTCATTCTGTTTGGCCCTGACATCATTAAAGTTTGCATCTTTGCCTTCACATTATATTGGAAAAGTTGACTACTTCCTAATTCTTTTAATCACCGAAACGTCAACTAACCAGCATCTTAATAGTCTTAGTATGATAATTACCTTTTGTTTCCTCTTTTATCGAATATAAGAAAGTTTAAGTACAGTTGCTTTTCCTATCTATTGCAGACAAAATATTCTGGAGCTGGGGCAGCCATTGAATATGCAGTATTGCACTTGAAGGTAGAAATGATGATTATCTTTGTCACAACAATAATACAAGTAGTATGGTTGGTGGTTCTTTAATAAAGTTTTTTGAGTGGTGGCAATTCAAATAGACCTTGTAGTGGAGGAGATGCCACAATGTCGGTGTTTTAGTCCCCACATATTCCTTCCACATTATTGACATACATTTCTTGAACAAATACCCTTATTTAGAACTCAAATATGTGCTTTAAATCCCTAGCATTGTAGCCTAGAGGATACTACTTATCTCATGCTTACAAGAATTGAGGGTTCGGTACTTGGACTGAATGCGGTAGTGTTTAAATTTCTGAAGTTGATCTCTACCAAAAAATAAACATCGAATATGCTTTCAGTTTTCTCTTTCGAAATCAAAAACAACTAAAGAAGTGCAAAGCTTAATGTAATCTTTAGTGTTATTCTTCATATCTGGAGGCTGGTTCCCATTGATTGGACTGGCAAGAGCTGAAAGTATCAGTACAATTTCTAGTATTTGGGATCAGACTTATCATTTGCTATTGTAAGTAGTACTTATTTCAAAAAATTTGGAGCACAAGAAGCACATCATAAAAGATAATGTATTCCAGGTGGAGAATATTTTAGTCATTGGACATAGCTGTTGTGGAGGGATAAAGGGCCTCATGTCTTGCTCTGATGATGACAACACAGCTAGGTGAGTCTTCTAGCTGACTACTTCCTCCAGCATTCACAAAGTATAAAAATCACCTGGCTTTGTATTAGCAGCAATAAAAATATTTTTTTATACTAATAGAAACTAAACATACCCGGTTTCTTACCCTCGGAAGCAGGGAATGAGAATAATTAGATGTCTGCATATCAACCATTCCAGAGAGACTGTTTTCGTGAATAACTCCAACTTCTATCAGGAACTTGATTTTTCAGATGTTTGAATAATACAAAAGAAAAAAATCTAACAAAGTCTAAATATTGATAAGAAAACTGAAACGTAACTCGCTAATTAAATGATTTTTTTTGCCAAGTAATAATTATATTAACGCAACAATTCATTTGTATGTATAATGTTTTTTTTCGTAATGAATCCCTAATATGTTATACTCTACAATGTTATCCATCTGACATGTTGCTACATCGATGCTTACTTGTAGTCAGTAATTCTGGTAGTCATTCAAATCATTTGCGCCTATTGTTGTCTAGATATTAAGTAAAAGTCTCATGAACTTGGCACTCATTAATTCAACTTTTCTTCAACTGTCAGTGATTTTATTGAAAATTGGGTGAAAATTGGTGCACCAGCTAAGGCCAAGGTAAAAGCAGAAAGCAAGCATTTGGACTTCACAGAACAGTGCACAAGCTTGGAGAAGGTAATTTTAGGCTTATTTTACAAAATGCAGCTTATTTAATCAAACTGAAAGCCATGTGGTGAAAACAAGGAATTTCAAACTAACAAGAGAATTATAATTTGTGAATGATGCTGTGTTCCATGTGATTTCTTTTACATTGTTAATGCAAACATTGTCTGACTGCAGGAGGCTGTGAATGTATCATTGGGAAACCTGTTGACATATCCATTTGTTAGAGATGCTGTAGCCAAGAAAACTGTATCTGTGAAAGGAGGGCACTATGATTTCGTCAAGGGATCTTTTGAGCTATGGAGTCTTGATTT
This sequence comes from Saposhnikovia divaricata, assembly GCA_036435485.1. Classification (NCBI taxonomy): domain Eukaryota; kingdom Viridiplantae; phylum Streptophyta; class Magnoliopsida; order Apiales; family Apiaceae; genus Saposhnikovia; species Saposhnikovia divaricata. Next base: position 155,954,495 of record CM071595.1, read on the forward strand.
TGGCCTTTCGCCCCCTTTAACTGTTTAATAACCTACATGTTGGTGCTTGTCTCCTTGTGTTTGTATAAGTCCGCTAGTTGTACATGTCCATTATGTCGATTACTCCATAATAAGGTCTTTTTTCTTGTATCAGACTTGTGCAACATATGCTTTTCATGTATTACATGATTTCAGTAATATTAATTCCTTGTGGTTTACATGTTAATTAGATCATGTGTATTGCTGCAGATGTGGTGAGAGATCAAGTAGTAAACGTACTAAAACATATCGTAAGTCATAGTAACACAGAAGTTTGAGAAGTAATTACCACCGTTATGTCCTTAATTTCGGCAAAGCAGAATCCGTTGATACACATGATATTAACTCTAAAAGCTGGAGATTTTTTCTAAGAAACTACTATATATTTATTTGTTCGCCAGAAAGGAGCTGTGCCAAGTCATTAGCAATACCTCAATTCCGCAGTACAACACTTGACAAATTTCCATTGCAAGCAATCTTTATTGAAGTGTACATACAGTACATGCCTAAATAGGTAGTCTTTTTCTCTTCTCATGGAATTGGTGCTATAACTACCTTTCCGGTGGCTCTGTTTGTTTCAATATAGGAGAAGGCTTCAACAACCTTGTCGAATGGGAATGGCCCCTTAGAGTCGACCACTGGCTTTACTTTCCCACTCTCTAGATAGGGATTCAGTTTTGTTAAAACTGATCCTTTAGAAGTGACAACAAATCTAAAACCAGGTGTTGGGACTGCACCAGTTAGAGCAACCACAGTACCTCCTTCCTTCAAAACCTTTAATGATTTATCACCTTGCCCTGTTCATTTTGTCGGGTTAATATACTGTCATATCTGAAAGTGTATAAGATTTGTACAACAATATAGAGTATTCTGCAGATTGAGTTACAACAAAAAGAAGACATTAGCATAGTTGTCACTTGTAAGTTGTAAAGTACGTCACAGAACATAAGATAGGGTCATTGACATACATCTACCATAGGGCTGGTTATCATCCATGCGTTTGTTTTCATGTTTTTATCGGAAAGTAAATGCAACTATGTAGCCAACTATAAACAATCTTACCAATTGCATCATAGACTACATCAAATTTCTCGTCTAGCTCTTCATAATTTTCCTTGGTGTAGTCAATTGCCAAATCAGCACCCAAACTTTTTAGCAACTCCAGCTTGCTTGTGCTAGATGTAGCTGCAACTCTTGAAGCACCGAACACTTGTTTAGCAACCTGCATACCATTTACAAATCCGATTAACGCGTGTAACTAAAAACTCGGACACTGTCTTCTAAATACTGAAATATTACTTTGTTTTACGGAAGAAAATAACCAGAATGTGGATACCTGAATCACCAGGGATCCAACTCCACCTGCTCCATTAAGTACAAGAATAGATTTACCGGCTGAAAATGCAGACCTCTCAAGACCTTCATGAGCAGTCTCAATTGCTAGTGGTAAACCAGCAGCCTCGACAAAAGACAGATTCTTAGGTTTTAAAGCCAACAGTTTCTCCTCAACAGCAGTATATTCCGCCAACGAGCCAAATTGTTTAGGCCCTTCCAGTGCAAACTCGCTTATGTTTCCGTATACTTCATCCCCTTCTTTTAGACTACTGACTTGGCTACCAACCTTCACTACCACACCAGCCACATCATACCCTGGCACCGTCTACACGTAAAGCAGCCCTTAATGCATAACTAACAATCCAATCAAAATGTACTAAACAAATGAAGCATATAAGTAGTTGTTACAAAATTAACTAATATAAACCACCTTAAGTGAAATAAATATATGATGTTCAATGAAATCTATCAAAGTGTCAAGATACTAAGTACTAATAAGTTATATCCATTAGTAAAACAATAAAAAGTAAAATATACAATGCTATTGTTAATTAGTAACAAGGACTAAACTTGATGAAAGCTTGATAAGTGAAATGTCTGCACACTGAAACAGTTTCTTGGACATGCTACCAATTAATCCTAGTAATTTTATCCATAAATAGTAAATTTCGATAGCGAAAATTACCGGAAGAGGAGAATCAGTGGCCTTAAACTTGCCAAGTCTCCTCTTAAAATCCACAGGGTTCAAAGCAGCTGCAGCAACCTTGATCAAAACCTGGTCATCCTTAACTTCAGGCACCGAAACACTCGTATCAAATCTCAAGACCTCAACTCCACCATACTGATCATACACCCAAGCCTTCATCACAGAAGGAATGCTAGTAGAAGTTGCAGTATCAGTACTAGGAGCTGCCTGTGAGCTAGCTGAAATTTTTGGCAAAATTTTATTACAAGGTGACACTTTAGTACTTAAAACATTACTTTTCGTGTTTTTCGCACACACCCTGTTCGAAAATTTGCATGTAGATATCAAAAATGGGGATTGAAATGGTGAATATTTTTCAAGATTTTTGAGGTGTAGAGGTGTGGAGCTGAGGAGTGTAGTATCCATAAGTTGCAACTGTTTTTTCTTGTTTGTAACAAGTTTATCTCTTTGTTGCAAATATATGGTTATAGTGACACTAGGCTTGGGCCAATTCATGGTGAATAGTTAACAGGCCTAGTTGCTTTTTAATGGGCCTGGTGAAAATGAAGGCAACCCGGTTCAAGAAATTGTATTTTGTATCCCCTAAAATCCTAACAGCAAGAGTTGACCAATTTTTATAAAACTGTAGTGCTAGTAGATAATTTTGACCAGTACCCAAATCTTGATTTTATTTATCCTTCATTTTCTTTACCCAGGTTAGTAATCTTGCAGATTTTAAGCTTTGGTTTTGTAAATTTTAATTTGATTGTGTGTATATATGTGTATCATAAACTTAGAATTTTGCATATGTGTACACAGAATTTTGCATATGCACTTCAGCTTATTTGTTTAGAGTAAAATGGTGATTCAAGAATCTTGTTCAAGGAAAAGAAAGGTCTAGATTTTATTAGGAAGGTTAATAACTAGTTGCTGCGTAGAGCGGAACTAGGCCTTATGTTGCATTTTGTTGGGTGGGAGATAAGGATGGAGGTGGTAAGAGTTGAAAGATCGTTAAAGTTTAAATCTTTTTTGATAATTTGTGTTAGGATAAGAGTGATGGAAATGAATGAGCATCTATTAATAATCGGAAGGAGTGAGGTCTAGTTTAAACTTGTGGATTAGTCGAGTAGAGCGAGATGGAACATAAGAATCAATGTTGTTTATACGTTAATGTCAACAGAAGTGCATGATTGTGTTTCTATTCCATTTCTGAAATAGCCCCTTCCCTTTGCTTTCAACCAAGTTGAACATTAAGATCTCTAAAGCTGAATCCATGTATATTTTGAATCTTTTCACTAGATAAACTTATGTTGGGTGGTACTTCGGGATTTGGATATGATTGTCCTTTTATATTTAACTGTAATAAAAACCATGATTTCTGTAGACGGTGCTTCTAAATGGCCGAACAAAAGAAGACACAACCAGTTTTCATTAAGGTGGAACAACTTCGACCTGCAACCAATGGGCTTAATCTCACCGTAAAGATTGTTAGCTCCAAACTAATAATGCAGCGAGGTCAGGCACGTCAAATGCGTCTTGCTGAATGTTTGGTAGGAGATGAGACAGGAATGGTTATCTTCACAGCCAGAAATGATCAAGGTATATCTTTTTCTCATCTACTATATATAAATATAATTGCAGAATGTTGTTGTTTGGCCTTTTTTAGTCTGACATATTGGCGTCGAGTGAACTTGCAATTAATTTATTGGAGTTATATTAAATAGGACTGTATAGTCTTTGGGATTTAAACACTCAACAGAAAATTGCAAAGCTTACATTCTTTTGCATTTATGGTTCATACCATTCATGTAGTTCTAGGTCAGCTGTTGGGCTTCTGCAAGTAATCAGGAAAATATTGCAAGTGAGGTTCAGCTAAGAAAAAATTGAATCATCGCTCTATACCAATGGAATCCAAAGAATCTCTGGATTGATCAGAAAGATACTAACTTGCAGATTAGATAAAATTCTGCATTAAATGTTGTATAGAAACATCATAATGTCCACAAATTCTTAGCATAATCGCAGTATCATTTCAGTTTTCACTTCTATATTTATTAGTGGAACCTTTATGGATACCTTTGTTATTATTTTTTAATTTAATTTGTTCCTTACTGTGTCACAGAGGAAATGGTTGAGTTTTCACTTGAATATTTACAAGACAGAGCTCTCTTATTGTTTTACACTGTTAGGATGTCTTATGTCCAGTGGGCTTAATAGAAGAGCGTAGAAAACTAACTTACACTAGCCCTAAACCGAGTCTTGCAAAATGTCCAAATGCACATGGACTTGATGCAATATATAATAACACTTGATGCAACATATAATAACGTAATTCATACTTGCTCAAATTTTAGTTTTGCATATATGGTTGGACATTGATGGACTTGATGCAAGATATAATAACTTAATTCATACTTGATTCATACTTGCTCAAATTTTAGTTTTGCAAATATGGTCGTACATTGATAAGAAGTCTATTTTTCAGTGGAGTTGATGAAAGAGGGCACTACCGTGATTTTGCGTAATGCGAAAATTGACATGTTCAAAGGATCAATGAGGCTTGCAGTGGACAAGTGGGGCCGCGTTGAAGTTACTGAGCCAGCCAGCTTTTCTGTTAAGGAAGATAACAACCTCTCCTTGATTGAGTTCGAGCTTTTGAATGCTGTTGAGTGATATATGATCAGGTTTTGATCATGTTCAAGAGTATAATTTGGGAAAGGTTTTGCTCTTTCTTGACTTGCCTAAGATGCTCATGTATGTACGCCTATAAGTTAATAGGTTTTTGAAGCTGAATTTAGTTGAGCTGGAAACTAATGGAATCGTGGATAAATGATGTAAGGTTAGTCTTTAAGTTAAAGCGTGTTTAAACTTCTCATCTGAGTTGAGCAGTTTGTGATTTTTCTTTTTTTAATATGAGCCTACACACCACATTTGCCTCTTGAGGAGGTTTAAACTTTAAACCCTGAACCACTTGGTGAAAAAGGGTGAGCAGTATGCTAGAATTCTTTATGTTATGGATATGAAACAACCTAGTTATGTCTACTTTGGACTTGTATATCACATCTATGCTTCACTAGCTCCTAATGCTTTACAAAGTTAGTTCTAATAGTGTTCATCATACCTATATTAAGAATGCATTAGTACATGATTAGTTCGGTATTTTTCAGTCATGGTTATATAATAATATCGGACCCATGTCACTCATTTAAAGTAGGCAGCTGTGTGTGTGTGTGTGTGTGTGTGTTGGGCCTTGGAAAATATTTCCAGATATTTGTTCAGCATGAAACCCTAAGAATGGCACAATAGCAAAGACTGAGCCACGTGAGTCCAACCACTGCTGGGAATGTTATTTTAAGAAACTTTTACACCAGAGAAAGGAGGGGAGAAACCTAATATCTCTGTTGATAAAATAAGTTTTTAAGGAATGTGGAGGACGAAAATGATCTTTTCACCACCTTTACACACACAAGAACAGTCGTGGTAACGACGATCTCCGTTGATGTATTGTTGATTTACAGAAATGTGAATTTGCAGAAACAAAAATGAAAGGTTGAAGATGAAGTTTAGATCGTAACTAACTGTTTTCTATACATACAATGACATGAAGAGAAATGAAAGATACATTGTGAATCTTAATACAGAATGTTCTCTAAGACTAAACAATATATATACAAGCTCGTAACTAATTATGCTGAGTTGGCAGCTGAGCTGGAGCTAGCTTGCTGACTTGTATTAGTAGCTCCAACATGTATCAATCCTAGCTAAATACTAGTATGAATAGTTTGAAGATTGTATTATACAATGAAGAGCTGATGGATTGATTGAGTCTTTATTTAAACTTTAGCAGGCTTTGATCAACTGCGAGTGTTGGATAAACTATTTGTTTTTGATAAATTCACGTCTACACCTGCGCGAACTGATCTGCAATGGTACATTTGGCTCGTTCTCCACATATAGCGAGTCAAACTTATCATATTATTTGGGCTTCCAAGTCTAGCATGTTCAATATTGACTATATGTCGACCTGAATTGTGAGTTCAAAATTTATGGCTCGATAACTTGACAGTACGTTTCTAACTCAGTTCGGCTCATTTTACACCTGTAGTCTAAACCATTTCTACTCATATGTTTAGGGTTGATTATTCGATTATAACCGAACCGAATTACCAAATACCGAAATAATCGAAATATGGAATAAGGCCAAATATTATAACCGAATAAGGAATCGAAATATTTCGGTTCGGTAACCGAACCGAAATATTTATTTCGGTTATTTCGGTTATTTTACCGAAATAACCGAATTATATATATTTATATATTTTATTTTACATATTAAATATAAAAATATAAATATTATTATTTTACATATAAAAATTATTATTTTACATATAAAATATAAATATTATTATTTTACATATAAAATACTGATAAAGGAATTAAGAAATAAGAAGAAATAATATTAATATAAATATTTTATTATATATTTCGGTTAATTCGGTAATTTTGGTTATTTCGGTTAAAAAACCGAAATAACCGAATAACTGAAAATACTATAACTGAATTAAAACCGAAATATTTCGGTTCGGTTAACCGAACCGAATTATTTCGATTATTTTGATTCGATATTCGGTTAATCGAACCGAATGCTCAGCCCTACGTATGTTTGTAATATAAGCAATAGTGCAATGCATAGTGTTGTTTCTAAGTGTATACACATACATAACTATATTTTTATATAAAACAAAAAATTCGAAAAAAAATATTATTTATAAGTAACTTAATCGAAAAGTATTAAAATGCGTGTAAAAAAAAGTGATTCATTCATTTTGGGACGGAGAGAGTATAATAGTATAGGCTTATATGGGATCATGCATAGTTTTATAGTAAATGTTTTGGATTGGACAATAACGATGCATAAGTAATGTTGGATTAAGTGAGTTAAAATGGACAATAACGACAGAAGGTGGGTCAGATTGGTAGGGGGATATTCAATAGAGTAGGTGAATCGCACAATAACGACATGATTATTTCTGATTTAATTCAAGATTTATGCATTATCCACTAAAATAATACGAAAGCCGGAAGTATTTGTAAACCAAGTGGATTCTATTCCAAGATCAAGAGGACCTGGATTCTTTTTTTTTCTCCTTAATTTGAAGAGCTTAAATGGGACACTATCATAACAACATCTGTTACATGCCAATTCTGGTAGCACTACATGACTAATTATAAGATTATTACTCGATCAGTAATCACCGAAAGATAAAATTAGTCGATAAGTTCGCGAAAATGAACAATAATCCTTTATCGACATCATATTGAGTAAAAAACCAACTTTAATTATAATAAATTAAACTAAAAATTTGAAGTACCATACAAGAAATTTATTTTGAAGAAAAATATGATGGTCTGCTGGTATACAGTAAAATTTTTATAAATTAATATCATTGGAATCGGTAAATTTTATTAATTTATTGTGATTATTAATTAGTTGAGGTTAATATCACTATTATATTGAGATTAAAAATTTACATTTAAAATATTAATTTATCGTGATATAGATTAATAATTTAACGAGGTTTTACCACTTTGGGACTTGGGGGCTAATGGTATCCAGCTGGTAGAGGATAAATTTGATTATGAATTTATGATCCGTACCCGCACCAGCCATAACCATACACTGCTAAATAAACAAATAAGGGACAGGCCCCAGAAATATATTTCATTTTTAAAAAAAGTCTCCTAAAATATGAACACTTATTACACTATCGATAGAAAAAACAACAGAACCGCCCTAAAATATATTTTAAAATCCTATCGAAATAAAATAAAAGATGATCTATACGATGCATTGATTACGATATCTCTGCGTCACCATTCACTAGTCTAAGAAATGATTGATTAATTATATATCTGCACTTAAGTATATTTTTAGTATGCTACTGTATAACTTTTAATCTTTAGATATTGAATGACTAATGCATGCACTTCTTTATATCATAACTTTTTACCTCGAAGTCAAGTTTTGAGCATCTTTTCTTTAATTATTGATTTTTAAAATTCAGTTAATACCGTAATGTAATATATACCCGATTCTAATATACTCCCTCCGTTCCATAATACTTTTTCTGTTTACTTTGGACACGTTTGCCAACGCATACATTTAATCGTTAGTATCTTTACTTTCGTATTATTATTAAATATAAAAACTTCATTGTATTAAAGTACTCACAAATACGAATCAAACAAAATCACTCATACTATATTTTATTTTATAAATTATGCATAAATTATTAGTCAATCGCTTACAATAAACAGTGTTCAAAGTCAAAACCAGAAAGGTTTTGTGGAAAAGAGGAGTAACATGTTAATATGTTATAACAATCGAATATCAGGACTCGAATATCGTAAACAATACATGTACACTTATCATGGATTTGCCATTTGCCAAGTTGGCCAGCCAGTGTGTCTCTTATGCCAAAGAAAGGAAAATGCATGGACTTAAAATTGTCAACAAAGCCATGGATGATTGCCTTTCCACAGTGTTTTATTCTTACTTCTCTCGATCATATGGCTTGTTTTGTCAATAAAAGTATAGCTTTGGTGAATGGTCATGATCATACTATTGTAGAATTCAATTTCCTGTCCATATTATTTCTTTGTATAATGTTCTTTCTTATGGTCCCATTCAAAACCAATGGTGCCTCACAGCTTGGCCACTTATATCAATCGATTGCTTCTCGCAAAAAAATGCACGTGATTAGTCCATCATTTATCATTTTTCTTTGATTTCGAATGAATTTTATGTAATATTAAATATATAATCTTAACATCTAGATATATAAGTATTTATAATTTTAAAAATATAAATAAGAAACGATGATTATAAGTTTATAACACTGCAGTGGAAGTGAAGATATATGTTCCTCGTATACTTTCTTCGTTTCATTTTAAGTGATTTATTTGACTTTTCATTGATCATTTTTTTTGAATTTTGACTACAATTTACATATATTACAATTAAAAATAATTACAAAATATATATCATTGGAAAATATAATTAATTTACTTTAAAATGTATTTTTCGGATTTACAAAATTATAAATATAAAAATTTTAATCATCAATCAAAATTGAATAAATTTAATCGTTGAAAAATCAAATAAACCACTTGAAATGATACCGAGCGAGTAGGGCTGTCAAACGGATATTTCGGATACGGATCTGCCTATATCCGAATCCGAATCCGAAATTCGTAATCCGTATCCGAATCCGTATCCGAATCCGACGGATATTAGAAAGTTATATCCGAATTCGAATCCGACGGATATTATCCGGATACGGATAATATCCGAATCCGAATATCCGATTTTTGAGATTTTTTTTAAAAATTCGAATATATCCGAATATCCGAAAATCCGAAAATCCGAAAATCCGAATATCCGAATCATATAAAAAAATTAAAAAAAAACAATTGTTTTCCATTCAAGCATAGTAATAGAGTTACAAACTCAAAACAAATGTCAACAAAATGCACACATATTATATACTACATACACGTTAAAAAATAAACCACATATATACTTCAAAATCCAATCAACTTTGTGAACTAGTTATCTGTCTCGTGCACAACATTCAACAAAATCATATGGTAACTGATAATAAGAGTAATCTACTATATTGGCGTGACTTGCTATGAATGACAATATTAGGCAGGGGGGCATGAAATCTCTACTACAGTCGTGTGACTTGCAATGAATTACGATATCCAGCAGCAGATAAAAATATAACTATTTTAGTAGTTAACTGATGTCTCAATGGTAACCAAGCGGAGCTGGAGCATCCCTTAATTCTTTTCCCTGAAAATGAATGTCCTGCATATCGTCAAACAGAAATTTCATTAAGAAGCCCAATAAGAATCTATTAACAGATACAGATCTTGTTTCAGTGACATTAACATATGCAGTTACAGTGACATCTGACTAGAAGAGTCATGACTCATGACAACATATATACGACTCAAGATGTTAAAGAGGAGGAAAGGATACACATCCCAAGACAATCAAACTATGGCTAATTTAACAGGCAACCTAAAGATATTAATTCTGCAGAAGTCATGTAATGGAAGTTCCATTGCTCTCAGAAAATAGAAAAGCAGTAGCGAGTAAAGAAAACTGCGATAGACAAAAATCAACAAATTTGCCACCGGTCTAAAAGCATACTCAGATTTTTGATTACACAATTCACTTGACAATATATCCAATGACTAGAGCTGCTCCATTTTACATGTAAGCAGTTATTTTATTAACACAATAAGTTTTTAAAAAAAAGGGGTGCAGGGTGGCATAACTGCTCCTAATGCTAGTTAGGTGTAGTTCAATTATTAACCCTTCACCAATTCCCTATCTCCATGTACTTTAAATATAATGCACCGATCAGTGGTGAGACTAACCCTAGAAGTCAGATTTTCAATTTCCTTATAAATTCGCTCCTTCTCAGCCGTATATACACCTACCAAGTCAGTTTTTACTGTATTTCTGGACCGACATTTATAAGAGGGCATCACATAAGATATCCAAAGGCGAAAGTATTCATATTCTGCCATTAGAAAAGGTAAATCGTGTTTAGCAACCATTTTAGCAAATAAATCTCTCTCAACAGCTGGTTCAAACTTATGAACCCCTAATTTCGGTCGAGAATCCTCACTGTTAACTTGTTTTCCTAAAAGCATTTGGGACACAGGAACTTTGATTATTTTCATTCGACACGATTTCAAGTGATTTTTTAAATGAGTAGTTCCTTGATCACTTGCCCCATTAAAATTACCCCCACAATACTTACAAATAGCATCAATTTTCTTAATACCTTTTACGTCGCTTTCAATACGATCAAATTCCTTCCAAACTTCAGATTTCAAGGACCTCTGCCTTTTGGCCGGTTGCTCTTTTTCCTTAGTACTTTTAGTAGCCGAATCATCTTCTTGTGGAAGTATTACGCATTCAATATCAGTGCTCTTAGAAACATTTTCTGGACATTTTGTTGAAATCATACCCACTGAACTTGATGATGCACAAGGAGTTGAACTTGAAGATTTACCTACAATTTTATAGAAACACAACTAAAATTAGATTAATTTTAATCTAAAAAAGGCAACACAACTACACAAGTATACTGTATACTACATCTGTATACCTTGTTCCATCGATAAAAAGCCAGAATCTTTTTGTGAATTAAAAGAACCCAACTTTAGTTCTGCAAAATAATAATCAAAGCCATACTTAAATAATTAATTTAAGAATCTACAAACAATTGATAATAATCAAATTGCAAATTGAGATTGATGTGCTGAGTGAAGCTCTGGACAAGGCCGATTGCTCTTTATTTTGAATTCAGAAAAAGGAATACAAGTATACTATATACCTTGTTCCATTGACAGAAAGCCAGAAATTCTTTATTTAGATCTGCAAAATAAATACATACCATATCTAACATAAGCAGCGAAAAGCAGCTTTAATAATCAAATAAGGGAATTAGAATTAGGGTTTAGATCGAACCTTTAAAGTCTTCAAAAAGAAGCGAAAAAATGTGGGAGATGGTGAGATGCGACGTGCGTGGGACGGTGGGAGAGGCGGCGTGGGAGTTGAGAAGAATTAGGGTTTTTTCAAAAGAGGCGAATGGTTTTTACTTTTTACAAACTCTGTACTAGTCTGTAGTCTGTACTTGACTACTTGTGTAGTAATAGTCTAATTTCTTTATTTATTTTTTTTGTTAAATTAATAGTCAATAGACATTAGACATGTATTTTACAATTTGTATTTCTGATGTAATTAATAGTTTTAATTATCATATTTTATTTCAATTAAGAATTAAATTTAAGTAGAAATCTTTATAATATTTTAAATATAAAATATGTGTACACTTTGCAATTTGCAATTATATATATCCTAAAAAGAAAAATTAAATTGAATAGAATTTTCAAAATAAAATTTTTTAAACCATCACTAAATTAAAGATTATTTCTTTAGTTTTACGTGGCCTATAAAATAGTTTAAATCAGATTTGTAGAACTCAAAATATAGCAAAAATAGTAAATTGATCGTTTGAAGTGTAATAAATATGTACTTATGTTCAAATTTGGTTATTGTGTCTCTAAATCTTTCAAATTAAAGAGTTCTTTCTTTTCTTCAATAAAAGATTAAAATTTATCTAATAAAAATCAAAAAGAAAATCAATAAATCTTAATAAATATAAATTAAATTTTTTTTTGATAATATAACTTATGTAATTGTAAATATTAAAAAAGAATCGGGTATTATTATAGGCTAGTCTATTTAAAACTAAATAAAATGTATAATTGTATAATTATATATCATATATAATTAATTTCGGATTCGGATATTTTCGGATACGAATACGGATAATATCCGTCAGATATTGAAAGATTCGGATCCGGATACGGATAATATCCGATTTAAATCGGATACGGATAATATCCGTTTTTTTTCGGATACGAATACAGATATTTCGGACGGATATCGAATTTTTCGAATTTTTTTGACAGCCCTACGAGCGAGCATGTATTTTCTATGACAAATTGACAATCATGTGCCATGTGAGACGATTGGTGGTACGTGACAGCAAATTTGGGAATAAGGCTTAATAATCGATTTTGGGTCAACATGCGATAGTCCTAATAATATGAAATTTTCTTTTTTGTCAGGAAATCAATATATATATATATATAAAGGAGGATATGCGGGCGTTTAGGTGGCGCTCTAAAATCGTCTCAATCTATATTTCTAATTTTCTAGAATTTTAGAATTTTAAACACTAATAAATACAAAAATATCAATTAACATATTAGAAGTAGAACAATAGGTGTTCGAATTTATAAATGAGAACAGTTCGAATTTATAGGAAAGACATATAATTAGAAGTTCTATTGTAAGTATAATAAGTATTTATAAGGCATACGATTAAAAGTTCTATTGGAAGTAGAATAGTATTGTAAGTATAATAAGTACTTATAAGGCATACGATTAAAAGTTCTATTGGAAGTAGAATAGGAGTTCGAATTTATAAAGAATAAGAGTTCGAATTTATCGGAAAAATATATAAATAAACGTTCTACTAGAAGTAGAATAGGTGTTTGAATATATAGAGCAGAAATATAATTAAATATTTTATAGAAAGTACGATCTTCTTAAATTATATATTTTTTATATAACTTATATTAGAAAAATTTATTCATAAATCCAATACTATTGTCATAAAAAAAGTCACCGTATTTTTAAAAAAGATTTGATGTGTTAACATAATTCACCGTATTTAAAAAGAAAAGAATTGATGTGTTAACATAATAAAAGAACAATCTCATGCAAGAATCCTAAATAAATACAGGAGTATCTATAATATAAAGAGAAAATAAGATGTGTTTTCATTTTCTAAAACTCCAAAAATTTTAGAAAGTCTAGAGAAAGTATAAATTGGAATTCACTCTATTTTTTAGGTTTTGATTTTAAGGAAAAAAATTGTTGTGTAAGATAAGTATCATCAATAATATGTAATGAAGTTGGAATTTCGATTCCAAACGAGAGCGGCTCGAAACATGTTTAACGGGAAGACGACTCACTATAAAAGATTGTACTAGCTATTAAAATACCATATTGATGTTATAAATTTTATTTTATTTTTAGGATTTGATTTTTATGGATAAACATTATCATACAAGTAATATATGTAAAAGTTAGGTTTTTGGTCTTAACGAGAGAACGGATCAATAGTAATAACCGTGTTTAACAAGAAAGCGGTTCGTTAAATAAGACCGTATAAAAAGTGTTTAAATATATAATACATAAAATAAAATGTTTTATTGGAAGTAGAATACGAGGACGGTGGAGACGTTATATACGATTTTTTTAAAACTATACATCTTTTTTCCTAAAAATCCTTTATTTTAACTTTTTTATACAAGTTTATCTATAATATACAGAAAATATAAGATGTATTTTCATCTTTTAAAACTCTATAAATATTAGAAAGTTTAAAGAATATAAAAATTGGAATTTACTCTCTTTATATAGTGAAGTTAGAATTTCGGTTTCAAATAAGAGCGGCTCGAAACGTATTTAACGGGAAGAGGGCTCGCTAGAAAAGATTGTATTAGCTATTAGAATTGAATACTGTAGTCATAATTTTTTTATTTTTACGGTTCGATTTTATGGATAAAAAAAATATTATATAAGTCTTTATAATATATGTTAAAAAGTTGGGATTTCGGTTTTAACGAGAGAGCGGCTCAATCGACAGAATCGTATTTAACAAGAAATTGGTTCATTAGAGAAGATTATTTAATTATTAAAATTTAATATTAATATTATAATATAACGTAAATATATTGAATTTTTTTAAAAATAAAAATTGTAATGCCGCCGCGAAGCGCGGCTTTATCAACTAGTAATATGAAATTTGATTTGAGGTGTTAACATAAATTTTGTTCGACATGAGATTTATTACAATTTTTTGTAAGTTATTATATTTTTTAAAAAATTTAAACTTATACGCCTTACAAATTAGTATCTGTTTTAACAAATTTTGGAACAAGTAAAAATCGAAACCAAGATGTAAAACGACAAGAAATAAGCTCTTAGCATTTAAGTTATTTCATTACTCTACAAAATAATTGAACAATTTTAAAACTACTTTCAAGTTTCAATAATATATATAAAAATAAAATCAAGTTTTACGAAAATCACTATTTGATGGAAGATCTTAAAAATCATACTTGTTTGGGAATCAAAACATTACAGAACGTTTATGTTTTGCAAATTATATTTTCATTGAAAATTTTGAAAATCATGAATTTTTTAAATAAAATTCATTAAAAATCTTTAAAATTATATGTGTTCTGCAAGCTAAACATTGCGAAATGTATTGTTTTATTAAACATATTCTACTTGCAAAGCATGGTTTTAAAATTTTTTAATGAAATTATTAGGTTTTCATAGAACATTTATCGTAAAATATAATGATTTTTATAAAACATTTTTCTTAAAATTTTAGACGTACATGTTCAATAATGGTTTTTATAAAACCTTTTTCGTAAAATATTAGGTTTTGCAAGCTTTTGATCATAAAACATATGTGATTTCAAAGATCTCCGATAAAATAGTAGTTTACATAAAACTTTTTTCTGTAAAAATAATGCTATGGTTTTTATAAAACCTTTTTTCATAAAATATTAGGTTTTGAGAGTTTTTGATCATAAAACATAAGTGATTTCCAAGATTTCCAACAAATTAGTAGTTTACATAAAACTTTTTTCTGTAAAAATAATGCTCAATATGCACTTTTAAAATTGTTATTATACATTCCGACAAAAAAAAAAAGGAAAATTGTTATGATACTTAAATAAAACTTAACTCGTTTGTTTTACCGAATTTGTGGTTACATATGTATTTTCAACTTTCATGGAACTAAGATACATTCTATAAATCCAAGGAAGATAAAATATAAAGTTTGGTTCATCATTATGTAACTAGTAGTTACATCCTTATTTTTGGTAAGTTTAATCAATTTATAATGTAATGACTATGTAACTTGAAAAAACCATGGGTTAGCAAGGTAACTAGGTTCCTATGTTTTGGTGTAACTTTAAATATCTTGGAACTAGAAGTTACATTGTAAAAATTAAAAATCAACCAACCAAACATGGTAATCCAATTAAGTTTCAAAGTACTTCAAGTTACATAGTTGGGTTACATCGAAACAAACAAAGAATATTGGTTTTCATGATATTACAGTTATTGTTTAATTATGAGTCAACATATTGGACGTTGGACCCATATTTTAAATTTGTTAATATGGAATACAATTCTTTGACCATTGTAACAAGGGAAGTGTGAAATATTGAAATACTGAAATCCCAAGTGCAAATATGCTAATAAAACAAGCACACATGAAATCTTGAATATTATTGTTAAAAGATACTCTCATATATAGGTTCTAATAAATCTTTAATCTTTGCACTATATATGATTAAATTCAACTAATCTCCATTGATCAACTAAGATATGGATCTGTCCTAAACACTATTTAAACATTACCCTTTACACAATTATTTCTGAGTTGGATTCTCTATTTTATAATGCGCATTTGGGAAATTATTATTATTATTATTATTTGCACACATTTCATATGTATAGTTGATTTCAACTGCATAAAAGCATGTTCCCTTCAAATATAGTCATTCAGCCTGTTTGGCTGAGCTTTTTTAAGTTTTTATGGACTTATTTTCGGGTAAAAATTTTGATATTTTTTATACAATTATTTAATGTATGTTTGAGATTCTATAAGTTCCAAAAAAAAAGTTAACTTTTTTTAGAAAAAGGTTAGGAATCACTAACTTTGTCTTAAAATAATTGACTTATTCTGAAAAAAAGTTCCCTAAAACACCCCATTCCCCGGCCACCTCCGCTAACTGAGTTTTTAAAACTCATTTCACATGAAATTTTTGTGCTCCAGAGCGTATCGATGTATAAGAACTTAAGTTGCATGTAGGGATGGCCATTCAGCCCGGCCCGCCCGATCCCGATCTGATCCCTACACCGAACGGGGCAGGGAATCGGGGATTTTTTCGGGTACGGGCCGGGGAGCGGGAACAATTTTCAAAAAAAATCGGGGAGCGGGCCGGGGCCGAGATTTTATGTCTCCCCGGCCCGATCCCCGACCCCGTCCCGATTCTCAATCCCCGACTCGATTCCACCAAATTATAATATATATTAATAATCATTTATTAATATATACGAATTTCCAATACTTTATATTAGAAACAAAATGATACTTTATTCTTATATGATTGTCTTTCTAGTAGTTAAATAACTTCATTTCCATGTTATTTATAATTGTTTATTTAAGTAATATTTTTTTTTTTAATTTAGTGCTTAAAAAATTGTTTCAAACTCACTAGTTAGTGTTTAAAATGTTATTTTTTGTTTAAAATGAAATTCTCCGATTCCCCGCGAGGATTCCCGTTACCCGTTTGGGCCGGGATCGGGGAATAAAAAATAATCCCCGACGGGGATCGGGCCGGGAACGGGGATCGGGTTTGAATTCGGGATGGGGGCGGGGATAGCACTCCCCGGCCCCGAAGTACCCTGATGCCCATCCCTAGTTGCATGTGGTAGGTGATGTATTTGTAAGGCTGAGTTGTATTGTTCAAGGTGGACGGAACGAGAGGGGTTAACAAAAACTACATTTCGACCAAATTTCAAAAATCAATATATAAGAAAGAATTCGAACTTTAAATTTTAGTTCAAAATCAGTAAATGTATTTTGAAGTCATAATGGTTTTACAAAAATTCTCGTTTTCTTTTTTTTTTTTTTTTTTTTGAAATCCTGATTCTGTTACACTGATGATATATAATAATCAAAAATATAAATGCAATATATAGCTAACTTGAAATGTTTTTAGTCCTTATTTTTTCGAAATTCTATTCCCGTCACCGTAGATTATATATGAATGATCAAATATATATCTTAAATTTTTAAAGGTAGTGTGTGTGATTATAGAGTTTAATATACATACAAAAATGTAATGTAGTATGTAGGAGTAGATACATTTACATGGGATCTAGTCCAAGATTTATGGACCTCCAAGATGCCAGTACACTGAAGATACTGTCAGGAGACTCATGTGTTTGCATCATCGAAATGTTCAAAACTAGGAGACCATGCTCGCTGCTCAGCAATTTTAGTACGAAATAGGTTTGAGTTTTCATTCAATTTCCACAAAAGTAGTTGAGTTTGATAAATTTTTCATCCTTGTGGTCACTGCTCAGTTTTAAATACACTTTTTACAGCATGCTTCGTACAAGCAACGACCATACGAAAACTGTACACATGATTACGTATACCCACAAAAATGGTTGTTGGTCATGAAGACATGGGACAGAAAAAGGTAGATCGTAGATTACATACATTTATTAGTCCAGTACTGTTTTGTTTAAACCAAAACAAACAATAAATAATGAATTAAATAAATGAGATGGAGGGACTCAAACCTAAAATTTCTCCTAAACCGAACTCTGATACTATATTAAATAAACGGTTCATTTAAAATTTTAAGATGTCAAAGAAAGTCCCAACAAAATTTTATACTACAATATATATTATTTAACATTGTTTACAAGACTTCAATCAACTAATCAAGTGTGTGATATTCTTATACTACAAATTTTTTGACAACTACAACTTACATGAAATTACCCATAATTTCGAGAATATCTTTTCGAGAATATCTTTACTCGCTTCTTTTACAAGAGAATGAGAGAACGAGAATTTGAATGTTACATATTGAAATTAAAATTTGTGTTGGACCTATTGATATATTTGTTAAGCATTATAGCATTTAATTTTAGATTTAATTGTTTTTCGTGTATCAGCTCAATCAAAAAATTAATAAAAATTTCGAAATTTAGGATGACGACCGCATGTGCCCGCCAAACTATCTATGCGTGTGAGTATGTGACAGCTATTTTCATCTTGCCCTCGTCCTTAGCTATAGATATAGTTGCAGCTAGAGGTGGCCGTTAGGGCGGTCCGGGCCGGTCCGGGCCGGGCTTCCCCCGGGCCGTGCCAAAAAAACAGAACACTGAACCGGCACTAATAGTTATACGGGCCGTGCCGGGCCGGTTCCGAATCAGAAAATTTAAATCCGTGACCGGATTCGTGGGTTAGTGCGGGCCGTGCCGGTTATTCGTTTTTTTGAAAATTAATTTATTTCTTTATAGATCCGCTTTACTAATAGATTTTGAAAATTAACTTGATGTAGTTAAAAGAGGACGGTACCTCATATAAATTTTATTAATTAAAAATATTTTACAAATGATTTGAGAGGACTCCTCTCTAAAAGAACGGAACAAACCGCATTAACATACAATAATACAATACAAATAAAAAAAACTATCCACTATTTATATAAATTAAATAAACTATCCACTATAATTGTTGTTCACTTGTTGAGGCGCCTGATTCTGATGAAGTATCCATTATCATCCATGGATCGTCTTCACCATCTTCGTCTTCATCTTTCTTTCCTTGTTGTCTTTTTGCGGCTTGATCCCAATCTTTTTTGCAAACACAAATCTTGACCGCGTCTGGTGCAAGACTTGATCTCTTCTCATCTAGCACTCTTCTACCTGCACTAAAAGCGGACTCTTCTCATCTAACTCATAACTATAAGAAAAAAATTCGTTAATCATACTAAAAGCAGAAGCAGGTACACGAGTAGATGAGGTGGAAATTCTACATTTTTGTTTTTTAGTTAGTATAGATGCAATAGTACTATTAAACCTACTAACACCACTACTCTTACTCTTAGATGGCATAACATTTTGAGTTTTAGGAACATACAAATCTATTAGTTTATATAACAAGACTAAACAGTTATTTACATATAGCAAGTGATCATATTTAACTCCTAAAACTTCATAATAATGCTCTAACATATTTTCTAAACCTTCTTTTCTAACACCTGGATCAAGAAGACATGCAATACCATAAATATAAGGAAATTCTGTTAAGTATTCGATCCACTTAGTTTTCATATCAAAAATAACCGCAAAAAAAGCATCATTTTTTTCATAATTAAATAAACTAGTAACAATATTAACACATTCAATAATAGCATGATGTACATTTGGTTCATAAACATAAGAAAAAACCGTAGTAGCATGTGCAAAACAATCAAGTAAGTCACGTACGGTAGATGCCAACTGCCAATCATGATCGGTAAGTAATCCACCTTCGTATTGGTGACTCGGGTCATCATTATATAACACGGTGATAATGGCTCTATATTTAATTGCTTCATTTAATAATTTATAAGTCGAACTCCATCTCGTAGGACAATCGATACCCCACTTCTTCGGCCTTAATCCATTATCCTTACACAACTTCTTGTACCTGGATCTATATGTACCCGCTAAACGTAGATACTTAACTACTTTCCTAATAGGATCTAATAAATGAGTTAATTGTGCAATTCCTTTTTGGGCCGACAAGTTAATGATATGAGCACAACATCTAATATGTAAAAATTGTCCATTTAAAACTAAAGGAATATCAGTTTTAATATAATCCATACATTTGTTATTAGCAGCAGCATTATCTAAAGATATTGTGAATACCTTATTATACAAATTAAATTCATTTATTGTTTCTAAAATTCTTTGTTTTATGTTATAACCCGAGTGTGACTCATCCATCACATCAAATGCAATAATTCGTTTTTGTAAGATATAGTCACTATCAATCCAATGAGCCGTAATACAAATATAAGGTTCACCTTGACTCGAACTCCAACAATCACTAGTTAAAGAAACCATACCATCAAAATTACCTAAATATTCAATTAGTTCGATTCGTTGACTATAATATTGTTTTTGTATGTGACGTTTAAGTGTGTTTCTAGGAATTCTTTTAAAGGCCGGATTTATTGAATTCTTTATCATATGCTCTAAATTTGGACTCTCACCGTGGGAGAAAGGTAATTCATCTAAGGTAACGTATCTAGAAAAATCATCAATCATTCTATCTCTACTATAAGCAAAAGGCATACCTCCACCGGCCGACGATGTCATAAAACCACTAAGTTGTGTTTGTTGTGGACCTCGACGTGCTTCTCCACTTTCATGATTCGCCTTCGTAAGTTGGTGAATATTTTCCAAGTGTCGACTAAGTGTACCCGTACCTTGTCCCCTAGTCCACGTAAACGGTGCTTGTTGTCGACCATTTTGTATACAAATCAAACAATGAACTTTAAATTTTGGTGGATCATCGGATATTTGAACTCTATCATAGTATGTCCAAACATGTGATGATTGTCTCGAACTTGAACCTACAAAAAATTACAAAACGAATAAATCAAAAATGAAATACAAAATTTGAACCATATGTAAATTAAATACAAAATTCGAACCATATATAAATTAAATACAAAATTCGAACTTGAACCATATGTGAATAAAGTAGAAATTCGAAGCATATATACATTTTAAAAAAATAAATAATTCGTAGCATATATAAATGTATATAAAATATACAAACTGAACAAAATTTAAAAAATTAATTATACCTTCTTCGTGTGTCTGTGTGGCCGGAGATGCCGGAGATCGAGGTGGTAGCATCCCAGTCACCGGAGTTGAATCTTGAGATGAAATAGTGCCACTACCCCTTCCTTGTTCCATTTTTTTGCTCGAGATTTGAGAGAGATAACAATTACAAATTAGAAGCTTATTACGACTTACGAGTATTAAAAATAGAGCCGGAGATAATTTAGAGATAGAGAGAGAATTAGATAGAAAAATGGATAGAGAGAGAATTAGATAGAAAAATGGTGTGGGGAAAAATTAATGATAGAGAGGACGGTATTTATAGGGGTTAGGAAGATAGAACCGTTGTCTCCCAACGGCAACAAAGCAAAACGGTCACAAGCTGCAGCAACGGTCACAAGAGCAACGGTCGTCTGGGAAGAAAGAGCCGTGGCGCGTGCGGTCGAATCGCGTGCCGGTCCGTGCCGGTCCGGGCCGGGCCGTGCCGGTTCACCCGGTTCGTACTGTCGCGGGCCGGGCCGGTCCGGTCCCGGTTTTTTAACACTGAACCCGTATTCGGACCGGGTTTTTTAACGGTTTAGTGCCGGTTCGGGCCGGTTCAGGACGGTCCGAATATAAACGAATAAAAAACCGGGCCGGTTCAGTGCGGGCCGGGCTGAACCGCCCTAATGGCCACCTCTAGTTGCAGCAGCACAAATTTATGGGGCATTAATGCCCTGAAATTTGATACTATTCGGTATCGCTGCCCAACTACCCATGTGAGTATTAAAGTTAATTTCCTTTAGAATAAGTCCAATGCTAGATGCTAAATTGATATTTATAGAACCAAAAAATGAATTTTGGTACTAAAATAAAACTCACTCTTCAAAACTAGTTCTATAACTAGTTTCAAATTTAATCAACTCTTTTAACTTTTACCTAACTTTTTTAACTTCTATTGAATATTCTAAACAAACTCATCTCATTCTAGTTAAATGATGATGTGGCATGGATGCATAAATGCATCCTTGATTTCAAATTTAGCACCAAGGATGCATAATATAATAATAACACCAAGGATGCATCCAACTATAGCACCCCTTTGAAGATGAATTTTTTAGCACTTGGTGCTATAATATAGCAATAGCATCAAGGATAACATTGCATTGGACTTGCTCTTAGGTCGATCTGAGTATCTCCCAAGGTCCCGAATCCAAATCCTTTACACCACTTTATGTGTGTCATTCCATGTTCCACTTTTTTGATTGGTTAATAAAGTTGAGTTGAATTCCACTAACATCAATTTGTATCACCATATTTATAACGCCAATATTAATTATTTATACAAATTGACATCTATTAAATATAATATGTAAAAATTTTGAAACTCCAATTATGTAAAATTCTTGATTAAAATTATAGTCAATTTCCTTAGGTCAAATTTGTCGAACCTTCCAATAATTGTAAAAAAATCTATACATATAAATTTGATCAATATATTCAATTCCGTTGGAACAAAACATCTTACAAATTCAATAAATTTAACCAATCATTATTTTGTATTATTTTGGGAAATTTTTTTAGTTAACTCCGTTGGAAATGTTCTAAAGCACGAAAATCGGTTGAATCTGTATAGTGAGAACGTTTTCAACATTTGAATATTCAATCGATTTGCTTAAATTTGAATAGATTGACCTTCGATTTTCGAAAGATTTATAGTACACTACAAATGATTAATTTATATTGAAACCTGATTAAGTCAAAAATACAGTAAATCTTTTTCCTAAAATTCCCGACAAGCGCTTACCACTGTGCTAAAAACCTCGACTGCCAGCACTAACAAGTCGCTGTTAGGAGTACAATGACTGCACAACATTCCTTTAGCATAATATTGCATTCCGTGGGACTCGAACACGCGACCTTGGCTTTAATACCAGTTTTTAGGATCAAATGCTTACCACTACGCTAAAATCCCTGGAATTGTTAGCTATGCGTAACTTTATTTCCTTAACCCTTAGCCAATGTATCTAGCTCCACGTTTCGATTAGGAAGATGCTAGACACCCCAACAGAATTTATTAATGTCTTTTTAACATCTAAAATTATGATTCCATCATTAAATATAATATATTTATTCTAATTTAAGATATATTTCTACATCAAATAAGCTCGATTAGAAGAAAAAAAAACATTAGTCTAAGTAGAGTTACATCAGCAAACTTCTTTGGGATAATCTCAAAACTACCCGTCCTTTAAATTATTTTTTTAAAAATACTACCACTTTTAAAATTATTTATAAAAATACCTTTATTTAAAATTCTTTTTTCAAAAATACGTTTTGCAATCTTTGCAAACTTATTTGCAACTTCAGGGCGGCGCCAGCCGTGTGAGTTGCAAATGAGGTTGCAAAAGTTGCAACTGAAAACTGGAAGTTGCAAATGAGGTTGCAAAAATTGCGAATGAGATTGCAAAAGTTACAACTGAAAATTGGAAGTTGCAAATGAGGTTGCAAATGAAAACTGGAAGTTGAAAATGAGGTTGCAAAAGTTGCAACTGAAAACTGGAAATTCGTCTGCTCCCCTATATAGCATCGAAGTTGCATAGCAACCTCATATGCAACCGAAAACTGAAAACTGGAAGTTGCAACTTATAGTTTTCAGTTGTCATTTTCGACCAGTTTTTTGTATATATATATATATATATATATATATATATATATATATATATATATATATATATGTATATGAGGCCGTTTGGGATTGCTTAAAATAAGTTACTTTTGACTTAATGGAGGTGTTTTTAACTTAATGGGGAAAGTAAAGTTGTTTGCTTTAAGTTGAATGAATGTGTTTGGGTAATTTTACTTAAAGTTAAATGGATGTTTAATAATTTTGACTTAAAGTGAAATTTGACTTAAAAAAAATTTAAATTCATAATATTTAAACTTTACAAGAATCCTGAAACAAAACAAAAAAAAATTGGATAAGTCATTAGTCAAAAGTACCTAAATGGAACTTATGACTTAAAGGAGTTTTTTTAACTTAAAGCTCGACTTTAAGCAAGTCACCCAAACGGAGCAAAAAAGTCACTTTCTCCTAAAAGTCGGAGAAGCCAAACAGGCTCTATATTTCAAAAAACTGGTCGAAAATGACAACTGAAAACTCACACGACTGGCGCCACCCTGAAGTTACAAATGAGGTTGCAAAGGTTAAAAACTGAAAACTGAAAATTGGAACTTGCAATCGGAAATTCGTCTGCTCCACTATATAGCAACAAAGTTGCATATTAGCTTGTATAGCAACCTCATATGCAACCTAATATGCAACCGAAAACTGAAAACTCACTTCGAAGTTGCATATTAGGTTGCATATGAGGTTTGGTAGCAACCTCATATGCAACCTAATATGCAACCGAAAACTGACTTCCAGTTTTCAGTTGTCATTTTCAACCAATTTTTTGAAATATATATATATAGATTTCAAAAAATTTGTCGAAAATGACAACTGAAAACTCACACGGCTGAAGTTACAAATGAGGTTGCAAAGTTGCAACCCATATTTTTCAACAAAAAATTTAAGAAAAAGGTATTTTTATAGAATGTGATATTTTTAAAAAAAGTAAGTTAAAAACAAATACGGTAATATATTTAGAAAACTGAAAGTATACATTTGAAACCCCATTTTAAAGATAGTAAAAATGTAAAAGAAAGTTAAAAACATACATATTTTTGTAAATACCCCAACTACTTTTCAATCTTTTTATACTTTCTGAACTGCTCCAGAATGCAGCACACCTAAAAAGAATGTAGTATATTGTTGTATAAGTTATGCATGAATCAATAACATAAATAATTCAAGTTCAATCAGCGAACCACTTTGCTTAATGGCATCTGCAGCTGTTCAGTGTTCACTATTGTTTAATTTATTTTTTGTCAACTTATTATTGTATTTACTTCCTTGATAAAATATGTTCTTAATACTTCAAAAATAATTCAGCACAAATAATAAAACGAACATACTCGAAAACATCAGTCTTACATATTTGCCGATTGCCGACAATGCATGACAAAATAAATTTTTACTTATAACCATAGCATAATATGGTTTCACATTCAAGATACAATTTCCCTAATGTACATTATACCAAAATTTCTACTTTACATGTACCACGGTTATTCGGTCCTCATCTTTTAAGGATCTTAGTCAAAATAAATTTTTGGGACCCTAACATACTTAGGTACACTACTACAAATTTAAACTTAGGAGTTACTGCTTGCATAGCGCTTTTTCAGAAGTGCTGTGTAAGTGGACCTCTTAGATAGCGCTTTCATCAAAAACGCTAATCTAGGAATTATGCAAGTGAATAAAAATAAATGGAAATAAAAATAAAAAATCTTATATAGCGTTTTTCCAGTAAACGCTATACTAGTTTTAATGTACATAGCGTTTCTATAAGCGCTATTGAAGCTACCATTTTTCAAGTACTTTTTATTTATTTTTTATTCGTTATTAACCTCTACTATAGCGTTTTGAGAAGGGCTCTTGAAGTTAACAACATATTTTTAGCATTTTTTAATTATTTGTTAATTATAACACTGTATAATTAACAAATAATTATAACATACGTATACATCATCAGTTAGTAAAAAAACCTAAAAGTTCAATCCCAGGCAGCCACTTCGACTTTCAACTACGATTCACTCGCACTCGCACTCTCACAGTTCAATCGCACTCTCACAGTTCAATCGCACTCTCGCAGTTCAATCGGTACTGGGTTTAATCTTCTCTGGATTTTCAACTACGATTCACTGGGTTTACTTGGGTTTAATTGAGTCGGTACGATTTTCAACTACGATGTTCAATCTGTTCAATTACATACTCTGTTATTCTCAATTGAGTTATTTATTTTTCTCCCTCGATTTCAATACCCACGAATCCCACGACACACACTCAAACCCCAAACCCAGAACACATTTTCCTTTCTAAGTAATTAGGGATTTAAAAGTAATTATTGATTTGTTGTTCTATTATTTTGAGTGGTTTCGTTTTCCTGTTTGGAGTTCGTTTTAGAGTAACTATGTTTGAGTTTAGAGTAGTTGTGTTCTGCTGTTTTGCTGAGTTTCGTTTTGTTTGATTATTCGATTTTGGGTTTTGTCGAATTTGGTTGTTGATTGTTGAATGCGCTGCGTGTTCAAGTTGTGTTTCATTGTATTTTGCTGCTGAGTATGTTCAGTTTTCATTTTTGTTCAGTTTTCCGCGTTTTGCCTGCTTCGATTCTGTGCCTAGTTTCGTTTCCTTGTTTGAAAGCTGAGTTTTAGTTTTGATACTATGTATGGCCTGAGAATTTTGCTGACTTTGCTGCTTGATTTGTTGCTGTGTTACTGTTTCGTTCATTACTGAAATGTGTTGAGTTTTCGTTCGAAAGAGTGAGTTTCTAATTTTTCGAAGTTCTTTGCTAGATGCTGAGTTGACGTTGCTTAATTCATTGTTACTGTAAATTGCGGAGCTGTTGTCTGATTTCAGGAACTCACTCTTTATATGGTTTTCTTCAACTGAACTCAGAAAATCGGATTGATTCAGTACCTTTTCTAAAATTATTCAGTTCCATCTTTATGTCCTTGCACATCTCTTTTATACTTGCTTGAGAATTCCACATTCTCACTTCTTGTTGCCATAACCCAGCAGAAAAGTGTAGCATTTTTCTTCCATTTTTCCCTTTGTGTACTAATGAAAGACACATTACACGGTGTAGTAGCAGATCAGAATCACACACGAAATGAGTTGGCGACTGAAATCCTTAACAGATAAGCTGTAGTTGCCAGAACAGCTGCACCAAATTGTGAGGCATATCCTAAATCTGTCTTGTTCCAGAGATAATAACATGTGACTCTGATGAATCAGTCGCTGCCTAAAACAAGTTTGGACAATCTCTTTAATGTTAATTACATCCCAACTAGTACAATGAGTAGACAAAGTTAAATCCATTGGTCTGTCAAATGAAGTCATGACATTGGTGGACAAATGCACTAAAAATACTCAAAAGCTTTATTGGTTCACTTGACATAGGGACTCTTAATTTTTGGTTACTGAGAGAAGCAGGGCATAGCAACTTCTTATTACTGAACAATTTTTCTTCTTATTTCTTATTAAAGTTTAAGGTATTTTACATTTCATTCACCAGAACTAGTGACTAGCAATCTAGCATTTGCTCATCCTGTAAATGTGAAACTTATTTGTCTGCATCTGTACTGCAGGCAAGCACCAGTACTGCAATCTTGCAAATGCACAGCAATAATTTGTTTCTCTCGTCGAGCCTTGTATTCCATTCTCTAGTTATATTTGTTTTGTTTTCTAATTTTCATATTAATCAGTTTTTACCTTTAGAAACCGAATATATATGGTTCCATTTTGGTTTTATCCTAAAACCGAGCCTAACCGAATATATGTAGCTGTTCTTTGCTAGATGCTGAGTTGACGTTGCTTAATTCATTGTTACTGTAAATTGCGGAGCTGTTGTCTGCGTTTTGTTTAGATTTTGTATTAGTTTTGCTGTGTTCGTGAGTTTTTATTTTCGGTTTTCTTCTGTTTTTTTTTTAATTTGATGTTTCAATTTTGTAGATGCTTCAAGATTAAAAGGTATTGGCTTCAATTTCGACGTGGGGTTTGGCTTCTCAGTTCACAAGATTAAAAGGTATGTTGTAGGTTTGGCTTTTCAATTTGAAGTGCACTCTGAATATTGTGTGTGTCGGTATTTTTGTGATATTTTTGTGGGTTTGTAATATTATAAGGTATAATGTGATATTGGCAAGATGGCTCAATCTGGTATTTTTGTGTAACTTAATTGTATACACCCGAGTTTTGGAAGCAGTGATACCTTGTTTGGATTGTCAAATTATGAGTGAATTTTATACATGTTTAGCTTTTAGAACATAGTCATTTGTCAATTAGTTGGCCATGGGGGATACTTATTTGTTTTTATTATCCTAGTTTGGTGCTCCCTGTTGTGTGTTTGTGGGGTTATTTAATACCAGAATGAGGGTTTAGAACCACTTATATAGCAGAAATGATCTCCACAACTTAAGTAGCAGTGCCTTTGACTTAAAATAATGGGAACATATTACAATTTGAACTGCTTAGTGAGCAATTATGCCTAACTTTCATTAAACTGTCCATATAATTACAAGTTCAAACTAAAGCATATTACTTACAGTTTATAACAAGTGGTTTTTAATTACTTGCTTAATATATGAATATTAGTTAATTTGTTGTATGACCTAGTCCATTTTGATGCTAAATTGTACAATAAAAAACTTCAGGTTGTCTCTCTTTTTGTGTTGTAATGGATCGTAATTGGATAAAAGTACCTCGGGATTCTGAAGAATATAAGAGTGGTGTGAAATTTTTTTGTAAAGTTGCGGCTGAAAATTCGAAAAACATCAACTTCATCTTATGCCCGTGTATGAAATGTTTAAATATTATTGAAGTTAGTGGTGTGGCTGAGTTGTATGAACACTTGATATTTCACGGTATTGATAAAACCTATACACGCTGGACATATCATGGAGAAGAGAGAGGAGAACAAAGCTCTAGTAATTATAATACCAATCGTCAGTTTATTGATAGTGAGTTTATTGACCCCGATAATGATAATTCTCGTGTTGAAAAGGATAATCCCAATGTGATTAATGAAGAATTACGTGATCATCCCGATATGCATGAAAAGTTAAAAAATGATGCTGCATTACCATTGTGGCCGGGCTGCACCAAGGCTTCTAGATTATCAGCTGTGTTGACTCTGTATAATTTAAAAGTTGGACACCAAATTTCTGATGTGTTCTTCTCAGAGATGCTCACAGCTGTTAGTGACCTCTTACCAGATGGCAATGTCCTCCCACGTAGAGCATATGAGGCTAAAAAAATGCTTAAATCTATTGGATTAGTACATAACCGGATTCATGCCTGCCCAAATGATTGTATTCTTTATCGAAAAGAGTATGCAGATTTGGATGAATGTCCCAAATGTAGTTTAAAACGTTTCAAGAATGGTAATTCTCCGGCCAAGGTCATGTGGTACTTCCCAATAATACCTAGGCTTAGGAGGTTGTATGCTAGTGTTGAAGATTCTAAACATTTAACATGGCATCATGATGAGAGAATTAAAGATGGAATGTTGAGACACCCGGCCGATTCACCTCAGTGGAAGACATTCGATGATGTACATCCGGACTTTGGGAAGGAACCACGGAATCTTCGTTTAGCACTTTCAACAGATGGAATGAACCCTAACAGTCTTCAAAGTACTTCTCATAGTACTTGGCCTGTCATTCTTATTATCTATAACTTGGCGACGTGGCTCTGCATGAAGCGCAAATATATGATGATGTCTACATTGATATCTGGCCCTGTACAACCTGGTAATGACATTGATGTATATTTGGCACCTTTGATCGAGGACTTGAAGCTACTTTGGGAAGAGGGTGTTGAAGTACATGATCGACATAGAAATGATCATTTTAGGTTGAAGGCCATGTTGTTCGGAACAATAAGTGATTTTCCGGCTTATGGTAATCTTTCTGGATATAGTGTTAAAGGCTATGATGCATGTCCTTTGTGTGGTACGGAGACCGATGATCTCCGATTGAAGAATTGCAAGAAGTGTGTGTATATGGGGCATAGGCGGTGGTTGGAGCCAAATAATCGGTATCGAAAAATGACGATGGCATTCAATGGTGAAGTTGAGGAACGAGGTGCCCCTCGTATACGCTCTGGCACTGAAGTGTTCGAAGAGGTTGAAAATCTGAACATAGAGTTGGGTAAGACATTTGCAAAGAATGTTCCGACTAGGGGTTGGAAAAAGCGTTCAATCTTCTTTGAATTACCTTATTGGAAGGACCTCTATGTCAGACATTTTATTGATCTCATGCATGTGCAGAAAAATGTGTTTGACAGCCTAATTGGTACTCTGTTGGGTGTCAAGGGTAAAACTAAAGATGGTCTCAGTGCAAGAATGGACATGATGGATATGGGAATAAGAAGCGAACTAGCCCCTGTGGAAGAAGTGGGAAAAAGACCTTATTTACCTCCTGCTGCCCATACTTTATCTAGAAATGAAAAGAAAGTATTACTCCAAACACTCCATTCTGTTAAGGTCCCAGAAGGATATTCATCCAATATCAAGAGTCTTGTGGATTTGGATGAGCTGAAGTTAAAGGGTTTAAAATCCCATGATTGCCATGTCATCATGGAGAATTTGCTTCCTATTGCTATCCGTCCCATCTTGCCAGAAAAGGTGAGGGTAACAATCACAAAGTTGTGTTGGTTCTTTAAATCAATGAGTAGCAAGGTCATTGATCCTAGAAGGTTGTCATATCTCCAACGACAAATTGTGGAGACACTTTGCGAGGTTGAGATGTATTTCCCATCATCTTTCTTCGACATCATGGTTCATTTGACTGTTCACCTAATTTATGAAACTAGGATGTGTGGTCCAGCTCGTATGAGATGGATGTATCCAGTCGAGCGATATTTGAAAATTTTGAAAGAATATGTGATGAATAGGTCTCGACCAGAGGGTTGCATAGCAGAACGCTATCTAATAGAAGAAGCAATAGAATTTTGGTCAGAATTTATCCCAAATGTAGAAGCAATTGGTCTTCCAATCCATCGTCATAGTGGTAGGGTTGATGGTGAAGGTGTTACCGGAGGTCATCAAGTGGAGATCGATATTGAACAATGGCGTCGTGTGCATCTTTGTGTTCTACACAATAGTGTTGATGTTGTTCCCTTTGTGAATTTACATAAACAAACTATCACCTTAGAGCATCCACGTAGAGGTGCCAATTGGATCGAAGTTGAGCATAATCGAACATTTATTGATTGGTTCAAGAACCATGTCACAAATGAGTTATCACAGAACAATGTGTCAATATCAGATAGGATTAAATGGTTGTCAAGAGGTCCTGATTTATTTGTCTTTTCTTATAAATGTTACATCATAAATGGATACACTTTTTACACCAAGGAACATGATGCAACAAGCACAATGCAGAATAGTGGAGTTGCAATTACTGCAACGGCCCTACATCAATCAAGTAATGACAAAGATCCGGTTTTGACTAATACAACGTACTTTGGAAGAATTGAGAATATTTGGGAGCTCGATTATGTTGGATTTAGGGTGCCAATTTTCGATTGCAATTGGGTAAACAATGTCGGTGGTGTACATGTGGAAGATTCATGATTTATACGGGTTGATCTTTCCAAGATCGGGTACAAAGATGATTCGTTCATAATGGCAACACAAGCCCAACAAGTTTTCTACGTTACTGATCCGATTGATAAGAAATGGTCGATTGTCGTTTTGTCAAACAAGCTCAACAATAGCTATCAAGTTAGTGATGGTGTAGATGAAGAAGTTGATGCCATAGATGATCCTTTTGTTAGAGCCAACATTTCTCTAACAATGAACGAGGATGACGATTATGAATGTTATTATTCTAGAAATGATCATGACGAAGGAGAATATGTGAATCCAGAATTTTTGAATGTGCATGGACATGAAAGATCAAAGCCTATTAAAAAACGTAAAAGGAAAATGAAAGCTAAAAAATGTATGTATACTTGTTGTAAACATTCATTTCTCCAAAAAAAACATGTAACATCTATTTGATTTAGTATTAATCTTGTCATTAATTGTTTTTCTTTATTTCTATTCAGGATTATGACTTCTGGATCACGCCGGACAAAGGGAACAGATGGCACGAATGACACTGGTGTCACACAGAAGAGTGCTAGGCGAGGGATAGTAAACATGAAAAAGGTCAAGAAAGCAAGGACTAAAGGGGTATTGCAAATGGTAATAGAAAAATGCAAAATAGTTTTGAAAAATGCTGATTTCATTACTATTACAAATTACTTGTATATTCTTTTTCTTTTCCAATAATCATCCACATATTTTTAGGTAAATTGGAATGAGCTGGGACAACCAATTGGTAGAGCATCTATGACCCTGGTACATTATATTGGCTCTTATACAAGGCGGCATGTTCCAATCACATGTGATAATTGGCGCAGAAAAGATTTGCTCCCTGTGAAACAAGCTTTGTGGGATGAAATTAAGGTAAAACATAATCTGCTATCTAGTTTATTTCATGTGCTTTTATTTCTAGTTTGAATCATTATATAGTCTGCTATCTATTTATTTCATACTCAAATATTGAACATCTTTGGAATATATCTTTTTTCGGAATCAGATGAATGGTTATTAAGTTACGACACTGCTCGTGAAAATAGGCAATC
Source organism: Saposhnikovia divaricata (assembly GCA_036435485.1). NCBI lineage: Eukaryota > Viridiplantae > Streptophyta > Magnoliopsida > Apiales > Apiaceae > Saposhnikovia > Saposhnikovia divaricata. The sequence continues at coordinate 155,986,919 of CM071595.1, forward strand.
CATTTTTCATGTACTCATAAACTAGAATCCTGTAAATGATGACATATTCAGTAAAAAATGGACAATTCTCAAGGTAAAGTAAATTTATCAAAAATCAAAGATAACATACCGTTGTGATCCCTCAGAACAGTATAAATTTACTGCAATCAGAGTTTCATATATTTACTGCAAATTTACTGCAATCAGAGTTTCATCTGCTAGGCTTCCCTTGTATACACTACCAAATCCACCTGCATTTAAACCAAACAAGAAAAATATACACCTCTCAGTCTCAAATGATCAACTAAATCATATTATGAATTATAAATATATCTCAAATGTTCAAATATTGAACATCTTTGGAATATATCTTTTCTTTTTAGTTCAGTATCTGCATTATCCCAGGGCTTTATTCTCATAAGTTATTTTTCTGGTTTTGTAAATTTAACAATTATGTTTATGTGCAGGAAACTTTCAATGGGATTGAAGAAGTACATAGGAAAACAATTATTTCTCGTGCCGGAACCCTTCATCGACAATTCAGAACCAGATTGAGGAATTTAGCGAGAGACGAAAATGGTAACTACTCCACAGAACCACCTCCTCTGTATGCAAACTTATCCACCGTGGCACAATACTGGAAAGAGTTTGTGGAGAGCTCAGTGACAGGAAATTTCGTGGTAAAAATTTTCAATACTAGTTAATTATTTTAGAAAACCATATATGTACTTAATTAAGGATTATACTTACCTAACAATTACATGGTAGGAAAAAAGTAAAAAAAATAAGGAGCGAGCAGAATCGATGGAAGCGAGATACAGGAAGGCATGTGTTGGCTATGCTCGTATTAGAGAGATAATTGTAAGTTTCAAGTCTCATCTGTCCCTTTTATTATTGGCTATACTTTTATTATAGAATTTTATTATATTCGTACATAGAATAGGAAATATCAAATATTAATCGGGTTTATTACATTGGTTGATTATTAATGGGATTGATATGAGATTTTTAGATAAAATATTCATGGTGTAGCTTTCTTTTGTTAATTGTCATTGCATGACTCGTGCCTCTCCAGACTCCTCAACTCATGCCTGTATTTGTTTGTTTCAAGAGTTGGCCATTTTTTTAACAGCTTTTGTTTTATAGGTACTTTTGAGCCTTTTCTGTTACAATTATGTACCAAACTTATATACGTAATTAACATGAAAGTTTAATAAATCTGTTGTTGTTTAGTTCTGAGCTTCCAAGTTTACACTTTAAAGAATCATGTAATTAATATTTTCTCTGCCAATGCTTATCTTTTTAAACTAAATTCACATATCAGTTACAGATTTACTTGCCTCATTTTAAACAAGAAAGTTTCAGTATCTCCTTCTTAAACTAGGTGTGAAGGTGTGTGTAGTCTGTACATTTTATCTTTCTCGTACCCTATTTTCGAGTGTGACATAATAAGTATGATCGGTTTGGTCCGTAAGATGTTTTTAGTAACTAAACAGGACAAGTTTCACTGTCAATATTCATATGTTAGAAGCTGAGTTGAGTTATTGGATGAGATCCTACATTTAACTAATACAAGTGGTCTGCATTATTAATTCTTCCAACAAATAACAGAAGGGGAATCTAGTTATACAAAAATAATTATACAAATAACAGAAGTAAAGTGCATTCCCAAAAATAATTATTGCATGAAATTTAAATAAATGTATTTAGTGCATTCCCAAAAACAATAAAGACTACAATTGTTCTTTTTAATTCTGTTATACATGGAAGCCAACATATCCAGGAAGCAAATCAATACGTCTCCTTGAATTTTCTAAGGCTTGCATAATCTTCTTTTTCCACAGACTCCACAGACTGTGAAGCAGAACTATCCTCTCCTAGTGATTCAGTGAATTCCACTCCTTTTACAGAATTGTGATTGTTACCAATTACAGAATGTAACTAAGGAATTTCCACCTGCACAAATTAGGACTTACAACACATAATGTAATATTTACCCAGAATTTAGAGAAATATAAATGACGTGTTTTAAACTTATAATTTAGTTGATTTATATCTGATGTACAGATTGCCGAGAAGATTAAGGCCGGACAAGAGAACCCTGTCGTGACGCGAATAGATGCTTGGGAGTATGCTAGGCGAAATGCGGATGGTGTCGTGGATGATCCTGTTACATTGCAAGTTATGGAGGATGTGGTAATATTTAATCTTTCCATTTCACAATTTGTGTAAGATTAATTATTCAAATTGTATTAGTTGCACTAATAAAAATATTACGTTATTAGGTTGCCATATCAAATCAATTGCAAGAACACGAGCTTACAAATATTGGACTAGATGACTTGCTTGCTCGGTTGATACCATTAGAGTATTCAGGAAGAGTAAGAGGTGTAGGATGGGGGGTAACAAAGACCTCATTGCAGACACTATCATCTGCCAGCGAGATGACTAAGTTAAAAAATGATATTTCTTTTCTGAAAAATGAGATCAAGGAGTTGAAAAAGGGGTACATTCCGGGGGTGCAATCAAGAGGTTCCAGCCATATGGACAACTTTGACATGGATGATTACTTCGATGGTGACCACGATGATGATCGTGATATTGATTTAAGTGAAGACCTTCCTGAGGTATAAATTCATCGCTAGCTAGGTTATTATCTAATGACTTCTACTTACTCTAGTTTTAATTCTGTTTTTCTTTCTAGTTTTAATCATTATATTCTGCTTACTCTAGTTTTAGTCTGCTTTTCTTTCTAATTCTACTAAGTACATATTCTGTTGATAACATTTCCATATACAGGGAAAAAATCCTTGTTATTTGTTCCTGGAGCCCAGTCGTAGGTATGTTGGGCGAGGGACCTTGTGGAATGATCCTAGTGATCGAATGCTTCATGGTGTTCCATTAGAAGAAGGAGATGTCAAGGTACAGTTTGAGGTGGCGGTACCTTCAGAGTTGAAAACTAAACTACCTAGAGCTTGTGATGAGGCCAATCTTGTCGGGGAAGCTCCGGGATATTTTCTCGCATGGCCACGCAAATTGGTCTCCATGAAGTTAGAGGTTGAACATCTTATTTAAATTTTTTATGGTTTTGTGTATGATATTGGTAGAATTGTTGAATTACCTGAACAACCTATTATCTTATCTAATATTGAATTGTATTTTCCTACTATGTAGACACCCCCAAAAACCAATAAGGAAAAGAACATAAATGCTAGTGATCGGGAGAAAACACTTGAGTCAATTACTGGTGCGTCTTCGAAACAACTAGGTTATCCACTCACAGGAGATGTTTCTCATGATGGTACTGTTTTGGAGCTTATTCGTCTTGTTGTTAAGTACGATCGCGTTACTGATATAGAGGTGGAAATGGGACCTTTTTGGGATGGAGACCCTTGGACCGAGCATATTAATAAAGAGAATGTTTTAGAAGTATTGGATGAACAGTGGTTAAGTGCATCGAGTCTTGCCTTGTACATTAGGTAATATGTGTTCACAAATTTCATGTATGTTTGTTTGTACGTAGTTTTTCTAATCTTGTTGTTTCTTAGGTATTTGTGTGAGGTTTATTTGTCCAAAAATCCCGCCTTGGCAGCCAACTACTCTTTTGCATCACCACATATCGTGTCTCACCTAACGGATATATCTGAGGCTTCAGCTAATTTAGCGAAGTTTCTGCTGGGATATGTTGACAAAGAGCATCTACTTTTTGTCCCTTATAATGTTTCGTAAGTTGCAAATTTTAGGTGGATATATAATGCTATTATATAACTGCTCATTACTAATACACAAAATGTAGGGTACACTGGGTTTTGATTGCCATTAATACAAAAACGGAAAGCATCTACTTTATGGATCCAGCTCCAAACGCTACCATTGTAAAGTACAAAAATTTGAAATCACTCGTTGAAACGTAAGTAAATATAGGTGTTTATTTATTAAGCATGTTAACTCATTACCTGCTTTATTAGTAGTATCTAATTGACTGAAAATGTTGTAATTGCTGTGTTGATTTCTTTTGCTCCAGACAATGCTTGTGTAGTTATCTACGAAATTGTCAGCTACTCAACTTTTATTATCTTTAGTGTAAAATCATGTCTACTGACTACAGTCTGCACATATATTCGTGTATACATATATGCGTAGGTGTAAGAAATGTTTACTGAGGAGTAACAATTTTCTATAAAATGGAATTTTAAGACTTCAAGTTTTTCCAGCAGTTACCTTAGAAACTAAAATCAGAGGTTATTGATCAGAACTCCTGAATCAATTTGTTAGTTCAAATGTCGTCACAGTAATGATATATCATAAATCTATCTTTCTTATTGTGACACCTAGATTGAGGATTGGAGATTTCAGAGGAATATTTGAAAGTGACTATTTCCACGTAATGACCTGAGATCTATTGAGTGGTAATTTAACAAGTGCATGATAATGAGTTAACATGCTTAGTAGTATCTAACCTCCAGACAGCATCTAAATTAGGAGCTAGTAGTAATATGTATGTTCCTTTTTTTCTACATAAATGTACATTTCATTTGCGTCATAAATGCTTGTTTTGTGTGTTGTTAAATCAGGGGAATCTCATGTTAAATCCCAGAATTCGAATAGCTCAAAAAACCCAATAATGTAAATCTGTGTAGTACTCATACTATATTTGTAGCAAGTGTTTGATCCAGAAAATATATTCCTAAGAGTTTGTTTTATCATCTCATGTCAAAGATATTATCTACTACTTACAGTGCTCTAAAGTCTTTTCGGACTCAATGTGGGAAGGTTTATCCCAAGATGGTGTTTAACACATTTAAATGGATGAATGTAAAGGTGAGTATGTGTGCATATGTCTATATCAAATTCTGTTCCAAATTCAAGTTCAGAAAGTGCAATTGTTTATCATTTCGATAATTTAAAGCCAGTGTTTGTGCTTGGCTATTGAATAAAAGTTAACTTTTAGTGTTTGTGATTTGTTTTATAGTGCCCTAAACAAGCTATGAATGATGGCATTTTTTGTGGCCAATATGTTGGATGCTTCATCGAAGATATCTTGCGTTCCGGTGAAACAAGTATTAGCATAAATGTAAGTAAAATATTATTGTTTCTCAAACCATTACATGATTGCACCAGAACAGTTCTGGATATGTTCTAATTGGTTTTATACATTTTTTGGTGTATAGTTCACACGTGCCAACAGGTTACTTTGCTATAATCACGAGAAGATGGTTCGCTTTCGAGAAAATTGGGCAGGATTTCTGTACAATCGATTTCTGAAGGGGAAGCTTTAAAATTAGTCTATCATTCTGTTTTTGTACTGCTATCCTAAGACTTTATCGATCATCTGATCAATGACTTTGTTAATGTATTTGAATTTTATGCATGACTTTGTACTGTACTGTCATGCTAAGGCTTTGTTACTTATGGAATTTGTTAATTTATGACTTTGTTAAAGTCTTAAGTTAATTATTTTTTTGGGATGCAAGTTCATTACTTGAGTTTCTAGTTTGTGTTATTGTAGTTGGAAATTTTATTTTTGGATTGTATTTGATTTTTAGGAATATAAAATGGCAGAGAATACAATTAAAAAAAAATTTTAATGTATGTACTTGCATAACGTTTTATAACCTGCTATAGAAGATGAAATTATAACCTGCTATCAACTTGCATAACATTTCCAAAAGTGCTATCTAAGTAAGTGTTGTGTAGTACAATAGCACTTCAATAAGCGCTATTGAAGATGAAACCATCAAAACGGCATATACTTGCATAACATTTCAGAAAGCGCTATGGAAGAACATATACTTAGGAAACACTTCCTACAAAAGCGTTTCTAAGGACGCTATCTAAGATCAGTACTTAGAGAGCTGAAAAAAAAACGCTATCGAAGTTATTTTGCACTTGCATAGCGGTGGCTTCTACAGCGCTCAAAAGCGCTATGTAAGGCTTAAAAAGAACGCTATGCAAGTGCGATTTTGTAGTAGTGGTACATATACATAACATATTTTACAAACTTTTTATTCAGATAATTTGGTGTTCGAACCAGCTTTCGCGTAATTTGATTAATTCAAAGAATTGCTAGCACACACTAGTACCCACCGAACATGGCAATCCACCATAATTTACAGACTTGCATATAAGAGTTTTTGAAAATTTTGGAATCTTTAAGTAGCAGGTCGTATATTTTAGTCTTGTTCACCTATAGATCATCTATAAAAAAAACGATAAAAAAAATAACTAAATTCGTGTATTTATATAAAAAAAATTATTTATAACGCGTTAAGTATCGTAGGCTCGTAGCAGACATCTGCCGGGATACGAACTCCATAAATAGTGCAATGTTCTGCACATCCCATGTTATTACTCTCTTTATCTCATCTTCCATGGTGTCATTCCTTATAGTTTTGTCATTTCCACTTGTCATTTCCGGCCCAATAAAAAGAAGTTGGAAAGAATAGTGATATGTACTATGATGATTATAAAAGGTCTATGCAATTATCTACTAAAAAGCTTCACAAAAGTTGTTACAGACTTACAAATTTGCAATTGGTTGATGTGGTGATAGCTTAGCGAAGAGAATTAAAAAATTTAGTTAATTTATAATCTTACAACTACTTTATCATATGGGTTCGAATTCTTACTTACCTCGAATATTATTTTCGAGATTGAATTATGAGTTCGAATTCTCGTAAAGATGGAGGTTCCATTTTTTGTGAAAAAAGTTTTCCCTCCTCCGAATATGGTCGAGGCAAGATTATATATTGGGGAAAGCATTTTTATCACTATGCATGAATGGTCCATGTAGACAGTATGAAGATAAGCATATAACATATTCAAAAGGATGGTAGCCCCATAGTTCTTTATTCCTTCTTAGTCGGTATAAAAAAATAAAAAACTTTTGATGCTCGAGGAGAAGAAATGCACAAAAGCATTCAGGATCTAATTATACTGTTCCTGCTGTGCAACCATATAAATCGAGTAACATGTTTTAAACCTATGGTACCATGATTATATTTTTGGTAAATTCAAACGATACTCCAAGTAAAGGATACTCCGTAACACTCAAGATGGTGGCAGAGAGAAAGGTGAATATTGTCAAAGGACCTTCACGTGAGACCTAATATATTATGATAATGTATTTTCTCACACTTACAAGTTATAAATACAAAAAAAAAAAACTAATTTCTTGTGGTCAAAATGTAAAATAAGCCAACTTCAAATGTCGATGCAACAAACTAGTTAAATAAATCGATCCTTAAGATAGTTGTTGATCATTTGTTCGTTATAATTTTTCGAGAATCGATACAAATTCTATAAGCATTATATTAAGTTAAGATAGATATATTTAACATGAACGTTGTGTATTCACAAAATTTGAAATGTTAAACTTGTTTGCAAAAAATTATAACCGATAGATTGTTATAACAATTTCTTATCAGTTAAATAGAAGTTTAGTTTATTTATTGTCAAACAATTCAACGAATAGCTCCTGTTCCTGGTAATTAAAGATCGAGTTTTCCAATTTTAAGAAATTTTAGCTTATCACTAATTCGAAAAGTGTAAAAGGTTCGCAAGAGCTTACCTTTTACAAAAAATAAATTATTCATATTTTGGGATACTTGTTGCTCTAATATTAATTGATGTAATTGATAGTTCTAAGCATTGGATTACAAAGAGTGCTTATGTGAAAGTCAATTATGATGCTACTAGTTCCACAACCATGCAATGTAGGCAGGGACGGAACCAGAAATATATTTTGGGGGGTCAAATTTTTCGGTTAATTGTAAATGATCAGATCAAATTTTTTTTGTAAAAAATAGGGTACCAAATAAAGATTTTTGTAAAAAATATGAGGACTAAATGAAGATTTTTCAAAAAAAATAAGGGGACTAAATGAATTTTTTTGTGAAAAATGGGGGGACTAAACGAAGATTTTTGAATTAAACATATATAAAACTTTCGGATTTTAGAATTTTTGGGGGGACGGCGGCCACCCCATGCCCCCCTCCCTCCGTCTCTGGATGTAGGTTGGATTGCTCGAGATGTCCTTATAATACTATTTAGATTTAAAAAATTGGATGTTATATGTGTTAAGTGGTTTGAAAACAAAATAATTATTTGTTTAGCTCATTTTTTGTTTCATAATCAAGTTATAGTTGATAGTTCGAAAATTTATCCCGACTGGATTTGAATGTTTTAATATTAATAAAATCTTCTTTTTTTGTAAAAAAAAAAGTGTAAAAGGTTAAGAAAACAGAAAACATGCAAATTTAATGCATGGTGTCTATAAGGTGAGAAGAAAACAACAAATGTTTGTATGATAGATATATGAAGAACTTGCCATATACAATCACGGACTTTGTCGAGGACAAGAGGTGTTTTTATCATCTTGTTGACAAATAATAGCAGGAAAAGAAAGGTTGGAAAACGAGTAATGTTTATGAGAGTCAGTGGAGAAGAGTGGTTCACGAAAAGTTTAAATTGCACAAAACTTCACAAAATAAAACAAACTTGTAAACGCGTTAGAATCCAATCTTTTTACACAATAACTTAAAATTGAACCCAGCTAGCTTAGCCAACTAGTAGTATATAATATGATGATAAGGACATGTGAATTTCTTTTGTTGCCCATGACGCGGCTTCTTACACTTACCTGTGTCATTCTTAGGATAACTGCACTCCTTTCTTCTTCTATCTCTATCTCTATATCTAATTGTTAGGTTATAAACATGGTAACTCAAATATTTTAAGGGAGGTGATATGTGCAAACCCTATACTTATAGGTGCACATTCAAATTTGTTAAATAGACCAAAATATCCTTAACTATTTTTTGTGTTTATTTCCTTTTTCACAAATACATTAGATGTTTTATTAACTAACTAAATCCTAATTCTTGTTTATACGAAACTTCTGCAAATATAAGAGAACATCAACGAACACTTGCAAGATAATAATGTAGATGAAGAATTGCAAGAATGAGGAAAATTATCGATCTAGTTAATTCAAATAATTACTAAGAAATTTTTGAATATTTTCAATCACTTTAACTTTTGCAATTCTATTCATGGAAGCAATTTTTTGAATGATTTATTACTTTTCGTGATTTATAAATTTTGCATATGCAGAACATGCCAATACCTTATAAATGACTAAGTGTTTTATATAATCATGCTCGAGTTCTCCATATATAACTTAGTTTTAAGTCTTTTAAATCTATAATTTTTATGGTGGCAAAAAAAAAATCTATAATTTTTATTATGTAAGCACAATGATATAATTTGGAAAATGATATACGCATATCTTCAATTTATACTTAAAAATTCATCAAATATTTTGGTATATAATTATAAATAAAAAACAGCTAATTAATTAATTTAATAATAAAAGACAAACTTGAAAAGTAGAAGGTAATGGAAAAGAAAAAATATTAATTAAACATAAGGGTAATTTGGGAACATGACCAATAATAGGTGTGCACCTATTTTTTTTTTTTTTTTTTGCTAAATAGGTGTGCACCTATTTTAAATGGACACATCCAAAATTAAGACTAAAGTTTAACTTTTTTTTAAAAGTCAAATAATTCATTAATAAAAAGTTGTACAGATATCTATAAAAATAATTATATTTCACGAACATGTCTTAAATAAGATCAAATTCATATTTTTTTCATCAAAATTACAATCGTTGAACAAATTTTTCATTGTGGAACATCCCTGCTTTTAAGCTAACGATCCATTATAGTTGTGAAAATACACAATTTTTTTGAATGAACAATCTAACTATCCAATATAATTTTGAAAAATACGTAAATGTGATTCATCATGATATATCCAAAAATCAACCGTAATTGCAAGTTCATAACCTATCAACGAACCATAACTCTGAAAATCCCGCATATTTATAATCCCGAATATGAAAACAAATAAATTCTCATGAAAAAAAGAATAAATCTAAAATAGATAAAATCCAAAAACTAGGTCGGAAAATTCTCAATGAAGAGAGAGATCTATTGAATAAGAATAATATTAAAAAAATATTGAAAATGGTGCTTATCATCAACCAAATAACCCTATGAAAAGATACTAGAAGAAGTTAACATTAATTAGAAATGCTCCTTATCTTACGAAAAAATATAAAAGTTATATTGGTTACAAAATATATGAACTATACAGTATTGATATATAGATTTTAAAATTTTTATTATCCTTTTCTTTAAACTTAAAAAAAAAACTTATTTTTTATGCCGTAAATATTTCATGAACATGCCTTTTGGTAGTGATGCTAAAAGCTCTCACTTGCCAAGTTTATTTTGACAAGCATATAGGATCGGAATTTGGTAAGATTAAAATACATATGGTACCAAAAGAAAACAACGTGTAATAATAAAGGAAAATATAATAAATCGGGCCCAATAAGTCACAAGCTTTCTAGTATATAATTCTCGCCTCCCAACCATACGAAAAATCCACCAACATTCTTTATCTCTCTCTCTCTCAAAATATGAATGAACTCAAGCTTATCACTCATCTCTTCATCCTGTTATCTTCCATATTCTTCTTCCTCAATGTAAGTTTCATGTTTCAATGTCTTTTTATTACTTGCATTCGAAATTTAGCATGTACATTATGTGTTTCCTAGTGATATATATGTTGCGTGTGTTCACATTAATTTTTAGACTTACGAGCGAGATATATTGTGTATGTTAGGTCAGTTTGATTCAATTTTACCATGATTTTTAATTTATCAACATACTATCAGAGTTCCGTGATTTAAAATTTTGTACATTATGTATACCGGTTATGTTTGGTTTGGTTTACTTTGTTGACATTCTGCACATGTCTAGTTTGGCTTTAAGATTGTTACATTACCTTTTTCATAGTTGATGAAGTTTCTTGATTTATAATTGTGTACATTGTTTTATTGATTTTTGCAGTTAAGTGTTGTCGGAGCCCGCCGGAATCTATTAGATTCGCCAACCGGAGAAAACCCGTTTTCCCCTAAAGGGTCTCTCCTCCGTTACTGGAAAAAACAAGTATCTAATGACTTACCTCAACCAGATTTCCTCATAAAAAAGGCATCTCCATTAACAGCTGTTCAGACAGCAACTTTTTCGAAAATTGCTGACCAAAACACCCTGTCAACAAAACTCTCATCATTCTGTTCCTCTGCGAAACTCCTCTGTTTTTCTGATTTATCACCAAGTCTCGAAAAACATGATCAGAATGTCGCGTTTTCCTCGTACAGTGACAAAAATTTCACAAATTACGGGACATTAAAAGGCGGTGATACTGATAGTTTTCAGAAATATGCTGACGGGGAAAATATCCCCGTCAACACGTTTCGCCGTTATGGGCGTGACTCTGTAGGACATGACACGGATTTTACTAGTTATGCTACTGATGCCAATGTAGTTGATCAAAGTTTCAATACTTATGCCGCGGGCTCAACTGGTGGTGCCAGTGGCTTTACTACTTACAGCAAAGAAGCCAATGTGCCTAATCTTAACTTCAATTCCTACTCAGCGGATAGTAATGGTCAATCGCAAAAATTTACAGCTTATACTGAAGAAGCTAATTCCGGAGGCCAAAGCTTTGCAAGCTATGGAAAAGATGGTAATGGTCAGCCCAACAATTTTGAAAGTTACGGAAAAGATTCCAATGTTATCGGCTCCACCTTCTCAGGGTACGGACAAAATGCTAATGGTGCCGCCGATAATTTCACTTCTTATGGCTTCAATGGCAATGTCCCCGAAAACAAATTCAAGAATTACGGTGATACAGGTAATAAGATTGACTAATTTTACTTGCAATTATTTGTGTGCATTTGTTTACTAAAAAATATAGAGGGAACATCTAGGGACATAAGGTTATTAAGGTTATCTCTTATTTTCTTATATGCAATTTTTTCAAGACAATGTAGTTACATGATCTCCTCAGCCCCTTTGTTTTCGTATATAATTCTAATTTTGGCAGTAGTTGATAGTTGATTATTGAAATTTGATCTTAATTTGTAATTTTGTTTTAAATTTTTTGACTGCTTTAAATCATTTTTTTCCTTGCCATACTTCTGTAGGTAATGGTGCTGTCGAAACTTTTACAAGTTATAGGGATCAGTCCAATGTAGGTGATGATTCTTTTGAGTCCTATGCTAAAAACTCAAATGCTGCTAAGGCTACTTTCTCGAATTATGGTCAGTCATTTAACGAAGGTACTGATAAATTTACTGGATACGGCAAAAAGGGCTCGTTTTCTGATATTGGATTCAAGAAGTATGGTGTTAATAATACTTTTAAAGATTATGCTAACAAGAAGGATGTTAAATTTAGTTCATATGCGACCAAAGGTTCTGCAGAGTTGGCTTCTTTGAAAGAGGGGAATGCCAAAGTTGTAAATAAGTGGGTTGAGCCTGGCAAGTTTTTCAGGGAGAAGATGCTTAAGAGTGGGACAGTTATGCCAATGCCTGATATTAAAGATAAGATGCCTGAGAGGGCATTTTTGCCTCGGGTCTTGTCATCGAAATTACCATTTTCGACGACTAAACTTAATGATTTGAAGAAGTTGTTTCACGCGAGTGATAATTCTAGCATGGAAGGGATGATAGTTAACACTCTGACTGAGTGTGAGCGAGCACCAAGTCGAGGTGAGACAAAGCGGTGTGTTGGTTCTATTGAGGATATGCTTGACTTTGCAACATCAGTGTTGGGACGAAATGTTGTTGTTCGTACAACAGAGAACACAAAGGGGTCAAAGGGAGATATTATGATTGGGGAAGTCAAAGGGATCAATGGTGGTAAAGTCACCAAGTCAGTCTCATGCCATCAAAGCTTATACCCTTATTTGATGTATTACTGTCATTCGGTTCCTAAGGTTCGGGTTTATGAAGCTGATATTCTGGATTCAAAAAGTAAGGCCAAGATCAACCATGGCGTAGCTATCTGTCACGTGGACACGTCGGACTGGAGTGCAAGTCATGGAGCGTTTGCAGCTTTAGGTTCAGCTCCCGGAAAAATTGAGGTGTGCCACTGGATTTTTGAGAATGATATGAACTGGGCTATTGCTGATTGATTGAATGCTGACATAATGATCCATTTGCAGAATCCGATCCAATTGCAAATGTGAATATATATTTTGAGCAAAATAATATATTTAGGATCACAATTGTAAAGATGGGTCAATTTAGCTTTTCTTTTTGGTGTAAGAATTTTATGTTTTCAACTGAAAATATAGGTTTCTGCACAAACCAACTCATTTTATAAAATAATTGTTGCATATAACAGACCAGCATTGTGTTGGGTCAATGACTTTTTGATGTATGTCTTCTTTACATGTTTGCTTGCAATTCTGAAGCTGTTTTGGAGGTGTTACATTTAGACTTATGATCAGGTTGGAAGCTAGAAATGTAGTCATAATCTCATCTTAAGCTTCCCCTAAAACTATGAATCTTCCAACTTCCGAAGGATCATTTGGTGTGAACAAGAAAGGCACAGTTGCAGAGGGAAAAATTATCATAAGGGATCATCACTGTAGTCTGTAGTTGATTACTTGAGCCTAACTTGTATATTTGGACCACTAATCTGCAGACTGAAATAACCTGGCCTAATTAAAACCACATGTTCTGTTAAATTGTTGCACAAAAAAGTGGAATCAGAGAAAAAGATGCGTTTGCCGGGAGTCGAACCCGGGTCTATTGCTTGGAAGGCAATTATCCTAACCGTTGGACTACAAACGCTTGATGGTGGCTAGGTAGTGGGTTAAAGTATAAATAAAGATGCATAGGTATCTCTGTCCTTTAAGACTTAAGAGCCTAGACCAATAAACTCTTAATTCAGTGCTGTGCATGAAAGGATCCGCAACAGAGAAAGATGCCAATGATCTGCACAAATTTTCCGGATACGCTCTAGTCTTTACTACTCTCATGCACCACCACACTTATTACACGGGACTTTGCATTAAACTCTGGTAGTGATCATTTCAATTTTTTGCCAGTAATTTCTTTCTAAAAGATCCTGTGTTGGAAACGCAATTGGCCAAAATTTACAGATAAATTTAGATGTTTGTAGTAACTTGCCATGAATGATGTTATCAGTAACCTTTTTCCCCAGGATTTAACCGGTCCTAACTCCGACCCTTCCTGAGTTTTGTAGCTCCAGTATCTCCTATCACGAAGTGGCTAATTGGTCATGGGTAACCTCTATTAAGAAAACCACCAAGCTGGTTACAGCAAATTCAGGCCGCGTAATTCTAAGCAAACTGGTACCGGTGTGACCTAAGAGCTAGAGGGGTACCAGGCTCCTGCTGGCTTAGCTTGTCTAGATTAGTGTTGATCCATTGCTTCACTTATCAAGACCAGTATCATCCTTAATATAAATAGTAACTGAAAACTGGCACAAATTCGATCAGAAAAATTGTGGATGCAGTTATAATAAAGTTCCTACCAAACGCCATACTAAATCGGACAGGACCACGATATCATTCTCTCTATATCTTAGATTTCTAATTTAACCTTGTTATGAATGACCTAACTAAATCAGCTCAAATCTTTCAAATAACGCTCCTTCATTTGGATTATAAAACAGGTATTAATATAGCCCTTGAGCTATTTCCATCAACATTAAAGTCATAAGCAACATTCGAATAGAACAACATTCATCAGTATTAAGCGAATGGAATTCTGGAATGAGGTAATGACCTACAGGATCACGACATTTCTCTTCTGATTATCTCCCTATCTTAATAGATATATAATTCATCTCTTCGGCCTAATTTTAGTGATCAGCAAAGAGCAATGTCTTCATTTTAGTATCTAACTGTTATAGCCAAAATTCGATTCGGGTATTTTCAAGATGGATTCGGGCCAAATGTGGGTTCAGTTTGGGGGAATTCTAGAATAAATTAGGATTTTGACTCAAGTTGGAGGAATTAGGCCGCGCCCTGGCTTTCCTTATAGTTAGGGCGCGCCCTTAAATGTGAAATATGGGGATGAATCTATTCAAGTTAATTTTCTGAGAAGACATTGAAGAAATCTCTCCTAGGATTCCACTCAAGCGTGGATTCCACTCAATCTTGGATTCCATTCAAGCTGGAATTCCATAAGTTGAAGAATTCCCTCCTGTCGTATCTCAGGAGGGGGATGTCCGTCGCAGAAGGCCTCCAGGGGTTTGCCTGGATATAAGGACCCTTCTTAGACGCTAAGGGAGGCATCCGTGCGCCCTAAGGTGGAAAGATGGGGACTTTCTGGTGTGTGCTTTGGGAGCTCTGTTCCTGTAGCCAATGGGCGCGCTCTCATTGGGGAACTTTGGAGTAATCCTGCACTTTGCACCCAAAAGCTCTGGATCACCTGTCCTGCTATCTGGTGGGTGCTTCTCATTCGGGGGACAGGGATGCGTTCTGCACTTGGGGTAAACCATGGCTATACCTGCATCCTTGAAATCAAGAAATAGCTGGTAGCGGATAGGACTAGTCCTCGACGGGGGAAGTTTCCTTATCCGTGAAGTCTTGAGATCTTGGATGAGCCTTGGGCCTTTAGTGGTTAGGCCTCATAGTAGAACATTCCGGAAGCTGGTTCTTTATCCAAGCCCATTTGGGTTTCTTGTTCTCCAAGAACTACGTCTGGCTTGATCCCCTATAAATACCGGGGTACGTAGGCCGATTGGGGGGTTGGAAGTCGAGAGCTCTGAATAGCCGCCACTAACCCTCTCAATCTCAGCCATCAATCATACTCAGCAACCACACACCACCGTTTTCTCCGATAAGGAACCACCGCATCAGATCTTGTTTCCGGCGACGTACCTCGAATTTTGTTGTTCCCAAATTCCTCCGTCAACAAATTGGCGCTAGAAGGAGGGGAGCCAATCAAGATCTACATCTTAGGAGGAAAAGATGTCTCACAATCATGGCAGAGGTTCTCAAGGAGAAGATGGTTACGATTCTGAAGATAGCTTGGGAGATAACCGAGCGCGACATGAAGCTTACGTCCCGGAAAATATAGCTGCTCCTCCGCGACATCAAGGAACTCCGGCCGCCATCGGCGGACAGCCGCCCGTTCTCATCAGTAATTCGGCATTAATGGAACAGCTGTATGTTATGCAAGATGCCATAAATAGTTTCGGGGCGAGATTGGGTTCGGTGGAGGAAGAGCAAGAATTAAGGAGAAAATCTCGGAGTATCCCACGAAATCATCACCGATCAGGGAAATCCCCTCAGACCGTGGAAGATTCTCGAAGGGGGGAGGAAAGTCATGAAAAGAGATTTCAGCTGGTTACTCCTCGAAGGTTAGATTATTCTGATCCTATTATTGAATATCCTAGTGAAAATAATTCTGAGCGCAGGTTGGTGAATCCTCAAGAGAGGGCGCGCCCTCATCCTCACCGTTCAGGGCGCACTCCTCATGAGATTCAAAGGGACGAAGAGCAAATCGCTAAAGAAAGGAGAGATTTTGCCAGCTTGAAAGAACGCCTTGGAATAAGGCTTGATGACGATGATTTAAGGATGGTGCTCCTTGAGCTTCAGAAGAAAGACAAATATATGGAATCGAGGCCCCATGATTCACAGCGCGTGCCCCCTGATAACAGGTCGCGGCCCCTTGGACATGAGCGAGCCCTTCCTCAGAGTCATGATCCACAGCGCGTGCCCCCTGACATCAGGTCGCGGCCCCTTGGACATGAGAGAACTCTTGCTCGAAATGATAATCCACAGCGCGTGCCCCCTGTTCAAAACAGGTCGCGGCCCCTTGGATTCCACCAAACTCCTCATCGTGATAATACCGAAAGAAGAAACCGTGATAACGGTGACAGAAGAATGGATTGGCATCAGGGAAATAGGCGCCCCCGTAATCAGGGCGCGCCCTCAGGTGGGAGATCCCCTCACATCCATCAAATCCCCTCAAGTACTTCCAGTGAGTCCAGGTCGAGGACGCACTCTCGCTCGGGAGAACAGTATCAGAGAGGTTCTCAAGGGAATCCACAACCTCATGGAAATCCCGAGGGTCATCAAATTCAAACTCAAGAGGTTGTGATTCAACCACAAGTTGAAGTTCAAGGAGGTATTCAGACGGCGGCTCCACCGTTGCCTCCACCCCCGGGGGGTACTCAGACTGTGGAACAACCAAATATCCAGAATATTCCTGGAGTGGGAACATTTAATGTGGATGACTTAAAGAAACTCCTTGCTCACCTAGACGGAGGAAGAATATCTGCAACTGCTCCAACATCTTCTCCCTTCTCAACTGAGGTTAGAGAGGCGCAGCTCCCTGCTGGGTATAGATCAATGACTAATGATTTGCGATTTCATGGAAATGCAGACCCTGTGGAATTCCTCGGACGTTTCGATATTGAGATGGATGTCTATCAAGTTACAGAACTGGCTAGGTGTCGATTGTTGGCAGCAACTTTCAGAGAGAGTGCCCAGCAATGGTTTCAGAAGCTTGGTCCGGGGATAATTACATCATGGCAGGTGATGAGGAACTTGTTCTTGACTAAGTTCCAGGCTGCGGTAAAATATGCTCCTCCGGTCACGACCTTGGCCAACATCAAACAAAGGGAAGGAGAGAGTTTGCAATCCTATTTCAAGAGATTCAACTCGGAATCCACTATGGTGAGAGGAGCGACAGATGAAACACTCAAGAGTTTCTTAATTGCTGGATTGTCGGTGGGAACAGATTTCTGGAAACATCTTCAAGGACGTGATCCACCTACGTTGGCTGATGTGTTTGCACAAGCTGAGTCTTTCAAAATTGTGGAACAATCCTTGGCAGACAACCGAAAAACTGACAGTCAGAATGGTTCTAAGGCAAAGATTGGTAAAAGGAAGGATAGGTCTCCCAGTCCTACCCGTCGTATAGCAACTGGTGCGAACCGGATAAATCTAACTGAAACTGGAAGGAGTTGGGGTCCACCTGATACATACGCTTATGATCAAAGGCCGGGTAACTATACTCCTTTAGCAGCTTCTATTGAACATATCTTTGAGGTGAATAAGAACAAAGGGTTCTTCAGAAAGCCGGAACCATTGACTTCCTGGCAGAGCAAGGATAAGAAAAAGTATTGTGAATTCCATGAATCCTCAGGGCATAACACACATGAATGTCGTCAACTCAGGGAAGAGATTGAAGATTTGATTAAGGAAGGATACCTGACGGAATGGATTGTTAGGGAGGTGAAGAAGCATAGGGAGAATCCCGACAGGAGAGATGGAGGGCGCGCCCTCCACGGAGAAGGTAAGCCAGAAGAGAAGAAATTCGTCAAAGAAGGAAGTATTCACACCATCTTTGGAGGACACCATTTAGGGGGAGGTAGCAATCACGCTATGGAGAGGTATTCCAGGGAAGCGAGGTATCGACCTCTCACAAATGTGAATAGTTTGGAATTGAGGCCACCTAAATTGTTCAAGGGAGAATGTGCTGACATTACTTTCACTGAAGAAGAAGCTAGATGGGTACATCATCCTCATAATGATGCTCTGGTAGTAGCAATTCAGATTGGTTCGAAGAATGTCCATCGGGTTTTCGTGGACAATGGAAGCTCGGTGAACATACTCTACTACAGTACTTATAAGAAGCTGGGACTCTTAGACAAAGACATGATTCAAGACAACGGATGGATCTATGGTTTTTCAGGAGAATCGGTAAAAGTTATGGGAGCTATCAAATTACCGGTAACTCTTGGGGAAGGAAACCTTTCTGTGACGCAAATGATGGATTTCATGATTTTGAATGTGGATTCCTCACATAATGCTCTAGTAGGACGACCCCTGTTGAAGGAAATGAAAGTTGTGACCTCCATCTATCATCTCGCGATGAAGTTTCCTACGCCGAATGGTGTGGGAACTGTACGGGGTTCTCAGCACGACTCCAGAGATTGCTACCATAAGGCGATTAAAGGGTTCAGAAGGCAGCAGGATGGAGGGCGCGCCCTGCGTGAAAGTGGTTCCGGAGTCATGAGTGTTGTCCCAGAAGAGGTGAAAGCCCATTATCTTGTCCAGGAACCTGAAGAGGAAGAACCGCTATACAGGGCGCGCCCTGAGGATGATACCTCAGTTCTTGACGAGCTTCAAGAAGGAATTTTGGAGGAAATAGAGGAAGATGCAGAGGAAGTAATCTCGTTTGATCTCAAGGGTGAGCAGGTTGAAGGGAGACGAATGTTGCTTAAAGGTTTGGTGCATACCCTTGTCGAGGAAGACTTCCCTCTTAAAGAGGACGTGCCCTCCAAGGACGTAGCACCGGTTGAAGATCCTCGAAGTTTTGATTTCGACCTTGACCCAAGGACACTGCAACCAGTGGAAAAGACTGGTCCTGCAGAGGATACAATTTCTATTTTGGTGGATGAGAGGGATCCAACTAAGGTTCTGAAGATTGGATCGCAGTTGAACTCCAAGTTAAGAGGCATGCTCACTAATTTCCTTTTAAACAATCTGGATGTTTTTGCTTGGAGTCATGCTGATATGGTTGGGATTGATCCGAAGGTTATGTGTCACCGTCTGAATATAGATCCCACCAAGAAGGGAATTCGCCAGAAACGCCGGCCAGTAAGTGGAGAGAGAGCCATAGCATTGAAAGAAGAGGTGGATAGACTTCTAGATGTTGGGTTAATCAAGGAGTCATATTATCCAGATTGGTTGGCTAATCCGGTTCTTGTGAAAAAACCAAATGGAAAATGGCGAACTTGTGTGGATTTCACTGATTTGAACAAGGCATGCCCGAAGGATAGCTTTCCACTCCCGAGGATTGATCAGTTGGTAGATGCTACGGCAGGACATGCTCTTTTAAGTTTCATGGATGCTTACTCTGGTTATAACCAGATTCCTATGTATGAGCCGGATCAGGAGCACACTTCCTTTATTACAGATCGAGGATTGTATTGTTACATTGGAATGCCTTTCGGGTTAATCAATGCGGGCGCAACCTATCAAAGATTGGTGAACATGATGTTTAAGGACTTGATAGGGAAAACCATGGAGGTATACGTGGATGATATGATTGTTAAATCTTTAAAAGCAGAAGACCATGTAAAGCATTTGGAACAGATGTTCGAGATATTGAGGAAGTTCAGGATGAAGTTGAATCCTCAAAAATGCGTCTTTGGGGTAGAATCCGGGAAGTTTCTAGGATTTATTGTTAATCATCGTGGAATCGAGGCAAATCCGGCAAAAATAAAAGCACTTCTTGACATGAAATCTCCGACTAGTGTAAAGCAAGTTCAGAGTCTCACGGGAAGGATAGCAGCCCTTAATCGTTTCGTTTCAAAATCATCGGATAAATGCAGAGAATTCTTCAAGGCGATAAAGGGGGCAGCCAAAGATTTTGCATGGACATCTGAGTGTGAGGAAGCTTTTCAGAGAATAAAGGAGCATTTGGGAAATCCTCCTCTCTTAGCTAAGCCCGTGGAAGGAGAGACGTTAATTTTATACTTGGCAGTTTCAGAACATTCTATTAGTGCGGTATTAGTAAGAGAAGAAGTTGATCATCAGTCTCCGGTTTACTATGTGAGTAAGCGTTTGCTTGATGCGGAAACCAGATATACTAGCATGGAAAAGTTGGTTTATGCCTTAGTTTTAGCGTCAAGGAAGCTTCGTCCTTATTTTCAGGCTCACAAGATTGAAGTTCGTACGGCATATCCATTGAGAGGAATTCTCCACAAGCCGGAAACCTCTGGTCGAATGTTAAAATGGGCAGTTGAGTTGGGACAATTTGATTTGGAATATACTCCAAGGACAGCTATAAAGGGTCAAGCTTTAGCTGATTTCATTCTTGAATTCGAGTCGGAAAATGAAGAAAAATCAATTGTATTGATTGAGCCTGAAGTTCTGCTTAAGAGGGCAACCCCATTTGAAGAAGTTCCTCAACCTTGGTGGAAGTTACAAGTAGATGGAGCTGTCAACAATGGAGGGGCTGGAGCAGGAATAATCTTGTTTACCCCCGAAGGGAATCAACTTATGAGTGCTATTCACTTCAAATTTCAGGCGACCAATAATGATGCCGAGTATGAAGCCTTGATTAATGGGCTAAAGATGGCTTTGGAGATGAAAGTAGTGAATCTCATTGTGTTAAGTGATTCAGAACTAGTGGTTGGACAAGTAAAAGGTGGATTTCAGTGTAGAGGCCCAAGGACAGAGCTTTACATGAGGTGCGCTCAACGATTGATCAGAAAGTTCCGAGAAGTACGGGTAGAGTGTATTCCACGAGATGAGAACTGTAATGCAGATGTGTTAGCCAAGTTGGGGTCACAGAAAGACGCTATGCTATTGGGGACAGTACCATTGCAAGTACAGGAAGTTCCTAGCATTCCAGAGGTTGAAGTCATGGAAGTGGAATCTATTCCCAGTGTTACTTGGATGACTCCCATTCAAAAATATATTCGAGAAGGGATACTTCCAGGTGAGAAGTTGGAGGCCAGGCGGCTTCAGTATCAAGCAGCTAGATTCGTGGAGTATGATGGGATATTATATAAGAGGGGTTTTTATCAACCACTTCTCAAGTGCATAGATGGAGATGAATGCAATTACATTCTTAGGGAGATTCATGAAGGTATATGCGGCAATCACTCGGGGGGTGGTTCGTTGGCAATGAAGGTGTTAAGGCAAGGATATTATTGGCCTACTTTGAAGAAGGATGCTTACGAATTTGTCAAGGCATGTGACAAGTGTCAAAGGTTCGCCAATTACTCTACCAGCCCTGCTACCACTTTGACTTCTTTGATGAGTCCGTGGCCATTTGCTATGTGGGGAATAGATCTTATTGGAGAGCTCCCTAAAGCCAAAGGGGGAGTGAAATATGCTGTTGTTGCTGTGGATTACTTTACTAAGTGGGCGGAGGCAATGCCCCTGGCCACAATTACAGCAAGAAAGATTCGAGATTTTGTTTTCAACTCTATTGTGTGCAGGTTTGGAATTCCGTATAAACTTGTGTCAGATAATGGAAAGCAGTTTGACAGCAAGGAATTGAGAAAATTGTGTGATGATTTGGGGATAAAGAAGGAATTTGCAGCTGTGTATCACCCTCAAAGTAATGGGCAGACAGAGGCTGTCAACAAAATAATCAAGCACAGCTTGAAGACGAAGTTGGAAGAAAGCAAAGGGAATTGGCCCGAAGAACTTCCCATGGTCTTATGGTCGTATAACACGACTCCAAGAACCACAACCGGAGAATCTCCTTTCATATTGTCTTATGGATGTGAAGCAATGGTGCCGGTGGAGATTGGAGCAGGATCATTTCGAAGAGATTTTTATGATGAAGAATCAAATATGGTTAATCAAAGGTTGAATCTTGATCTCCTAGAAGAAATGAGGGCTAATTCGCAGTTGAGGTTGGCAACTTATCAGCAGAGGGCTGCACGGTATTATAACAAGAAGGTGAAGGCTCAACTTTTTAAGATAGGTGATCTAGTTCTGCGGAAAGTTATGCCAAATACAAGGGTAGCAGCGCATGGAGTCTTTGGTCCTAACTGGGAGGGACCTTACAAGATCAAGTCTATCATCTGGGAAGGGACTTATCATCTAGAAGACTTGGATGGCAACACAATCCCAAGGGCATGGAATGCAGAGCATTTGAGGAAATATTATCAGTAGGGTGCGGCTTTGACCCCCTATTGTATGAAGGCTTATATTCAAGATATAGACTAGCATAAATAAATCTTCTCCTAGTCTAGGGGGGTAGTATATGTACGCCTTCTTTAGTTCTAGTCGAGACTTGCTGTTTTTATTCTACGTTTTTTCGAAGTTTATTCTCCTTAGCTCGGGGGGTAGTTCATGTATACCTTCCCCTGTTCTGTTGAGATTTGAGTTTATTTGAAGATTAATAAAGTTTATCAAGACATTTTTTCAAGTTTTTGAAGATTCTTTTTATTACAAGAGGTCGTGCTCTATGCCTTAGGGCACGCCCTGTGAAATTCTGTTTGAATCCAAGCAATAATTGACAAGTAAAAGGAATATTGAAAAAAGGGTAATGCTTTAGGGCGCGCCCTCAATATGAATGAAGATTTTTTATTCTAAGTGTTTCAATGTTTCAAGAGTTGGAAGAATATTGGTTGATAAAACACAAGAGGCCGCACTCAAACTAGGGCGCGCCTTGTATATACACTAAAGAATTTACAAGCATTTTAGTTGAAGAACTTTTCACATTATATAATGTTTGCATGGAAGAATTACTTGAAAATGTTTGAAGATGTGTTAACAGTGATAAAGAAAATTTTACAAAGGTCGCCCCCTATATGTTAGGGCGCGCCCTATAGCTGTTTTGTGGTAAAAGTAATTTAGCAGTTGAACAGAATTTTGCAGAAACACAATATTTAGTCATAAAAACACGGACAATATTCATGACATTCAAAATACAATTTGCAGGGTTTTACAAAGGGCCCGCACCTTAAATGTTAAAACCTAGCAAAAGTTCAAATATGATAAAAGTATTTATGGCGCGTCCTTAGCAGGGGACGCGTCCTGGTTGTTTGTAGACTGGATGACGGAGAGAGGAGTTGTATCTTCAGGAAGGGAGGCTTGATTTGTTGCAGGAGGGAGTGTTTGAGCATCTTGATTTTGGGCTTCCGGAATATCTGTGGGAGAGGGCGCGCCCTGAGGATCCTCGTCTAAACCTAGCTCGATCCTCTTTGCTTTAATTGCACTTGCGTGCACCCTCTTGAAGTCCTCGATATCTTCAGCACTTTCACGGCCAAACTTTTCCTCCCAGTTGTAGTTAGGATCATTAGCCAGAAAACCAAGGAGATAGAAGTCAAAGCCCCTTTGAAAGTTTTCATCTTCAACGCGTTGTTTCTCATCTTTCCAACAGTCAGCTTTCTCGATCTCAAGACTGTCACGTTGTATCTTCAACTCCTCTATCTCCTTCTCCAACCTGACATTCTTGGAATTCAAAAGATCACGGTGTTCACAAGATTCATCAAGGTCGTGTTTCAGATCAGCAATTGTAGCATCCTTGGCATCCAGATCTTTTTTCCACTTATTGTCATTCTCGATGATCATCTTCGAATACTTCCTATTTTCAGCTTCGAGTTTGTTAAGGTGAAGTTTTTCCTTATGAACTCTCTGGGCGCGCCCTAGAGATTGAATGAGGAGCTGAGAGGAAGCATGGATCATGGAATGGATTTCCTCTTCGGCATCCATGTTTTGCCATTTGTCCACTTCGGATTCCTTGACAAACGAGGACGCAGAAGGCCCAATGAGAGTTTCGATATAGGAGGGCGCGGCCTCGATCCTTTGTCTTTTGCTTTTTTCCACAGGTTCATGAAGAACCTCAACATCTCTCTTCAAGGAATCACTTGAAGGAATGCTTTTGCTGGAATCTTTTTCTAGGCGCGCCCTAGAGGTACCAGCTTTGTCATCGCTTTTCTCCTTATTGTTTTTCTTTGTGCCTCCGAAACCCCGAGGAATCTTAGGAGCCATACCTGCATGAGATAAAAAAAAAGAAGAGTTAGGCAGCGCCCTGGATAAAGGTATTAGATAAGTTAAAAAAAAAAAAGGGAAACAACAAAGAGAAACTTTTGGCAAGAAGAAAGATAAGGGCGCGCCCTATGCTATAATTTTTGTACCTTCATCGGAGTCGTAATTTTCATCGCTATCACTAGAGGGTGAGGGAACGGCAATGCCATTTCTAAATTTCTTAAATTTACAGAAGGAACCAACCCTCTCAGAAAGAATCCCAACTCTTTTTAGGTTTTCTTCTGTAATAAGGGTTTGAAGATTGAATTTTTCTTCGGCAATCTTAAGGACAGCCTGAGCCCTGAGAGAAGCCGCGCCTTGGAGAGTTTTCTGAACTCTTCTATCTGTGTTAATTCAAAGTTAATGAAAGTTCAAGTGGAAAGTTATTAAGAGAAAAAGGATTTAAGGCGCGCCCTAACTTACAGGGATCGGTGTTGAACTGTACACGAACTCGAGGGACATCCCAAACGAAGAAGAATGGTTCCTTCCAGTGTTTGGTGTGGCTGATCCTACCCTCAGAAAATCCTTTATTGTTGTGAGGCTTATTTATTACTAAATAGTAATAACCTATGCTGGATTGACGAATGCTGTAGAAGAAACTGACTTCGTGCATGGAAGGAGCTCCAAATTCGAGATCGTGATAGAGAATGAATAAACCAAGTAGAAGTTTGTAGCTATTAGGACTTAGTTGGATGGGTGCAAGATTGTACCATTCGAGTACTTGCC
The DNA here is from genome assembly GCA_036435485.1 of Saposhnikovia divaricata. Lineage (NCBI taxonomy): Eukaryota > Viridiplantae > Streptophyta > Magnoliopsida > Apiales > Apiaceae > Saposhnikovia > Saposhnikovia divaricata. The sequence continues at coordinate 156,012,032 of CM071595.1, forward strand.
TTAGATATGGGTGTAAGGGCGCGCCCACACCAAGGGCAATCAGTTTTGGAGTTAAGACCATCCTCGGAATTTTGAAATTTTTACCATAATTGAAGATGTGTGGGCGATGATGAGCATATGGAATGGCCCAGATTCCTTCTTGGCCATAATATTGCATAGCCCATCCTACTTCGTCGCTTGTAGCTGTCGAAGACATATTCACGCAGGCCAATTTGCCTCGTTTCTTTCTAAGAATATTTTTATCCTTTTCAGACATGGTATCATATCTACCAAAGTCAACATCAATTTCTGCATCAAGGACTTCCCAATGTCTAAACGGGATTGGAGAAGGTAATGGAGATGTAGGTTCGGAGTCGGCTGTGGGTGAAATAGAAGAAGCTGAGGGCGCGCCCTCAGTGGAGTAAGTATCAGAAGAATGTGTGTCGTTGGAGGAATTGAAATTTGGAGTATAGTCACTATCTGAGGGATCTGTATGTAAAGGGTCTGGAATTTTTTCGGGTATTGGTTTTGAAGTTTCAATGTTGTTCTTCATGCGAGTGCTAAGGGGGACATTATCCAAGGAATCTTCGCTGGAAAAACTCATCCTGTCTTCGTTAAAGTCCTGAATGAGGCGCGCCCTATCTTCTGAGGATACAAATGAGAAGAGAGGTCTAGGTGGATTGGGAGGAAGAGGTGCTGGCAAAGGAGAGTAAGCCCCAATGCGTTTGTTAAGTTCCTTAAAAGGGTGAAATGGAGACGGCGCGCCCTCCAGCTGCACAATTAAAAGAAAATAATAAAGAAACTGAGGGCGCGCCCATGAGAGGAATATAATGAGAATTTTTTCTACAAGTCAACTAATAGGTTGGTCGATAGAGAGGGTACTAATACGCAACTAGGGACAGCCTTGTGTATTAGCAAAGTAAAGCTAAGGACGCGCCCTATATGTAAGGCGCGCCCAACGGATTAATTCAATATACAGAAACATGTTCTGTAAAAGTTATGATGGCAAAACAAGATCAAACGCGTATACATACAAATATACATACAAGCAATATTATTGAACACGAAGATAACCGACAATCAAGGTGCTAAATCAGACAAAAAACACGGTGAAAACTTGAAATAAAGACATGAGAACGTACCTTGTAAGTTCTAGAATTCGATTTAGTGAAGAAATGATCAGAAAAGTGACGAAATTGACCGGATTGGTGCTCGGAAAACTCAAAGTCGCCGGTGTCGGTTTTGTTTGAGAGAGAAAGTAAAAAGAGTAAAGTGGAATATAAGGGAGGTATTTATAGTGGTTTTGAAGAGATAGTGGTTGACAGCTGTAGAGTCGGTTGAAATTCCAAGGACGCGCCCTCTATTAGGGCGCGCCTTAGCTCAGAAGATTGTGAGAATTTTGGGTTTTATAGAAGAAATTCCGTACATCATCTTTGATTTCATACGGAATTGGGGGGTAGTTGTTATAGCCAAAATTCGGTTCGGGTATTTTCAAGATGGATTCGGGCCAAATGTGGGTTCAGTTTGGGGGAATTCTAGAATAAATTAGGATTTTGACTCAAGTTGGAGGAATTAGGCCGCGCCCTGGCTTTCCTTATAGTTAGGGCGCGCCCTTAAATGTGAAATATGGGGATGAATCTATTCAAGTTAATTTTCTGAGAAGACATTGAAGAAATCTCTCCTAGGATTCCACTCAAGCGTGGATTCCACTCAATCTTGGATTCCATTCAAGCTGGAATTCCATAAGTTGAAGAATTCCCTCCTGTCGTATCTCAGGAGGGGGATGTCCGTCGCAGAAGGCCTCCAGGGGTTTGCCTGGATATAAGGACCCTTCTTAGACGCTAAGGGAGGCATCCGTGCGCCCTAAGGTGGAAAGATGGGGACTTTCTGGTGTGTGCTTTGGGAGCTCTGTTCCTGTAGCCAATGGGCGCGCTCTCATTGGGGAACTTTGGAGTAATCCTGCACTTTGCACCCAAAAGCTCTGGATCACCTGTCCTGCTATCTGGTGGGTGCTTCTCATTCGGGGGACAGGGATGCGTTCTGCACTTGGGGTAAACCATGGCTATACCTGCATCCTTGAAATCAAGAAATAGCTGGTAGCGGATAGGACTAGTCCTCGACGGGGGAAGTTTCCTTATCCGTGAAGTCTTGAGATCTTGGATGAGCCTTGGGCCTTTAGTGGTTAGGCCTCATAGTAGAACATTCCGGAAGCTGGTTCTTTATCCAAGCCCATTTGGGTTTCTTGTTCTCCAAGAACTACGTCTGGCTTGATCCCCTATAAATACCGGGGTACGTAGGCCGATTGGGGGGTTGGAAGTCGAGAGCTCTGAATAGCCGCCACTAACCCTCTCAATCTCAGCCATCAATCATACTCAGCAACCACACACCACCGTTTTCTCCGATAAGGAACCACCGCATCAGATCTTGTTTCCGGCGACGTACCTCGAATTTTGTTGTTCCCAAATTCCTCCGTCAACACTAACAATTATGTGTGACCTCATATGTATGCATTTGTTCCTACTGCTATAAAGGCTTTCTATTTCGCAAACAGACATATATAATGATGTCTATTGTAACTCTAATGTAAATATAGTCTATATTATGGAATACTTTCTTTGTTTTGCTCACCAAAACACAATTATAAAGCTTTAAAGCAATAACTAATTAATAATCGATACTCTACTTTTGTCATTTCAAAGAGTTAGCATCTGCATTTGTTAAAATTCAGTCATTTGTTTGATACTCTTTACATAAACATTAAACACAACAATCCTGACCTAGTACTCTTTACTTTAAACACAACAACAAGCCTGACCTAATACTCCTTACTTTAAACATAACAAGTCTGAGCGTCTCGACAAAAAAAAACACAGGGGGTACTTTGAAGCTAAGATCAATGCAATTATAAGTACCTTCAACACCGAGAAGAACTCTCATTTATAACATAACAATCTTGAGTGTTCACTAGAGTGCTTTCTTGCAGAGGTTCGTAAGTTGGTTAATATCTTATTAATGTGAGCTACGAGTTCTCTGTCATTAAGCCGCTACAATGTTCAATAACAAGACTACTACTCTAGTTGGCTGCGTAGTAAAGAAACCTGAAGTTTATGATTTGGTACATCATTAGTATAAATATAAACTAGCTGCGATGCACGGATTTTTTTGATATGTAACAAATTTTATTTTATGTTATAATTTTATTTTTATATAATCATTATTTACAATATTTTATTTTAATTTTAATATTAATAATTTAATATAAATTTAATTAATGATATGCATGGTTTAAAACTTATATTATAAAATTTTAAAATAAATACGTTTTTGATAGAATTCGAACCTTGAATATAATATATTTAATCATTAGATCTAACAATTTTGATTTTTTACTAAAAATTTAATGGTCATTATTCGTAGTATACGGATTTTTATTATATTTTGTTAGTGATTAGAAGATATGATGTGATATTTTTGGGTATATATTAATTATTCCTAGATATGATATGATTGGAAGATATGATATGATATGATCAATGTTTTTAGGTGCTTATAAAAGATAATATATTCAACTAAAAGTAAATGTGAAAAAGACAATCGACTAATTACCATATTTATATTACGTTATTATTTATTTTAGGTGTTTTAATAGTATAGATATAATATATATTTTTCTTTGTAATAAAGGTTAAATAAGTAAATTTACGAAATACTAAAAAACATATAAAAAAAATAAGTGCCAAAATTTTTAATGTTTCCGCTAATGTTTTCTTATTATAAACAATGTATACATATTTTTAATATATTTTATTAATAATTGAAAAATATGATGTTATATTTTCGGAGTATATATTAATGATTGTAAGATTAGTTTTAAATTAAAAAGGTAACGTGTTTTAATTCAAAAGGAAATATTAATGATTGGAAGATACGATACGATTGATGTTTTTAGGTGTTAACAAAAGGTAATATATTACCATATTTATATTACGTTATTATTTATTTTAGGTGTTTTAATAGTATAGATATAATATATATTTTTCTTTGTAATAAAGGTTAAATAAGTAAATTTACGAAATACTAAAAAACATATAAAAAAAAATAAGTGCCAAAATTTTTAATGTTTCCGCTAATGTTTTCTTATTATAAACAATGTATACATATTTTTAATATATTTTATTAATAATTGAAAAATATGATGTTATATTTTCGGAGTATATATTAATGATTGTAAGATTAGTTTTAATTTAAAAAGGTAACGTGTTTTAATTCAAAAGGAAATATTAATGATTGGAAGATACGATACGATTGATGTTTTTAGGTGTTAACAAAAGGTAATATCTTTAACTAAAAGTAAATGTGAAAAAAGGCAATTGACTACTTACCATTAATTTATATTATGTTATTATTTATTTTATGAGTTTTAAAATGTTTTTAGGTGTTTATAAAAGGTAATATCTTCAACTAAAAGTAAATGTGAAAAAGACAATCGACTAATTACCATAATTATATTATGTTATTATTTATTTCAGGTGTTTTAATAGCATAGATATTGTATATTTTTTTCTTTATAATAAAGGTTAAATAAGTAAATTCACGAAATACTAAAAAACATATACCAAAAAATAAGTGCCAAAATTTTTAATGTTTCGGCTAATGTTTCCTTATTATAAACAATGTATACATATTTTTAATATATTTTATTAATAATTGAAAAATATGATGTTATATATTCGGGTATATATTAATGATTGTAAGATTAGTTTTAAATTAAAAAGGTAAAGTTTTAATTCGAAAGAAAATATTAATGATCGGAAGATTGATGTTTTTAGGTGTTAATAAAAGGTAATATCTTCAACTAAAAGTAAATGTGAAAAAAGGCAATTGACTACTTACCATTAATTTATATTATGTTATTATTTATTTTATGAGTTTTAATAGTATATATATCATATATTTTTTTCTTTATAATGAAGGGTAAATAAGTAAATTCACTTCGTACCAAAAAACAGGTACCAAAACTTTTAATGTTACGAATTTTATATAATAGTATAGATTTTCCTATTATAAACAATATATACAGATTTTTAATATATTTTATTAATAATTAAAAAATATGATGTGATATTTTCGGGTATATATTAATGATTATAAGATTAGTTTTAAATCAAAATGGTAACATGTTTTAATTAGAAAGAAATATTAATGATTAAAAGATATGATACGATTGATTTTTTAGGTGTATATAAAAGGCAATATATTCAACTAAAAGTAAATGTGAAAAAGGCAATCAGTTACTTACCGTTAATTATATTTTATTATTATTTATTTTAATAAATAGATGGAGATAATACAAAAACATAATACAATCATTATACTTACACTTTAATGATATATATGGTGTTGCAGAAGAAGAGAAAAGCCGAAGAAATTTGTGTATTGAATTGATGAAGATGGTGTAAATTAGGTTTAGAAGAATAAAGTTCTGTGCGCAGTGTTCGTGAAGGCACGGAGGTTTTAAGTTTATGTGTATTAGTAATGGTGTAAATATAAAATACTATTGTGTCTTTAGGACTATAGCCAATAACGGATTAAAATTGATTTATTTTATATTTAAAATTAATTAAAAATTAAATTAACCAAACCGAAAACCAAAATAAATAGGATAACCAAACCGAAAACAAAAACTTTCAATGTTTCGGCTTTAATATAATACTACTAGCTTATAACCCGTGCGAAGCACGGGTTTATTTTAATATCTAATAAATTTAAATTAACATTATAATTATGTTTTTATATAATCATTATTTTTGAATAATGTTTTCTAAATTTTAATTTAATATAAATTTAAATAATTATATGCATGGTTTAAAATTTATATTGTAAAATTCTAAATTAAATATCTCGTTGACCGGTTCGAACCTTAAATGTTTAGTAAGTAATTTAATCATATAATATATCTTATTATTAAATCTGACGAATCCTATTTATTACTAAAATAATTATTTGAATATATGGTGTGATATATTTGGGTGTATATTAATGATTGCAAGATTAGTTTTAAATTAAAAAGTAACGTGTTTTATTCAGAAAAAAATATTACTAAAATAATGACGGAAAGATAAGGTGTGATATTTTGGGTATATATTAATTATTGTAATATTAATTTTAAATTAAAAGGTAACGTGTTTTAATTAGAAGTGAAATCTTTGGAGAAGATGGGTAATTGAGAAGGAAAGAGTCCAAGCGGGTGGAGGAATTTTAATTGTAATATAATTACCTTAACATTAGTAATTAACTTTTTGAGATATTATTTTTATTATATAATAATATTATTATTTGTTTAATAATTAGGATAACCAAACCGAAAACCAAACCAACCAAACTTTCAATCTTTCGGTTTTAATATATTAATATAGATAAATATAAATAAATAAATTACAATGGAGATAATACAAATACATAATACAATAATTATACTTACACTTTAATGATATATATGGTGTTGCAAAAGAAGAGAAAAGCCGAAGAAACTTGTGTATTGAATTGATGAAGATGGTGTAAATTAGGTTTCGAATAATAGAGTTCTATGCGCAGTGTTCGTGAAGGCAACGGAGGTTTTAAGTTTAGCTGTATTAGTAATGGTGTAAATATAAAATACTATTGTGTCTTTAAGACTATAGCCAATAACGGATTAAAATTGATTTATTTTATATTTAAAATTAATTAAAAATTAAATTAACCAAACTGAAAACCAAAATAAATAGGAAAACCAAAACTTTCAATGTTTCGGCTTTAATATAATAGTATAGATTAGTTTTAAATTAAAAAGTAAAGTGTTTTATTCAGAAAAAAATATTAATAAAATAATGAAGGAAAGATAAGATGTGATATTTTGGGTATATATTAATTATTGTAATATTAATTTTAAATTAAAAGATAACGTGTTTTAATTATAAGTGAAATCTTTGGATAAGATGGGTAATTGAGAAGGAAAGAGTCCAAGCGGGTGGAGGAACTTTAATTGTAATATAATTACCTTAATATTAGTAATTAACTTTTTGAGATATAATTTTTATTATATAATAATATTATTATTTATTTAATAATTAGGATAACCAAACCGAAAACCAAACCAACCAAATTTTCAATCTTTCGGTTTTAATATATTAATATAGATAAATATAAATAAATAAATTACAATGGAGATAATACAAATACATAATACAATCATTATACTTACACTTTAATGATATATATTGTGTTGCAAAAGAAGAGAAAAGCCGAAGAAACTTGTGTATTGAATTGATGAAGATGATGTAAATTAGGTTCAGAAGAATAGAGTTCTGTGCGCAGTGTTCGTGAAGGCAACGGAGGTTTTAAGTTTAGCTGTATTAGTAATGGTGTAAATATAAAATACTATTGTGTCTTTAGGACTATAGCCAATAACGGATTAAAATTGATTTATTTTATATTTAAAATTAATTAAAAATTAAATTAACCAAACCGAAAACCAAAATAAATAGGATAACCAAACCGAAAACCAAAACTTTCAATGTTTCGGCTTTAATATAATACTATAGATTACTTTACTCATTAGGGTTATTCAATCACCGACTGCAGAATCACAAATTATTTCTAAAGCATTTGACTTTATCCTTTATTATAATGTCCGAGTCTACCCAGGTATACAGTTAACCAATCAGAAAAGAGGAATTATTTTAGGACCAATCAGAGCTCATTCCTAAATTTTAGACCAATCATGTTATATTAAGATTTTTGATTATTTACCATTATCATCCTATTAGACTAACCATGGTTAGTTAACAGTTTTAATGTAAATATAGTAGTTACTTGATTTAATATATCCATATATAATAAATTTTTTAATGTCAACAAATATTTATAATAAATTAATATTTTAAACCAAAATCAATCAGGATTATACAAATATATAATATTGAGTGATTTTCACAATATTTACTAATTTTCCACTCTTTTGATTTAAAATAAATCAAAATTACATTATTATATATTACAGCTAAATTTTCATAATACATATAAGAGTCGATCAGAATTTACCTCTAAAATTAAAACAACCACATCATTCTTGTTGAGTATAGAATACAAGAAAGAATACAGAGGGGGTGATTGGATTCTTGAACTTTTCGTTGTTCTTAAATCTGTATAGCAAGATATGTGTTAAGTGTGTGATATCAGTTCGATTAGTCTGCGAATCGTGTGGTTTTTTTGCTTGCAAATGCTGCATAAATTCTATGTCAGGCTATGGAGAGTGGTCTGTCACTCCTCCTATTTTTAGTAATCATGTATTTTATAATTTTTAAGTAATGCAAGTACGATTTATTCAAAAAAAAGTGCGGAAAATAATAAGCAAGCAACACAATATCACTTTAATCTATATATTATTAGATAAAGATTTTGCTACAATCTGTGAATACAAAAGTTAGTATTCTCAGCTTCGTTTTTCTCATAGAGATGTTTTCTTTTGTGTATGAAAAACTTAACTTCTAAGGAAGTGAGGCTGTATCCTTATAGAGCATGAATACAACCTACTTACTACAAATAAGGTAGCTAAACAACTTTACTTTCTAGTGTGTCTATCCTTTTTGAGTAAGCATCCAAACGGCTACAGGTTTGACTTTGCAAAGCTCTGTTCAGATCCACTTCTTTAGCTCTTTGTCTCTTGTACATCTCTCCAAGCTTCTTTGTAGGCTTTTCCAAAGTACATTACAGATTGTGGTCCATAAAGTGCTTTAGCTTGTTGCAGGTTTCTGACTTGTACAATTCTTCAGTATTTTATCTCCAAGATTGTATTTGAGAAGTAACTCTGTTGGTGATTCGAGAACTAGAATTGTCTTGATCGATAACTCTGAGTTCTCGAATATTGTTGGTGATTCGAGAACTAGAATTGGCTTAATCGATAACTCTGAGTTCTCGAATACTGTTAAACTAACATATCGAATGACTTCTCGAATAAGTCTTTTCTTCAGGAATCCTTGAGATATCGAATAGAACATTTTACTTATCGAATCCCTGAGATATCGAATAGCTTCTTTAGTCCTTAAGATATCGAATAGAGCATTGCCTTGTTGACTCTTAGAGAACTCGAATGATGCTTTGACTTGTTGACTCCATGAGTTCTCGAATAGAGTATTTAGACATGTCGAATCTCTGAGTTCTCGAATAAGGCTTTGACTAGTTGACCTTCAGAGATATCGAACAGTGTCTTTTGAGATATCGAATCCCTGACTTCTCGAATGCTAGACTTCTCGAATAGACAAATGTACTTCTCGAATTAGTACTTAGGCAAATTCTTCATTTCTTCAAATCCCAACTGTGATTATTTGACAGTCTTTATCTCCTTGCTTGAGGCATGAACCTTGGAACTTCTTTCAAGAATTATTCTTGACTTTATAAATACAGTTACACAACTAGGATTTGATGCCTATTACAAGTATAGAACAAATAGAAACTCTACAACTAGAGGTTCCCTCAGTTAAGAGGTCATGTAGGTAGTGCATAGCATTACACATACTTAGGCTTGGTATTATATGAGTACAGGCATGTCTCTGTGACTAACAATCTCCCCCAAATTGTGAGTAAGACCCTTAGTCACAATTTCATGCTTGATAACAAGCCTAACATACATAAAGATAAAACTTTGAAAAGTACAGGTATGTAGATTTGAACTAAGAACATGAATAGAAATACAAGTGTGTAATCTTACAGACTATGATGAGATGCTAGCCTTTATCATTTGATTCCATCTCCAATTCCTTAGCTAGTAGATCATCATATGCCTTCTGTTTTCTTTCTTTTTCCTTCCTTGCATTCTCATCCATAGCCCTTATGATTTCTGCCATTGCATCCAATTCTTCAAGCAAGATAGAGTCTTTGAAATCTTCAAGTACTGGTTTCAGAATGTTGGCAGGATAGTGATTGAGTAGGTTCATTCTTATTTTGACATTATCTCCATTTCTTCTCCTATACTTCACCACATAGGGATTGAATTGAACTCTACACAATCCCTTAGCCCTCAACACTTCTGCTTCAGCTTCCAGTTTATCAATTTCTTTTTCCCTTTTGATCCACTTCTCAAGGCACCCCTTTCTTATCAACTCTTCATGATCTCTCTTCATCTTCACAAAGTCAATCAGTTCCAGCTTCCATACTCTTTCCACATTATCATTTGAATCCAACATGGCAATAATCCTTTCTATGTCATATAACTTGCCCCAATTTTGACACTACCCTTGTTTAAACTTCTTCTGTCTTCCATCAGTATACTTGATCTCAAGGGAGTCATCAATAATTGAAACATGATAGATTCTTTGAGCTCTAAGGTATTCCAGTTGGTCTTCATTGTAGTCTTCATCTAGTGGTTGGAGTTTTAGGCCTGGATAGATTGTTAGGGTTCTTGATTTTGGAAGCTTTGGTTTTCTTGCTGCTTGTTTGAATTTGATCCTCTTAGTGTGGTTGCCTGGCAGTAGTATGTGACCTTTGCTGGTAGACCATTGTAGTATTCCATTAGCAGTTTGCTTTTTGAAACATACAGATGGTTTCTTCACTTGAATCTTCTTCTCTTCTTGAGGTGGTAAAACAGTTGCAGAAGCCAAGGGATTAGATTTTGGTAGGTCATTACTAACATCATTCACCCTAGACTTAGAGTCTTGTGTTGTGGTGAGATTACTGCTAGCAATGCCTAAGGCTTGCTGTTTTCCATTCTTCCTCTCATAGACTTTGCCTTGGTCATCATCCTTCTTGTCCTTGCTGTCTTTCTTCTTCTTCTTATTCTCATCCCCCTTATCACTCCTGTGATGACTTCTCCTCCTATCACTCTTGTCTTCATCTTCATCATCCTTATTCCTCCTTGGCTTGGCCATTTCTGGAATTACACCAGTTGCAATGAATGATCTTAGGATATGTAGTGCCTCTAACTCTTCAGCAGTTCTTCTCCCCTTCTTCTTCTGCAGTTGATCAACGATATCAATGATGAGTCTGTGGTTCTAAAGAGTAAGATGACTAGGAATGACCAGCTGCTTGACATCTTGAATTTTGGTGCCAGACTGGTAAAGAATGGTTCTTGGATTAGTGCACACTTCAGGTAGTCTAGACTGTTGCTCATCCCTTAAGTCATTGTACAGACTCTTGTTATTCTCATTTACATCTCTCTTCTCAATCAGTTTGATTATGGCATCCACCTCTGTGAACTTTAGATCTTGTAGAGTTTTGTAGTTAAGATGCCATATCTTGGATTTAGAAACCATCAATATCTCCTTGTACCATGAGCTGTTGACTTTCTTGGGTATGACAGTGAAGTATTCAACCTGATCCTTCAAACTCCTCAAATACATTATCATGTCACCATTCTGTTCCTTTTGGGCTTTCAGAAACTCCAATAATGCTTCATCATGATAGACATTTGAGTTAGCAACTTCTTGTAGCTTGGCCTCTGTTATCAATTTTGCTTCTACAGGCTTGGCACTTTCAACTCTGGAGGATGGAGGTTTGTCAGATGACATACTCCCTGCAACCATTGTGGAGGTGATAGATTGTCTCTGGCCACTAGGAGTAGTGATGTGCAAAGTTGGTAAAGTAACAACTGGCAAAGATGGAGGCTTATCAACTTTGTCCTTCCCTTTTCCTGGGACATGAGTTCTAGAGGGTCTTGGCTGACCACCCTCATTTATGCTAATACCCTTCTCCTTAGGTCTCTCCCCCTTATTCTCCCCCTTAGGATTTGAGCTCCTTAAGGTTCTCTTCTCCCCCTTAGGCTTGTTGACAGGCACAGAGGCTTTGGTAGGGGACTTTGGGTTGGAAGAGGTGAGATTGGCAGATTCATCTGGAAGAGGGAGACCCATATGCTTCATCATTGCAGACAGCATAGATTGTCGATGCAGAAGAACATCAGCTATGGTGGAGGCTTGAGTGCTCAACTGCTCAGAGATAATTGCTACTGTGTCTGTTAGGTGAGCATTGGATTTCTTGAGGGATGTCACTTCTGTTTCCAGGGCAGCCACCTTTTTGAATAACTCATTAGATTTGAAACCAGAAAGTGACTGTTCTTTGAGTCTCTGCACTTCAAACTTGGTCATCTCATGCACTGGGACCTCACTGATCAGCTTGTCTCCATACTGGTTTGCAAAGAGGGTCCTGTGCATGGCATTGGCATCTGTTGTCTGATCTGATAGAACTTGAAATTTATGCCCCGGACCTGTGACAGCATCTTTCAGTATAGCTAGACCAGTATCCATCTTGGTGCAGGTGGAGTTGCAGACTTTGATGTCTTTGAGAACACTGTCCAACTAAGGGAACCTTGCATCAAAGGCCCTCTTTATCTCTCCCACAGACTTGTCTATTGCATCACTCACCTTTTTGACTTCTGATTTGACACCTTTGCCAAGGTAGTGTGCAGCCTTGAGGAATCCTTTATAGGAGTCATTGATGGCTTCATACACTTCACCAGGAGTTAGGGATTTAGCATTTGAGCCCAGTGAAGTGATGTATTCCTCTCTTAGATACTGAAGAGCTTCATTGAGAGTGAGATCAAATTTTCCTTGCATCCAGGCATCTACATTGACATCTCTCTCAGCATCATCTATTATCTTTGCCTTTTGCATCTCTGTGGCATAGGAGAATAGCCTTATAGTCTGGGTTCGGCAGATTTGAAGTGAGAAGGTGTTGAGCAATCTTTGTGAACTCAGGAATCTGATCCACAGCTAAGCTTTGAAGTGCTTCAACCATCAATTGTGGTGGAACAGATCCTGATCCTGAAGCACTGCCATGTTGCACACGCTTCAGCCATTGTGACATAAAGTCAGAGCTAGAGCTAGGCAAGCTAGACTCCTCAGTTACAGATGCAACTTCTATAACCAGATGGAATGACTCTACTACTGGTGTCGCCACAGAAGTGGGATGAGTTACACCAATAGTTGACACAGGCACAGAGTCTCTAGTGAAAACTAGTGAATCCTCTATGTTTTTGATGGTGTCATGAGGATATGCCCCAGCTCGCATTCCCTCACCATCTAAATGTAGTTTCTGGGTGGTGAGCATAGTGTCATGCACTAAGTCACTTGAATCCATTAGCTCACCAAGAGAAGGAAATTCTTGGTGTTCAATGTCTTGCTCCTCAATTACTTGAGTTGCAGGCTCCAAAGAAATTTTAGTATGAGATTCTGGAAGAGAATTGTCTTTTAGAATGGATTTTGGCAACTCCCCCTGAGAAATAGAGGGAGTTTCAATATTGATGTGCTCTCCACTCAGTGTTTTGCCAGCCTTATCACTCCCATGTGCTGACTCTTTACAGGATTGTGCATTGGGGAGGATGCTTGATTTTATAGATGCACCCTGTTGAGAGGATACATCTAGTGAGCTGTTTGCCCCTGATTTTACAACTTCAGCCTTTTGTGTGACTGAAGAGGTGGTTTTAGATTTCTTCTTCTTCTTTGGCCTTAGTAAGGGTGACTCAGGTTCCTCACTTTCTAAACCTAATTCTACAGCCAAGGCTGCTTCAGTTAAGATTTTTAGAGGTTCAGAAGCAACCTGTTTTCTCTTCTTCTTCTTTTTACTAACACCACCCTGTTGAGAGGATGATGCAGGTGGCTCTATGTTTGATAAAGTGTTTGGCTGAGAGGGTTGGTTAGCAGGCCCTGGGTTAGCATTTTGCTCTACTTGCTTGGGCCTAGCTAACTCAGATTTTGAGGCACATATTGGCATGTTGTGGGGGTAAGTCCTAAATAAACTCTCCATAAGGGGAGTTATTTTGAGTCTTACATCCACATCATTCCTAGTCTCCAAGCTACCAAAAATGAGTTTGGTATTGGATTTCGTATAGCCTATTCTATTTTTGTCTAACCCAGGTAATTCAATCAATTTAGCATCTATGAAATTAAGTACAGATTGAATAAAGCGAGGGAAGAAAATTTCATTACCTCTCTTGGCTGAGTTCTTACCAAGTCTCCCATACAATTCTTGCATTATGATCAAACCAACATCAATCTTTCTCCCATATGCTAGAGCATAGCCTATTTGTTGAACATGTATGCTGATTTGATCAAAGCTGGACTTCCTTGCTGTGGAGACTTGAAGAAGAGTGGCAAAGACATAGCTCCATTCTTTTCTCAAGTACTTCCTATTCAAATTTCCAAGCTTGATTCTATCTGAGTAGTTGATAAAATCAAAGAAGTCTTCCAATTCGTGATCAGTAGCTTGACTGTCATACACTTCTTGTTGTAACCCCAGTGCTTGATTCATGTCTTCAGTAGTGATAGTGATTTCCTTGTCCTGAATCTTGCAGTAGACCACGTATGAGGTTATATCATTCTCTAGGGCCACAACCTCCACAGTAGCAGTCCTCCAAAACTGTTCTAGTAGGTCTAGATACAGAGTTGGGTTGACTGAGAGTGCATCCTTGATGTATGATTCAGCCATCCATCGAACGAAGCACTTAAAGTTTGCATTGGGTGCTTCAACATCGTTGGCCATTGCTATGAAATTGGTGTGGGTAGGAATTGTGAGTTGGGTATTTGCCATTGTTACACAGAGAGATGAGAAGAGAATGAAGGTTGAAGAAGAAATTTAGCTTTTGACGTTAGGGTTTTCAGAGGTTTTGGAACTTTAGCTGCCTGAGAAATCGAATTAAGTGATTTGAACAGTTGTGGAATTGTATATATGTCAGTGACTTGAGTTGTCGATTAGATATATGTTTTGTATCGACAAGTCAGTCATTCGAGAAGTATAAAACAACTATTTGATAAGTCAAGAAAGGCTTATTCGATATCTCAAGCAGTTTGTAACTCACAGCTGGCAGTTATCTAACTTAGAAATTAATTCTAAATTAAATAAAATATGTTTTTATGAGTGATTTAAAATTCTGAATAAAAATCCAAAAACGATTAAGATTCAGCAAGAATTCAGTCTTTTCAAATGATTCGAAAACTCAAATGTTCTATTCGAGAACTCAGTCATTAGAGAACTCAAATGTCCTATTTGAGAAGTCAAGCATTAGAGAACTCAAATGTTCTATTCGAGAACTCAGTCATTAGAGAACTCAAATGTCCTATTCGAGAACTCAAGCAAGTCTCTGTTCGATTTCTCCAAAATGTACTATTCGAGAACTCAAGAGTGTTCCAAATAGACTTGTTAGAGAAGTCGACCATAGACATGAAAGTCATTCGAGAAGTCTGACTTATCGATCTACAATTTTTACTCATAAAAATTAATTTTCACTATCTTTTCAAAATTCACCAGAATTATTCAAATGAAGAATATTCTAATAAATTAAATAGCGATTGTCTTAAAATTTCATAGAAATTTCAAGCTGATTCGAATATGATTTTTAATATATGCAACAGATTTGAAATATTTATAAATCATATTTCAGCCAACACTTACTTCAAAAATATTGAGAATTTAGATAAAGTAAGTGTTTACTGCTGCAACAATCTAGTTGATATTTTCACTTAGCCAGATTCTGAAGAATTCAGCATTCCAATCTCACTAACCAACCTTGTGAAGGTGGCTTCATCCAATGGCTTAGTGAATATATCAGCTAATTGTATATCAGCTAATGGTTCCATTAGTTGCATGCTCCCTAATAAAGTGATATATGATGTCAATGTGCTTTGTTCTAGAATGATTGACAGGATTGGCAACTATAGAGATTGCATTTGTGTTGTCACACATGATTGGAATTCTTTCCAACACAAGTCCATAGTCTTTAAGTTGATTTCTAATCCAAAGTACTTGAGCACAGCAACTTCCAGCAGCTATGTATTCAGCCTCGGCTGTGGAAGTTGAGACAGATTGTTGTTTCTTGCTGTACCAAGAGACTAACCTTTGTCCAAGAAACTGGCAGCTACCTGAGGTGCTTTTCCTATCCACTCTGCATCCAACATAATCAGCATCAGAGTAACCAACCAGACTGAACCCTGTGTCCTTAGGATACCATAAACCCAAGTTTGGAGTGCCCTTCAGATATCTAAAGATCCTCTTTATAGCAATCAAATGTGACCCTTTTGGATTTGATTGAAACCTTGCACACAGACATGTAGCAAACATGATGTCTGACCTACTTGCAGTGAGATAGAGTAAGGAACCAACCATGCCTCTGTAGACTGAGATATCTACTTTCTTGCCTTTGACATCTTCATCCAATTTAGTGGCAGTGGTCATGGGTGTCTTTGCAGGTGAGCAATCTTCTAAGTCAAACTTCTTCAATAAATCCTTAATGTACTTGATTTGACTGATGAAAATACCATCCTTCCTCTGACTAACTTGCAATCCAAGAAAGAATGTTAACTCTCCCATCATACTCATCTCATATCTGCTCTGCATGAGTTTAGAGAATTTCTTACACAGCTTCTCATTTGTATAGCCAAATATGATATCATCCACATAGATCTGAACTAGGATAATATCATCACCATGCTTCTTGTAAAATAGTGTTTTGTCCAATGTGCCTCTAGTGAATTGATTTTCCAGAAGAAATTGTGATGAAGTATCATACCATGCCCTTGGAGCCTGCTTAAGTCCATACAATGCCTTAAGCAATCTGTAGACAAATTCTGGGAAATGTGGATCCTCAAAGCCAGGTGGTTGTTGCACATAAACTTCTTCTTCCAACTCTCCATTCAGAAATGCACTCTTGACATCCATTTGATAGACTTTAAAATTTGAATGAGCAGCAAATGCCAAGAAAATTCTGATGGCTTCCAATCTAACAACAGGGGCAAATGTCTCATCATAATCAATGCCTTCCTGTTGAGAGTATCCTTTTGCAACCAACCTTGCTTTGTTTCTAATGACCACACCATTTTCATCCATCTTGTTCTTCAGAACCCATTTTGTTCCAACAATGGTTCTGTCCTTTGGTGCAGGCACAAGTTCCCATACTTTGTTTCTTTCAAATTGATTCAGCTCCTCTTGCATAGCAATAATCCAATCTGGATCCAATAGTGCATCATCAAGTTTCTTAGGCTCAATATGAGATAGAAAGTAACCATAGAGACACTCATTTTGAGTTGCTCTCCTAGTTCTCACTCCTGCATTTGGATCTCCAATAATTTGCTCTGTAGTGTGTGATCTATCCCATTTCCTTGAGTGCTCAGTTTGATTTCTCAACCTTGATGTTGCTTCATCATTCAAGACATGATCATTTTCATTTCCTCCCCCTGTGAAGTTGCTACTACTCACAGGTGTGTCTTGGATGCTAGTCTCTTCACTGTTGGTTGGATCAGATTCTTCTCTTGTTTCATCATTCACTTGAGTTTGTTGAACTAAAGTTTCAACTTCAGTTTCAATCTCTTCATCAGAATCATCTAGATTATCAAACTTTAATGGATCTCTATCTTCATCATTGGCTTCTTCTAATCCAGGTAGTTTGCTATCATCAAATGTCATATCTGTGCTTTCCATAACTTTCTTTTGACTGATGACATAAACCTTGTATGCAATTCTCTCCATAGAATATCCAAGAAAAATTCCTTCAAATGTCTTTGCATAAAACTTCCCTACATATTCTGAATTGTCTTTCAACACAAAGCATTTGTTTCCAAAAGTTTGAACATACTTGAGAGTAGGCTTCTTTCCGGTCATCAAATTGTAAGGTGTCTTTCCAGTGTTTTTGTTGATGAGGGTTCTGTTCTGGATGTAGCATGCAGTGCTCACAGCCTCAGCCCAAAAACATGTAGGCATCTTTGCATCAAGCAACATTGTTCTAGCAGCCTCAATTAGAGTTCTGTTCTTTCTCTCAACTACTCCATTTTGTTGTGGAGTCCTTGGAGCTGAGAACTGTTGAGAAATGCCATTCTCTTTGCAAAATGCTTCAAGTAAGGCATTTCTGAACTTTGTTCCATTATCACTTCTCAATGCAATCACACTTGCATTGTTGGATTTTGCTTCCTTATCAACTTTCTTTATGTGCTCAATGATTACTTAAGGAGCCTCATCCTTTGATGCTAGAAATTCCACCCATGTATACCTTGTGTAGTCATCAACCATCACTAGGGCATACTTCTTTCTTGAGAGTGACATAATATTGATAGGCCCAAACAAATCCATATGAATTAATTGCAGGGGCTTGGTGATTGATATCACTGTCTTTGACTTGTGGCTTGACCTTTTCATCTTTCCTTTTTGACAAGCCTCACACACTCCTTCTTGACAGAATTCAAGTGTGGGCATGCCTCTCACTAACTCTCTTTTGACTAGAGAATTAATGGCCTTGAAGTTCAGGTGTGGTAACTTCTTGTGCCATAGCCAACAATCTTCATTTGATGCTTTTGAGTAGAAGCAACAAACTTTGTCCTTGTTTGCAGAGTCAATATTGGCTACAAACAGGCTTCCTTTCCTTACTCCAGATAGAGCAAAATCACCAGTCTTCTTGTGAGTTATCAAACATTCATCTTTGTCAAAATTTACCTTGAATCCTTTATCAGTAAACTGACCAACACTTAGCAGATTATGCTTGAGACCTTTGACTAGTGCTACATCTTCAATGATGACATTACCAACTTTTAACTTGCCATATCCCAATGTGTTAACCATGCTGTCATCTCCAAAAGCAACCATTGGGCCAACCTTATCCTCATACTGTGATAACAGGGCCATATCACCAGTCATGTGATTTGAGCATCCATTGTCCAAAATCCACATGGCCTTCTTTTCACTTTCTTTGCCCTGCAAACACAAAGGAATTACTTCTTCTTTGGTACCCAAACAAGTTTGGGTCCATTTGGCTTAGAAACAGTTTTATCATAAAAAACATGCTTATCAACTTTCTTGGTGTTAGTCTTCTTGTCACTGTTAGAAGTCTTAGAACCTGAGGTTTCAGACTTAGGTGATAGAGGTACCTTCCTAGCTCTAGGAGGACTTGAAGACTTTGACCTTGTGTAGTGTGTGTGAGAGTTGTGACTGATACAACCATCAATGAATTGCCTTCTCAGATTGAAACAACTAGTCATGACATTCATATTGCATGGCATACAGTCAAATTTATCACAGAATGGAGCATCTCTATGTCTTAAAGGCATAGAATAATCATAGAAAGGTTTGGGAACACTACCAATAGGTTTCTTGCATGCATGAGTTAAATGATTGGTACTGAAACAATTTTGAAAAGTTTTTCTAGGGGCATTAGGGTTATAAGCATAATTATTATCTTTGTTAATCCCTAGTTTGCCATTTCTGTTCTGTTTCTTCTTATTAGCCACTTTCTTTTCAGATTCATTTATCCCAACTGATACAAACTTCTCAGATCTAGACTTACCACCTACTGGCTCCTTGGTTTTTGACTTGACACTCCCACTCTTAGAGGATGCTGGTTGTTCACTAGACTGTGCCTCATCCTAATCATTCAACATTTACTTAATGAGTAAGGCATCCTCATCAATTTCAAATGTTGGTTCTTTAAAAATTGGAGACTCAGTCTTTTTCAAAATGTGAGGCACTTCATCCTGAACAACTATGTCATCTTCAATGACAGCATAGCCTTTCCTCTGTTTAAGAGTGCCATAGTCAAGTCCAATGGCAGCTTTGGGTTTAGCTTGATTTTTCTCATGGTAGGACTGCAGTAGACTAGAGGAGTTCTTAAATGCTTTCAGTTTGAATTCATTCTCAGCTAGTTCATCCCTAAGAGCCTTCTCAACCTGACTAGCACATAGAACCTTATTCTGCAAATATTCAACTTCTTTCTTAAGATTATCTACATGCATAGCATTTAGCTCAAGTTCCTCATTCTTTTTGTTTAATAATTCATTCTTAGCAGACAGTTTGGCAATCTCTTCATTAGCAGCAGTCATACTAGTATGAATATTAAACATTTCAACAAATAGTTGCTCAACCATGCATTTATATTCAGAAACAGACATATCTATGGTAGTGAAAGATGGTACCTGAGAGTCAGATGGAGATTGTTCATCCTTGGAATCAGCCATCAAGGCATAGTTGCAGAATTCTTGCTCCTCTCCATCACTATCAGAGTCATCCCAACACTTCCCTTCAGCTATGTAGGCCTTACCTTGTGTTTGCTTTTTCAGAAGGGGCTCATACTTAGCTTCAAGCTCTAGAAACTCCTTATCCTTCTTTTTAGGCTTCTTGCATTCACTGGAAAAATGCCCTAGGTCATTGCATCTATAACATCTTACAGATGACCTATCCACATGGCTGATTTTGAATTTATTCTTGTTTGCTTTCACAGGTGCCTTGCTCTTGTAGAATGAATGGCCTTGGGGTCGAGGTTTGAAGGGTTGGTTCCTCTTGAATCTGATGTTTGGAAACTTTCTGGCCATGAAAGCATATGAAGTGTTTTCCATGCCATCTAGCTCTTCAAGAGTATAGAACTCTTCTTCTTCCTTCTCCTCAACAGGTTCAGTCACCTCTCCTTCATTTTCTTCATCATCTACTATCTATCTATCCTCAGCTGACTTGTAGATGCTTCTAGGTCTTGAATAGATTTGTTGACAATCAAGGCACATGATGTGTTTATCATTCTGCTTTGGTTGGCTTGGATAGCCCTCTTCTACAGCAACTCAAGCTCATGAGTTTTTAAAACCCCATAGAGCACATCATATGTGACTTTGTTCAAATCTCTTTCTCTTAGAGAAATGACCCTTTGCTCTAGATGGTTTGGAGAAGACAGTAGAAACTTCATGTTCAGCTTCTTGGTGCTGTATACCTTTCCATTCATCTATAGCTCAGTCACTAGCTTGTGAAACCTTTCAAACATATCAGTAATACTTTCTTTGGACTAAGCCATGAAAGCTTCATAATATGTGACCAGTATCTGTTTCTTGTTTTCTCTAACTTCCTCTGTTCCTTCACATAATACCTCAATATGATCCCACATCTCCTTTGCTGTTTTGCAAGAAGCTATGTTAGCAAACATTGATAGTTCCATAGAATCTATGATTAATAACATGAGATGACTATCGAGAGCAACCATCTCCTTCTATGTATCCGTCCATTTGGATGGTTCTTTAGGCAAATAAGATCTTGGAAAGGTTATGGTTCCAACAGTCTTTTCAGGAATCTCTTATTGTGGGACAAAGG